>JAFBJZ010000377.1:2501069-3751604 GCA_016785225.1 Psettodes erumei
CCGCTGTCGCTCCTGCAGGAAACACAGAGGGCGGCCGATCAGTTCATTATTCTGTTGTGTGGCCGGGGTAAGAAGAGGGCGAAACTGTGTGAGTGAATTGAGCTCAAGCTTAAGTCACATTAAATGAAGAGGGAAGAAAAACAAATCTGTTTGATTAAATACATCTGTTACACTTGATAAGCGTGTGAAAAAGCAACATTAAAGTTAATGAATATCTGTTTAAGCATGACATTGTTTACTACCGCTGTACAGCGAGAGACGGAGTGTGTGCGTGTGTGTGTGCATGTGTTACCTGTGCAACAGCCTCAGTCTTCCTGAGTTTCTCCTCCCAGGTCACTGTCATCTCTTGGATCAGTTTCTCTGATTCCTCCAGCCGTTCCTTCAGCTCCGGCGCCTTCATGGACTGAGAGTGACAGAAACTTTATGATACTCCACTTGTGTGGCTGTGTTATTCCCAGTATTCCATATTCACCATACTTGCAGAGGGTGAGCTAAAACGATCCGAACCTCAGCCTCGGTGAGCTGCTCCCTCAGTTTCTCCACTTCCTCCCGCAGCTCTCGGATGATCCGGGCATTGGGGTCCTCGTTGACCACGGCGTGGTTGACGATGTTCTTTGCCCTGTCGGCGTAACGCAGGGTCGACAGCGTCTCGTCGTAATTGTCCGCAGATGGGCTGATGGTGGCGACCATGGCTGTGCGGCTGTTCCCCCCAAGCTGTCCTGTGGGTGTGAATGCAGCTTTCACCTCAGTGACCTACCCAAACCTCTGACTGGACAAACGTGTCATGGATAATAATCAGACTGTTCTCATAAAGAAGGTTTCATTTAGAGGACCAATTACTAAACGCATGAGAGAAACAAACCGATCAGTGGCACACAACAAGCCGAAGATGCACAGAACAGCTTCTCCTGTAAGCTTTGGTTCTCTTTTTCTCTGCATACCTTGAGCAGCCAGGTGAGCACAGAGTCTCTGTACGGAACAAACTTGCTCTTGTTCTTCCCCGCTCCCTGGTCAGCCAAGGCCGAGATAACTAAACCGAGAGTGCTGAGAGACCTGACGGGGGCGGATCAAGGGGGGAGGGAGGGAAGAGAGTCAGAACATAACATTAAGGCCAGAGACTGCAAGTCACGGAGGCAATATCAGCCTGAAAAGATAACGTTTGAGTCAAGCTCACAGGGGTGAAGAACAAATATGTGAAATACTCTTTATATTGTGACAGACATCAGAGAGGGACTAGACGCCTCTCGAGCCACTGAGATCAGCTTCCAAAAAGACCACAACCAGTGTTGAAAGTGAACAGACAAAAAGCAAACACAATCCCAGCCAAACAGTTCTGAGGAATACTGCTCAGCAGCTTAATTTAGATCCAGAGAACAGAAACTGGAACACGCTTCATTGTCGTGCTGTTTGTTTTCTGTTGACGCACTTATTGATGTTGCTGCCTTCTTTCAGTCTTTCCCCTGCTGCTCCGGTCTTCGCCGCCCGCTCGCTGCCCGCCAGGTCCACCAGGCTCAGCTTGCTCACTTTCTCTCCGCTCGTCTGAAGCAAACACAAAGCACACAAAGAGACGCAGACACACACGTCCTCCTCGCATTAAAAAACACCTTAGGGACCTTGTATCTGCTTCCTTTTCACACTGCGTGTAAACAAAGACGGAAATCAGACACCTATTGTGGATTGAGAGCTGCTACCTGAAATCCAATCAGCTCTCTCGACCCTTTTTAATGCATTTACTTATATTTATCATTACAGATCAATGCTTGTTAAAAATATCCTTATGTTAATTAAAGGATTATTTCATAAGGATGGTCACGTCGGTAGTCGAGGATTACGTGTGCATGAGTGTCCGTGCTTCTTACCCCAGACTGCAGGTCCATGAGTGTGTGTGTGAGGATGATGTTGAACACAGCGTGCGACCTGCTGCTCTCTTCGTTCATGTTTGTGGCCGCCACAGTGCGCGATTTATTCCCCTCTGACATCAGAGATTCGATGTCCTGTCATGAGACAGACACAGCACAAACAAACAGGTCTAGCCCGCATCCATCCTTCTCAAATAACCTCTCCTCCTTCGGCAGAGCAGAAATGAGATACAGCTCATAAAGTGCTCTGCCGAAAACCCCACGGTACCTTGTAGCTGGCCACAGCCAGGCGGGACAGACCATCAACGTAAGGCCCCAAGACTTTGTGCTCTCTCACTCGCAGCGCTTGTCGACTTCTGCGGAGAGAAGAAGACGGTTATGAATCCCCCCCATCCTTCAGACCTGTTCTGTTTCACTCAAATTCAGAAGTGAGAAGTTAAAGTGCCATTCCTTAACAAAGAAGTCAGATAAAACAACTTTCAGATCTGGATTCTATGACAAATATATAATAGCTCACATCAGTGAAAAGACAAGTGTGAGCAGGAGATGGATATACTGTAATCTCATCATCCATATTCCTAACTCAAATATATGGCTGAAGAACAGTTTGCTCTTATTCATTTGAGACTAAATCATTTATTTCAGCAGACACTGAATGAAAATGCTGACAAGGAATTGTGATATCCTGGATCCAGAGCCAGAGCCAGATGTTTACATGCAGGGTCAGACAAATGAGACATGTGAGCGACTCCCTGTTCTCAAGTGGGCCGGGCAAAAAAACAAGTTCCTCACCCTTTGGGGTCGAGCAGGTCTCTGACCTTCTCGTTATAGATCTCCATGTAGGAGACCTCCACCGTGAAGCTTTCTCCCTCACGTGCCTCCTGCACGGTCCTGCTGAACAGGGAGCTGCAGAGCCGAGGGATCAGACCGGGCTGCTCCGCCGAGCCCATCATGGTGTACGACTTCCCAGAGCCTGCACGCACGCACAGTTAGTGGATATAACTCTAATTATCGAGCAGGAAATAAACCAAGCAATGTTAAACTGCAGTCTGTTCTTTACGGTTCACAGGAGATATGCAGGGCATTATTTGCAGGATTTTCAAATGCCGAAGTCGTAGTGGAACGATACGGCGCCTGAGGAACAATACGACTATAAATAAAACAGATGCACCCCAGCACTTCTAAAGCCTTCATGCAAATTCAGTATGAATAAATTAACACTCCAAAAATGAGATGGAAAAATATGTGCCTGAGAGGCAAAGAGTCAGACTGTGGTGCAAAATGAGACACCCTTAAATGAAAAGCTAATTAAATGGCTTGTTGAGACACAATCTTCAGATAGCCAGGGGTTATACTCTCAGCTGAAAGCCAAGTTTTACGAAATGAACCAAGGGCAAACATCAGTCTGGAGTGCGGCTCATAGCCATTTATTAGTTAGCTACTTATTATTTTATAAATAAACACCCCTCAGAGATCAAATTAGTTGTTTAAAATTAGAGGTAACAGCAGGCCCTTTTCACAGAACACATTCTGATGAAGTACCAAGATACTGTAGCAGAAATATTGTGACACTGCCGTTTGCAAGATTTCATCCATTTGATTTCCAGTAAGCCACGCCACTGAGAACAATACAGGGGCTCTGGATCTGGCTGACCTAAATGGAATGCAGCCAGTATTAATGTTATTTAACAGACAGTAACAGTAGCAGACTCATCCCACCACGCTGCACCACAGGAAGTCATTCCTACCTGTGGCCATAAACTTATATAATACCTTTCTCTGAGAATTCTACGACTGTACATACTGTTTATTAGGGAAGGGTATATTATATTGTATCTATACTTTAGTATTGGCATTTATTACTTTTATAACATTTTTTATTACTTTATTATTCTTATCTTATTCTATTGTATATGATTTCCCACAAGGGATAAATAAACATGACAATGCGGATAAATCAATATTTGGAAATGTAACATTATAACCATTTTTGAGGTAGGACTGATTGCAAGGCTGTTGTATAACTGTATTTCATTCACCCTGGGCACTACAGCTCACAATATAAAACGACTGGGAAGAAGTGGAATCAGGTGCAGGAGGGATCACGCCCCGGTAATCTGTGGGTTGATGTTTGCAGGTGTACGTGTCACCTGTCTGTCCATAAGCAAAGATGCAGGCGTTGTAGCCCATGAAGGCATTGTCCAGCAGACTCTCCCCAAGGCACTGGAACACGACATCCTGACCTGCACACAAACCAGAGAAGCAACGCTTAAACATCTGCGAGCTGAAACCACAAACTGTCCTCACAGGGGATGACATCAAGCTTTAGTTCTCAGACAGTGTAGTATGGTGATTAATGTACACATCAGAAAAGATAACAAGTCATTCCTACACTGTGTGAGTATGTTGCTGTGACACCTCGCTAAAAAACAGCATTATCATTTCTATACTTCACCTGCTTGTCAGTATATGTCGGCAGTGAGCGCCATATTTAACAAAACACCAAATTATTAGGTCTCATCATGGTAGCTGAACTTTCTCTCGCTCTTTTCCCTCACACTTCCTGTCGCTCTCCCTCAACTCGCCCTGTGACTTTCTTTTCTTTCTGTGTGTTTCTGCCCAGAGGTTTTAAAACCATCTGAACATCTACGACAGAAAAGAAGAAAAATGTTGGTAAAATGTGAAAACGCAGCAGAGAGCAGTTCACGTGCTCACGACAGGTGGCAGCTGCTTTCACCTCCACGCAAGCGTTTATGTTGACATTGATGTCGCAGCCGTAAATGATGGAGACAGTCGCAAATAACAGACAAACAGTGTTCACAGGGGATTCTGTTCTAGTTACTTTATATTTAATGGCAGTATTTTGACTGGTCTCCTCAAACAGTGCGCCCGTCCAGTGGTACAGTTATAATGCTGAGCCCTGCCTTACAAGGTAAATTAAGGAGCAAAGCAGAATGGAAGAAAGGCTCAAGGGAATACGATTTATGGAAAACAGAAACACAATTACTTATTGTTCTCTCACTTTCTATACAAGACAAGACTCAAAGCTCAGACCAGACACGGTGGTCAGATTCAATACATCTGACACTGGCTGCTGAATTATTAATACCCCTCACATTACAATATGCAGGCCCACAGAACAACTTATAACTCTTCATCCTGCCCCCCCTCCCCACAGAGGCCATTTCTTTGAGTCCAGAAATAGTTCAGAATATCAGGAAACATTCTGTCAGCAGATAAGTTTGAGAAATGACTCACTGAAGCAGTGAAGCTGCACATGAGCCTACAGCAGAGAGCACAGTGAAAATATACAAACCTGCAAAATTGTCTTGCTGAGATTCATCCATGGACCAGAAGCAGTAATCGTAAGCAAAAGCCTGCGGAGGGCACACGTCGTACAGGAGTCACAAATACATCATCATCATCCAGCGCGGCCATTAAATCCCCACAATATTCAAAGTAAACCCAAATTTATGTGAACATTTACCTTTGGCTGATTCCTGGGGACAGAGGAGAGAAACAAATGGAAATGTCACAGTTAATAACTGGTGTTTAAATCAGCAGCAACTTGTCAACAGTTTTACTTTGACTCTGTCACGGCCTTGTGGATTCACACGGCAGAGGAGAGATAGCAAGGGACCCTGCCAACATGTGAAAATAATATTCAGCACATGGCAACACTGGCAACGGTAACAAGAGCCCAGATTCAGCATGACTTCCACATCACGCTCGCTCAGTTGCCCTTGTTGCTTGTTGCTTCTTTATTTTCCCAGCTAGTCCGGCGAGCCTTGAATCGCTGACCTTTTAGTCACGGGACTGCCTCGCTAACCTGGGGGCCAGAGCTCCCTCAGGTGGGGTCACAAGCTCATTTTAGCAGCTCACTCAGCTCTGACTAAAAAGGATCTCCAGCATCGTAAAAAAAAAAAAAACCCAAACAGTATTAGTTTTCTCAGTTTATTAATTGACAGTTTAAGAAGATGTAAAATGTCTATTCCAAGTTCCTGAAGTCCAAGGGGATGTCTTGGTTCCAGGTCCTGCTATGTCAAACCAAAAGACACATTTTCTCATTTTTTTTAAAGGCTTTTCTTTTTTTTGTGCTTCTTCATTTTTTCCCTTGAATACGTAATAGCTTTCTGCCTCTGGGGCATCATCTTATAATTAATTAAATGAAGCAAACCAAGAGGAGAAAAACTGGTTGAACTGTGTGTCATGAGGGCAGTGAGCAGGGATTCACTTCTCAGGCATCATTGTTGGAAAAAGAAATTTAATTTGGCTTTTAGCTCCATTAAACCCCAGGCTGTCCCTCCCATACGAAGTGCAATGGCATATCTATTTGTCTGTGCCCAAGTTGAGTCTATGCTGAGCAGGAATACCAAACCGTCACATGAACGTCCTCTGGCCTGCTCTGGACGAGGACTGACTCATCAAATTGACATGCCGATGCTGTGACTTGCTGTTTCTGTGGCAGTTCAGAACAGCACAACAAACAACCCGACAGCTCAGGCAAAAAGTCCAACCCCACTGCAGGTCAAAGTCAGCGGGGTAAGAAGGGGGAGTTCAAGGATAAAGGATCAAAGGTGTTTTTGAAGTAGAGAACCCTAAATATCTGTCAAGGTGACTAATCCTCTTTGGTTGGCTGCAAATTCAAGTGGAGAATGTGACACACAGTGGCACCAAGGACCTCAGACTCCCCCAGTGTGGCTGACACACAGGGCCGGGCCTAAATCTCTGCGTCCTCACACAGTCACCGTGTTCTAGGTTCATCCCAGAGCAGACGACAACAGCATCCCGCGCATCCGTCGGCAAACAGATCACCACATACCAGCCGGCCAACGTCAAATCTAATTATCAAACATGTTCCATGTGGTGTTGTAGCAACGTTGAGAGTCGAGTGTATGAAGGTTTGAGTCCAGTTAACACATGAAATATTGTATTACGTAGTTTTTTGATTATATTCACTGCAAATCAAGATTGAAATGCAGATCAATTCTATTGGTGCCCTTCAAAATTTGGGAAGCTCTGATTACTTGTTTTAAATTTAATGAACAACTTGTGCATTCCTTATAAACCACAGACCAAACCACGTAGTGTGTAAAAATCATATACATAACATTTCTATGATAACCATGGATCTAATTAGTTATGCGTGAAAGCTTGGTGATGGAAAAGCAGAGAATTACCACCTGCCTCTGTAGTTCCCTTCAGCTCTACAGAGGCAGGTGGTGTTAGTGTCTTTAAACTCATTGTTGTGAACGCACACGACTCCAAATGAACGGTGACATGTCCCACGTCTGCTGGATGTGGAGGCAACTATTTACTTACAGGTCTGCCATGTAAATTGAGAGTTGATTTCGGCTTTCTGTCAGCTTTCTGTCAGTTAAAGCAGCTTTAAATCTGCGTTTAGCTGCTCACTGCTGTGCTCATTCCATGACGGCTTTTTTTCTGAAAGTTGCACTTTAGTCAACTGATTGCGGAGGGCGTTCAGGGTGATGCTGGTTCAGTGTACAACGCTGCCCTTGAACAAGGTCATCTACCCACAATTTGGTATTAGGGGGCAGCTCCAATAGCTGAAAACTAGCTGAGATAAAGACAAATACTGCAACTCAAAAGGAAACCGATTACAAATTCCTTTTGTTGAGAATGTACTTGTCCATTGAGGTGTTTGTGTGTGTGTGTGTGTGAGAGAAACAGCGGCACCACAGTTGTATTTGCTGGGGTGAAATAAATCTTCCTAAAATATACAGTAGGCACCCAGTCTCCAGGGAAGCCACACAGCCGCATCTGAAGCACGGTACCACACAGGTCTCCAAACGTGCAGTCTTCACTCAGGCAGAAACATCAGTTTGGGGTTTTTAAAAAAAGGACTGCAAATTTGGTCATGGCCACACACAGCAGGGGGGGGCTGTTATGAAACAAGGCCTCCCTATGTGAGGCTTGGCTGGTGCATGAAAGAGCAACATTAAGTCCTGTCCACTACTTGACTGGCAAGGACATTCCTGAGATAACTGGCAGAGCCTCGCAGCTCCAAGGAGTCACTAAAGAGAGGGAGGAGGGAGGTCAGACAGTCTCCCACCAGCAACACACTGGGCTGTGAAACCACACTATACCTGATTTAATACACATCCATTTCATGTGGATATTACAGATACTGCACATACCGGCTCACACAGCCGGGATGTGAAACGAGCAAACATTTCCGATGCTACAAAAAGATTAGAAAAAATAATAATAACTCTTCAAAGTGGGGTTCTTATCAAAGCCAAGCCCAGATAAGAAAGTCCCACAGTTTCTCGTTCATTTTGGAAACATTATTCTGCAGGGAGTGATAAACATTCCTGCAGTGATTCAAGGGCTGTTTGCAGCGTGTGCAGTGAAACGACATGCACCAAAATACAGTTTCACAGGTTCGCTAACTACCGGTGGGCTCCCGAGTTATGAAAGCGGCGAGGAGACTTCATTAATCTCTGCGATCTCCAGGGTCTGACAGCCCCCGCGGCATTCCTGGTTGCAGGTACCAAGGGTGCCGTAATATATTAACGCCCCCTGAGGCTCTTGCAGCAGTTCAGTTAAACCTGTCGGGCAGCGAGCTGACTAAGCAAAAGTAGCACCGGCTGCTCTGCGACTTTCCCAACAAACAAGTCTTTTCTGTAAAACTGCTGGCACAGACGCAGTCTACTGGGGGACTAATCCCGAGAGCCTCGATAGAGGAACTGATGCGTTCCAGTCAAAATGGCTCCTTAACGGGCGCCCAAAGTCAGTGAAGCTCCTCCACTCCTGTTTTCTACGTGACCCATGTGCCGTCGAGGGATCGTGGAAGTGCTTGTTGCTCCGAGCCTGTAAAACCTGTTCACGTGGAGCCCCGAAGGGGAAACATACCGCAGCTGAAGCGTGTCAGGACACAGGAGACACACACGGGTACATTCACATATGAAATATGCATAGAATAACTATGAAATATGAGACTCTCTCTGCCCACAAAGACAAGGATTCATACAATCGGGTCTGCAGGGGACTGCCCTGAGACATATTTACTGAGCAAGGTAACCTGAGAGGGGGCCAAACCCCTCAGGGAAGCCTCTACCTGCGCTGCTCTGACTCACCGCTCTGACTCACCGCCTACAGGACTGGAGGAGAGAAGAGGACTTGACTACTCTGTCAACAGTAAGCGCAAACGAAGGCATGCAACACATGCCTAATGACATGTATTTATTTTACCACCACCAGTGTGCACATCTACATTTTGATACTACTCTGATACACTGCACTGTGAGCCCTCATATGACAATTAAAGCAAATACAGATCTCCATATTGACTGGATCCAGAAAATGTAACTTCAGCTCTGAATTTGATACCGTTTTTGTTATTCCTTTAAATCCTGGCCTGGCTGCCTGAGCAGGACCGGGCTGGAACAGACAGACCTTCGTAAAAAGAGAGGAAGGATGCAAGAAGAAGAGACAGGAGACGAAAGAATGGGAAGGAGCGACAGAAGGAGGTCGGGTGGGGTCAGGGGTAGATCTGAGCTTCTTCCTGACTAGTCCTACTTGTCAGTACAAACTCTTCTGCCAGAAATCCTGAGCAGCAGGAAATAAATCAATGGAGAGACTTTATGGAAGGATGGAAGGAATATTGCTTCATCCTAGCATATTATTACTCTTCATAGTGTCAATCTATGTCTTCTCGGTTTGTTTTTCAAGTCAAAAGTCTCTAGTCTTGGTTAGTAGGTGCCAGGGGAAGACCAACAATGTCCAAAGTCAAGAATAACGAGTCCTAAGCCGGCTCCCAAGTGAAGCCTACAGAGTCCTACCCTTTGTGTCAATGTAATTGTAAAGTTAAGCAAAGTCACAAGTTTCTGTTGTGAAAGTAAAGTGACATTTTTTCTTGTCTTTTAATTCTGTCACTGAGAATTTAGTCATCAGTTTCATGACTCAAGTCATACGACTCGAGGCCACACCTCTGTCAGAACCAGAACAAGTGTTTCTACCCACTGTGGCCCCTCTGTGGGACCAAAGAAAGATTAGCACCTGCAACAGTGGGGGTAGGAGAAAAAACTGCAAAAATAATTTCACTTTCAAAATGTACTGTTGTAAAAGTCTGTGTCTCACCGGGGGTCTCCTTTGTTCACATTGGTGATGGCTGGATGCAGAACAGTCTGGTTCCCCTCCATCTCCACCACACATTTTGTTTTTAGGTCTTTTTCTGGATTGGAACAGAAGGCAGGGACAATAATGTCATTTCAATGACATTACTCAAAATATGCTTCTTCCTGCATCGCTAATGGACTGTTGACAGGTGAACGTGGTGTAATTTAAAGATGTAAAATGCAGAGAGAAAATTCTTTTGCAAAAGGGCTCAGTAATAATCATAAAGTACTTTATAAACAGTGCGTATGCAGCATTAGTCATCAGAACTAACTTTCTGCAGTACAACTCTCACTGCAGAACAACAGGTGGCATACGCTGTGTGTGTGCCAGGTCCTCGTGACAGTAGTGCAAACAGGCCAACACGGAGAGGCAGGAAATAGTTCTTATTAATGATGATTCATCCAGGACTCGCCTGTGCAAACATTATGACCAGTTTACTACTCCCTGAGCAGACAGAAAGGAAAAGGAGGGCGCACCTTCTCTTCCTCATTCCTACCTACAGCACAAGGTTTGAAAGGCGGGGACAGCGCGTGAACTTCCCACCAGATCTGGAATTTGGGTGAAAAGTGTCACGAGCTTACATTACTCTTTTAATTATGAAAGCCAATTATGAAGGAACCCAATCTGAAAAGTGATCGAGTAAAGGCCCGTCAAGGAAAGGATGTTACCGCTGTTCTGCAACACAAAAGTCTGTCTGCACACAATTCAGTCCTGCTCTGCTGCTGTCAGAGGCATTTAGGCCAGTCACGGTGCATTAAACATGTCCCTGTATGTGCATTTATAGTCCCTTTTCTGTCAGGATGTGATGTCAGCCTCATCAACAAGTTTCCATTTCCACGACCACAGCACCCATGCCAAAACCTTTCCAAAGAGGGGCAAAATAAATCTTTTCAGAGCTTGACAGAGGGAAAACTCTGTAAAAAGTCTGTAAAACAGGGAAGGGGCCTCTTTTGTTTGTCCATATCTACAAGTTATCCACGGCCTCACAAACACCAGAACACATGTGGTGTGCTGCAGAGTCAGTAAAGTCCCTGTGGAAGGGGGGGAGCAGGGGTTGTTGAAAATGTCTCGACAGACTACTGAGTCGCTGCCTGGACCAACTCATCACAGCGAAGGGTGTCACAAGGTTTCTCTGACACTACCCACCTCTCCTGTTCATGGGTCGCACACGAACAGCGACCTTCACATTGGAGTCGTTGAGGCTGTTGTCATCCATGGTGCCGCTTCACCTGTTGTAAACGAATGAATGGACACAAGTAAAACCACTCATACTACTGGACTTAGAATTAAATGCTCCATACGCCAGGACGCATCATATTCTCCGAATTACACCTGAACGCCTCCATTAATTTTGCCACCGCAGCTTCAACGCGTGAGATACAATGTATCTATAAATAAACATTGTAAGCAACCGACTCCTGCTTAATGTTTAACTGTTCGCACGTTAACCCACCGCCAAGCAGCTTGTAAGACTCCCTTAAAGACACATCACGCTGAAGTAGAAAATACTGCGTTCAGGGCAGTTCACGAACCGTGCGAAATGGTGCGCAGTTGTTTCCCTGTCCGACTCCCGCAGGCACCTTCAGGCACACACAGCGACAGCTAGCCTGGGACGCTAAAGAGAGCTGGGCAACAGGAGCAAACACACAGAGAAGAGCTCCAATATGTTCATAGTTTCCGCTGATAAATGCATCTGAGCCCAGTACAGTGCACTGTGGGAACCGCTATGTCTGTCCGAGAGTCTCAAAAGACACTTACGGCAGTCCGCAGTTCATTGCCTCGACTCTTCCACCTGTTGCATTTCCTGAAACTTCCCGCAAAGATCAGTCAAGCCATGTCAACTCGCAGCTAAGGGGATTTGCTTTGAGACTTAGTGAGCTTCCAAGTTGCCCGGTCGCGCGCTGCACCGCACGCACTCGTACAACAGGTTTGAGTGGGAGTTCAGCGCCACCGTATGGCACCGCGCGCGTCACAAGACTGCGCTTCCCTGTCGAGGAGATTTGTGCAATACACGTAAAGAGAGCTTGACGGAAACAGCCCAGTCAAAGCTAATTAACTTCTGCAACAAAGATGGCACTTTGACCATGTTTTACCCTTTGAACCTGTTTTAAAATGTCATTAAATGCTAGTTCCATTTGGGGAAATGCGCTTTTACGCTATTTTACGACAATTGTAATTTCCGTACGGCACAAGCCGCATTTTGACGCAGCGTGGAGTTGTTTACTATGTTTGACAGCGTTCTCGGATTTATTAAGTAGATGTTGAGCTTCTAAACAGCAGTGACACATCTGAAATTTGATCGTTCGTTTAAAGGAAGATATGGGGAAGCCAAAGAAAAAGAGTGAGTGTGTGACAAAGTGCTGGAAACATGTGAAAAGGCATCTTCAAATAGTCGAGGTTGGCTGTAGCTTGTTGCTAATGCTAACTGCAAGCACACTTTGCCTCCGTTTCATAACATATCAGGGACATTAGTCTGTGTTAGCTCTGCTCAGTCATTTTAACAGCAAGTTATTCGTGGAATGAAAACACAGTAAATACTTATTTGATTCTGTTATTAATGTTACCTTTGGAAATTGGACCGTTGAATAATATCTATCATTAGCTGCGGTCCGTCTAAATTCAGATTTTCGGATGCCATACAATTAAAATGGAGGAGACATGGAGAGACATGTTTGTCACATGTCAGTGGTCAGTAATTCTCATTTTATTGATTATTGATATTTGTCAGGTGATCTCAGCCGGGCTGAGCTGATGATGATGACCATTGCTGATGTCATTAAGCAGCTGGTTGAAGCCCATGAAGAGGGCAAAGACATCAATCTCAACAAGTAAGTCTTCCCTAGTTTGCACGTACATACGCATACGATCCTCTGTGGTTTTAATACAGAGTTAAATCATTTTAAATATCTATTCCTGCACTAAAGCCAGACTATTGATGTGAAATTACGTTTGTTCATTAATGTATTGAGTATTTTTATTGTGTATTTTGTGAACTAATGATTGGAATTTGGTGCAGCAGTATATTTGTATATAATATATGTATATGTATATTTGTATATATATTTGTATGTAGGAATTAATGTTAATGTTTTGGTTTTTTTCCCTTAAACTTCCCTTGATTATCTTATTTATTTATTATTAAGACTAAAAAATATGTAGGAATCAGTGCTGGCCATTTGTACAAAGGTATATATCATCTCTCTTGTAGTACATATGACAAGATCATTTTGGCTTGTCATCTCAATGCTTCACTCTACCTTTTTTATTTTCTGAGTTTCCAGTGATTACAGAGAGGATTCTGCCACCCTGAACTATACTGCCATTTTTTTACTTGCCATCATCAGTCTAATCTGTTTTCAAACAGGGTGAAGACCAAGACTTCAGCTAAATATGGACTTGAAGCCCAGCCCCGACTGGTAGACATCATCGCTGCTGTTCCACCACAGTACCGTCGGGCTCTCGTGCCCAAACTCAAGGCTAAACCTATCCGCACTGCCAGCGGGGTATGTAATCCTCACCCATCCCTTCAAAATATAAATGCAAGGCACCACTACAAAATGAGGATCGTGTGTCTAAAACGGGCTCTGTTTCTCTCACATGGATGCGATTTTTCCATGAATAGTCTAACACGGCTGAGACAACCGTGCTTTGCAAATTATTCTGCAGATTGGTTCCCACAACAGACTCAAACACAGCTAACCTCTTTTATGACTGATGTAAGCATTGATTCAATTAGTAGAGACAGAGAGCTGACACGTGACAGCCACAAAAGTGAAGCTGAGTCCTCAAAACAAGGCCCAGACTCAGGTGTCTCAAGAGGCTTTTACCTGCAGCGCAAAAAATGCTATGTCATAATACGTATAGTTAAAATTCTGTGGCTTTCTCTCTGTGTCACAGATCGCAGTCGTGGCTGTGATGTGCAAACCTCACCGATGTCCACACATCAGCTTTACGGGCAACATCTGTGTGTAAGTGCTTCTATGTTCACTTTGTCTCAGACAAGAATGACATGTTTTGAAAGATTGACCCGGATAGTGCAGACATAAGCAGATCATGATAATGGTAATGTTAAATCCAGGTTCAGTTGAAACAAACTGTAAGAGAGGAAGTTCAGTTTTAATTTCAGTGAAATTTCATTTCCGACATTATGTCATTGTTATTACATTCACTGTAGCTCTTGAAACAATGTCTTATCTTGCAGCTACTGTCCTGGTGGACCAGACTCAGACTTTGAGTACTCTACACAGTCTTACACTGGTTATGAGGTAAGTTAGTTTCATACTGCCTCAGTATCTAATCAAGGCAGCTTTTCTGTTAGCTAACAGGTACGCTGCAATCTCCTGAAAGACATCTGATCTGGTCTCCATGGAAAAAAAATCACTTGTTGTAGCAGCTTTCTTTTGTCTTTTTCTGTATCATCAAGAGAGTTTTCTTCTGTTTGTAGTTTTTATACTGTAGTTGCTTGTCCACTGGGATTTTGTTTTGTGGTGATCTTCCCTGTAAGAAGTTCATTTCTCTCTATCTTCTGTCCGACAGCCGACATCCATGAGAGCCATCCGAGCCCGGTATGACCCCTACCTTCAGACCAGGCATCGGGTGGAGCAGGTCAGTGTACACACCCACTGTTTTGTCTTTTCAGTGGCTTTGCTTTGTATCACCATTACACAAGAAAAACTATGTAATTAAACTGCCTGACACATCTGCCTCTGTTTAGTAGCTGTGGGATATGTCTGTCTTTACAAAGTCACAAGATCCCTGTGTTGCTAAAACTGCCACTTCCCCAAATGAACCTCCTCTTGCACACATTTGTAAATCGTGACTGCTGATGATATATTTAGCACACAGTAATGATGGCTCGTGGCTCTTACGCTCCTGCCGAGACCTGACCCCAGTTCTGCTGTTATTTAAATTTATGGCCACATTAGTCTAATGCAGCCGAGCAAAACCCTTCATTAAGGCAACAGTTTATGTAGAAATCTGTGCTTAGTGAATCTCAATTTGCCACAGTTCTCGTCTTATTTCATGGTTGTGTGATGTCAGTTTTATGTACAAAGTCTAATTCCAATTTATTTTGCAAGACATTTATGATCATTTGTAATAAGTATTATTCTAGAGAACAGCCTTATTTTACTGTGCTTTACTGCGCTTTAATGTTCCCCCAATTATAGCCTATAAAATGTGTCAGCATTACAGATTTCACTGTTGTACAAAATCTGGTGTGTGTTCCCTGTGTGACATGCAGCTGAAGCAGCTGGGGCACAGCGTCGACAAGGTGGAGTTCATCGTCATGGGCGGGACCTTCATGGCTCTGCCCGAGGAGTACAGAGACTATTTTATCAGGAACCTCCACGACGCCCTGTCAGGACACACCTCCAACAACGTGGCCGAGGCCGTCAGGTACGTGCTAACTCACAGGCCTGCGTCCTCCTCCGTGACTCCGAGGAATAACCATGAGATGCAGGACAAGAGGTGAAGGTTGATAGAGGCGACTGCAACAGAAATGTATTATTGGGAGGCTACAACATATTGTGACATAGTTCAAGAGCAAGTGTGATAGTGTGAGTATTGATGGGAAGCGTGCACATTTTAAATAACACATCCTCACATTACACACACAGGAAACAATTAGAAATAGATGAGCTGTGGTGGAAGTGAGATCACCAGGGGTTAAAGGGAAGTTGTAGCGGGGAGGAGGGGGAGATAGAGTTCTGGGTGGAATTGGGAGAGATGTCTGCCGGGGTCTAACACTACAGCAGCAGATGGGACGAGGTTGCAAAGGTGATCCCAGAGAAGGGGAGCAGGTGCTCGGTCAGATGCTCAGAGATGTTTGACTACAGGACTTCCTGCCAGAAAGCACCACACGCTGAAAGGTTTTCTGACTTTAGCTTTCAGTCAGTTTAGTTAAGTTCAGTCCACAAAGTACTTAGTTATGTTTAAAAAAAAAAACAGTGATTGAGGTTAAGTTAATAAAAGTTTACCCCCACTCAGCAATTGTCTGTACTGTCGACACAAAACACGACATTTGAAAATACTTAACAGTCTCCACCAGAGAGAGCTGTTCTACCATTTGCAGCACTGCCACTACATTCAGTCATTTACCTTCCCTCTGCTGCTGGATATTTGTTCCCAAAGCTAATATCATATGAAAGACATCACAAGACATCATCAAGGCTGTTCACATAAGCTTCAAATAAAAAACAGGTTCAGGGTGTTAGACCACACCGTTCAGGGCTGTGTGACTGTTCTTCCTTTTCTTCACATCTTTTAGTGCTGCAAAACACAATTATTATGTAAGATTTGTTTTGTCCTTTTAATCTTCTCATTGTTTTAATTTGTACATTATTACATAAATGAGAGAATGCCCATCACCATTTCCCAACTAAGACAGGAGATATTTTCAAAGTTTTGTCTTACTTGTGGTTTGAAGCTGAAAGTTATTGATTTTGCAGTGAGATCGAACAGATAAAACGTATGAAATCCTCACGTATCAGAAACTACTACCAGAGAAAAAATTTTATTTGTTAAACGTCTATGAACTATTCCAATATTCTACGAAACTCTACGACCGTTCCCAGCGCAAAAACAGTGTTGATCAGCGTGACTTGTGCAACATGGGTTACGTCATGCTATATTTCTGTTAGCATGTGTGTTTAAGTTCAGCTCCTCCTTCCGTTAAACTTCGCCCAGCTAAACACTAAACATCCTTTAGAAAGCGAGGACACGAGGACCGTCTGCACGGGTTTAACTGCTGACTGAACCCGCTCAGAATTCAGCGGCAAAGTGAGCGACGGGGGCGCTCACAATGCGTCCCCGTCACTTACCTCTATCGATTTCTCACTTACTGAGTCAGACCAGCTGTGAATGAAATTGGGCACGCGTCTGCTCGGTATGGCTGAGGAGCAACTTTCTAGATGACTTGGTGGAGAGTCAAAGTCAAAGTAGAAATACCCATTTGTTGAAGACGTCATACAGATGATTGGAGCAAATAATGGCTTTTTTCACAGTACTGGGGCTGTTTGTCAGCAGGCGCTATTTACTTCCCTAAAGTCCGATAAGACTCAGAAGGCCGTGGGTGTGTGTCTCTTCCCGTATGTTTACTGTATCTTATGTGTGTGCCTGAATTTGCCCTGCTATCAGCATTCTTCATTAAGATGCCACGATTAGGGTGATTGTGGTGGCTGCTGCTGAGTTTGGGAAGGAGGAGGCACTTGGTTTGGCTGGGGACACTATCTCGGCCTCAGTGCGTGCGTGCGATATTTGTGACGCGGGTTTGTGTCTCTGCCTCTCGCCACGCTCGCCTGGGACCTGATCTGATCGCAGCAGCGAGATACCTCGAGATAATCGCCTGAGATAATAGAGTTTTTATTGATTCATCTCATACGATCTGATCATCCTCTCTGGAGCATAAACTCCTGTAACTGGTGTAAATCAGCCAGCAGACTGTAAAAGATGGACATTTATTGCCAGCAGACACAGAATCAGAAGGAACATGAGCTGGCACAAGGGGAGCTAATGGTCATTGGAGCAGCTGGAGTGGAGAAAATGACAGCTGGCTAGTGTCCGGAGATGAGACATGTGTTTGGTGGCTTGTGTTGGTTTTTTTTCCAATTTCAATCAGCCACTCAAAAAGTTTGGAATTAACGCAGGTTTCACATTCAGGGTAGATGCAGCTCTGTCTTGAGATTACAAGGGAATATACTGCGTCCCCTCTGGTTCTAAGTCTGGCTGCTTTTTCTAGCATCTTATCGCCTCTTCAATCAGCAGACCCACTGCTGCGTGGGCATAATATTTTTTTTATGAGTCCCTGTCACACTGCGTGCAGCTTAATACTCATTTGATAATTAGTTACAAAGGCTTAAAGTCAGTCCACTGGACGTTTCAAAGATGATTGTGTTTTGCAGCACTAAAATATATAAAGAAAAGGGAAAACAGTCACACTGCCCTGAACAGACGTTTTGTGTTTAGTTTTAAAGGAACATTATTTGTGTATTCACAGCAACAGGATTCTTCAGTGAGTAAATCTTTGTAAAATCAGTTTCAAATTATAATTCAAAGTAAAGTGTCTTTGTAAAGCCTGCCTGGAGGCAATCTCTACATTTTTACTAACACTAAGTAATGAGGGCATTGGGAAGGGTGACATAAAAAGATAGACTCTGACGAGATATGGAGGCAGTTTAGCTACTGGAGACAGAAACTCACTGTATGACCCGGTATTGAACAAATATGTTTTGTAAAAATATTTTATCAAGACAATTTTTTTACAGCACAAAATCATGTTAGCTCTGTGCATTTTTCATGCTGTTGGTTCCCAGTCTTGGTTCCGAAGTAATCAGCTGAAAGACCCAAAAACACTCTGCAGAGCTGAGGTGAAGAGACACACACATTTCATCCATTCTTAATATAAGGAATTTTGACTATAGCAGCTTTAAATCTCAACCTGTGTGGGAATCACAGATACTGATATGAACCTATAAATACAGTAAAACAACTTCAGATGTTATAATGTTCAAAAATCTACATCCCTTTACAGCCAAGGCCTGTAAATGACGCAATAATTTAAGTAACTTACTTTTGACACAAAGTTGGATAGTGATAAGATAATGTCTCATTTCACTTTTTTTTTTTTTTTTTTTTGCTGGCATCCGTTTTCTTTATTGCATTAGTGTGAGGTTAGTGGTAGCAGTCTGGATAATGAGCCGTGCAAACTCGCAGCATGTAAATTGATGTTGCTAAATGATCCCAGCATATAGGGCCCTCCAACACATTCACTGAGACTAAAGAGTCGAATTAGAAAAATAAACGTATTATATAGCAAGCAACAGCGGAATCACAGGATATAAACATTACGGGCAGAATTAATAGCAACAGTAGAGACTGAGATGGCTTCCTCCCTGCAGGTACTCTGAACGCAGCAACACCAAGTGTGTGGGAATCACAATCGAGACGCGGCCCGACTACTGCCTGAAGCGACACCTCAGCGACATGCTGGGTTACGGCTGCACCCGGCTGGAGATCGGAGTCCAGAGTGTGTACGAAGACGTGGCCCGAGACACCAACAGGTCGGTGGGGAGGTGGGATGGGGCGATAAATGGACAGATGTAGATAAGAAAGCTAAAGTGATGGGATATGACTTTTTTATTACTATTATTTTAACTGTACTCTTTATACGTGTGTGTTTCCAGAGGCCACACGGTGCGAGCAGTGTGCGAGTCTTTCCACCTGGCAAAGGACGCCGGCTTCAAGGTGGTCGCCCACATGATGCCGGACCTGCCCAACGTGGGCATGGAGAGGGATGTGGAGCAATTTATTGTAAGCAATGTCATGATTTTCTTGTTCTTTTTAACACTTGAGATCAGTGGTATACACAAGTATAAGACTGAGTGACTGCTAAAATACAAGGTTAGGAGTAAATTAGGTGGAGGAAGTGCTTTGGCTGCCTTTGAATGGTGTTCGATCAGTAATAACTTTGTGCAGTCTTATTAGATGTCTGCACACTAAACTACTTCATCAATTATCCCCTCTCATTTTTAAGACATTACTGCTGATGATTGTTTGCAGGTACATGAGATGTTTGTTGATACAGACACTATGAACAGCTTTAAGGGTACATAGCGACAGTTGCTGTGGCAGTGTTGGAGAAGCCCACGTGTGGCACAAACAGCGAAAGTATGCGTCTCCTTTGCTGTTCTTTTCATTGATAAGACTGTAGAGTGCTAAAACTGACAGAGGAGTTGATATGTGTGGGAGTACAAATGAGGGCTCATGCATCACGACCTGCAGCAAAAGTCCAGAGTTTCGGAGTTTGACTTGGACAAAGTTGCATCAAGTGAGTAAGAACCCCCAGCTAAAAATACTACCAGTAAAATGATGCTCCAAGTTGCCATTACTTTTATTGTTTGTGACATTAGAAGTCGTGTCTTCCTCTTTCGCTTGCCGCCAGTGTGCGTCATTACTATTTTATACCGCAGTGGTATGGTACAAGTAAGTCCTACATGTAGCGTCTTAAAATAGAAACGGAAAAGCGGCGAGAGTCGCGGTGGCGGTCCCAACTGTGATGTGACTCAATAGAGGATGCTGTCAGATGTCGCTCTCAACAGCAGGCTCACTTTACAGCTCTGATTGGAAACGCAGCAATGATGTGAGTGTGCAGAATCAGACAGTGCCGCCTCCCAACATGCCTGACTGTAGGATGTAAATGAAGACCCTGTTTGAAGCTCTTTTTTTTACAGTGATCAGACACAAATCAAGTGATTGAAACAGAAAAGAACATATATTACTAATTGGTGCAGGTGACTACCTGAAGCCCCCCTGTGACAGAACATGTCAGTCACTGTCTGGCAGCCACCACCCGTAAGATTTTCTTTATCTTTTGTTTGTTGATTCAACTGTTTTTGCGTTTTTTTTATGGGTGTGTCTGATTATTGTTGGTGCAGTGACTCACTGGGTGTTGCATTACAAAAGAACAGTCCTCATTCTTTTTGCAGAGGTGGAAAAGTTCAAGCCCTCAGCATTCCCATGTAATGAGCTACTAATTAAACAAGAAAAGACAACAGATGTAATGTCTGCTCAGAGTGCCACCGCACCAAAACCCATCTGAACTTGAGATGTTGTCACTACGCTTTCCTTCTCCACCGTGGTGCTCACGTGGACGGCGTATTTTTTGTTGTGTTTGACAGTAAAGCTAAAGGAATGCTAGTTATACTAAAGGTATGATCACTTTATCCTGCGACAGATTGAGTTCACGCATCATCTATTTACCCACAGTCTCTTAACAAAAGGGAGGACACTTTCAGCATGCTGTTAGCTCTTGTTCACACAAAGTATCATGGGGCTTGGAACAAGGTGGATACAGATCAAACGGACCAGATATAAGATGCCAAGTTGGGAGTTTAGGTGTTTGGAAGGCGAGCTGCTTCCTGGTGATGCTGGTCTTTATGCTAGGCTAAGCTAACTGTCTCTTGGCTTTAGCTCCATTATGTAATCGACATGGGAGAGCGAGCAGTCTTTTATTTCCCAATGTCAAACTATAAATAATAACAACAAACAATTAAGTCATTGTCATGTACTGTATTTACAGCAGAACACAGTGTGAATGACTGTTAACCAGTAGCATTGATTAGCTTCGATCGAGTTGCTGTTTTGTGCTTGCTTGTTGGTCTGAAAACAGAAGAATATGTACATGAGAACTATATCATAAAGTCAGCTGTACTAAAACCAGCCCAACTCACAGTGTATTTTCTAGACCAGTATCAATATTTGAGAGTTGCTTCAGAAAATTGGATCATATATCAGCAGAAAGGACATTTGCCAGTGCTCTGGTGAACTTCAGAATGGAAACTCTCCTGAAATGAGCTGGACCCCATGCTGATGTTTGTAGGATAAGTTAATATGGTTTGGGGTGGAGTTAAATCACTGCATACTGTCTCGCACAGAGACACCCTAATTACTGTCCCCACTGCTGGCCAGATGTTAGCCTTGATGCACAGTTTCCAACAAAGAAGTATAATTGTCTTATAGATGGATGCTGGTGTTTATTCAGAGTTGTGTGAAAGCAAAGCACTTTTTTTTTAGTCCTTCTTCTTAGGTTATGTTTGTGCATTGTTAGCGCTGACTGTGTAAAATAAGAATGTGTAACGGTGAAGACATCTGGGACACCTCCAATCCTCATCAACTGGTGCTTCATTTTTCACACAGGATTGAAGTTGTGGGAAAAGAGTCCATGTCTACCCACAGATCTGCTACATTACCTGTGCTTGTGCACGTGTGTGTTTGTGTGTGTTTACTGAAGCATGTCTGTGTGCGACTTCGTATTTGCTGGTAATATGGGGGCAGCAGCATGTCGCCACAGTGAGGGAAAGCAGATTAAATGTGTATTCGGCCCTGAGAGTCACTTTCTTTTTCTTTCCTGTAACATTTCCTCTGTCACTTGTCTCCCTACAATGAATTTCGTCCTGTCTCTGCTGTCTTTTTTTCTCTCAGCGTGCAGTATTTTCTCTCTCACATCCCCTCATTTGTCTCTTCTCCTACATTATCTTTCACTTCATCTTTTTCCCCTCTCTCCTTTCCAGTGGTAAATTTTAAATTTTCACTCGATTCTTCCTCTTCTTTCCTGTCGGACCGACTCGCTTCTTCATCTCGTCTCTGCGGCCACTCCATCTATTTCCCCTCCCTCATCTCTGGCCTCTTCCCATCACGCCGACTCCCTCCCTGCCTTTTGTCCCCTCTTATCTTATCACCCTGACCTGCTGATGATACAACTTGTGTGCGGCTCCCCTTCGCTCCTCCTCATCATGTCTAATCTTCCGTGATATGCTCCCCTGCTAGTAAGTGGGGGAAAATATGCAGGTTCTTAAACATCTTCACTCCAGGATAATCAAGTGTGAAAGGCAGGAAGCAGATGTAGCGGAAACTGGGGACCATCTTACGATGCCATCCGTCCGTGGGTTGAATGGCATAAATGAAAATTCCAGATTTTGACACCTTTTGTTTTCTTGCAATGTCCAGTTGATGAGAATGGGAAGCCAATGCTGCAAATATGATGCAAAAGCAGCTGAGATTTCATTGCAGGGATGCTCACAGAACCCCTGTGTATATCGGTGGTAATAATAATACCATTCAGATCTCCTCGGCACAGAGCTCAGTACTGGTCGCCAGCTTAAGTAAGCAGGGATCTCTTAATTTTGTTTCCTTTTGCATCACTCACGCCTATTCAAACACCCCCCCCCTTATCAACCACTGTCTCTTACTTGTCTGTTTCTGTCCTCGTCACATCCCACTGAGTTCACAGAAGCAGAGGGCATCCTCCTCGTGTCTATCATGGCCGCCCTGATAATGAAATTCGATTACAACTTCCTCCCAGCCAGAGATCCTCTCTCACTTATCTCTTGTGTACAGATGCTCCCTGGCCTGGGGGGAGGCATCCTTAACAGGGTTCCTCTCCACCGACCTACAGGAGCTGTGATACGCAATCTAAAATGGTAGTGGCTGCAAATTCCCTAAAATAGTCTCCAGTCTTTTTTTTTTTTGGTATTGAAGCATTGTTATTTCCTCCCCCCTCCCTTCCTTTAGCGCAGGGCCACGTAGGACACGTCCTCATGTGATTATAAGCCGTGACGTGAGAGAGAGAGAGAAGGAGATTACGAGATACTGATAACGCAGCCTGTTTTTGGACAATCTGCCTTAATTCCAGATCTTCACGGTTCTGATCGTGATAGCAATGACTGGAAATCACAGTGTTTCCCCTCACTGCACCGAGCCTCACAGCAACATTTGTTTACTTGAAACCCTGAATAACTTAGCTCAGCCTGCGCTTTGATATCTGCTTTAAACAGGCTCCGTCTTCATTTATATTTAGAAGTCAGTGACTTTGCAATTGGATTCTTGTTTACTGAATGCACTGAATGGCACTTTTCTGGCATCGGCTTGTGTAGAAAATGCCGTATTAATGAAATGAAATAAACTCTGCAGGTGCTTTTAATTGCCTTCCCTTCATTTTTTTTGTTACCGTCTTTCTCAGTTTAAAGACGTCGGACGTTCATCTGTTCGCACGACCCTCAAATTTAACACTGCAGATATGACAGCACACAGTCAATCAGTCCAGAAAGTTTATTGCGCAGTACAGTGGCATGACAAAACACTGACTCGTGGTGAAAGAGATACTGCTGATTCATGTTGAAATACTTTGGTGCGCTCACTTCACTTCAGATTGTGTCAGAGATTCAATTTCAGAAGACTGATGAGAAACAAACTGTAATGGCAGCTTTGACTTTGTGACTTGGAGAATCGTTGAGCGTTTTTCAGCCTCCACGTTTCCTGATATATGCTTTCAAATTGTGACACGGATCCGTGCGCTCTCCGCAGGAGTTCTTCGAGAACCCGGCTTTCAGGCCAGACGGTTTGAAGCTGTACCCCACGCTGGTGATCCGAGGCACAGGCCTGTACGAGCTGTGGAAGACTGGCCGGTACAAGAGCTACACACCCAGCGCCCTGGTGGACCTCGTGGCCCGCATCCTGGCACTGGTGCCACCCTGGACGCGAGTCTACCGGGTACAGAGGTAGGAGAATAAATGGGCCTAAGGAGTTGGATATACACTGGTGGCAGTAGTTTAAAGCTTGATTAGGCAACATTGTTGATATGAACATTTCAACTGTCTCTTCTGTCCCCTGCTTCTTAGCACGCTGAGAAATGAGATCAAACTCTGTGGTACTCTTTGGTACCCTGAGTTGATCCTGAGCGACCGACCCATCACAGAAAAGGCAGAATAAATGACAATCATGACAACAAGCGGAACATTTAGTAGCTAAACATGCAGATTCGGTATTTTCACCAGGTGTTGAAGGAAAGCAAACCAGAAGTTAACAGAAAGTAAATGTGCCCACAAACATGACTCCCGATAAGCTGCTAATGCATCTCTGTCTTCACCTTCTGCATATCAGCTAAAAGCCAGATGTGTTACTGTAAAACGAATCAGGACTGAGATTAGTGTGAGTTTGTTGTGAAGTCTCTCTGCCCACTGGCTGCAAAAAATCTCTTGAAGCAGTTGAAGCTGTTTGATAGTGTTTATTGAAATAGAAGTTGTTTAATACTTAAACTATTTTTCCAATCCTAAATAATAACGTTATCTTAACTATTTGAGTGATAAGCTTAATCTTTGAAAGATGAATGTGAGAATATGTTTGTGCAGAACATGATGACCCATGTTATTCCAAAAGGCTTGGCATTCTCAGTCTTGAAATGTCTGGTCTTCAGCGAGTTCTTGGGAAGTTTTGAGGTGTGTTTGTGCATGTGTGCGTGTGTGTGTGTGTGTGTGTGTGTGTGTGTTCACTGTCCTGCTGCAGTATGAATCCTGCATTACACAGAGATGCAAAGCAGCTGGTGTAGCATGTCTCTGAAGAATGGTATGGTCATAGTGAGACAATTAGGTGCAGGTGTTTAACGCCAGAGGAGACAAAACAGCCCCAGACCTGAATATTCCCACCTCTATGGTTCACTGGGGGTTTGATACACACTATCTGTCTCTCTCCTGTTAATCTTCTGTCTTGTCACTACCATTAATCCTAAGATTAGATGTATCAGTAAATAGAATTTTCTTTTCCCAGTCATCCACAGTGAAATGATGGTTTCTCTTAACAGTCCTCAAGCATTACTCAATTACTCAAGCATATACTCGCCCTCTGAGACCAGAACACTGTCTTTTGACAGTAGTGCATTTGCTGATTGGAGATTCACGTTCCTTATTTAGCAAATTCCGTGTCTGTGATGAAGTTGCTTTTCCATCCCTCAGGGAGATAAGCTTGACGTATTGATCGTCTGACGGTGGAGTAACTTTTGGTCTGCCTGATCGTGCTTTGGATACAACTTCAGTTTCTGCAAAGAGTTTTAGAAACCTCCAGTCCAGCTACAGTAGAAATGTAAACCACAATGGAAATCAGTTTCTGTGCTTCATTGTGTTAGCCTGACTTTCTCCTTTTATCAGTGCACAAAATGCCTTGGAAAAGCTTGTGTGCGCTTAATGAAACTGTCAAATAAAATCAGCCAGTCAATTAATCAATCAGCCATGATTTGACCATGAGAAAGTCCCTCTTCTTCCTCCTCTGCTTAGAATAACAATTTGATTTCTGACACTTTCACTGATGACGTTTTTCCCAAAATCACAAAGCTGCTTGGCGAGCAATGACCTGCTGGAAACTTGAGGCACAGCCTTAGTTGTAACAAGGCAATAGTTTACACCTGAAGGAGTAACCTGAAGGAGCACCTGATGAGGAAATCAAATCCTGTGTCAGTGTCCTCTGAAGGGGCACAATTCAAGGAAATCTCACCTTTATGTGAAAACATTACAGATGGGGGGCATCTGCACCCAAGTTAATGGGCTCTACCTTCCTCTTCCTTAGCCCTTGCCCCACCCCTCCACCAAGTTTCAAGAAAATTGGTTCAGTAGTTTTTGTATGATCCCGCTAACAGCCAGACAGAAAAACATAATCTCCTCGGCAAAAGCAATGATCTGGTGTAGATTTATTTGTGTGATTGTCTCTGTAACATCCTATTTTAAAGCTTTTCTTCCATCATTTCATGTATCATCTGTCTCTTCATCTGTCTTCTGTTACCGCCCACCAGGGACATCCCCATGCCACTGGTGAGCTCCGGAGTGGAGCACGGCAACCTGAGAGAGCTGGCGCTGGCCAGGATGAAGGACATGGGCACTGAGGTGAGACTCAAAAGGCCTCACATATTAAACTGAAAGGCTCTGTGTCAGCTTATTTTGAGTAAGGAGGCTTAATAGACCTTTTCCAGCTGGGACGCGATCCAAACGGCACAACTCAGGTGGTGGTGGCTGCTGCCAGCAGCCCAGTGCTGACAGTCAGAATAATTTGCATACGTTGCTGTGATGCAGTAAAATGACAGATTGAAAAACCTCTCAAGTATAGTTTTGAACTTTTGGAGCATGGAATTGGAACACCCTCCTTTCCATACACCCCCGCCCGCATATATTGAATTTATATTGGAAGGCAGAAGGCAGATGACGGCTTCAGTAGATGTGGAGTTCATTCAGGCTGAAAACACCAGGCCAGGGTGCACCTGAGAGAATCGGCAGCTAAACGCAGGAGGCAGAAGACCCCTTATCGACTTCCATGAAAACAGACTCAGGATAAAAAGAAATCTTAATCAGAAAACACCTTTGGGGTGAAGAGCCTCCTGTTGAGAATACCACACTACAAACACCACGCTCCCTTTTTTTCGTCCCTCCACGACTCGTCAAACTTTTTCCTGCTTTGACTTCACTTGCAAAAACATCTTCTCTTACGTGCTGTGAATTTTTCTTCACACGACGCGAGTGGTTCGCAGCTGCCTTAGAGACGCGTTTCATTTTTTTGTCACATATTGCACTGCACACCCACAAAACTGTTACCGTGCGGAGTTCAAATTATTCGGATTTTGACCCAGTTTCCCACTTTTTGCAACCAGCTCGCAGCTTTTTACGCAACGCGCTGCCTGCGTTGATAAGCAGGCAGCAGAGCAGACACCTGTCTTCGTCATGTTTTTAAAAAAGAAGTCACTCTTGTCCAAAAAGTTGTAATCTTTATTTCAGTCCTGGTTGATTTGACACCTGTGGCGGTGACAGCAAGACGTGTTTAATGCTAGAGCAAACCCGCTGTCCGCAATAAAACAGGTAAATCAAACGCACTCACAGTTTTTTCCTTAAAGTATTCATTAATTTTCCCTTTTTCAAATCATGTCATGAGCAACCGCAATCTGATTTCATGCTACACACAGGGCGCCAAGAAGTTGGTTAATTCGCTGAGGAGGTGGAGGTGTGCAGCCTGTTACCTGCAGCTCACCGTGGCTGCTTCTTTTCTCCATTACTCACAGACTGATTTCAAACTCAACCGTTGTTTAAAAAAAACAACATTCATTAGAGGGCTGCTGCTGCAAAATGCTGGCCAGAAGTAGTTTCAAAAACAGTATTGATTTTGTCAACTATTAAAGAAGTTTAACCAATGAATTAAACCTCAGGCATTGAATTTTTAAATATTACAAACAGATCATTTGTGGTGACATTCATACCAATGCTAACATTAGATATAGGATGCTAAAATTTCTAAACTGGTTTAACACATCTGAATGTTCGTCTGTGCGCAGTGTCGAGACGTGAGAACCCGGGAAGTGGGAATTCAGGAGATCCACCACAAAGTCAGACCTTACCAGGTAACACAAAGCATTCTGGAATAAGAGTACAGAAAGGTGGCTCTTTTTTTTTTTTGAACACCCTCTCCATTCACGCAGGTGGAGCTGGTGCGGAGGGACTACGTGGCCAACGGCAGCTGGGAGACCTTCCTCTCCTACGAGGACCCGGAGCAGGACATCCTGATAGGCCTGCTGCGCCTGCGCCGCTGCTCCCCACAGTCCTTCCGTCCCGAGCTAAAGGGAGGCGTGTCCATCGTCCGCGAGCTGCACGTTTACGGCAGCGTCGTCCCCGTCAGCAGCCGAGACCCCAGCAAGTTCCAGCATCAGGTGATTTATGCTTTCGCATGCTGGCTCCACATATAAAGTAGATCCCCCCCAAACATTTTGATTTCTCTACCAGCTGTGAATCTGATTGTTTTTTTTAGCGACACTGTGAGACATCACTGCAGGTCAAACGTTTTGAAGAATAACTGGCTCTACAAAGTAATTGTCCCTGTCCCTCTCCTCCTCCTTAAGGGCTTTGGTATGATGCTGATGGAGGAGGCACAAAGAATTGCCAGAGATGAGCACGGCTCTGGAAAACTAGCTGTCATCTCAGGTGAGAAACAAATAGGCATTGTTTATCCTCTCCTCATTCATCCCATCGACAAACATCTGTGGTATTTAATCCATATATGGCTTTAAACACAGAAATAGATGGGACAGGATAAGATGGAGTATATGCATACTGCTTTAGTTGTGACATATGTGTAGTTCTTCTTTAGCAAGGGAGACCAGATGCGAAGACACGGTGCATAGCTCTTTTTATATCTGCTGAATTAAATGTATTAGTGCTAATAATGGTTTTTATATTCATAAACTCAGGTTTATTATTGATTCAGGTTTGTTGTCACTTTTGTTCTTTTCAACAAGTGGGAGATATCATAGTTATCAGAAGTTTCTGATATGAATGAAAACCCTCTAAACCTCCAACATGTCTTTTGTATGCAGGCGTAGGAACAAGGAACTACTACAGGAAGATGGGCTATGAGCTGGAGGGACCGTACATGGTGAAGGACCTGTGCGGACGTGAAACAGACTGAAGTTGGACAAATGTTGTTGTTTTTTTTTATCTGGACAGTGCACACAAAACGTCACACATATACGCACAAATTATATTATTTATCAAGACCATATTCTTGGTACATGACTTCCTGCAGTCATTTTATTGTTCTGTTTTCCAAGCATCAGAGGAGATAATGGCTGGGGTTTCTCTCTCAGCCCATGCGTCTGCTTTTTATCTGGAACATACTCGACAATGCTGTCGCATTTCTCCTGCTTTGTGTAGATAAGGAGACAGCGTGAGGACGTCAGAAGTGAAGTCAAGTTGTTTGGGATGCAGCCAGAGTGCCTTGCAAACGAGGTTTGGGGTTCAGTTTGAGATTTGAGCAGGTGGATGTGGGCGTTAATATTTTAAACTTTGCATTTTAGTCATTTCACATTGAAATAAATGTGTGCCCTCTGTGCCCTGTCAGTGACCCCTGTTTCACCAAACAGTGCTGCTTCGGTTTGACGAGAAGTAACAATAAAGGCTGCTCAGGCGTTTTTAATTCATGTTCATTTAGGATGAAACCCTGCTTAGCATCTCAGTTTGAGTTAATCGTGTTTATGTTGCAACCAAATAGAAAAGCAATTATGAGTCGAGCATTCATTAACGGTTGGCAGTGGATGAATGAACAGAGGAAAGTGTCCTCACTGGGCAGCCGTTGTGTAATTGCACAATTTTGATTTATAGGGCAGGAAATTAAATATTAGTGTTACATAAATTGCTTTTTAAAGCTCCACAGTTAATCCTGTTTCTTGTTTTTCTTTCATGCATTCTTGGGCTTCGTGTATTTTGGTGAATTCCAGATGTTGGAGACATCACTTGACCATTTTTTTTCTTTTTTTCTCAGAGATTAAAGGATGTTTCAGTTACTGTTTGTGTCCTGATTGAGAGAGAAGTTCCTGAAGACATTTTAATAATTAAACCTAAATGACCGAACAGGCAGAAAGCTTCCAAAGAAAGGTCACAGCAGAAGAGAGGCTCCTATAATGTATTCCCCAATGTCAAGGGTGCCAGCCCTTGCGGGAGACCCCTGATGATTGCCCTATGAGAGTGTTTTACTGGCTCATTTGACACAGCCTTTCCAATTACATCTCCATCAGTTACCTGTCTATTGAACATTGACTGAATGCTGTGTTCAGCCACACTGTTCCCGAAAAGGGTTTGTCATTTGAAAAATAGCCAGCAATAAAGCGCAGAAGGCTCAAGCGTTGACCTATGTCTCATATAGATTCCAGCTGTACAGGGGCGATTGAAGCTGAACAGCCACGCGTAATTTCCTGGATGCAGCCACTGTGTCGTGACTGTGCGCTGCCGTGCTGTGCTGTGTTGCCGTTGCAGCCCCTGACGCAGTGAGGAATAGGCCAATTTTGGGCTTTCTCTCCACGCTCGCTCGCTCCTGCTATCAGCTGTGAAATCTGAAAGGACTTTCCTCCCTGCTCAGACCCGCTGAGTCTGCGCTGAGCTGATTTGAGCTGTGGAGGATAGCAGACTTTGGTTTAATCTCCACTGCAACACAAGCAGAGGTATATAGCAGGTTCACTTACACTCAGCTGAAGTGAAGGTTACAGAAAAAATACCTGAGTAAAGCAACAGGGAAAAGACTGCGAAGCTGTTGAGTTACAGAATGCATAGTATGCCAACTTCTTCTTCTATCAATTGTTTTCACCTCTACAAACAAGATAAGTGGTACTACAGTGATGAGATCTGGAGCACACAGTTACGATAGGAGAGTTTTAATAAGGAGCAGCAATTTTCCAATATCCTTAGTGCTGCCCTGGCAGAGGTGCTCACTCAGGACAGCAGTGTTATTATGCACTGATTCCTTCTAATATCCAATTTAATACTGAACCAAGTAATCCATCTTTGCCAAAGCATAATGTATACAAGTTAGGAAAATCCTGCCTGAAAGCGTCTATATTACTAGGTGTTGCCATGGTAATAGTACTATGGTAATGTAGGTCTGTCGGTCAGTCCGGCACTGTGTTCCAGACTGAGATATTTCAACAGCTAATGGTTGGGTTGGCATCAAATGTTGTACATAAATTCCCCAGAGCCCATTGACTTTTCCTCTCACATCACCACGATGTTCAACTTTGTGGTTTTTAGGTGAAATTTCTCAAAACTATTTGATGGACTGCCTTGAAATTCTATACACACATTCATGTCCCTTGTCCACCCAGGACGAAATTGTAATTACTTTGTTGAACTTAACTGCCTTTTTATCTGGCACCTTCATCGAGCCAAAATTTTAATGTGTCCATTACTTTGGTTTATGACATCTGCAAAGTTCCTTTAACATTTCCTGCATCTTTACATAGTCTTTAATGCTAATTTGCGCATGTTAGCATGCTAACACTCAATATTAGTGTTGCCACAGTGAGGATACTAGCATGCCAATATTAGCCTTTAGCTTTAAGAGCTGCTTGCGTGGCTGTTTTAGAAGTTTGTATTAAAACAAAAGAAAAAAAATCTGTTTTGCGCCCTCTGGTTTATCCTGACTGTTGACAGATCCATCCCTGGTGTGTTTGCAATGTGTATGATGGGGACAAAATCCAGTCCCCATTATTTTCAAAAAATGGACACAAACGTGAGCTAATGATAAAGCTAACGTGCAACTTCAGCAGTCTGAGATAATTAAATCAAAAATGTATCTACAAAAGTTGATGTTTTTGGTACAAAATTACCTCTTTCTGTCACTTGTTTTATATTGTTTCATTTCTGCGAACAGTACACTGAGGCCTCTTCAACTGAATTTGGAATTTTTCGAATACATTTTTTTGAATAAAAGATGTTTTGTCCTTCATCAAACTGCAAGTGCACAGGAAAGGGACATTTAGAACAGGTTAAGAATCATCATGAGACCTCCAGGGGACCACGAAACATCAACAAGTTTGAGGACATTTCCAACCACATGTTAATACATTCAACCCCTTCACTATAAAGCACCCTCCATTCCTCTAAAATCACTTGAGAAGTAGTAAGGTCAGAGGTCATCTGTGTGAAGTATGGGCTGACAAGGACAGTGTGAGGAGACAAACACCTGTAAAGGTCACAGATCAGATATAGATGTCAGAAACAACCCCATCGAGCTGAGGGCCGAGAGGTTACGTGAGCCCGACCTCCACATTACAGACCAAGAAAGGATGTGAGTGGTTACTTTCATGTTAATGCTGCATTTATTTTTTTTTATATAAAGTTGCTGTTTTCTTTCGGTGGGTCAGCATCCTGTCTTCAGCAAAAAAAAAAGGCAAGAATTTGAATTCAAGACAACTTTATTTAAATTACTTTACACATAAGGATTTCATGTCGTAATTCATAGCCCTTTTTCTCACACGTGGGCAGAAAAATTCTGTAACAAGTAGCCATCTGAGTAACGGACTGTAAATGACCGAGATTGATGGCCAGTAATAAATGCTGTGGACTCAGCGTGGATATGATCAGCAACAATCCTAATGCCTGGCTTTAATTTCCTGTTCACAAGGGGATGGTATATCAGTGATTGTTAGCCACTGTGGGTCTAATGCTGCTGGCCTTTTCACATTTCAGTGCAGATGTCACAAAAATGCCCACACAGCAGAGCTGGAGTCAACTTTTACAATTCCAGATACTTTAAATTGCACCATCATAAAATCGTATTGACCTAAAGGAAACTGAAAAAAAGTTCAAATAATTTTTAAATTAATATATATATAAGGCAAATATTTCATAAAAATATCTCTTAGGAGCAGTCTGGTGTGAATACAAATCTAACTACACAAAAAAAACTGAAAAATATACACAGTTATATGAGGTATTGCAATGCCCTACAACAAATGCCACATTTTTTAAGTTTGTGACTGGTGCTTTACTTGTTTTGGTTGAATCAAATCTGTTATACATTTGTTTTTAGTGGTGGTGATGAGTATGACTGCATTATATTGAGAGCTGGTGTTTTCTTTAAATCCACCTTATTTGAATGTGGAGCAAATATTAGAATCACCCTGTAATATAATGCACACTAATACAACACCCCGCTGTGGCCTCAGAAAAGACCAGACTTGAGACTTAATTGTGTCCCAGTAGTACAATAGTACAATAGTCCCAACTGTGGACAGGGATTTCGATGTTTTGTTCTCTCTATTTACATATTTAAGATATCTGGAAGCCCACTGGACTATTTAATCCATGCTACATCAGTGCGGCGTTGTTTGGGCCAGGACAATAAAAGCTGCAATTTTCAAGTAAAAATCTCAAAAACTCAAGGCAAAATGAATACCTGAAATAAAGCTGAGATAATGAGGGGTCGCTAAAACACTGCAGATATGCTTAACACGCAGTAGCTTCAATCCCCTGCATTTAATTTTAGCTCTACATGGACTAAAATTGATTTTCTATGTCAAATGTTCAAGGCCTAAACAGCATGGTGCTTACAGGAACACGGCAAGTCCCACTAGATCTCTATATGGACTTGGAGAATAACTAAGGAACTTCTTGAATATCATCGCGTGTTTGGTCAGCAGTACAATCCAGGGTAGGAGGTCAATGAACGGATTTCCACTGGAGGATCTCAAGGCTCCCATGGACCTCTCCCAGTTCATTGTCCCTGTATGTGGTTTCCTACACAGTTTAAAAACTGGGCTGCTGCCTCGGTGACAAATATAGCACCAGTCCCATAAAAATCATACGTATTTCTTGTCCCCACTTTCAAGTCTGTTTACACGTACAGAAAATGCTGCAGTCGGGGGGTCTGCAGTCAATACTTCCATGTAGTGGCTAGAGTGGCTACTGGCATAATGGCCGCTTATGCGCGCTCCGTGTCAGTGGGAGTCCTCTTTGAGAGCAGAGCACACTCGGGCCTCCAGCTGGTCTGCCGGGGGCCGAGCATCCGGGTTTGAGGCAAGCATGTCTAAAAGCAGGGTACACATGGCCGGACCGGGAGGGGGTGGCAGCGGGGGCGCTCTCTTAAACTTCATAGGGATGCACAGCCGGAGGTCGGCGTTGTCCCACAAAGCCTCCCCGAGCGGCATCAGCCAGCCGGAGCGACCCTTGCACACGTAGGCACCTTGAGGGGGAAACACAAAAGAGGGCGTAGTTAGATCATCAGGGGGCAGCGTTCCTGTGGGGGGCACTTGATCTCTATAATTGTGGACCACACTTGTATTGGCAAGTAGTCAGCTACCTGCTGGTGTAACATGTTTCCAGTAATTTCCTAACAAGTGTGCGGAGGGTTTCCAAAGCACATCGGGACGCACTTGGTTAATGTGTCACTGGAGCGCAGAATGTTTTGTTGTTGAACAGGAACAAAACAATTACAATCAGCTGACATGAAATGAAAAATACAGTCAAGGCAATATATGAGGAACACAACAACTAAAAGTCAATAGAAGCTGGGCAGGGTTGAAATATCATGATGAGCTCCCTTCCCTTCTCTCTTTCATACCATAAGTTTCTGGCTGTTCTTCAGAATAATTAAGATGGATAAAACTTCTAATAACTAACTGCTCATTTGTCATTATTTGACATCTTCTTGTCCACATGATTAACTGAAATAAATTAGTCGATTAATGAAGAAAAAAAACATCAGTTGCATTCCTAAAATATAGTAACCTGAAGAATTAAAGAGGACTATCCAAGAAAGTAATTAAAAATACATCAATTGTTAGTTAATCTCAAGTTTCTTGTCGTCCTTTATCAGTCTTCTAAGGAGCACAAATGAACTTTAATGGAAAACTGTTAACACATCCGCCAGGCACGGACAAGTCGTTCTCTGCTGCTGATGCTCATCGCCGAGCCCTGAGTTGAACACTGCAGGTGTAGGCTATAGTCAAGTCCAGTTGTGACCTGGCGAAAGGTCGGCCATGATTTCCCAAACTGGCTGAGCAGAAAGCCAGCCAACACCGGGCTCCCAGACCTGGAGGACAAACACAAGAGGCTGCGTCTTCCCCTCGACTGTATTCTCTCCGCTCGCCTGCCTAGTCAAATAACCATGTGGGTGTGTGGGTCTTGAGAGAGGATAAAATAAAATAATGGACCATTTTATCTGAATATGAAAAGCCTCCAGCTGTCTCTCCCCATTTTCTAACTGACAAAGCGGATTGTGATCGGGGCTGTTAAATTCCATTTTGCCCTTTTTTTTTTTCTTATTTGAATCCACAGAACTCCCTCTTTCTCCCCAATCATAACCATTTTCATTCCGCCTAATGGAGTATCACTGACTCAGGGAGCTTCTCCTGCACTAAACTTGGGGATAATGGCTCATATCCCCCTGCAACCAGGTCGAACCCCAGAGAGAACCGTTTTTCTGAATAAAATGAGACATCTGTATTACAGCCATTACTCTCTGAAAGTGGAGTGCAGAGCAGAACAGAGTCCCGTGCTCTTGAATAACTATTAAAATAAATAAACAAAAACATGTGTTGACAGATTATTCTGAATAATGTGGTACCTCACATGCTGCCACCAGAAGGACTTCTGGCGCTTAATTACACAGTGTCACATTTTATTATAAGAAATGGAGCTACTGTGATCCATATCTAAAAGTACATTCCATAAATCATCCTTCATCTCCTCGCCATTTAGATCCGTGATTGTTCCATCCATGGTTGATGAATGTATGATGTATGGTATGTGACATTTTTAATATGTGCCAGTTAATTAAGTCAAACTCGATTCGGCGTGATGCGTCATCAACCCGCCCTAACACACACTCAACCTTTCCAACCTTCCTGAGAGCATTGAGTGGTGAGACATGCTCATATGTTAGACCTAAGCGTTAACGTGAAGGTGCCGACTGAAAACCTGCATTCGCATTTTCCCAAACTAAAGTCTGTGTGTTGGCTCTGCTCGTCGAGCTGGTTAGTTGCTCGAGGACAGGAAGCGCTGGTCTGCTCTGCTGCTTCATCACTGTATACTTACCCAGTTGCTCCTGCGTGGTCCCTTCCTCCAGGAAGGTGATCCTCTCCAGGACCGCCCAGAACAACACACCCAGGGAGAAGATGTCCGCCTGGGCCGTGTAGAGCAGTCCTCCCCACACCTCCGGAGCCATGTAGAAGTCGGAGCCACAGGTGGAGGAGAAGTGCTGCCTGGTCCGATCCCCGTCCACCAGACCCTCACTCATCTTGCTCAGACCAAAGTCTGCCACCTACAGGATGGAGATGGAGATTAACTGAAATTCACTCTGTGTTGCCTGAAGAATAATTTGCTTTTTGGTCATTCCTTGAGATAAAAGGCATTTAGTAAATTAATGCACTGATGTATTGTTTCATTTTTCCATGACTCCATGAACTGCTTAGTTGAAAGGAAGTTACCCAGTAGCCATTTTGATCTCGATTCGTTTAAAAAAAAAAAAAAAAATCAATATATATATATATATATATATATATTTTGCTGGTTGGTTTCCTGACAGTAAACTGAACACATTTCAGTTTTGTGTAGTTGGTCAGACAAAATAAGACATTTCTGAGTTTGGACTCTTGGCAGTTCTGACAGACCTTCGTGATTTTCTTTTTACTGTTTTCTGTTATTTTATGGACAAAATGATCAATCGTGTACTTCACTGATAATGAAAAGAATGCTTAGCTGCAGGCTTGAAGCACATCTTTGTTTGTATTTATTGGACACAGAGGAGAGCACTGGAATTTCCTTTTTATGTGTACCCTTACCAAAATTAGATTTGGACAGGAAAAGGGAAAAAAAATAATGAGCCTGATGTTATGGTTACAAATGTCCTGGTTCAGGCATCTGTGGACAGCATAGTAAAAAATCAATTACAACTGACAGATCTAAATCATAGTAAAACCATAGAAATGCTTGTTCCACTGTCTCCACAAGCCCTTATCAGGATGTCATAAATAAAAATTTACCTCACAAACTATGCATGAGTGTCTGGAATTGTAATTTTTCCTAAATTTATTATACTCCTCTTTTAAAAACAAAGTACAGAACTCCCAATATGGACCAGGTACTCAACAATATATTCTTATTCTAAACTATTTCTTCTTTATTTTATTGTATTTATATGATGTGGTGAAAACCAAAATTTTAACAGTGCAAGCTTACCAACTGGTTGTGGACTACCACGTAAACACTGTGGCATCACAACGATCTGCCTACCTTGACAACAGGGCCTTTTGGCGTGACGCAGACCAGCACATTGTCAGGCTTCAGGTCGCGGTGGGTGATACCGAGGCCATGCAGGAAGGCCACAGCACTGCAGAGCTGTCGCACCATGCTGTGGTTACGCTGGGCATCTGGAGGCCTGGAGAGCAGGTACTGATTCAAGTCACCACCGTCACAGTACTCCATGACGAGCCACAGGGCCATGCAGCACAGGGGTCTTGGCTGCTCCTCTTCTCTCTCGGCCAGTCTCTTCCTGGCTCTGTCTTGGGGGTCTTTTCGGGGTTGCAGACTCAGATGCGCTTGGTTTAGTCCTGTCCTGTAGCTTAGCCATGGCCTGAACAGTGTTGGTCCTGTCCTGAAGTCTAGACAGAGACTTGGTCCTCCTCCGGGAGGTAGACTGGGCATTGTTCCTTTCTGGACTTTGTGGTGCTTCGATGACACTGCCCTTCAGCACGCTCTCGACTAGACGTAGTGGCAGTTTGCCTGCTTTTAGACGCTTCAGGCTCCTTGGCCCCGTCTGTAGGAGGCAGCTGTGGAGCGCAATGACATTGACGTTCTTGGCCGTGGCTCTCATGGCCCACAGCTCTTGCAGGTAAAGTTCAATGCACTCTGGGTTGCTGCAGGGCAGCCGCTTGATAGCCACCTTCTGTCCTGTTTTGGCCATATGGCCCTCAAAGACCACACCGTAGCTGCCCCGTCCAACCTCCTTCTCTAAAGTGTAGAGCTCCTCCATCTCTCACGGAAGCTGGGCCTGATGTGAATCAACACAAAAGAACGACTCGGGTCACACGAGTGGCTACATGAACAGCACTGGTTGCCCCTCAGCGTTCTAAGTTTCTTCGACCATGAGCTTCAGAGTGAACCATTCATTAAATCTGGGATTATGAAGGCTAACGTTACGCTTCACAACTACTGCATCTGAGGCGGCTAACGCTGCTAGCGTTAGTGGATACTTAGTTTGAAAATAACTGTATCCGTGTTTTTCTTTCAAGTTGAAGTGAGCGTACCAACTTTAATGTTCCGCGTGCCGTCGAGACATGTAAAGTTAGTTCGTGGATAAATGAGCAAACATGGAGCTGTCTGCACCAACCAGTTAAAAGAGATGCGACACACAAGATCTCGCTTCAGATAAACTCTCGGTATTTTGATTTCACTCACCCACAAAACTGCAGCTGTTGTCTCTGGCGACAGGTCGACTTGAATCTGCAATCTACGCGCCTGACAGACAGCCTTTTACCATATTCAACGGTTTTTTATTGTTGTAAACAAATGCGTGAAAACAAGTTGATGGACTTCCGGATCCAAATTCGAAGCGTCCCGCTCTGGCAGTGCGTGCATCCTGATTGGCTCTAAATTGAATTGAGTTGCGTGTTGTGATTGGTTGGTAGCAGAGCACGGCGAATTGTCCGAGCTCGTACAAGATGTATCTGAGGAAGTTGTCACACACTGTCATCTGGTTTTAAAGCGTAGGACAGCTATCAATGGAAAGCCGAGTATTGCTATCGGGACGAATATATCAAAGATAAATATCCAATGACGCATTTATTTTAAGATATAACACAATAAAGTCATATCAGCCCAGCTGCAACGCTAAACCAGAGCACTGGCTAAATGACGCAGTCTTCCAGCAGCAAGTTTTGTCAGACGATAAACCAGTAAGGGAGTATTTAATATGATATGCATTGTCGTTATACATAGCAAGGATAATGAAGTTTCTGATTATTTTGGATATAAGTTTCGGTATATACGACAACAAAATATTCTATTTTAGTCGTGTTTTAAAGACCTGTCATACACATTTGGCCATTTCATAGGTTTAAATGCTTACACAGATAAAGAATAAGTAGAACCTAGAGGTTCAGGACACATTGGACTAAAATAAATGCTTAAGTGGGTTTCCAGTTTTCAGTACTGACAAGAATATGGTGAAAAAAACTGGGGCAGTTTTGTAATCAAGCCATTTAAATTGTAAAAAAAAAAAAGAGAGAGAGAGAGAAAGAAAAACTCTGGATGTGCAAAATCACCATACTTCCCTCATTGCTAGAGTCCAATTTAATCACACTTTTGAGCAGAACACACACACGCACAATGAGTGGGTGCTACATGCATCAGTATTGTATCGACTATTTTTTTGGGTGGAGGAGCGGCAACAGCGGTGATGACAGATAACAGCCTTCTGTGTGTGTGTGTGTGTGTGTGTGTGTGTGTGTGTGTGTGTGTGTGTGTGTGTGTGTGTGTGAGAGAGAGAGAGAGAGAGAGAGAGAGAAAGAGAGAGTGCACAGGCACGAGTGTGAGTGTTTGTTCTTCTGAGAGAATATAATAGGAAACATGGTGATTCATAGCACTGAAGCACACTGTGAAAGAAAAGAGCTTTGAAGGGTATGTGTGTGCGTGCGTGTGTGAGTGTGCATGCTTGTGTGATCCATAGCTTTTATCAGTGATGCCAATCATGAATACTCTTCATTACTTGAGGAAGATGGAGTCAGTCACACTTGACTCGTTTTTATCTTGAAGCAAATGCCCTCTATTCTATTATGTCACCCCTCACTTGCTTTGACAGATGTCTGTGTGTAGACATTGGGCATAATATGGAAGTCATGCTGGCGTGAGAATTTCTTAGGAAATATTTCATGGGGGAAGCCGCACAAAGGAGCTAAACTTCCCGACAAATTCAATAAAGCTATACAGGCACCCCAAAAAGATCTTAGTGAGTCAAATGAGAATTACAGTTTTAATCACCTCTGTTTTCAGACTAATGGTGTTTCTGTGGGGGCTTTGCTTGCTAATTATGGAGTCCACCAACAGGAGGGGCAACAGTAATTATTTCCTTGATTGAGGTCAAAACCCTTCCATTTAATCCCGAGGTCTATCCTGAGCTCCCCACACACAAAGGCTAAACATCAGTAAACATCTTTTCAGAATCCCATACTCAATTTCACAGCAGCCACTCCTATACAAATGGTCATTTTCTTCCTCAGGAAGCCTGCTTTTCATTGGAAAGCTTGCCACATTGTCTGTCACAACCCTCATGTCTTTAATTTGTCAACCCCGTGTCTATACATTAAAACAGTCATGGGCACTGGATGATTTCAGACTGTCCATTCTCTACAGTTTTATGGGGAATGAGGCCCCCCCTGGTTTAGATGCCATCCTAGTAACTGCAGCTGGCAATGAAAGGGAAATATCTTGAGGGAGTTACGCAATGTGATCGATATATACAAACATATGAAATACTTCCTGCTGAATGCTTACGCTCTGAAATAAAACTGTCAATGGTTGACACTGCACATTTTCTGAGCAGAGGTGTAATTCTTCTTCCATGCAAAATTAAGGCAGCTTTTTTGGGACGGAAATGTAATTCTTTTCTGGGTAAAATTCCTTTTCAGGCCGTGCTGTTAATAACAATCAATTTCATCCTGACAGATGAAAGTCCAGAGCTGCTATAAACCACCGCAGAGAATCCCCCCCGCCCCCCTGCCGGTTTCACATCATTGGGTTTCATTGTGCAAGAGGACGGTAAAACACCTCAGCTGGATGAGATGGAGAGGAGACAAGGAGTTCAACTTGAAATGAGCAGTGGACACAAGCCAAACAACAGTCATCAGGTTTGGTTGCAGCTGTCTGGTGCAGTCAGCCATCAGTCAACATTTTTTTACATCACTAAAAACTCTTTGAGGCCTAGAACCCCCTTCTAAATCTTAGTTGTTAGTGTAGGAAATAAAAATATAACTTTGTGTCACAGGCTGTAAAGCAACAAAATGGAATGTGCTGTATACAGTACACAAATTTAGGCTCATATTTTCATTTGTGTATGAGTTCATCACATGGAACTGTCTTGAGGCAAACAATACATTTAGTCTCATTGAATAATAAGCTCTGCTTCTGCTGCCATGCTCTCACAATTCTCAATTTGTGCATACAAAAATCAATGATTCTCTGATTTATGGTAAAAGGGAATTGTTGATTGAAGTGTTTATATGAATGATTATTTAATGCGTTCCCATAGATATAAATCAATGCATTTTTATTATACCACATCAGAATTAATGAACCACCTTGGGACTGTTTGCTGTGATATTCTGTCTAGTTTAAATGTTGTCGCATGGCTGTTTGGAAACCAATTACACATTTCTATAGAGGTTTATATCCATTTCTAATCCGTGCGGTGAATTAATGAATGATGAACGCTCCAGTCATAAACAACACTTTTATTGTCAACACTGGAACTGATTGGGCTCTAGTTGAATTCAGAAATTTTGTTGGGGTTTTTCTGGTTGTTTTTTTTAAGGTTTTAAGGTATATCCCCCTAAAACTGATAATGGCTTCACTGTAGAGACTTTGTATATCATGGCCATAATCATACGAAATCCTCACATCTCTTAATTTTATTGTAAAACTGTAAAACAGCTTATATATTTAGACTGACCACTGGACTTGTTTCACTGGATGGGTCTCAGCCTATGCCACTGACAAGAAAACTTACAATGCCAAAACTGGACAGACAAGGTTTAAATGTCATGTGGTGGCAAGCCTGTCCTTCTCTGTCATCAAGGTAATCACCGGCTCTTAGCCACCAGAGGAAGCATTTATGTACACTGGACAGCCAGCGGATAACAGCGATATCAATGACAGACAGGCCTCGCAATAGCTGTTTCTTCTTCAGGGCTCCTTATCTCAGCCACACCGAGGGCTCTGTCTATGTACCCAATTCATCCATCACTATCAGACCTCACACAGGTTCTGGGGCAGCATTCACACATTTACAGGGAGCTAAAGCTAACGCAAGCTCATGATGAGACAGGAGTTTGACCTGAAGTGTGACTTCAAGACCAGCAAAAGTAGGATATTGCTGTGGCCACTGGTATTTCCTTCACATGTACAAGTTCTACTGCCAGCAGAGGATGAATCTGAAGGATTTTGGTGATCCCCTGACCTTTCTATGAGTGCTAGTAGGTCAAAGCTTTCACATATCTCGTGAAATATTTAAACATCTGGAAGGTGGATTGGCACAAGATTTGGGGAGCACATTCATGGTACCCAGATGATGAACCATAGTGATGTTTGTGACAGCACTGCCATGAGGTTGAAATTGTGACAACAGATAAAATAGTTACTGCCATGATAACTTGAGTTGTAAACTCCTGTCTGTGAGTATCACAAACCATTTCGCAGTGTTTTACTGCAGTCATATATCCCGCCGACTGGATTTCCTGGATCATACTTCACTGTCTCACCAGTACGTTAAAAAATCTGCTCCCTCGATTGCAGCAACGGAGTTAAGACAGCGCAGGCTGTTTTTGGTCTGAATGCCCAGTTAGCCACGTTGTTCTGATCGTCATCTCACGTCTCCAGCTTCTCATTAGCCTCATTTTCATCCCCACTTGTTTCTGTCTTCAGTTCTTTGCTCAGTTGTTCCTTTTGATGACATAATTACCATCACCTTAACAGAACACCCAACATGTATTATAGACTGTAGCCTACGAAGAAACCCCCTAGGACCTTGATGCAGGTCTTGTTTTTCAACCCCAAATCTCCTGCATGAGTCATACTAACCTGTCTGCAGACCCAGGCTGCCTGCCTGCTCTTTCCACTGGCTGCCCTGCCCTGTATTGTTCATTCTTTTATTTACAAGGAGAATGTAGTCTCCTATTCAGGTGTGCCATCGCCACCAACAACGAAAAAAGACTTGTGGTTTCACCCTGTTTTACCCTCCCGCACAAACAACCTCATCAATCCATAGTCTTCTACCTGGCATTGCTTTTGTCACTCATGCTCAACTTGTATTTCTGGAGTAAACATCTGATTTGTGCCATTGTTTCCCTGACCTTGGCACCAGGTTGGCATTGAGGTTGTGGGTTTTATGGACACCTTAGACACAGGGCTTCTGGATCAATCTTTCGGTGGATGATGCATATTTTTAGAGCCCCATTAGGTGGCTCAATGAAGACGAAACCAGTGGCGTAGGCAACGCCTCCTACGTCAGAGCGCGGCGATGGTTTGTGTGTCTGTCCAGGGTTTGTGCGTAACCGAATGGGGGAATCCACCCCTCTCTCCTTCTCTCCAACTCTCCCCTATGAGGAATGTGAACGGTGATATACAGAGGAGGGGAGGGGGTGTGTGGAAGGTTGAGCCAGGAGGGAAGGGGTGTGCCATTATAAGAAGCCTCAGAGGAGGCATGTGTTCAGTTGTTGAAACCCTTAGCCTAAGGATACAAGCTGAACCACCAAACTCTACAGGAGGAGGACTCTGAGAGAACATCTTTACGTCATAGATACAGGTAAGGAAGTGCTCAAGTGTGACTTTCTTATGAGTGTGAGCTTACCTGTGTGGAAAGATTGTGAGGATGAATGCATTAAAGATGAGATGACACTTGTTTAGAGACGTGAAAATAGTTAATTAGGAAAGGACTTGTTGTCTCTTGTATGTACAAACCATTGCCTAATAGATCCTCAGGGAATATTGTTGTTCAGTGACAACCAATGTCAAGATTCTCCTTTACTTTCCTTTTTTTAACTGAGCCTGTTGTGTCTGCTCTGTCGGTTTCTGACTCTGTAATTTTTTGATTTTGACCTTGGAGCTGAATATGTAAATAACCCATTCATCCCTCACCTGGAGTAATTTTTTTTTCCATTACTGTGTGTTCATCTCCCTGCGGCTTGAAAGGAACCACAGTCACCGTCAGCATTACCCACACCGCACTTAATAACTACTTAATTAACAAGAGAGAAAGTCCCAGATCATGCTGAGGAAGCAGTTAGTCACTCAGCTGCACTTTGCATTGGGCTAAGATGTTTATGACTTTAATCTAACACAAGTAGAATACATAAAAGAATGTATTTTTTATAGAAAAAAATCATTTAATGGGATTTAAATTAATGATACATGTTTCGATAGATAGATAGATAGATAGATAGATAGATAGATTACTTTATTCATCCCTGAAGGGAAATTATGTGTATGTAAATGTATGCCACTCCAAAAAATGTGTGCTTTATTCTTTGCTTTTTTCATTGATTGTAGAGTATCATATGTCAGATTAAATAAATCACAGGAAACCTTGAAAGTAGCACTGAGAAAAGCTATTTCATTCTTCTTAAAGCAGCTCCAATGTCAACCTGAACAAGTGGGGGGAAAAAAGACTTGGGGAAGTGAGTCGGCTGAGCGGCGTTATTATGTTAAGCGTATGATGATGTTTTTAATGATAATGGTAATGAATGTGCATAATCTTTTCCCATTATCAGTAAAGACGATGCCCGCACAAACAGGGGAGAAAATGGGTGGTTAATGTTCCATTCACAGATAAATGACTCTGTACTAGGGGGCTGTATAAAGAATGGAATATGTTTACAGGATGGAGTCAGATACAGTATTTTTGAGGGATATCAGACAAATGCCACTTGTAAGCAAGTTAAATAGCTGGAGCCAACTAATGAATTAATTTGAATTAACTTTGTATCAAAAATGCATAAGGCATTCCCTTTTCTGTTTCATAAAGGAAAAGGTTTTAGTTTCTATTTGAAAACTATTTTTATATGTCATGTCTCTCAGTATCTGTTTTTTTTTAAGAATTAAAGATAGCTCATGCAAGATTCCATGAAAAATAATCACATCTTTGTAAATCTAATTCTGTGGTCCTCTAAATCTAAGTTAGGTTTAATCTGATCGTACCCCATGTTATTGGCAAAGAATGTCACAATTTCATTTGCAATTTATTTATTCAGTCTTGTAAAAAAAACAGGGTTCCTTGCCAGATGCCTCGTGCGTTTTCTCTGTAATCAGCTACAAAAGCTTTTAGGATTTCTGCTGCCTACACTGAGATTGTTATGATTACACTGTTTACAGGATTTTTGGCCTCTGGTCAATATTAATTTAGACTGCTTGTATCATCCTCGTCATCAGTGAATGATTCATGCTTTAGCGAGGAATAACAAAAGCAAAGTTACAGATATTCCCTTAGCCATTGCTGCCCTCCCTCCACTTCAAGCACAAATACTTTTTTGTATTTCATCAATTCACTACCTTTGACAGCCTCCCTGTCCTCACCTTTGTAAAAGTAGGGAGCTGTGTGTGGCCATGCTAGATTGCTTTCCCCCGGCTCCATGTCCAATGGATTTGTGCTGGTGTCAATGCAGCTTAACAGTGACTGGATCAATGATGATACCATGTCAGCTGCCTAACACTGCAGAAATTCAGCTGTACGGTCTGAGGCTGCTGGGCATCATTAAGGGCATAATGTCCATGTTATGTTTAAACCTTTGTTTTGCAGTTGTCAGGACCGGATTTGACTCTGTAATTGACATTGTTCATGTTTTCAGACAGCTTGATGGGGTGCATTATAGATGGTTTGGTTTGACCTCGGCATCAAGAAACAATCAGTGCTCGTCTCTTCTGTTTCTGGTCATGCATAAGTAAAATACTCTGAACACCCTCTGACAATGAACCCCAAGATTCATATGAATGCAGTTCTCTGCAATCCCAAAGTCCACCCTTTTTTTTTTCTCTAAAGCACCCATCTCTCCGCAGACTCCCACACATCTAATCCCGCATCATCTTCAGCCAGTGTGACACTTCATCAGCCAGACTCAGAGGCTGACGTGTCTGCACTGCTCAGTGCTCCCTCAGCGTGCTATCAAACCCATATGAGCCGCACTGTTAGAATATTATCGGGGGGCTATTAACGCAGATTCATGCGGGCTAAATGATATGATTGTTGGTGTGCGTTCCGATGTAGGACACATCTGATGCTGGGAATGATTGCAGAAGAGACGTCGCCCATTTGAGCGTCTCTACCCTCAGGTGCAAATATGCTCTCAATTAAGAGAAACTCTGCGAGTACAATTGAAGGAAACAATAGTAATGATATGCTCGATTTATCTGATATGATGGTGCTGAAAGAAAACGATTATGAATATAAAGAACGTCCTGTCGCCACTTAATATTTGGGCTCAATGTGTATGTGCGAGAATTGTAGTCTATGCAGGGTATGGGAAGGAAAAAAAGTTCTGCAGCCTATCTTATTTTCGCTCAATTTGTGTGCTCTGCGGTCTACATGAGATAAAATTTCCTCAGGAATTAAGAGCAATGTGAGATGAAGGTGCATAGTTATCAAAGCAGCAGGGATTGAGATCCCTCCAGTAGATATGAGATGCAGAGATTAAGACAAAGACAGTTCAGACAATAAGGAGAATCTCCTGCATGTAATGGCACACTCTTCTTCATACGCTTGAATTTACATACAGCATCAGCATGACCTCAGTGCCCTTTGCTCTTGACCTCTTTCCCATTATGATCCTCATAATCTTTCAATTCTCTGTGTGACAATAGCTAGCTCTGAATGCAGAAGCGGGTCAGGTAAAAAGTGCAATCATGAAACCGGGTTCAGCTGTGGCAGACAGGTAGAAATTGGATTAAGCACATTCTCTCAGATTAGTCATTTGGGAATCCTCCCTGCAAAGGAAGGGCACAACTGCAAGCGCACCTTCTCCTGCTCCTGGTCATCACAACTTTCCACCGAGTCGCACTCTGTTTATCTGTGGCTGCACAGGCTGGATTTACACTGCCGCGTGGGAGATGATCCTGTGCCTGTGTGTGTGTGTGTGTGTGTGTGTGTGTGTGTGTGTAAATCCTCCACAAACTGAGGGGTGTTTTGGGTTTTTTTTGGGGGGGGTGACTTGTTATCTGTGTTTTGACAGGACAACAGTGGTCATATGTGGGGTTGATTTCATATCCTTGTGGTTTTCTTTGGGATGCTATGTGAGTATGGAGTTGGACCAGGGCAGCAGACAAAGTCACTGAAAGGGAACATCAGTTTTGGTAAATGATTAGTTTTTAAAGAACTTTATCTCGCAAAAATACCAAACATCTGCTTGGTTTGGGTCCACAGATATGGGGTTTGCTGCTTTTGTCTTTTTTCCTCTCTTGCGTTACCCATGAATGACTGCTATTTGATATAATCATTTTGGCTCTGTGATATTATATAGCCTAAAAGATGAGTCACTTAAATGATAAAATACAAAACAAAACAAAACTAAAGTGGTGGGGAAAAAACTTCAACAAACTTCAACAAACAACTTCAACAAACACATGTCAAGGTAATAGCACACTGGTTACAGATAGCTTAATCATTATTTGCCCCATAGTATGTAAACCAGAACTTGTGCTCATTAAAGTTTTGGAGAAAAAAAAGAAGAAGGAATCCATTAGAGCTGGAATTTTAAATGAGTTTATATAATTGCAGGCAATCAGTGACCTGTGAGAGACACAATATCTCATGTCAAGTGGCTGGTCTGATGAGTCACCACATGATGAGCACTAATATGATGCAGGGAGCCTGATTCAGAAGACTGAATGGTTTAAGACACACGGTCACTTCAGCACAACTCATTTAAGGTTAACAACCTCCTGCAATGTTGATTGTAGTAGTAATTGCAGGGATAGAAGGATCTTAAATTCTTACTACTATGTGCAGTTGTATCACCAGTTGTTGCTTTTTAGAATAACTCTCCATACTCTGTTGGATGTGAGAAGATACATTGAAACCCAGTATACAATGGGTGACATGAAGTTGGTAAATGATTGTAATGTTACAATGGCAGATGAGGCTATAGAAAAATCCAACATGACTGACTAGTCCATGACTATCAGAGGTGTTACAATTATGTGACTGAGCGCTTGAATCGTGTGCTAAGAAAGAGAAAATGTTTCTCAGTTGACACTGACAAGCATCCTATTAACAATCAGATTGATTTATTCTGAATGGGCATCCTTAGACCTTTAATTTCTCCAAATTCACAATTAATGGTCAGTTTAGGCAAACTGCAGAAAAGAAAAAAAGGAAAAAAACAAAAGACCAGACAAAACCACCAATATTTTCTCAGTCACCTTTCATGGTATCTATCTATGCTGATAGTTTTGGTTTTATTTGTTTTATTTATTTGTGGAATTAGATTTTATTCTTGACGCTCACATCATAGAAAAATTACACGAAAACAAAGCAACGGTCTCATGTCTCATCGGAAGCAGTATCAATGTGACAGTGACTTAAATCATATCATGGCTTGTGCTTGTCATTGTGGACTTCTTTTGTATTAAATCAAGAACATTCAGATTCAGAAAACTTTATTTATCCCCGCAGGACAATTGAGAACTTGATCTTTCCCTGACATTAACCAAGGGCTGTGAGTTTCCAAACACAACAGCAAAAAAGTTCAACCAACCTTTACTTGCATCAAGCAAAAACTGTATTGCAAAGGTTCATATAAATTCGAAAACATGCATTTTTTGTTTCTTGGGTGAACCAACCTCTTAAAAGGACAGATATCTACTGATGTCATAGTGTTCCCACTTGTCCAGAGAAATGTGTCAGAACCTGACTGGAAAAGCTATGAATTTTGAATGGATATTATAAACCTGCCTTTGTCTTTCTTCACTCTTCAGTTCATACACTAAAGCATACTTTATTGGCCCATTATCTCAGATCAACGCATTTTCAACCAGCAATTACAGAGCGTAAGGTGATAAAACACTCATGAATCTTCTCAGGTTATACAGAATTAATCAAGTTCCATTAACGGTCCATAAGATGTAATAGGCAGAATAGCACTTTTAATCATTCTACCTCCTACAAAGTGACCACATTTCCATGTCATCCATCTTTGGTGGTTCCTGGCCTCGGCTTGGCCATAATGAAGGGGAGTTAAGATCCACTCAGCACTGGAGGAGACTGGAAAACCTCTGCAATATGTCATTAAGGATAAAAGATCTCCACCTTAATTCACAGATGGGGAACGGGAAAGGGAGAAACATGGATGGGGTTGGGGGGGAGTGAGAGGAAGAAGAAAGGGAGTGTTGAGGCGGGAATGGAGCAACAGGAACGGTAAAGTGGATGCGAACGAAGGAGCAATAAAGAAAGAAGAAAGAAATAGACAGAGAGAGACCTCTAGGTTATCTATGCATTAGCAGGCCCCTTTGTGCTTTTCAGCTTTATGCAGACGACTAATGGATGAGATAGAGTGAGTCAGAGCTTTGTCAGTGACGAGCATGCAGCCTTTCTTCTCCCCCCCTCGCATTCATGACACCTTGGCCCCCTCTCCACCCTTCATTAAAGCTGCTAATGCTAATTTATCCCACCATTAGCTTTATTAATACACTTTGCAACTTTGTACACTGTGTGCAGGCTGCTCAAATTCCACTCTCATCCATTCATTTGTTGCTTTTGTTTGCTGTAGAGAAAAAAGGTCTTTTTTCAGGACTGTACTAAAAGTATTGGGAGTGAATCTACTTTCTTATATTCTGTTCTTGACTTGGGAAAAAACAATTACCTCCCTGTAATATCTAAAACAATATCTATTTTTGACAAACATAAGAAAATGCTGCAATAAATAAATAAATCATTTAAAAGCAATATGAAAATAAAGCCATGCAGAGAAAGCTTTGATGTCCAAGATGAGAAAAGTTTAAAAGATCCTCGCTCACCCAAGACTTTTTAGACTATATGTTCTCTTTTCTGATGCCCCCACCACCCCTAATAGTTTTCATACAGTCTCTTCAGTGACAGTAAACAAGTAGAACATTACTCCAGAGTTTCGTGCTGTTCTGTGTTTTAGGCTCAGACAAGAAATGTACTCAAAACAAAACCAAATGAATGAAACTGATGGCCCACGCTCCCTGCTTGATTCAAAGGGGAAAAATAGTTTCTCTTGAAAACATTTTCAGGGTCTCAGTAAACTCTAATGGGAGCACAGAACAGTGCTATGCTTGTTTTGGAAAAAAAGAAGTGACTAAAAGCATTCATTTGTGCAAAATGGAAAGACTCATCTAAAAGATGAGGGACATCAGGGCCTTTGCTCGAGTCCATTTTCTTTGAGCTTTCATGCCAGCGTTCATTTAGAAGAGCAAGGTGGCTTTTATTTACAAATGCTGATCTATTTTCAAATGCAACTCTCCCTGTAATGAGTTCCCAGGCTCCAAGGGAAGAGTAATGCTGTCTTGGTACCCTGGGAGAAAGCCTGGTGTGAAGGGGCATCCCTCCCACCATTTTATACATGTACAGCACATCATATATCAGCCCCCCTGCACCCAGTCAACTGCCTGCTCTGTTAGATGCAAATCATATGAAACGCTGAAGATGAAGCTGAAAAAGTATGCAAATTCATGGGCAGGGGTGGCTAAAATGGACCTGTGGCAATATCAGGACCAAGGACTGAATCAATATTGAAATAGAGCAGTGAGAGGAGTGTGTAGGTTCATGACTCAAAGTGCCACACAGATTGAATTTTTAGTCAGTGAGATATGGCAAAGTTGTGAGTTTGTGTGGCTCTTGGTCGTGAGGAGCTGTTGGGAATGGTGACAGGCCCACTTGGTAATCTGTGGAGGAAAATGTGATAACCTAGAGATGGGGTTGGGGGGGCTGCGTGTTCACTTTAGTAGGGAGCTCTCTGGCTAATGGGATAAATTACAGGGCAGTTAAGGGTTAAGTGTCATGCTGTGTGGAGACAAGAGCTGTGCAAACAGATGTGAGCTGGTACATCATACATAAATATGGAGGGGAGTCACTTCAACCCATCCTGTGTCAACGAGCTGACCAATACAAATGATTACACCTGCGATAAACATCTCAAGGCTGCAGATTGATGACAATGTAGCCCATTAACTCTTAATATCCTTGTCAATTGTTTCTCCCCAACAATAATAGCATGCATTCAGAGGAGCGATGGCAGCAGGCAATGGGTTGGTCTCTCTTTCCCTGAGCATTTACATAAATATAAATAGCTCTTTATCTACTTCATCAAAAGTCTGAGGCATTTGGATGCATCTTTACTCAACAAAGCAGCAGGCTAATTAAATTGAATGAATAAACACAACTTAAATCACTATGGAGATGTGGGTGCAGTCAATGAAAAATTTCCTGGATAAATTGACTTGAACCATCATGTCAGGCCCTGTCAAGTTACCTGGATTATGTCATTCATGATTTAATTGTTTTTTCCTATCTTATTTTGGTAACATTTTTGTTGTCTTGTTTCTGATCCCACATCCTGTCAAGTTTCCCACTCTTGTGATTACCTGCCCTATTATAATGAACAGCACCTGTTGTCTTGCCCTGTATTTAAGATCGACCCACCTTTCTAGATGGATCTTCTTTACCCCCATGTGACAGTTCTAGTGTTATTCCCTGTATCCCATGAGAGTTTGTTGTGACCCCTGCTGGAGTTTTTTTTACTATTGATTGTGCTTACTGCTTTGGATTCTTCTTCCTGAGAAACTGACCAAGTACTGACAATAGTCTGTTCAAGACTTTGAAAACACAAAGATTTACACTCAGAAGCAGCTAATTTGTTTATTGAATGCATCTTTGGTTTGTGTCTTATATTTTAAAAAATACAGTTTTGTATAATTATAAATAAAAGTATAGGCTTGCCAAAGTCTTATGAGGATATGTTTCAGGCTTTGGAAGAGTGTTGTACCTCAGATGATCTAATACTCTTCTCATATTGTTTAACTAAAAGCCTAAATCACAATATTCCAACATGAACATCTGAATGTGTCCAAGTGAGCAAATGGACATGCATTGTCTAAACATAAAGCTCTGAAAACATGACATAGTACAACTTTGTTCTTTAATAACAATGTTGACAAAAAACTCCCAGGGGCTCAGAATGCCTGTTCACATTAATACACTGGTAGAATTATTATTTCATTATTAATGTGTGAAAGCCACATCTTTGTGATACTGGGGGAAAACCATGGCCTACCCCATCGCTTATATTCTGCTGCTTTACTTATTGTTCAACTTAGTAAGGGAGAACATAACATTATCAAATTGGCTTAGTCAGCAGAATAACAGTCATTACACAAAACATCTCAGCAAGGAAAACAAACAGGACCCTCTAATGATTTCCCATAAAGCCATTCATATATTTCTAAATGGGCCAGAGTCACACACAACCCGGTTCATGTGCTATTGACTATGAGTGGTAATGGGGTGGTGCAGGAATGGTCACGGTGTGCTAGTTTTTACATATTTATTTCTTTGAACTGCAGTGCACCCATCAATATGACACCCACTCTGTGTATTTCCAAAGATTTCCATTCACTCTCATCAATGTGATGTCCTTACAATGCTGTGCTGTCGCTCAGCTGTGTCTTTGTCAAACCTGTGAAAACATTATGAGTTTGAATTCCAGTTCGACCAGATGAGACCTGGTATGACTCAACAAAACAGTGAAAGCATTTTTCATCTCTAATGTTACAATACTGCATGCAGCAGTTCTTCTCATTGTAAATGCAGATTATTTTATGAATGAATCATTCACGTGATTTTTATCCAATTTTCTTCTATCATAAATCCTCATTCTTATCGAAATAATAATTAGTAATTAAAGAAATGAAGCTTTTCAAAGACAATCCACACCAATGCACCAGTTCCAATTCATCTGAATCTGCAGTTCAGGTAAAGCATTTTAGCATCCTCCTGCTAACTTATCTGCATCAATTTCAGCCGCAGCACGTTTACACTGCCTTTCCTGTGATAAACAGCAGACAGACCGAGTTAGAGGTGACAGAGAGGAACATTTAGCTGCTAAAGAGACAGATAATTCCCCAAGGACTTTGTAGCATCTAAAAGGAGAGTGATATTCGAAGTTCATTTGTCAGGTGGAGAGAAACACCACTCTAAATGAATGCTAACATCAGTATGGATCTGATGGATGTGTAAATAAACCAGTGGCCAAGTAGCAAAAAAAAACCACTTAATTCAATTTTAAGTAATTCAAATAGTGATGGATTAATCAATAACTGTAATCCAAACAAGCAATCAACAAACAACATCTTAAACTCTTATAATTCAGTGAGCACAACAAATATAGGGCTCCATCTTGGTTTTGGTTCAGAAACCTGCAGAAGCCGCAGAAAATGTTTCTGGTGTGGCCGCAGCCTATGAGCAGAAGCAATTTATGATGTTCTGAGTGGCTGTTTTTTCTTTGTTATCTTGTGTTATTGGATGATAGAGTGGAGGGTGAGAGGATAGATGGGGGTCAGTGTGTGGAGGTCAAGCCACAAAACACTGCGCACCTGGTTCACAAATTTGCAGCCAGAACCTGAGGCACCAGGATCCTCTGGAGTTTATTCATTCCCCCTGTTATCTTCCGTAAGCTTACACACACATCTCCTTATACACACATATATATATATTTTACAATGTCAGGTGTTAAACATTTCTCCACCTCAAGTCTCTTATCTAGTTGGATTTGGCATGTTTTATTCCAGCACTGACATAATGCCCTACATTCCTGTCCTTCTCCCTCCTTAAATTTCCCTATTTCCATTAAAAATTCTTGCTTGTGGATTTTTGCAGACACAGGCCCTGAGCCATGTTGTGGTTTAAAGCTAATCTTTGCGATCATGGATAAATTCTTACAAATCTCTAACCCGTGCTGTATGATTTCATCAGTGATCCAACCCTCCAGCCTACAGTGGCTGCTTCCTACCCACTGGAAAATACCCATTTTCTCCTTTTATTGCCTCAGGTGGTGCTCTCTCTCACTCCATCCCACCTACATTGTCCATCTCCTGGTTCTGGCTGAACACTCTCCCACCACCAACGCCTCGACTGACCGCAACACCCAAATCCAGCTAATGATCCTTATAAATTGGAACTGATGCAATATGCCTGTCACTCTATCTGCTCTCTTCCTCTAGACTGGACCCAGATCCCACGGGCTTCATTTCCCAAACTCTGTCACTGCTGAACTCCGACTGCTGTTTTTTTTTCCCACCTGCTGGGCTCCTGTTCGTCCCCACCTGTCTGGGTGTGCTGAGCGATGAAGATCCCTCTGTGGTGCCTGGTGGTGCTGCTGGCATGTCTCTTCACCCCTGGACGCAGTGACTGCCAGGGGGAATGTGTGGCCTGCGGTCTGCTCCTGCAGCAGCATCAGCAGCAGCAACAGCTGCAGCAAGCCTTCAACACCATGGTGAGTACTGTTGGTTGTCGTGAGTGCCTCAAAAATATATACTCAGTTTTGGTTTCAGATTTCTTTTCAAGTTTTAAATAAGAAGGGAGAGAAAAAAATAGGACTGGAGACTAAAAGAATAACATGAAAAGATAAAACAGGTGCAACAAGATGCAGGAGCCAGAAATAAGTCTGAACAATTTGTGAACCATCGGGTACGTTACATCTGTTGGAGAAATATGACCACACTCAGCCTGCTTATTGACGACCCCTTCAGGGCTGGAGGGAGTCGAACTAAAACAAGCAAATAGGCAAAAACCACATAAATACAAACCTCTTTTGTTCCTCAACAGTTGGCAATTTTGAGATAAATACTTTTAACTGAATACAAGTGTTATTATTTTTGTCTCATACAGAGGGGGGTGTTGTTTGCATCTTCAGCACCTGTGCAATGCTTCATGACCGGCGCCAGCCTCTGCGCTGAGAGGATGCGAGAATGGCTCTCAAACCAAAACTTCAGCACAGTGCACAATCTCATTTCCAAACAGCCTGAGACACATTGGCGGGTAAAAATAGTCTGTGGGCGTCCATGAATAGCTGTAGTATGGCTAATTTAGCTGATAATGATGCAGAGAAAGACAGCTGGGACCTTTTTGGAAGTTGTAATAGAACTATGTAATTGACTGCTGCTCGGTATCATCGGCTCAGGCTTACATCGGTGACTGACACATTTTATCAGCCCCTCATTGTGTTAGCCGCCTTCCCATTGAGCCGCAGATGGAATCCACTGAGCAATTCCATTGTTTCCACTCCAGACTGAGAGAGTCTGCTTGGAGCCGCCAGTGTTTGTTATAATGTCAGGACCCATTGATTTATTCATGCAGTACTATACGCTCGTCCATACGTGCACACAGACACACTTAATGCATTCACCATCCTCTTACTACATTAATTACATAATGCTATGCTAAAGGTAAATGTCATCACCGTAAGCAGTTCCTACATATTTTCTTTCATAGATCTGTGGTTCTGTAGCTCTTGGCCAGGTGTGTGAAGGAGAGAAAGTGAGCAGGGATTCAGCTTCTTTTTATGTATACCTTCCATGTCTGCTTCCTCCCTATGACAATCTTTCCAATCCTTCATCGAGGATATACATCCAGAACAGCTGTAAACACTTTTGGTTTTAGGGTTTTAGATGCGTTGTAATTAGATGAGTTATAATTGGCAAACAGTGACAGTTGAGCTTGTTCCTGACCTATTGTCATGTAATGAAAACCCACCTCCCGTGTTTCCTTTAGGTTCATTCTTTACGTGTGGGGTGCAATCAGACATTTTGATCAGACACGCTCCTATCTCCTACCTCCTACCTTTAAATAACCTCTGTGACCAGACAAAAACATCCATGTTAGAAATGTTGAATTTTAACAGTTTTTAAAACTCCTGCTTTCTACAATATCTGTGCACATCAGGTTAGGGAAGCAAATAACAGCAAATAACCTTTGCTTATAGTAGGGTTAATAGCAATGAGTTACATTCTAATGGTGGCTCTTAGCTCACCTTATCTGCCCCCCTCCTATAGTATATGTGACACATTAACCTAACAGCAAGCTAAACAACAAACTAAACCAAACCTCCTGCATAAAATTAACCTTTGCAGCAACCTCACTCAATTTCTATTACCTTTTTAAGTCTCCCTGGTCCTCATATAAATACATGCACACACACATAGTCATATCTCTATGACTTCAGAGGACATTAGACTGGTGTTATTTATTTCCTGCAGACGTACACTAAACTTAACCATGACCACTACTTGCCTAACCCTAAACCAAACCTTTACATTATGGGGACTTGATTTGTTGATTTGTCCCCATAATGTCACTGTGTGTACAAAATTTAGGTCCCGACAGCATGAATAATACCTGGACGACATACACACACACACACACACACACACACACACACACACACACACACACACACACACACACACACACACACACACACACACACACACGCACACATCTCCTCTCAGTCATAAACTCCTTTAGATTGCTCCATTGATTTGACGTGGAGAATCCCCTTGTGTGCTCATTTCATTTACGACGGATAATTAATTTCCGTTGATAGTTTCGCTGCAGAACTCCCTCTTCTCTCATCCCTCTGATGTGAGCAGGTTTTCTGATAACAATGCAATTTATCTCATTTGAGCGAGATTTGATGAGTAAATGGGATTTGCTTCTTACCTCAAAGTGAAATTGAACTCGGAGGGTTGTGGAGTTTAGGAAAGGTGAGAAAGTAGAGAGGCTGGTGCATACACTTCTGTAGCGTGGCAGGTGTAGCCTATTTTCAGATCTATTTGTTGAAGGAAAAACTAAGGTGTTGTGTTTCTACATGCAAGGGTATAAATGGTAATGTCTTATTTTGAGTAGATCAGCAGCTTAAAGTAAAAGCAATTTCCATATTGATCTTGACTAAAGGCTATGGGAAAAAAGAGTCTTTATCATCATTATTATTATTATTCTGATCAAAATGCACTTCCAGTGTTGCGCTATGTGCTCACCTCCACACGAGTGACAATGTGGTTCCACTGTGAGTGTTCAGGCATGAGACCAGAGTGTCAGTTGTGATGATAAGGAGAAATGAAGGTCATTAAAACTGCACAGCAAGTCAGTGATTCAGCACCCACGAAGTTCATTCGATATAAAAAGTTCAATTCCAAACCACTATATATATGGTTTTTAAAGCAAAAACGTCATTACCTGCAGCTGAAGGGCCAGTCAGGGGAAAAAAGTCATCATTTTGTCAGTGAAGGACATAATTTCCACGCCATCCTTCAAACTGATTTGTAATTTCTTCCAATTTTGTGCTGTCAATCATTTTGCAGAAGTAGATGTGACATTTAGCAAATGATGGACATCTCATATTGGCACATAACTTTCCGTATACGCTGAACGCAGCAGGAACAAGCCCCATTAACTCCCATGACACATAGATCGCCATCCAGGTCAAGAGATTGCTTCCTCAGCCCGGGGCTAGCTGTACAGCAAAGAGGTCACACTTTTTGGTTTTTAAAAAGAAGTGTGATTGCAATCCCTAAATGGCAAACTGGCCATGGGCAATATATTAATGATTAATGATTAAACAGGCACTCAAGGTCTAGATATAAATAAATATATCCTTCCATCCTTTTTACCCTCCTCCACAGAGAATTATAAATGTACTCTGCAGTTCTCCTTGGCTCTTTCTTTTCTAAACTTCACTGTTAAGATCACACTCTCACAACTCTTAGCTACCTCATCTTTAGCTGTAACAGACAGCAAGTTTTAGGAAAAAGCTGCATCTCTGTTAAGAGATCAGCGATATTAATATTGCTAATATGAAGCTGCTAACATGCAGCTGGTAACATCTGTACTTTTGTTGGATAAACCTAGAAACTAGCAATCAAATCTGATGGTCAATTAACTGATCTGCAGCACCATGCTAATCTATGAATTCTAAAACTAAGTGTCAGTCTATTTTTTACTGCTGCAGTGGCAGCAGGTTCTTTAGTCATTAGGTCTTCAGTGGCCTCTCAGTTCTTCGACCTGGTTGCCAGTTAAATCTATCTCCCTTTGCCATGAGTAGAAGCTGTGTCAGCATCACCTCAAGTAAAGACAAATTGTGAGACTTTGACCAGAATTTAGAATTTTGGATATTCTTTGGATTAATCAATTCATCAAATGAAGCCTCGTGTGCGCTACATTAACACATCACTCTTTCCTCTCCATCTGCAGGTGTGTCTGTTGGAGTGTGAAGGTCACGTCTCCTCCTCGCTCACATGGGAGGTGTGCAAACGCGCTATCAAACTCTCGCAGCGTCCCACATTCCCTGATGGAGGCGCTCTGCTGAAGAGGGCGGGAGAGGAGCTGGAGCTGACCTCTCTTGACCTGAACTCTGACAGTGAACTGCTGCAGTCTGCAGCCGCAGAGCGTTTCCAGGAGGGGGCTCAGGATGAGGCACCGCTTGAGCAGCGCAGTGTCCAGTATGACTCATCAGTGCTGGAGTCTTCTGAGGAGGGGGAGGGCCTGCAGGGTTTGGATCTCAGTCTGGTGGACGAAGAGATGAAGCCACGAGAGGAGAGGAATGTGGAGAGTGACAGCCAGCTTGAAGGGGATGAAGATGACAGCTCAGAGGCTGTCACCTTATCCAAACGCTTTGGCGGCTTTCAAAGAGGGCGCCATGGGTACAGGAAGCTCATTGGGTCACCCATGAGGCCCCTACAAAAGCGCTATGGTGGGTTCATAGGCGTCCGGAAATCTGCCCGCAAATGGAACAGTCAGAAACGGGTGAACCAGCTGCTCAGACAGTACCTGGGCATGAGGAGCAGCCGCAGTGGCAGGTTCAACAACATCCCTGTAACTCGGGTTTGGAGGCAAAACAAACTGTAATGTGTTTCTATTGCGCTCACAGAGTCCTGCCCCAGTTACCTCAACCAATCAATCATGTTTTCAGCAGCTCACTCAAGTTTGAACTGTGATGTCATCATCATTATCTTCATTGTCCGAACAGACGCTGCACCTCTCTTCGTGTCTCTAAGTAACAAGGAATGTTTTGACCGTGATGTCCTTCTTATTAAGCATATTTACATGCCATTGTGTGAAATAAAAGAATTAGAGAAGTGCAATTGAATATATTTTTGTGTGTTGGTATAATAAAAGGGGCCAAATGAGATTGGAAAACTGGTTCACTGCAAGGTTTTTCAGACCTGAGGGCATGACACTTAAAATCATGTTGAATGCACTTTTATGCATCTGCGGATGGGACTTTAATTACAGCTTCAGCAGTTATTTTTTTGCACTCTCTAGTTTGTCTTATGAGAGCTATAACTGATGCCCAGCTCTCATGCAATGGACCCCTGTTTCAATATATAGGTTTCTCCCTTTTAAGACATACAAACATGTTCAACAGGTTCAAAACTGCTGAGCTCTCCACATTTCACAGCAGATGCATATAGATACAGCTTGGAGATGGACCAGCACCATATATTTAAGATCGATCAGTCAGATGTAAATAAGGTCAGACAGTGGGATTACTGAAGCACTAACTGTTAATTACTGATATAAGAATCCAATTTTCTGCTCAAAGAATTTAATTAAACACAAATCATGTAAAAATTGGTTTCCTGCACTTTTAAACTCACCAAAAAGTCTGCATCTCCTAAAAAAAGCCTTGTTTCCATTGCTTCATTCTCAGTACTGACACAAATGTCTTTTTTCCTGTCTACTGTATTCTGATTTTGAGTGAAAGATATCAATGCAAACTGATGCGTTGCTCTTGAGACATGAGCAGCAGGTTGGCAGGCTTACATGGGCTCCTTTCAGTGGAACAATGCTGTCCTCTAGTGTTTGAGGAACAAACATGTTGCCCTTGGAATCCTACTTTGCTTCAATTTTTGCTATGTCCTTGGTGATATTTAATTCTTATAGGACTGACTCCCTTTTTCTGCAATTAAGGTGAAATTAGAAATATAAAGAAAATGTATTTAGTCAATGGCCCATGCCTGGCCTCCAAATATTAAGATTATGGAATAAAAAATAAAATACATCTGTGGTGAAAAATTTGAGAAAAAAGCCCTCCCCCAATTGTCCTCCAATAATTTTCATACAGTCCCTAAATTATCCTGTAATTATGGAAATGAGGGAGCAGTAATTCAAAGTTTTGCTCAGGCGGAACTCAGGACTAAAAAGAAACGAATCCCCAGTCGGTCCTTAAACATGACACCACTCGGGCCTTTTGGCAGAGCTGTTCATGTCACTTTGTACTGAAGTGCATGAATCTGGAAACTTCTCGGGTCATTGGGTGCGCACTGCACTGTAGGATGGGGAAGGGAGTCTAAATGACAACCGCCATCTTTAATGTACCGTTTAAGAACAGAGGAACAGGATGGACTGTGCATGTCAACTATAGTCATTATTTCACAGTGGGTGTAAAAAAATGTAGTCGTTTGTTCTGGCATCAAGATATTTTCCTCCACAGACAGGTCACATCTATTCTGCTGCATCTTAATAGTGTTTGCTAATTTTTGATGAAGAGATGTAATAATGTGTGCATAGTGGGTGATTGCAGTGTGTGTGTGTGAGTGTGCACGTGCATGAGTGTGCTTGCAGAGTTCTCTGTCAAACTCAAACACAAAAAATTGTGAATACAGTGTACATTTCCAACCACATCTCTCACATTATACCATTGTCTTCATATAAAATGTGTATAGAGAAAACTACAATAAAATAGTTTGCTATTTCTTTTGTCAACTGTCATGTAGAAGAACAAAAAAGCATCTCAAATTCTCAGTGCTTTTTAATGTGTTTGACAATATATTTCCTCTTTTTTTATTGCTATTACAAACTCATTCCCCTAACACTAGTCCCATTACAACGACTCCATAGCTTCATGGGTAAAACCATACAACACTGGTCGTGTGCCAACAACACGGGCAGGAAGGAAATCAGTTTCATGGAAGGAACTTGGTTGAGTCAAACCAAATATAGCTTATTCTTGTGAGTTTATATTCCAACAAAGTGCCAAAAAAACATGACAATTCCCAAAAAAAAATCTGTCCAATACATGGGCTGAACAAGACGATTTAAAAAAAAGAAAAGGTATAAAATACTTGTATGTAACTCAAAGCGCACAATATAATGTACATCATAACCACTGTGTAACGACTGGAAGAGAGGGCTGGAAATAAGAAAACAGCCAAGTAGCAGTCTAACAAAGTGGAGCTACAGGGGCAGTAATATGACCTTTGGATAAAGTACGGAGAGTATTGTAGCACATCACATGGTCAAAGTCAGTCAACAGTTAGCACCATCGCAGACTTCAGGTCTCAGGATCAAGTTACAAAGATACAGACAACTCAAATTGCATTCCATTAGGAAAGAAAAAAGGCTGAAAGTAAAAAAAAAACAACACATAATAAAAGAACAGTTGTTTTTCTTGATGGCTCTCGGGCCCTGATTTATATCTTCTCTTTTGATAAAAGTCTCTTTTATCGCTCATCCATCTGTCCACCTCTCATGCTCTTTCCTCTTCTTTTTAGTCAGGGAAACGCTGGCAGGCTTTTTTCCAGCGGCAGGCCGTGCACCACTGATCCTTGCGCTCCACGCCGTACACCTTGCGGCACTTCTTGGCCTCCCCGCGACCCTTCCTGCGGGCAGAAAAGACACAGATAGCCAGTATGAGAAGCAAGGCGAGAGGTCAGGAAAAGGAAAAGCGCACATGGTCGCTGTGATCAATCTATATATAAAAGGAGAGGGAGGAAAAGTAGACTGATAGCAACTGATGATTGGATCAATTCTATCTCCCCTGGCTGAGCCATGGTAATGTGATTTTATAGACAGTGGCAGAGTGGGCAATAAAATGACAACCTGGAGGAGACGGATAACAGACAGATGCTGGACTTACAACAGAAAGCTGCTGAAAACAGTGTGGACCCAAAATCAATAAGGATTCATTTGTAAAGCTTCATTTACACATTACACACATTTTAACTTTAAAAAACCCTGGAATGGAACCTGTTATCAATCAAACCAATGTAAATGATGATTTTAATACACATACTAGTATTGGATGAATAAATTCATTCAATTAAAATGTTCGTATTCAGCTGACAGCACCACTGTGCCTCACAGAGCCCCAAGCGTAATTGAATGTAGTTTTGTTTAAACTTTAATAGCAGGTTAAAAACTGTGGTGTGTGATGACGCACCTGAAGGAGCAGTGAGTGCGGGAGGGCGACGCGCTCAGAGGCTGCAGCCTGTTCTGTTGGAGCCACTGTTCCCCGACGCTGACAGACCGGCAGCGAGGTTTCACCATCTGAGGAGACGGACGAGCACGGAATGAATAAAAAAAGCACCTCAAATGACGAAACAGAGAGTTGCCATTGCATATGTATGTCAGTGGCAGACATGGGGACTGCACAAAGATTGTATATACTTAGACACAGAGAGTTCCTTATATCATGAAGCTTTTTTTGATCAAAATGACTGATCTGTAGCACACTAAGGATCTCATGCTGCCACTGTGGTATCAGAAAAAAAATTTTAATCATAAAGTGTAATCAAACTGAGTATTCTGTTACACAGAGAGTAGATTTATAACAGTGGTAGAAACAAAAGAAAAAAATAGAAAGAATCAGCAACTAGCAGACAGGACAGAAGACCTACTGGAGTGTTACTGTGGCCGGACACAGAGGCGGTGGGCGTCCAACCCTGGCAGCCAGGGCTTCTGGGGGCCACAGACACTTGGACGGGGCTACAGGCCTGCATGGAGCAAAGAAGAGGAGGATTCAGCACAGCTGCAGGAAAAAACTGACAGTCTCTTCTCTGCGAAATGTAAGTTCATTTTGCAGTTCATCTTTGGCACTGGACTAAAAACATTTAAATCAGCTTTAGCTGGTTTCTTGACCACATGGGGGCAGACTGCTGTGAGCACAACATTGACATTACTGTTAACAGATATGGCTTATTTACACATGCAGGAGTCAGACAATGACATTGTGCTGCTGACAATGTAAATGTAATATTGTGGTAGTCGAAACAAGAAAAGAAGCTAAAAGATGCTTAAACACCTCATATAGTGGAGGGAAGCTACCAAGTTGTTGACCACTGTGTTGCTTTGTTGCTGACGAACAACACATCAAACGTTAATATAACAGTAGGCCTATTCTTATCGCTGCTTTATGGATGTGTACCAGTAAAACAACACTGAAATATTATTTAGAAGAGCAAAATGTACAGCACCTTTTCAGAATAGAGAGAATTAAACCCACCATTGTTAGATTTTTCACTAGGGATGTTTACAACTGGTGCAGGAGGCTGTTTCTCAAATTATCACCAGCACCAAGAGCTGGGAATGTGCAACTCACACTGACCATCTGTTGGCTTCCATAAACTCTTAAACTTTTTCTTCCTCGTGTCAGGCCACATGGTTACAAATAATAAGTTCATGGCTTTTGATTCTCTCTGTTTACTGTAACAAAGAGGCAACATGAAAAACGACAGACATGCAATCATTCCCAGCGAAGCTGTTCCCATTCCCTTTGCCATTCTTCCTCCGCCCTGCACAACCCTGAAGCCTCTGAACAAAATACACGCTGCCCCACAGTGTGGAACGACATAGGTATCCACAAAACAAAACAGGACAATTCCAAGTTTACACTGTGTAAACCCTGGAAGTAACAGCGAGTGTGCCTACATAAAAAAAATGTGCTCATGTGAGCGTAAGCCGCAAGCCTCCAGCAGCCATGACACACACAGAAACAATGCACCACCGGATACACTGACCCGCAATTCAACCCACACGCTCGTTTAGGCAGGACTCCACTAGATTTCTTCATGCATGAGGAAATTAAACACAAATGCAAAAAAAAAAATCGTCACGTTGCTCTTTTTTTCCAGTTTGCTGAAAGTTCACAGGTTGAATCGCTCCAAAGTGAGCACGGATACATGGGCACGGAGTCCTAACTGCTGTACAGTGACACCGGGAGAACACATGTAGTGTTTTTTTTTGCTTTTTACAGGCTGCGTTGAGTCTGGTCTTCTTGGGGGAGCGAGCAAGCTGACAGCTTAGTCTCTCACTGTCACAAAGCATCCATTTACATGCTCAGTGGTACAGGGTAAACGCAGGTCACCAGTAAAATGCGCTGCTTTGTGATGCATAAACACAGTTGTAGCTCACTGGCTCGTTAAGAGGGGTATCTGCGTGGGGGCGCTGGGTAAGGAGGAACAACACCACAATCATGCAACATAGACTCCTGCACAGAAACCCCAGTAAAATGAAGACATTCGTTTTAGTCTGTTTTTGTTTTCATGCAGCATGGTTTGATGGGAGAATTTGGGCGATGGGAAACTTCAGTTGTTCGAGAAGGTAAATTCCTGCAGTCACTTAAATGCAGGCATTTAATAATTAATGCAAACAAGAGCAGTGTTGTCTCCCTTCGTTGCTCTCAAAAATTTTCATACCCCAAAATGCTCCCCTCTTCCAGAAAACTCAAATTCCGGGAAGTGAAATCAGGGATCTTGAATGCCAATACTGAAACAGGTACTTTGTGCCAAAACTCCATGAAATTGGACTGATTCTGAATAATTTTCATGTCAGATTTGAACAGCCTTTTGACAGCAGCAAAGAAAAAATTAAATTGGAACAAATTCTATTATCTTAGGTGGGTGAATGTCGAGTTTACACCTAGTTAGGCACATCTATGTCTACCCAAACAACCCTGATTAATCATGTGGCCAGCTGCATGAAAGAGAAAAATAATAGTAAAAATAGTTGTGGTTTGGTAGGAACATTTGTCATGTTATTAGCCTGATGTGGCAAATGTTACAACATTATATAATCATAGCTTGCATGAAAGAAAAGGAGCCTGAAAAATATCAATCTTTCATTTTTTAAATGTCAAACACTTCCCATGTGCAGACATAAAGAAAACAATGGGTGAAGCTACAACAATCAGTAGCAATGTGATCATCCAAATGATCCAGATCATTCAAGAGGATTCGTTGGCAGCCAAACATTAGAAGACATGAATATTTTGTTTGGATCTGAATTGATAATTTTTCTCCATCTTAAAGTTACATGTGCACACACTCTTTCTGCCAGTGCTTTACAGTTGTCCAAAATGGCCCTCAGAAATTGAAAACAACGCTGCTGTACCCACCTGATAGAGATGCTCTGAGTGGATCTGCCAAAAGCTGCTGGGAGCCGACTGGCTGAGCGGACTGGGCCGGCTCGGGCCCGGCCCGGAGCTGGAGTTGGACCTGGGCCTGTGAGCTGAGGGAATCTGGAGCTCTGAGCCCGGAGGAGAACCGCAGGAGGCCCAGCTGAGATGAGAGGATGCGACTTGGCCCAGAGCCTGCTGGGACGGAGCTGAAGCGGTGCTGGCGTCCACGGTCTCACAGGAGATCTTGGTGTAGTAGAAGTCCTCCTCTCTCTGGGACTGATCCGATCCACTGCTGTGTTTGTTCGTGTTTGCGTTGGTAGGGGACAGACAAGTAGGCACAGAGAAGACAAAGAGTGACTTGTTTGTTTGGAGTGTTGCTGAAAGCAGCACTCACCCTGGCCCAGATGCAAAATCTCAAAAATATTTCATCACTTCCCCAAACTAAGCCAGACGGTAAAAATTTCATCCCCTCTTGTTTTTTTAATGTTGTTTTCCAGCTCAGAATCTTTTTACAGTGCTAATGTGTCTGCTTTCCTACTACACCCCAGACGACAATAGAGAAGTGGCAAAACAATGTGGACGTGAAACTGAAAACGTACAATGTTACACATCACCATGTCCCTTGAGTGGCTAATTCATCTGATTGCCCAAAAAAGATGTTTATATAATCATTTGACTTCCCTTTTTTAAAAATAATACAGCTCTAAAATGGTATTATATTGCAGAAGCTATACCTACAAGCTAATACCACATGTTACAAGAAAGAGCACAAGGTAACGATAGATGGGAATTTACAATTTTTGCAGATATAAAATATATATCTAATTTCAGCCATCTGCTGCAAGATTTAAAAAAAAAAGATCGTTGACATATCATTCATGTGAGGTGTTGGTCGGTCTAGTAGTTCTGGGCTAAAAAAAATGGAGATTGCTGAGACTGAACAGGACACATTCAGTTTCTTTGTTTGCCATTAACTGGATATCCATTAATTTCACTTCTTCAAATGAGTAACTGTTATTGTAACAATAAGCAAATATTTTTTCACATTTTGCCTCTTCGAGTTAATAAAGTTTAAAACTCTTTATTATTCTGTACCATTGGAGGGACTGTGGTACAGTTTTTGTAATTCAAGGGATGGTTGAAAAAAAAAAAGACCATGGGTAGGGTCTGTCTTGGTTGTGGTCTCTGTACCTAAACTACTACTAAAAAGTATGGTTTCAACAGTAGTATATTTTTTTACAACATAAGTGAGATCACAGCTCACCCTAGATGCAGCACACGGATGTGTCGCTTTATTCCGACGGAGGATGTTAGCACCTTGCTGCAACTGGGCCACAGACACTTGTACACACCTCTGAAAGAGCTCTGTGTGTGTGAGAGAGAGAGAGACAGAGAGAAAGAGAGAGAGAGAGATGGTAAAGAAAGAGAAACACACAGCGTCAGTTTCAAAACCTCACACCATGCGCACTTTGCTGATTATAGAGACTTAATTTCCACCATATGGTGCCAGGACTTCATCAGTAAAGATGTTAAGGGGCCGCGCACTGCTCTGTACCTTTGGCTTTTTGGCGTTAAGCTCCTCTCCCTGCTCCAGCTCCATGTGCAGGCCATCGTCGGGGCTGCTGTCCATCTCGGTGACAGACGGCGAGGGGGTGGGGCTGGCATTGCCATGGTCCCAGCTCCAGTAGCCGCTGCTGCCGCTGTCAGAGAGTTCGCCGCCGCCGCACTCCATGTCAACTGAGGATGAGGAGCCGGCTGGAGGACAGGAGGATTCACAGGAAGTCTGTTAAAAACTGCCTGCCACACTCAGTTAACCTATTTTCTCCCAATATCCTAAAGATTTAAGTACTGTAAAATGTCCTTGGTGATGCAGGTTCACACACACTCAGTAATAGTTCACTGTGAATATATATACCTCCTGGTTTAGATTTCAAACATTCCCTGTTCCTTTGTTGTTGGAAATAGATCCTGCTCTCTGCTTGCTCTCTGTCCATCCTACAGACAACAACAGCTGTCTCACGCCAGTGCCAAGGTTTTGTTGTGCGTCTGTTTTCTCAGACAGTTGTACCATCACGTTAGCCTCTCTTCACTCCCTCTTTGACACGACTTACCTCCACAGACTCTGTAGAGAGACTCTTGGCTTTCTGTTTTGACTCATTTCCTGTTTTAGTTTGGTAATAATTCCCTACCATGTCTTGTGTTGATTTACTTCCTGTGGTTGATTGTCTGCCACCCAAACCAATGCATTCCACCAGTGCCTCATTCGTCCTACCTGCCCAGTTTATACATATAGTCCTGGTCTTGGCCTTTGTCACTGTTTGGCCCCTGTCTTTGCCCTGCTATTTAGCTCTCCTCTGTTTGCATACTGTTTTGCTGTCCTGACCTGACTCCTGCTCTTGTAGCTTGTGCTCCCTATTCTCAGCATGTACTGAGATGACATGACGTTTCATGTTATTGTAAAGGATGACAGCTCCATTTGTGTAGTGCATTTAGCATTTTGCAAAAGGCACTGAAAAGACCACTGCAGTTTCTAACTTAGCAGACAAATGATCCCTCTGTGTGTTTTCTATGAGTTACTGAGGGTCAGTTTAGTTTTTGCATGCAAGTTTGTATTTGCTTTGGACCAGCCTTTAGTTTTACGACATGCAGTAGTCTCTTAAGTAATACTTATCGGACATTATTCCTTTGTTAACTTTAATATAATGAAAGGCAGGCTGATATTAAGATAGTTCATAGCATAGTTCACAGGATTTTTTCATAACATGAAAACCTGAAAATTGTTTTTAGTTGTGTCTTTTAAAGCCTCTATAAAACAGCAGAGACAGTGATAAAGCTGTGTGCGGGTGAGGTGAGACAGACCTGGTCCAGGATCTGTCTGTGGGGGACTCTGGACCATGGGGCTACAGGACAGACTGGTCAGAACCATGGCAGCCATGATCTCATCCATCTCCACTGACTCTGGGCTACGGAAGCTGGAGAAGATATGAGATAATATTTGACTGGTGTGATGAGTGCACACTCTCGACTCTCAACACTGTTAACTGCTCCTCACCTGTACGGAGCCTCTCCAGGAGCTGACACGTTGCTCTGGTGCATTGCTGGTCCCATGGTTTGCAGGGGAGCGGCCAGGTGGCTCCAGCCTCGCTCAGCCTCCCTCTGCAGGTGAACTGATGTTTTCTTTCTGTGTTTCTCAGTCTGGGCACATCTCTGTGTGTTTTCCTATAAATGAAAGTAGTAAGAAAATGAGGTCTTGGTTAAAGTCAGCAAAAATCATGGCTTTTGTGCCTAGCTCAAGTTGATACATACAGACATACTGTATTGTCAAGTCAAGTTGTTTTTAAGCTGTCTTTGATACCATACAACTGAGCCCTCACCCTAACCCTTGTTATGAATAAAACAGTTAAGAGAATATTTCCTGTCCATCTGTGGTGCCCTGCCTGCTGACAGCACAATCTGCCAGTGAAACAGTATGAAAAGGAAGTGGAAGCCGGCCTCTGACCAGGCAGTGAATCACGTCGAACACAGGGGAAAGAAATGACGATCTGTGGAGAATGCTTGCTGTCATTATTATCATGAAAATGCACTCATAATGCACGGGCAAACATGAGCTGGAGAAGTGAAAAACCAACATTTGTCATGCCGGAGACTGGTGACAGGCATATGTACACATCAGTACATTAATGAATACATGGAGGGTTGGTTGATGGACAAAAGCACCTAAATAGAACAGAATTAACAAATCCATACAAAGAAAACAATACATGTATTCTCTGAATTCTCTGGAGTCTCGGTCAACTCACCAGAGTCTGCTGCACGCCAGTTCCGTTGCTGTTGTGGGTCATTGTAGAGATGCAGGCCTGTGGTCCTGACAGGCATGCTGCCTTCCCTTCTGGACCTGCTCCAGGTCTGTACTCAGGTCCCATAGCTGCCATAGTGCTGCTGCATGCAGTGAGGGGACTCAGCACGGTGTCACACCTCCCTCCAGACAAAAACAGAGATAACATGAGAAGTTCAGACTTCAAGGTTTCTGCAACAGGCATGTATTCCTAAAACTCCCTATTAAGGAGTCACCCTGGTGACTCAGTATTGAACTTTGATAAAATTAGGGAACTCTACAGAGGAAGTTGAAAAAAGAATGGTCAAAATTAAAACAGTAGATGTCAAGATATCCTGACTTTTTGTCTTTTGTAGGTCAAGTTTGGCACTGAATCCTACATTTCCCTTAGTGCAACTCAATAATATCTTTTACAGTATGTGACCCATACTGCCACCTAAATGCCCACTTAAAGCATTTCTTCACACCTCCCGTTGGCAATGCGTGCTTTCTTTTAAAAGTGCCAGGTCTAAAGCTGAGGCAGATTACCCTGAAGACATCAGGAGGGTTAGAAAAAATAACCCTGATGACATCATCATTTTAACTAGCAGACTTGTACTCCTCATGATGAGAAACCTGACCTTCACGGGTAACATGGAGGAACCCCTTTGAACTGCAACTTTAACTATCACTTTTATATGGCTTTATATTTTTCCATATCTATCCTTGAGTGACTTTTGTTGTTGTTGTTGCACAGCTCCCTTCTTAAAGCATGAAATAATGAAGGCCACTGGCTATTCTGAGCTTATGAGAATATGTTCTGAATGTACCGTGGCATTGAATGATAAATGCTTCTAATGATGAATAAATACGCCGAACTAAAGGCAGCTTTGCCAAGGAGCGAGCGCTGGCAAACAAACACTCATGCACTCACTCCATCTTGCCTCTCTCTGCTTGACAGTGCAGAGCAAAAGCACCACAGGAGATATGAAAATTACTGCAGGAGTCTGAAGTGAACACAGGCTTGTGTGGATTTAGATTGCGGCTGAATCCAAATGTCACTGTAGTTTTGTTGTGTACCCTGTTGGCACCGATAACGCGTGCTGCAGACGTAATCTGACGTTTGAGTGCATTCACTGTGGCCTGTCGCCCAAAGAGGTAAAATGGGGGCAATGTTGCATTCAGGATGCGTAGGAGCAATCCTGTTGAGATGGTCAAATGGCTCAAAGCAATGACTCTTGAGAGTTCACCATCCTCGATTGCCTGTGTTTCAAGTAGCATGGTAATTTTAGGCTGTCAGGCTCAATTATTCGAGTTCCCAGAAGCCTTATACTGGACCTGCATGACCAAATGAGTCACATTAACTAAATGAGCACATCTTAGTTGACATTGCAGAAATAATAAGTACATTCATGAAAAAAAGGCTTAACAAAAATGTTGATAGTTGATTAACGTTGTAAAGCAAAAATAACAAATATTTTCTGTTTAAAGATTCTTATATCAGTTTGCTGCTTTTATCAATATAACATTGTTGTGAAATTAATAAATTAATATCTTTATCTTTTTAGATTGATAACTATTTATTGATATTCTTCTTGTTGTTATTGTTTGTAAAATACATTCAAACAAAACACAATACAGCAGCACAACAACATACATATATATACTGTCACAAAATTGGTGCATAAACACAGGTGTGCTGAGTACCGTCATACTGTATATGATGAGGTTGTGAAAAGTGCCAAGTTCTCAATCTTTGGAAATCGTCGTGTTTTAAACGGCGAAGCTGTAATCTCCAACTTTTTCCCGCGGCGCTGAACGCTACATAAAGCCTGATTTTCCCCACCTTTCTACCAATCATCGCCGAGTTTCAGTAGTAAACAAGCGACACAGTGTAGGCGGAGCTCCGCCGCTGATTGGCTGGGCTCTTATTTTCAGGTACACACCCCCGTTCTGACAACGTGTTCAGACACGAGTTTCGCCGGGAGGGACAGAGCTGGACGAGGGAATATTGTTGAAAAATAACCGTTTGAAGCGCATTGAAAACGTCAAAGCACACAAATGACGCACCGTGCAGGATGGAACAAAATGATATAAATCTAGTATGAATAGACACTGATGGTACAATCATAAAAAATAAATAGATAACGTCATCCACCCACCGATGTAGTAGAGGTAAACACAATTGAGATCAACTTTATAAACACGTAATTTCGTCTATCGTGTATTCAAATGCACACGTTTCAATATAAGGCAATAAAATATGTTAGTCCCTGTAAGCAGGCTACTGCACATTTGATGCAAGTTACACACGATGACAGAGCTTCAAAGCAAGCGGGTAACATTTCCTTTTTAAATTAATATATGCTCAACATTGTTTGTAAAGCTGCTTATGCTTTGTTTTAGGATAATAACCGATTAGAAGTCCCATTTTATTACGCCTAAACTACATCACTGATCTCCACCCGGCAACGCAGATTGAGATCAGGAGAAACACCCCCTCCCTCCCCCAGCTCTCATCGCTGAAGGAAAACACTCTTTTTTCCTGCGATCGCTGCAAAACAAACACCTATACCAAACAGAAAACAGCCTGTTTCCGTGTACTCACTCGGTTCGGTCCTGTCCCGTCCCGTCGTAGCTGCAGCAGCGGGTCTGAGCTGGCCGTCCCGCCGCTCGCCGGCTCTTCTGTCTGCCGGGGGAAAAAAGGGGGTGGGTCGGACGGATACGCGCCTACGTGTGTCTGCTCGGTGGACCAATGCCGGGGGTGACAGCTGGGCAGAGCGCAGAGATATCAGCCTGCAGCGCGCCGCGCACAAGAGGACGATCTAGGTGAGGGGTTACCAGAGCAGCAGCAGCAGCAGCAGCAGCAGCAGCATCCCTATGTCTGTCTGTCTGTCTCAGGCTCATACAAATCTGCACGATTACTCATCGAGCTTCTCTCAGTCACATGATCATCACAAATGGTGTTTACGGTTTGGGTTCAGTCCCTAGCAAATACAAATACAAGATAACCTAAACGCAAAATTAGAATTAGATTATTCTGTAAAAATGTATTGCATTGAAAATATGTGGTTTTTTTTTACACATCTCATTATATGCCATACAATCATGCATATACAACATGCACTATATACAAATGATAAACAATTATTATTGAGCAGTTGTTTTTTTACACCATTAACTGTTTAAATGAAATGCAAATACCTCAAAAATATTAAAACTGCTGACTCCACGGTAAACGGCAAATAAACCCCCAACATCACAAGATAAATTGCCCACATAGCAACCAACCAGGACTTTTGTGTGTTTGTGTGTGTGTGTGTGTGTGTGTGTGTGTGTGTGTGTTTGAGGGACCGGATTAGTGTTGGCTGTCTGCACCCTTTCCACCAGACATCCAGTCAGCAGGGATTTTAGGGTCTGAGCACTGACACAGTCAGAGGGAGAAGAGAGAGAGTAACCCAATCCCAACAATCCTAGTCCCAATCTGATTCCTAAACCAGACAGAATTCCTCCCCTTCCTATTTTTTCCAATAATGACACCATGTAACCCTGACAGGCCCTATGGCAACTGTCTCGACTGCTTAGACAGATTGAGACTAATATCACGAACAGATGATGGATTTACTAAGCAGACAAGATATTAAGTGTTCTTCTACAGTAGGTATAATCATTTTAAGGGTAGTGATCAGTGGTCAGACAGTTTAGATGGTGTTAGTGTTGCGTAGATGTGTAGCTGACTGGAAACTGCCTGAAGTTCAATGTTACATCATTACAAAAGGAGATATCTCCCATTTGAAACAATGACACCTTCTCTTAAACGAGGCATTACAGCTGCAAATGACAGTGCTAATATGCTGATGTTCCATTGCAGCACCAGCTCCAGTGTTTTCCATGTTCTCAATCTTCTTTAGTTTATTTGTTTTTTACTTTACCTTCACTATACCAGGAAAACCCTTGAGATTAAACATCTCTTTTCCTTTTCAGGGAGACCTGGTCAAGATAGCACGCCATGACAATTACAAAACTCACAAAGTAGAAATATATTTTAAAAAGACTGTGAACAGATAAGAAAATTAGCGTAGCATGTTAGCTTGCTGACATTTGTTAAACAGGAAGAACGGGGATGCCATTTATTTCTGCAAGGATTTGGTCATATATCAAAGCAGTGGACAAACCGTTTCAATTCACTTTTCAATTCATGAATTTCAGCTCATTTTGTGATTTTGAGCCATTCTGTTCTACAGATAGTAAAATGTTCAATCCAATCCAATCTGATCCAATTTTATTTGTATAGTGCTAATTCACAATGTACATTATCTCAAGGCACTTGACACAGTGAAATAAAGACCTCACAGTGTTAAAGAGAGAAACCCAACAGTTCCCACAACAAGCAAGCACTTCACAACAGTGGAGAGAAAAAAACTTTTAACAGGCAGAAAACCTCGAGCAGAACCAGACTCAGAATTGGGCGGCCTCGACCGGTTGGGTTTAAAGAGAGATGGGAGAAGGGGAGGGGGGAAGGGTAGAGAGAAGAGAAGAGAAGAGAGGAACAGTGGGAGAGAGAGGGGTGAGAAAGAGGGGAGACAGAAAGGAGCAAGGAGCAGGAGCAATTGCACATATTGGTGTAATTAAACAAGGTACACTGATTATTCTGACGACAACCATACTAGTCATATATTATATACTGTTATGGAGTAAATCTACTACTACTAACACCATCAATAATAACAATAACAACAACAATGATGATGATAATAGTAATAATTATCACAACAACAATAATAATAATAATAATAATGATAATAATGGTTGAGTAGTTGTCAGATCGAGATCTCTGCAGCTAAGGAGTCAGAGACAGGTACCTGCAGAATGAGGACAGGGAGAGACAGAGAGAGAAGAGAAGCACAAGACTACGAGAAATACAAGAACAGCAACAACAATATTGAATCTGCTGCTTAACCTGGTGGTGGTGCTAGAAGAAAGGCTTAGGGATCACCTATGTCTTTAGGATTCATCCTATTAGGCACCACAGATACCTGCACCAAAGTTCAAGGAAATCCATGTCAACTGTATGATGCAACTGGAGGAAAGTCAGGAAAAATTAGGAGGGAGAATTCGAAGGAAGAATTAGAAGGAGATTTCATCCTCTGATGAAAATGAATGTCTGCACAAATGTCAAACAACCCTTCCAGTAGTTGTTTAGATACAATATTTTAGTCTGGACCAAAGTGGTGGACCAACTGACCTCGAGCCATGCCACGAGCTTGGCCAAAAATGCTTGTTGATGGTGACCACTGAAATCAATTTTCTCAAAGAGAAAGCATCTGAGGGCCTATCAGCTAGTTCCTGAACACTACACTGACTGGGAAAAAAGTAGCATATTTGATGCTTACATAAAATAATCTTATCTTAAACAGAACATTTTGTGTTCACATAGGTCCGCAATGTACGTAGTAAGTGGCCTTAGAGTGGCAAGAGGAAGTAGTATCACTGACATTAGTGTTGTCTCACTTGGGTGTGTTTTATTTGGACAGCTCAGCAGATTAATATGGCAATGGCATGGCAGGACAACTGGTATTACAAGAATGACAACCCCACCCTGCTTTGAGTTCTAGTGACCTTTGCTTCACTGTGAAGTCTCAGTAAACGCAGGTGCCACTCCCACCCCATTACAATTAACCAGGAAGGCTGACAGGGGCTTTTTAACTTTCTTTGTTTCCGCGACAAACCCACAACTTTCATGAATGCCATGCATGTTTACACTTCAGGTAATTCTACAGCTTATACTTTATTTGTACCAGATTACCAAACCAGGGACTGTTCATCAGCAGACTGAGAGAACAGACAGGAAAACAAAAGTGCAAACAGAAAGCTGATCCCTTCATTGATAATGTAAGTGCACCATAGGTTAGAAAAAAACCCTCTCTCTTCAATTCACCAGTGTCAACACATCCAATACATCGTCAGAAATCACCTTATAGTTTTCCATGATCCCATCCAGCCCAACAGTGGAAACAATGTAGGTAAACAGTATGACAGTTTGGTAACCATTTTTAGGAGTCTGCTAAATGATTTTCCAATAGATCAAAATGTTCCCAAAATGTTGAACAAGAAGCAAACAATCTGTAGTGAATAAGATAAAAGTTCCACTGTGGTCTTTAAATCTGTGCCTCCCACTGCATCATACTGAGGAAAGAGCAGGCTGTCCTGTCAGCTTTCTGGCAGGTCACACGTGTTAAAAATCAATGAAGCAAGCACCAATGGGAGGTAATGAAATAAAGCCACATAAACTTCAAATCAACGCCTCTCAACCAAATCTGTTAAGTGAAAAGCACCACAGATAAACTTGTATCCTGTGTAGGTAATGACAAAAAAGTATTGTGAAAACACGCATAATCCATATCCTTCAAAATGGTGTAAAACAGTCAGAATCTTTAAATGAAAAGTTCCTTTCATATGCATTTGGAATGGATAAATGAAAAATGTTTTTTAAAAAGGGGTTCCATCCAAAGAAATGACGGTGGCAGAGGGCAAGTGTAACTTTCCCTCCTTCCTCTCTTTTTCCATCCATGTGTCCGTTTGGGACAATGTCAAGTGCACAAAAGGGTGGGATCTGTGAAATGGTGCATTGTGTGTGATTTGTCTTGTTTCCTGCTTCTTTGCTGTAGAAATAACTTTGTTTTCTGTGGTGTGTTTAGTGGCTGTAGGGTTGGATCTGCAGCTGGCTGGTTACTTGGTATGTGCTTTAGGTCTCTCTAGTGTGTTGGCAGGCATGCTTTTGTGGTCTCTCCATGTTGAGTAAGCTAGGTCTGGAAATTAAGATGAGAAGATGTAAGTGAAATGTAAATGTTTGATTGAATAAAAATAAAGTTCAGTTTACAGAGGACTCACCACCGGTTGCTTCCGTCTTTGTGCCAACGGTCCCATTGGCTCCTCCTGTGGTATCAAGCTGTCATTGGAGAAATTCATAAAGGCATAATGATTTTTCAGTTTCAAAGGAGCACATTCATCTGCCTCAATGGCTAGCTTAACTCTGAGCACATGTTGGATCAGCTTCTTGAAGATGCATATCTATTGTATGTTCGATAGATATCCAGTATTCACCCTATGCATTTGCATCAATATAGAGCCATAAAGGAATCAAGTAAAACCCTTTGCATGGTACAGTTTTTGTTTGGATTGGTTTAGACTACTGTATGCAGTACAGTATGACAGGCTGCCCCCCTCTCTGGAAATGTGGCTAATTGGAGCACATATGAAGAATAGATACTGTATGCAATGAGGAAAGAAGCTTATCAGGCATGTTGAGGGCGTTTTGGAACTTGCTTTACTGTATGCGTGGTATGCGGTAACAGCAAACTCTCAAAGTGAGTCAGCTGGAGTGGGACAAAGCAACTTTTCTTAAACAATGTTTTAAATGTTGTAAACTGGCTGTGTTCATTGTTTCTTTCATGCCAGAGATGCTTTTAAGCTTGAATTTATACTGATTTGGTGTCATCTGACTCTGTTAGGTGCCTTGTGTAATTATTTAATCGTTTTTAATTTATTAGTTTCTAGTTTAAAACATTCCAAAATAAACCAAAATTATCAACAAAATGCAAAGAAATAACTAACCATATGTTACACATGTAGCACCTTTTAATGGATGGCACAGTAAAATTTCCTGAGTGCATTACAGCATGTCATGGTATTCTAACATCATAAACCCACCAGATATTTGAAGGTACCATGCATAACCATCCAATCACACTATTGCCAATACTCTCTTCCCAATGATGTGGGATGGTGGTGGTGATTGGACACAGTGGATACAGTGGAACAGTTAATATTGGGTCTTGTCCTACATGCATCATTTTTGCATCAGAGGCATACAGACTTCTATCGCAGATGTCTCCTAGCTTGGTCCTGTAAATCTTTAATCTGCAAATCTTTGATCTTTTTACACTTCCCAGGTTAATGACAATTTCTGACAATCTCATCCCTTTCATGTGTTTCATGTTGCAGATTTTTTACAGGCAATTTACTTTACCAACAAGTCCCTTCATTCAAGTTTGTATTAATCATGTTCAAGAAATAATATTCATGACCCACTCATAATATCCCGACAAATTATTTCTAATATTCTTTGAGCAAAACATCACAGCACTAGACTTTTATTGATGGCCTAATTTATTTTCGTCTGTCTCGTGGTTTCGCATGGTTTAAATCCAATGAGGCCAGTCACAGCTACAATATCACAGTCTCAACCATCCTCCTGCTGATTGCTGATAATCAGCCACTTATTGCTGCTAATTGGCAACTAATGAGCTGCAATAGATATTACATGCAACATTTAGATATCTGTAGTGACACACTGACAGAATGAGGAAGGGAAACAAAAGGAAATGGGGGAGTGAGACAAGTGCCTACCTTTGGTGCACTCACATCGTATGCATTGCTGTTATTCCTGTGGATGACAAAAAAAATAAAAAGGTTATCAAGTTTTATGATTGTATGCCATATCTGTGTGTGCACAGCGTCTACAGTCCTATTTACATTTGCATGTTTGATTTGTGGCTCAAGAGCTTTAAAACTCTGCCTGCTTGCCACATGTTTGTATCCTTGTTGCCTTATAGTTTTTGTATCATCCTTGTTCACGCACACACAGATAAACTAGGCCCTCCTAATGCCATCCCCTGCTCTCCTTCCAAAAAGGCTCTGTGTTTGTAATGCTCACTGTCCTGAGCACTTGCACCATTCAGTGATCAAGTGCAGTATGAAGGAAATATCATTTGTACCAAACTTGGTTGGAGGCATTTAGACCTAATTCAGCTGAGCCCAGGATTAACTTTGCGTTCACCTGCCGTTAAGGTTTGGGACTCTTGGAACCTAAAGTTTCATTAGTAATATAATTTTAGTCGCACGTCAAGTTTTGGTTTGAATATGCCTGTCTCCACTTGTTTTGGTGAAAATCCTAATCTTAGATAGTTTGATGTTATTTGAAGTGAGTTTTTATGAGGTAGCAATGTGTAATCAGTTTATTAACTGCAGTAGAATTCAGTCTGTGTGCTCAAACTTCAGAGAAGTAGAGAGGAGCAGAGACACAGAGGCTGGGCTGTGAAATTCTGTCAGTGAAAAACATATTTTAACTACCTAAAACATTGCCTACCCAAACAATATCTGCGATCAGTTGAAGTGTACTCTATATTTTGAATAGTTGTCACAGCTTTAGCTTACGTGAAACAAGCTTTTCCTTCCTACATTATCTCAACCGCTTAACTACTGTTTTCCTATGCATAAGCACAAACAGCTGATCTGCGGTGCAATACAATGTATGGGGGAGACCAAATTCTATTCTGCATAAACTGCCTATAAATACAACTCCAGCTCAAATAACCCAAACTATCCTTTAACTGGCAAACATTATAATGTCACTAAACTGTCATTTTAATGCTGTCAGCTGTCAATGCAGATGTGCAACTGATTTAAAATTCACTCATGCAGATTTATAACTTGACCTGAAGTTGCCTTGGTAAGACTTGAGGTTTGACTTGACCGGGTCTCACCTTCACACTTGACTTGGGACTTGCTCTGTCAAGACTGTCAAGACTAAACTCAGCCAGGATTTGCCTCTGGTGCATTTCAAATAGAACAACACACTGAATTAATCAGGTGTATATGTTTATAATGGTGAATTTCCCTCAGCTAATGAAAATATAATGTTTCCACAAAGTCCTTCCTTTTATATTTCTTTGTATTCTTTAAAGCATTCCTCGATGCAACATTACGGCACATCTGTTCTTTGTCTAAACTTTCCTTCAAGTATACAAACAGTCCTCAGAGTTATGAGTTGTGATTCCTATCTATCACTACAGTCCCATTCTGGTTTCATTCCTCTGAGTGATGAACAAGACCAGGAATGTACAGAACCAGGGTGCAGATGATAAGATGTTTCACCCTTCCTCTGAGTCTCTGTCACTGGTATGTTTGGCATGATGGCCTCAGCAATGGGCGTGTGCATAAATACATACACACACAGGGATGTGTGCAAGAACCCTCATATACGCCTGACACACACACATCAAGATATCATTAAGTTAGAGCGTCAGGAGCGTTTGTTAATAAACAAAGTCCAGCCGATTTGGTTTAACTACCTCATCCTGAAAAAATGATTTGTGGTCACACTTCTGTCTCTCTGCCTACCCCTTGAACTGGCAACGCCCTTCATCCGAAACCACCTGTCAAGTTGAGCAAGTCTCTGTTCTGTGCTGCTGGAAGGTGATGAATAGGAAGCACAGCCTCACAAGAGGCTGGGGATGGTCTCGTGAACAGACACTCCAAACAGGAGGAGGCTTGTTTTGTCATAGCATTTCTAACCATTACTCAAACATTAGGTGACACCGCTCTCTCTTCCTTTAACTCCCTTTTGAGTGAAAGCCTTTCAGGCCTGCAAACAGTCAAATGCAGCTCATAATTTACGGTAGACTGGAGGAAAACAGGCACAACACATGTACACAAATCAATGGCGTTCTTTATCGTCATGATTCCCTCACCTTTTACACCGTGCACAAAGGGCAAGGAGAGTAATGCTGAGGACAAGGAAGGCGACAATGGAGATGATGCCCACCTCTGGGGATGAAAGCCAACCCATCATGCCAACCATACCTAATGGAGCCATCGTCTTGGTGCTCTGCAAAAAACTGCAAAACCAGTGACAAAGTGTATGCACATGCTGTCAAAGCAAAATTCATGAGCGACAATGGTGGGTCGTGGCATAGTAAAAATGTTTAAAATCAATGTAATTGTGATGTCTTAAACACAGCATCTCACATGTTGAAATCCAGCACTTATCAGATGAACATATTCTTGTTAAAAACCCACAAGTGATACACGATATAGTAAAAATGAAATAGAATGAATTAAAAACAGGGAATATGACTCACATTAGATGCTGCTTCGACTCTGCTGTCCCTCTGTCACCGACTGCTGTCTGTCATTCAATAGCCTGTGCTTTATGTGCACAGCAGGCAGGTGACTTAGGGAGGGACTCATTCCCTCCATTCATTGGTGTCCGGTCTGTTGTGAAGGAGGTGCTCACACGAGCCCATAAACAACCCACGGCGTGTCTGCGTGTGCGCGTGCGCGATTGTGTTTTATCATCACTAAATTACATCAACACCTGAGCACCTCGACCTGCAGACATGCCTGCGGCTTACAGGAATGTCAGAATGTGCAAGGAGTTAGTCAAAGTGTCTGTAAGTCCTCCTGCGAGGGGAAACCTGAGTGTTGAACCAGCCGTTGGGGTTAATTTATGTGTGTACTCTTGCTCGCTGCCAGGGAAAAGCTAGACACACACAAACACACGGACACAATCAAACAGCACTTCCCCCTAGCAGCAGTTTACATGACTTCAAAAAAGTAGGAGTTTGTCACAGGCCAAGGGGAATTTCTTACTCCTGTCCTTTAAAATATGCAGTCATCTTTGTTGTGTTGTATTGTAATCATTCTATTTGTTCCTCACATTCTCTCACTTCACACTGATATTGCACTACATATGTTCATCTGTCTTTCTCGGACTGAGATCTGATCAGCTGGAACTACTGAAATCATACGGGAGGTATTAAAGCAAAAAAGGTCATTGTTCTGATGCGGAGCAGGGCTTGGATGCAGGCTGGGACCCGTGTAATTGGATTACTGTGCTTCAGAGGTGCAGTTTGAGTTCTGCACACAGGCATCAGGACTCTGAAAAAGGTCAGGGGTTGAGTGCTGAGACTTGAGGATAGAGTTTGCCCTGTGGCCCTTGAGTGCCATAGTTTGGAGAGAGCTGCAATGCAAGAATGTCTGCAGCGTGTACTGTGATTGTGGGTTCAGGATGGTGGCATACCAGAGAAGGCTGAAAAATTGCAGTGGGCATGTTTCCAGCCACTCCTGTACGATAAAGCTATCAGAGTCTATTGTTTGTTTGTTTATTTTGGGATTTTTTGGGGCTTTTTTATCAGTGCAATTACTCCATGGTGCACTGATTCTACAATAATCCTGTACTAAAATAATTAAACACGTTTAGTATACTTTCATGCTGATTTCATCCCAAACATGGTTCTTCCATTTTCAGTTAAGTGTGCCAAGTTACTTTTAGATAGATTTAAACTGATTTAGGGGCCGGGTTTTCACTAAGACTTAACTATATTTTGTTTATCAGACTTTGCCTTTACATAATATTTTGGGGGATACACTTATTCACTTTCTTGCCAAGAGTTAAATGAGAAGTGTTCAAAAGCTTACTGATAAACATATTTTATCATTTCCATTCAATCTTAATAAAAACACAATTGCTATGAAATACAGTTGTAGATGCAGAGACATAAGGATCGAGGAACAGTTGCACTGATTTACCTCAATGTACACATCTGCTCACACACCTACCCGCCTCTGATTCTTTTAAGATTACAGGCACACACTCCTTTGTTAGCAGTAACACCGACACCAAGTAACACCCACGCCCATTACTTGTTTAACAGCCCTGTTCTGTCATAATCTTCTTCCTAAGCCCTGCAGAACAGGCCATCTCTGGCTCTCAGCAATGTTCATTTGTTCTCCCTCTGACAACAGGGTCATTGTGTGATCCGCTCGGCGGCTTGGAGCAAAATCAATAGCCACTCTTCCACGGCGGGGGGGCAGGAGGCCTGTGGGGATCGTGGCCAAATATTTGAAACATAATCCTGAAAGCACAATTTGTTCATAATAGGATTGAACCTTCTAACAAATAATGTCTGTTTGTGGACAAATTGAGAAAAAAAAGATTAGAGTTTAACCCTGCAGAGGAACGTAGGCTTGGTGCTCATTTAAAAATTTTGAATTATTATATATTGTGTACTGACATTTCATTATTCGATGACATACTTAACAACAATGCTTCATCAGTGAGAAAAAAATAACACTTTAAGCATTTCTCTGACATTTTCAGAAATGAATTATCTTGTAATGAAAAGTGTTAAATAAAAAAATCCTGGATATGTTCCTTCAACCAGAATAAAATGCTCTTTCTGCAAAACTTTGAATTATTCCTTTTAAAAGGAGGCCTGAGCCCTTACTCACTCAGTGATACTGGGCCATCCTTACACTCATCCTGGGGGAATTTATTTTACACATTAATAGAAATTAAAGGTGTGGCTACCAGCCTAATTAGACTGAAAGCCAATATGTCTCATCTGACAAAGAAAGCCAAAGTGAACACCTCCATATGGACAAACAGGGTGAGTGAGATTGGTTCATTTTTAACATTAGTGTCGTAACAAATATTGTGTATTTGAAAAGAATTTGCAACCCTTTCCAATTTCCTTATATTTTAATTAAGAGACATATGAGGATGTTGTGAGTGACATTTCCACATCATGATAATCTTGGAAGTCATCGGGTCGAGCAGTGGAATCAAACAAGAACCGTGCAGTTGCAGCAGCTTGCCCCCTGCAGGGCAGTGTCGTCCGCCGTTATCTCTCCCACACACACAGCTGCTGAGAAGGACTTCACCCACTCGGAGGTTGGTCCTGCCAACTCGCGTCCTTGCTGTGTGTCCCCGCTGCCTCAGCATTTAAACGGGCCTCTTTGTTCACCTAAAATCCCACCATTTGGCAAGTCCACATCAGTGAACGCGGCAGTCCAGAGTTGCACTCTCATTCTGGCTTTCAGACACTGACACCGCCCCTCACCACCATCACCAGTGGAGCCTTTGTGGCAAACAAGAATGTCAAATATTGTTAGGCTTCAAAAATAGGCTCGTCATCATAGTCATGTGAAAAACTGCAAAGTGAACAGTTTTTGAATAAGCAATTTCTTTTAAAGAAAAATGTCTAAAGGCACTAACAACATGTTTATTAACCTTATGTATTTGTACTGTAATTAAAAACAGATATACTGTACATTTAGAAAATATTAGGCTTACTCTTGGTATGTTTCAGACTAATTAGCACAGTTTCTTAATTAGTACAGACCTTGTCATCAGGAGTATGACTAACTGTGGAAAACATCACTGAACTATAGTTCCAAAATATGAAGTCCACTGAGCCAACTATTTGTATGACTAATCAGAGGTTAAACCCTTCAGAAAGTGTTGAACCTGTTAATTGTACCAGACATGTTGTTGTTTTATTTTGCTAATATGTTAAATGATAACATGATGAAGAACAGACAGACTTGTTGAATGTTTATCACAAACATACAGTATAAAGATGGCTTCATTTTTTATTATTATCATTATTATTATTTTGTATATTTAAACCCAACCCCAAGCCTTTTTACTCTCTGTCTCTGTCACTTGTCTCTCTCTTGTTTATCCTGTAGTCGCGTGTTCATGTGCCTCATTGTGATGAGTGCTGTCAGGATGCAGCAGAGAAACAGGGCAGGGAAAGATACACAAGCCCACCATAGCTGCCCCTCTCCAAATACCTCCACCACCGTGTCCCTCCGTCGGGCGTAGTCCAGGAACAAAGCCTCCAGCTGGAACATGGTGCACAGCGACAGAAACAGGTGGAAGATCTGGTGGCCCTGGCCCACGAAGTCACAGTGGCCCGGGAAGAAGCGCTCAGGGATGGGACAGGAGAAGAAGAGGGCCGACAATAGGAAGGAGGTGATCTGGAGGGCGTGGAAGGGCAGCGAGGGCTCCTGCATCCAGGAGACGGTGAACAGGCGGTGAGCAACGGGGCTGATGTCCAGCACGTATGCTAGGGTGGTAGGGATTAGCTGGAAGATTTTACGCCACACTGGATATGGCCGCCTGTACCTGAACTTGGCGAAACAGCAGCCAGCACAGGAGAGCCATCCAAAGAAGGCAGCTCCCGGCAGAAACACCAGCCCTAAGCAGCTCTCCCTCCATGCTGGCTCTGATGTGTAGAAATAATGTCCAAGTGACGAGCCATACTGATACGCAGCTACGCCCACATAGTCCATGAAGAAGAAGAAGTAGTGTGAGTGTTCCGAGTGAGACTGCAAAAGGTGAGCTGTCACGCTGAAGAACAGGTAGGTGAAAGAAGACACCAAGAAGATGCTCAGTGGCAGAGACGCTGCATCCAAGGTGTACCCCAGGGTGCCCACGTTGGCCCACCAGTGGAGCAGCAGCACGGGACCTGCCAGCAAATGGATCCAGACATTCAAGGATTCGTTGTGTCTCTGGAAGAGGCTGAGGAGGTAGCAGCGCCAGTCCTGGTGGGCGGGACGGTAGCCTGATAGGATGTAGGGCTCTCGAAACAGGCTGGGGACTCGGGAAGCAGCGACGGTGGGACTCGGCGATGGCAGAGAGGAAGGGATGAGGTCAGACAGGCGGGGGAGGCGACCGAGGTGGTTGATGTTCAAGGTCAAGGTGCTGAGGCGTTGTAGAATGTCACCAGACATGGCTGAGTGATGGTTGTGCGGGATGAGGAAGAGGAGGAGATGGACTACAGACAAGAGAGGACTGGTGCAGACAAAACTGAAAAAGAGACAATGAATTGATGACCAGTAAGGCAAAACATGTACAGGATGTTGGTCCCAGCTCAACTGTTTTGTGCTGATTTTTACCTCCAGTCTCTTCATACATGTTACAAACTTCCACATACTTCCACAACGTCCACATAATTTAATAAAAAAAATATAAATAAACACAGCATGAGAGCAGTCAATAGGCAGGCATTCCTCTGCAACAGTCATGCACAGTGGAGAAGGAGGTATGTAGCCTGACATGTAACCATCACCCTCTGTGCACACAAACAAATACACACACAGGAATGTAAACCACTTTTGTTACCAAGGTAAATGAACACCTTTGGCGGCAACAAGAAAAACATCTACCCATGTGAGGATAGCCTGCATTTCACAGCAGCGACTGTATGCCTTCTATTTCCCCCTCTTTTGTTGTTAACACAAGAACATTATCTGACCTGAATACGTGCACCTATATAACTCCTCACAATGGGATTTTTTTGAACTGTAGCTGATTTTAGACAGACAAGGTGAAACCTAGTCTGCGTGACTCAAGGAAGTTTTAATCAAAATCAACTGGACTTAGTTATAGGTCTTTGAAGATGTTTCGCTTCTCCTCCAAAAGGCTTCATCAGTTCATGCTGGTCTGACTAGGGCGAGCTAGTCTGTCAGACTAGCTCGCCCTAGTCAGTAAACTATGACCTAGGCAAATGAGAATATTCACAGCCTAGTCTGCATGGTTTATGCACAGAGCTCCGTGCAAGTTTGGTCTTCAAGAACTGGCTGCAGGTGCATTATGCTAATAAAGACATAAATGGAATACAATGCTCTTTCTTCATTAATTTGACATAACAACTAAGAAACTCTATGTAGTTGCCTTAATTTTATTCTATGTTATATGTAAATTAAATGTCTGATATAAAAGACAAAAAAAATCGAAATGAGCCGTACATTTCCCCACGAACATACTATAAATTATAGCGGAGTGATCTCTGCCAGTGAAACATCTAAGAAGAAGAAGAAACATCATCTCACCTGCTCGTGCACACACAACACCTGTTGCCTCCTCTCTGGCGTCGCACGTCTCTGCAGGGGAGAGGAGAAAGTGTGGTCGCGCTACACGCTCTCCTCCATAACAAAGTGCTTGGATACTAATCACAACATTGCTGACGGTGAAGAGGTGTTTCAGGCGCTGCAGAGAGGACAAGGGTAAAAACACAGCTGACCGGCGACAGCCCGGTGAAACTGGAACTGTGGGCGGGGTTAAAAGACCAGAAACGCCCCTGATCCTGCTTGAATAGTTTATATTCAAGGAGGATCAGGATCAACATATTGTATTATGTTAATACGTGTTGCATGTATCGGAGGACAAGTTCCTGGACAAGTTCGATAAAATATTTAGACAGTGAAAACCCACTCATCCCAGAATACACTGAAACCTTGCTATTCCACACGACTCATTATGAAACTGAATAAATAAAGGCCCCGAGGTCAATTTATGGAAATGTTTCAGGGAATTATTTCTGTATGGAAATTATGATTAAAGGAGGTCTGAACGGTTAATGGGTTGAACATTAGATGGAAATTATGCATTGAATTAATATGAAGTGTCAGTTTCAATTTGTAGGCTTTTCTTTAGAACCACAAAGAACAGTCTGATTTTGACCTTTTGCTTTTAATACTAAACATTTATTGGGCCCCCAAATGAACCAAATGGGAATAAACCAGTTTAAATCAAATATGAATTTATTTTAAAAATCTAGGAACACAGGACAGCTGGATTTTATTTATTTATTTATTATTTTGCTTTTGAATAGTATTGCTTTTTGCCGACAAGTGTTTCTATTATTTTTGCCACCGTGTTTGTATCTGCAAGGGCAGGCTAGATAACAGAAATACCTCACTGTATAAACCTTCTTTTTGGAACTGCTTTTCAGTGAATTATTTATTACATTGTTGGTGTTTTATTCAGTGGGATTTTTTAGTCAGTTACTGTTTTATTCATTTTTAATCTTCGTGCCCTGTTTTTATTGCTTTCATTGTAAAGCACTCTGTGGCTGTGTTTTGAAAAGTGCTATACAAATAACGTTTATGAATATTGTATTATTATTGTTGTTGTTGTTATTATTGTTATTATTACAAGTAGGCATATGCAAAACAGCTCACCTTCATGAACATAGGAATTTACAGCAGGACTGTTATAGTAGACTGGACTCCAGGTACCTATGTATAAAATAATAATAATAATAAAAATGTATTATAGTTTACATCTGAGGAAATACAGCTGTGCAGACTGACATGTATTTAATGATAGGTGTCCAGGAGAGTTTTGAGTTGACACGTATGGTTCTGTACATCACAGTCATTCATGACTGGTCTCTTTTGGTTTAAATGTGGGTCATCCCTGTGGGAGTTCCTTGTTTGAGCAAGGTTTTGGAGATAACATTGTTAGCGTGCAGCCAGTTTATGTCGCCATCTCCTGGACAAATGCATATTTTGTCAGCTTTCCTCCATTTTCTTTAACAGTCCGCCTCTTCCGGCATCAATTTTCGCGGGAGTTCTTGAAGGGGGCGGGCTCGTATGGCGACACCGAAGATCCTATTGGACAGCTGTGCGTTTCCCCGCCGAGTACGCAAAGGAGTGCGTATCCAGTTGACCAATCACATTTTACGCTTTACTTGCAGCCGGCACGCAGTGGCGCGAAAGCTCATCAGTTGTGTGGTTAGACGGCAGCGGAGCACACAGTGAGCGCTGTACTCTGACATCTTTCAAGGTTGTTGGAAGTATAATAAATAATCAAACACGATGGCAACCGACGTCGTAGACGACCAGGAGATGAGGGAGGCTCAGAGGGATTACCTGGACTTCCTTGACGACGATGTAAGTCTGGCTTTTGTCCGGTTGAACACTTTGTTGTGGGGATGGAGTTAGAAACCACGCGGCCTCAACAAAAGAAGTAACCCTCGTGCGATTAGTTTACAGGAGATATCGCTGCTGGAAGTTAAATGCCACAAGTTTGCAAATGCTACACGTCAGTGAGGCTTGTTGCAAAAGTTTAAGTCTGGCTAACTTGAGCTGAATCCTCTTAGTTCACTCATTATCATCGCAGTGGTTTGAGTTAAAATGAACCAACGTCGACGGTTCTCTTGTCTAACCTGCAGCAAGACCAGGGGATTTACAACAGCAAAGTCCGGGACATGATCAGCGACAACAAAGCTCGGCTCATCGTCAACATCAACGACCTGAGGAGACGCAACGAGGCCCGGGCTGCAAAGTGAGCAACCGTGTGTGTGTGTGTGTGTGTGTGTGTGTGTGTGTGTGTGTGTGTGTGTGTGTGTGTGTGTGTGTGTGTGTGTGTGTGTGTGTGTGTGTGTGTGTGTGTGTGTGTGTGTGTGTGTGTGTGTGTGTGTGTGTGTGTGTGTGTGGTTCCGTGTTTTCTGTAGATTCAATCTTCTCACAGGTCTTAATGTGTTGCACAGAATAATTGTGAGCTTTTTCACATGAAAGTGTATCTGAAATGGCACATTTGTCCTTAAACATGCTGCCAAAACCCCACTTGGTTTGGTATGACCAGTATTTATGGAGGCTAATGTTGAGCTAAGTCATATGTTGTGTGCTATAGAGGCCCCAAATAGTGACTTTCTCTACATGGGGTCCATTATAAATCCACGATCAAGCCTGTGGACCCTAACGTCCATCCTTCCTGCCAGGCTGATGAACAATGCCTTTGAGGAGCTGCTCGCGTTCCAGCGGGCGTTGAAGGACATGGTGGCTTCGGTGGACGCCACCTACGCCAAGCAGTACGAGGAGTTCTTCATCGGGCTGGAGGGCAGCTTCGGCTCCAAGCACGTCACCCCTCGAACCCTGACCTCCCGACTGCTGAGCAGCATGGTCTGCGTGGAGGGCATCATAACCAAGTGTAAGTGTAGGATTTGTGCTGAGGAGTCTATTTAACAATCCCATCCTGGGTGTGTTTCAGGGCGACTTGATGATAACACTTGTATAATGCCATTCCTGGACTCATATCTTCCCTTCTCCTTCCTCTTCAGGTTCTCTGGTGCGTCCCAAAGTGGTGCGCAGTGTCCACTACTGCCCGGCCACCAAGAAGACGATGGAAAGGAAGTACACAGACATGACCTCTCTGGACGCTTTCCCTTCCAGCGCCATCTACCCCACCAAGGTAACTTAAAATTGCATTAAAGAGGTATTTTTTTTCCTCAGGTATTCACATGACAATATATATGAAGAAAGTTACAAGAGCCTGACTCACTTTGTCACTGTCACCTAACAGGATGAGGAGAACAACCCTCTGGAGACGGAGTTCGGCTTGTCCATCTACAAGGACCACCAGACCATCACGGTGCAGGAGATGCCAGAGAAGGCGCCTGCCGGCCAGCTTCCCCGCTCTGTGGACATCATCCTGGACAACGACCTGGTGGACGTGGTCAAACCTGGAGACAGAGTGCAGGTTGTGGGCACATACCGCTGCCTGCCTGGGAAGAAGGGAGGCTTCACCTCCGGCACGTTCAGGTGAGATACAGCTCCTGCGTTTAACTGCTGCAGCTGCTCCATCACTCCCTCTGCTGTATGATCACTACTGCGACCTTCTCCTCCACAGGACCATCATGATCGCCTGCAACGTCAAACAGATGAGCAAGGAGGTGTCCCCCTTCTTCTCCGCCGACGATGTGGCCAAAATCCGAAACTTCAGCCAAACACGCTCCGTGGTGAGGCTTCCCCGCCCTGCGCGCGCTCTTAGCTGCTCTGTTCAAAAGCGAATCATTGATTGACTTGGTGAGACGCTCATAACCTGCTTTCTGTTTTTGCTCAGGACGTGTTCGATCAGCTGGCTCGCTCCCTGGCTCCCAGCATCCACGGACACGAGTACATCAAGAAGGCCATCCTGTGCATGCTGCTGGGCGGCGTGGAGAAAGTGCTGGAAAACGGCTCGCGCATCCGAGGAGACATCAACGTCCTGCTCATCGGTACCATCATGTTCTTCTTCAGCCAGGAAACGTTAGATTAATGTCACAAGACTAATATCCCATCATGCATTGTTTCTCTTTTGTTTTTTTTTTTTCCCAGGTGATCCATCAGTGGCCAAGTCCCAGCTTCTGCGTTACGTGCTGCACACAGCACCCAGAGCCATCCCCACCACTGGACGGGGCTCCTCTGGTGTGGGTCTGACCGCTGCCGTCACCACTGACCAGGAGACTGGTATGACACGCGCTAATGAATGCATCATAAACACGGGCAGGCAAACATCCCGATGCAAGCCACTAGTGAACACATCCTTTTCTTGTTTTTCCCCGTCAGGCGAGCGCCGCCTGGAAGCCGGCGCCATGGTGCTGGCCGACCGAGGCGTCGTGTGCATCGACGAGTTCGACAAGATGTCCGACATGGACCGCACGGCCATCCACGAGGTGATGGAGCAGGGCCGCGTCACCATCGCCAAGGCCGGGATCCACGCCCGCCTCAACGCTCGCTGCTCCGTGCTGGCAGCGGCCAACCCCGTCTACGGCAGGGTGAGCAGTTCTCTGAACGCGGACCTCGTTGGCGTAACACGTCAGCTGATCTGGGTTTGAGTTTATTTCTTTTTCTAAAACTCCTCCGTCCCTCCTCTTCGCAGTACGACCAGTATAAAACCCCCATGGAGAACATCGGCCTGCAGGACTCCCTGCTGTCACGTTTCGACCTCCTCTTCATCATGCTGGACCAGATGGACCCCGAGCAGGACCGGGAGATCTCGGACCACGTGCTGAGGATGCACCGCTACCGTGACCCCCGCGAGCAGGAGGGCACAGGTACTGAGAGTCAGGGGTTCGTTTAAAAACAGCGTTCTGTGCCAACGCGTTTGTGTTTGCTTAAAAACGTCTCACTCTTCCTTTCCCTTGTTTGCCATCCGCTCAGCCATGGCTCTGGGCGGGACAGTGGACGTCCTGGCTACAGAGGACCCAGACGCAATGGCAGAGGAGCAGGAGGAGCTGCAGATCTACGAGAAACACAACAACCTGCTGCACGGGAGCAAGAGAAAGAAGTGCGCGCACATTACCTGTCCTTGCATGAGAGAAATGTGACATCACACAGCTTTAACTTTTCACCAGTTTTTCCCAGAAAACTGAAGGTTCAAATGAAGTTTCCTTTGCTTCAGGGATAAGATTGTGAGCAAGGAGTTCATGAGGAAGTACATCCACATCGCCAAGACCGTGACACCTGTGCTGACGGAGGAGGCAGCCAATCACATCGCAGAGGAGTACTCCAGATTGAGGAGCCAAGAGCAGCTGGCTGCTGACATCGCCAGGGTGAGCGGGAGCAGTCGCACACTTTTATTTATGCACACCGTGTACACGCACACAGTTTCCATCATAAGAGTCAGCAGAACATCCTTGTAGACAAGACGTGCAAGCAGCACAAGCTGATGTTCTTGGTCCCTGTCCTCCTCCAGACCTCTCCAGTGACGGCCAGAACGCTGGAGACCCTGATCCGTCTGTCCACGGCGCACGCCAAGGCCCGCATGAGCAAAGCCGTGGAGCTGGAGGACTCGGAGGTGGCCGTGGAGCTGGTCCAATTTGCCTACTTTAAAAAGGTGCTCTTCGGCTGTTAACGACGGGGGGGTGGGCAACAGTGATTTCTGCAGTAACATGGTCAGTCAACTCTTGTCTGCTTTGTGCACTTGTTCTGTGCAGGTTCTGGAGAAGGAGAAGAAACGCTCGAGACAAGAGCGGGACTCTGGTTCGGAGGAGGAGGAGGAGGAGGAGGAGGAGGCGCCCACTCAGCGTTCACAGAGATCTGTGCGGAAGAGGTAAACTCTCTCTCACTCACACACACACACGTTCTTATTCTATCCATGCATGGAAGCCGTTTTTCTTCTTCTCTTCCATCTCTTATTGCTGTCATCAGTCATCAGTGATATTATCTTGTGTGTCCTGCAGGGGGCGACGTGGTTCTCAGGGCAGTGAGCCCTACAGCCCATACGACTTCAGTGAAGAGCAAGAAGTCCCTGAGAGTAAGTCTCACCACTTAAAAAAAAATAAATAAATAAATAAATAATATATATATATATATATATATACACACACTACTCACAAAAAGTTAGGGATATTTGGCTTTCAGTAAAATTTATGTAAAATGTTCTCACTACAGTGATATTATATCATCATGTGCATTCAAAAGTTTAGAGAAGGTCACAAAGAGTTCACCTGTAAAGGTTATAGTGCATTTTAGGTTCATCCTGACATTTCATCCAAAAGCCAAATATCAATAACTTTTTGTGAATAGTGTATATATTTTTTTGACCCAGACTGCTGTCGTCTGCTCTCGGCATCTGAATGACTCATTCCAGCAGCAACTAACAGGACCAACCTTCAGTTTAGGACAATAACTTAATCCCAGGGAGATTGCATGTGATCACAAAATCTATTTCCCTGCAAAGATTTGTGATATTTTTAGTTGATAAAATGAGTCCCGCGTTCATTCAGCTTACCCACAATGCCCTTGGATGCATTGTATGCTCATGGGCTCCCAGGCAAGCATATGGCCCAAAGTAATTAAGTAAATGAAGTCAAGTGCAAGTAATTTTATAATTTCACTCCACTACATTCAGAGAGAAACATTGTTTGTATATATTGTATAGTTTTTACTACCACTTGATTTGACAGCTTTAGTTGCTGGTGCAGGTTAACCTGCCTGACAGTATTTAAAGTTGTTAATGAGCTCAACCTCTACCAGATGTTAGATTATAATGCTTTTTCTAAGTGTATATCTCAGTGATTATAATCATAATATATATATATTACTCGGTGGCCACTCAGCTGCACATCAAGTACTTAAAGTACTGTACAGTGCTGATAATACTTTTGTATACTTAAGTAAACGATTCAAGTAGTTTCAGCACTGATGAAAATGCATCAGATCTGTAGCTAAAAAATGTTACGCTTTTCATAATTAATACCTAAAGATACCCCTCGACGTTTCAGCTTTTCTTTTCTTTAGTTGTCAAAGTGTAATATTTTTGAGAAATACTCCAGAGTTCAAGTTTCGATCATCTTTCCGTGCCGCACCGCTTTGCGGCCTCCTGGTTCCTTATCACTCTCTCTGTGCGACGGGCTTCTCACGTCGGTGTCGGTGTTCTTCAGTTCAGGCCGGCACCCCGAAACCAGCCAAACCACAGCGAGAGGAGGACGAGGCGTCCATGGAGACCACATCACAGGCTGAAGACACCGAGCTCTCTGCAGAGAGGTACGCCACTGACTTCTGCCACAGTTTCAAATAAATGATGTTCAGTCCCTTTTTAAATACATCTTTGACACATTTATAAGTATAATCTGTCATATAATAATCACATTTTTCTGCCCATCAGTTATAAGCTGTTCTGTTTGTGCTGTATAATGTAATCAAGCCAAATCTTTTGTTTGTTTTTTTTCTTCACTAGACTGAAAGAGTTCAAGACGTCCCTGTTCACCGTGTTCCAGTCTGCTCACGCTCAGTCTGTGAAGATGTCCACGCTGATGGACGACATCAACAAGGGGCGTCAGAACCGCTTCACAGAGGCAGAGGTGCGCGCCGCGCTGGCTCGCATGCAGGACGACAACCAGGTCATGGTGGCCGACGACATCATCTTCCTCATCTGAGGGAGGAGGAGGAGGGTGACCATTTCTGGAATCGATTGCATGGACTCTGAAAGAAACTTTGGTTTATATCCTAATGTAAATTTATTTGTTTCACCTGATGTCGGGCACTCGTCAGTGACCTCTAATCTGCAGTTGCACCCAGCGACAGATTATCCTTATGTTGGATTTGAATCCACATAAACTGCAGTTTATAAACTCATAGGGTTGCAAGTCAGATCAGTATCGAGTCTTATTCATGTATGCACTTGTTTCTTTTCAGTTACTTTATAATGTCTTTATGACTGTGCATCAGAAGGATACCGCAGCCTGGTGCAGTTTTCATTTAGCAATGAAACCTACTGTGCATTAATGCACCATAATAAGGATATTAAGTAGTTTTACCAACACTTCTGTTGTCTGGGTTTGTACATAGTTCAAGACAAATTTTGAAATTGTTTAATAACTGCAGTTTGTTTTTAAAAAATAAATAAAATGTCATGCTTTGTGAATGGCTAGGCTTTTGAAATGAATTAATTCATGTGTATTGCTCCATGCTACACATGCGGGGGAACACGCTGCTTGCCTCATGCCAGTAATTTTATTACATGATTTCCCAGCTTTTGCAGGCAGCCAGACTTCAGTGTATTTGGAGGAAAAATGGTCAGTGGAGCTGGGAACCTCTTCATTTCCCCTCAGAGTCAAATGATGAAACGGCCTTCATGTTCAGCAGTGTGTTTACAATACCATTTTCTTTGGAATCCTAAAACAGATCCCGACTCTGTGTTTGTGTGTGTGGGAGGTTAGACCCAACAGAGTTGCACGCCGCCCAACTGCTTAGGTAGGATACCGCCGGACATCCCGGCTCCTTTCTCACGCTTCACCCATCTGTAAGGTGAATCTGTTCACCTTATTTCAGAGGCGGCGGTGGAACGCAGCATCTTCACACCCACACATTACGCATGCACCGTTTCTGATGTTTGGCTGCGCATTGCAACCCCACCGTGTCTCTGATCAGTCTGAAGATAAGAGCGAGAATCATTTATATCGTGCGCCGACCTCAGACCAGCTGTACACCATCCATCACATATAGTTCCCGACACCCACGGCTGACTCATATCAGTCCTATCGATGACTACATCTTGCCTCCATCTCATATCTGTCAGTTCAGCTAAGCTTACAGCTCAAGGTTCATATCAATCATAGAGATTATTTTTGATTAAACCAAACACTGAAATCCCTAACCCTATACTGACACCCCCCCTGCACACTACACTGGAAAAAAAAAATCAAGGAACTGGGTTTTAATTGCTTATGCATGTTGGTATCAAAGCCCACGAAAGAGTAGTTATGCTGATTTATTACCAGAACCTCTGTCAGCATTTCCATGACCTACATTGTTGAAAGTGGGTTGGCATGTGACTTGCATTTTTAAAAAAAAAGGAAACTAAAAAATCAAATAGAAATGTTTGTCTCAGTGTCCTAATGTGATGATGCCAGTTATTCCGGTATTGGATATGCTTTAGATTAGTTCTCGTTCATGCTTTTTTTGCAACTCTGCAGACTTTGGAAAGGAAATCACAACTAATTATTTGTTTTACTTGGGTTTTGGTTCACAAAAACCCCTGCGGTTCAGTTTGGAAAGTGAAAGAAAAATTCCCAGCTTCAATTGCAGCTGGGACTGATGTGATTCTCACATCACATCCCCCTCCCCCCCATTTAGTTCAAAAATTTTGCAATAAAAGTAAGAAGTGTGCAGACACATCAAAAAGGCACTTTCACGCCTTTTACAGGATACAAACTCATCAGACAAATGAAGGCGTCAGTGGGTTCATCACACCTTGACACTGAGTAAATAATATATTTTTTCATGAGTCCTGATGTAAATTGGGTCAAGTGAGAGATTTTAAAGACAAAAAACAAGCTGCTGCTGTCTGTGTCAGAGTGTAAGAAGGCCCTTCGCTCCCTGCTTGTATGTTGGAAATCTCTGCTGCATGCGAGTCGACCAGGCGGAGACAAAGCTCTGGCACGCTTCAAATTCATGACTGTCAGCGGAAATGCGACGCATATCTTGCCTGCACGCACCAACACAGTCTGTCTGCATATAAACACGGAGTGAATCAAGACGTAAACAAGACAGCACAGGAGCGCGTCACAGTCAAAGCTGGGCTCTGAAAGCGAGACGACGCAATCATGCTGCTGGTGAGTTACACCTTTTATTTACCTCTTATTGGTGATTGTATATGACATAGTATCAGCTCTTTGATAAGATGGGGTCCCACTACATAAAAAGTAGGTGACTTTTGATTCCAGATTTCATACTGTAGGTCTTAAAAATGAGAAGCAAATGAAATTGGAAATTGCTGCAACTGCAAATGCTATACAAGTATTTAATGCATTTTGGTAACCCACCCCAGTTTGCTCCACCTTTTTCTGGATTTGTCTTCAGCTGCTCAATTCATATCTTATAACCACTAAAACACCCATGGTCTGCCTGCTGTCTCATATCTAGCTGCTGAGAGCTTTGTTGATACTGGGTCTGGCCATGCTGTTGCACGCAGCCAGGAAAGGTAAGGTTGTCTCTGAAGAGGTGGGGAGAGGAACTGGACTGAAGGGCAAGAGGGTGAGACTGATTCTGGATCCCTCCGTGCAGCCTTACATCGCCAGCACTTCAGCCGCATCAATTTCTGTCATGTCGCTTTCACCGTGGACGTACAGGTGAAGTAATAAAATCACGCGTTTCTTTTGTCATTCTTGACTTTTTAAGCCTGGAATGCTTTTCTTATCTTTCCCCCGACTTCCCATGCTCCTTCAGAGACTCCTATGTGGACTCTCGGTTGCCCAGGAGGATCTCCAATGCTCAGTGCTCGACCACTGGGTGCCTGAGCCTGCAGGGAGGAGGTGAGGATGCTGCCCTGGAGGCCAAACCCATCTACTACCAGGTCCTGGTCCTCCACAGGTGAGCCGCTACTTTGTTGTGGTTTGTTTGTTTTCTGGCTTGTTTTTGCTGCAACGGAATTTGTGTGCATGCCTTAAAAATACTTTAAGTTCATTAAGTTGTTCATTAAGTCAACCTCACAATTAAACAAATGCAAAGCAGTGGGAGCTTTTTCCTTTCATCTGTTGCATTTCCTGTTGAAAAAAAAGCTGCCAGATTAGGACATAGGTGTCAAACAATCTTATATCAGTTTTGATATACAAATACAGTACAAGAACAGAGAAAAATCTATGATTTATTTGACACATGTCATACAAAGTCATACACAGGGAAATATTATTATTTCAAAGACATTGGTGGCTGTTTTCTCTGAATAACCTTCCATTGCTGAGTGAAAGGTAAAAATAGTGTTGCATTCACTGTATCCAACTCAATGGAAGGACGGTGAACAGATTTTTGTTTCATCCATGTCCATGAACACTTCCTGTTTGATGAAAATCAACAAAGTATAACGCTGTTGTCTTTATTAATCTGATGATGACACCAGTCCCGGTATGTTCTGATGTGAATTCTCAATGGCAGAGTTCCAAGACAAGGGCGAAAGAACAAACGGGAGAGGAAGAGGTATGACTTCAGACTGGGGACGGAGGTGATCACGGTGGGCTGTACCTGCGTGAGGCCCACTGTCATACTGCAGCAGTAACACACAGGGGGCTTCTGACATCAACAGTTCTTTCAGCACGCTGCGAATTCCCTTCTCACTAGTTTCCACAACCTTTTGTTAATAAAAGTGCAGTCTTAAAACCTGTTACTTCTGCCATTCTTACTGCCAGTGGGGGCTGGACATTCCTACTTCCTTTGTTTTTCATTTTGGCCTTCCATTTCTCTCTCTCTCATTCTCAATCACACCTGAATGGCATGATTGAGCAGAGAGAGGGCAGTGCCTGGATGAGGAGAGGTGATAAATGCTTGCACCAGGAAAACAGTGTGGTGTTGGAGCTGGTTTCTGGGTAGTTCTGGTTTGTTTCTTTTGGGGTTTTAGCTGTGCTTCCTTGCTGTTGGCCCTGTTTCTGTGTCCCTCATTTCCTCCATTTTTTTTCTGTTTTCTTCATTCAGGATGTCAGGTTTCCCTCATTTTAGTTTCGGGCTAGAGATCCTCGGTGGTCAAGTTTTGCCCTTTTTGTTTGATTGAGATCAGATATTTTTGTGTTAAGCAGCTTGGGGGGTGGGTGATGGCCCACTGTGTGGTTGACCTGGTGGTTTCCCCATCTTCTGTTCAAGGATCTCTAGCTCCTTTGGTTATTACTTCAGCCGGTCCTTGTTTAGGGAGGCCATAACAACTGTGAATTTCATTAAGACATATAAATGGACAGCGCTGTGCCACAATGTGTCCCGTAATAACTTGATACACTGAGAGTTTAAGAGAACTATAAAGCACTGTGTTCCTCTCTGCCCCATAGTTGGGAAAAATTGCTTAATGCAGCTTTAATCCAGGATATATATATATATTTAAATTTTATTTCTCTAATGTTTCATGCCTGTTTTAACTTACATTTTATTATAATCATGTTATTGTTTGTAAACAATGTCAAATTCCTTTATTAAATTTTTTTATCCCAACTTTGAAGTCTAATCCTCTGAAATATTATTTGGCTAAATTAACATTTAATGATTAAAGCCCCCCATCCCCAGCAGTGTGTGTGTGTGTGTGTGTGTGTGTGTGTGTGTGTGTGTGTGTGTGTGTGTGTGTGTGTGTGTGTGTGTGTGTGTGTACAAGTGCATGCAGAAAAATCCTACAATCAGTTTACAGAATGAGAAATGATGAGACAAACGGGTGAGCTCAGTCAAGCTTTACTGACCATGCCAAATAGATACAATCAATCCAGCTTTGAAGATATACAGTGACACACAGTTACAGCAAGTACAAACCCCAATGTTACAACTCCCCTGCTACAGTGCAAACATTTTAGACTTTTCAATCAAGTCAGTATGACTCAAGAGCACAAGCAAATTTCATCTTTCTGATCACTCTTTTAGGTCTAAATTCCCACGAAAAATCACAAGGTAACAATCGGAGCACAGTGACACATGCCAAAGCAAACGGAGACTACTGGTTAGCCAGATTACCCCCAATCTCCTGCATACGAAACCAGATTTGTCCTAATCCTTCACTAACCCCCCGTCTTGTTTACTGTATTACTGTCCTTTGTATGCATATGTGCTTTTGAGTTGTGCTTAATGAAATAAGAGTGCAATCAGTGCTCTAAATCTAAGAGACACAAATGCGTGTCACTGATCTACAATTACACTACAGTTAAAGTTTCACAGAGTCTGAAAATGGCAGAGCTTCCTCATTTTTCAAGCTTTTTGTTCTTCGATTTTCCTTCCCCAGAGCACTGTAGAAAGAAACAGAAGCCTGATGTTTCATTTTATATTCATTCATTTTCAGTTTAGCACACACAGATGTCCCCAGACAGACCAAACAATTCCAAAAATGGTACAGCAGAGAATTAGCACAAGAGCAGTGGACCGGGGGAAATCACTTTTTATTTTTACTTCAGAAACAGCAGAAGCTTGCGGGTTATGTCCTGTTTATGTGTATTGACTGGTTAGTGCTCTGTAAATCAAAGAGTGAAGAAGCCTCTCAGTTCTGACTTGTGTTGCTTGTGACTGCCTAGGGCTCTTAAACGACATCTGTGCGTCCAGTTTTACTTGAACGCATCATGCTTGTTCTTCTTGTACTAGGAAACAATTTAGATTACAACCCCACTTTCATTACAGACTAATTGTAAGGAAACTGTCATTGACTGCATTCAGCGACAGTTTCTGACATGAAGCATCACCAACACAGCTCTCCCTGCTTTGATGCAGCTTTCATTCCTCACCAAACAACCACAGCAGCCCCTCTGTTAAATATGCAAAATGTGTGTTTTGATGCCACCCCAACACCCCCCGCTTTCCTTTAGTAAAAAAAAAAAAAGGCTAAAGATTTCTTTTTGAATTTTGACATCAAATGATGGCTTGACTTTGTACAGCTTGTTCAGAATTGTTACAGCATACATCAAATATGAAAACTTGCCTTTTCCCTTTGTTGGAGTTGTTTTTGGAGTTCTTTTTTTAATATATCTTTCCTGCACTGTATTGTTTTTTTTTTTTTTTACCAGCTCAAAAAGCTCCCAGTCCCGCTCTCTCTCAGCTCCCCGGCTCCACTCATCTACCGGCAGGCTTCCTCCTTCATCTCCTTGTTCTTCCTCACTTCTTCAGCGTGTTTGTCCTGCCAGACAAACACAGAGACACAGCGACATCACACTCATTAGTATTCGTGAATATGTTAGCATTGATGAGGGATATTCCAGCAGAACAAGGGAACTGCTCAGCGACTCTCCATTAAGATTTGAACAGGATACAGTGGGGCGAGCCAAAAACTCTTTTCCCCTTATATATTATTCATGATTACTGATCAAGCTTGTGCACAATGTTAAAATAGAAGTACAAGTCTGGTTTTTAATCCTGAAGAATTGCTCAAGGAAAATCATTCAACTTAAGGTCTCAGTGAAGCAGCGCTGGTTCGAAATAGTGAAACCTGAGCAAAGAGATATATCGGCATTTAAATGAATAGCTCAACATTTTGGAGGAAAATGCTAATATTCTTGAGTCTCCGATGAGACTCATCATCGGATGAATTTCATCGGAGACTCATCCACTGAGACCTGGATGAGTCTCATCTGTCCTATCAGGGAGTCAGATGAGAAGATCTCATATGGCTGTCTCTGCCATAATGAATTTCTTCCCCATGTTTATTGTTACGTCTAGACAGAATCTCCTGTTCCCCTGAGACTATTTTTAAATGCTGAACTCAGGCAACGGATCATTTTCTATTTCAAACTTCAGTCATTTGTCCAAACAACACTCAGGACTCAGAAAGGAAAGCTACATTGCCAATAATAGTTTTTCATGAATCAGGGTTCATTTCTATGGAGTGTTTCTTCAAAAGTGAGACATTGAGTTTGAGAGCACTGTACAATCCTGTGGAAGATGGTATACCTTCTCCTGCAGCCTCTCCAGCATGGCGGCCAGCAGGGCCTCTCTGTTCTCCTTATTGGCCTCCATCTTCTGCTCCAGCTTCTCTTTCGCATTCTTGATGAAGTTGTTGTTCTCCTCAAAGGCCTTCTGGATGACCTCCCGCTCGTGCTCCCTCTTCTCTGCCAGGTGTTTCAGCAACTCGGCCTCCTGGCACTAGAGGGACACAAACAGCATTAACTGGTGAATTTCACTCGTCAGACATAAATAAGGTCATATTTAGGGTTAAAGTTGTGGTTCTTGTATCTTTGAGCGGGTTTGTCTTCAGCTGAATCTGGGACTTGGAGACACCTTGCACACCTCAGAATATGTGCTGCAAAGATTAAAAATAAAGACTAAATGTGTGCCAACATGTAAGGGAAATCCAGTGCTCCTCCTCAGAGAGGCACGTGGCGAGTGTGTGTGTCTGTGGACTTATGTTTTTGCTTACTTTGCTTTGGGGTGTGTGCAAACCTTGTAAGATTTGCAGTAGCTGTTACCACTGCCTCAGGAAATAGTAAGTGATTTATATCATTTCTTGTGTGTGTCTGTGTAACATGGGTACATTTGATGTTGCAGGTGTACTGTGAGGTTTTTTTTTTGTAGAGCACCTTCTCTAAACTCTGGCTCACCTCTGGTTTTCTCTCTCCTCCTTTCCTCCTCCACACCATCCTGTTTGCTTGATGAATACCTCCATTGTGTGCTTGTCCTTGCATGATTGCCCTTGTACTTTCATCTCGCTCTTTTCATCTTTCCCCCATCTCTCTTCTAGTGTTTCCTCTCCTTTTTTCCTTCCACTCCAATGCTCCCTCCCTCTGTCCTTTTATCCGTTTCCACCCTTTTTCCTCCTGAGTAGATAAATCATGCTAGCCACAATGAGTGTTGTCAGATGTTTGACAATACCTGAATGAGCTACAAATAGCTAGGGTTACAGTTAAGGGTCAGGGCATGTCCAGCTCTTTTGGGTGTCACGGCGCACGGACCTTCCGTCGTTCCCCTCACCTTTCGCCTCTCTTCGGCAGCCTCCAGTTTCTTCTGGATCTCCTCCAGGGACGGGTCACGACGCTGCGGCATGGAGGTATTGAGCTCTGGCACGCCGTCAAAGGACGGGGGCTTCAGGATGACCTCGAAGGCCTGGCCCGACGCCCGCTTATTCAGCTCAATCACCTCCACATCTTTGATGACGCACCAGCCCAGGTCCACTGCATCTGTGGTGCCATGTTTAGATTTGTTTACTACGAATTTTCAATACAGGGAATCACATAGTCCAACATCATTATCACATCAGTATATATATATATATATATATATTTACCTTCTGCCTTGTATGTAGGTTTCTCTGCAGTCTGTGGGTTCAGGCAGGTGCAGAACAGAGACACCAGGGGGAGCTCTTTGACCTTCTCTTTGTAGGCTGAGGACACACACAAACACACTTGTGCTATTATGCTTAACACTGTATTGAGTGAAATGATGAACAAGGATTACATTCAAGAACTGATGATGTTCTTTTTTTAGTGTCTCATTCTCATTATGACAGTCTTAATAATGGTGAGACCTGATTAAGACAATACATTTTCTCTGTTGTTATATTACCCCCCCCCCCCCCAACTACTTGCAGTGCAGTAAAAGAAAGGAGAGAGCAGTGAGGTATGCGAGTTTCTGCTGTGGTTGCAATTACCTGCCAGAGTCATCTTCTCACTGCGTATGTAACTCTCCGGGGATGCTGAAGATCCTTCTCACTCTGTCACAGAGAGGGACATGCAGAGACAGAGAGACAGGGGATGGACTGAATGAAGCTGCTTCACATGTTACATATTGAATCTGAGGTGAAGTGGCTGAGGACAGAATTAAAACGACAGAAAACTGCAGAGCACTTGTTTAAGCTCCTCCCCACTGAGGTTAAATTCAACCAATGAGAGATCAGCAGTGTATCAAATAGTAACTGTGGGCTAAAATGCAGTGTGATTCTTCTCAAGGATAGTGTGATAGTGTGACCTTGCATTGTAGAAGAAGAATGTGCAGAAATGATGATGATGTCATCAAAAAATTGCCACATGAGGCTCAAATGAATGCAAACAATTTGGAAAATGTTGTTGCATTTGCTGCATTTTTCTTGAATTGACACATCAATTACTGTGCATTTTTACATGTGTCTCTCATTGTCCGTGCACCTGAGGTTTCCTCTTCACACCTGAGCAGGTCCCACAGTGGAGCCATAACAAGGTGTCAGGGACCAGCTGTAATAGACACACCTTATACTCAGACTGAAGGTGAGAAAGTTTCTCTCTTCAACAGGTGAATGTGAAAACAGCTGTGTCATGGCAAACTCTGCAGATACATCATGCGGCACAGTGAAGCTCAAGTATCCACGTGAAGCAACAATAAGCAACACAGTCTCTTGAGTGGAGGGCGCCTTTAAACTTTGTGTGTTTTTTCTTTTCCGCCCCAGCCCTCTGTGCTGCAGTGAATCGCATGCTGTGACACAGGTGGTAGCAGCAGCCGTTAATCTTTGAGAAGATGCAAAAGAAGAAGAGAGGGTATAAATAACAAATCGAGGCATCCAACAACAGCCTGCTCCGCCACCTGCTGAAAATGCAACTCAAACCTGTAAACAGTACCGTAACATGTTGTGCAAAAATGCTTCTGATACACTGATGGCGGCCTGTCACTCACAAGAAACTATACCCAGATAACTGAGTGCTTGGCAGAGAATAAATAGAATCCAGCAATAATTCTTTTAATTCTGAAGTAATCCAAACATAACAACTGAAGTGACGCGATCTGCATTGAGCTGCAGAAGCAGCGAGTAGCAAATTATCTCTCCAGACCTTCCACATTTCGTCTCTCTGTCTGTCTGGCAGATGGTCTCATCAACACTGAATTGATTGACATCTGAAGGAAGCAATAAATCCATCATACATAAATCCATCATGCCATGTCGATTTTTGAAACCTTGAAACCATTGTGGATAAGCTATCATGCTTTGTCAAAGATAAAATGAACCAGTGACTTCCCGAACTCTGCATCTCTTATTAGAGTTCAATGGGTGACACTTTCAATGGAAAAATGAATCAAGTTAACAAATATAAAGTCTTTAACAAATGCTCATTTTAATAGTTGAATACCAGTGATCAGCCAAATGGATGATTTCATCATGTGAGAATCCAGAAGTGGCCAGTACGCACACACACTAATGGAGTTATGCTTTAATTCTGGGATCCAGTATCACATGTACTTTCATCATGTGGATACCCAGCAGAATCAGGCGTGGCAAGGAAGGTTGGAACTTCATAATAAAAACCTAATTTCCACTACAGGGTGGGACACGCCAGTGGTGCCTGATGGGGGCTGAATTTAATCAGACAGCTGTGATGGGATGTGTCTCCCAGAGTGTCCCAAATGTCCCAATTGTCCCACCTGCTCTCAGCCACTTCCACTTCATCTTCTGGGCATAGATTCCATGCAGGTGTTTAAAGGGTTTTATCTCCTACACAGATCTTTCTATACTAATGTAATCCATTTATCTATCTATAGATAGATAGACAACATTGTGCCCAAACAGTCACATACCAATCAAGGAGTAAATGCACTCTTCTGCTACACTGCTGGAATGCGCACACACATGCACACACAGCTGCGTCTCATCTTATGAAACCACCCAGGTTGCAGATCAATGCACTGCTTCCTGCGGGAGTTGGAGCATTCCATTTCTTGTTTTGTCTATTTTAAAAAAAGAAAAGGAAAAGAATGAGAGTAGCGTATAAAGGTCTCAGTACTCAATGTGTTGATGGAAAATTTTATTTATTTAATGTGTTATGTCATCTATGCATATCACACTGTCTACGATAAGCGCAGCAAAGGATTTATGTATCTTATTTTGCAACATTTTGGGAAAAGGTCCTGTTTGTTTTCCTGCTGAGAGAAAGATAACACTCTGAGGGCAGGATTGTCAAACATGTAGCCACATCCAGCAGGTGATTATCTTATATTAGCATCAAGACTGGAAACAGGGGGATGCGGCTACAACCTGGCTCTATCCAAAGGTAACAAAATCCATCTACCAGCATCTATAAAACTGACTAGTTTATATGTTATATTGTTTGTTACTTGTTTTGTTTAATCTATACAAAAACCAAAGAGCCATTTAATTTGTGTGTGTGTGTGTGTGTGTGTGTGTGTGTGGGGGGCAGCTGGACATGTTTATGGGTGGGGCTAGTTGCCCAGGCAACCAGCTAAGGCTTCGAGAAGTTACTAGTTGTGACCAAGAAATAGGCTGTGTCTGAAATAACTCTATATTTACTCTTTATATCTAATATATAACATTTTGATTATATATTACTTATTTGCTCTGAACTAAAGATAATGGGTGAATAAAGGGATACATATCCCATAAGCCAAATGATGAGACTAGTTTTTCCTTCTTTATCTTCTTCTTCATGGCATGATTTCTGGAAATGTAATTTCATACTCCGTGTGGCCATCAAAAGTTTCATAAAGCCATAGATAAAAGTTATTGTTCCACACCTACAGTACTTTTGCTTTCAGCAGTGCCAGCAGACATTGTGCCTGAGCAGATATTACATTTTCAAAAAGTGGATGTCTCCTTTTTCATTTTTCACATACAATACAGTGCACTGATACCGTCAGTGTCCTGGATGAACCTTGAGTTTCCAAGAAGTAGAGGACATTTAGTTTTTCTTATCAACTTAATAGGTGTAGATTTTCATGTGCACTCTTTTTTTAAAAATAAAATTCTTGCTCGAAAAATAAGATGATGAATATAAACCTCATTTATATCAATCTAGAAACAACAGTTTAGATTTCTAATATTATTCTGTGTGATCTTCTCGGTGGTTATACTGTACTCCAACAAAACTTTGGCTTTTTTTCTTACCTAATACCTGGACTTAAAAAGACACAATACACACACACACACACACAACACAATGAATTTGTATTATTAGGTGCAACTGACCCCTGCTGGCTCAACAGTAACCAATCATATGTGTGAAATGGGAACTTTTATAATTTATTAATGACATTTTTCCTTTTCTTATACCATATCTCTCTCTTACTCCCTCTCTCTTCTTCCTCTGTCTTATGCACACACACCTTTTGGCCACACAAACACACACAGTCGTGTTCATTTTCCTCTCCCACTCTCCTCTGCTCTCTCCCTCCTGAAAGATGGAGCGCAGCTGATCAAGTTGTGCAGACACAAAGCTGCATCTGCACATATGGAGGATCAATAATAGATGACACACATTGCACATCACACCGTGTGTGGGTACACCGAGTTCTCTCTGCCTTCTCCTCCATCTCCTTTCCGAAGGAACCACTGCATCATCACTATTCTAACCCTCGCCCCATTACACCCTCGCCAAAACGCAAATGCACAGACACACACAAGCCGTGACATGACATTCAGTTATGCCATACATCTTTACTTTGAGATGCCTGAGGAACACAAGAGAAGGCAGATGTGGTGTTTTGTGGTGATCAGTGGTGCACACTTACCCCCCCTCTGTCCCTGTCTTCTCTGCTGTTGATGGTGGGCTGGTGGCTACGGTTACCCCCGTCTGGCAGCACGGATTCAGGCACTGGGCAACAGCATCAGCAACAGCATCAATGCTGCCTCCATGACATCACCTTAGAGACGTCTTATTGGTCTGAGACACTGCCAGCATCCAAGCCTCCGAGCCAATGGGAGAGGAGAGGGAGGATGGGGGGGAGGGTCGTCAGCTCTTTGTGTTGTACCGCAGGGTGGGTGGTGGGAGCACCGGTTTATTATATGGCGCAGAAGTGTGTGATTATGTATGTGTGTGAGTGTGTAGATGGCAGAGAGTTGAGTGAAGCCAGGAGATTGGTGGAGATTGGTCGTCTGTGTGTGTGTGTGTGTGTGTGTGTGCATGTGTCTGTGAGTGCATCTCAGTAGGGGGCCCAGCTACGAAGCACGCAGGACACTGAATTATTTAGATCCGAACTGTAAATATAAGAAGTAGGAACCTTTCCCAGTGTGGAACACATGCAGTTTATCATTCCAGTTATTTGTTACTGCTGCTACTGATAGAGCTGCAGGACAACACTGGAGCTTCTTAAACTTACTCAAAACCCATTAAAAATCATTTGCTCACATTCAGTCACTCCAACATATTAAGCCTCAGCTGCTGAACATCAAATTTATGTCCAAGTCCAGTTTACGTGGACCTGTTTGTAATGTCAACTGGGTCACATCTTCTCATCATTCTGCTTAATCATTAATTCATTTATTCATGTTTATTGAGAAAAAAGGCAAAACATCATCTGTTATGAGTATTTTTCTCAATTTCTTGTTAACGTTTTCCAATTTTCTGATATTACAAACAATAGAGTAAAAAAGGAATTAGTTAATAGAAATTATTATAGAAATATTCATCAGTAACAATTTCATGTTTTTTTAAAAATCATTTTCAGTTTTCAGGTGACTGTGATAGCAAATGCCTCACACAATTAATTGTAATGCTGATTAGCTCTTTGTTGTAAAGCACACTGCAGTTGGATTATCAGGTAGACGTATGTTTCTCTCTACTAGAAAAGAGGAATTCCTTCCAGTGTTACTAAAGATGTTCATTTACAACTGCACAACTCTGCAGACCTGTCATTGACTAATTGTTACATATCACTTGTTAGCCTACTAATACTTACAAGACTAATTAGTCTGTCGCTTTATTTTAATTACTCAGCACAGTTTCAGCAAAAATGCCTTTAAACAAATCTGGCTGCCTGGATTTCTGGGTCAGGCAGGCAGATTCTGGTCTGGTCTCCAGTGTCTCCTTGTATCTGAAGACCATTTGAAATTACAGCTAGTTGTTCACCCCTGTTCTGATTGCTTAAGCACCATTTTAAAAAATGTTTAACCAGAATATTTCCTTTCCCCAGTGGGTGACTCAGTTATTATCCTAATGTCATACTAGGGACGGATCTGGAGCAGCCAAATTGTTCTTGGTGTAATGAAAGCCTAAAATCCTAATCTTGCCTCTGAGAGAGTCTGTGCACACCCTTGTGATGCTGCAATCCTGTTACAATCCTTCTCCAAACTATGTTGTTAAGACATCAAAATAAGAAAATAAAATCCATTGCTGTAGGATTCCAGGACAAACAGTGAAGAAAAACTGGTGTAAAGTGACGTGTCTGCTGTTGCCACCCTTTGATCCTGTATTCAGCTCACACATCTAACATGATGTCACCATGCTGTCCGCGAGCACACAAGATGAAAGAGGAGAGAGAGAGAGATGCATGAGGTCACATCAGGGTGTGTCCCGTTGTCACTGTCTCCTCTCCTCTCTCTCCTCTCCTCTCCTCTCCTCTCGTCTCCTCGCCACTCCTCAGCCACCCCTGCCGGTCAATGCACGTGTGACATTAGACATTGCACACATCCTGGAAATGAGATCACCGGAGTAAGAGAGGGAGGGGAAAAAGAAGACGAGAGAGTGGGGGGGTGAAGAAGAGATGGGAGGAGGAAATAAGATCAAACAGATTATTTCAGTGATTCTGGAAGAACAAAGATAAGCGGGAGCACCACAGTGGAGGAAAATAAGGAGGGAAGACCAAATTCAGCACTGAGAACACCCATGGGAAAAATTGGGAGGGGAGGGTGGGTTAAAAAAAAAGAAACTCTGGGGATGCAGGATGAAGAATCACACACCTTAAATGACTTGAAAGTAGCTGAATATTAGGATGAGGAAGGGAAATAGACAAATCAGTTCCTGGAATCTCAAACCCACAAAATTTGAATAAATTGAGGGAAAAGCAATGCCCTGGGTAGATTCAGTCTTATGGTGGCTTTTAACGATATATTTAAATGACCACATTTCTTTTTAAGCCCTCAAAAACCTGGACATACACACACACACACTCACACAAGCACACACCCACTCCTGCACTGCAAGCCCTCGTGGCCTGTAAAAACATAAACAGTTAGAGTAGCTCAGCGGCAGTGCAAGAGCCCTGATTTTAAGTCTGACATCATCTCTCAATGTCTCAGGATGAGATCATCCCATCCAACTACTGGCCTTACTCATTCCATTGAGTGTGTGTGCGCGCGTGGAAAACCAATCATGAATAAGTTTTGTGAATATATGAACTAAGTGTGGACTCGTGCAGGTGTCTGCCGAGGGCCAATTAGATTACTGGTCAAACGTTCTACAGAGTGATCTAATTGAAGCTGAAGGGCTTTTACTTGCATTGATTTTGACAGGCAGGGCTCAGAGGAAACAACACAAGACCACCCACTTCAACATAAAGTGAAGCGTAATCTCCTTCTCTCCTGAAGTTTAAATGAGATTGGCTTAGATAGAGCATAGCTCAGCTGAAATTGGGATAAATAGTTTATGGGTCTTTTCAGACAACAACTTCAAACTCAAGTCTGCACCAGTGCTGCATCAACAGAAGCTGCAAAAGAGAAAAAGCGTGCTTTAAATTTAGAGCAGATTTGATCATGGTGGACCAGAGACAGATAAAAATAGGAAAGAAGTTCCACAGTATTTTTTTTTTATTTTTGTTTTTCCATTTCAAATATAATGTAAAGTTTTCTTGACCTCATTCACTGTAAATGCACTTCATTTTTGTATGTCACACTCTCACTGAGAGGATAGGACAGCCTGCCTGGAACAATGTGTTACCATGGGAACGAGGAACTGACAAGTACAGCGAGACAGGAGTGAATGACTGCCAGAGAAAGAATGATTTTGTGAAATCATTGTGTACATTTGCACCAATTAAAAATCTAATTTTTGTGGTCCATACAGGCAGCCTGCAATCCCCAACAGTGGATACTATTACTAATACTAATACTGTAGTTGTTTTCTGGAGGAAAAATATCAATTAATTCAACATTCAAGCCCCAGTAAGATTTTACACTTCGAAGGGAGTTGTTACAGTTTACCTAGACAGACTGATACTTATCTATACAGAGTTATTCTGTATTGCTTGTATGATTTACATAAGATTTAGCTTTCAAGCTTGCTGTCACCTTGAGTTAAATAGTCATACACTCAATAACTGTACATACTTGTTCCCGCTCAGCAAATACATCATATTTTCCCTCTCACTAAACTTGGCTGACTTGACATAACAGCAGTGCCTTTCATTAACCAGCAGCCTGATGCAAAACATGCTTTGCTCAGCTTAATAACTTCTAACTAACTTCATTTGTTACGTATATGGTGTCTGCAGCTTTATGTTTAGAAGGGAAAGTTTCTGAACGCCCGTCATGCAAAACAGACACCTTAAGGGAAAATGAAAGTTTTCTGTAAAGGTTCCATTGTTGTCCATGTACATTTTTATTGTTCCACTGTAAAGAGACAGCCAGTCTCATATTCAACCTTAAAGATTTATTTTTCCAGTAAGCAAAGCTTGTCAATCCAGTTCCCCCGAGCAGCAAGATTCTTGTTGTTTTGGCATCAGATGCTGCGATTGTTGTTTCATTACAACAACCAGGCAGTTAAGAGACACTGTAAAGACCTTGAAATAAAGTCAGTACCTGTCATGTGAAATGCAAATACACTTCAAGTGAAGAAGAGCTGTTGTGAATGTTCTGTCAAAAGAAATGGTAAAATTCATACCATGCAGACATTTGTGGCTCAGTAAGAAAGGCATCATTTCTTCTAATGTGGTCTTGGGGTGGGGCCCTCTACTGGCCAATCATGGTCATGTTTCCTTTGGTATAAAATGATATAGTTCATACTACAACTGCTGGCTACACATAGTATTTTATGTTGAGATCCATTTCTACTACAAATAGTCCCACACTGCAGACCTGACCTTTAGTGGTTGCTGTTTTTCCTGCATTGACTGAAAATATCACATATGTTCAATAGTTGTGTGTCTCGTTTTCTTACTAGAGCACCCCAGAAATCTTCTGGGTCAGAGTCATGAGGTCAACAGTAATGCGAACCAGGTATCATTCCTGATATATGTGCATTTTCTTTGATGGTTTTATTGGATTTCTATTTTCTTTATGCAGTGCAGATGCTAAACATAGGGGGTATGCGTGCGTGAGCATACGAAGAACCGTGTTCCACTGCAGCAGGGTCAGAGGTGTGAAACGAGAGCTTTCCAGTGAAGACGGCGTTGTAGTTATGACTCTCCTGCGTGATGGACATGACGGACAGGTTGATGAGGGGGAGACTGTCACTCTCTCTGGGGCCTCACCGATGCACTCACTGTGTCTCAACACTGGTTATTATCATGTAAGAGTGATGCAGTTTATTTTTGGGATTTTCATTGAGCATAAAAACTGCCTCTCTCTGAAGCTTGACTAATGTGTCTGCAAATGATCATCCTGGGGAGTGGAGGCAGAGACAGTGCTGGCTTCATGGTGTTCAGAGGAGGAAGACGTGAGTGTCTGTCAGTCTCCTGCAGGACAGTTAGTGCAGATGACGTGTGTCTGAATTAGTAAAAGGAGGGAAAGACGTTCAAGAGAAATGAAAGAGAAACTCAGTTTTACTCTGACTGTATTTTAAATGAACCACTTTTATCCTTTCAGAAGAATTTTAATGATAGCAATTAGCAATGTAACAAAAGCATGACCACATGACCTCATGCTGTCTCCACCTGTGTCTCTAATGTCAACTGAAGTAAACCACAGGTGCGGAGCTCTGTCACCCTCTGCTGCCTAGAAAATGGATGACTCCATGTTTTTCAATGGCCACTGCTTACTTCATTATGGAGGCAATGATCAGAATATACCTGCTGCAGTTACAGCATCTGCTGCAAACGTAGATCCTGACGTAGTCATTATTACCCACAGTGACTGTATCATTACAGAGATGCAGTACTGTACATTAGGCACATGAGTCTGACTCACACATTTTTAATGACTCAACCAAAATCACTTTAAGTGTAACCGTCACTGGAAGAATAAAACACTAGGGTGATCCAGAAATATGTTGTGAAATGCCTTATTTTTACTGACAGAAACAAAGGTTATGTCCTAAAATAGTTCCATTATGATAATATATTATAACAATATTTTACTGTGATGCCTAAAATTGTATTAAATGTGTTGATGTGGAGCAGAACATCAACTGAAGATGCATATAATGCTGCACTGCTTTCACTGAAAGCTGTGGAATGAGTTCAGTCAGATTTACAAACTGTGTAATGGATATGTTGGACTAATTTGTGTGTAAACCAACCATTACAGCTACAAAATGCTTTAACGTTCCACATAAAAAAATGTTACTATTTATCTTAAAGATACAGCCTTCTCCAGGTGTTTTTGGTTTACGTGAAGAGAACTAAATACCATGATTTGTAAAGATGTCTTCCTAAATTAAATCAAACTAAGTGCCCTCCAATTGCCTACAAGTCATATCCACACTCAGGCCTCGGGCCACAGCTTCGAACTATGTTTTCAGAGTATGAGAAAGCTGACCCACTTTCTCGGCACTGCACCATCAGTTAACCATCAACCATAAACATATGGACACCATACGGACTCAGGCTCTATCATGTATCCAAAAATACAGTAAATCAAATGTAGTGGTCTTTAAAATCCTTCTGGGGAAACCGAGCCTGGCAGATCTATTTATAGCATACATATGAATCCCTTACATGATGTATTCTCCTCCTCTCCTCCAAGTATTTAAAGATCACCGCAAGAAAATCAGTTAAAAAAACAAGACAAGCAAAATACAAACAAAGCCACAAACAGTCGGGCAAATCCACAAAGAGTCAGTAACTTCTTTTCACACCTGCCAATGTAGCAACCAGCGTGAGTTGCAGGGACAAGGACGTAATCTCTCACAGCACCGCTGTTCTTCAGCATGTCTAGCTGAGCCAGATGCGCCACAGCTAGAAATCAAACCCATGTGTCTGGTGCGTAAATGTTTTCTCCTTCTGTACTACGCCTCAACTTTTTCATTTCTTTTTTATTAAATTTGCACTTGCCAAACTTTCTCACTTTTGAGAGAGTTGCAGCTTTTGCTTACGCATGCCAAAGTGTAGTGCCCACCAAATGAACACAGTGCAAGAGACACATTTGAAAATCTGATATATGTCAAGTAAAAAAAGTAAAAAGGCTTTTTAATTGGCTTAAACTTTGAAAGGGATTTCTTGGCTCTTTTGTTGACAGTACATGATTCATTGGTTAGATCTCCCTCCTTTTTGTTTCCATCATTATTTTACATATCAGTTACATTTTGTTATTGAATCATATACCAAACCATAGTGCTGGGTTTCTTAAAGCATTTCCCCTGAAAACAACAGCAGCCCGAACAGCTCTAGAATAACAAACAAGCTAATCACCCTTTAAAAAGCTGCTCCTGTGATCCTGCATTCAACACAAGGAGGGGTTGGCAGGCTTGTGTTTGTTTTTAGCAGAACTACATGTGTATTGTGGGTTAATCAGTGAGGCTAATCAGTTAGCGAGAGATCAACCCTTCAGCAAGTGTGAGTGGGTGTCTGATGAGCTACTCAAGAGTTGTGCGATGTGATTTGAAAGATGCACAGGGAGCAACTCGGTGAAAGGCCAACGGACAGACACCTCCCTGCTGAGGCACTTCTACTGAGAGACAACTGACCACTGAGCAGCAGGGGAGTGAGAGGAGGACAAAAAGACTGAGACAGAAGACAGAATAGTTAAGAGACAAAAAAAGAGACGCAAATGAATGAAACAATGCAAGACCGAAAGAGGAATAAAAGTGATTTAAGTTGTATTAAAACTTACACACACACACACACACACACACACACACAGACTCTGCTCTGGCTCTGACTATCAAACACACTAAACCAGCCTGTCAACTTGTTTCCCCCCCACCTGTTTAATAAATGACTTCAGCCTCCCCCTACTGTAACAAAGGCATATTTCAAGCTGGCGGTCACAATTAGAAACAGATCCAGGTGGTGACCTACTGAACAAACAAAGAGTCGGGGTCACACCGGGGTCGACCTTTGACCCCCTCTGGCAAATAGGTTTAACATTTTCTCCAGGGGATGCACGAGGCCTTTTCTTCTTCAGACTGAGCATGTGTCTTTGGGCCCACTGTCATGGCTCATTTAACTAAATTTATCCCCCCATTTATGGCTACTGTTAACCTCTTGCCTCGTGGCTGTGAGAGAACAATGGTGTTGAACCTCAGCTCTCAACTGTGCTGAGTTTCTAAATGTGAACAGTGAAGGAAGTGGAAATTTGGGGATTTTGAGGGCAGGGCCACAAAGTCTGTGATCAGCTTTTATTTACTGTACAACTATGTTTGGTGCATATCAAAGCTTCTCTGATCAACATTTTAATGTTTACAGTGTGTATTGTAAAAAGAGCAGTGACAAAGAATAATGACTGAACTTAACATTTCTCCCCAGCTTTGAAGAGCATTTTAGTGTCTTTCAGCTCACTGTTTTGGCTTCATGGTGTGCAACTTCACTGTTTTGGTTCAATTTCACCACTCTTTGTTAGAGTCATTTTCAGAAGGGCAGAAAGCTGTTTCCAGCCAAAAATCTCTGATAAACTCACTGTTACATTCCTGCAACCAGTGCTGTAAGTAAACAACCTGCTGTCATGATCTGCCTCCATCAGTGACATTCATCTCTGTATTTTTATTTTGCAGCTTCTTCCTACTGTTTCTTTTTGATTTTTTATGCTCTTGTGATAGTCTGATGTGTTCCACCTGTGCCTCATTACCCCTGCCTCCCTTTTGTACAAAAGTCTTTGTGTTTGCTTTTGCTCTTGATGATATGTGGTGTTGGTTCTCCTGCTTCATTCCCCAGTGTTTCCTGAGTTCCTGCCTTGTTTGCAAGTTTTGGGTTTTGCTTTCTTTCTTGAGTTAATTAAGTTTAGGTTGTTTTTTTTAAATTTGCACAGGCATTTTCAGTTTGCCGTTTTGGGCACTGTTGCCTTTTTGAATAAATCCCCTCAACTCACCTCCCTTCCTGCCTCCTGTCTGCAAATGTCAGTTTGTGATGTTCATAACACGACATGGGAGAATATATGTAGCTGCTACACTTTTGTGATCTCAAATTTTATATGTCAGTGTTGTGTTTGCAGCTTGTTGTATTGCCTCCATGTAACCAAAACAAGAATTGATGTTGTATTAAGCAAAATTGGGAAAAGTAGTGAAAATTGGTTAGGATGCCACACAGGTGAGTGGATATTTATGAACAGAGATGAAAATCAGAAATGTTGATATCAACCATTAAAGTTCAGTCTCTTTAGGCTTGGGTTAAAAATACTGCAAAAAGAGAAGTAGAGGGGATTAAGAGTGAAAAGCCTGCATGAAAAGAGAGAAGAATAAAAACAAAATGATTCCCCATGTACCTCTCTTTATTCTTATGTCTGCAAAAAACATAGTGTTCTCAAGTGGTCTGGTTGGGAACACTGGGAATTTGGATCTACATATCAGCACATTCAGCATTTGGGTTAGATTTGAATCTTCTGTACACTCCACCAGTGTCTGTATTCTGTTTTTATATATAATCATATTTCCATCAATTAACCAATTCTGTAAAATTCGACACCTCCTTCTGTCAGCCAAAATCAACCCATGCTGCTTCTCATGCGTGGAGCAGTCTATTTCATTTCAGTTTAGCCAGGTGATTTGAATTAATCGTGCTTCTCTGGCCCGTGGCTAAATGGAACATGTCAGGGTACAAAAACATCAGATGGCGTTTCATAGCGTCCAAGTGTTTCCTGATTTTTGGCTCCCGTGAGAAAATAAACATTGAGTACAGATGCTCAGCGGTATTAAAGAAGACCAGATAAAATACAGAGTGGTGCTACAAATTCCAAATTAAACTCGAGTGGCATCTCAGTAGAGTGCATACCTCTGCTGAGGCCAAAACAATCCCACACACGTCTATATAAGATCTTATGAAATAAAATAAGAGTATGTTTGCTTTGTTTGTCTTTACATCAAGATCCAGACATTGTTTGCTGAGAAATTAACACAAATGTCATCTTGCAACATTATATAAAGTGATTAAAACTATTCCCACAGCTGCCACTGTCACTGTGTCCACACCAAAATTCCCTGAACCACCCCATCCCTTCACCAAGTGTGGTGCTTCGTTTTGGTTCCTTTTTATGAAACTCTCTGGACAAACAGGCAACTCCTTGGCTTAACAGGCTCAAAGTCTATCATAAATTATTGTCATGTCTTGAAAAGATGTTCATTTGAGACAGTAATGCTATTAAATGAGGACCGGAAAACCAATTAACAGTGTCAGGGGATCCCTGTAATTCATAGGAACTGGGTGAAGAAGTCTGAACAGATCATTCTGCATTGTTCATTGTGCCATGAGACCCAGATGTGTGCTTGAGTAAAAAATGAATTCACTCCCTCCTCTCTGATCCCAAGGCCTGTTGGCTGACCACCGTACTCCCATAAACCAAGTCCAGACCTCTGCCACGACTTTGATCACCTTGCACCTTGAACAACTGCCTCACATTTATCACCGCTTTAAAGGGGGGCGCGCTCAGAGATCCGATGATCCGCTGCATTCCTCGTGCGTTCCATCGCGGTGTTTTTCGAAGAGGAGAGGCGTGAGCTTTTCATAGCGTTCCTTCTGCAATCACATTACAAACAAGTGTGAGCTTTTGGAAAAGAAGCTTACCTGCTACAGCATAGAGTCCATTCAGATGACGCGTGGCCAGCCTGTTTTTAATGCATGCTGCAACAGGACAAGTGCTGTGTGCAAAAGCACTAAGCCTAATTCGCAGCCTAATTTGTTGCTTTCTTATTATTGCTTGATGCTGCTGTTTCACTATTAACTGCTGAAAAGGTATCACAATTTAAAACTGCGTTACTTTCTATTTTTATATGGAAATGGCAATGTGTGGTGTGAAAGGAGTGGCTCGTTAAAGAGAATTATCACCTCACTCTCTTTCAGATGAGTATCTACACGTGTCAGTATGCTCTGACTTCTCAACCTTGTTTTCAGGCAACAGCTGGTTTTCCTTAAAGCCCACAGTAACCTCCCATACCAGTACCTGACAAGCAAAGTTAACAGAAAGCTTTTGAACATACTCGTGTATAGGGGTGTGTTTAGCAGCCAGAGATGCAGATATTTCCCTCAGCAGCTGGGATGGCTGAAAACATAAACTGAGCTGACATGGCCGCCTCAAATCCTCCCAGCCAGGAGTGTCAGCCTCTCCACTATCTCTGCCTGTTTGTCCTGTAATTACAGGTGTGCTATCTGTTACACAGGTGTCGGGCGACAGGCTGCTAATCATCTCCAATTTACTCTCTTTTAAATACAGGATTTCAACTCCAGCACTCAGTTACTTATTTTGTCACCTTCCAGACTTTGGAATGGTTTTGCTTGCTGAAGTGCTGAAGCTTGTTGCTTATAATAATAATAACAATAATAATAATAATAATATCTCCTGCCTGCAGCATTTCCAAGTCCAAATCCTTTGTCTGTGCCTCTCCTCTTCTGCCTGGAACCTGTTCTGAATCACCTTTATTCCCCCAAAGCTCTTTGGACTCGCCCTGCCCAGCTTCCCTCCGCCAGTTCCCCTGTTCCTGTGTCAGACTCTGCCACGCCCTGCTATTACAGCCAGGTAGTTCAGAAATGATTCCTTCTTCTAATTTCTTGCCTCTCTGTTCTGCACTTGGCTTCTCAAATCCAAGCCTGTAACAAAAGGGAATATTGGGATGGAAACTTCCTGAGAACTGCCAATGAAACATTAAGTTACTCTATATCAGCTGGGTGTGTAATTAGGAAATGGTCTGCTAACACACAAACCATACATATTTCCACCCACCTGCTTTTATGCACATTTTCAATTTGCACATTAAAAAATCAATCAGAAAAGTTTTATGCTTTACAGAAGTGGAAAAGAGCACCGATAAAGGCAAAATGGAATGCAGTGGAACCAGACTTGGCCAATAAATCATTGTCTACATGAAGCATGTGACTTATTTGTCACTGAAGCTTATGTTCCACTGAAGAGTTGAAAAGTGAGACAAAAAAAACTCTGTGTGGCGCAATGATTAATATTGATTTAGATATGTATTTATTAACTATCTTCATAATATTAATATCCTAATACATGCATGTCCTTAGTGGCCATACTTTAATTCATAGTTTCTTTTGACAATTTCTTGGAACTTTGCTCAAAATCAGTTTTTTCAGTTTTTTGTGCTGCTCCCAAGTGATCGAAACATTAACTAAATTAAGTTTTAAGCCCAAGGTATAAGAAAACCCTGTTAATTAGTGTAATCATTCAGTCATTTTAACTTCATGATGGAAATGTATTCCTGCTTTACAGTACTAGTATACAGCGTGGACCTTTGGACCAACACTGTATATTTGAAGATTTACAAACCACAATAACCTGAGCAGTAAGAGTACCTTAAAAAGTATGACCCCACTTTGGCTTTTTCAGTAAAAACCTTTACAGGTCCCTGCTGGGGTTTTCCTCAGTGGTGTCATTTAAGAGCAGGAAATACGGGGGGCTTTCTTCCACTCAGGGCCTCCTGTTCCTTTAGATCCTGCCCTGTTTCTGCTCTCGCTCTAAATCACAGCAGCGGGACCTGCAGGGGGCAGAGGGGAACATAAAATATGCAGCCCTGACACGCATGAGAGACTGTGATGGTTGCTGTGCTGTGCAGGAGGGCTGTGCAGAGGGCAGCCGGAGCGGGACAGATACAGATGAAGAAATGGATGAGGGACGGACGGATGGATACCCTGAACTAATGTCCACCCCATCCACCCCATCTGAGTCGGACACGTGCAGGGGGAAAAGGGCAAAAGTGAAGAAGCTTGTGTACTGAACTTTCAAATAATGCCTTAATTATATTTCTAGAGTTTCAGTAAAGCTATATGGTACTATAAGGCCTGGGTAGCTCAATTAATTGTTTAAAATTTCTAAGTTGTTAAACAGATGGAGTATGGATAGTGTTTGCCGATTTTTTTTTCTTTTTTTTAAAGCCTAATTACAATCCAGAATAATGGTGCTTGACAGATGCTGTATAACCATACAAGTTCCAGAAAGCATTTAAAAATAATATGATTGATAATTTACCTGATATAATCTGAATTGTTCTGGTAAGCCATCCCATATGGTTTTCAGCAGAGCATGAGGAAAAAAATGCTGAAAGTTATTGGCACATGCTGTCTGGTCCAGGTCTGGTTTGAATAACCTTCAAAAACACAGAACCACTTCTTCCATGAACCTCGCAGAGGCTTATCATAACCACCTCGACGTTTTTGTTTTTATAAGGCTGATAATGTCATTTTCACTCGCCGCCTCCTTTCACCAGGCAGTTAAATTTTTTTCGGGACAGTTTGGGCAATCTGTCAGGATGGGAGCAACGTGTCGGACAGGGCGCTGTGTGTGAGTGCTGAGAATGAGGCATTACAGTAAAGCTAGAACACCTGGGATAATGTGAAAGGCAGATAAGTGTACAGACATGAAACACTGCTGACAGTTTTATACAGTTTCACTCTAACCTGCAAGCAGCTACAGCACAGATGACTGGATCAAGGTCAGGAGCAATGGCAGGAGTAACTAATTTACATTGGCAATATAGATAATATAAGATGCAAGTTTATATGATTGTGACCTATACAGTACAGTTTTTTTACTGAATTAGAATAGTCTTTTGTAGACTCTATCATGTCTTTTTCAATGGTTGGCAGCATTTGCCGGTGCACAGCTTTGGTCCATCTGAATAGTTTCCACAACTGTTAGATGGATTACCCACATGGTCCCCAGAGGATGAATCCTAAAGACTTCCCTAATCCCTTGATTTTTCATCAAACACCACCATTAGGGGCTAACATTTTTGGTTCTGTATGAAATATTTCCGCTACCTCTGGATGGATTGCCATGAAATTTCATTGAGACACTAAAGGTCTCCAGCTGATGTAATTGTGCTGACATTGGTGATTCACTGACTTCCCTCTAGTGCCACCAAAAGGTCAAAATTTAAAAAACTGTTTAGTACTTTGGTTTAGAACCAATACCTGCATAATAAATGACATTCCCCTCAGCATATGCTGGCCTTCTAACATGCTAAACTAAAGATGGATTTCTACAAGGGAACTCCTGCTGTAGATATGTGCAGAGTAGGTTTTGATTTGCAGTCCAGTATCAGATTTCATTTGATGATAACACCACTACAGTGTGCATAATGTGTACGCTGTAGCTTGATTATGTTCATTATATTCCCCACTTTGATTGTGGTTATCGAAACATATGGACATAAACATTGCACACAAACACTGGTGTTCACATTGTCATTGTGAGCATGTGGTTGCATGTTGATGTTAGCATTAGGTTCAAAGCAGCCATGCTCCATTTCAGAAGAGCTGCTGTAGCGTGCCTGTAAACTCTTCATCTTGATTGTCATTTACATTATAGTTACAGTTACACTTTTACAATCTTCTCTGTGATCTTACCACTTGCAATATGCTGTAAAGATTAACCCCCCCCACACACACACACAACTGTTCTGTCAAAACAGCTTTGAAGGAAAAAGCTGCCCTGTGTCGTTGCAGAAAAGCATAAATTATTTCTTCAAAGTGCTTGTGCACTGTAAACCGAGTGTCTCTTAGCCACGCAGCAGGCTCACAATGGCCTGCATCTTGGTGACCTTTCCACTAGTCTGAGACTTTGATGTCACAAATCTGACTGAGCATTAAGTACAGTGTAGGGAATAATAATGCAGGAGAAGTTCCCATGAAGGGATAATGAGGAAAACATTAAACTTTTTTGGACCACAGTGCAATTATGGATATAAAACACATGGACTAAATTATGAAGAAGCTGTTACATGCATGGCAGGAGGTCCCCTAAAGTACATTTGCAGTATGGGATGGGGAGAAAAAGCTTCTCTTTACAGTAGGTTATTTACAGGTGAACTCATTGTGATTTGGATTTTTCACATATGTATTCTCACCGGTGAACTTAATGTCAGAAATGAATCTGTCGTCTGGTCTGGCCTGATGTTTACATACGATATGGGTTCATGTTTTGCACAAAATGAGAAGAAATTAATCTGTCTTCATAGGAAGGATAGAGAAAGGCAGGAAACGTGGGAAGAGACGGAGAGCGAGAGAAAGAGAGCAGTATGATATGCAACCAAGGTCATCAGCCAGAATCCAGCCTGTGATGCTGCAGTTATGTGATTTAATCATTAGAAGAGAACACTGTAATAATATCCATGGTAGTTTATCGTTGATGAAGATTGAACTGCACATTGTAAATGGTAGCTAAAGACATTTATGTTCTTAAACCTGGAAAAAGTGACTTATTGGGGATTCAAGGTTTTTACCTGACAGCAACCATAACTATCAAGTGACTGCTGCCCCCCTCCAAAAAAAAAAAAAAAAAAAACAGGGATAAGACTGTTTTTCAAACTGTCACCATGGCAGCTCAGAGGAAGTGTGGAATGATTATACTGCTCTATAGGGAATTTGCTTCAAGCTCTGGGTTTTTTTTTACAGGGGTGGACAGAGTGTGAAATGTGTTGGCATGTGTGTATTTGTGTAGGTTTGACATGTGTATTAAAGTGTGTGTGACACTGCCAGGTCCGTTACTTCTGGTCCACGTAAGCTCTGTGCTTCGTTGGTGCTGTTGCTACTGTTGTGTGTGTGTATGTGTGGGGCAAATTAACTTCTGCCTCCTTCCATTTAGTCTCGGGCCTAAGTGTACATGACAGCCCCTCAGTGTTACCGCTGACCTCCGCAGCCAACAGCCTCCAGTTTATAATTCCTGACCAGCAGGGCTCCTCTTCTCAGCACAGCAGGGAGAAACAGCTGCTGATGCTACACTTACAGTGCAATGAAGACCTTCTGCTTCTGCTCACATCATCTGACACCAGACCAACAGAAGCCAAAATAGAAAGTTTTTGTATGGGAAATTTTGGAATACCTGACATGGGCTATTTCACACACTTTTTATCTCCGTCTGTCCAGGTTAGCCACCACTGCATCAGAGTCTCCATCTGTCATCTTCCATGTCCTGGCTGCGATCACGATGTACATCAGTGAAACAACAGCCAAACGTTTGGATGAAGATAGATCTGCCACGGCTCATCTACCATGAACCTGAAGACAACACAATGACAGTAGCACCACAGACAGATGTTCAACATTACAGCTGGTTTGTAAATGAACCTCTTCAGAGTTATGATAAAGTCACCCTGAAGGATCAGAGGCATTGCACAGCTGTAACATCACCCCACCCTAGTTATAAAGACAAGATGTAGACATAACAAGTGTCCCACAAAGATAGAAGACTTCATGAGCTGTCCTGTGAGATAGCAGGGCTGCTGTTTTCCTGCCTGCAGGTATGTGCACTTCAAATAGATAAAGCGATTACCCAGGTAGTGGCAATCCTGTCTAGCAAACTTTTTTCTTGAAGAAGACAAGAATATTTACTTAATCCAGCTTCAGTTGGGAGCATTAAAGGGTGACTTTGTTCCCCACTGTGCAAAGCATTTATTCAGATGCTGCACTGGACAATGGTTTCATGAGTTACCTGTTTTTGCCACGACTTTCTCATAGTCTGGCACATCTGTATCATAGGATCTGAACCTCAAATATCAGAATCTACAGGCTTAACAAAATACTGCCAACAATGTACTACTTAATGTTAAAAATTCTTCAACTATCATTTGAAATGTTCAACTCAGAATAATTTTATATTTTGTACCTCTTCCACCAACTGTTATATACAGTATTGTATAGGTTTATCATTGACTAGGATCACAGAATGACTGACTCCTGATCTTATGCTACAGGAAAAGCAGAATTTATTCACTAGTATTCAATAGTTTAACCAAACTTCATCTCACAGTCTCTGAAAGCTGAACACTGCATACGGCACCACTTCTTACGTTGCCAACAGAGTTTTAGAAACAACGATGGTGGCAGAAGTTAATAATGCTGAGATGCAGATTGAATTCCTTTGTAAACATTCTCACTGTGTGTCATGAGCACATGATGGCAGGCCAAGGTCAAGTAAACAAGTTAGCTTGATTGCCTCAGCTCCCCCAAACAGTCGGTCGTTGGCCACCTGCCGCTTCTCTGCATGGTTTACTGGGCCTCTGGAACCATAATAGTGTTTCTGTTACTATGTATGCAAAAGCACACGTAATTCATACAGGCCCTGCAAACAGAAATGTGTGTTGCACATCATGCACAGGCAGCAACACATGATTTTTTAAAAACTTGTTTGGGGTTATTTGCTGCCTTATTAATATTTGGTAATATAGCAAATTAGACAAAGATGGTTCCCAAATGTTTGGACTGTGGGGCATACACCATAAAGCATAAACTTATACAGTATAGACCTATGTGTGCGCACACACACACACACACACACACACACAGACTTTCTACAATCTTGGTAGGCATTCATTAGATGGCCCCAGTGCTGCTGTTTGTAAAAAGGGAGATTCCCAAAGTACAGCAAGAGATTAAAAAGAAGAAATAAGGTAATGTCAAAGGAATGTTTTACCATAACATTTGGCCGTGTGGAAGGAGGTGATGACTCAGTGTGTATATTTCCCACAATCCTGTGAAGCGTAAAGACAACTGAAGAGCGAGACAATGATGGACAAAGGAAGGCAGAGGAGTTAAAGTGGAAGCAGGGTTCCACTGTGCTCATGACTCATTTGAAGTCAAATTTACAACGTTTTGAACCAGCAAGCCATTTTTATTCTCTCACTTGCACCTCATCAGTGACAAGTTGTTTGAAATGCATCTGGTGTTTGGTGATTCAGAGGTGGTGATGTTACGGCATGGCATGAGAACAGTCCACGATAAGTCCGAGGGCTGTGCTTGCCAGTTCTCAGAGATAAAAGGAAATCTTGTTCACAGATCAGTGGGCCCCGCCTATCTCTGGCTTGTTGCTGAGGTCAAGGTGGCTGGCATTCCCACTCAGCTGGCACACACAGTTCTCTGCACTGGACTGAGCTGCTGGCACCCTCATTGAAGGACAAGTCTGGTCTTTTTCAACCTGGGCAAAATAAAATCCCCATTGATTTTTTGTATTTAGTTCAATCTTTGTGTACTTTGATCTGCAAACTTGTTGTGGACTAATAGCGAGGTACTGATGGACATTCAGAGAACAGAGCTCTGGAGAGTCCTAACCCAGGTAACAAAAAGACACTTATAGCCAAACATACAATATATGTCTGGGTCCTTGGCCCCAGTCTGGCCCATATACTGTAGACGTATTTCCACATCGAGACTGATTCTGGCTGTTATTCCCCAGTGCTGGCGGACAACCAGGAAGATTTGCTGTGTGTACACCAGAATCGGTCCAGATGTGAAAGTAGCATCTGACAGTCATGCCGTATGTGGGCCAGCCTTGGGCCAAGGTACTGGGTGTATATTGAGCCAGAAAAAACACAATATGTAGACCAAGTATTCGCCAGAATCATTTCGCTCCCTGGTTTAGTTTGCTAACCGCTATTATCATCCGGCAGATTTAGCTATTCTGCGAGTGATAAACTTGGGTAGCTGGCTAATGCTGACGTATCATAGAAATGCAGTCAGTGTATCATGGAATGGATTAGCACAAAATCCCTAGCTAGCAAGCAAAGATATTATGTTTTGTAATCCGATTTCAAGCTACAGTCTAGTATAAGCAGACATATCGCCAGAATTTGTTTTAGCGCTGGGCCAGCACTGGAGAGTCAAATATAGTCTCAAATATAGTTTGTGGTTAATAACAGTGTCACTTCCATTACGTCATCTGTCAGCATGATGCTGATCAATCACGTTCCATCTCATGTATTTCTTGTAACTGTTTTGGCAGATGCCCATGATCCTTGCTTGCACGCACAACTTTGAGTGTGTGCAACAGGATGCTGACTAAAAGCTAAAAGTTAGGTTTTTTCCACAATAGCCTGAACACAGGCTGACATTTTGAACCTATTCAAACTAAAACTCTGAATGTCACTGTGACTTCCTGAACGCAATCAGTATTTTCCTCATACATTTTCTATTTTTTCATCCACCCGTAACTCACGCTCCGTTAATCTAAATGTTAATTCTTAGGAATCTACATTATCTTATTGTTATTTTTATGATTGCGTGCTGGTATAACTGCCCACTGTTACATATAGTACCTTTAAGTGCCTTCCCAGGCATGAGAGCTTTGGAAATAGGCACTATAAACCCTATGTATAAACAACTGTCTCAACACAAATCCCAGGCACAGTCTTTTTCACACTACTCTCTACACTAAACAACATTTTTCATCCACGGGATGTGATGTAGCAGGACTTACACCTTTGCTTTTCTTGATAATTAAAAGTGGTCAGTCTTGAAACACTGGTGTGTTGTTGTCACACACTAGCCTTTCAGAATTCAATGCTAAAAATGGCGTGTTGAGTGCACCATTCATTCACTACTATTCATGTTTTTCCTTTCCATGAAATATCAGCTCTACATTTCCCCTCCGTTCTGTTGGCTGCTGCTTTCTGTATGCCGTCAGAGCTGTGGGCGTCCAGAACGGTGGACCAGTGTATGAATGCTAGGCTTTGTATGCTGGCATGTGTGGGCAGTGATCACCTCTAGTGTTACCGTTTAGGTGGAGGCATGGGAGGGAATACACATAGGGTTCTCCTTACCACTGCCATATAAAAACCTTTCGTTTAATAGGGAATTCCAGACTGGTGTTTATGATTTTCAAAACTGAAATGGGTTTGGTTGAGCTTGTTCACATCAATGTGGCAAGGAGGAGCTGGGAAAAGGGAAAGTTATAGCTTAAATAAAAACTAAATTTTTGTAGTCTGATGTGCAAGCATTGCCAGCGATTTGCATCTCACTCCCCAAAGCCTTGAGCCTCTCGCTTAGAGTGAAAATTTGCAGGAAGGAAGGTAAGGTAGGAAGGGGAGGGTGGGGACGATTGAAAAGTCTTTCTGGCAGGTCTGTGCTAATAATCATCAGCGTGCATATTCAGGTGGCTCTATAAGTTTCAGCTAAACACCCCACCTTGGCCTGTTTTAAGTGAGGGCAAACTCCCACGTGCCTCACCAGATCAGATCGCGTCAGTGGAGGGGACAAAGAGCGCTTTTTAGAAAACACAAATTCCAAGTAGTGGGAATCCAAAGTGAAACAGAGGTAGCATGGTGTTTGCTTTGGATGGGGTTTCACTGTTACACTGCTGAACCTGCCGCTAAAGGCAGCAGGAGGCGTGGGTGGTGGTTAATAGGATGGCCTACTCCTACAAACACAAACACGCACACATAGAAAGAACAGACACATTGAAACATATTTTCTCTCCCCGCTTTCATTCTTTCACTCACACACATACTGCACACACACCCACATAAAGGAGGGCTTTCTTCACCCTAGGCCTTTTGCTTTTTTAACTCTTACTCTCATTAAGGCTCCCGCTGCTGCTACTGCTGCTACTGCTGCTGTTGCTGCACCGTGGCTCTCTGATACGTGAGGGAATCAGCTGAGCGGTTAGGCTGATCCCAGTGCAGTCAAGCACAAGTTTGGCCCCAGAAGAACTTAAACTCTCCAGACAGGACATTCCCTTCTAGGGAGTTTGGAAACAAGACTGGGGGTTTGGGACCACTTCAGTATTAAATTTTGACATTTTAAAATGGGATTATGGCAGATTAATTCACTTTGGTGTCATCTTTGCAAGACGATCATCTCTGCAATGTTTTGACACAATGAATCCTGCATATTGTATGACATTATCTTGTATGTCTTTTTCCTTTCTTAATTTCTTTTTTCTCTCTTTTCCTTCCCTCTTTTTTCAGATACCAACAACAATCAATATCCTGTCATATTCTTCAAATTACCACTGTTGTTACTTTTGGAAACTTAAAACATACGACTTCCTGTGGGGATTTAGCCTGCGAACGACCCACCTGACACCAGATTTTGGAGCAACCGTGTAAATATTTTCATGAACAGGCTAAAGGTAGAATCAAAGAGTTAAATCGAGAGTAGAATACAGCGAAGTGGATACGTTATATAAAAATGGATATCATTTTATTAATGATTAGAAAGATTATAATGAAAATGTTTTTTCACTTGCAGTGAACAGACTCAGCACTTCTGACCTTCTGCGCTGACGGCAGCAGAGCAGGGGCATGTAATGTGTTGAGGGATACTTCTGTGAGACAGATGCTCATCATCTGGTTAGAGAACAACCTCAAGGTCAGTGACACCCTGCCCTTGTGTCAGGCCATGCACACTAAAGAGAAATGGAAAAAGGGGATAATGAGTCATCTCACTTTTTTTCTTGTTCAGCACCCAAGCATTTGACCTCCCGTCTCCATGCACATGCACAAAGCAGAAATAAGCTCTCAGCCTCTGGTAAGAAGCACACTGTGTAAATGTCAGAACAGGCTGTTATTCAGCCAAGGCCTAGCTGTTGTTCTGAGTTCACACTAATGTTTCCCAAGGAGAAGGAGAACCAGCCTAACAGTCAAAGTTCAAATGAGGGTCTGTTGCACTGAAAAAGTGCCAAAATGGACAGAGAGTACAGATAATAAAGACTATTTAGTTTCAAGCAAGAGTAAGGCTTACATTTTTTCCCACGGGACAGCAACACAGCAACAAAGCAGTCACCGCAAGATGCGTGCAACTGTGGCAAACACATGGTAAACATTAAGGAATGAGTGGAACACTTATGAATGGAGAAATTGTGCAAAACCTTTCGTTTTCATTCATTTATTTTAACCATGTGGGTGTTACAGTGTTGAACGGTGTCTGCTTTGGGTTCAGGGTTGCAACCTTGCAGATGGGCTTGGACTGAAGGACCCTTGCTCCTTCTCTTCCTTTCAGTCTATCTCTCAGTGTCTGTTTATCTCGTGCAAAACCTCCCCATCTGGCGTCCCCCCTGCAGATAGTGTGAGAAAATGACTTTTACAGCTCAGTTACCGGGCACGCTGAAAATAAAACAAAACTTGTTAAGGTTATTTTCCTGAATATAAAAGTAGTGTTGCCAAAGTTTGGCTTGGTAGCGGTTTCTGACTTTTATTGGACTTTGAGTGTGTCTGCGGGATATACAAAACTCCTGAAGTTCTAGTGTTGCCTGGTGTGTGTATCTGTATATGTGATTGCGCTTGCATATATAAGTGTGTGCGGCAAAGGCCCCGGTGCTTAAACCCCTGCGGTTCTTAATTTATTCTACCTCACATCCCCATAAACATCCTGCTGCAACTCCCTCACGGTTTGTTTATGAGCTCGGCCTCTTCAAACAAAGCCCACACAGGAGGCCGGTTTCATCTTGTATGACGACAGGATTCACAACAGAAGGCATCACATCGTTCACGCAGTGAACCATCACTGGCAGCTATTAAGTAGCTCACAAAGTGCTGTAAAATAACAGGGGGAAAAAAAAACACATCAGCGAATAGAAGAGGAGTGCTAAATAGAAACATTCATGCAAAATCATGGCCTTCAGAGAGGCATGTGGCACTCAAGAGGAAATTGGTAGCTTACACCCTGCGCCCACTTTCCATTTATCCTGTATGATTTCCCTAATAATCCCTTGCCTTCTCTTATGGGAGGACAATATGAGACAATTTGTATGATTTGTGAAGCAGGGTAATGCACATTTAAGGGCCAGCAGATACTGAACAAACAACGAATGAACATGCAGTCCAGCTTGAAAGTTTTAGAGACGTCATCCTCGTCCTGAAGAGGGATAATACCATCACCCTCACAAGAACGCTGCCAGCGCGGGATCTCTTGGACAAACATCCGCAATGATAAGGGCCAGGGTTAATGACTATAATGACGGAGAAATTGTTTCCCTTTTGCCCCACCCAGCATCACTGGCACACCGGTTTCAGAAGAGCAGACTAGATAGAAAGGGCCAAGGCCCTGGTTTGGGTATTTGTTTCCTCATGTGATAGTCATGAGACATTATCTTGAGAAAATAAATGGAAGCATGCCTGTGTTAGTGTTGGAGGCTATCTGGTTTGACATGCTTTTAAAGTGAAAGCAAAATAACTCTTTTTAATTTTTTTATTTTATTTTTATTTTTTATTTTTTATATAATAATCAGTCAAGCAACTGTGTAATGTGAAAGGTTTGGCTTGCGGTGACAAACATACAGAGAATTACTGCCTCCTCTTGTAGTCACCTCAGCGACACAGAGCTCCTTAGCATCATTTCAGCTCATTGTGTTGGTTTTATGGCCCGGTGACTTTACTGTTTCGGTTCAGATTCATTGCTTTTATTGCCACAACACACATCCGCTTTTAGCAAAAAACACTCTGATACACCCTCTGTAGACAACCTGTCCAGCACCAGTAATCAGGCTAAGTTAGTGATTAACTACATTAATTACCGTAACTACAAGTATGGCCGAGTGGGGAAAAATTTTAGCTTCCAGGTTGTAATATGGAATACAGGAAATTTATGAAGTAATACAATTTCTTTATTTTCATTTAAAAGCCTCATGATGCTATTAGCCTAGTCAGACAAGTGGTAAGAATAGCAGTTTTTGTAAATGGTGGTAATATGATTTAGAAGGAAAAGTTAAGAGGGTGTGAATAGAAACTGTCTGAGCACTGCAGCTGAACCCAGCATGGTTAAAGAAATAAAATGTTGCATTTATCGACCTAACAGAGCTGTATTACGTAGATCATGGTCCAAGCCCACAGCTCAGGTGATGGATTATTAATGCAGTACATAAGTCATGCCCCCATTATCCTGCATGTCTCAGCATCATAAAGAATTCCCGTCACAACAGCGAGGTGAGTCAGTGGAGCCCCAAGGTTTAAGTTTCTCATAACAGAGGTTTATGAACTTGTGTTCTGGGAGGCAGGGTCACTGCCAGACTGAATGTATTTACATTACCTTTTTGGGAATGTGAACATGCCATTGCTAATCATTTCCTATGAAACTGAAGCTTTGGACTCTGTTAGTAACTCTGGTGCTCACCCCTAAAAGCACCTTGTCAGTCAAAACAGGCTCACCACAAGGCGCATTTTGTTTTACATTTTGTTTTTCTCCGTGTGAGGAGAAGCTTTAAACCGAGTTGACTTTCTGTCAGATAAAAGGGTGAAGATATGTTTCAGATACAATGGCTCCTGCAGTGTGTGCAAAGTCTGGAAAAGCATGAAGGCACTTTGTGTGTAAGGGACTGGAGTTTGCTTAAGGCCTGCTGTATGTTTGCTGGGAGTACATGTGGTCTGAGCACCTAAAGCCTCAAAAGAAGAAAAGAAAAATCAGACAGTGAGTCAAGATCTTGACGGAAACCTGACAGAAATACACTCAAAAGACACCTCCCCCGTGGCTCCGGCCTTTTCAGTGCAGCAGAGCACAATACACCAGCAGAGGCATTTTAAAGGTTCCTCCAAAGTGCGAAATAACAACTGGGGGTCTCCCATAATAGTTAAAGCAAACAAAACACCCTGACCCGCACAAATGTGAAATGCAGGCCAAGCTTACAAGAATGTCAACACGGCAGCCACAAAGCATTGGAAACATGCGCCGGTCAAACACCACACACATACACACACACAAAGTCTAGATAAAGGACGGAGGAAGCAGTGGGAGTAGATAGAAAAGAAATGGGGGTACAAAAAGAACAATAGAAAGGCACAGAAGACAAAGGTTTCAAAGTACACAGAACTCAGACTTGTACACTGACTGTTTAGAGGAATGGTACCCTTATCAATGTATATTGTATGTTACCACAACAGAAAGCTGTGTTGTTTGTTTTGTTGTGTATGCCCTAATCCTGCCTATTTATAATGGCAAAGATACAGTGGTTCCCCCCCGCAGGAATGTTAATCTTCCCAAGGGCTTTGGTCAAGAGTCCAGTGGTCCAGCCAGCAAACGCCACACAGTTGACAGGGTCGATCCAAGTACATCCCAATGCAAGCTGGCTCTTCGAGGAAGATGCAATTAATCTAAAGCCACAGGAAAGGAAAGAAATGCTATCCAGTTGCATTTTTTAGCGATAGCCTCATAGTGCAACCACACAAACCGACAAAAGCGCCAGAGATCCCAGCGAAATGAAGCGAATTGTGAGGAAGGAAAGCAGAAAAGACTCATCAGCAAGTTCTACCCTGCAGCATCTGCAGGAGAAACGTTGACAGCACATAAACTGAAAACAATAGCCCATCACACTTTCAAATGGTATAGAGCTCCCTGCTGAACATGGGCCCTGGTAACTTTCACCCAAATGTTATCAGGGTATATCACCAGAGGAGGGTCAAACTGTGTGGACTTGAAGCATAAAAATACGTTTACTGTTTACTGATTGTTAACTGACGATGTGGAAGTAAGACAATTTAGATAATTTTGTGTTACTGCACATTTATTCTGCTGAAATTTCTGTTACTGTTTGTTTTGCAATCCTGAACTAGGATTATCTTTCTCTTTCATAGTAAATGGAATTGAAAATTAGTAAAATGAAAAAATAGCTTGAGATTGTCTTCCTAGATGTGGATGCTACGTTATGTTGTACCCGGCACACAGCTGAAACAAAGCTGAATGGATTTTGTTTTCATTTGTGGATAAGTAGTCGATACCTGCCAGTTTATCGCTAAAAAGCTCACAACGTTGTAAGATTCCACCTGGTACTAATTTCCACAGTGATTCAGGAAATGTTACAGATTAATCTAGGCAAACTTTGGCTTCAGAGAAGGAAGTAATTTAGGGCAGAAATTTGGCTGAAATGTAATAGGGTGTGCCTGTGTCTATGAGTGTCTGTAAAGATGAATTTCTTTCTTAAGATTTATAGTTAACAAAGAGGGGATGTGGGTGATAATTTGTGCGTTCCAACATGATGAACGCCATTCTTCATCAAAGCCCTCGACATTACTTTCAACCCGCCTACAGTCCGATTATTTGTCTTACAGTATGTCTGCTTTGTGCCCTATATCACATGGTCCACGAGGCCTCTCATTTATCCTCAGTCTTATCGCTTCCACTGCTGCCTGGCCAGCATTTCATTAGAAAGGTAGAGTGGCCAAGTTGCAGCCTGCAGCTACAGTTAATGAGCCATAAGAAAAAATAGTAAGCCTCCCCTCACCAACCAGAGGTCACCACTTCTCCTTAAACTCCTTAATATGTTCCAGCGTTTGTTTGGCAGGCATTCTAATGTATTGTTTTGCATGGACCCAAACAGTTCAGAGGTCTGTGTGTCCCATCTTAAAAGAGTATTTACAGGACGTGGCGAACTTTTATGTGTCCGCCAGATACTCGGACTCTTTTAGCTGTCAACTACAATTACTGTTTAACGACTGTGAGTTGCCAGCTGAAGTACATAGAACCAAAACAAACATAGCAGTCATGGAACAAATTTGTCACAATTTGACTTCTGAACACGGGCACTGTATCTGCAGCTAACATACTGTACATTTTATTTAATCCATGTACTGGTTGGTTGAGTTGATACATGCTGGAATGACATACAAGTTACCAGGTGTCTCTTTTACATCATGGCAGTCGCATGTTTCCATTTTCGTCTCTTCTTCCGCGGTTTGCCTGGCTGCGCACTCCATGGGGAGTCACAGTGACAGAGCAGCTGGGAGGGACGATCTCATTAGTGGGTTGATGGGAGGATTGCAGAGCTGGGCATTCTTCTGTGGCAGCAGCTGTAGAGATGCACAGATTTCATTGAACAGAAGTGTGAAGATCAGCTTTGAGAACAACAGAACTCTAAGAAAGCTAAATACCTCCCGACAAAAGTTCTCACAAAAGTTGCTCATGAGGAAAAGTTAAGTGTTTACTTTTGACCTACAGATCCCAAAAAACTGCTCTCATATTCTAGTTTAGCAAACAAAGTGAGATTACAGTACATGCAGTTCAAAGGGACACTGGTTCCAGTATCTCTGACAGAACTGCTAAGACTGCAGAGGTCTATTTTTAACTTTTTGGCATGTATGCTAAATTTGGACACAGATAATGACGGGAAAGAGGTAGTGGGGGAAATGAAGTGCAGTGTAGATCATGGCATGGAGTCAAACTCTCCCCCGGCTCCGGGAGTACAACAGCATCAATCACACCTCGAGAACAGCCGCTTTATCCAGCGGATAAGGAGCTGCTACTACGTGCTGTGAGTGCATGTGTGTGTCTGTGTGTCTTTGCTTTGAGCTGAGTTGGGCTGTTAGATGTCTACCACTTCTCAGATTGAAATCTGCCATGCTGGTCAAAAGGCAAAGAGGGCAGACAGTCTGATTGTGATAAGTTTGACTGCGAGTATGAAAAGGGAGGCGAGGAAAACTAACATCACTCATCATCACACGCAAACACGCACACATGCACACTGGCTCACTCCTGCATGTGCTGGATGTAATGAAGCTGCTGCTCAACCCATGGACTTGAAGGGGTTTTAGTTTTCTCTTTGTTTAATTGTTCAAAACTCTGCCTCTCACCAGAGCATAGATAAAGTAGATCTGAAACAGAAAAAACCATAACATATAAACCATGGTTGGAGTTTTACCATCATATGATGTTCATGTTGCTAAAAAACATTTTGTTTGTAAAACATGTTGTTTGTAGCTACAAACAGAGTAAAGGTGGAAGGATTTGGCTCTAATACACTAAGAGATTTGAATTCTTCAGCTCAAATACATTTCTAATGATCTTGAAATCCTATGTGTAAAACAGGCTGTGGTTCTAGCAGCAAAATACGTATCATCTTACAATAACATGAGGAACAGTGGGGAAAAGAAAAAGCCATCTCCAACATGCTGTGTATATTATACATACTGGATAATATATGCTCACATGTTGAACATTTTTTGTGTCCATTAAAAAGTTGCACCTGTTTTTGAACTTATGTCAGGGTTTAAAGTTTTCTGGAGGTGAAAGATGTCTTCCAGTGCCAGTGAAATAGTTTCAGTAGATCTGAACTGAAATGAGGTTGAGCTGGATTGAGTCTTAAAGAGGGAGGGGGCGGGGGGGGTGCATCCATCCATACGGAGAGAGAGAGCGAGAGAGAGAGAGAGAGCTGGCACGACGGCTCCTGGAGCTCTGACAGGAAACTTTGTTACTCCGCTCTTCAGCAGCAGTCAGACTCCATCGCTCCTTCTGCTGCAGTTTCACCATCTGACATGCACTTGACTGGACGGTGCTGCGTTTGCGGGACTCTCTCTTCCTCTGAGGTCATGGCTTTCCATCATCTTCTCTCACCGACGGCGCGTCACTGAGGACAAACAAGCGGGACACTGTTTCGGTGGGATAAACTTCGGGACTAAATGACATTTGTTTCCCGTTAAGCAAACGCTGGACTCGATGATGGGGACCCTGTTTTACCTGCTCGCTTTCGCGTTTACCCGGGTTTGCTCGGGTCTTGGATATGCGGAGTCCAGCGTTCAGACCGGACAGAGAGCGGCCAGCAGACACAGGTAGGGTCCGCACGTGCTGTCATGAACCTGCGGCTCGAGCAGCCTGTAGGGGAAAGAAAGCTGCAGTTCAAACCCTCCACTGGAAAAAGGCTTATTTAAGGTTTTCGATGATGTCAGGGTGACCCACTAAACGGCTGCTGCTTTCTGGTGGTTCATCCACAGCAAAATGAGTCCGTCAGTTAATTGATAAGTCGATTGATTGTTGGTTACAGCTTTTAAAATGTAAAGGTTTGCTGTTTTCTCCGTCTATATTAATGAAAACTGAATTTGTATTCGTTTTGGATTGTTAGTCTGACAGAATATGACTTCACCTTGGGTTTTAAAAGAATGTTGGGATTCTTCACCTTTTCTGATTACCTAAACACTTTATCGGTTACACAAAAAAATCAACAAGTTAATCACACATGAAAAGAACTGAATTAAATTACGAATTTTAATCAGATTCTTAATGTATTTAGGGATGACAAAGTTAGCTCCGACAAAACTTTTTCCCTGTGGCTCTCAATTGGACAAAATCCATTTTGAGGTTTGTTTCCCTGGTAAATGTCTCTTTTTGAGTGCACAGACTGTCAAAAATACCTTCTTGCAGAAGTAAACATGGTGTAACTTCTCATTCTCAGAGGAAATATCTTATTTGTGAGTAGATCTCTTGCTCAGCAGGGGCTGAGAGTGATGGGTTGTGATGATTTAGGGGCCCCCAGATATGGAAGGGGCTTACAGGGATTATAGATATTTACTGTTTCAGGGCCCCAAGTGAAAAGTTTTCAGGGGGCCCAGAATCTCTTGCGATGGCCCCAGTGTCAGCTCTGTTGGACAGGAATTTATCATTCTGGCAAAAAAGTCAGGTAGAGGGGAATGGGCTGCTGAGTTGCATGGATAGTGAACTTTGCATGTCACTAATCCAGAAGACTGATCCAGTATGAAAAATGGTCTTTTTCACTAAATGTAATTTTAATTTTCTCTTGAGGGATTTCAGATTTACTACCACCTTGCCCTCTTTTATGGGACAGTAAGGACATTTACATTTTAGCAATTAATACTCACTCATAAATCCATGATGGCTGTTGGATTCCCTGCCCATAAATCTGTTAATATTGTCAGAGAGCCAACACATGTATGTTTTTATTGTGCTGTAGTAGCCCAGTAGTGTATCATTAGCATGTAATTGAACTTCTGCCTGAGGGTCCCGTGCGTGGATGGCCCCCTCACCTCTGTGGACAGCTGTGCGCCTGTGTGACTTCTGTGACTTGCATTCTTGTAAATGAATCAAGGAGTAAAATTTTGGGCTATTTCAATGGCCGATTATGTAAGTGTGTGTGTGTGTGTGTATGTATGTGTTTGTCTTTGTGTGTGTGTTTGCATGTGTATGAGTAAAAAGAGGTCACAACAGAATGTCTGAGTGAATGAATGACAGAGCTCTCTCATGTGGTATGTGTCTGCCTGCATGCCTGCATGTGTTTGTACTTAGCGTGTGCGTATGTGTGTGTGTGTGTGTGTGTATGCAAGGCAGGTCAGGCTCCTGGGAGTTGAGCTCCTGCAATATGAGCTTTGATCACGTTTCTCTCCACATTACGGCACAGCTTGCTGCTGCTGCTGCTGCCGTGGCTGCCTGAGTGATGAGATATGGGTGGCTGGCCTCTCTGCTGGTGGATATTGAGGCTGAACTGTTGGCTACTGTGAATGAGAGAGAGTGGGAGGCATACAGAGAAGAGGACACTGGGCAGAAGACAGAGAAAGAAAAAAAAATTGGATTGATGAAGCGGAAGGGAGAGATTCGAGGTCAAGAGAGGGACAGACAAATAGAAGCGAGGGAAATAGATATCTGATTGAGAGAGAAAGCAAGATTAAGTGAAGTGAAGATAGGGCAAAAACGGAGATGGGGAAATTTGGCAAGACAAGAAACAGGGGAGTAAAAGAAACAGGCGATGTGGAGAGAAGAGAGAGGACCCAAGCGGGCGTGACAAGTGGGGATGAAAGAGTGAGAAAAGAGTGGGAGGAGGGACACAGCAAGAGAAAAGGCAGACTGACATGGCAAGAGAAGAGGCCTGGGTCCTTCAATACCTGGTTCCTGCTGAAACCAGTAAGCTATGAAATAGTCTGCATGGCTGACCAGTGACGTATACAAACACACAAACCACACACACAGAGTGATGCTTCGGGAAGAAGAATGCACTGGCCCGTGGCATTGAGGTTTGCCCCTCTGACATCTATTTGAACTCAATTGATCTGTTTTGACAGATGTGTGAAGTATTCCATAAGTGGTAAAGGCTGTTGAATGGACTGAAGACATCCAGCAGGGGTCTTATGGGGGGGGGCTCAGGGGGAACTTGGAGCCATCTGACACATCTTCTGCCAAGATGCCGGAGCTGCACACCGTCCTGTCTGCTCCAGACAGAAGCAGAGGTAGGGAAGAAGCAACGGCGTGTTGATGCACGTGTTTCGACGCAGGTAGACCGCTGATTTGTTGTGGCTCGTGTGCACTTAAAAGGATGAAACGTAAGATCACCGCTTGAGGGTAGGAAAGAGCAGCTGCAGGGCGTGTTTCATCACCATCCTGTCAGTGTCTGATTAATCATACTTCTCTTCCTTTAGACTTTGTTACAGTAAGGGGCTCACCACAGGGGCTGTAAATGTAGACAAATGTACTGTATTCCAGTCTTCAGTCTCTGGATGTCCAGATGTATTGTTGATATGTTGGGGTTTTTTTTACATGGCGTTCTGTTTTGTGGATGGAACAGAAAAAAAACAGGGGAGCGACAGAGATGATGAGTTCTGACAAACTTTATGGTCTGTGACATTTAGCCTTGTAATGCAAGTACTATGTGGTTAAATGTATGTGGACAACATATATATTTTTTCATGATTTGGGTTGTCTCATGGATGTATCTTACATGCTACAGCATATAATCATAGATAATAGTGTGCTTCCTTTGTGGAAACAGTTTGGGGAAGGGCCTTCCTGTTGTCAGATCCAGGAAGACATGATTTTCCCAGTTTGGAATGGAAGACCTTGACAGACCTCAATCCCATGGGATCGTTGTATCACTCAAAGTCAGTGCCAGGTTAGCCCTGACTGTGCACTTCATATCATGGTCCATGGCATGGCTATCTTCTGAAGCTTTTAAGTCACAAAAGAAATCTGCCTATAAAACGTATCTCAGAAAGAATGAAGGAAATACAAAATCACCAGATGGTAGAAAATCTCAGAGACTTTCAAGGTTGAAAAAGATGTCATCAAGTGGTAAAAAACAAACACAAAAAAATAACTGGAAAAGGAGAAAGGGCTCCTCTATTAAAGACAATACAAGCCATGTAAGATACAACTCGATGACTTAAGATAGACAAATGTGTCCTACCTTGTATTAACCTTAATAGAAGAGATGGTTTGCTCTCAGAATCAATATTCTTAATTTAATTTGTTAATTTACAGACCCCTGAGTTACTTTTTTTTCTTCAGCATCACAGTCATTTTCAGTTTATTTTTTCAGCATAGTCTCTCCACGCAAGATTGAAATAGGTAATACTGGATATGGTCCTCCATCAGGCCTGTGCCTTTCCTCAATTACGCTCATGTGTAATGCTGGGAGTAAATCCCTGCAGCCAAATTTCGACATCTTGTGGAAAGCCTTCTCAGAGGAGTGGAGGCTGTTATAGCAGCACACTAATGTCCATGGTTTTGGAATGAGACAGTCAGAACACAAGATGCCACTTGATGTGAAGAGAACATGGAGCAAGTCAGTGCAGACATTCAAGAAGGAAAGAAAAACTGCATTCTTTGAACTGTGTTGTTGTCGTTTACCACTGTCTATTTCTCACTTCTATGGATAATGTAGATATCAAACGTTAACACCAAGTTTTGCTCCCAGCCCTTCTGAATTAAGTAACAAGGGGTTCTCTGTACGGTTGCCATTTGGCACCAGCATTTAAGAGTCACAAGGAGAAATCAATCAAATAAAAGAGTCACAGATAGCTGACAGTTACCACATCAAACCAAGCCTACTCTGCCCACTGACCTCTCTGATATTTCTCTTTCTGCCTCCATACAGTACCAATGGTCTTTCTGTTGTCAAAAGGAACTTTGGGGAGAGGTCATAACAAAATAACTTCTGGAATACATCAAACACCAGCAATTCAGATTCTCTAATGGTGATAGAGCATCCAAGGACTGAGATTGAAATGAAATTGAAAAAAGTCAGTATGTATTTAGAGCAAGAATAATTGCCAGTAATTCAGCTTCTTTTAATAATTGCCCAAGATCACGCTAATTGCCCCCAGTGCCTCCAGTTCAGCAGTACTAGACTGCGGTTGTGCTGTCTTCTGTTGTGGTCCCTCAGAATTTTTGCTTGCGTGCAAAGTCTTATGTGGGTCAATTACAGTGGCTATAAATTTGCCCTGTATCCATCAAAAGAAAAAGAGTTGCCTCTAACCATTAGCGTAAGACGTACATTGTGTATAAAGTTCACAACTTGCCACTTATGATCTTGTGGTTTAAACATTTCATCCATTAAGTCATGTCCTCAGACTTAAAATTATAAGATAAAAGAACATCTATTAAAATGCTCATTAAACAGACCCTGGTACAGTTCAAGTAGGAGCACTGGCTGTGACTGGAGTGGGTCTGTATCTGTATTTTTAGGTCAGTGACTCTGATGTCAGCTGGATTTTTTTTTGGCTTTGATCCCTCACTGAAATATCTTATAACAAATACTGGATGGAGAACCACCCTGAGTTCCACATTTGTGTTATTACACATTATTATTTTATTTTTTTATTTGTCAAGTTCTTTGGTTAATGATAAAACCCCTGCTAAAGTAATGGCGTTCCTGTAAATGTAAATGTTGGCATGCTAACATGGTCAAGTCAGTATAGTCTCACAAGCTTCACAAGTCTCTTAGCATCTGAATCTTAATCTTGTGAAACACATTTCAGGGAAGTTTGTGTTTCCCACAATGCACTGTAATAAAATTAAAAATCCTGGCCACTATAGTGACAGCATACCAAAATGCTCCGCTGTGTCGTCAGGCAATTAGACTGTAACAGGACTGTCCTCTTCTTGACCAGTCCTTGGAAAGTGTCCAGATTCACTTCATCTGCGTGATTTTCTGCTTTCTGCTAATTAGGCCAGCAAACAAATCTCTTTACATATGGTAATGCCAATGTGGGAAAAGGGATCCTTTCCAGTCACAGTCATTGTAACCTAATTACCGTAGTTCCAGGAATGCATAGCATTTGAGAACGTCTTCTTCGTGTTTAGATAGTTTAGGGTAAAGTTACAGAACACTGACTCATCCCATCTTACCACACATAAACAACAGAAATTGTAAATCTCCTGTCAAGTCAAAGGATAAATGGAACAACATGATGACACATTCAATTACCGAACGTACCATTGTGCTTTACCAGCTAATAAAAGCTTGACCTAGGTAAATAGTCTGCACTATTTTTGGACAACTGCACATTTAAGGCTTTGAGGAGGCTTGTGGTTCAAATGCACATGCCTCCATAAATGGCTAAAATTCAAGTGGGCCACAAAAACCTCCTGCAGACCCCTGAACATGGACATATCTCAACAGTAATGTTAAAGCAAGTGGCAGTATCATGGACGCTTTGTGTGTACATCTTCATGACCGCAAGGCTAAACAATCAGAGGTGAGTTTACACAGTCACTCTACCCCTTGATGTTGGAACAGGTCAAAAGGGAAAATTGTGAGTGTGTGTGTGCAAGTAAAACGACATTTTAAGAGAGAACAGACAGACCAGAAGAATGTGTGTTTCTGCCGTTATGTGTGTTTGTCTGTCACCGTGCGATCAATCAAGCATGAGTGAGTGCACTTAAGTGTGTATGTTGTCGTCTGTGACAGTCTGTGTGCTTTTCGGTGGGCGTGCAGGGGGATACCTTTACAAGGGCGTTGGAGGGGTGCTTGACCTCTGGGTCACAGTTCAAACACTAAGGCCCACCCCTTTTCATCCACTCATTGAGGTTGCTGTCACAGCCTTCCCTTGAAGCTAAATGAAAGGTCTGCCAACAATGGGCGTCGCAAAGTTTTCTTTGTTAAAGTATTAAACCTCGGCTTCCTTTTTTCTCTCTTTCATTCTTTCCCCCTCCTACTTAGCTATTTATGTCACTTTTTCCACTGAATATTTCTCTCTTACCCACAATTCTCCTCTGTAGGACTCATGCAGTGATACTTTTGAATAAAACAAACCTGTGTGTGTGTGTGTGTGTAGCGGGTGAGACGTCGGGCCGTGACTTCCTGCTCGGCTACGAGGTGTCTGTCTGCTGTTTTCTAAGGAGGTGAAATTTATTGGGGGGATAAAGAAATGCTGAGACAGGTGCAAGAGTTCCACTCACGCTGGGTTATGGCTCTATAAATAACATGCGATGCGTGCAGTGGAAGATTCGCCTCTCGTTGCCTGGCGGAGAGGTAATGAAGATGTGTCTGCAGGAGGACAAAGTGTACGCGTGTTAAACAACATGCATGTAGGTGTGTCGAGGCCTGTTTCCTGTTATTTTGTGAGAATCTGTAAAGGGAGGCGCACTTTTTTGGTTTCACAACAACACACTTTGTACAACAAAGATGGAGTTGATCATTTTTCCTTGAGTGAACATGATGAGTAACCCCTTAACATGCAGTTTTCATATTTCTCTCCCCTTGAAGCTGCTGTAATTGATCAATTTATATTGATAATGGTCCATGATGAAACCACAGAGAACTGTTGCTGGACTCTGTAAGTTCATGAAGAGTGCACTGAGGAAACTTGGGGGAAATTTGACGGTACTGTAAAGTCAGTGAGTATAGTGTAGGACTCACAAAGGTGTAACGTCAAAAGAGATGGTCATCGTCACAATCTCACAGAATTTTCATCCAACTCTGATGTCCTCTTTGCATCTGTGAAGCACTATAGTACCTCTGAGCAAGTTGTTTTGGTTTGGTTTGTGTCCATTGCCCTTATTTAGAAAAAACCCAGTTAATACAGATTTACAGGTTCACTATGGAGATTTGCCAACATTTTACATATTCTATGTTAGCTTGTTCCACCTATTAAGTATTTGCTGTGATTACCGTCAACACATTTTTTATTCGGGCTGCAGCATTTAAATCAAATATTCCCTGATTGGCTATTTGTATCAACTAGAAATAAACTGTCATTTTATAGACATTACCACGGCCCCTGCTGCACTTTATTACACTAAGTAAGTTAACCAGATGTGAATTTGCCAAACCAACCAGTCCTTGAAGTCTTTCCACTTGTAAAACCAAAACACGGGTGTTTGATGAAAACACTTGCCGTATAAATTCTAACACCATGTTTTGGTTTAATAAGATAGAAAGCTGTGAGGATGAATACTAACCAAAATGGTTTGCCAAATCCATGGCTGATTAACTTTTGCTCCTCTGAACAATGCAGAGTCACCCCGAGAAGCCAGTGTCCCAAATGGGGCTAATCATTACTCCCCAAATTAGCTTGAAATATTTGGTGCCTTTGGAAACTTTTCCACAAGAATTTTGCTGAAAATTTTTCTGGTTTTCACAATGTTTGGCTGCACAGTGTGAGCTTGTAATGACCATTCCACAAGGGGTCATTGAAGTTTGAAGCCTTAAACAACTTGAAAGTTGAAGGTTTTAAAAAAGCATTGTGCTCCAGTTTTACATTTACATCTCTGTGTTTTGCTGTCTGCCAGACATTGCGCAAATACATGTGTTTGAGCTGGACTTTTTATGTGTCGCTGATATTATGAAGGAAACAGGGAGATTAGCAACTGAATGTGCCACTGAAGTGAGACCAAGCACACACAGCCACACATGTACTCTTTACATGAAACATCATGTTGAATGGCTATGGTTATTAACTGGAACGTTAATGTTTAGCAGAAGATATCTCTTTGTGGAAAAATAAGCATTAGTTGTTTGATGGTTTTGCGTCTACGTTTGGATCTGCATGTCCCACTGCATGTGTGGGACTCTTGTGAATGCATGGCTCTGTGTGAGTTTGTGTGTGTGTGTGTGTGTGTGTGTGTGTGTGTGTTTGTGTGTGTATGTGTGTGCTTGTATAATTGTATTTTACACTTATGGAAAAGATGCCAAGTGTAGTTAGCTGACTCTCATCTGAGCGATTTCTCTGCAGCCATTTGGATTAATAAGACTTTATTGGATTACTGTTTGGAATGCTTAACTTCATGCTGGTTAGAGACAGAGACAGAGGGGAAGGTCAGTGGGTTTGGAGCTTTAATGTTGTTTTTGAAGGTGTTACCCATGCAATAGAAAATGTCCACGAAGGGAACACATGCACATGTACATTACCTTTTTTTGTGAAGGGAATATACAGGCGCACACACACAGTCACAAAACCACAGACATAATGTTTCATACACTAATACTTAGTCATCCTCCTACAAATATAAAGGCTCCTCTTATGTATTTCATTGAAGTGAAAAACCAGTGATGGAACGATGGAAAATGAACTGGCAGGAAGGGCGGTGTGTACAGTGCTGCAAGTGTGGGTGTTTGGAAGCTGCAGAGATGGGGGTGAGTTGTGTGTTTGTGTATGCATGCATATGTGTGCATGTGTGTGTGTACCCGCATCTGTGCGTGCGATGCTTAGGTTTATTTATATGAGACGCAGCGCCTGTTCCCCATCATAGCAGATAGGGTGTTAACGTTGCCAAATTTATGCTTTATCTGTTGTCTGTGGCCCCGAGCGTGAGTAAGTCAGGATAACAGATTGGCAGAGCTGGTTCACTGAATCACAGTGACAAAAAAAACACCTTGGAACTACAGGGAGAAGAGACAGAGCTGTGTTGATGTATCACTGCTGTCGATTGCTTTTCCCAGATGTTACCTCCCCCATCTGTGCTGCTTCAACTCCTGATGGAGATGTTAGATGCCTTGTTTCTCAAAAACGTTTGAGTCTAACATACACAGTCTAACAAACCGCAGACCAAGATAACCCAAGAAACCCTTACAAGGCGTAATGCAATAAGGATCACTGAGCTGAACCGCAACACTCTGGAGCTACGTGAGGGGAGATGCAGAGTTTAGTGGCACTGACGCTGGCTGCTGTCAGATGTATGGTGGCAGAGTTGTGCTTTGAATCAGTTCCAAGCTCTGATAGACTCAAGAAATATAATGTAACAAAGTGCAGAGTGGTAAAGTACAATGAAGGGCAATTCAGTTCTGTGGAAATACACAGAGCGAGTTATGGCACTGTTCCGATGCATGAATGCTGGATGATGTCAGTCAAATGGGTTTCAGTTGTACTCATCTGGTGGAGACCCCAGGCTCAGCTGAACACCCCCCCCCCCAAAAAAAAATCGAATTGAAAGTAACACAACATACTGCACTGTGGAGATACAAAATATACACAGTCCCTGCTATTGTGCACTGTTTTCTTATTCGTAGATCTGATAATCCACTGCGAAACCATCACAGCATTGACCTACAAGACTACAAGATTACAAAGACTAAAAATGATTTTCACAACAATTGAATTGTAGTGAGGGTCCCAAAGTGTGTCAAGGTAACAGTCCCCACACCCCTACACCACCAACAACAACCTGGACTGTTTGGATCTGTAGATTCATGTTGTTGGTGTCAGATTCTGACCTGACCATCTGCAGCCTCAGCAGACAGCCAGATCCATCAGACCAGTCCTCGGCTGTCCAGTGTTGGTGAGTCCACTGCAGCCTCAGATTTCTGTTCTTGGCTGAAAGAAGTGGAATCTGACATGGTCTTCTGCTGTTGTAGCCCAGCTGCCTCTAGGTTTGATGTGTTGTCCTTTCATAGGCGCTCGCGTACATGTGCACCTTGACAAAAACCTTTACAGTAGATTCTGACAGCTAATTAGTCCTTCTTACTTTCCCACATAAGGGGAGCAACAGAAACTCATGAGGGGTTAGGGAGGATCATGCCATGATAAACTCTCACTCAGACAAGCTCTGGAATGAAGGGGAGGATTATGCTCTTGGTGGGTGAGGCGGTGGGGCCTGGGTGTGGGATGAGGTATAGATAGAGTGAGGGACACATTGAAAGGAGAAGGAGATAAACAGATGGACAGGGAGAGACGCAGTTGGAGCGGGATGAAATGAAACACACAGCTAGAATGACAAAAAAGTGTGGGAAGAGTGAGACAGCTCCTCATAGACACGGGTAGCCTAAGAAAGACAAATAAAGTGAGACACGTAGAGCAAGAGAGTAAGATGAGGACAGACAGAGGAAAAGATGGAGACACAGAAAGACAGAATGACAAGCATGAAGAGAGAGAGAGGGAGGCTGCTGATTGACTTGACATGAAGACATGAACGAACTCCTTGTACACTCTGATCTTGATCCATAAACCCTTAGTTCTGTTCAGATGAAGCTGAGAGTGACACTAATTGACCATAATAACCACCAGGGAAATAGCAGTGGATGGGGCTTCTGGGTAATATGAAAATGATGATAGAGAGTGACTAAAGGGGCGTCTGTGTCTTAAATCTATCTGCAGTTGTTATCCAGAGAGATATCTGTGGGTGAAGGGAGGTCAGGGGGATGAGGACAAATCGAGGGTATATGGAAGTGCGTGTGTTTGTGTGTGTGTTTCGTGTTGTCCAGTGGCCGGTTGTAGATACACCCATAATTTGATTTCCTGTCAAATATCTCAAACTGTTTAAGATTAACATGAAATTCCACACATTTGAGCGGCAAGATATTTTATGATCAGTATCATCAAGTGTTTGAATGGAACCAATCCGTTTCACACGGACGTGCAGTTAAACACCACAAGGACATGTATGCGTGTGTGTCTTTGTGTGGGTTGCTCAGCGTGGACTTGAGGAGACACACAATGGGAGCCATTGTTGAAATCTTGCCGTTATCCTGCGCTGATCTGACATTTGCTCCAGCAGACCATTTCTCTTGAATGTTGTACAGAATAATAATCAGCCTGGGGGTTTTGAGATATCGATCTCCAAAGCTCACTGGAGCTCCTCATTCAACAAGTGACCAGATTTCTGATTATTATTTCTCCAGATCTTTCCTCTTTCTCCTTAGAAACAAAGAACAGCAGCTGAAGTGCACAAACACAAGTGGTATAAGTTGTGTATGTGTGTGTTTGTGTCAACGCCCAACTCCAAACTTATGGCAAAACTGCCAGTTATTTATTTGTGTTTTCCCCTTTCCTGCTTTTGTGCATGATTTCACAGGAACTGGTGTGCTTATGTGGTGACACGCACAGTGAGCTGCGTGATGGAGGACGGGGTGGAGACGTACATCAAGCCGGACTACCAACGCTGCACGTGGGGCCAGTGTCCTAGAGTGGCGTGAGTATCTCTTACTGTGTTCTTCAGTATCTCATGCCTCCGCTGATCCACTCTGTCCACTGCTGGAATCTGATCTGTATTCAGTCCCACTCCTCCAACTTCCTGTCATCAGTTCCACAGAAGTTTGTATCCTCTATCCATGCGTGTTCTCTCCCTCTTTCCTCTCTGCGGATACTGTCGTCGCTCTTTTCATTTTCTGCCCATCTTGGTCGCAGGGGATTTTCAGCAGTCTGGTCAGGAAAGTGAAAGTATTTGCCTGGTTAATCTTAGTAATGAAGTACTCATCTTACAGTGGAGCTCCAGTTTGCCTGGTACAGACCCGGATATTCCTAATATTAGGAGTATTTCAGCAGATTTACAATATATATGATTGGTTGAATTATTTCTCCAGATGTGGATGTTATGCTTGCAAGAAAGCGTTAATCAAGCGCTCCTGCTGTTTTTCCTCTTTTGAAGTTTTCACCATGTTGTTTGGCCCTGGCCCCACTGCTTGATCCCCATGCCTGCCAGGGACCTCGGCCTAAACCTGGGTTATGCTAAGAATGAAGCCGACAGGGGTTCCAGGCACCACAGCCTAGTATCCTGCCCCCATAAAAACAATCTCTATTTCTTATTCTGTCTCTCTTTCTTTTTATGACTCTCCTCCTTTCTCTCTCTTTCACTAATGCTACCCAACTCCGCCTCCCTCCATCTCTCCGAGCCCTGTTTTTGTTTTCCCTCTGAGAGTGCATTGGACCTCCTTTTCTCACGCTCTCGGAGCAGGGAGCTGGAAGATGAAATCTTTTCTATGGCACAGGAGCGAGCTCAGCGATACCTACAGTGATGTCTGTGGGTTGGCGCGGGGGAGAGCAACCTGCTGAACCCTCACGGTCAGGGCTTGTTAATGTGCCGCCATGCTACCATAAATCTTTATGGAGATTTCCGCAACATTCTGGTCTATTTATTGCATTGTTACTGTAACAGGGGGTCTCTTCAGTGGCAGAGTTGAGTGACACTTTAATGATAAAATGGCAGCACCGCCAAATAAAACATTTATATTCCTTTTATATGGGAATCATCTGTAAGCAAGAAATTAAGATTTAGCACTGGCTGAATGCAGTTGGTTTTCTTTGGAAAATGGGACTAGAATAAAATGTAATGTTTACAAAGCACTCTTGATCTCATCCGTCATCAGTGGACAGTCTGTAGCTATTTCCAGACATTTAATGACTCATTAATGTGAACAGAGTACAGTGATTATACTCAGTACAGGGTTTAGGGACCGTAATTGGTCTTGACATAGTTATCACGATCACACTACAAATTTAAAATCTCATCGTGCTGTGACCTGGCACAGGTTCACTCAAGCCCCAAGTTAGACTGGAGTTTGAAGAAACAAATCACCAAGACTCTGGCCAAGTCTCCAGCCATGGTAGCTGTTTTTTTTAGGCTGTACTTAAGCACAGAATGGGAACATGTGCAAAATAACAATGCTAACATGGTGATGGGGCAGTGCCTGCTATATTCACCATCTTAGTTTAGCCTTTGCTAACTTTTGCTAATTAGCAAGTAGCCAACGTCAGGTATGTTTTGTAGATCATAGGAGTCATAGGATCTCTAAATCCAGAGTTCAGGAGGAGCCATCCTCTGATGATCATGATTGCCTGAAACACAATTCAGTGACAATCCATCTAGTGGCTGTTGAGATATTTAAGGCTGGAACTAAAGTGGACCAACAATCCAATGGATGATTTCAATCATGAAGCCACATCAGTAGCATCGCTATAAACTAAGTGTAAATGTACAACACACACTGCAGTCCAAGTCCCGTCCACATCATTGGTGTTAAATCTTAAGTTGTGTCTAAAATGTGGAGAAGCAGCTGAGAGGAAATGACATGTCACAACTGTTTCCTCCTCAGCTACCGGACATACAGGAGGCCAAGATACAAGGTTGCTTACAAGATGGTGACAGAAATGGAGTGGAAGTGTTGTTACGGTTACTCGGGGGAGAACTGCCAAAATGGGCCACAGGTAACCACCGACACTCAGGTCAGCGGAGGGAGACCTCGTGTCACGCAAACAGACTACAACACAGGAGGCGGGCAGAGAGGAGAAGGTAGGCAAGATGAAAAGTGGAAAAGTCTGATTGCATGTATTAAGGATCCAGATGTGCTATATTAATCTTGTGAAATATCCTAAAAACTGGAACATGCTCAAGGTGTGCATATGAATAAATGAATTTGTAAAGACTTCATGAAGTCATAGAGTATATGAAAAGCAAAATGACAACTTTTAATCAGTGGAGGGACAATTACATGATGCATAACTGTAAGAGATAGCTGGAAATCTCCTTATCTGAATTCAAACACTACTGATATGCTGACCTCACTTAAAGCCCTTGAAAAGTTTGGGAAATTAAACTTAATTAAACTAATAAGTATTACTTAAGTATTAACATACTTATTCTTCATGAAGAGTTTTACTGTCTCAACTCACTCAGCTAATCTGCTACATCAGGACTGTTCGGGTGTGGTTTGATCAGTGCCGGCAACATCAGCAAACAAACCACCAACTGTGGTTCACAGAAATACATGACATCATCTTTTCCAAATCAGCCCCAACCTCCGAAGACAAGGAATCGGTCGAAGTCTGGCAGAAAATGTTAGACCACATTGTTCATTTTAAGAAGCTGATGAAAAGGGAAAAAAAAGGTTTTCATGAACTTTAGCAACTCTGCAAAAGTTTCCATACTTTGTTGATGAGTGTACATGTTGCAAGTTGATTTAAAAAAAAATTTAATTCTACGCTTCCTCTTTCATTTCCATTGTCTCAAGGTGACACAGAGAAGATTAGGCAGTTGGAGGAGACAATCCAAGGTCTGACCAAAGACCTGAACAACATGCAGACCACCATTCACGGCATAAACCAGAGGCTGTATGTGAATGTTATTTTTAATACTGTATCTCACACACAATGTTTTATTTCAAGAAGTGCAAAATCAGTATCAGATACAGTATCCCCCAGAATGCCAAAGGGTATACAATGTACTATATAAATTTTCCTGTTTGTTAATGTTAGTTACAGCAGATCAGCTTATGGAGAGATGATATCTTTGTTTATTAACATATACACTGAGACTGGCAATTAGTTTAGGAAGATATAAACACTGTAGCTAATGCTGTGACTTCTACCGCGCTTGTTCACCTAAATCTTAGAGTTGTATCTTCCCATATTCTCCGCACACCGCATTCTTGAATACATAATGCATTTTGTGTGTAATTTCTTCACCCTCCTCTTCTTTTTATGTCTCCCCGTGTTTCTTTTGTGACAAATGTTTGCCAGAATTTAGGGAAATCTCATCTCTTCCTCTGTATAGGACTGGCTTGAGTGGGTCAATTATCCCTGCGGATTCAGCGCAACCACATATGACGGAAACCATTAACAGCATCCAGACCAAGCTGGACCACCTGTATAACAGGACGCAGGTAAGTTAACTGTCTTTTCTGCCTGTCTCGATATCAATTTCAGTGACTAAATTTGACGGTAGACCATATTCATTATTTATCATGTTTTGATATTTTTCATGTTATGTTGGTAGGTACACGATCAGACCCTGCTCAACATCAACAATCACCTGGTGAACGGTGGGGGCAATGAACTGGATGGAGTTGCCAGAGGAGGAGGACATGGAGGGAACCAGCTGAATACTCTGAAGGAGGAAATACTGACAGAGCTGGAGAGAAGGGTGTCTTTGTCCTGCTCTGCCTGCCAGGTGAACTTCAATGTGCAAACATTCACAATAATTTGTTCCACTTATTTCGAGTATGACAAAAAAGTAATATCTGTTTGTTTCGCTCTTAGATTTTCATGCATCTACTTTGTTGCCAGTGGTGCTTTGCCTGCAATTTCTGCTGCTCAGAGCAGTAAAAGATAATGGCCTCATGCAGGCTGTAAAACAAGGAAGCAGCACTCCCACATAAACCACTGCACAAACAGAAAATAAAACTAAAACAAAATACAAAAAAGTTTAATAATCACAGAGTGAAAGAAAGATAAATAAAAAGGAAAATGGCAAAAAAGACAGCAAGCAATCATTTTCCAGCTGTGTGAAATAATTGGAAGGTTAGGACTGACACTAATATAAATATTTTTTTTTTAGATTTAGCTTTTATTTTGCATAGATGTATTTCCAACCGCAATCTTTGGCCTACTTCTACTTCACATCTACTATTTCAGACAACACCACCCATCACCTGTTCCTCACAGGTTTTTATCCTATTGGTTGAAAGCTCCACCTGAATTTCATTATTTTGTATTAGATGAAGAGTGGCTGTGCAGATGCTTCCCAAACCTGGCATATCAAATGCTAACTTCTCCACAAAACATACAGAACAGAAAATACTTCAGCATTATTGGAAAGCAACAAATGCAAACTTGTGATGCATTTTGTATTTGTAAATTGGGAACTGATTTTACATTACCGCATATGTGGAAAAAGGTTGCATAAAAACCTTTTGTGACTCCAGGGGGAACTGTATAAAATCTGATCATTTGCCTCAAGCGGTCTGCTTGAAACTAGAAGCTTGAGGCTATATGAGCCGTTACCCACATAACACGCTCTGAGACAAACAGTCAGTGGTCACGTTGCATTTTAGTTTGTGGATAATGTAGGTGTACAATTTACACCACTTCTGTACCTCAGGAGGGGCATTTTTAAAACTAATAGAGATCAAGATGCAGATTACTTTGGAGTAACATTGCCAAAAAAACCTTTGCATGAGAGACTTGACATCATAACACAGAAGACATAGTTGATGCAAGTTGAACTAAGGAAAACAGTTCTTGTAATCCCTGTTTCTTTCAGGCTGGTGTGGAGGACCTGAGACGCCAGCAGCAGGACAACAGGGAGAGGATCAGGGCCCTGGAGAAGCTGGTTGGCTCTATGGACCAGCAGCTGAGGCAGAGCCTGGAAATCTCACGCCGTGAGACTGAACGCTCCCAGACCTGCTGCAACGCAGTCACGGAGCTGGAGAGGAGGCTGTCGGACCTGGATGTCCGAGTCACCTCCACCGCTAACAAGTGTGACACCATTAAAGGTCGCCTGGACAAGGAGCTTGTGGGGACAGGTGGAGGGAAGGGAAGAGTGACAGAGGACAAGTTGAACGGCAGGCTGAGAGAATTAGAGAAGAAAGTCAATAACACGGTGAGAAAGGCAGAGCAGAGGTGTACCAACACTGGGAACAACTTGAAGGACACTGTCCAGAGAGATGTAACGCAGATGCGTAACATAGTCCGCAGTCAATTTGATGACCACAGCTTCAAGATAGGAAAGATCGAGCTGGATGTGGCTGTTCTCGGAGACACAGTGAGAGACCACAGTCGACGTTTAGGTCAGGTGGAGAACATTACAACCTTCTTGGACAGGAGGCTTACATTGACCACAAAAATGTGCAATGAGACCTGTGGCCCTAATGGCAAAGACAGTAAGACTGATGACAGTGTGAAAACTATAGAGTGGAGAGTTGTGGCCAATGAAGAGGAGATCCAGAAGTTTAACACCAAGTTAAAGGATTTGTCTGTGTCAGGAGACTCCCTGATTGACAGAGTGATCAACTTATCAGATGACGTCAAAAAAATAATAGCTGTGACCGGGAAGAACGGCGAGCACTTCAACCGGATCATCACAGAAGTTGAAACACTGGGCCGTGATTTTGAAGATTGCTCAATTTGCAGCAGTATGGAGGAGGACTTACGTTCACTTACCAACTCCACCATCAGTGGCCTCAGCAGGTGTCAGACAGAGCTGGTGGACCTGCGGAGGAAAGTCAACTCAGAAGAGTCTGCCTGCTCTCAGGTGTGCTCCAACCTTCAGGAGGAGGTTGGACATCTCAGAGAGGAGGTGGAGGAGTGTACCGGGCAGTGTAAAACCAACATAGATGATCTGAAGAAACATGTGGACAGTCATACTGTCCACAGCGGAAGGTTAGGAGGGGATCTGAAGTCCATCCAAGGAGAGTTGGCTGGGGTTATGTTCACGTTTAACTCCATTAATGACACTCTGAAGGGCCTGGGGAGGACCGTACAGACACATGGCAACAGGCTGACTGATCTGACCCAGGACAGGGATGTGGTGAGATAATTTAATGATGAACATTTACTGCCAGTTATACTGCTGTTACAAGGACACTTCATGTCTTATATTTTGCTGTTGTGATGCCTACAGTTGAAGTTTCCTTATGACCCTTATGATAGGTTATTTTTTTTCCAACCAAAGAGTGGTTTTTTTTATCTGATTATGTAATCGAAACAGAATTTAGAGACCTGAGGAGATGAATTATGCAGGATTTATAGCTAGAGTCTGCAGCTATTCTTTGATGCTGTATGTACTATAAACACTGAGATGCAGTGAGCATACGGTTCTTCCTGAGGTGAACATGAATGTGTGTTGGTGGAACAACTTCCCAGCACAGCCAGGGCCATACTGCTAGTGTGGCCAAGAAAGCAGAAATTATAGAAAAGTCAGAAAAATAATCATAATTTGTCCACCTAAAATATTACACCATAACCCCCTGCTTGTTTCTTATCTGGTAAACACTTGTGACCCCTCGGATTTTTGTTTTGACCCCTTTGGGAGTCCCAAGCCCCCAGTTTGGGAATCACTTATTATATTAACCTTTAAACTCTTCCCTCAGAACAACAAAGAAAAGAGCAAAATACCTTCATGATAATAATGATGATAATTTGCTGAAAATCTGTTTTGTTTGATTAAACTGTACATAATGAGACATAACTTTTCTTTATGTACTCTAGAAACAATGATATGTCATTCAAACATGCCTCATGTTTATCTGGACAACAGTATTTTCACATAATATTATTGTAGTTATGAAAATATTTGAGCACATTACAAATATTTGAGTCTTCTCGACAGACATGGCTCAGATGCTATGCTTACATATATGTGTATGTATAAGATACTGTAGGAAAATAAATGGTAGCAAAGAAGGAAAAGTATATTTGTAGTAGTACTTTGTCAAAGGAAACTCTTCCAAAATACACACATTAACAAGTATCTGCTTTCTCTAAAAGGTGAACAACTTGCAGAAGGAGCTGATGGAGCATGTTAGTGACTCAAGGATCCAATTCAACAGCCTGGGCAAAGATATACAAAATATAAGGAGCCACTATGTGACAGAGGTGGGGGAGTGCCGATTGGCCAGCGAAGGCCTGGGCAGTAGACTCACTAAGCTGGAGGGAGTGTGCGGACGCTTCGACTCTTTCTCCGACAGCCTGGAGAAGATCAAGGAAGGCCTGAACCGACATGTGTCAGGGCTGTGGGGCTGCGTTAATGAGCTCAACGTCACGGTGACATCTCACGGAGATCTTATCGACAATATCCAGAACGTACAGCTGGAGAATGTCCACACCAAGATCCACAGGCTGAACTCTTCAGTGCTGCACTTGGCCAAAGAATTCCACAATTTCATGGAACAGGACTTCATGGGTGAGTTGAAGAAGAAGAAGAAGAAGAAGGGCATGGGATTCAGCTTTTGGTCAAGAGATAGCGCTCAGTTGAAGGAAGGCGAGGTCAGGGTGAGGAAAAAATAGACAAACGAAGGAATGCAGCCTATCATCCTCAGAAGCATTCACTTAAGAACCCGTAAAGTCTGCAATCTGTCCGAAAGAGTAGTTTTAGTAAACATGAGGCTGAAAGCACATCCTGAGTCACACCAGATCAAATGTCTTAGCTTTCTTGGCTTACTGTACATGTTATTAGAATTCTCCCAGAAGACGTTTCCTGGTAAAAAGATTTTCTGTATGATCTCTCAGTCGTGCTGTCTTACCAAACAATCCGCTCTTCCAGGTCCACCTGGTCTGCCAGGACCCCGTGGTGAGGGAGGCGAGCGCGGACCCCAGGGTCCCGTCGGACCTCAAGGAAGGGTGGGGCCTCCAGGTAGAGAGGGCAGGCAGGGAGCAATAGGACCCCCAGGTAAAGACGAAGAACCTCGCCTATACTCTGTTTAACTTAATAACATTAACTGTGTCTTTGATCTTTCTTTCTGCACATCTACTGTATATGCGGTGTGATAAGAATAAATTCATAAACAGCAAGAACCATATTACTGGATGATTAACTCACTGTTGTTATCTTTAATCTCACTTCTCAGGTCTCAGAGGTGAACAGGGTATGTGTTACTTACTTTATAAAGAGTAAACTTGTTACTCTGCGATCTTTATCTCGCTCTAACACCTACTTTCTCCATTTCTCCTCCACGGCCAGGTCTTGCTGGGTCCGATGCCCACGTGCCACGCCTTTCTTTCTCCGCTGCACTGACTCGTCCAATGAGAAGTGCAGGAACCATCATGTTTAACGAGGTCTTTGTCAATGAAAATGATGTCTACAACCCCAAAACAGGTCAGTTTTTGTTCTGCCTAAATTTCAACAGATTCTTGTCAAGATCAATGCTATCAAACATCAATGTGTGAAATTGAGGACATGAAAATGGTTGTGGAGCCACTGTAAACAACTAATTTCAGAGGAAAAGAGCAAAATCCTGCTCAGAAATTTGCTAAATGTTGCTAGGTGACATTAGATGCCAATATCCATTAAATCATCTTGTGGTATTTGCATTCTGCCGAGCATCAGCCTGTTTCAGCATGTAATCTGTTCTCTGTGCTCACATATACGGAATTTTAATACAGCCAGTAAAGCTTCTCTTTTTGTATGTTTTTTTCTGTTTCTGGTGTCAAACAACATAAAAAGTATGAAATAGTCACTGACTACATGTTAACCTGCACTCACTTCCTTCTGCTCTGCAGCTGCTAAAATCTTGATTTCATAACCACAATGTCATCTGACTAAATCCCTATACACAAGTTAGAGACCATGGCTATGCTGGGATTTCTGTGAATCTAGTGACAAAGGCGCTATGTTGGAAGAAATAAGAAAGTCTGAACTCAGCAAATGCACATCACTAATATCCACCTTATTACCTGCTTCCATTCCCCAGGTTATTTCACAGCTCCAGTAAGGGGGAAGTACTTCTTCAGTGGCGTTCTCACAGGCCACAAGAACATGAAGATCGAGGCCGTGTTGTCCAAGTCCAACACTGGCGTGGCTCGAGTGGACTCAGCTGGGTATCAGCCCGAAGGCCTGGAGAAACCCATGGCAGAGGCCAAACACATTCCTGGAGCTCTGGCTGTCTTCAACATCATCCTGCCCATGGAGGCAGGGGACACAGTCTGCATTGACCTTGTCACTGGCAAGCTGGCCTACTCCTCCGAACCTTTGACCATCTTTAGTGGGATGCTGCTGTACGAGAACATCTGACCCGATGTGGTTTCTTTATGATCAGTCAGCCAGCGTGAAACTTTCAGCACGCGAGCATCTAATTTGTGTGCTTAACTCTGACAAACAGAGCCATTGACTGAGCAGTCAAAGAGACTGAAATAACTGGACTGATTTTATTCAGCGAGGAGAAATATACTTTATACTTTACCTTACATGCTAAGAAAGAAGGAAAAAAATCCTTTTCAACCACAATGATTTGTTTTGTGTTTCACAGCTTTAAGGAAAACTATCCATGCAAAGAGTAATTGTGTTTTTTGCTATTTGACATATTTTCTACAGAAAAAGGCACTGCAGGGTTGTCTTATCATTCCATAATTCACGCTGTGCTCTAAACTTGACTCTTTATTAATTATACCAAGATAGCCTTCAGGTCTCACTGGTGTTCATGAAAAGAAATTCGCTAAGATGATAGAGGTTTAAGGATGGGTTTTTTTGTGTGTTTTGATAGCCACAGCATATCAAAAGTTCAAAGGTTATTGCTCACTCTTATTTTCTTTTTCTCATGTAGTGTCTTTTCTTTTTGCTCACAGTTTCACTTTGACCACAAGCACATTCCCCGAAACATAATGCTGAATAGCAATTGTCTTGGAAAAATTACAGAGTGATGTAGGCGGAGGGGGATTCGGTCCAAACCACAATTCTTTAGAGGGAAATGCGCAAATGAAGTCACTGACAGTTCAGACGAGAAACCACAGGATTTTATAAATCATACGACAGCAAAACAATAAGACCATTTTAGGACATTAGCTATGCCCAGAAATTGGAGGGGGGAGTGGGGGTGGGGGTGGGGTGGGGATTTCTTTTTCTCTGTCCTAATAAGGACCATCTAAACTTGGTGGAGGACCAAGTAGTTAAAATTATGAAGCTGTAAGTATCAGTCCATCTTACAATGGAATTTTTATGCAAAGCTAACAAAAATAAATAGTGAGGCAACACATACCGCTGGCTCTGTGCTACAAATCCCTCCTCTTTCATGAATACACACACATCCTGCTTTTAGAAAACTAATTAAAAATGCTTTGAGGAGAAAATGTGTACATGATATCAAGTTTGTAGATATTCTTGAATGGATTTTTAAAGATGCATTGCAGAGACGATACAGCAGACAGCAGGCAACATGTTGCATTATATTTATATTATGTTGGAAGCAGCACATCAATTAATATCAGTATATCAGGGGTTGCTTACAATGCATATTTTTGCCATTTGTTTCCTCAGTGTTTAGTGTGGAAATGTATTTTTATATGTTTCTATGCATTTTATAACCATGAAGGAATGTACATATTGTTTCACTGTTTTGCTCTTATAAGATTTTTGAATTACCACTTCACCTTGCCAGGTACTGTATATGTTTTGTATGTTTTTGCCACGTGTGCCTCAAATACAGATACCCTGTTTTACACAGCTGATGTCAACAGCGTCACTTTTTTTCCCCAGATTCTGATCCTTTATTAAATGAGCATGTGTGTGCCACATTTTACACACTGTTTAGCCTGCATGGGATTGCATTTATATTTAATCTGGCACCTCTTTGGCTTTCACAAATACTCACAGCTGTCTTAACTTTAGTTTCTGGCTCCTGCTTCAACCTCTCTCATTCTCTTTCTCTTGACTTCAGTGGGTTATTATTTTGAGACTTAGCTGAAAAGCCATTTCATATGCTGCACTGTGGTGACACCTTCTGTTCAGTATCACTACCCTCATTCCAGCTGACGGCTCTTCTGCTGATCCTTGAGGACTCTCAGTCCCTCAAGGGAAAGAGTATCACTTGTCTTCCATTCTTTGCACAGTCGTTACTTATCAATCAAATTGCATGTCTCTTTTTTCCAAATCCCTCTGCACTCAATAGCTGTCACTCCACTGTCACACAAATTAAATCATCCACAGGACGTATGTATGTAAATTGATCTGTGCAGTGGCGGTCCACGACAAAGAACTGGTAATTCTACCTATGCTACTTACGGATGTAAGGATGCATAACAGGACTGGACATAGATGTACGCTTTATTTACGGTGGAATAATTTGATATGGCTCATAGGATTGTTGTCTCCCTTAGGAGAAGTTTGTCTCTGGCATTCAAGAGAAACATGGCAGCATGCAGCCTCTCCACATATACTGTGCAAGTGCACCAATATGCAACACTTAACATTTAAATTTAACATTCAGTAACACAGAGATATTGCACAGTCTAGCCAATAAATGTCATTATTAGTTGTACAAATGCACTACAACGAGATTTTTCACATGCCCCCCCCCCCAAAAAAAAAAAAAAAAACACCCATAACGTTTTCAACAATTCAGTCCTGTCAGAATTGATTGCATGTGCAAATGGTTCCTCTCTGACACCTGAATGTTGCTGAAATGAGACGTTTAGGGGAAAAAATGTTGCTGCTGTTGTGTAAGCGGTCCATTATTTTAATATTATCCAGTTTCATTTTATTTTGGGCATTTTTTTATTGGTTTGTTGAGCTCAGCTTTTTCTTTGGCGCGTGTTGCAGTCATGTAAACCTGCCCTTGCTGCGGTCGTATTTGCGATCACAATCCTCGTATTACCGAGCTCATCTCCAGTACTTGAAAGCGGCAACTGACACCCGCCAGATCACGGCACGTCCTTCCCGGGATTTTCAGGCGTTCCGTCGCCATGGAGCTGTTTGTTTCCGTCCCCCCGGCTCAAGCAAAGTGACAGGTTGTGCTTTAGAATAAAATAAGGACTCCCTGAAACTGTGACTGACCTCGTCGGCCAGAAGTTCTGGGTATTTGGACAACATAGGCTGAGGAGTTGGAAAGACAGTTTCCCAACATGGTAAGGAGCGTGTGCGTGGCTAGCGAACAGCAGCCCTTTTAAGTGAGCGAGTGGACGTCATGATGACTTCACGTCTATCAGTCGACTTTTTCACTCGCTGGTCATGCTGCGATCACTGCGAGTTTTCGCTTTTCAGTCTCACTCGGGTTGAGTTTTTCTGGCTTTATTTAAAAGTGTACCATTGAGGCTTAGCAGCAGTGAAAACGTGTATGGCAGTTTATCCTTTAAGTCAACGTAACGTCTCTTTTGATGTGGTGTACTAGTGACTGCGTGTGAGTTCAGTGGAGGTCAGACGATTATTTTTGGTGAAAAACGCGTTAAAGTGACGTTAAAGCAGATTATGCTGCACTTGTGTGAGTCTTGACTTTAACATTCTTCTGTAAAGTGACATGACCGACAACGTTTGTGCTCTTTGACAGAGACATTTCACATGTCCAAGTGGGAAAAAGCAGGTGTGAATACTGAAGTGATATGGGACTCTTGATGGGAACAGTCATCATTATTGTTATCAGGAACATCTGAGCCTTTCCGACTGTGACAAGTCAAACCGTCTGCTGTGAATTAAAAAAATTACATTACTAAAGTCCAACCTTACCTCCCCTGTCTTATTGTCCACAAGCCTCTCTCTGTCCCCACAATGTGTGGCAGAGTGGCAGAGGGCCGTCTGCAGGTCCTGCAGATCTACCGCCTGCTGCAGTGCGTCCACGAGGCGGACAAGGAGCAGATAGAGAAGATGGTGAACCTCGGGGTGGAGGACCTCATCAACCTCACGGAGCCGCAGAACGGCACGGGCGCGCTTCACGTGGCCGTTTCAGCCAACAACCACGGTGACGGGCCTCTCCTTTGCTCAGTCAGGTTACACTGTAATTTAGTCTAATAGTGCCTCAGCGGAGGTGGATTTACACAGCCCATTAGGCCGAAAAAGAGACGGTGCCAAACAAAAGGCATCGCAGGCTATTGTTGGCCATCATCCACAAACCTGTCCATTGTGTCAACACTTAAATTAAAATAAATTTAATCTAAAGAAGGGGGTTAGGGTTACAGTTAGATCAAATCAACCAGTCCACAGAATGTCCTGCAAAGCCTAAAACTGTTTCTCTTTTCTCCCTGACTGCTCGCAGACCTGGTCAGCTTCCTTCTCTCACAGGGAGCACACCCCGACATCCAGGACAAGAAGGGCAACACCCCAGTCATGTTAGCTGCTGAGCTGGGCAATGATGCCATAGTGACACTGCTGGCACAAAGCAAGGCTGACCTGAGGCTCCAAGACACTGAGGGCAAAGGTGAGCACTTTGCTGTGTAACACTTGCCGATGGTGGCCTCCGGAGAGGAGCAGATATTTGGGGAGAGCAGAGTACTACAGTAGATTATTTTTAACAGATTTAATCTCCTAGTCTCAGAGGTTTAGATCTTGAAGGACATACTGAGACACCAAAAAACTGAATAGAAATTAAAGATTGACACAGGTCAGTCTCATATTTTAATAATTGGGATAAACAGACAATTACTTTAATTATGAGAAAGGATCATAATAAACTCTTTAAAGTGAGACTAAGTCGATACAGAGGTGTTACATGAAGATATCAGAAATGAATGCTTTTGAGAGTAGAAGAAGAGAAGAGTTTAGGGGAGATGAATGTCCAGTATAAATATACAGTATGCATTTGATGATGTGTTGGCCAACAAGATTGGATCTGCCACAGCTCTCAGATTGATTGACAGGTCTGTTCGAAGTCGAGACAGCTTCCCTTTTTTTCTCCTTTTCCCAACTCTACGGTATTTTACTATATTATTGGTGCAAGTAAGGCTCTTATATAATGCACAGGACTGTACTTGTAATGCATATGGTCAATAATACATGCGGCTCTAATCAAGTACTGGAACAGCTTTGCTTCCACTAATGTGCTCTCAACTTTGAGCTTGAAGAGTGGATTTCTCAAGCAGATTTGTTTTCCATCTCAAGTCACACCAGCAGGTTGGTTCTGAATGCCTGGCCTTGTCTTACAACTCATGAAAATGCATGGTGCTTCTGATTAGATATTGATGAGGAGGCGGTCACCCAGACAACCCAAGTCAGAGAGCCTTAAGTTCTTCTTCAGGACCCTTTCAGACCTCTTTGCAGACCATTTACACGTGTGTCCGGGGCATGAATTATTGCAAATGGAAGTCTTTTGACAGGGAGTGAATTAAAAGGGGGAAAGAGGTGAAGAGAGCCTGTGTGCATGAACGCGTGCTTCCGTATAATACACGGCATGCACGTGCACGATTGCGTATATGTGTGCGAGTACGCGTGCGTCAGGGTGCGTGGGTACGTCTAATTACAGCTCAACCCCTAATGGTGATCCTCTCCTGTGAAACACGCTGAGTAACCCGATCTCCTCCTCTTCTCTCAAAGGACCGGTTCAGCCCAGTCTCAGCCCTCAGCCAAGCCGTTTCTCCGGGAGACTGAGTGGCAGCGGTCGCGCACGTGCTTGTGTTATCGTTGGTGTTCGCCTTAAATGAGCAGGCTGATGACACAGGATTACTTCCCTGAGTCACACGAGTCCGCGAAACATTTTTACCCCTTTCCTCCTCTCATTTCAGGTGTGCTCTTCTACTGCGTCTACCCCACCAAGCGGCACATGCGCTGCCTTCAGCTGGCGTTGCAGTGCCAGGCGGATGCCAACAACGTGTCAGCGGAGGGGACTCACGTCTTCCAGCTGATGTGTGAAAGAGCTCAGGAGTGCACCACCATGTGTCTCATCATGCTGGATGGAGGCACAGACCCCAATGCAGCTAACAAGGTGGGGGTAACACGCAGGACGTTTGAGTACACAGCACAGTGTGATTGCTCTTCATGCTGTGTGTTTTGTTGAGCTTACGACTGAATTCGGATTCTCCTCTCCTTCAGACAACCGGTGTCACAGCGCTGATGGAGGCAGCCAAGTCAGGCTCCCTGCAGCTCGTGAGAGCCATTCTCAAGAAAGGGGGGAACCCCAATGCCCTGGACCTTAAACGCCTCACAGCAGTGCATTACGCCGCCATGGGGGGATTTTTTGAGGTGCGCTGAGTGCTTCGACACTCAACCATACTTTTGTAGTACTGATTAACTAATAAGTAGTGCTGTCATTTTAACGCGTTAATTTGATTAATTAATTGCGCCGCAATTTAACGCGTTAAAACGAGTATCAACGGTGGCAAGCCAATGCTTGCGCATTTGAATTTTGGCCCATTGAAGGACCCGTAGTCTTCTCGGCCGTGCTACGTCACCTGCGCCGGCAAATTAACAAGACAGTGGGCAACAATAACAGACATGGACAAGACTCAGGAGGATGAGACAAGTGCGTCTTCAGTCGGGCCACTGAACAGCAAGTTTATTTACAAAAAGAACAGAGACGGGACGATAAATAAAAACGCTGGGATTTGTAGTTTTTGCAAAAAGGAGTTCTACAGGAGTTTTTACATTTTTGAAGACAGCTTTATTATATTTATTTAACTGTATTGCTGTATTTGTTTTACATTTTTGAATAATGCACCTGGCCTAACTGATGTGCTTGACCTTTACTTTTGGATTTCATTTATGAAGCACAGTTCACCAATAAAAAAAATGGATTTCAAATCTTCTCAAATCTTCTTACTGTATTCAATTTATTAGTCATGCACTACAATTTTTAAATATCCTAGAATTCAAATTCTTTATCAGGAGACCTTTAGCAGATATGACATTAAAATGCGATTAATTCAATTAATTAATTACAAAATCCTGTAATTAATTCGATTAATTTTTTAATCGACTGACAGCACTACTAATAACAAAGGTTTACATATGAAGATATTGTCATAAAACATCATCTGTACTCCACATCAACTTCAGGTTCAAAATTCAATATTTCTAAATGATTCTAAATAGTTTTTTTACACTTTGTAATTCCCTAAATTTGTTATTCAGTTGCTTTCACTGCAGACAGTATTTCAGATGAAAGATTCCTTGATCTTTCTGTGGTGTTCTGTGCCTCCAGGTGCTTTGGCTGCTGTCTGCGTACTCAGCAGACATGGGTGTGATTAACCTTGAGGACTGCACACCCCTACACTACGCCGCTGCCACAGGCAACGCGAACTGCTGCAAGTTCCTGGCACAGAGAGGTGTGGTGAGAGAGTCGATCGATAATAAGCATCCAGATGTCAGTGCGGTGCATTTCAGCTGCTTGGGTTTTCAAAGATAAGCTGGGAGATAGCTCTGTGATCACTACTCTGAATGCCTTAAGCGCTGCCATCACAGGATCAACGCAGGCCCGCTGCACGTCTCTATGTGTTTGTTTGTTCCGAGCTTCTACTGTATCCGTGTTGTGATACACGTAGCAACAGGAAATTATGGCAGAATATCTTGGAAGGCAGAGACTTTAAGGAGATAGCTGAATCAAATTGAATGAGGTTTTTCATCCTTGTGTTTGCAGTTTTCATCAAACTGTGCTCTGTGTTCAGGTTGTAACCCCAAGCTGAAGAACCAGGACGGCTTGCTGCCACGTCAGATCGCCAAAGACGCCGGTCACAAAGCAGCCGCCAAGGAGCTGCGGAAAGCTGAGAAGCAACAGGGGAAAGGCAACGCATCCAGCGGCGTCGGCCTCATGTCGAACCTCTGGGCCCTGACCCTCCACGACTGGTCTCACGAGCACGAGGCTGAATTACGGCAAGCCTTTGGGAAGAAATCTGAGACAGTTACCACGGAGATGTTCATTTCGGTGTTGGAGGAACTAAAAGCTCCGGTTGAACCCGACCAGCTCCACGCAGTCATTTCAGCACACGACAAGGGAAATGTGGGCTGTGTCAACTTTAACGATTTCATCAAAGGCGTCAAGTACATCAAGAAGCCGTTCCTCCTCTCCTCGTATGTGCCTAAAAAGAAAAAGGGGGAGAGGGGAGGGAAAGGAGGTAAGAAGAAGGGCAAATTTGTCCTCCCAATGCCCATCTGCACCCTCCCGCCAGAGCTCATGCCCCGGCGACCCGACGGCGGGCCGCCTCACTTCCTGATCGAGACGTACAGGGACTTCTCCGATATCCGTCGATTCGACCGCGACCACCCACCAGAACACCCCTTAGTGAACGACTCCGGATGGTACGTGGAGAAGCCCGAGAAGGTCTACACCAATATCAACTACTGTGTGAAGAGCGGCGATCTGGAGTCTTTGGACCTCGCCTTCAGTCAGGGGGTTCCTGTGGATGTTCAGGATGAGTTTTATAAGACCCCGCTGATGGTGGCCTGCTCCAGTGGCAACTATGAGGTGGCTCAGTACCTCCTCGGCCGGGGGTGAGGAAAAAAATCTCCTGCTTTTCGGTCTGCTTTTAAGAAGCACTGATTTAGCAACACAGCCGTGCTTTTTAGTTTTTGTGCTGATTACATTTTCCTGCGAATCCCTGGTGTGTAGATGTATATGATGAACAAAAACACAGATTGTAAAATTATGCTGAAACATTCACGCACAATCTCTGTTGAGATTTTGTTCCAACCCTAGCTCCTGTTACTTGTACTCTGACATAAATTTTCATCAAGTTAAAGTTATTTTTAAAATAAGTAATCTACCATTGATTGACCAGCAAACAAGCTTTTATTGCATGATACAAGCAGGGGCCATGAAGGACACCTGGATATAATATGTTTGAGATTTGATGGCTAAAACCGTCCCACGTATGTGCTAAATGATACTAATAGTCATAGCATAGTATACTAGTATAGATAAGACAACATGACCAATCTTGAAATCACAGGATGATGCGAACTGTTCGTCACAGGGCCGATGTGAACGTGTGCGACCAGTTCTTCTGGACGCCCCTCCACCACGCGGCTCACGCAGGCCAGGTGGAGCTTGTTGAACTGCTGGTGGAGGCCGGGGCCGCCGTAGATGCTCGGGCGCTCGGTGGGGGCACGCCCCTCATGAAGGCCATCCAGAGCTCTCGACCCTCCTGCGTGGACTTCCTCATAAAGGCGGGTGCCAGTGTTATCGCGGAGAACAAGAAAGGTTTGACTACGCCTGAAATCTATCAAAGTAGATTTGAAGAATAGTAATAAATAATAATCAAGTGTGATTTTTTTTTTTTACTGAACTTTCCTTTGAACCAAATTCACCAGTAAATACACTGCAGTCATTGAAGAAAGCTGTTCCTTCTTCATAGTTACCTGTGATTTATGCTGTTATCTAACTAACTGTATTTTATTTCTCCTCAGAACAAAACTGCCTGGACATCGCTCGAGCTTTTGCAGACTCCAGGATAATTGACTTGGTCAAAGACAAGATGGATTCTCTGCCTAAGACAAAGGAGACGGCGAAAGGAAACGGGAGCAAAGCTCAAAAACCTAAATCTGCTAAAGTGAAGGTACCCGCCTAACTCCATTAAATTCTCTTTACCAACTGCAAACATTAAAACTGCGTGGCTTCAAACTTTTCCTCCTTTCTTTGTTGTTATGTACCGAACGTGTGCAAAATGATGTTTCCAGTCCACATCACATACATAGCTGTCCTTTAATGATGACTTCCTGCAAATACAGCACCACTGGCCCTGTCTTACCCAAACCAACAGCAGAACATGACCTCGAAACAATGTTAGAGTCAGAGTTAACCAACACCGGCTGAAGGCCAGTCTCTCACCCCGGTGTTCGTCTGTGTACCGCAGCGCCAGAAACCCAACCCTGTAAAGAGATCTTGTGCCTGCGAGGCACCGACATGTAAGCAAATTAGACCAGATGTGTTGCGTTACAACTCGACCGCACTGGCGCTCGAATTTGCATTTCCCTACAAGCGGGCCACGGGCAGACGGAACGTATTGATTTTGACATTATGGCCGTGAAAGGAGCAGGTGGTGCCGTGGCATTCGTCAGAGATATTCATGGTGGGATTTAGCTGCACGCAGCAGTTCCAGCGGGCCGACAAAGAGTCTACCAAGCAGAATAAATCGCACGCAGGTGTAATATGGGGCTGTCTACCTTCTTCTCAGCATTTCTGGAAGTGCCCCCGTGCTCTCCTGATTTCTGCTCGCTAATGTAAGAAAGTGATAAGCCTATTAAACGCCTATCCACTGTGACTCACGAACGAGTCAGTCACTGTAAATAATACATGCGCCCTCCAGTCAAAGTACATGCTTTTCATTTCAGTGTAATAGTCACTCATGGCTCTGAACCTTTTATCCCGAGATATTATGCTGTACTCTGTACTTATAACAGTGAAGGGTGTATGCAAGCGATTGTTGTGTTGATAACAAAATTTGAACCTTAATTTTCTTTGACTGACCTCAGTCAGTTCAGTGTTCTGCCATAGGAGACACCTACAGGTTTAAGATAGTAGAATAATGGTGCAAACTGAAACAAGGAGACAGGGACTTTGCCTCACAGCGCTTCATCCAACCTGATACCAGGCACAGGCGGCCGAGTCGCAGCTGCAGCAGGTTGAAAGTGCAGGTGTAAACATCTGGATGCGCAACATCTGCAGGCAAGGAATGTAATAGATGTTTTCCTTTGCAGCTCCCATTTTTGTGTTTGTTCTCTCATTTTAGAGAGAAGGAGGTCTTAACCAGATTCTATTTGTCTGAAGTTCAACAGACTATTGGCATTTATCAGTATGTTTATCTTCATCACTGCTCCTGTCAGATTTTTTGATTTAAATAGTACTTTTAAATAAGTGCCATTGCTGTAAAGAGCCGTTAGGTTCTCTCTCGATGTCTTTTCTGTTCGGACCTCCCATCCTCCTCTCTCTTCACCTCTTTATTTCCTCTTCCTCCCTCTGACCTGAATCTGACACTTGGTGACCTGTGCTTTTTTTTTAACAGTTGCACAAACTTCTTTGATAAAAGAAGGCAAGTGTGAAAAACGTGGTGTCCTCTGCAGGGCGTTGCTGCAGAAGGTGCGGCGCACGCAGATGCATCGACCGCGACGGCAGGCACCGCTCCTCAGAAGGACTCGCAGAGCGTCATCGTGCAAAACGCCAGGATCACTGCAGGGAAAACCAACGCCACGGATATCACCTTTGTGCCAAAAACGGTAGGCCTCACCACCATTTACGGTGGATTGCCTCGATATGCTGTAGCATCTTCTCACTGTACCTACTGATGTTTTGCTGCTGTTAAGGGTGACAGTATCCAAAATGTCTCATTATTTACATTTACTACACACCAACATCATCTTATTTCTGCTTCTTATTGTTGCAGCTCTGTTATTAAAGTAGCATTTTTTAGGATTAATATGATTCCAGTGCAGCGACAGATGCAGTCTACCTCATCACTGAACGAGTTTGTGTCGGTCTGTGCCAGGTTTGGGGGAAGCCGCCCACCACCAGCCAGCTGATGTCAAAGATGGAGAGACGGAAGGAGCTGTTATCCCTCGAGGTGGACTTTGACGACTTCATGGGGCCTTTCAGCCACCACGTCCCGAGGACGGCGCTGCAGCCGGCAGCGGCAGCCGCAGACTAGACTGGAAGGAGGTTAGGCAGAGAGAAGCACGCAGACATTTTGGAGTCACACACTGTTACTTGAGTCCGTCGGCCACCTGCAACAGTTACGGATGTTCCGTTTGTCTTGGATTAATCCATTGCCATGAGAGCTGCTTTAATCGCCAGGGTTGGACATCATGCTATCAAGCCTCTCACTTTTTAATCGCATCATGCAGCAACGTAATTTGAAATACCAATACATCTTATACAACTTAGAATCTGACTCTTAGCGACAGTCTGCTTTTATTAACGATCAAATGACATAGTCATCCAAACAATGAAAATGTGAATAATCAAATCATTTTGCAAGTACACGCTGTTCAGTGCTATATATCAAAAAATGCTCAGGAGGGACTGTTTGTGTCTCTTGGCAACTGTCAAACACACAACACCTGACGCTACATATTTGTCAATACACTGGAACATACTGTATACTGAATATAAAAAAATTTGTACATGGATGCAGAACTGCTTTCATCCTGGTTCAAACCCAGAATCATTTTTCAGACTTATATGACATGCCTCTGAAGGAAGACATTAATCGCGTTACACTTGCTCAACTTAACTGAGTCTGCAGATCCAAGCAGTTAATTGGCTCGGTAAGATGGAGAAGAGCTCTGGTGTTGCAGGCTGTGATGGAAGTGATACTGGGAGTAGAGGGCTGGGATACACACTGTAAGTACACACTGCAGGTGGGACGTCAGTTAAATCCTCCCCTGACTCTGCAGTGTCTGGAGCTGCGGCGCGAGACGTGAAGAGTCTGGTGGAAGTGGCAGCAAATGAGGAGACGGGCTGGTGGCCCGTTTGATGACACCTGCTCCTCCCTTCCTTCACCAGAACATTCTTTATGGTGGATGAAACGAGCATTTGACCTGTCCTGCACCACATTAATAATTCTTACTGTGATGCATCCAGATACTCTACGAGACACCGTGCCTCCTTCATGCATTTGTTTTCACTCTTATCTGCTCTCCAGCTAGAAGCAGTTCCTTCATGAAACCAGCGGATGGAGCTGTTTGGCAGATCTGGCAATGCAGGGGTTTGCTTGTTTGTCAAGCTGGGAGGACAGGAAACTTGGAGGGAGCTCTTCTGTTTCCAGCACAGAAAGACATCAAAATGGCAGCCGTGTGTATTTACTGCGCTCATATCAGCCACTCAGACAGCTCCGAATAGGCGTTTCACATATTAATGAACAGAGGATGTCATTATAAGATGGTCAGTATTTTACTTTCACCGCCCCCCACCCGCTCTGTCTGCCTTGAAGAATTGACTTCATTAGTGGCTTCAGGGTGAGTGATGCTGAAGCTGCTGATGTTTGGCTCGTGTTTTAGCTGTTGATGTGTAAATCAAGAAGGATCATCTGAGAAGTGCACATCCTTTTCTTTGTTAAATGTTGCACTGGTGCACGCTGCCATCACCACCACCACCATCCCCAGATAAAATTAGATTGCAGTGTCCTCAAGGTCCACAGGGACTCAGTTATATAATCAAATGTACTGGCAGAGGGGGGGGCGGGGACGGTGGTAGAGGCTTTGAGGTTCATAACACAGGGCCTGGATTGTTTAAATATACAAACTCACAATACCATTGATGACAAGGATGTGAGGGGTGAGAGAGGCAACGGATAAGAGCGATGACAGCGAGGCAGAGGAGAGGAATGAGAGCAGAGCGAGGCGGTGGAAAGAGGCAGGCGCACAAGTAACGATACACAGAAAGAGAATCATAGACAGTGAGTGAAAAAAGAAAAACAGCCCCAAAACCCAACAGTGCCATTCATAATGAGGCGAGAGACACAGGGGAAGGAGACGCCTGGCAGCGAGGTGAGGGAATGGAAGAAGGCACGAGGACATAGGAGGGGAGGCGGAGGTTTCGGGGGGGGGCGACGGAGGGGGAGCGGAGGAGTGGGCGGGAAGAGAAGATGAGGGCTTTTCTAGCACAATCAGTGGCGCACAGGTTAGAGGGAGTAAACAAGGCTGCTGGCTCTGATAGTTGGCCATGACGCAGTGTGTCTGTCAGGGCGTGGGCTCCAGCTTATATGGTCATGCAGTATGGGTGCTTGTGTGTGTGTGTGAGTGTGTGTGTCATGGGGTGTATTCCTGTTGTAGGGGCATATGTCTATGGAAAAGATTATATGGACATACAGCATTTGTGGCTGTTTTGACTTATATGAATCCTTATTTTATTATTCCTAATATATCTTTTAAGGATCTGTAACATATGTTTATGTGTATGAGCGATACGTCTCTGCACGTGTATGTGTAGATGTGGGCCTGTGTGATTGCATGTGCTTGCGAATTTGTGCATCAGTCTGTGTGTAGGTGTATGTCATGCTGGCTCTTTTGTTCTATTTGTCTGCGTGTGCGTGTTGTGCTGAAATGCCAGTGTACATCCAGGTACATGGTAATATTCCCCATCCAAGGATAATGGTGTTTTTTTTTTACAGTGTAAGAGTCTCTTTCTCCCCCTGCCCTCCTCCCCCCTCTCTGCTGAGTATCAGTCTGAGCTCAGATCAGTGTGTGTGTTGCTGCCAGCAGCACTGCAGTCTCCCAGCTCTGGTCCTGCACCGCTTACTCAGCACTCAGGAGTCCAGCCCTTCACTTTCCAAAACAACACACACATACACACAATCACGCAGATTATGTTATCGCTGTTAACCATATTAGGGCTATGGTATTACCACTATTTATTACAGCATTACCTACATCAAGTATGCATGCACAGTAACAGATGTGCTCACACATGCATATAATCCTATAATTGCGTACTTGATGCAAGCAAGCGTACACTTACAGAAACTCCGGACATCACATACACACGCGCACACATATGCTGAAACATACCCAGATGCACTGTCAGTGCTGTCTGTTTCTGCCTGCAGCCTCCTGAGGCAAGCAAACACAACCTGAACACAAGCAGAATAAGCCTGTGAGGAATTATTACTTTCATCAGTGGTTAAACTAACACTATTTTGTGAGGAAATTCTCTATAAAATATCAGAAAACAGGCAACAACATCAGATGTCTTATCTTGTTTGTCCAGCAGTCCAAATCCCACAGATACAGTATTTGGTTTACTTTCATTTATACCAAAGAAACGCAGAAAACATTCAAAAAAGTGCATCCAGAGGGTTATTTTGATTTTTTTGGAGGGCGGGGGGGGGGGCTTTTTCATTAAAAACACAAAAAAGATTAATGACTAATCAAAATGCTTGCCTTTTAATTTATGGATATTGATTATCAAGTAAGTAATAGATTGATCTCCAGAGTGGACAGACATAATACATATACATACTGTACATATATTACACTGAATAAAATCTAAATTCCTCGACTTTAGTGTGTAATCAGGTAACGCGCAGGTGCTGCAGTAGGTAAATTGTAATTTTTTTGAGTGGCCTGTGTTTGCATTTTTGATGACATTAATTAAATTATTGATATAAAATACAGCACATGTCCATATCTTAAAAAAACGTAGTAACAATTTCAGGTTTAAAGAAAATCCATGTCCTGTAATTTCATGCTAAGATGGATTCAGCGCTCACGTGTTCGCTGTTTCACATCGGATGTGATGGTTCGGTTTTGTTTTGCTTGTCGGCTTTTCCCCCTCCCCTTCTTGTTTCAGGCTGTGGCAGGAGGCGTGGCTGGTCTCGACACGCAGACGAGACATACCTGATCTTCATCACTGGTAATCACCCTGTCCCTATAAAAACCCAGCTCTCACTTCACTCTATGCCAGATGATTACCATATCATCCTGCGTTTGTCTCGCCTTGCTCCCTTGCCACGCCTCGGAGGGTGTGACCAACTTCCCTCCTGCCTTCCCTGCCTGTTCTTGCCTTGAGGATTCTTCCTGTTTCCCTTTTTGCTTGAGAGACAATAAAAAACTTGGAAACTGACCCTCTGGTCTCCTGCGTTTTGTGGTCCAACGACTCGGCCGTAACACCCGACCGATAACTGTAAACACAGTGGCAGTGGTAAAGAAATGCTGTGTCCAGTGGAACAATGGTGACTCTGTACAGACCCTGGTTTACATCCATGATTGATGAGCGGGTCGTGTTTCACAGCAGCCTGACTGACTGCTTGTGACTCTAAAGCACCACACGTATATGTGTCTATGAGTGGTTGCTACTTGTGCAGGTTTACTGAGTGGGCAGATGTGTTTCTGCGCGTATGTTGCAGCGATTCATCATTCATTAGTGCGGCCTTGGCACTGCCATAGATCTCTTTAGCTTTCCCAGCTATAGATTTCAATTTGCTGCAGGCCTGGGACTTTTATTATGAGGATATTGATTTGAATTTCATAGTGAGACCAATAATGCTGGGTGGTAAACAGACGATTGGGTCTTGGCTCAGATAAACAGAGCAATTCCTAGGAAAGAGACCCAAAACAGATACAGTAAATATCTCACGAGACAGATTACAAAGTGCTGATTACTGCAGCACTTTATTAACTATACCTACTTCATGAAAAGGTCATTTCAGAAGACTTTAATTTTAAAAAAAAAACCAAAACTATAAATACATTGTCTTCTCTACCTTCTTATCACTACACAGATTATTCTGTGATAGAATGGAATCAAACCCTCAGTAGTGTTGAGCTCTGCAGGATCATCATAATCCATAATGTGGCTTTAAAACAGACACTAGCATCATGCAAATACTCAAGATACTGAACCATTCAGTGTTGTAATTTATTCTACCACTGTTTACTCAGGGATACATTGGCTTTACTAAACTTCCTAACCTGTCTACCTCTCACTGTAGAAACAGACGTTTCCTCTGCCCTAAAAACAGCTCATTAGTGTTGCTGGCACCAATCATAAAAACTAGAGGGGTGCCATTAGCCTAAAACCACAGTCGTTTCTGCCTCAGCTTACTTCGGCTTTCAGCGGTACATTAAAATGTGTGTGTGTGTGTGTGTGTGTGTGGGGGGGGTAACTGAAAAGAAGCCCACTTAACATGAACAGGGTTTGAAGGAAGGAAGGCAAAAGTGTGACTCCCGACATATTCTTTTCAAAAAACTACACAGTTGCATGATGATATTTTATTTTACTGAAAAATTGGCAGTAAAGTCTTAAAATGAGAAGAATAAGCTAATAGATAAGATAAGACTTGAAAAAAGTATTAAATATGAAAAAATTAAAGTCAAATAGAAATGCAAAATGTAAAAGGAGCAAATAGTAAAAAACATTGCCAAACAGAGATAGCAATAGAAATGATGAACACACGATTGCGCATAACGAAGAATATAAATAGAGCATTAGATTTGGTTGGATGGGATTTAAAATATTTGCAAAATGAAAACGGCACTTGAATCTCTTAAATTTGATCTAAACTGACTGAGAACGTGTTGAGGTGGTCGTACTGTTGGAGAAAAGTTTTGAAGCTGGTGTTATGTCTTTGCATTTGGCTGTGTTCTGTACTGCGGTATCATCTCCACCCTCCCCAAACTGTCTTCTTCAGAGATGGGCTCAGTCCCTCTCTCTCTCGCTCTCTCTCTCTCTCTCTCACACACACACACACACACACACACACACACACAGCCATTTATGCACACACACTCCCTGTTGATTAAGGCCTCCTCAGTGGCCAATTGCTTAGCACTGCTTGAATTCCTGAGCGAGAGGGACATTTTAATCAAACCTCAACCAGGAAGCAGTCATAAAATATGAATGTTATATAAGCAATTGTCAGCAGGGCTTTCTGATAAGACTATAAATAATACAGATGAATGTTATGTAAAAGGGTAGGGTGACGAGAGGAGAGCGCAACTCTCAGAAATCCTCCTGCCACTCACGTAGCCACTTACACCTTGCTGTCTGATTCCTATGATTTATTTGAATTTGAGAGTTTAACTGTCATGTCAACATTCCTTTTATCATAAATAGCAAGTAAAAACTTCTATTTGTGAATGTATTATTTCAGAGAAACTCGCTCCGTCCTTTTCCCTCTTTGATGCATCTGGTAAAATATCATGGGGCCTAATGAGGAGTCTGAAGAGTTTTTTGTCACTTGTGATTATGTTTCTCATTAGCATCATTTCCCTTGAAGCTCTGCACATCACATTTATCATTCTCACTGTTTTCTCTCGCCGCATGGTAATGATGCTGCATCCAGTTTGTTGCGGGCGCAAAAGCGACATATGCTGAGCGAAAACAAATACCCAAACGCAGAACGCCCCTGAAAACCTCTGTGTTCCCGATCTTATCGCGCGGTGATAGAAATGTGCTGCAGGATAGAGGAGAGTCGCAGTGGGTGAGGGCTTGCTCCCTGGCAGCCTGCGATGGATAAAGAGGAGTTAAAGTGAGCACCGGAGGAGAAGGAGGAGAGTGAGGTGACTAAAAATGAGGCTCTGCACGGGGGTTATCGCAGGTCAAGAGAGAGGAATGCTTTGTTGTTCTAAGGAAGTAACAGCAGAAGGTGAGAGATTTAGCTGGTTTTGAACGGGTGTGTGCAATAAACCAGTGGATGGAGAGAAAGGAGAAGTGGTGACGAGGTGTCTTCTGAAAAATTGGCTTGTTACCGCTGCGACGGGAAGCAGCAAGCAGAGAGGGGTGATGGGCAGGGGGAGGCGGATTTTGTGGAGGAAGTGGAAGTGGGTGAGATGGAGGAGGTGGCATGAGGAGAAAAGAGGAGTGGATGCAGCAGTACAAAAAAAGGGGTGTTTTCCCAACGCTGGATAGCCACTGCAGAGCCGACAGTGGAGGAGTTTTTTTTTTTGTCAGAGTTTTGTTATGCTGCTGCTGCTGCTGCACCACTGAATCGATGAGGAGAGGAGGAGAGGAGGGAGGAGGAGGAGGAGGAGGAGGGTCAGCCTGATAGGGGTTGTTCCACTGCAGTGGAGGCCTCTCGTCCTCCCCCCACCTGCTTCACATTGATAGACCCTATCTCTCTCACTGGAGTCTCATCTATCTGTCTTTCCTTGACTCTCTTGTCTCTTTCTGTCCCTATCCCCGTTTTCCTCCAGGCGGAACTCTGCTTTCTGATACCTGGCGCCCCGTTGTCCAAAACTAATCTGGCAACCTCAGGTGAAGTTGTCTAGGAGTCTAGCTGTGTGCAGTAGGCATCACATGGCTCGCCAAGACCTACACTTTTCCTTATTAGCTGCATCAGCGTCTGCCAAACAGCAACTTAGCACAATTGCACAAAAGTTCTTCAAGAGTTTGTATGCAAGGCAATTTAATACACAACTGGTGCATATGTAAGAGGTGGCAGTCAGAGGGAATGGTATAGTCACCAAAGACACCGACCTCAGCATATAGGGTCTCAATGAGACATGACGTGGCATTAAATACATACATATTTTCTGTTTTGGTACTGTACCCAGGAAGAACAATAACATCAGTTGTGTCGGTAAGTGCCCCAAAATACTATGCTACATTCAAGTGAGAGCCCCCTCTAGTGGGGGGGGGGCACTTAAGATGGGGGTCATTGTAATGTTGATACTGCAACACTTCCTGCATGCACGTCACAAAAAATGTATTTTAATGTTCTTATTTAATTTGTAGTTTTTGCTCAAGTTTATTCAATTTTCTGCCCTGCATTTTAGCAAAGAACTATTTAAAAACATTAAATGGTTGAAGTGCATTTTAATTACATGATAATCGTAAACAAATGATTTGACTGTTTTTTGATGCTGATGTAATGTCTTGGTTTTATGGGAGATTATACACCTGGAATCGGAGCCAGGCTAGCTGTAGTCCCCCGTTTTTCAGTCTTTATGCTAAGCTAAGCTAACTGGCTGCTGGGTCTGGTTTCATATGAGAGGAATTATCTTAATTCCTTTAAACTATTAGCAATAAATGATATGGTTGTAGTCACATAGCTTCATTGTAACTTTCCGAGCTGTCCAATCCCAGGTTCAAGGTTCGCAGCACATCACACCTTCTGCCCATGTGGGTCGCTATTTGGCAGCCCTGCAGATGATGAATAATCACTGAGCTTTGGATAGGAGCCACACGGCCTCTCATTGCTGATTCATAAAGAATGACACATCTGTTTGATCCGTAACGAAGCGCTCATCAAAGCTCATGCTGCTGAAGAACTTCACAGAGGAACATCTTGTTTCCAAGACATTTCATGTTTTGTCTTTTAATGTGGTGTCTCTGATGTGTTATTGCTTGTGTGTGTACAGCATGAACTATGCTTAGTGTATATTATATCTTATACAAATGCTCTTATTAATTAATATGATTAATGGCTGCAGTTTTTGTTCAGTACTTTATCTATGTGTTCCTGCTTCAGCGTGTGTGGTTCCGACTACAGAGAGAGGGAGAGAGACATCGACTGTAAATTAGGACAAAAGAGAGAGAGAGAGCAAGCGAGAGGGAAGCTGATAGCAGGGAGCAGGAAACCAGACCATACATGGGCACAGGTGACGCACAGAGGATACCCAGTTTCCATAGCAACAGGCAGGTGAAAGACACTGGGAGCTAATCATGCTTTCGATCTGCTGAGGTGAAACATTTGCATGCACATTGCAGCGTGAGTAGTCAAATTCACACACATATGAAATGTACACTGACACAAAGACGGGGCTTTGTGCATGATCGTTAGAGGAAAATATGCAACACAACACACACACACACACACACACACACACGTACATGAAGAACCGTGCTGAGATTAATGGTGAAAAAGGATTAAAAGCATAACCAAGACTGTAGCAGAGCACATGGCATGAAAACACACACACGGTATGTGAACATGGTTCAGATGTGACTGACCAACCAGGACCATGACCTTGATGACCCCCCCACACACACACACACATATACACACAACCTGACACATTGAAGCCACAGGGGGAAGAGAATGAAAGAGGGGCGACTGGAGGGGGGGAGGAGAGTGAGATTAAAGAGGAAAGAGAGCTAGGGGAAAGGAGGGTCGTACCCTGGGGGTGTGATACATGATGAAGAGGAGCGAGGAGAGTGAGGAAGCGGGTTATTGCATGTTGAGGAGAGAGCATTAGAAACAATAGGCAGGTTAAGAGGGAGGAACCAGGGAGGATGGGTTATGGTAGAAAGGAAATGTCAAGGGAAGTAAAAACAGCCATATGCATTATTTTGTCCAGAAATGTTGTCAGGTTCTTTTGAAAAAAAAATGACATGTTTGTGGATAAAAGAAAAAGCTTCTGAAGTAACAACTGACATCCTGAAGCATTTAGCTCAGCAAACCCCAAAGTGCCAACATGCAGTGTTTCTCCTTTCTTATTTTGGTTTAAAGCCCTTGTGCAGAATTTATGTTAATTACGGCATAATTCATCTTACTTACATAGCACACTACTAAGGCCCGGTATATGCTTGCAAAGAACAAGTTTGTACAAAGTATTGTCTAACCAGACAAAAGTGTTCACAACAGCTGTCCCGAAGGCGGGGGTGAAAAACCAGCCAAAGTCATAACCCCAAAGTACTGGACAAACGGAAACTTTAGTGCTTTAGCTGGAAAGCAGAGGGATCACCAAAATGAGTCAGTTCATCCTGAGGGGGGCAGGAATTGCTGAAGGAACATTCCTGCCGATCCATTTTGCAGGACACCACTAAAAACCACAAACTCCCTTGTGTTGATGCTAGATGAAAGTTTAGAGGATCACCAAAGTCATTCGGGTTCCTCCTTTGGGAATCATAAAATAAGTTGCTCCGACACATCACATCACCGTATTGCCAGGAATTCTACACATTTGGACTTGTGTGCATAATTTGTCAGCCTTTTTTTCTCAAGATTTTAACTTCACTTTGTTTGATGATAGCACTTGCTGTGATGTCACAGCGGTGATGGCCTATTTGTATTTGTCAAGCTGGACTTTGTTGCATGTATAAGGCCATTTAATCAAGAGGAAGAGGAAATAGGGAGCAAAGTAACATGGGCAATTGAAAGGAGAGGAAATAGGAAAGTTAGACTGCAAGAAAAGATGGATGTACTGGTAGAAAATATGAATTAATTATTTTTTTCTGCCTCCAGTTTCCATTCAACGCACAGAAATGTCTTATTTTCCTTCTCCTGATAGCTACTGTAGCTCATCGCATTTCTCTGCTCACTAGGCATTTTAGCTCTAGTCATGCAGCAGGCCAGTCTCAGCTGTTCCAACGTAACTGTTCCACACACACACAGTTACATGCGTTTTCATATCCACACATATGGGAGATGAAGACAGTTTGAGTTCAGTCAGCAGTAGCGAGCCACCTCCTATTTGCTAGCCAGGAGGGACGTTAGGTTCTGGGCCAGTGCACCCTGGCCACTTCGGTTCTGTTTTGTTTCCTTTTGCTCCGTTACGCTGTTAGATTACCTTGTGTTACAATATGTTACCTTAATGTGTGTTACTTTATGTGACTCTACAAAGGCTTTGTGTATTTTTAATTATGTAAGTTTTAGATACTTTATAACTTACATAACGGCATGTTGCATCACGTCTGTTTTCCTGCTCTGTCGTGCTTTGCTGCGGTTTACACACACAAACACACAACTTAGGCTTTTGCTGTTTTCTGTTGATTCATAAATCCTACAGGCCACCCAAAATCTGCTTTATATGCTGCACACTAGCAAGAACAGACAAGAGGAAGAGAAGAGAAGAGCATATTGAACCAAAAAAGGAAAGGAAAACATAATAAGGAGAGTAAATAAGGAAAAAGGGTAAACAAAAGACAGAAAATAGAAAAGCAGAGGATAGAAAAGACAAGAAAAATAGGCCAGTGAGGTGTAGAGCTGCAGGTCGATGCCGATCGATCCTCCCTCTGACAACCATCCTCACCATCGGATACAAGACCTTCAGTCCCACACTTATCAATGTCGCCACTCACTCCCGATCTATCAATACCTCAATTATCAGATTGAATATCACTCTCCCCAGTGGGCTGGATGAGACTGAGGGCTATTCTTCATGCACGTCTTTGTTGATGTGCATTCGCTCGCAGCTCGGCGCCTCTGTGAAGACAAAACAAAACGAGATGCCTGCAGGTAAACGCAGTGCGAAATCAAACAGAACTGGAAGGTGCGGATGCAGCAATGGAGTTAGACGTGTCAATATTATAAGATGGTGTTGTATATACTGTACTGTAGTACATTTACTCATGCACTGGTACTTCATCACCACCTGCAATTCTGAAGGAAATACTGCATTAATTTTACTGTGCTACTTGAGAGCTATAGTGGAATTGCAGATTTTAAAAATGTTGACAATAGTTACACTATGATAATTTTTGAATAATTAAATTGGTGCTTTTTGACATCATTTGCATATGCGCATCACTGTCACATATTGTCGACTGGTGAAATATTGTGAAACCGGCAGCAGGCATGTCTGTCACATCACGGACGTGCTCCTGTGTTTCCATAAGCAGCCCTGTATGTGTGCACGAAACTAACAACGTGGGAACCACTTGCTCCATGCTGCCACTAGGGTACCAGCAAAAACATATCAGTGCATCAGGAAATGTATGCAAATAGGAGGAGTTAATATTTTGTAGGGTGAATGTTTATGAGTAAAACAAGTAGTAAAAAGCACAAAATGTGATTTAAACTGCAGTAAAATTACTTTCTCCCACTGGACTTTAACAAACATCTCAAACAAATACAGCTGTTTTATTGAATTGCCCTGAGAAATGCATGGAGCCCTAATCAGATTGGAACCTTTCTACACCACAGTCAAATCATCAATGCGCTGTCGTGACGAGCTCTCCACACACTGATGAGGAACGGGTCTAATAGTGGTACGATGACTAAGGACTGATATTTGAGAGGAGAGGAGAGAGAGAGAGAGAGAGGGGCAGATTTTGGTGCTGAGTCACAGCGAGGCTGCCGCTGCTGCTGCAGCACCCTCCCCCACACTGAAGCGCACCGCCTGGCTGACTGGCCTCGTCTCTCATCCTGCCCTCTTTCTCTTCACACGCACATTCACATGTACACACAAGCCCCTCTCTGTACATGCCACTGAGTGGTTTCCATCGCTCCCCGTCTCCAGTGTCACACTTCTGTCTGAGTCAGTCCTGTCCTCTCTGGATCTTTCACACCTCTTTGTCTGTTTTTAGCTTCCGCCTATTGTTTTTTTTTGTGTGTTTTTTTTTCGCCTCATCACTCTTTCGCAAATCACCCCCCTCCCCTGGTCCCTCCAGACTCCCACCTTCCCTGTGAGGTTTAATTAAGAATGAAATCAGTCAGAGAGTTCAGAGTGCGAGCTTGTCTGCTACAGGGCTGATAATGCTGCGGCTAATCTTCTCCTCCACTTGCTGTGTTTTGCTCTTTGACCGTGAGACGAAGTGCTGCTGAAGCCAAGCTCTCCATCCCCTGCGTCCCCTGGATGCTTCACACACATACAGCCGCCCTCCCTGCAAATAGCACTCTGACTTCAAAGGCCTCTTCTGAAAAGTTAGACACTCTCTTCAATCTCGGCACAAAGCAAAAATGCAGAAAGCTCCAATGGATGAGAAGAAAAAGAAAAGTGAGGAAAGGATAAGTTGCTGAAGATTTCAATCTGTCAGTGACAGTGTTCAGTTTATTTGCAATCTTTTGAATTATCTACCTATTGCCATCTTATCATCTTAAGGCGTCATACTGTACTGAAATGCTCAGTACTGCAGTATTAAGACTTCATCACGTCGTTCAATCTGGAGCAGCTCTTTGGAGGATAAAATGTTAAAGATAAGCAGCAGCAGTGCTGGGGGGATGTTTCCGGCAATAAGCTGACAATGCTTGGTTCACATGGCTGATAACCTTGTTAGAAAAAATATATTATTAATTTGAAATTCTCAGTGTTAATGGAATAACATTTAAAATGGCCCGAATCAAGTCAGAATAATATTCTTTCACATGTCTTTCACAGTTTTTTTTTTCAAACAATATGCCGAGTCATTGGAAGAAATATTCAACTATTTCTAGTTGTAGATGACATTGCATGAATGTGTCTGAACCATGCGATACAAAAATGAAAGCGTAAATGAATGAAAGGGCATGATATGGTCTTGGCCAGAACTTATTATCAAAGTCCATTACTGTGGCCAAAATCTAGGTCACGATCAGAACAGTTATCTGAACACATTCTCTCAGGGATTCAGTTTCCCTTTAAAGAAGTAATAGTAAATGATGTATTGTGTGTTGTGCAGGTACCCCTGCAGCTGGCTCAGGGACCCTCAGAGGTCCCCGCTACTCTGACCTGATCCTGCCGCTTCCATCTCTTCCTAATTTGGTTTGTTATACTCCTGTAATATTGCGTTAGAGGAGTTTTACGCACGCACACTCTTTCCTCGAAGACATTCATGGAGTCCGTACACACACACACACACTCCCTCTCTTTTTTCTCCCCTGGCTTCCCTCTCCAAATGGATTTTTCATGCAGAGTTATCATTATCATTAATTTAGGAGACAGGTTCACTTCAGAGCAATTGAAGACACATTTGTTACAGTGCCAAGCTGCTGCTGGGGGGAGGGGGCATTCCCATGCTGCTGAGTCCACGAAGTGTGGACGTGCTGAGAAAACTTCAATCGGTGTCACTTGTATGTGTTTCACAAAGAGACAGTATTGGAACCCGATAGCACAGATACACACACATAGTACTTATTACTTGTGTCAGTTGTGATCTTTTCATGGGATTTGTCAATAATATGAAATATCACCATCTTTATCGCTTAAAACCTTGTTGTAAAGAATCTACCTGTCGTTCACAAAAGCCGTGTGACCCAAAAACATTCGTCCATGTCATTAGCACTGGAATACAATTGGAAACCATACTATGTACATAATTTTCTTGTTGTCTAATCGTTGCTGTGCATTTGGCACAATGCACTGTATTGGAGTTTAGAGAAAATCCATTTGGGGGCCTGATGAGGCGTCTGGGGCTCCACAGCTGTTGCCCACTCTGCCTGATTAGTAGTCCATCCTTGATCACTGCAAACACCGTCATCAGTCAGTGAAGTGTGATTACTCATACCGGCGAAAAACATCCATCAAAGGTCAGGTTACTTTCAGTGGAAATCTCCAATGAAATCTCATCTGTAAGATGTTCCCATTAAAATCCAGCCGATAATAAATGGGAAACCAACTTTATGACCAGTGATAGTGAGGTGATAGTGAGTGCCTTTTATTCAGCTGTATAATGGACCTGGATTAACTCTGAACAAACATCCTGTCAAAAAATGTGTGTTGTAAGTGGCAAATACCAGGCGCCTCAAACTAAGACGATCCTGTCAGTACAGAAGAAGCCTATATTAACAATATACAAATCTGATCATCGTGAATAATGTACAGCTAGTCTATAGATATCTACAGTACATGCAGCATGCCTTTGATGGGCTATGAAACACACAACAGCAGTATTTTCAAAACATCTAAAATATTCAGTTGTTGTGTTGCTATCCGTGTACCTGCTGCCAATTTTTTTTTTTGAAGTCTGTCTCTCTCTCTCTCTCTCTCTCTCTCTCTTTCTGACAGATATCTATTAAAAGCTGCTGCTGACGTCAAAAGTGTCCGCCATCTTTGACGAGCGCTGCACTGACCCCCCTCCCCCTCCCCCTCCCCATTGAAGAAGAAGTGAGGAGGAATCAGCTCGACGCGCAGTGCCTTTGCAGCATCCCAGTCATATACAGAGAGAGGCTGGTATCGGTTAGCTGTTGATATACGAAGACATTTCCTCCCATACTGACTGCGGGGCACCGACAACAGGCACAGGTAAGACTGGAGACATTTCTTCTACCGTTTAGATTCCTTAAACCAGCTGTTTTTTTCTATATCGAAGCCTCAGAGTTTTGGTATTTGTGAAACGTGAGCGGCGCACGTCCCGTTTTTTGCCTGAATTGTTTCGACGCGAACGTTCATTGCTGGTTTCTTCTTGTATGGGGAACGTAGCGGATCATTTGCGGTGGGAAGAGGGATCGGGGGGGAGGGAAGGGGAGAAGGCGGTGAAGGCGTTGAGTGACCTCCCCGGGTAATAAATCTGAAACGAACGCGCAGCGGATCCGCCGAGAGGACGGATGCGCTGCGCTATATTGCGTAAATTCAGTGTGGGCGTTTTCGGCGGTTCAGCACCGCGGACAGCGCCAGAGAGGGGGAACGCACACCGAGGAGGCGACGTGAACGCCTCAGCAGCTCCGTGTTTGTGTCCGAACGCCGCGTTGTAAATGGGACGAGAGGGTGTTTTTTTTGTTTGTTTGTTTTGTGGACGGGATCGTTCTGTCTAAGAAAAGGCAGTGTCGTGGCTGACCGAGAGCATCATGTCCTACCTTGAAAGACGCAGCAAGTAGACTGCTGATGTCGCAGCAACACGGGGAGACATGCGTCAGTCTGTCGCACACATGTCAGCCAGAGAAGAAAATAGCATCGCATCATTTGAAAGGAGGTGGAGGTGGTCTCATTGAGAGAATGTCATGTAATAGTAAACTGCGCCATGGTGAGTCGGTGGGAGGAGGGTAGCCGATATAAACAGGGGGAGGGTGGTGGTGGGGGGGGGGGGGGGTATGAAGCCTGATCCATCTCCACGAATGCGCCTTATTCCTTATTCACTTCATTTTTATTTTTACGCAGTGCCTTTGCATCACAGGCAGCCAAACCCCAGCCACGCATACGTGACCGAGGCATGAAGGGAGCTCTCTCGGTGGTACCACAAAAGGTGGGCGGGGGAGGGATGGGGAGTAGAGCGCCGGGGAGAACCGCGGTGAAACCCGCACTATGACACCCACCCACCACCCTCCCCTCGCACCCTTCTCCCTCCCCCTCAGTATCTCACCCAGCCAGCCAGCCAGCCAGCCAGCCGTCTCCGTGGCGACGCACATAGCTGTCAATGAGCCCCGCGCGCGCTGGCTGAGAATCGCGCGTGGCGCACGTTAGCTAATTTGTACCCGAGCTCTCCACAGGCAAGTGTGTGAATCTGCCAGTCTGCGCTGCTGCGTTTATGATACGGGGCATTATTGTGAATGTATTGTGACCTCATTAGCTGGATGGACACAACGGAGCGTCTCCGCGGGTCAGTGGTTGTGCGATGTGCCACGATTTTCCAAAATCCACACCGAAACTACGTTTCTTCTGGAGGCCGCGGTCGACATCGGCAGGTGTACGAGATTTGGGTGACGAGGGGTTTAGTGCGGTGAATCGACGCCCCGCGCTGCCAGTCACGCACGGCTGCTGTGAGAGCTATCCGAGCCTCGCGATGCAGAAACAGAGCCGTGACTGCTGTATACCCAGAGGTTCTGCGATGCGGCAGATCAGATACTGGGGTCGTGTTGATCTCTGGCGCATCTGGAATTCTGGAACGTCGCCACATGGGACTGGAGGCTGGCTGAATGGCGGTCACTGACAGCTGCTGGGGGGTTTGACTGATGGTACATCACTGGAAATCTTGCAACATGCACCGTAATATGAGCAGACTATTACAATTTAACAAAAGGTGTCCCTAAATCACATTCCTTTAGTGAGGCTGTGGGGATTTTAGCAGACTGTTTTAAAGATAGAGGCAAACAAATATGAGTTCATACCTAAAGGAAGCCCCTGCAGCCACTGAACACTGACAGCTGTGTATTCACCACAATGGCAGATTATAGCTCACAGTATATAAAGACCACAGTAAAGCCCCCGAGGATGATCCAGTTGCCACAACCGCTATACCATATCACGTTATGCAGCTTGCACTGTTGGACTGCAGAGAGGGAGGGAGAGGGAGAGAGAGAGACATAAAACAGGGAGGGGGTGGTGGATATGGTGGGGAGGGTCAGGCCTGTACTGCACACAGGGGCCGCTTTCTGGATAAATGGTGACTCACGACACAATCACCATCCACTGATTGTTTCTCAGAAACACCCTGGCCGTTGTTCAGCTCGCAGTGGGCACTTTTACGCATGCCTGTTATTGTGCGGCTCCGAAATGGAGCTGACGCCTCTGTGTCCGACGCTGGTGAATACTGAACACCGGCTGCGCATTGCGTGTTTTGGTGCAGGTACAGGTTTTTGTTTTTGGTTTTTAAATCTTTTCTCCTCAGTTTTTCAGACCCAGGCTCTCAGCCTGAAGTTTTACAGTATGAAAGGCATTTTAAAGGCCCAACCTTTATGAGCAACTATACACATTAACCTCAAACTACAGGCACATAAACCCCTCTCACGTTAGTCTTAAATGAAATATGATGTTTGGCCTTTCTCCAGTTGTGGAAGATGTGATCACACGTTGAAAAAAAGATGATTTTTGCAGAGCCGATGATGAGATTCTGATATGCTGACATATCAGTCACCTTTAGTGTTTGTGTTTCACACTAGCAGTCATTGCTTTTTCATATGGTCAGATATGTCATCAGGACTAAACAGTATATTTCAGCCCACAGATGACTGACAACCCAGGAAAATGAGCTTCTGCCTCCAGCTAGAGTGGGATAAAATGACTGTATCTGCTTCAAGGTAGAGACGCGTTCATAATTTTCAGTTCAAGGGCATTTATGAAGTGCCCTTGAGCAAAGAACTAGGCCTGCTCTGTCGTGAAGTGTTATAAAGTGGTCTGGATTGGGAGTGTGAACTAAAAGCCTACCACGCTGCCGTTCAGGATTTAGCTGCATGACAAACAAAATCATCCTCATGGACTCAGCGAAGCTTGTTCTGCTGCTGTCACTTTAGAAACTGGGATATCCTGAATGATGAGGTGGTCAAACATGCCCTCCTTTCTCTCCTCTTTCTGAATAATAAAAGCCTATCGTGGGCTCATCATCCAGAAGAGACACAGCGGTTCGGCCCGAGGTTGCAACGAGGGATTATGAGACATCGTAAAAGGGATTATTTACTTTTCAGGATGTTTTATTTCACGCAGAGCAAAGTCACCATGTCCTGGAAAGGACCATTTTGTCATCAAGGCACAAGTCTTTACCTGAGTTCTTTCAGATTGGCTATACAGCCTGAGCGCATTTAGAACTGTAACTTTTCATTATAAAGTCTCAGGCTTCATGCTGAAAACAAACAGCTGCCAGGCTCAGATATTACACTTTAGCTAAATAAGAGAATATTTTACAAAGGTCAAAGCATTACAAGATAAAAACAGAGACAGAGAGTTGATAGAAATCTATTGAAGAGAATAAACAGCATTTTTTGAAAGGCACAGTCCATCATTTTAGGAAATGGGTTTAATCTGAGTTTGATGAGAATTGACACCACTGTTTGTTAAATATGAAACTAAGATAGAAGCCACCAGCCAGGCAGCCGAGTTCAGCACAAAGAGTGTAAACAGGGTGGAAATCTGCCTTCCTGCGACGCTAAAGGTCACTAATTAACAGGCAGTATCTTGTTTGTTTAACCTGTGTGGAAGCCAAAGTGTTTGTGAGTTTTATGGAGGTTATAGAAGCTTTAACAGCGCATGTCTTAGCTAATTAGCTGCCGCTCGCTTCACGTTCAGTGTAGATACATGAGAGTGGTATCGACCTAATCATTTAACTCTCAGTAAGAGAGGGACTCAACACCTTTCCCAAAAATTGACAAAAACAGGGAGGAGGATTACCGCTTCAGAAGAAAAGCAGTGACCAGTCTGAAGATACTTAGGAAGAGAGAGTTTTTTCCGAGACGCCTTTGCACTTCACCTCTCACCAAACAACATCATGAATATTTGTCTTTCACTATGTGTTTATCAGCTTTGATGAAGAAGAGATGGTTATCAGTTCCTTTTCAGTCAGCGATGCTATCATTTGGGTCTTGTGTTTTCTAAAGGGTAGTTATATGGTTATTAATGGAGATAGGTGGCAGATATGAGCAGCAAGCCTGTCATGAATCTTTTCGTGCTTCTCTAAATTTAGTTTTATTCATCTCACTTCAGTTGTCCCCTCTCACAGTAGAGATGTGGTGAATATTATCTCCCAAGTGAGGCTCTTGCTTTTGAAGCTTTCCTGGAGCCAAAAATCAAAACCCGCTTCTGTGATTTCACCTTTTAAAGGCAACACTGATGAGACCGTCACCTGTGAGTCCCATCCACCTCGCTGTCATCACTCTGCCATCTGTCCCTCTCTCTCTCTCATTCTCTCTCAGGGTTAGATTATTATTCATTTGATTAATGAGATGAATTTAGGGAGAGAAAATGAAAGTGATTAGAATAAGAAGGAAAAGATGAGGCGGAGAGGGACAGAAAATGGAAACAGTATAAATATGAGCAAGGTTAAATCAACTGAGGAAACACTGTGCCTCCAATACAGTTCATTTCTGCTATTTAAATGACCCAGGACACATTTTAAATTTTATATGACAGCCAGCAACCAGAAGTACCTTTACTAACACATGCCCGGGACTAAACTGTGGGTGTCCGATTTTGCTACGGCAAGCCGATGCAGCACATTTAATTGCATGCGTGCATGTGTAGGGCGTGATGCAGCCTGCTTCACGTTCACATTGATCTGTAGCTTCTAACGTATCATTTTCACCCCCGGCATTAGCCAAGTATTGTATTGTAAAGCATCCATTTCCAGAATAAAAGCATGTGCAGACATCTTATCCCTGCATCAGTGAAGCATAAAGTCACCGATTAATCTGCTCGGGTCAACACGAATGCAGCGTCTGTGCTCGGCATCGCGCAGCTCCGGTTTGTGTGCTCAGGTGCAGGGAACAAAACAAACTGTATCAGTCCGGACAGGGTTTTCACTGGAGGATCATTGGCGTGCGATGTGGTGGGTGGGGTTTTTTTGGTGATACTGTTGCTGTAGGTTCGTCACTTGTGGGCTGGGTAATTTATGATGCTGCAGTGCAGCTGACCGGGGTTGTGGGTGCAGGTTAGCCTCTGCAATGCTTTCGCATAAACCTTTAACCGTCTGCTGTGTCCAAGATCGCATTCAGAGGATATTTGATTTGATTCTTGATATTTTATTGCACTGCAGGGCATAATGCAGCGCGTGGTGTAATGTATTATTGTAGCTACACAGTCACCACACGCAGCTCATCAACCCTGTGAGTTTGTCACAGTTTTACAGTAAATTAATTAATTTAAGTAATTTAATTTTACAATTTAGCACATTGTAGTTGGGCTTGACAGAATGAATCTGCAATGAAAATGCTGGCATTAACCACCATGTATATAATGTCTTAAAACGCCTTGTGAGCAGCACAGAGGATCAGTATTATTGATTCTTTGAGCGTGACCAGCACCAGAGGTCAACATTGCAGCATTTACTGTAGGAATTGATATATGTCTATGACAGCGTACTGAGTACCCTTTGGTTTTCGACTTTTCTTTGCAGACTTGGTTTGTGTTCAGACAATGATGGCTTTTATTACCCCTTTTTTATCGATCAAGCAATTATTATCAAGCGATTATTTACATTCAAATATAGTTTTGCTGCACATACAAAGCATTAATTGAAAATATTACATATTTACAAAAAAAAAATTTCAGTTCTACGGTGGCTGCAGATGGAGAAGGAAGCAGGGTTGTAATTTGATATTTTTATGTGTATTCTGTCAGAAAGGATTCCTCATCCTCTGGGTGCACCTAATTGCTTTTTAATGTCTTTGTTTTTATGACTTCTCAAATATTTAACAGGCTCTTACGTGACACCGAAGCGGCCCGGCTACTAAGGCCCACGAGTGGGAATGAAGCGGAGAATCATTTTGAAAAATGGAATGTGTCCAGCTGAACTGCGAGATAAACCTCTGGGGATCACTGATTGGACATTTCCTGCTGGCACCTCGTTTCATAATCCTTACAAATACTCTCAATGCCAAAAAGCTGTGTCCAAAGGGGTAATGAAAGTCAACAGTATTGATTAAGGCGTAACAGTTTGATGGTGTGTTGCTGCTGCATTGCTAAAACATCAGTTTACTTAAATGTTTCCTGCCTGAGATTCCATCAAACATGCAGATATAAAAAGGACACCTGCTGCATTTTTCTCCCAGAGAGCCTTCACATCTCTCTGCCCTGTTATTTATTACGTTGTAAAACACCAGAGGTCGTGCTTCTAATTCATATCAGGCTGCAGAGGTCTGCACAGAAACGACTTAGTTGATCAGACGTTCCTCTGCACCACCGACCTCCTAAACCACCCATCCAATCTGAACCTATCCCGGCTATGTCTCCTTTCAAATTTACTGCCAACGTCGGCCTACGAGCAGCCCTCCCTGTCATGTCTTGCTTGTTAGATGTCACGTCTCCACAGCCCTCTGGCAGCCAAAACGTCGGCGCTCCCCCGAGTGGGTAAATGATGAAGCCATAGCCACTCTCACGTACAGAAACCACAAAGGTGACTGTGAGTATTGGGCTGAAGGGCGTTGGCGGCGTTCATACACACGACGCATACTGAATTTAGCCTTATTTTATCATCGTTTCCATGTTAGTGTGCACCGACTGTTCCTATAATCGTCCTACAGTAGCTTAAAATAAACAGATCAGTCTACACCGCTCAGATGTTCTTGGCTTGTCTGCCCATCTATTGTTCTTTCTACTCTGCTCTCCACTTGTTTCCAAAGAGCAGGCAGCAGGCTGATAAGGAGCCTCGCAGCTCAGCAACCAGTGAGGAGAGGGATGGTGGGAAAATAACCTGATTTGCCCTTGTCTTCACCCTCAGACTGTCTTGTCTCTATTAGCCAATGCGGCCGCCACACCACCTTCAAGAGACAATAAATAGGATGACGACATTGTTTTTACTTAAGCACCGCACAGTAATTGATGGGCTGTATGCAACATTTACTTTAACATGCGCAAAGGTCATTGTGTGGCTGTCCCTCCAGCGGTTTAGAGTGAGTGGTCACTCTGGAAAGGGCTAGTTTATGAGAGTAGATGCTTGACTGGAATACTGAGCAAGTAACCCTCCCCATCAACATCTCTTTATGTAATTTGGACACTTCCAGAAAGCTGTAAACTGTAAACTCCAGCATGCCAGAACCACACCTCCTCTCCATACTGATGAGAGACCAATAAACCTAAGGACCAGCTTGACTGTCAAGAGCTCCTTAAACCCTTAGAAAGAACAATGTGCAGTTCCAGCTTTAAGTTCCCACAGTAAAATCCTCTGCAAATATCTGAGTAAACTGCCATGGGCATGGATAAGATATGTCTTGTTGGATTTACATATGTCTTGTAAAACAGGCCTTGAAGAATATTGTGATCTGATTACATTTGAATGTTCCTGCACATAGAGAACACAGTATGCAGGGTCGTCACCGCCCCAGTCGTTATGGCTTTCATGGTGATAATAGGAAGTCATCGGGAATTCATTCCTCTGTATTCTAAAGCTGTCGCTCCTGCCGAGCTGAACAAACTGCTTTGACATCTCTCTCCATTTCCCATACAGCCCTCCAAAAAAAAGTCACTTCTAAACCATGAGGTTTCATGCAAATGCTCTTATTCTGAATGCAGACTGTCAGGACAGCATGGCCTTATTATGTCACAGGCAGCCTCACAGTGAGGACTCATAATTACAGCTCGGGATCCTTTCTGCACAGTATGTTATGAAAATGTATTGCTCTGACCACAGTGCAGCTTATGTTTATGTTTATGTGGCTAAAAAAAACAAGATCAAATACTTCTTGACTAATTTTATGTTGACCAAGTTGTAGTCTAACTAATAGTTGTAGTTTCTTATCGTCTTTAAATCTGGCTTCGACTGCTATCCTCTGTCTGAAGCAGTTAGCCTGCTCTGTTATGATCATCCCGTTCTCTAGCCACGTGTTTCTGCGATGCAAACAGTTACAGTCAGGCCAGATGAATAAGTGATGGGGTCTTGGACTCCTCAGGTAAATAATGCACAGCATTCTTTCTAGAGCGGGCCAGTGGGATGTTGCTCCGGCACTTAATCCTGGCTCCTCTGCGGAGCGAGAGCCGCAGCTGTAGTGACACTTGGGCTTGTCGAGTGATGCTACAAAGCTGCCGCTATTGTTCAGGCTCGCTGTGGTTTCTGGGAGGGCATGTCACCTTTTTTGTCCTGGTTATAATGTGCTGGCTTTGGGGCAGAAGAAGCATTTCAGGGATTTTTGGGTTATAGAATTATTTATTGAAAATTAGTGCAGGGATTATTTTTATAGCAATATCATTTTACATTTACAATCTTATCTATGGCCTAATGACAATTCAGCTATGTCAGCTTCAAAAGGAACGCCCACTTGTTCCATTTCAGTTCAGTGCTTTTTTTTTTTACCACGGTCCTCTGTTAGGAGCGATAACAGCCTTACCAAATGGAGCACTATAGCAACCTTCACAATCAAGTTGTTTGACGTAACCAGATTTATTTTCACAAGGGTAATTCATATCAACCATTCATCTGTTACTATGCTAACAGGACCTGAACAGGCTCTTTATTCCACATTATTTTTCAATTTTTACAATTTCAACACTGTGCTAATCTAGTTCTGAATTTGAACTTTATCATGAGCTGGTGAAGTAGAGCAGAATCAGAATCACCCTCGTCAGCCTGAGAGATATTTCTAACCGTATCTATCACGCTCGAGTGATGTTACACAATCAGTAATGCGCTGTGAAAGGGACGACAGAAAGTTTCAACCCCGCGTCTCCATCAAAGATCTGACGTTCCACGAGAGGAAGAAAAGTTACAGAGATGGAGCCTCTGAAGGTAAAACTGAAAAGCGAACAAAATGGCAGCCAGCTCGCATTCACTTAGAGCCAGAGAAACACACATCCAACTCCGTGAGCACGAGGCAGTGAAAAACAAAGAACTATTGTGCCTCCAGCCACAAATTGCAACAGAGCTCTCCAGTATCTCACCCACATGGCACTCTCCTGTCTCATATCAATATATCTATCCTGGTCAGGCCATATAAAAGGTCTATTTTGTAGCAATAATCACACAATAGTCCAATGTTTTTCTTATAAATTGCACTTTAAAAAGAAAAAGAGCCATAATTTTCAGCAATATGTAATGCATATACTGAAACTGTGGTTCATATACGGTACTACTGTGAGATCCAGTCTTATTTATACAGTGTGTCTTGGTGACAGGTTGCAGGTCTGGTCAAGCTCAAGTTTTCCGGAGGAAAGAGAATGAAAAAAAGGCAGATGTACGAGCGGACAGGGGAGATGAGAGGTATTAAAGGCAAGAGGGGGAGAAGAAATGAGAAAGTGCGGTGAGGTGGAGCAGCTGGTGGGGGCTGGTAATCGTCTCCAGGTAGAATGTGATTGGACAGGGTATGAAATATACCATCCTCCGGGAGGGGATGCGTGGGGAATGGAAATAAGGGCACCGTCATATCTTTGGTTATTGTTCCCATGGTGATTACACTGAATCCTGAGGTAGTAAACAGGTTGATGGATGGATGGATGGATGGATGGAGAGCTAAAAAGAGGGATATTCTAGCAGACGTCATCAAAGGTATTTGTTTTTTGCAACAGAGATTGTAGAACAGTACACAAATGCAGCTATAAGCCACGTGTTATTGTTCAGCCAATTATTCCAAATGCTGTTGATGAATGTGCAGCGTTCAGCCTTACTCCAGTAATTACCTTGAACCCTGTGATAACTGCCACGCAAGTCATATATCACAGCGCCTTTTCCTGTGCCATCAATTAAATCATGCTGCTAACCAGGTAACCTCGCTCTGCAACAGTCCTTGGGGCAACATGGTTGTAATAAAGTGTGTGTACACAATATGCCTGCATTTACAGGACAGTACGTGAGTTTGTGTGTTTAGTGCACTGTGCTACAGCTACGTTGTGTGATTTTAATCACTGAGCGTGATTTTTTTTCCCTTTGCATTTTCCTGTTTCCGCTCTTTATAACCTTCCTGTTTAATTTGGCGACAGACACACAAAGATGGATTTGTTTGAAATGACCCAAGGAGATGGACAGTATATGATAGATGCTCATATTTCCTGTGTGTCATCTGTGTGACAGATGGTAAGCAATAGGCAATGCGTTGTGTGGGATTACACATAACTGGATTGCGCTAGTCTGATTACAAGATAAAGAGATTACTGTTTCTGATACTGTTTCTGAGGCAAATACTCATTTGGCTGGGCAGTGCAGTAGTTTGTCATTACCACTGGTTTGTAGCACATGGCATGAGTGTGATTCTAAAAACTTTAATCTGTTGCATCTTTGGTGTGCAAAACCATATTACAATATGAAGGCAGTTATTTTGGCTAGTGTTTGGCCAGAGATTAACGAGTCCTGATGTATCCAGTCAGAAGTTTATTATCCTCACCCAAAGTGCCGACAGACAAAGGACTTTCTGTGAGTAATGAAAAATGAAGCGTCTCAGTGATGGGCTGTCCAGCGTTTAATCAGATGGGGAAACTCCAGACAAATTAATGTCCTTGGCGAGCGAGCGTTTCATGGATGACAGGGCAGTCTGCTGGTTACAGATTCTGTAACTCAGGGGTCAGCAGTTTGATTCTTGTAGTGGTGTGGCTGCACTAGTAGCTCCAGAGTCCTTACCACATCAGCCTGGGTTTTATTTCCTGTCAAATAAAGCAGAAACCTAAGAAAATCTTTACTTTTTTGGAAAAGAAAAGCCATCTGCAGTTGACTTATTTTCATCTTGATTGCATTTATTTATAATCAATATACAGAAGTAGCAACAATAGATCTAAGAATATATAGATAGAAATTACCAGATACCATAAATCATATCACATCAGAGCTTTTTGTGATAGCTTCTGATATCTCTTGGTCTACTTAACTGAATGGAACCTGCTCATGTATCATCACATGACTTACATTCACTGTGTCAGTCGAACAGTCCAAGAAGCTCCAGGAGGGCTTATGTACATTCCACATTGGATCAAGTTCCTGAAAATCCATACGATACTTTTTGTTTCTGCTTCACTGTGTAATTCACCCATTTTATAATCAAAGCTCTTCTTGTAAATTTTTTGGGTTTTACCAGTCCATATGCACTGGTATCCTAAAATTGTCAGTGTAACACAATCTGAAACCAAAACAGGCCCACAGATGAGTGCATGGATTATAAAAGTTTTTACATAACATCTACCCCACCACTACTTTGAATGTCTTGGAATGAACTTGTTCCAGAACTGAAGCAGGCAGTGCTGAGGGCGGCGAGGATGTAAAATCTGATGCCTTAATTGAGAAGTAAAATAAAAGGTCAGTGCGGTCTGTTCAAACTTAATTGCCTGGGTTTAGTTACATAACTGCGCAGGCAGGCGACGATGCCCTCTCTTCCATCGGCGAGTGTTTTTTGACTCGATTCAGACATTAGGCACCGCACTGCACAGTCCGGTCGGGGGTTTATGTAACCCAACATGGCCGCTGCTGTTGTGAAGTGATGCGAGAGGGAAAAGAGAGAGAGGGAGAGAAATCAGAGCAGGGAAAGATGGAATAAACACGACGCACAAATAAAACTGTTTCTGATTCAACATACAAATTGTATGCGCACAAAATTGGAGGGATCTTTATAAACTGGCCACTAAACAATGCTGTAACAAAAAGAGGCCTGTAACCAGTGCGAGACATCGTCATCGCGATACAGCTGTTGATCTACAGACATATACGTGACTGAATTCATGAATGCAGATGGAGCTACAGTAGATACTGCCCTGGGAGGCTTGAATATGCTGTGTGATTGCCATGGCAATAAAAGGAAAAACAAAAACCTTCATATCCCGTGTATGAGCCAATTGTGGGCGGCCAGCAGATGTTGTTGTGAACATCACTGGACGTGGATGAAATGTCAACCAGACTGCTCGCTCCAGTCACCAGCATGAGACATGTCCAGGTGGACCAAGCCGTCTGTCCAAAAACTCTCACCATTCACTTGATGGGTGTTTACCAGACATCTTGCTTTAACTGCTTCCCCTGTAATCACTTGTTGGGGTTGGTAACAGAAGACAATGTGACTGTGGTTAGTGACATTTTTGTCCAGTTTTTCACTTTTATTTGGTGCTTGGAGCACAGCACATTTACTTGGTTTGTCAGAAGTTATTGGAAGTTGGCTCCTGGGATTTAACGTGTGGGGATGAGAGACATGACCCTCTAAAAACAATACGACAAAAGTTATCTTTGTCAGACTAGCTCACCCTAGTCAGACCAGCATGAACTGATGAAGCGTTTTGGATGAGAGGGGAAACATCTTCAAAGACCTAGAACCAAGGCCGGTTGATTTTGATTTAAATTTCCTTGAGATAATCATGGCCTGGGCAAATGAGAATATTCACAGCCTAATACGACAAAAGAGTTTAACACCTTTGTGGAGCTGCAGTTTGGTGTTGATTCTCAGTGGGATTGGCCCCCAGGTACTAAAGGTCAATCCTGTAGCAGGATCACCTCGATTCTTAAGAGGTTTAAACAATTTGTCAAATTAAAGCCGTTTGCCAGGGTGTCTTCCTGACATATCCGCCGATAATCTGTAACTCATCTGACACGTGACAAGTTGGTGTAAAATCAACTTTCCAGTTAGCTCCCAGTAATCCTACATCTGCAGATGCCCCGCTGTTTGGCTGCCAATACTAGCCTCTCGTGACCCGCAGAGTGCACAGAAGGATCGAGCTACAGGCCTAACAGGCGGTTTACGTCTCTCAGTGGCTAATCCTCCCCAATCCCAGTCGACCCTCGTCTGTCTGAGACTGGCATTCCTCTGCAGACATCACTCGCCTTTGCCCTTCCCTTACACTCCCCAGCAGACAAACACTACTGCTGAAAGTATTGTTAATTCTCCATTAGGAAGATCTTGTTTTATGGTATGTCTTTTTATAAATATGCTCCAATGTCATCTGGCCCACTTTTTTTTCTTTGTTTCATTCTTGCCCCTCCAGGAACCATTTCACCTTTTGTACCTTTTAGCTGCTGTTGTCATGCAGAGCAAGTTGATACCATTGGGTGTGAAAGAGTTGCTCAAGGGCATCTTGACAGGACACGTGCTGAATGATGGATGTATATAACCTGCAAAACATAAACAGGAAGTAAGCGCTGCTGAGTTAGAGTTTGTCGTGAGTAAATCCTAAATAACCCTTATTGGCTAATCCTTTAAATTTTGGTCAACACTGTCTCAGCCTTCAGTCAAATGCTACCCTGTCTAATCCTCCATTTTCTGGAAGCGACTGTTCAGAGAGCTCAGAGAGGTGCAGGGAGTATGATGATGGGCTTGAATCCTGCATGTGATTACTGGTACATATTCCTCTTTTGATAAAGCAGTGAGCACACATCGAATGATCCAAGTCGTCCACAACCCGGGGACTGTGTATGCCTCAGCGGACTCAGCTGGTTTCACTGCAGCATGCGGCGAGCCGTCCTAAAAGCTCTCTCTTATGTTTTATCTCTCCTCCAGCCCTCCCCGGATTCCCACTAGGAGCTTCTCTTCCCTGTTGGAGACCTTCTCCACCCCCCACATCCAGCAGCCATGGCAGATGACGCAGACATGCGCAATGAGCTGTCAGACATGCAGCAACGCGCCGACCAGCTCGCGGACGAGGTGAGACCAGCACTGCATCACGGCGCACAGATACGGTGGCGTGTAGATACTGACTGACAGAGACCTGACTTGAGTACAGTCAATCATAATTTAAGAAGTAGGGTAAATATGTCATCTACAAATAATATAAACTGGCATGTGTGCAGGTGACTTCACACAACACCACTTGGTAACATCTTGATTAAATGTTTGTCTGTATATGTCTGATTTGATTGTGCAAAACTGATTGCGTGTTCATGTGTAGGAATGTGCAATGTGTGCACGTATGTGTGTGTGTGTGTGTGTGTGTGTGTGTGAGAGAGAGAGAGAGAGAGCAAGAGAGAAAGTCTCAGTCATGGCCCAGAGCAGATCAGCCCTCACACCCCTCCAGCTTCACATATGACTCACACTGGCACAGCTGAGTGGAATATTAAACACTTGTGCACACACACACATGTGAACGTAAGGCAGGCACAAAATGGCGGTGTCAGAAAACAGTTTTTGCCTCTGCTGCACTGACTTGCGTGACCTCTTGGATCTGCAGAGAGGACGACAGCTCCTGCGTTGCCCATTTCAGATCAGAGAGTGCGAGGAAAAGCTCTAATAAATCAGCGGAACCTCATTTTGGAGGCTTGACTGCAGATGAAAATAAGGAAACAGAAAGAGGAAAGAATGAGGGAAAGAGTCAGATGAGCCAAAAAGGAGGACAAAGAGAAAGACTGACCACATCAAAAATGGCTGCTCAAACCGAGGCCGTTCCCCGTTTGATTCCTTACCCTCCCCCCACCCCCTCCTCCTTCAACCCCCACTGCTCCAGGAACAGTGCGAGCGCAGCAAGGCGAAGCTGTGTCATTGTGAGAAGGACGAGACACCACAGAGCACCCTCCCTGCTGAGTGGCTCAGGCTCGCAAGCTGTGCAAGCTCTGCAGCCTCACGTTTGTTAGAGAGGGAGCTGGAACGTGCAGCTATGTATCTATCACCACACCGGATAATAATAGATATCCAGCAGTTGGGGGGGGGGGTCAAAGAAAGCTTCTGTTTTATAAGAGGGTAGTTATTTTTATTGGCAGAGCTGCCGTGTTCCTGAGTAAATCCCTGGTGAGTTAGATCTCAAATGTGTGAAAAAATGTTTTTGTTGTTTTGATCCCAAATCCAAATCATGAGCAGCGAGCGTTCAGTTGATTGCTCGTGCGAAAATAAACATCTCACAGATCAGCAACTGTTACTGAACCTTTCACATTTCCCATCATGAGGTCGGGCGTTTTCAGTACTCGAGGTGCAGACAGTCTGTCACTGCGAGTTCATGTTGAGTTCATGTCGATAAACTTCAAGTATTGATCCTTCTCTTTTCTCGTTGATTGTTCAAATTGACTCCACTTTGTTGCGTTACGCGCTGGCTTATGCTCAGTTAGATGAGCATACGCAGACACGCGACTGTGCGGGCTCATTTGCTTTATTAAATATCCACCCTGGACGCGGCAGAGCTTGGATGACGACAGCAACTGTCTGAATGTCTCCTGTGACCTCAAATGGAAACTAATCATATCTTTTATTTGTCCACAGTCACTGGAGAGCACCCGTCGTATGCTGCAGCTGGTGGAAGAGGTAAGAAAAACCCATAACACTTTGAATTATGGCTCCACTTTGGTGTGAAAGCTTTCATTTACAGTTTCTCATCAAAGCAATAAAGCCTTAAATAAAAATATGACACAGTTAAAGTAGGAAGTGAATGTAGTGAAGTTTTTTCTGCACAGGACAGACTGACATATTATATTCCATCAGGAAAACTGCAGAAGAAAGAATTTACTGTGTATAATTAACTTTTGAAAAGGGAAGAACTCCAGCACCCTATTAAATTCTCACACTTTCAGTAGTTTGAATATTGCAGCTATGAGGCAATTTAATTTTGTTCCCATCTTATAATTTTGTTAGTGTTATTGAAAATTTTCATTTCGGTAATTTGGTCTCCAACACAGAGAGCAGCCACGCTAAATTAGTTCAGTGAGAACAAATGTTCACGCTCTGGCATAGCTGGCACTTGTGAGTCCTGCCTTAGATATAATTCCACCTTTATACATGGGATTCTTTCCTGTGTTCAAATTACAGTAAACTCTTAAGTCATGCTTGTGTTGTAAATTTGTGGGAAACAGCATTACCAAGGCAGTTTTACACAATGTCTACATTGTGTTCACCACTACAACAGTTCACAGTGTGCTTGATAGAGCATGACAATGCAGCCACACACAAAGCATGCTAGAGGAGGACAGTCCTGTAGGTTGTCTTACAGGACCACAGCTGAGGGGGGCCCTGGTACAGCCAGGACAGTAAGAATCTCCTCACTTTGTTCGGATGCATCTCATAAATCCATTACAAGTAGTTCAAAAATATATGTCAGCTGGTAAGCGTTGGGTCAGTGTTAAGGCTGAGTCTACATACCCTAGTTGGCGATGCACTTATTTGCTATCCTCAGCAAGGTGAGGAGACTGATGCAACGCTGAACTCTGTGCATTAAATACAAAGCTGGAGCCTGGAAACCATGAGCTTAGCACCAAGACTCACAACTCACGTTCTCTGTCCAAATTTAACAAAAAATCCACCACCCAGCACATCTTAATGCTCACTAAGGAACTGTACAAAAGCAAAGTGTCAAAATTTGTAATTTTTTTAGCTTTAGCTGTCTCCCTCTGGCTTTGTCTTTAGATAAATTAACCATGTCCTGGCTGTGGTCTCATATATAATACATAGACATTAGAGTCGTATTGACCTTTCTATCTAATTTTCAGCAAGAATGTCAAACTTTCTCTGTACTCAACCCCATTATCTAGCCGTTTTGTAGATGACTTGCTGACAAACTACTTTTGTGTAGAGGCGATGAGTTGCTGGCCACCTTCCTGAATCCAAATCCAGCAGTGAGCTTTAAAATATATGCAGCATTCTGTTTTAAGTGCCTGAATCCATTAGTCTTGTCAGGCAGCATGGAGTGAAGCATGAGTCAGCTGAGTGATGGTGTGAATGAAACATTATAGGAAATGACCTAACATTGGAGAGGGACGATACACACACCTATGTTTTTTATTTGTTCATGTAACATTCATGCCAATAAATAACACTGTAATAAACTGAGGGTGAACGATGAGGAAAAAGAGAAAAGGGAAGGGACGCGCCGATGAGCAGACCGAGGGAAGGAGGGAATAGAAAGGGAGAGTGAAAGATGCAGGGAGAGAGAAGGCAAGGCCAGCTGGGGGGGTGGGGGTGGGGGGTTGTCCGACAAGCTCCCGGTGCAGATCTCAAGGTCATATTGATCGTCAGCCGACACATCTCTCCACGCAGCCCCGCCCCATACGACTGTCCTGCAGGGTGGGGGAGGTACTGAAGGGGAGGGAGAGTTTCCAGCTCCTTCAGTATGATAGGCGAAGGAAAGGAGGAAAGGAGAAGAGGAAGCCTGAGGGGACTGAAAGATATGCAGAGTGAATCCAACCCTTATCAAAAGAAAAATAAGGAAAGCAATATCTAGGCGCTACTACAAACATCACTGGGTGAGAAAATGAGGAGAGGAAGTGGAGACAGTCATTCAGAGGAATTGCTTAATTACCAAATTGCTTTATATGCCATCCCCACGCTAATAGTTAACATGAACCTAGTGGAAAACTGATTCACATTCATGACATCATTCAGGATTTCTGTTTTCAAATGTTAACTTCAGCGATGTATGATAATGTGATGGTTTACCAAAGAGCACCTGGGCAACAACATCATCACACCAAAAAGCATAAATTATTCTTTTTATTTTCAGTTTTTGAGTGAAAATGTGTTTCTTATTTGTCTTAAAATATGCAACACATCTGCCAAAATGTATAAATCTGTCAACTGGATTTGAATGAGCATTCTTCACTGAACCATCTCCGGTCATGTATGGGATTGTGGGTGATTCCTTGTAGTTTCCTGAGGGACACATTTCCACTACTTTGGAATTTCTCTTGGACGAAGGCTTGCTGCATGACAGAACAGCTGTTCCCCTGTCACCTCTCAAACATCAATGTGTAGCTTTCCTCAAAAACTGCTGAGGAGGCAGGGAGGGGAAAGTGTGTGTAATGGTGCGGAAGTGTGTGGTTGTGTGTGCACACTGACACACCGTAATCCTGTTCATGCCTATCAATCCGAGCCAGGTGCTGCCTTCTAAGAAGCACAGAGGATGAAGAGTTTTATATAAGCATATGTCACTATCCTCTTCCTCCTCGTGCTCTTTCTTCCAGCATTGAAACCTGGAGCCACCCTGGCCTATCAGTGACTAATAGCTTTACTGTTGAGTGCTGATGCAAGCTCAGCTGTTCAGATGATTCCCAGTCTGGGAGGAATTCAAATGAATCTCTTAAACCTCAAGGAAAACACGTACTTATAGTTTCAAAGTAGTTTACAAGTCCAAAGTTCTAAAAGCTGCTGTATCTGCGACAGAAGAGCTGAGGGGATCCTGTGTTATTAATTGCATCATTTGCACACGGAAATTCTGTGACAGGGTTCTCATTTTAATGAGAACTCTTGTCAGCATATTACCGTTAATCTCCTGTGGGCTATTAACCATGTTTCCTGGTTTGGCGTAATGGCCAAATGACCTTTGCTCCTTCTAATCAATACGAGCCTATGTGCTGATGTTGGGGGAGCAGGACATTTAAATTTGTTCCTCAATCCCAGGGTGTCAATATGTTAAATTACCAGAGGGGATAATTTAATGGAATATATCAACATACAACGATACCAGTCTCATGTCCATATAGTTAATGTGAAGCTCGAGCCAGCAGAGCATATGTTAGTTTAAAGTCTGGAAGCAAAGAGAGAAAAAAAACAAATAAGAAAAATAATATTCTTGAGACACCATTAAAGCTCCCAAATTAAGACCTAATACTGTATTTAATTTGGTTTAATCCATACAAAGAGAGAGTGGCATTAGTCCTCCCATGTTGTTGTGAAAGAGCAATATGGCCTACTGAGTATGTCACACAGACTGTGTTGAAAAGTAAAAAAGGAGGAGAAGAACGTGAGGAGGGGATTGCTTGACAGCACTGATTCCCTGAGCTGCTGTGGCCTCATTCCTGACCTCTCTTTCAATTTGTTTTTCCTACCTCCCTTTACCCCTCCCTCCATTCCTGCCTGTCCTTGGGGAGTAGAGCAAAGATGCCGGCATCAGGACTTTGGTTATGCTGGACGAGCAGGGAGGTAAGTCTGCAAGAGGGGAGGTGGCAAGTTCAGTTCCAACACATACTGTAGGTATTAATAATGATGCTATTCACATTCACTAAAGCTGGTATAGTGATTCTGTATTTAGAAAAATGCTGCTTATTATCACATACCTGCAGCACCACAAGTGACAAGTGATTATTTATAGACAGCAGTGTTGTTGCTAAGTTTATGTGAATATGTGAATGGATGAATTGTTTCATATGCAATTGCTTGTTTTCATAATGCATTTTCAAACTAATTCATTGTTTTCCTGATTGTTTTTAAGTAATACTTTCTGATTTTGGTTTTTGATTTAGCACGTGCTTTATTTGATTAGTCAGAGGTGCCAGTTTAACTTTGGGGAAATTTTTTCTTTCCTTCAGCTTCCTTTATAACCTTTGTTTCCTTTGGCTAACATTCTTCTTTTTGATTTGCCTAACTGCATTTGATTTGCCAGCAGCTTTTGTAATTTCATTAGCTAACAAAGACAGCGGAAGGAGATCTCGAAAGTGCCAAAACATGAACAGATCCAGTGAAGAATATTTAATGCCAGCCACACTGCAGTGCCCAACCCAACAGCTCAACATCAAGATAAATCATTTCTTCTCCATAGTCCAGTTGGGTAAACAAGTGTGTCCCTGTGGCAGGGGGACTTCTGGGCTGTTCCTAGATCTGTTGGTGCTCTAACCTTCTCAGAAATCTCTGAAAAGGAAAAGGAAAACTGTTCAAAAAGTTAAAATTATTAAATTGCAGCCATGTTTGTGTCACAGGTTTAGTGACCTTGAATTCAGATCATCCGATTCATTCAAATAAGTGGCAGCTGAAATATCACCTCCCCAAAAATGTGCCCCATTAAATGGCACTAGTCATTCCTTAAATTTGACCAACCTGTCTTTACTCATTTACCTCTAAATGCTACTGGACCCTAAACGTCCAAACAGGTTAGAGAACAGCAGAACAGACCCTGCCACCCTGCTGACAGTTCAGAGAAGTCAAAATATAAAGGGTGGATATGAAAAACGATCGATTTAACTGGTAAAGACAAAAAATCAGCTCATACTCTGTTTTGTACAATCCCTGGTTACATGCAATTTGTGAATAAGCCAACAACCCATGTCCAACCCATAAATTATATGGTTTATAGTGTGTGCCATCAAACAATTGATATTGGTACCATGAAAGGAGGTATGAAAATGTATCTTGAGCTCACTTGGCTCTGTGTTCACTCAGAGGGTGTGATCCACAGGATCACTACTCATGAACCAGTTGCAACAGCTGACTTGTCACCCAGGAGGCTGTATGCCTGAGTTGACCTCTGACCTTGTGTTACTTGAAAAGTAGTGTTATAGCACTTGATGGAGAGATGGAGAAAGTTTTTAAAGGGTGCAGAGGTTTGCTTTAGGTGAAATAAAATGTGAACTTTTAGCCACTGATCATGTTTTCTTAACCAATCTTTAATGAGTACAGCATGCTCAGTGCCTTTCCCTACTTTACTCTATTAACACTGACTCATCATGGATCCGTTTCCTAGTTGAATATATTTACATAAATGCATGCTCACCAGGGATCTTACAAATCTGAAAAAGTCAATGAACTAGTTTCTCTATCCGCTCCATATATAACTGTGCCTCACCCTTTCACACTGCCTGCGCTACATTTCCCTTAATCAGGATGGAAATCCTCTGTGCTGTGGAACAGTCACCAACCCACCATCCACCACATCAGCATGACAAAGGCCCTCGTAAACCAGACTCCAGCCACACTCCAAATCCTCTGAGTTACCCAGACCAGGCAGTTTTTAGATGAATAAGCTGCTTGTAATCTTAACATTTTTAATCAGACTCTGCCAGAGTCCCATAACTAAAAGACAGTAGGAACACGAGCACGAGCCACAGCCCATAAGTGCCATGTAGTCATTCATATTATGTTCATTACTATTTGAATAACTCCAGCAAATGTTATAGTTCATGTAGTGGCTGGGCCAGACCAACAGAGATTACATACAATGATGTACTGTTAAACTGCCCATGTACTGTCACTGTTTCAACATAAGCTAACAAGGACACATTATTTTGCCTTTTTAAATTAGCTGGATGTGTGACTAGAAAAAAAGAACAAATTTAGATCAGTTGACAGTTGACAGTTGACAGAAAAAAATCTTCACCAGAGTGAAGAAAGACACAGCCAGGCAACTCACAATGCTGTCTCAAGAGTTAACAGCTCTCAGGGGAGATTTCCTTGCTTTGGTCTGATTACCTATTTGCTCTGAATACAGTCACAATTATCTGACCTTTACTTTGTCACGTAGCATGTGTTACAGGGAATAGTTGGGCATTTAAGACAATAAGCTTGCTTTCTTGCTAAGAGTTAAATGGAAAGATGGATACCATTCTCGTTTCTGTTCGCTAAATATGAAGCTCAGGTCATGAGTCAAGGAAGTTAGCATAAAGACTGGAAATAGGGGTAAACAGATATTTTGCATGTGTCACAGGTGACAAAAATGACCTACTAATTCATCTAATAATTTACTATTTAATCCATAAATATAAAAACAACACGTTTTGGTTTTATGGGTTGTGTACCATAGCTGTTCCCCCTACGAATCAGTATGCTACCATTTGAAAGCTATTTGTGTCACATTCTGACACAGCCAGATAGCTTAGCATAGCACCACCATGCTAAACTAAGGTAACTGCCAGCTGCCTCTTGCTTCATGAAACGAGAGAAATGAGAACAACAATGACATTTTCATTGAACTATCTAGCTAGAAAGCAAGTATCCAGTAGCTTCCAAATTGTCAAATTATTCCTCAACATGAATGTTCAAACTTTTTATCTTTCAACTAGATATATCAGTAATTATATATTCACTGTTATTATTTGGTTTGTTCTTTTTACACCTTTGTCTGGCCCAAAAATTTAGAAAATGCACATAAGTCTATTTTATCCCACCAAATTGATGCATTCAGTAAAAAAATGGTTCAATCTTAATATCTTACCCTGACACACACATGCACACCAGGGTACCCACAGCTCTTAGTTGCTGCTCATAATAACTCATATTTCTGTCAATCAGTCAATGAAATTCATTCCACTACTGTCATCCCTTTGTCCTGACCAGAGCAACTCGATCGTGTTGAAGATGGCATGAACCATATCAACCAAGACATGAAGGAAGCCGAGAAAAATTTAAAAGATTTAGGGAAATGCTGTGGGCTTTTCATATGTCCATGTAACAAGTAGGTACTGACAACGTGCCTCAAAGGTTCTTTACATATGTGGTGGCGTCCAGTTTTTCCTTTTTTTTTTCTTTACTTTCTTTTGTCACAGTGAGTGTCTGAAGTTGTTGTCTTCTCTCCTTTGTCCTCTCTTTATCTCTCTCTTCCTCTCCTCTTCTTCTCTCTCTCTTCTCGTGCTTCGTTCTGTGGGGGATAAATGACTTGTGTTTAATCAGAGCAACTGGAGCGCATCGAGGAAGGAATGGACCAAATCAATAAGGACATGAAGGATGCAGAAAAGAATTTGAACGATCTAGGGAAATTCTGTGGTCTTTGCTCCTGTCCATGTAACAAGTAGGTGCTGCTTGCCTGCCTGCCTGCCTGCCATTCAAATCTAAGAATAAGCATCTGAGAAAACAAAAAATACCAGAGGTAGAAGTGACATCATGATGGCCATCAGCCAATAGCGGCTCTGCTCCAGTAAAAAAACAACATTGACTCCGCCCCTTCACGACTATATGAGGTGGATACAGGAGGATATGACGTTCTTAAAAATACTTTCTCACACATACACATACACCGTATGGTCAAACTGAAATTTCAGTTCCCTTCACTCTTTGTGGAAAAAAATAATCATAGTTTAGCTGTTGTAAGCAATGGCAAGTGACAGTCTGTTTTACTGCCTGTATCAGGATTGTATTTGAAGTGTTATATCAAATCATTTTTAGGTTCTGCCCACACAGATACTTGAGTGATCAAATTGTCAATACTGATACTTTCAGTTGGAACCAAAATTTCATGGCTCCTGACACTAATGTTGGAGGCGCTGTCAAAGCAAAGAAATAAACTGAACTTAAATTTCTTTGGTTTTTTTGCAAGTCCACTTTTGACCAAATAAATATAAAATCAAAAGAATATATATCCTGATTACTCAGCAAAATCATCTTTATTTTCAGTTCGACTTTGATTTAACTTCAGACGGTATATGCAGACACATACTGTATTTGATTGCAGGCACATGGAGCAACCTTGGGTTCTTAATGAGATTCTCAACTAGACTATTCTCCAGAGATATAGTATCCCCGAGTTCATAGCGCCAGAATGGGCAAACATCCCATAGTCCATCAGTCTGAGCCATGACTATCTGATTGACCTCTGAGAACTGCCACTGACTCTCCCACATTGCAAACGGTATTCACCATTTATAAACTGTGCACAAATTAATATTATCCTGCCTTTGTGCATTAGAACCAGACATGTGCAAATAGACTGGTGACACCCAAATCCTATAAAGCCAAGCTCAAAAAGTCCAGTCCTCCACATAAGCTCTCCTCCACTCAGCCAAGGCCATGGTTCATCAATAAGTGCCTCTCTGGGTGAAGAACACCCTTCAACCAAGTGCCCTTCTCCAAGTGCTCTACTCTCTCAACTTCCACTTCTCCAAACACCTTTGTAATGCGAGTCATATACATGCAGGTGTAGCCAGTGTAGCAGGAGGAAGTATTTTGCAAAGTGATGGGGCGAGGGAACTTACTTACTCACTTACAACTGTTGGCCTTCCCAACTCTAATTCCACTTATATTCAACTAAAAGAGCAGGGCTGGGGCTCCTGAAGCATCTTGGCACTCAGATCATTTGCGTGTTGACCCAATCTGGGAATCCAGTGATCTTGGTTCCAAAATGCCTTCATTCAGCCTGGTCCAGGACTGTTTGACACTTCTCCTCATTTGCATGACCTCTGCCACTACCACACCGCTCTAACATCCAGTTGATACTCACCTTTTTGCAGGATACAAGACCTTTTTGTTTCCCTCCAAACACCCCCTCCCTCACCACCATTTTTGAACCACTAAGTGACAATGACATGGAATGACTTGCGAGCATGACCCTTTGAATGCTCATGCATGCATGATGATGCAACTCATAACAGCAATGCTGCACTTAATGATGCTAGATCATGATGCTGATATTAACAATGAGATGATGTTGATGATGTTGATGGTGATGAAGAACAGAGTGTTTCTATGTTATTAACCATGAGCAGTGAAAAAGCCTTGTCTTATTTTGAAAAGATCAGAATCCCTGAGAAGAAAAGCCTTGTTGACAAAATTGAGAAATGATTCAGCTTAAAACATTTACAAACATAAAATTTCCCAAAAAGATATTGAAATAATCCAAAGTTAATTTTGTATTTATTTATATGCAGCAAAATAGTTGAAAACAATGCCAAAACGTCCAAGAAAGATGTTGATATAATTTGGACTGAAAGGACTGGAAAAAATGTTATATGTACAACCATAATTTAATGACTTTAAAGATTGTACCAAATTTAAAATCATACAGAGGACCAGTGCATGAAGAGTTTTAAAAAAAGAAGAGAAAAGGAGAATGCTACAGCGCTGAAAGATCCTCGAAGGAAGTGAACACATCACATGGAGGCAAAAAAGACAGTGTGACACATTCAAAGGAGTTATCTGTGTTGTTCCTAAGAGCTGGAAACTGGGCTAGCACACATGCGCAGTGAGATGTTTTCAGGGATGTAGTCAAGTTTGTTCTTTGAAATGGGTACATCATGCCACTGTGCATGTACCGCTTGTTACCCTTGTCTTCACGCGGCCCCATGCGGCGATCCAGCCCACCACTGCTTTGTTTACACTACCCCCCCGGTTCTGCTGCAGTTTCTCTGCAGTGCCACCTCTCCTGCAGCGCTGTGCTAAATTAGCCTTTATCCTGCACTTGGATGTGCAACATTTCTGTTCGTTAAGCTCTCCCCTCGCCCGAGGGGAACTCGCTAACATGTTGGTCAGCATATCAGATAGTGGCATGATAGCATGCTGGGACGTTGACTCACTCATTACACATGTAGATGGATGACAGAAGGATAAAAGCGATGCAATTCTGTTGGATTTTTTTCCACCTCTTAGAAAGTGACACTTTACTCTTCATACACGCTGGGGTATTTCTTTAATCCCTTGAGCGTGCTGGCTGTCTGTCAGAATTAGCTGAGTCTTGTTCTTTTGGTGCTTAATGCCCTCAGATTCTGGCTGTCTGCATGCCACTGTGAGTGGATTTTTATTGGTAGATAGCTCAACTTGCAGGTCACTAAGGGAATGAATTAGATAGGAGTTTTACCGCAGGATCCGCAATACTCACAGAATATAATCAGATCATCTCAGTTCAATCACAGCAAAACTGATTAGAGAAGTGCATTATATCCATTCTGAGAATGTAGGGAAGCAAAGTGCAGAGGAGAACACACTGGATGAAAAGAAAATGAGAGAAGAGGAAATGAAACTCCGCATGAGAGCAATATTAAGAAACAAGATAAATAGGAAAGAGCTGAAAAGAGGAACAAAGCAGGTAGGAGAGGAGGAAAAAGGACTCAGGCAAGGGTAGCATGTGTGTTTACCACACTGGTGTGTGTCAGCAGGGACAGGGAGCTGAGCAAAGCCTCGCCTCAGTCCATTTCTATTAATAAAAGCAGTGTAGGAGGCGGAGCTGTCTCCATTCCTGACACAGCTAGAATACATCCACACAGCACTCCAAGGTTATAAAAAAACTCAGTAACTAACACCGCAATACAGGCAAAAGAAGTGACCAATTATTGTGCAATAAAAAAATGCACAGATATGTAGTTAAATCCTTAGCAATGTCAGTCTTAATTGTGCTTGATGGGTAAAAGATGTGTGGCTCTCCTGCCACCAAAAGTGCCTTAAATATCTGGAGATGAAGACTACCATCCTGTCTGTCCTGACTCTGTTGTGCCAGAACCAGACACAAAGCTGTGTGGCCTGGCTGTGATTGCATATCTTGTTAGTGCAGCTGTATTTGTCAGCGCGCTTTTCTGCTATTGAAAAAAAAAGAAGCAGATAAGGCTTCGGTTAAGGGATGTGTCGTGTCAAAATCCGTATCGCACTCTTGACTCCTCTGCCTCTCTGCTACCAGACATCCCAGCTCAGCTCCCAGTCCAGAGATCCAAACCTGTAAGGTAGAAAAGCAGTGACATTTGGAAAAAAAGATTGTAGGAATATTTAACCACAGTGTTATTCTCTGTTGACTCCCTCCAGTTTCTTTTTGTTTTTTTGTTTTTTTGTTTGGTTTTCTTTAGTCGTTTCGCAGTTTGTTCTCCACATTAATCGTCGTCCCGCCCAACAATGTGACAGTCCTGTACAACTGTGTTGTCTGTCTGCCAAATGCTCATCTCTTCTCTGTTTTCTGTCACACTGGGACATTTAACTGTGGGTATGGGGTGGGGTTTATAATTACAACAATACAGAAGTGCCCGAAGGATGGTTTAAAAAAAAGAGATTCTTAATTTTGCAGCTAATGCATGCCTAGATTACACAGAGCACAAAATGCTTGCCTGATTCTGAACAGTATGTTATACAAGATATAACATCACACACATTATTATTGTGTTACAACAGAATGAGCCTGTACCAAACCCAGTCTACCAACCAGTCCATGCCTGCTACGCTTTGCTTGACTTAGTCTAGTCCCCACCATATATTTATGTGCTGAGTGCATGAAACCAAAATAACACCTTTGTGTCAGCTGATCATGCTGCCTACTGACATGCCGTTGCAGTACCTCAAATCCAAGGCTCTCTTTGTAGATTTGACTAAGGAAGGGAAGCCAGCTTGTTTGAGGTAAATGATAAAAGCATTCGGTCAAACTGTGAAATAACTGTCGCTTCTCGCCCTCCCCCGTCTCCTGCCGGTGGCCAGGATGAAGAGCGGAGCCAGCAAGGCCTGGGGGAACAACCAGGACGGGGTGGTGGCCAGCCAGCCCGCCCGCGTGGTGGACGAGCGCGAACAGATGGCCATCAGCGGAGGCTTCATCCGCAGGTAAGCAAGAGAATTCAGGTTTATGCCTCAAAATACCCAAGGAAACAAAAACCCTCAAAGAGATGTATAGGGTAGAAGGGGATGGAAAAGATGTCCTGGGGTTTAATATAAATGCATTGTATATCCTAATATCCTCTGTAACTCCAGAGGGGCTTCCTAAAGGAGCAATATTAGAGTCCAAGGCTCAGAGTAGGTGTGTCCTGTCACACGAGCAGCCAGTGTGTACGTCGCAAACATGCAGCCAGCCCACATTATTATTGCAATTTCCTTTGTTTTGTAATATTCTTGCTATTTTGGTGAAGTTGTTGTACGTTTCTGACCTCCAGGAAAGTGATCCTGGTAATGTAGTGACAGACTACATCACCAGGGGTGTTTGCTGAACTGTTGACTCACGGGTCATGGGCTCAACTGAGATTCTTTTCTATCAACAAACTTAAAAAAAAAAAAAACACTTATGAATACATTGTTTTCTTTTTTCCTGCATTATACATTGCTTAAAAAATGAAAATTGCCTCATTATCATTACATTTATTACTGTTGTTATTATTACTGATATGATTGTTGCCTTGCTGTGGCTATGACATCAGTAATTACATTGCTTTTACCCTGTCTAGTTTCACCATTTGTATCAATAAACCTTTAGTAAATTTTGTGTAACCACAGGCTGTTGATTGGCCTTTGCACTTTTTTCCACTGTAGACAGAGCACATTGTGAGGCAACATTCAGTATTTAAATAATTATAATCTATAAGTAAATAGCCTGAAAGAATGTAGCATTAAAACAGAACATAAACAGGTCTGAATAGGAGTCTCCTTCAGACCAGATGCCTGGTCTGAGGTTAGACTCTGCAGAGACAAAAAAAGGATCAGAGGTGAAATCTGGATGAGAACTTCACAGAGGGAGCAGGCGACACCTTTCTGAACCTGATCCACATGGCAATATGTGGTGTGTGTTTGTGTTTGTGTGTCCTGGTGTTCATGCAGACATCACATCTAACCTTGAGTGTGCGTTGTGTGTGTTTAGGGTAACAGACGATGCCCGGGAAAACGAGATGGACGAGAACCTTGAGCAGGTGGGTGGCATCATCGGTAACCTGCGCCACATGGCCCTGGACATGGGCAACGAGATCGACACCCAGAACCGCCAGATCGACAGGATCATGGAGAAGGTACACACACAACAAGATTTACACAATAAGATTTCACATTTATCATATATAAAAAACACAACTTTAATGAAGTAAGTCTGACTGCATTCTGTAAAGATGAAAGTTCTGGATAGTTTCCCTTTATTTCCTGATTCCACTGATATTAGGATCATTTTAATGAAGATCTGGCTAAGACAGACAGACAAGTGCACATGACACATTCACCTGTTCTTTTTTTCCATCCTCTCAGTCTAAGGACTCGAAACTTAAATCTTTCAGTCACAAGCCCACTCCTAAGGCTTTTTCTGACAGATGAGAAGCAAACCACCCAGCACCATACAAATTCCACCTTTTGTAATGTTTAGCAAAATGGAACAATCTCTGTTGTTCCCCTCCATGTTCATGTAGAGAGCAACAGGACTGTCAAATAAAAACGTCATCCTTTTGTTATATACATGAAAAATTCAACAACATTAATACATTACCAAATATTGAGACAAAAAATATTGAGCCAATAGATTCATGTCAGGTCTTTTTGATCTCTTTTGAAATACATTTGGGGAATTTAAACTGTGATTAGATGACTGTTAACAACAACTTCAGCAACAATCTCTGGTGGGAGCCAAAGTGATTATTTTATTATTCTTAATTATTCATAATCAGGTCCATAGCCAGGCTATACCAGGAACAAATACTGTCCTCCCAAACAAGTTTGACCAGGCATCAATGATAAAGTCTAATATATTTGGATATTTTAGATCCGTACAGTCAAACTGATATTCTTCTCTTCTCTCTTTCTCTTCTCTTCTCTTCCTTCACCCAGGCTGAGTCCAACAAGACCAGGATTGATGAGGCCAACCAGCGTGCAACAAAGATGCTGGGCAGTGGCTAAACGCCCCCAGTCCAGAGCATCGTCCCGGCGTCCCGCGCCACACATCAACAGGCGCTGACATGCTTTCATCTTGGTATTGACCTTCTCGGTTTGCACACACGCACATATCACCTCCCCTCCCCATTGTAAATGTTGTTCTGTGTGTCGTCTGTCCAGCTTTTTCAAGATGATTGTCCTCGTAAAAAGATGATTTCTTATACTCCGTATATCATTCTTTCCAAAGGTTGTATATAGTGCTGACTTGATGGCTCTCTAGCTCACCTGTGAAGTTTTTATTCTCTTTATCAAAAAATATATATATATATATATCATATATTATTCTATATCATATAATATATATATATATAAAAGTACACTGCTCTGGATGACAAGTATATAATAGGAATGCTATACAAGCTGTTTTTTTTTATTCGTTTTCCTTTTCAGTATCTCAGTATCGTCCTAGTAAAACTGTGTCATTCCATTTAGGCTACTGTCATGTTCCTTATTTTGGTGTTGTCACGACAAAAAAGGGAGAAGGCTGGTAGAAAAACACACGTAAGAATTTGCTAAGTGACGGTGCAGATGAATGGGATTACAAAGAGCACTTACAATCAAAAGGCAGTCATTTTCCTCCATCGCAATCATACTGTTCATACTGAGTTACTGTTTAGACAATGTGCAACTAGACTCTCTGTAGCTGTATTAGACATTGCATTCCAAGTGATGTGAATTGTGCGTTCTCTGCATGACAAATGGTAGATTTTAGTCTTCTAAATAAAACTTGTCTGAAAAATATATATAAAAAATTACAACATGGCAGTAGCAAATTGACAAAACGCATGCTCAGTATTAGGACACAGTTGATCGTTCCATACTCCTGCAAGTTTGCAATAGTGCCACTCTTTCTGTCTCGATATATTTACCGACTGTGACCATCTCGTTGTACAATAATGCAAAAGGGATCAAAAAAGTGAGATAAAGATGAAAATGCGAGGACTTGTATCGCAGGGGTTGTATTGCAAAAAAAAAGACCTGTTTTCTAAATGATTATGCAGTTCAGTGATGAAGATGTTGATTATGTGCTGAAAGAGGAGGACTGGTTGTGTACTGTAACATAGGTTTTGGATGCTCTGAAAAAAAAATAAACGTTTGCAATGTAAAGCAAAGACGCATATTTCTGAGAGACCTTACTTTTATAAGAAGACTGTACCTGTAAGTTTATTCTCCCCGTGTGGTTTGTTATTGGTAAAAATAATGATAATGTTGAATAACAATGATAACTATACTCTGAAACAAAAAAAAAATACATACAAAAGGGTTTTTTTGTTGCTTCTGTACTTTAGAGCTATGCACACCAAATCGCCAAAATGTTGAGTAGTTAGAGTAAGGTGATTAAGTACCTAAACCTGAATGACACAATAGGTTAAACTGTGAGATTGATGTCCTCAACGCATGTAATATTAATGACTCCCTCTCTGTATCCCGTCAGTGTGTGAAGTGGTGGACATTTTGTAGCTAGCTGAATTGATTAAAAGTAATAAACCCTAGTTGCACCCGTGTCTGTCTTCATTGCTCCTTTGAGTCAAGAGGCTTATGTCTCGTTCTGTAAATTGCAGGATGGTATTTATGGAGAAAATAGCTCAGTTTAAGCAGTTGTACATGTAGATTATTACGGATGGGGCACACCGTCCACACAAAGCCCACTGTGTTACTAAATCATGATTAATATACTGACAGTCCCAAAAGTAGATATTACCAAGATATCGATATTTATATAAGATGAAGATTAATCTTCCTCTCTGAAACACAGAGCATCCAGTTAATAAGTATTTGGCCATTTGGTAACTAAATACAAGTTTTACATGATGCTTATGATAAAAAGTATAAGGTTATGTACCCTATGTTATGTGCAATACTATATTTGTTCGTGCTGTTATTTCGAAAGAAACCAAAATTACACAGTTAGCTGATAAATTGATGTCCATCATACAGCCACAAGGGGGAGCTCTCAAATCGTTTATCAATCATAATTCCACTGATTTAACCATATATGTGCTCTTTGACGTTCTGGGGTTTAATTGAAGACAATGAAACATGATAGTGAAAACACCACCATCAACAAAAGCAACAACAACAGCAACAAAATCCACAGTAAAGCAGCATTCAGATGTTCAGGATAAATAATTTAATCTTATTTCTGGATATATTTTGGCTTTAAATTGCTGCAGGCAGACCTAATTTGCATGAGATCAATAGCCTTCCGCTCTCATAATTGTAGTTTAATAGAAATTTGAAACAGGGGAAACAGCTTGGCTCAGGCCAAACATGAGAAAAATACCTACCAGTGTCTCTGAAGTTCAAAATCATATGAAACACTAAACGTTTGTCAAAAAAAAGAAAAGAAAAGAGGGTCTTAACTTGATGATATCCATACTGGCTACATTGTGACCTCAGTTTAATTTTAGCATCTACTGTGGCAGAGCTACTGTAAAGGTACTGAAGATTTCAGAGTAAGAGCATGTTTGACTTGTGATAAAAGGCCCAGGTGTTCCTGACAGGATGTATGCAGTTACAGTTTGAAGAGATTCATCTTCCATGTTCTCTAAAATCCAGAGAATCCTGTATAAGATAATGAACTCTTGCACCCTATGGTAAGCATAATACTATATACTACTATATTTGTTTACGTTGAGCTCAGCAGTCGCTGTTTATGATTCAAGTTATGTCTTCCCGTTATTCGGGGCTGTAACACTTAAAGGCCCTGAAACCCCTGGTTTGAAATCTGAAGTATTTAACTTGAGCTAAAGGTTAGCCCTGCCATTCATAGTAAGAGAAACTGTGAAAGTAGGTTTTCTGGGGCCTTCAAGAGGCATTTGTCCATAATTTATCAATTTTCCAAAAAGGATGTGAATTTAATTTATACTACTGCTGAATCCAACACCCCCATTTCAGTATATATTTATTCTGATATAGTTTTTAATCAAGAATTTGACCCCCGTTTTTTATTGTAATTGTCACGCTGGCATTCTGGAGTTTAATTCGGTACAATAAAAAAAACATCTGAAATGATGTGGCATTCACATGTTCAAGATAAATAACTAAATATTATATTAGTGGTGTATTTGGGGTATTTAAGCCACTATGTAACTTTGAAGTTTTTATTATTATTATTATTATTGGACATAATTTGGCTTTACATTTGTCAAAATAGTCCAAATTTGTTATCAGAACATGTTAATGGATTGGAAATGGATTTGTTTACTTTCTTGAAAGTGAACTGATAAAGCCAAACTTGATTTTTTTCAGCACACTTGCCACAGTAGAAAAGGACCAGATGTTTCTGATGACATTAATGAGGGCTCTGTTCCATTCAAGCGTCACACTAATTCATTTCACCACTTACACCTGTGCTTTAAAACTGACACTTTAAAAAGACTCCTGTAGCTTTGATTCCTTGTGGGTGCATGAATGTCAAAAGCAATTAAAGAGCATTAATGACGAATGAGTCAGTAGAGACATGGAAAAAAGGTTTGGTTGTGCTGCCAGAAAGTCTGAATGTTCAACAAAAACAATATGGTCTTTCTGTAGGGAGTGTAAATGTGTGCACTGAACTTCAATCATGTTAGTATATTCTGAGATATGTCAGTCATGGACAAACAAAACACAAATGGACCTTAAAGGGCAGAAGGCCTGAAGAATAGCAGGATGAACAGAGGTAACCACATAAGATCTACTCGCTGCTGGAGGTAAAAAACAAAACAAAAACAAAAAAAAACAACTATTTCACTGAATGTAAAAAGCATAAGTATTGCTGAATGAGGTTTGAGAAGGTATAATGAGCTTGCATTGATTATGGAGGCAGAAGAGATGAAACATACATATCAGTGCACTATCTGCACCAAACGTTAATGGGCTCTCCCTTGTTCCATGACCCATCTTGCCACTAATTTTATGAAAAGCCATCAAGTACTTTTTGTAATCCTGCTAACAAACCAACAAACAAAGGAACAGGAATAAAGCATAACCTCCTTGGTGAAGGTACTTATGCAATTTTAGTGCACTATCACCTTATTCTACAAATTTGCATGTGAAGTGTGTTTGCTTAAAATTGAAAGGCGTTTATTGAACTGAAATCAGAATACAGGAGGTATTTTTCAGGTTTTGTTCTACTGGTTTGTGCATTGGGAGATGCATTTCTTATTTATATAACTTACTGGCATATTCAAATATATAAAATAAACGGTATTTCTCATCACAGTTTATTTAATACACAAACACACACACACCAATATCAGCAGGTTGTTGATAGGGGAGGAGTGTCAGCTGATGCAGTTCACCTGAGCCTCCCAGACTCTCATTTGCCTAGTCAGACTAACTCACCCTAGTCAGACCAGCGTGAACTGATGAAGCCTTTTGAATGAGATGAAACGTCTTCAAAGACCTATAACCAAGTCCAGCTGATTTTAATTCACATTTCCTTGAGTTGTTATGGATATTAAAAAAGTAATTTAGTATAATTAATTAAGTAATTAAGGAACTAAGTATTACAGTACAGTAATACTTACAGTAGTATTACTGTACTAAAACAGCAGCCAGTTTTAAAAAAAACCTTCCTTTTTTTAACAAATCTTTTTGTGTTCAATCAAACAGCACAGTTTTGGCTCAGAGGAGAAAAGAAAGTAAAGTGAAAACAAGTGCTGCAGTACTGTCCATTCGCTAAAAGCCAATCTCTCTCTCCCTCTCTCTCTATGTCTGTGGTTCATCCATTATTCAGCAGGATAACAAAAATACCCTTGAAGCAGACCAGAGGATAGTGCTGGAGCATTATAGATTGTTCTGGTTGCTGCAGTGACTGTGATACCTTCTGCATCTTCTTATATTTCCTCTGCTTCATTGCTTAGTTTGCTGTTGATACATATCCATCCATCTGCTTCTCATTTATTCAAAGCAGAGACCTGAGACTAGACCTTGACCTAAAGTGCTGACCCATGAATACAGGTTGATGCAGCCCTCATGACAGTGTGGTGTATAACACTGTACATCAGTCTCCGCTTTGGTAATTAGTTGTTGGGATGTCAGTTTTAACACAAAACTGCAGACAAAGCAAGCGCTTGTTTCAAATGTTACAAATTTATTTATACTAGATACCAAGGAAGCAAAACTCTTTCTCTGTTTTGGTATGTTTGGGTCATCATAAAGCACAAAATGGAAGAACAACGTGTGTTTTGTGTGTTTGCTTTGGTCTCCGCACGAGATCAATCAATCGAGAAGTCAGTACATCTGGTGTACGAGACCGATCAGTTTAATCAAACTTTCCAAGTTTGCTGCAAATGGAGCGTGTGCCAACTTCAACAAGTGCAAATTCTCTATTTAAATGTAGCTGCAATTTCACTGCATAACCACACATATAACTTTATATAGAAAAACTTTATATAGAAGTACTACTGCATCTCAAAAATGTAAATGTGGTGAAAAACGACGAAAAATGACTTATGCAGTAATTTGTGGGAAAGGAGCCTCAACCAAGCCCTGAGTGTATAAATGAGAATTTGGAGGTTTCTGTATTGAAAATACCTTTGATTGAGCTTAGGAAATGTATGAGATACAGTATTTCTGAGAAGCCATAATCATCAAAATTAAAACAAACAAAGGCTTCAAATATTTCACTTTATATGTAATGAATAAAGAAAATATTAGTTTTCCTTTTGGAATTAAATTACAAAAAAAAAGAACTTATTCACAATATTTTAATAGTTTGAAATGCACTTGTATATGTACAGTGGATCTGTTAACTGTCCCCACAACACTGAACCATCTGATGAATCATAGTTCTCAGAGTTATGGCAATACACTGACATAGACAAGCAATAGATGCAGGGGTCAGGGATTTTCACAGTCACAGTGAAACATGTGGCAGTGGTTACTGGTGGCTTCTGACTGAGAACTTGATGCCGTGAAGATGGAGGCGGTCGATGAGACTGGTTTTGTAGAAGGCGGCTCCTGGGGAGTACACCCCTCCCCTGTTGACAACAACAGACAAAAGACAGAGATTCAGGGAAACGCGTGATGGTGCATGAAGACTGAAATCTTCCCGCTGATGACAGAGAAAAACAGACGCCACTGACCTCCCAGGAAGAGAGTGCAGTTCATCCAGCAAGGTGACGGCTGCTTGTACCAGAGCAGACACCGTGGCCACGTATCCAGGCTCTGTCGGCAAGAAGAAACAAACATGGAGCCAAGAAGATGGGAAATGTATCGCCACACATTTCACTCCAGCTTCAACTGTTAAGCCACGATTTGATTCGATATTGATCCAGTATGCTTCCATATCGAATCAGTTATACGTATAGATGAAGAAAAATAATTCCCAAATAATTCATTACAATATTTACAGATATTTGTTAAATAATAATGTGTGCATTATTTGCAAAAGGTTGAGAGTAGACTGACCCCAAGATGTATTTTGCCATTTCATTATTCTTTAATGAACAGTTAATCATTAATAGTAAAGTAAAGTAGCTACAGTAGAGTAGTAGAGTAGAGTAAACTTTAATTATCCCAGAGGGAAATTACCAAAATAGTAGTAACAGTAGTACTAATAGTAGTAAAAGTATAACTGTGCCGTGACAGCCTCACCTGCCCCAATGACCTGAGTGCAGATCTTAGCGTTGGGTGGGCCCTGCGAGGGGTCTGTGCCCTCGGAGTAGCCCTCCCCAAAAAACGTCAGGCTGAAGCAGGTGTCATCTATCTGTGAGAGATGGGGAGACGGACGACTCAGTGAGATGAGCTCGATGGGCCAGGTGACTGTCGGAGCGCCCCATCGATGACAATCAAACAGGACTTATCAGCACAACGTGCTGTACAATGAAACATCAGAGGATGGCTTTGAGGCTTTTGGAGAATATTTTAATTCCACACAGAGGTACCGACATGTTCACAAATATACTGCAAAACCAAACTCGCTCACCTGCTTCATGGTTGGACCGGCCTTGCTGAACAAGCCAAAGGAGAAGAACGACGGAAACTTTGGGAAAGACGAGAACCGCAGATCAGTTTCTTGTGCAAGATTCAACATATGATATTTAACATGGACAGACTCCACTGACACAAGCACCCACACCTAACTGTGACATTCATCTTTATTTAAAATGCTTGGAATAAACCATCTTAAGGCAGCGACTTTCCAAAGCAGATCCTCTCTGTACAGTAGAGGCCACAGCAGACGGTTACAAGAAGCAGTTGTGTGAAGAGCGAAATAGCTACCGTGGTGAGGAGTTTCCTGCCAAGGCTGAATTTGACCATGAACCAGAAGAGCAGGCCACCACAGAAGAGCTTTACTACAGAGAAGATGCCACCAACCCCAAAGTAGGCACTGTACTGGACCTGTGGACAGAGTGAGGCAGGGAGAGAAGGAGAATTTCTATGATTTTTTTTTTTTTAAAAGGAAACCAAAGGTGAAGGGAAAATGAGAGATGAAGAGGAAGCAGTAAGATTAGAGAATGAGGAGGACAGCGGATGGCGCAGAGGAAGGGTTAAAGAGATGATCGTGGAGTGACAGAATTAAAGAGGTGAGGGAGATGGACAGTGCATTCAGAAAGTATTCAGACCCCTCCCCTGTTTCAACATTTTGCCATGTTTCAGCCTGATATTCACATTCTTTAAGTTAATTTATTCCCTCATTGATCTCCACTCAGGGCCCTGTGATGACAAAGCAAAAATCGAATTTTAGAAATTCTTCTGAAATTTTCTCAACACACTGTAAATGCAGCAGTAGAAGATGAAAGAAAGGTCTGAGCATGACAAGAAATGAAGAATGGGATTGAGGGAACAGGGAGGAGTAAAAAAAGAGAAGAAAATTGAGGAAGAGAAAAGGAGAAAAGTAAGAGGAAGGGAGGTGAGATGAGAAGTCAAAGGAGTAATGAGCAGCGGGGTGAAAGTGATGAAATCACTGCAGGTGATTCATCATATTTCCACTCTGCTGGTAAATGGTGGTCGAAACAACATCATGAGATAGTTTGATTAAGGCCTGTGTCTCTGGCTGTGATCACAACAGTGACAGTTTGGTGCAGCAGGGGAGAAAAAAGCCAGGATGTAGTCTTCATATGTCGAAGATGAGAGGGACAATGTGAAAGTTCATTCTTTTTTTGTTTCACCTAATGCAGCATATGTGGTCCCAGTTATTATACTTGTGTTATTATAATCTTACTGGTGACTGGTGTTCCTCCTCGTACAGGTAACGCTGGGTTCTCCTGACTACTGAGGGGTCAGAACCCATAAACGGGATGACGTACTGCTCAATCTCCTTGCTGAAGAAGACAAAACCCCTGGAAACACACACACACACACACACACACACAACACAAAATACACAGGGTGAAGAGAAAAGTGGTGTACTTTCACTAAAACTGGCTCTTCCTGCAGCATCAGCACATATTATTGTTCACGCTAATTTCATCCACTTAAATCTCACTGAATGCAAGTCCCTATCACGTACAATTACACTTATTAAGCAATAAGTGCATTTGCTCAAACAGCGGTGTGTTGTAAATGAAAGTGTCATTGTTGAATAACATTCAAATCAATGACACTTTCGTGGAATCAAACTAATAAAATGTAGGAGAGTAGTGTAAAAAAAAAAGATGTATCTATTTCAGTGGGAAAATGCCTTTCTGCTGCATAGTGAGGAAACACAGCACAGCCCTTTCTTAACTTATAGCTGCCAAGCTCCTAGTTCCAACAAAAATGTTTCTCCTCTCTCAGCCAGACAGTAATGGCTCAGTTATAGTCTTACCTCTTTTTGACTTTGGCTCCTACTACAGGCAGCGGCTGGTGGCCAAACTTCTTCCTCAGCCGACGGAGCGCACCACTGTCTCCGAGGCCGTACACAGCAGACTGCCAAGTGGCATCATGACCACACGAGCCCTGTTCGGGGTTGAGAGCGAGCGCATTATTCCGTCACGGCGCAGGAAACTAATGCTGTCCAACAGACCCCCCTTAGTTTCCTCTCAATAAACAAATGATGACAAGGGTCAGCGATGATGCCTGTGGCTCATTATCATAATTAGTTTTAGTTTCAAGAAAAGTAAATAATGATATCACTAACTGCCAAAGCAGGGTAGCACCTCTGCTCTACTGATCGTATCTGGTCTCTCTATATAGATTCTCTCACAGTTTCAGCAGAGCTTCTGTTAGAAGGCCTTTCTGTCACAAAGATATTGATTTCTGTGCTCCATACCTGTGTTTGCTGTGCTGACTTTTTTGGAATGCAGTCCTGTTCTGAATTGGTCTACTAAAGAATAATACTTTGTGCATGCACTGATATTTCTGACATTTTCTAACATCTACATATCTATGACTGGTCTCTGACTTTTAAACGGCTGCTGAACGTGCAGAATACCACATTTCCCATCATGCAGTGCAGAAGCGCTAGTTGTTAAGGATACCTCAGGCCCACTGCTGACATGCAGGAAGCTCTCCACAGCTGTCAGTATTCCTGAAATCAGACCAAATCACACAGTTGAAGACTAAAGTCCAGTTAAAATGTATTCCTATTAGAAATACAATCAAATGCGTGAGCTGGCCACAGTTAACCTTTTGTATAGACTGAAGCAAAACTGAGTAAATCATTCACTGACTTTGGCTGATGTATCTCCTACCTCTGAAATGCCTCTGTGTGTAGAGAACACCCAGGTCTGCCGGTATGGAGTCGAAGCCGCAGCTGCCAATCACATACACACCTCTGTCCAAGGCCTCGGCGTGATACTCGAGCTGCATGCGTTCTAGGAACTGTTAAAGGTGGGCACTCGTGTATGTGAAACCAAAACGCACTAAATCAGACAATGCATTTGATTGTATGAACACATTATGCACAGACAGTCGTAACCATGCAATAAAACAAATACAACGATGCAAAAAACCTGAGGCTCCCCGCAGATGTCCACATAGTGCGCTCCGTTTTCTATGCAGGCTTTGACCACTGGTTCCCCATAAAATCTGTACTGAAAGGACAAAGAGCAGCAGACAGCTTATTCATACACAAAACCGCATGATTGCACTGTTTCAGATTTCACTCCAATCCAACAACCTCTATCAAAAATCAGCTCAAAAGTTTCCTTTAGTTCATCTCCCCTTGACAAAATACTCACGGGTCCCACACAGTTGAGAATGACCGCAGCCTGCTGGCACATGATGGCCAGTGATTCCTCTACACACACATCAGCAACAACGATGTCAGTGTCTGTCCTCAACTCAGGCATCGCTGACAGGACAGAGGAGAAAAATCAGTCAGAGGAATGCACAGTGGGTGTCTGTTATATACAGTGCTGTTGTACTGTAATACACAAGGCTGATTTGATCTGGATGGTGTGCCCTGTCAGGCCAAAGCTGTACAACCCCTTCATATAATCTACTGAAGGTAGTCCGAATAGCATATTTTAATCCCAAAGATGGACACATCTAAATATATTTTTCAATGTGTACAGCTGCATATCATGAATAAAAAGTTATTTTATTGTTGCAAAGATGTCTTTAGCTCGCTAGCAGCTTTGGAGCAAATACAAGAACTTTTATTCAAGGGTCAAGTTTAAAAGTGTTCACTTGTGGCCACATAAACACAGCACAGACCACAACAGCAGCCAGTCAGACCGCTGCCCCTGTCAGTCAAGTGTGACCGCAGTCGCTGTCAGTCGCAGTGGGGCACATACACAGCCTCTCCGCGGCTCGCTCCAGCACTCCCTCCAGACGCCGTCTGCTCCTCCCGGCCACGGCCCATTTCAGAGAGCCGCTCCCGGCACCCTCCGCGGCGCAGCGGGCGACTTCTTCCACTACGAACCGCCCCGTGAAGCCCGTGGCGCCGAAGACAATAATGTGATACGGTCTCTGGGTGCTCACGGACGCCATCGTTTACGTTTCACTTCCCAAGTTCCGGTTCTGTGCGCGGATTGGCTGAAAATGGACATCCAGAGGTTATGAATGGACGTGGAGGCCGCGGTGCTCGAGTATATTTATCCGCAAACGAGCTTTCCACTGTTCAAATGTTAGGCAGAGCGTTATTAAATTTATATTACAGATGCGTTTTGAAGTTTATATCCCAGTGGTTTGTTCTTCTGTTATTTAGTGAATCTAGTATCCTTGTGCTGCACAAATTCCTTAAGCCCCACCCATACTGTATTCACCATGCAGTATGGCTGCAGCAGTATGTGAGTTCATACAGCGACATCGTGTGGCGGAACATCAATATTACACCTGGGGGACGCGCAGTTCGTATCAATAGGGCAAGACTTAATCACATATAAACATGAATCTAAAAATATTGATGAATATTAAATGGCCAGCCTTAATCTAAAGGTGACAGCCTCTTTCCACCAACCCTACCACAGTTCTTGCAAGCCTTTAAAAAGAAAAAATGTCATTTTCATTATAATTGTTATAATTTTCTGTATTCCCTTGTGGACGTAACTTAATATAAATATTGAAACATATAATTTTGATTGCAAAATGCAACACTTGTCGGTAAACAATATCCACAGTGACAATACAGAGGTAACATTCATCACTTTGCAAACATCTGGAGTTCAGAAGGAGAGATGAAAAATATGAAGAAAAATAAATATATATATATATATATATATATAGAGAGAGAGAGAGAGAGAGAGAGAGAGAGATCTCAGTACAAGGCAATGATTGTACATTTTTGATCATACCATTTAAAGGATAAAGGAACATGCTGGTCAAATATATATTTTTTCCATTCCAATAAAATGTAGTGTTTACAGGAATATTTTCTTTTGTGTTACTTGAGCCAGCCAGGAAACACAAGTGTAGATATTAAACTGCCAATGCAGAAGCCTCAGGATTGTACGTATAACCAAATGAAACATTTGCAAATCTATGTAAATTCTGAAAAGTCACCTCAGATGTAATATTTCTTCCGAGTAATAACGTACTTCATCTTCATTTTTTTGCTTTTAAACAGCTTTTTGTGGTTTTTCTATTTTATTTTAATGAGATCTGGTGTCCAATGTGCACACAATCCAATTGCATCTTCTCCGGGCAGAAGGCTTTTAATATCATTTTGTGTGCTGTTTGCACACCGTAGGAGAAGACCAGAAGTGACTGTAAAAGCAGACGTAGGGCAGAAATTTTAGAGCTACACAATGAAGAAGGAACACAGAAAGGTACAGCACCAAAAGTATAAACTGATGTTAAGTGCCTGAGTTTGAGGAGCGGCTGTTAACAGACTGGTTTTGCATACTGATCACCGTGACGACAACACTGAAATGTATTGTGTTACATGTTGGTAGACTTGATATTTTCATACCAAGAGCCATACACTTCCTGAATCTACATGTAAAGCATCATTCAAAGCTAACTGTTTCATGATGCTGTGCTTTGTTTGTAATATGACCCTTGCCCTCAACTGACATCTGAACTGATCATGTTCAGATGATAACAGGAATGTTAAGAGTAACCACTTGTAACGAGGTAAACACAGGCAGTTATGAAAGGATCCGTTTCAGTGAAAGGATCATAAAGGCTCATCTGTATCTGGAATCAGGCTGTTTCTCTGTTGTTTGTTGTGTCTGATAAACAATAGCTATACATTACAGTATATTCATTTAGCAGAGATGGGTCAAAAGAGCAAAAAATAATGGTGATATGAAAATAAAGTTAAAAAATTCATCATTTGGCTTATTAATGGTAGAAAGAAACAACACACACTAATGATCCTAAGGATGCTGAAGACAGCTTCTCTCTGTATAAGTTACAGCAGAAAAAGAACCTGCTGGAACAAAAGACAAATTTATCCACAGCTACAACTGCTACAGCTATGAGGAAAACAACCACTATATCATTAAACTATGTTTGATGTCCATTTGGCTTTTCTCTTTTTTTTTGCTTTTTTTTTTAATATAGCTGACACTCATTTACCATTAAGCAACAAGTTTAAAATGTACTATGGGCATCTCTCCTTCTGTTATAATATCAATTTAGCTGAGAGTCGAGATCCCTATTGTAAGGTTCAGTTTGATGATGGAACATCTGATCAGGCAGTAGTCAACACGTTTTTTTAAACTCTTATCCCACAACATGTACACATCATGATACCTATGTTTTTCTTCTGGGGTGAAGAAATAATGAAAGACAGTCTCTACTGTTTGCTTTTGCTTTGAGCACCCAATTACTGATTCATAAGCCTTCAAATTTAGAAGACTTAGTGAGCCACAGGACGTGAGCTCTTTTGCTCAGTCCAGTCCAAGAAATCAAAGCTTTAAAGATGGTTTTCACCAGCATCAAATCAATGCCTATGGGTCCTTGTGTGGTCTTCCTTGGAAACTCTATCATACCCACTCACCCCACCCCCACACCCCCCAGAACCCCCCGTGTCTGTTTCACACTGTCCGTCACAGCTGAAGTGTCTTAAGTAATGGTTCAGTGGAATGCAACGTGTCTCATGTCTGGAGGGGCAGCCAGTGTCCGAGCCCTTCGAAAAACCTCTGGACGCTCATGACGTAGAAGTTGACGTTGTGAGTGAAGTCGGTGCAAATGTTGGAGTAAGTGTCCACCAGGGTGCAGTAGAGAGCGGTTCCGCCTATGCTGATCACCACAGTGACCACGCACAACAGCAGGAGGATCAGGCAGGAGTCTCCACCTACCTCATCTAAGAAAAAAAACACGAAGCACGAATGTAATACGCAAACAGATTTCATCTGCTGCAACCACTGTGGTTTCCATGCCTTCAATCCGCCCTGGAATTTGCAAGAGTGACTCCAGGCATGTCATTCATGAATGCATTCAGACCACACGAGTTTAACTGTACCTTGCTCAATGCCGTCCTCTGGTTCACTAAAGCGAACTTTCCGTTTGGAGCTCTGTTCAGAAGCAACGTTGTTGGGGGGAGGCAGTCCATCCAGCGACGCTCTCCTCCTCTTCAGAATGGAGACCAGGCCATCAGGAGAGGAACTCTGATGGAGCCAAAGGAAAGAAACAAACAAAAAAAAAAAGATTAACTTTTCCAGCATCTGATGAGAGGACTGGTTTCAGAGTGATCCCAATATCTTTGAAAAGTATAGTAGCTTTGTGTGATGTATATTATGAACTAAATCTGATGGCAACAGTAAATCTGTAAAACCCAAAACTAAGAGTGAATATATCCAACCAATAAATATTATCTGTATGCAGCCTGGTATGTTATTTTTCTCTTACATTATTGTCCAACAACAAATTAAAAACACATCAATGGGGCCACACAATTGTACTGGTAACTTGTACCAAAACCACCATGAAAAAAACATATCCATAGAATAAGAACATAAATTAGTAGACCATCTTGTTTGAAATGAGGACAGCAAAATAACAGAAATCAAGCCAACAAACAAACCATAAATCATTATCAGTGGTGCACAGTGACAAGGCTCAATCAACAGGCCTTCTATGTGTTTGGTATTAGTCAACAGACGAGTTGGAGCTGTGCCATAGAGACTTGGCTGGGGCGAGTAAGAACAGATCTGCAGAAGCACAGGTGTAACAACACAGAAGTCTAAATTACTCCCTGTGTTGGGAAGACACAGCAGGCCCACACTTTGGTAAAGTGTTTCTGTCGAAGAGCACATATCGTACAAGCTTGGAATTTAAACTGACCCCAGTCAGACGGAGGAATTCCTTGCATTGTAAACACTGTTCTTCATCACAATTAAAAGCTTTTGACCAACAGAGGTCAGGAGGCCAGAAATTCCTAGTAGATCTTAAACCTGATTGTAATCTCTAAAGCCAGGGAGCAGAAACAATAACAGGCAGTGTATGGTCCTACGCTGACAAGTGAAATGGAGTTAAGATGTCAGCCTTATCTGCTGCAATAATTTGTGGGTCAATTACTCATTGAAGTCAGTAGGTTAATGAGATGTTGAATCTGTACAGAGGCACGTCAGTATACCACATTTTTACTGCTCAGGGCACATTCTGGGGCACAAGTAAAGCCCTGTATAATTCAGAATTTCACATTTTAACACTGTGGAAATTGTGATGTTAAGTGGAAATATTCATGGTTTGAGAAATATGTCAAGACAGCTCCAACAACACCGGGTTTAATGTGATTTCTGGCTTTGAGATACAGTGGCTGGGTTTTTCAGTTCATAAGTACCACTTGAAGTGGCTCAAACTGCACCTGAAGTTGTTTTTTTCTTTCTTTATGAAAGTAATTTTCTTTATTAAATTAATTATTGATAAAATAAGCCACGGCCACGATAAGAGCTGGTTGGAAACTCTAAAAGCTTGGGAAAGGAGCTTAAGTGCTTTCTTTCTTATCTCCTTGAGCACCTAGTGTAGGATACAGTGCACTGTGCTTTATGAAAGGTAAGAAGATAATGCCATCCCACAAGTCCTTGCAGCAGCTCCATTTGAAGTCACACACCTGTACCATTCATCATGGCAGACCCACATAAATGCAGAAAAAAACAAAGCATGTGTTTTATGTTTGGGACATGATCCTGGAAATCGTTCATGACTATAGACTGTAAATCTAGATTTCTTCATCTATCCAATTATGTTAACAATATGACCATCATAACAACATTCTATATCCATATATATTGTTTAAATTATTTCATAACATTTGAATCCTTTTGTTTGTCTTGTTTTTGTTTTCAACAAATTCATATGTGTTATATTGTTACTTTCTCTGAGTAATTAATGGTTCAATGTGGACACTAAACTGAAAACATACTTTCTCAGGAGGTGTGATTATGTAATTTTGTGATTGTTTCTTGAATTTCTGGCCAACAACACAAAGTTTTTCATTTTACTTAATGTCCTTGTGTTATAAATAAAGTTAGTTTTAAATAAGCCTAGTGTAAGAGTCAAATTCAAATTCAGTTCTATGTCTCCTCCCTTCTTCTCTGCAGTTGTTAGATGGCAGTAGGTGTGGCTAGCTCCCTCCAGATACGCCTCACACACCTGGTTACAATCATCATCCTTACCTGCAGCACAAATACCCTGATTTCTCAGCTGCTAGTTGCTAGAGCACATAGTAGCAGAGAGCTATGACCAAGCTTTTTAAATTGTTCGCGTGCAGGATCTCGAGTCGTGCTGCCAGCCTCATTGCCTGCTTCACTATCCCGCCCTTTGCCTCCAGCGTTTCCCTGCTCTGCCTGCCTGCCAAACGCTCAGCCATCCACCTTAAATCTTTACTCCTGAGTCTGCATTCAGGTCAAAAGAAAAGGAGTGCTAACGCAGCAACGTCACTGAAGCAGTAGCTAACCTTGGAGTGATCTTTTAAATGTTAAAAAAATATATATTTTCATTAAAGCGGGGTGGAAGGAATAATCTTCTGATGTTGCATCAGATGAAAACGAGCAGCAGCAAACAGAACGGAAGAACAACAAACGCCCAAAGTCACAAAGAATTTGTAATAAATGGCTCAGAGGAACAGAGGGTCTTTCACATATTTCGAATGATTTATTGTGCTCTCGGAGCTGGTTCCTCTCATTCTGCTTCTGAAAGGACAGAATATGACCTTTTCACATATCAAGCTGCCTGTTATATAGCCAGTAAATTAATGCTGCTGCCTGCGACTCAGTTTGGGCCAGCAGGTCACTGGTTTGGCTGGCTGAGGATTGAATGAGCAGTTAGCTACCAGGCTAAGTAGCACAAATGTGGCCTCTCATGTTTCTGTTAGTCCAGCTCTTTTTCCTTTCTGTGTACAGAACTCACTGCCTCAGATTATAGTCCATGCATCAAGAAAACTACAAGCAACACCATAAATTAATATATATATATACATATATATGTTTGTTGTGAAAGTAGAATGATTTTTACTACAGCCCTTGCTGTTCTGACCAACTGGAATTAGTGGAGTAGTTCCAGCTCTGTGCATTAATATTTACTTTTTTAAATTCAATCTGGTAAGTATCTTGTAATGTGACTTTAAGAAGAGATGGGGGGAAAATGTAATCTTGCAAGTGGAAAAACTGCAAAACCCTCATGAAATGTGACCCAGCATTTACAAAGAAAGGAGTGCCGCCCATGCCCCACCCAGTCAAACCTCCAGTGTATTACATAACAGCCATGACCCCATCAATGTGAGGACTTCAGCTCGGGCGGCTTATTTGCAATAGCTCTGATTTCAACCCCACCTCTAGAAGGGCCAGGGCCCCTCCAGCTGAGTGTCTGAGCCAGGACATGATGTCTTGGCTCAGCCACACCCTCAATAATATAGCTCATTTGGCAGTGAAGACATCCCAAGTGCAGGCCACACCAGTGAGCGAGGGTGGAGATTTTGGAACACAGAAAAATTCGGTGATGATCTCACTGAGGGACCATTGAGATCTTCTGTGGGAGTGTTCCAGCAAGCATCAGGATGTGGGTCTTAAAAAGTATAGTCTATGTACTTGTTGCAGGTGGGAAGTATTATAGTAATAGTAATAAAAGGATGAGATCAGAGAGAGGAAGGAAGACAGGAAGGACATACTCCTGCAGGGGATAATGGATGGATGGAGAAGAGAATCATTTCTACCCCTCCTGTTTGCATTAAAACAGCTCTCCTTCACACAGTCTTCTTGTATCCATCATGTTCATTCTACATTAAAAATAAGATGTTTCTACAGTCAACACATTAAAATGAGGATCGCATTTATCCTTTGAAAATGCCAATTAGTTTTTACATTCACACCTCTGCCAATAATGATCAAATGTAAAGGGATTCCTACCCCTCTGTGTGAGACAGCTTGGCTAGATCTTTGTCTGAAGCCTGGGGGACTCCCGTTGGCCACTCCACCTTCACCTCCTCCTCCTCTGGCGTCTCCTCGCACAGCTCCTCCTCCTCCTCCTCTTCTACTTCCTGTCCCTCCTCACACATCTCCTCATTTTCTCCTCCATGCTCTTCCCCACCTACCCCCTGACGTCCTGTCTGCGGTGACGACAGAGCTGATTTTGAGCTCACGCTTTGCTCTTGTTCCCCATGCTCACATGTTTCAGGATTGTTGACTAGAGTGGGGGAGAAACATAGGACATTGGATATTGAATAATGATTATTTCTCAGGTCTTACCTGTATGTGAACTTGCTGTGTATTGACATAGAGCGCCTGTGGAAATTATTGTGTCGATGAGTACATTAGAAGGTTATGGGGATAAATTGAGCCAGAGTTCACTCTGGTACATGTCAGTCTCCATGTTTTTTTTAATTTGTCAAGTGCAGTAATACGTTTACCTTTATCAGGACAGGATTGTAGTGTCTGGTTCTTGCTCTGAATTTCTTTCAACGTTGTATTCAGTGTGTTCTGTTGAACCAAACAAGGATGACAATGATTAATCATTCAGAAAGAAGTCTGAAATTGACTTATGATCGATGTAGAAAAGGAGGGTTCCCACATCTTACCTGTCCTTCACTGATGGATGGTCTAAGTGATGCCGGACAGATAGACATAGAGATGGACAGCAGGAGAAAGGTCAGACAGGGTTAATGGGGGTGTTAACATCCAGTATTAAAAGGCCTAAAAATTCTTCAGGTTTTCCATCAGAGACAAAACATGGGTGCCTGGCATGCAGACCTGCGGTACTTGTCTATGTCTGATGGAAATCTTTTTCTGCCCTGTTCAGAAATATCAATTCTTCCCAATAATTCCCATGTGTGTCTGCATCTTCTGTGCATCTTTATGCTTTTATCAATGTGTTAGCCTGGTCTACGACTCCTCAGCATGTTCGCAAGGCAGACAAAAATAGAAGTCTATTACAGTAAAACCAAATGGATGCTAAAAGTTTTCTGTCTGACAGCCACGGAGGTAATGGGAGGAAATGCGAATGGCATGAGAGGAATTAAGTGGAGATACTGAAAGCTGTTTGAGGCATGGGAACATCCCCAATCAGAGACCTAACTTCACTAAATATATGTTTAATGAGACAGAAAAGCTGCACTGTGTCGAAAGTCTGCTGCTGTCTCCAACCATACCCCCAGCAAGAATTGTTGTGGCAGATCAGGAGATAAAAAGGCTGTTGAAAATTAGATTCCGTCCCATGTATCTGTCTGCTTTGGCAACGTGTCATCTCACCAGATGACAGAGTGTCAAGGTTCCAGCACATAATTTTTGTGTATAGTTGTTGTGGTATACCTGGAATGCGTCCTGCAGATCTGGCTCAGGGCGTTGATCTGTTTCTGACTGACAGTGTCCGTCTCAGCGAACAAACTGCTCCCTGCACTCTTCTTCTCTTTCCACTGGCTCTCTGGGAACACATGTAGAGTATCCTGTATCTCAGCATAGCACAGAACTGCATGTAGGGTTTTTGATCACTGGTATCACAGTATGTTACAGAGGGGAGAAACAGATGCATGAATTACCCCAGTTTTCCTGCAGGGCATCAAGATTCGAGAGCAGACGTTCATGGTAGAGCTTCTCCAGCTGTAGAAACTGAATGGCCCACTGGTCTGGGTGAATCACTGGTTAAAGGCATCAAATGAGACTCACTAAATCTCTGTGGTTCGTTAATGTTTTAATATTGTGAATAATTTTTTTATAGTTTTTATGTTCATTGGATCTATTTTATGAGAGCCAGGAATGGATGGATGGCACAGATGCACTATTTAACTTTTTCAAAACTGAAATAAATACGAAACACATGGCACTGAATAGGGCCTCAGATGACCTTGAGATCCAAAAGATTATCTTGTAAATTCAAGGAGGGGGAGCATCAGCTAATTATGTCAAAAATGTTTTTTTTAAAAATCCACTCAACAGATACCATCGAGATAGAGGCAGAGGAAATGACCCATTAGCCAAGACAAATGAGATAGTGTCAGTGTGAGACAGAACAGATTCAGATGGTTTCACAAAACCATACACTTCTACAATGCATTAACACATCAACTCTAGTGCTTGATTTTTTTTAGTAAACAAAATTTTTCAGACTAAAATTATTTTAAAAGCATTATATTAAAAGAAAATATGATGATAAGAATACTTATTGTGTAAGTGTATAATCTGGGGAAAGAATGAAACTGGAAATAAAGATGTAGGTACCTGAAATTTGATTTGAAGCACAGTGAGCCTTTACAGGAGCTTCAGTGACTACTTAGTGCTCTACTGGGAGAAATGAGTTGAACACATGTTTTGCTGACTAGTTAGGGTTGTAGCATATTGTTGCTTAAGTGAGATGTGACTCCTAACCCCTCCCCTCCCACATGCTCTCCCTCACTAAACCTCCTTCCCCACAGGATCAGCATGTCTCTGTGTTTTGTCCTACTCTGTCCTCTCAAACACAAACACATAAATACACACCATCCTCTTTTGCAGCAGGACAAGCCGGCAGCTGTTGCCAGGCCGACAGCACAAACACAACCAGAGGAAACTACTGCTGCAGGCCCTCAGAGCATTGAGCCAAAGTACGAGGGAACCGAGGGACAAATGAAGACAACAGCGGAGAGAGTGACAAAGATGTGGCTGACAGAAAGACAGACAGCCAAACAACATTGTTAACAGAACCTTTTTGCCCTCTGACATGGCTGATATTTCATTTAATTTAATATTTAATTTTGTGCTGACATGTGGATCTGCTTATATTGCTGATTGGTGGGCTCAAAATGAAAGCGTTCTGGCTTTTATCAAAGCAGGACAGGCACTGCAGGTAAAACTCTGTTCAGCCAACACAGATGGAAACACTTTCTCCACAGAGTAGAAAATCATCGCAAGTGCCACTCTGACTCAGTCACCGCGCTGCTGGAAAACACCAACGACTGGAGAATGTTACAATACCTACAATAAGAGACGTGAGGTCACTGTGCACTTAAAAGGATACAGTCTTCTTTGTGTGAGTAGGCCTCTGCAATCTGAAAAAAATGATTAAGGTAAAGTTGAGGTATAGATGGAAGATTTGCAGCCAGTCTGTGACTTAAAATAACTCTAAAACAAATCATGTGGCAGTTTCAATGTGAAGTGTCACCATTAACGCATGAAGGATCAAAGAACACGGCCACCCTGAACCAGGCTGCTGTGCACTGAAAATGAAGCTGTCAAACACTAATTGGGCTGCTGAACCAAATTTGCAAGCCTTTGTTTGAAATTCACCAAATGCTTTCAAAGATGAGGAACACATGCCAGTGTCATACCAAGAGGCAGAGCCATGCAGACAACCTGTGAGACATGAGACATGAAGTCACATGCTACGACTTATGGCCCAGATTAATGGGTCTCTGTGCCCCCCCCCCCATCCCATTACACTTCTTACCTTCCTCACCACCAGTCCACTACATGATTCCTAATCAAATCTAGAGAAGTGTTACCTGTTGGTTTTAGGGATGACACCGCTGATCATTTTCATTAGTGATTCATCTGCTGACCTCTGACCATACCATTGTACATTACACCTCGTTGGTCTGCAGTTCTTTCATTCTTAACTCATACACAGAGTGATGAATGTGACCCATTATGACATTTTCTCTCCATATGCATCTCATCCTGTGTGTTTGTTGCAGCAGACATTCACTGACAGACAAAATACAGACTGAACACAGGAAGCATGGTGGACTTACTTTAGACCAAGTATATTGAAAGTAAATAACACCTCGATATCCCGACTGATCAGAGAGTTCACTGATTCATTAAAAGAGTTTTCTGGCTTATAGGCTTCCCGAGCCCTTGGGGCCTCTGCATTTGTGCCTATTAAGTGATCCATCAATGTTGATAGGAACCAGCTTCTTACATGCAGATACCGAATCCCTTGTAATTCACCACTCTTTTTGCTTTGTCTAACTTAACTGATGATGTTTGTACTCGTAGACATATCCCACATTGATCATAATCATGATCTAAAATCTAGAGCCAAACCTCTTGTCGGGGGCAGACGTGCAAATGAGAGCCAGATAGGGAGTATTTTAAATCCACACAAATACTCATGTGCTGCTGTGATTAATTATTTTGACTTAATTTCCTGACTTGTTGTTTTGGCTTTCTTTCGTTTTAGACAAACGAACCCAGGCCATGAAATATTCAGAGCACCAGATAAGCGAGTGTTAGCAGCTGTGACCAAATATGGACCCCCGTGTCTTATGAAACCATTTCGAAAGACACTGACCATATTCCTGCTATATCACTAACAACGTGATTAATTCATTGGAATTTGAGAAAATCTGTCAAAAAAGGTAACTGTCATCATGTGTCTCTTACATTAACATATCATGTAACCGCTTATGACAAATGAGCCTGACCTTGGTTGTACTTTGTTGTCTCTCCTCTCCCTTCTTAGTATTTGAGGCAAATCAGCTTTGTTGAGTGATTTCTGCAGTGCAAAGCAAACTAAACCACAGGCTCCTCAAGGCACGAGAGTGGCTGAGACAAATTCACCATGTTGTCAAAGTATTGTTTGGAAATCATGGACTACAAAAGCATTGCACAAGCAGCATGGAAACCACTGATCTTTTGCACCCTTTTCAACTATATTTATCACACCTCTAATTAACATGTCTGTTTGAGTGCTGCAATTGTGATCCCATGCAGGGGAGGCAGCAGGAGTCCAGGAGTGATCAGAGGGTTGCCAGTTCAAATCCTATGCAACTGCAGATTACAGCAGTTACATGAATGCGCTCTTCTGCTTCAGTGACTGTGCTGCTGACTTCTGGCTTCCCGAGCAATGAAGTTTGCCAGGAGTGTTTGAGATTTTCAGACACTTGAATGTTTTAAATTATAAACTAAGTTATCTCAGCACATTTGTATGGTGGTGATAAAAATCTAACTCTTTTGATATGTCTTACAAACACCAGCTCAGAGATTTTTTTATACTTGTCCCAGCTAACACAGGAAATATAGATTGTGGAATCACGTCTCATATTCACATCCTATTATATAAGTATACATGTGGAACTGTATACAGCCTCACACAAAGCCAACTTTTCTGACTAAATAAAGACGCGTATTCTCTCTGGACTTGGGAGACTCACACATATACCTACACACACACACAACAGACACACCTGGTGCAGGGAGTGTGGCAGCAATGTGTAGTCGCTGTTTTCTCCAAGGCCCTGCAGGGAGGCCAGCAGCTCTGGGCTGAGGCTCAGCGGTCCATCTCTGGAGACACTTCCTGGAAACACACAGCACAAACAGATGCTGGAATCAAATACACCTAAGAAGTTATATTTTGTTAACCTGTAATACCCTTGATCTCGAAACTCCAATCACTGTATCTTTGCCGTCTTGTTTCTGTGCTACACTTCTCAATGATTGACTTTATCAATGATGATCAAATGATCAAGGATACCACTGATAGAAATGTAATGGAATGAAAATATTCTGTATAATGTACATCATATAACTAAAAAGATAATGGTCAACCATGAAACACAGTTGTACAATGTCTTCTGTGGCCGTGCAGGAGAAAGCCCCCTTTGTGTACTGATTAGGCAAACAACTTCAAATGTTTGCAGAATTATAGATCAATGTACCCATTTACAGATTTGTCTCGATATTTACAGATTTCAATACATCTGCAAATGTGAATGCAGTGTGCATTCAAAAATCTCAGTATATGTGTACAGATTAATTTAAACATCTAAAAATCTGATTACACAGATTACATGCAGATTGAGATACACTTACACGGCTCTCCACTCACTTTCGTATATAGTTTTGCTACAATTAATGGTCCCATAGCCCTAGTAGTAGTACACAACTGTGAGAACATTTTGAGTGTGTGTGTGTGTGTGTGTGTGTGTATCAGCCATGTTGTGGATTTGAAAGCCGACTGACAGACTATTGCCTCATCAAAGGGTTGACAAAGCTGCCAGTGATGGCAACCTGTTACCTCAGCAGGTTACCATCAGCAGCGGCTTGTCATCGCTTCACCTGCAGCCACTGCAGTGACAATTAGTCACTTTTAGCTGGCGCTGTATGGTGCAAGTGTTGCATAACAGAGCTTATCAGCTCCAGCTGTACAGTACATCATAAGCATTCCAAGTACACTGGCCATGGCTTCCTCAGGGATTATCATCCTGCTCATCTTAAGCTCGGCGCAGTATAACATTTCGTGGGAAACTGTGGTCTACAGATGGACAATAAACTCTTAGTCAAGCTTTCAATCGATTCTGTGCAGGGCAATGGTTGTTATCACTCTGCTGTGTGTCAGAGACTGAATAAGTCAGTCGAAGGTCCTTTAAAGAAGATAAACTATACAGTGAAACATTTTATTGTATGAGGTGTAACAATTATCGGAGTGTCATTACCATGCACATTCAATGACACTGCAGAGAAGCTAAATTTCCCGTGCACAAATGTAAGCACACAGCAGTTGTATGTGTACAAATATGTAAAAAATAAAAAAAAACAAGTTTGAGAAAAGTATTTTACCTGTGGTAGTATCAATGAACACCTCTTCCTCTTGAGTAAGCCCAGTGTTGAGACCTTTCGGCAGGCCGGCGTTCTTGTTACCCATCGCCTCTGTCACTTCCACCGTCTTCTCATCCAACTCAATCTTTCCCAAAGGTTTCTCTGAGGCTCTGCAGTGAACTGTGGCTGGGTCTCTTTAGGCACTCACTGAAAAAACATTAGATGTTGTGGACCTTCAGGAAGAGTACTTCCTTTGAGTGAGATAAGCAAATTACTTGGGATAGTTTGTGTTGTTCCAAGCTCCTGGAAAGGTTTCAAGATTGTCCCGAAAACTGTACAATCTCAGAAGGTTTGGCTTGTGAGCGCTGTCGACAGAGCATGTGATTTAATCTTCCATCGCTTATCCTGGGTGGCCAAGAACAGAGATTTAAAATATCCACCACAGTCTACAAAGGGTGGGTTGTGGAAGATGCAGTTCCCACTTCTTGCTGATTTTCCGCGGTCCTCTCTGTAGTTTGTTGTCCTTTCTTTCTTCTTCTGTCTTACATGCAGAACTTAGTGTAGCTTCCTTTCCCTGTCCCCAGCAAGCTGTCGGAAAAATTAGGTACATTTTAAAAAGAAAACACAGTGCATTTGTCATGCATGCAGAATGTTCTGAGATAGATGGAGCACAAATAGAGAAAAAAGAATCATTGAATGCAAAGAGAAGCAGTATCGCTGGTAAAACTGGTTGTGTCATTGACTGAAAGGGCTGTCTTTGTGTCTTAACCATGACTGCCCATTGAGGCATGGCAGAGTGCTCCGCTCGGAATGACTAATATAACTCCATTGAAAGTAAGTCCATTGTAGACCATGTAGTAGAATAATATGTAATGTATGTAATAAAACAGACAAACAGCTCTCAGTTTTAAGTTAGGGACAGCATTTCTTCATGTTCCATTGTAAATATTGCGGCAAAAAATGGAACATGTTTTTGCTTGAAATCTAGGCAACAAGGAGACTGCCTAATCTGCATCTATTAATTCAATACACCATGGATTTGTGAGCATAATTTATGTTAATTTCATGGCCTGCATAGGAGTAAAAATGTGCCCTTATTATAGAGACCACATTGTAACCAGAGTCAACAGCCTCGATTGCATCTGAATTGAGACAATGTGATACTTTTAGCATGCTAACATGTTCACAGTGACAACATGCTGATGTGCAGCGAGAATTACATTTTTGTTTTCCATCTTAGTTTAGAGCGTTGGCATACCAACATTTGTTAAATAACACTCAACCCAAATGGGGGACTGTTAATTAGGTACTGGATCATAAACCAAATGATTATTTGAAAATGTGATTTATTGACTGCACTAGGTGAAAATTTAAGGGATCACCACAGCTATTACAAATTATTATTAAGTTCAATGATACATAGATGCTTTTACCAGAGTAATCCATACAATTGTCGTTGAAATCATCATCATACTGGAAACCACATTTACAACTGGACCTAATCTTCTCTGCGTGATATATCTCCCCCAGACTCAGCAGTGTCATGCAAAAAAACTCAAGACACTTGATCATATTCCATATATTACATGAAGTAGAGGGGTAAATAGAATATGAAGGTAGCAGATGTTTTTATCCGGATTAACAATGTCCGATGAGGAAGGGATTTAGTGACTTGCTATGGCCATTTCACAAGTTCACAGAGGTTTACCTGTGAGCTGTTGACAAAACGCTGACATTATCAGGAGGACTGATCTTTTGCAGGGTAGTCACTCACCTCCAACCAGTCATGTCACTATAATAATTAACATGAAACCATTAATTCAGGGATCCATGAAATCCAGATTCTTTACCCCTTCAAATATGGCTTCAGAGGTTCAGCACACACACGTGTCTATCTGTTTTAACCTCACCAGTGGGAAGCAGATCAAAATGTGCGTGGTTTTATACACAAGCTTGCAAATACTGTGAGTTCTCTCCATTCAAAGAGGTACAGGCAGTGGCTGACATTCTGTAGATATATACACTGTATCGTATGCCTCATTAAACCTATGTTTTCAGCCTGAGTGCTCCGAGAGCATGAAAGCTGCATATTCACACAGCATGTTAGCAGTCATGTGAACATTCTGAATTCTGCATCATGGAATGTGACACAAAGTACAAACGCTGGGAGCAGACACTGACTCATAAGGATGTGTAGCATAAAATTAAGAATGATGCTTGGAAGGCAAAGATGAAAATATGTGTCGACTGTGCATTATGACAATTTCTTCTGTTAATTATTTCATACTATTAAACCTTACCTGAAATTTGCAACTAATTCTTCAAACTTTGCTGTAAACATCATCTTTGTTTATTCTTTAATAGTGTCAACTGGTTTGGAATGCATTGGAGTGCATTGCAATGTGTTACCCTATAAGTAAGTTGCCTTCAGGGTACAAAAACTTATTCAAAATATTATTATACTCCTTGTAAAAATGGTGGGAAATGTATTTCAATTACCTTTATAATCTAATATAATATACTGCAATATTATATCATATCATATAGCCTTTATATTTTTTAAATTATTCCTGACAAAATTATGCTCTCCGAACCGAGCTTGGCAACAACCCTTTCACCACCCATTATTAAAATGTATTCACATCTTGTCTATTACTTAACGATGTGAAAATTGAACTGCTGTGGAAAAACGCCCTTGTTGCTGCTATGGTTTCTACAGTTGACTGTCAAGTAGTTTCAACTCATCCTTCTATCTATGTGTTTTTTAGGTTTTTTGTTTTGGGGGGTTTGGGGGGTTTAACGCGCAAGTGGGTGGCCGAACGTGCGTGCGTGTGCACGTGTTCCTGCGTTCGGTGAAGTCAACATGTGCATCGGGGGCGCGTGCCGCTGGCGCTCTACGACACCGGGCGCTCAATTAACCATCTTGTTTGTTTCCTAACTACATCGGTTTTCCACGAAGCTTTTTGAAGAAATCGTATTCCTGAACATGTCTTGTTGTAGAGACGTAGAGCTGATAAAAAGCAACCACCATAGCCTCCAACTGACGGCGTGCCTGAAGTAGGCTGCCGAGTTTATCACGCTTTTTCTCCAGTTATTTCCATATTGCCATTACATTCGGTACTTCCGATTTCTGGTGTGACATCCCTCTTAAATCCGTTCTAGGGTTTGTTAAATCCCTTCTGATCTCTCCCCCACCGTGTCCATGTGAGTAAATGCAACATAATAAAACAAAACACACAACATGGGACATAGGATGTGGAGGTGTACTCACCGCTGGACGATGTCTCGCAGTCTCTCTTGTGGACATCAGATCGTGGCAGCGTTGTCGGCCTACAGCGGGATCCACATCAGCCTCACTCTGTCGTCCCTCCGCCCTCTCACACGCTCTATGCTTCTTGTTTACGGTCCAATCCGAGGATTTTTTTTTACCTTCCCCCTTATTGCAGGATGTATATTCCTACATGCCGTTTTTATTTATTTATTTCAGCATTTCAGCCAAGGCTGCCATCTTCTGGCAGATGTGTCACACTGGATCTTGGCTGGCTTGTCGGCGGTTATGTAACAACAGATGAAGCGGTCATATGATCGGGTGTTAATCTGATAAACCGTGCCCCGGATTACAAGCGGAATAGATAAAACGTACATAGCCTTTGTATCCTATTCTTACTATTACATAAGCAGAATAGAAAAGGCATTAAAATCCATTGAATTTATCAGATTGATGAGGAATATGCCAGACAGTTATTATGATAATTGGTATATGTATTCATTGGCTCCTATTCATCTTCTGCATTGTTATCATATACTCACTATATTGCAAAGATGTCACTTTATTTTTTTAATTTAAAAAAATCACACAGCACCTCATGTAAAGGGGCGCTTTTTGTGATCTGAAGTCTTGAATAAGAGACAAATTACCATCAATCAAGAATGTATCAAGAATGACTCCACTAAATTCTAAGATCTTCTGCATTGCTTGCTGACTTTGTGGAACTTTGCAGGAGGCTAAACATAGAGGAAGTGGAGCAGAAAGAGAGGAAGGGCAAAGTCAGGGAAGGAAGCTTGTGTGCATGTGTGTGTGTGTGTGTGTGTGTGTGTGTTTCCAGTTGTTCTTCTCTCCTTTAATGACTCTGGCTTTATAATTGGCCCACTTTAGGGCTGAACTCTGTTTGCTCTCATTACCCTTTCACTTGCTATGGATCCTCTCATTGTTGTTGTACTGCATCACAACATAGCATCATATTCACTCTTTCTTTGCTCGCACACATTTAACTACACGAACATGCAGACACAAAAATGCACACTGATCACTAAAGACACAAACACATGTGAAGGAACCATGAGAGGGAAACAGCGTAACCACTTTAATTTCTGCAAATCATGCAAGGATGCAGTTTGCAAAGTCTAAAAACACAGGAAAAAAACTGAGAGCTGTGGTCATCTCTTAACATTAACATACAACATGCGGATTAATAGGATTCACAAAACAAACATCCAGTGTATGTGTGTCTTCTCTGTATGTTTAAATGCATTGATCCAGGTAGAAAACCCAGCATCATCTATTGATCACTGTGCATCAGCGCGTCCTTTCTGATTGGCTCATGGACTTCAGAGCCACGAGGCTCTTCAGACACAATGACGTTATACCTTTAATGTAATTACTCCTCCATTAGACTGAGAGTAGAAGCCACATTTTTTATTCTGCACCCAATCATTTTCTAATGTGTTTTAGCAGTCAGTTTATTGATCATGGACCAGCCAACCTCTGAAGAGAGAAAAAAAATCACAATGGTGTCTCTGTTGGCAGTAACTTCAAGGAACTCAAACCTCATCTCTCAATCTTTCACTCATCTTTTCAGACAGCTCTGTCACTGTTTCCACAGCTTACAGAGAAACTGCTTTAATAATATTTACCTCAACCCAGCAATCCTTTAAATTTAGAAGCTTTTTTTACATTAGCTTCAAAGGATTTGAAATACAGTTTTATTTTCACAATTGTATTCAGCACCAAAACCTATATACAAAATGGCTTTCCCTTTTGACTAGTCAGTTGGGAAATAACTGTGAATGACAAACTTCATGAAAAAGAGCAACTCTTCTCTAACTAACAATTTCATTAGCCTGAGACAGTTTCAAGTTTAGTTTTGCTGCAAAACAGAAACTTGTGTTGAAATGACACACGCAATAATCTACGCTGGCTTATTGGCTCAAAGTCATGATACCCGATTTGATCTTTAAATCAGTAGAAATTCAAAATGAGAAACTAAAACTACACAAAGATCACAGTAAAATGTGAAGTGAATTGTATTCTAATTCTATAAAATAAACAGTGCCTGCTTATGCTCTGTTTATCGGTGAGTGTTAGTGTGTACTTGAGATCCATGATCCCATGATCCATGAAGACAGGGGTGATGAATAAATTCATGGCCTTAGTTAGAAGGAACCAATTTTTGAAAACCTAATACATTTATTTTTCAGCATTGTGCCCTCCAGCATTTACTCACTTAGCCCAGCAGTCGTGGACCAGATGGATCCCTTATTTGTAGAAGTCAGTGTCTTGGACCTCCAGAAAGTAGGCCATAGCAGTGATGATGTCATCACCGTTGAGCTCTTTCATGCTGTGCAAGAGGTTGCAGCTTGACTGTGCCCGATAAGGTGAATAGGGTAGATGCTGGAAGGGTTTCAATGGGTATTCTTTGATGGCAACCAGATGACAGACTGAAGGCTGTTATCCATTTTCTCATAAAAATGGTGACTGTCAATTTTCAATTATTTGGAACAGACATACCAATAAAGTTATTAACTTCGAATTTTGGAATAATCTGAAACTGGAAGAGTGGATCTGCACATGTGTAATGAGAGCTGTATAACTCACCTCTAGGCCACAAATTTATCAATCATCCCAATACTGCATAAAATCAAAGACTGCTTTTAAATAACATCTTAAGCTGTCTGGTGTGCAAGAAAGTCTAAGAAGTGAACGGTTACAAATGTACAACTATCAGCCCTTTGTAGGTGAAGAATTCCTGCAACTCTGTCTCTGACCTTTGACCTCCCTGTTAAAGTATTCATTATACAAGACTCCAGTCTGTAGCATTTGGTTCATCTGAAGCTCCCAGAGGTAAAGGTGTACAGGAGAGCATATTAAAAGGTTAAAACAGTGTGTGGGAGAAAGATTTCAGTGTTGGACAGGTAGCCAGGTGTCACTGATAAAAAAAAACAACCCATGAAGGTCCGAGGAAAAGAGATGCCTCATGTCAATTGTCACTGTTCTACTCAGGTTCCCTTGAAGGCTCTCTGCTCTGGCACTTTTCGCCATCTCTTCTTATGCCGTCTCCTGGCGGCGGCATCGAAGCAGGTGACCATCATGATGCTGGCCTTGCAGCGCTTGACCCTGTTCTCCAGACGAGCCGTCACCACCTCCAGGGCCTCCAGGTGCTCCAGGGAATCCACCTGGAACGTCTGCCACAGGTCAACTAAAGAGGGACAGTGAGGTGATACGAAGCAATGTATTACAAAATTAGTTTCACATTGTAGTGAAGTTAAAGGGGAGCACTCCTCAGTCATAGTATCCAGTCAAGCATAAGAGCACCATGCACTTTATGTTCTTTGTATTATTTGATAGACAGAAAAATAATAATTAATTGATAAATCATTGATAATAATCATTAGTTGCCACCCTAATTGATAGGTTGAGATCCCTGAGCTATTTCATTCTTGAGCTGAACTTCTGTAAATGTCTTCAGTTACTATACAGTCTATCTGAAAATTTATGGTCAAACAGCTTCACATTGAATTAGCGTAATTTTTCAAAAGCAGAAAAATATTATTTCTTCTGCTTATTTCTTCAGAGAATAAATACTTTCACTGACATTCTTGGTTCCACTTGGCAGGCTCCAGCATAAGGTTGTGTTTGGCCTGCTCCAGCTCTCTCCTCAGGTTGTTGTATTTGGCTCGGACCTCTGAGATCCTCTGCTGACGGTGCTCCAAAAACTTCAGCTTGGCGCTGAAGCATGCAGGGCCCTGAAAACACACACACAAACACACATTTCTCTACTTTTATTTATGTTCATATAGCAAAAAATAGTTATTGAACACACCAAAATGCGGTTTTGCATGACTCTTTGTATCCATAGCCTAATGCCAGCAACTTTGGCACTTCTGTCATCTTCATATGCAATGCAATACATGCATCCTGCAACACACGTGCACAGCTTTAAAGGTTAGATCAACAACAGTAAACCCCACCTTCGCTCTTTCCCTCCCCCTCAGAGCAACATAAACAGCATGGGTGGGTGGGGACAACAACAACAGCTGGGGAGTGAAACAACACAGGTCTGTGGACAACTAAATGGAATTATTCTCTCATCACACTTTATACACAGGAGGGACACTTTCAAGGTCAAAACATATACATTTTTTAATAGGAAACAAGAGAAGGGAATGCCACAAATGAAGCATGAAGTGCTGCCCCCACCCCCACCCCTCTACTCAACACACACACACACACACACAAATGGAAGGATTAATGGAAGTCAGGTAGTAATGTGAAGATACTTTAATTATCTGACGTTTTCTTCAAAATCAAAAAATCTAAATCTTGTATTATCTTTTATCTACTCTGCATTATATTGGTTTTACTTCCAGTGTTCTTTGTTCTTGGCTGAGGCATTGACCCAATTTCCCCCATGTGGTCATTAAAATTGTATCAAAGTTGCCATGCCTGAGACTGGTGGAGGCAGGGAACAGTCTCTTGGGGCCAGACCTCTTGTCGTGGGGAACATTACGTCACCATATGATCACCCCATCTTGCTTTCAACCGCATTTCAACTCTATGCACAAGGTGGAATGTTTTATTTAAATATGCGGAACCAGTCTTTATTTGTGGTCAAGATTTTTACTCCAAATGAGCAACCACACTCATGATTCTAAATTTGTAACAGCCCCTGCCCCCAAAACAACATTATGAAATCTAAATGGCTTTTAATATATGAATGTATTGTATGGAGGGCAACATTACTTGTGCTGCTATCCAAACCTGATGCCAATATGTTGAAAACGGCTTTAGAGACCCAAGAAGAGGTTGGGCAATCTCTCCATGTAGCTGGCTGAGGTTGATAAAGGACATTTATTAAGTAATGCCCTTTAACCTCAAAAAAAAATGTTCAAAATAAACCCAGCACCTGTTTGCCAGCACCTGATCTTTTCTGCATCCTCTGCGCATTGTCGATCTCATAGACCTTGATCTCGTAGGCCTCCGGGATTCCCCGATCCACCCAGCGAGACCGCAGACCACTAGCCGAGCGTCTCAGGGACAGGGCTGTATCTTGAGAAGGGTGCCGCTGGTGAGCACCTACAGTGGGGCAAAAAGTACTATGAGATGATATATCACGCCTATTCCCTTTCTCTTCTTCTCCCTGTGAGATTTTCTGCAATGTATTAACTGTTGTGTAACTCTTGTGATATACTGATAGCTAATACAAATTTATCTATTTAGGGTAAGAAATTTAGTTGAAAATAACTGTACACTATTAACTTAAATTTAGCAACACAAAGATGTTAGAATAAGCTCTTTTTTTCTAAGGTCATATTTTTTTAAAAAATGAATAAGCCTGCTCGTGGTGCCCATGGATCTAAAAGGTGGCAAATGCTACAACTGGATTATTCTTGAGTTGCTAAATTAGCAGCGTCAATTAATGTCCTTCACTAAAAGCATCACACTCACATTAAGAATAAATGTGAATGATAAATGAAGGCTGATGATCCTGAGTGCACTCCAGTACCCAACCATGTGCACTGCTGCAACAGTTTCCCTGTGGGCAAATGTAGTTTGCCAGGGCTACCAGGAAGGGAGACATAATTTCTTTAAATCTTTCTGAATGAACTAGATTTGCCAATTCAGGAAAACATGTTTTATAACACTGGGATACTTCATTTACAACATGACATGAGGAGTACATTCTAATTCTATTGTTCATGTCTAGCTTTTGTCAGAATGTACATGAGTTAATTAAGTACAGACAGAAATTAATCATTTCATTAACAGGAGATTACATCAGGGGACTTTTAATTTGCATGCTCATCCAGCAAAAGCTTTGTCTATTGTTATTATGACTTTATTATCAGTTTCATCACTGCGTTAACCATGTTTTCAACAAAATGCTATTAAAGGTTTCTCTGTTTATAATTCCATTAGCAAGTGTTGTTAATATGCACACGCCCATCTTTATAATTCCCTGTATCAGCCAAACACTTAATTTTCTGCATTTATGCTTCAGTTAGTAAGTGCTGTCATTGGGTTCATATATTAATAATGTGACCTACTATACAATAGGCTTCTAATGCTCACAGGCAAACTGGGGCTGACTGCATTCTACAGATGTGTGTCATCTCCAATCATTGTCACATTAAAATTGTATGTGGTGAGATTACACACCATGATTTTTGATGATTATTTTTTACATGATTTTTGAAAATCTCTATCAGATTGTATTCACACTATATTAGAATGAGGGGAAAACGTTGGTTGCCACAAGGGTAGGAAAACCAGTCTAAAATGCCCAAAATAAAGTGTAATCTCGAAATTTTGAGAATGAGAACATCTTGACTTCCTATTTTTTTTCCAGACAAACAAAACTAACACCATCAATATACACACTCAGCACCTCAATCAGATTCAAATCTTATTCCAGGTGTTTTACCTGTGCTGCCTTTCCTCCGAGATGATCGGCTGCTGCGAGCCACACTGAGGAGGGAGCCACTCCTGTCACTGACAGAATCTCTGTTTGAGGTGCTGCTGCCTGTGGCTTCACTGTCCCTCATCATGCTGTCATAGCCACTGCTCACCATACTGTTCCTGTTAGAGAAATACAGGGAAGTCTTGCCCATAGCCGGTGGCAAATCACCACTCAATACACTGGTGGTGTCACTTGCATGCCCACTCTGGTGATCAGGCGTACGGGGAGCAGTCACCCGACTGTATGGCGAGGGAAGAGTGGTAATTTGGTCCACTCCTCCTGAGGTGGGACTGGAGGCCCTTTCCTTAAGGAGGTCTGATATCCGGCCATTGACGAACCCCTGGATGGCAGATTTTGTGGATGAGCATGTGGAGCTCTGGCTTGGAGTCCGACTGATAGAGTGAAAAGACCGTGGAGGGGAAGAGGAGAGAAATGAGGATGTCCGCTCAAAGCTAACAGTTTTACTGTCTGGGGAAAGACTGGCACTGCGGTTGATGGACTGCCGCAAGCTTTTGTGGGAGAGACTGAGGTTCTTGATGCTGGGTGCAGACAGTCGACGGATTTTTGGGGAAGCCATCTTAAGCTTCCCAACAGCAGAGAGCTTGCAATGGGTATGCTTGGCAGACTGAGTTACAGGGTTTTCGGAGGAGAAGTGATGACTCTGGTCAGACCGAGGATTCTTCCTGTGGCTCCTGCTAGCCCTTGGTAAGGTACAATGTCCCTCATTTCCTTTATAACCTCCCTTACAAGCCCCTTCAATACTTCCCTTGGAGCTCCCCTTAGAGCTCACAGAGGTGTTGCTGCTGCCTCTATCCAGAGTTGGGAAGTCGCTTGGAATTCTCCCAAGGGAATTGGTCCTGCAAGCCAGCTGCTCCAGTTTGGCACTGAAAAGCCTGCAACTGTCCTCAACGGGTGATTTCAGCCTCCCTCTCATTTTATCATGTTTCTTTCTTAGACTTGAGGTCTCAAACAAAGATCCAACACCCTTTCTGGAAGTGCTACGAGCTTCCTGTTTATACTCTGTTTCATATTTCCAAGGAGAGGAGCAGTGGTGGCTGTTGTTTGCTTGGGAGTTCTGTCTGCCCTGTCTCCTCTCCAGAGTTACCCTTGGGCTACATGGGGTGGATGATATCATCCCCCTTGTGTCTCTGTAGCCATCTGCCATGTGACCACCATGGTAGCTGTCCTGGTTTTTGGCATTTTGCCAGCATCGCGGCAGGCTACTTGTATGAAAGGAAGCAGGGGCAGTTTCTTGGCAACCAGGTGACACACCAATTCTCCTGGGGTCATTCTCAACATGTTTGCAGATGATTTCTCCCCCCTGTGAGCCCCTTTGAGTGTTAGTGGAACAAACATGTTCCCTGTCTCTAGGGTGTTTCTTGTCTGTATTTCTTGGTCTCTTTCCACACATTTTGTTCTCCGCTGTTTCAGTGCAGAAAGCTGAATCCTCCATGACCTTTGGATCATAAGAAATTTGGTTAAAAGGGGAGTCACATACCTTGCCAGACTTTTTGGCATGTGTCTCAGAAGCAAAAGCTCCACTTCTCTTTTCAAGGGTCTTCCTATCTTCTAGACATTTGACATTATTTCTTATATGCTCAGATCCTGACTTGACTCCTGTAAAAGTGTTGTGAGGACTTTTTTTTTCTTTACCATCATCCAAATCACAATCCACATCTGTATTGATCAGCATGGGATTGATAAATGATGGTGTCAACCTTTTTTCCCTTCTGAATTGGTACTGGGGCTTTTCAGTGCCATCCACTGTGGCTGCAGGCTGATCAACAGAGCTTTTGGTTGTATTGGAGGAACCAGTGAATCCAGATTCTTCACTGATATTGCTGATTATCCTAATTGGTTGAGAGCTGGCAGAACCTTGAGCATGTGACTCAGTGTTGTCTCTGATACAAATAATGTTTCCACCTGTTCTCCCTCTGTTTAGTGCTCCACTTATGGTCACCTCCTCTACCATCGAGAAGACAAGTTCATCTTGACCTTTTATGTCCAGTGGCTGTTGAACAGTCACCGTAATTGTGGCCTTCATTTCCTTAACATCCTCTGAGGGGTGATTAGGTAAGATGTCCCCATGTATAACACTATTAGCCCCGGAGCGGGAAGAGGAGCAGGATGAGGAAGGAGATATGGGGGAGCTCTTGCCAACTGGTGAGGTCCTTTTGTCTGGTTTGAACCATGCAGTTTCAGGGCTCCCTTGTTTTCCTGTCGGCTGAAGTGCAAGGGAGCTGTTCACAGCAATGCTCTGAGTTTCCATATCAATCTCCTGAGAAGGGAGTTTATCACCTGACTTAAGAGTTCCACTGTTGGGAAACTCAGAGCGACAGGTCATGTTTAGACTTAGAGTTTGATTCAAGAGTTCCTCACTGGAACTGGTTGCACTGCACTCCTCACAATCATACAGACCCGAGTCCTCTCTCTGAAAACTGTCTTCAGGAAAGGCACCATCTTTTTGCTTTTCTGCAGCAAATCTCTGACTGCACACTAATCCCTTATTCAGCAAGGTCTGTGGTGTATCTGATGATTCAGTGTCCATCTGCTTCCCTGCTTCTTTCTGGGGTTGTGATTTGGTTATGACATTACTAACAGAAGGGCCTTTTGAGGAAGACTTGAGAATGTCAATTGTCATCTCACTTCCATCAATGCACCCCAAACGCTCTTGAAGTTCAGCAAAAGTTTGACATTTCAGACAATCCCTCTCTGGTGGCTTCATATCTCCTTTGAGCATTTCATAATGTCTTTGAACATGTTCCTCATTCTTCTTCTCCCCCTGCAGCTGAGGAATTCTCAGAAGCTCTTGGAGCAGAGCTGTAAACTCTGGGTCATCCAAGTCAGCCTTGATGGGATGCAAGGAGGGTATGATGGGCACAAATTCAGGTTGTGCCATCCTTGGAGCTGCATTAGAGTGAACAAAGCCATCTGAGTCTATTTGGATGACTGTGTCACAGGACTGGTCGCTACTGGAATGCTCATCCAGTTCACCACGAAGACGGAAAGGATGGATGTCAACATCTACCTCATCGGTGGAGTGGAATGCCCGCAGGGACAAAGAGTGAGGTCCTCTTTTTTCTTTAGTTAAACTCCTCCCACAAGGAGAGCATGAGGTGGATTGCTATAAAATAAAGATGAATAATGGTGTTAGTACTAGAACTTCACAATCTAGACTATAACCATTGAGTGAAATGAAAAGAGTGATATGGTAGACTGTATGTACAAGTTTAAACCAGACAGAATACAAATAAAATTCACTTCCTTTACAAAAGGACCATTACCAGTATACCACCCTTTGGTATACTGGCAAAAAGAAATTACAGGAGATGTACCTTTGTCCTTTTCTGTGTCCTGCGAATGCGGGAAGCCAGCTGGATAGTGGATAATGTTTCTTGAAGGTGTGCCAGTGAATCAGCAACTTCAGCTATCACTGTGGTGTGGCTATTTGCATGACCCAAGGACTCTCGAAGGAGCATAGTCATCTTATTACCCCTGTTCAGACACAGTGCAGATATACAGTTATTAACTGAAAGGATGCATCAGTCATTTCAATCTTCAAGCAGCCGATGATGATGTAGTTGCTACTGTAGTACTATTGTCTTCCAGTATAAAATGGGTTCACAGGCTAAATATGATTTTGGAAAACCATTGCAAGACCAAAAGTAAGATTCAACTTTGATTCACTGTCAGGATATTAATGGAGTGGACTCTACAACAATGTCTGCAAAAATGTTTATACCAGTAATATTTTGGAGCAATTTTATTTTATTTTGTCTTACTTGTTGGGGGTGGTTTTATGTCCACTTAGTAGAGACAAGACCACAGGGCCCAGTTCAGAATGAGGAAGTTTATTTTTGCAAATACCCCTCATGCCACTACACACATCTATCATGGTCAACTTAGTGGGGCCACGTGAACCTAAGAATGGAGAACAGAGGAGAGAGAATGTTTTAAATGGTTGCTGGTATGCAAAGTAAGAAGACAGAAATATATATATAGAACTGCATTGCATCTGTCAGTTCAGGATTAACTATGGAAATCAATTTAGGAGCAAACACAAGACTCAGCAAGGACAAGCTGCCTTGTCAACTGTATGTTTCATCAGCACCTTTGCCAATGGTGCTGCTCTCTGTACGAGGGGGCTGGACGTAGAGAGTGAAGAACATCACGGAGCTGTGGGACAGGTACGTAATGAAGTCAGTGTGCCGACGCGCTGTGATGGCTGCATCCAGGAGTGAAGCAGCACGCTCAGCAGTGGGGGCCTTCACCCGGTTGTGGTTACGTAGCTGGAAGGAATGGAGAAGATAGTCCTGAATTTTAATGTGGAGAGAATTTCCTCAAAAACAATTTTAAGGAAAACCATTTTGGGGGGGTTAGCACTCTGACAGATGTATCCCATTATTGTTTATCACCATGTGTTTATAGATGTTGGTTTAGTAAAATAACAAATTTAGAGAATTGCTTAGCTGTGGCAGAAGTTTGTACTTTGTAAAGTTTTATAGTATTTATTGTTTGTGAAAGGGGGGCTTTTCCCCCTATTATGTAAAAACATTATTAGTGAAGTGATTATTGACAAGATTATTTTCTATTGTTTATTGTCTATTATGGCATTATGAGTTGGTTTGACTGGGTGTTTCATGTTTTGGTGTTATTTTTGTATGTTTTCTCCCTGGGTTCTGCTTGTGTTACCTGTGAATAAGGTGTTTATCAGTGGTATTGGAGACAGATTGGCATGATTAGGTCATTGGCAGGGAGGGGAGGTAGGACAGGAGGAGAAGAAAAGGATAAGAGGGGGATTTCTGTAGCTAATAATATTCTGTTAAATATAGGGATGCCTGAGTTGCAGGTGAGGCAAAGCATAAATTGAGTCGACGAAAAAGAAGGGATGACAGCTTGTTTTGAGGCTGCTGGTGCTCTCAGTGCAACGGTTTTATACACTGCAATTTATCCCAATAATGTTAGAGATTAACAGCTCCATGCATATCAGTGCAGTACTACAGGGAAACACACACCTACACCGATCTGGTGCTGCCTTGCAAACAGCAGTGTGAGGGAGGAGAGAGCTGCTCAATCTTAATCAGATGTAATGTTTTACACAATCTAATAGGGTTCACTCACTACCAGCATTATCTTACATCTCTCACATATGGTGCAGACCATTATACAAACTGAATCCTAATACTGACATGAATCATACAACTTGTAGAGACAAATCCTAAAAGCTAACTTAGAGCTAAACAATCTAACACAATATCATATCACTGGCAACTTCTGAATTTTATACTTTATATTTTTCTGGGAATATGGGCACATTTTCTGGTTCACAGCTGTTAAAATGACTGTAACATAACACTTATTTTTGTGTTAACTCTGAAATTGTCTTTGATGCATTGCCAGGCAAGCAAAGCCAAGAAATTGCCACTTGTCAGGAACAAGAGCCTTATTTCAGCTCTCTGGTGTCCAGCTCTGGGACAGACTTGTTTAAATTCACAAAAACTGATTAGACTGTAATCATACAACAAAAGTTTCTCAAATTCTTCAAAGGAATACACCACCCATATGAGTGAGTATGGGTGTACTTGTACTAAAGAGCAACAGACAGTTTTCTGACCTTTTTTCTAATAAGCAAAATTTTTCATCATACCTGTATCCCATAGATGGGATCTTCTTGGAGTTTAATGCGGGCTCTTGGGCTATCCTGGATACTGCCTGATGAGGGCACAACCTCCCCCAGTAGATCTCTGAGGGTGTCCTCCTCTCCACAGCAGAGCTCAATGGCAGACACTGACACTGTCAGATCAGTCCAGGTCTTTTCTCTCCGCCGCTCGATGGCACTGTACAGCCAGGAGATGGCACAGGGAATCAGCCCAAGCTTCTGGGTGCTCTCATCACTCCCCACCATGCTGGACCAAGAGCCTGAGGCAGACAACAGTACGAACAAAAGCAAAAGCAACTCTCAAGAACAATGGCTCCTTCACACATGAAAAGTAAGGCTTCCAGAAGTGCTTCTGCTTTGAGGAGGTTAATTCAAATAAAAGCATTATTTTGTTTTTCATTTTTCTTTGAAGACCATCATTGGCTTGGGTGACTGGCTAATTTAATAATCTAATAATAACAGTGCACTCTACTGCAGGTGACAGACAGAAAGTGAAACCATCTATGACTGGACTGCACTGCAAGTAACCCAGCATAGAAACATGGGTGTGTATATAAAATGAAGATGGCGCAGATACTACAGAAATACACAAAAACACTTTCAGATTTTCTTATGGACCGGTGCCATGCTGTATCTCCTATTGCACTTTTGCCCCACATTAGTTTTGAGTTATGGACCTGCTCTATCCCCTCCTGCCTTATCCAAACTCTAATTGAATGAGGATAAGAGAATTGGTTTGCTCCAATTAAAGGCCAAGCTGCCTGCCGTTATTCAGAGAGAATAGTATTCTGTGGAGGAGATTGATATCCCCTGGCTGTGGGCCACATGTAGTCTGTATTGGCCAACTAATTCAATCAGATTTACGGAGAGTGGCGTCATGTGAAAAAGCAGCTCCAAGGAGACCCTGTCCTTACCCTGTGTGTATATGTGTGAGTGTGTGTGTGTGTGTGTGTGTGTGTGTGTGTGTGTGTGTGTGTGTGTGTGTGTGTGTGTGTCTGTGTCTGTGTGTGTGTGTGTGTGTGTGTGTGTGTGTGAGTTGCAAATCTATTAAACCCCTTCACCAACGCTAAGTGCAGGGCTCCATCTCTCTAATAGCAACATATTACAGTCCATTTTGGTTACAGGCCCCTCTGAGCACTGAGCTCAGAGGGGCCCTTTTTCAAAATAAAAAAATATTTGTTCCTTTTTGTCCAGTATGTTGAAATGTCCATTGGGCAATGACAAGCTCTTAAAATAGCATATGCATGGCATAATTGATGAATAGACTTTTACTTACAAAGTAACAGGTGAAAGATGAATGACTAAGAAAGAAAGAGTTAAAATGGCAACACTTTTTGGTCACTGCTGTGGAAAAAAGAAGACAGAGGGAAAAAATGGAGCAAGAAGGCTGGAGATTTGTGTCAAGATTGATAAGGACAGAGAGATAAAATGGAGACAGGAAGTTTAAGTAATAGTGAAAGGGTGAATGATGGCAGGAGTGGGACAGCGTTGCAGAGGGGAGGGAGGATGGGTTCCCCCCCTCTAAGCACAGATAAAAGCCTCCCGCTCTCATCTTGAGATTTTAACCCATGGCCCCTCACAGCGGCCGATTACTCACCCACATCAGCACAACCCAAACCCAGGACACATCCATCGCTGCCACTGAGCACACAGCGAATGACGTCAGCCAAGACCCCTGCGCACACCTCGCCCTGGTCGGACAGAACAAAGGACAAGCGAGCATCTTATGATTCATCACCACACAGGGAAAGTGCATCCAATGAAATGAAAGAGCTGAAGCAGAGGCGGGATGCATGCTGATTCTATAGATTCCCCTGGGCTCAGATACTGTAAGCAGAGCTTGGAGAATGTTGAATATAATTGATGGACTGTGTAATTGTGGTGGCTATCCAGGCCCTATCAGTTTTCAGGTCATCAGACATGCGAGAGCAGTCTAACCGTGGTGTGCAGTGTACATAGGACACTGAAAAGAATGCACTACGCTCACATTACACCATCAAGTATTTGTCATTGACATGTAAAACAAATCCATCAAGATAGATCAGTATTGAGAGCACAAATAGAAACAAATTAAATTATAAACAGCAGCAATCAGGATGAAGATCCAAACCTGACTTGACTCTTGAGAATAGACAGCATCAAAGTTGAACGTCTTCAGAAGATTTCTGGCCTCCCTGCCCATTATCATTGTAATGGGTGGTTGCCCTTTGCTGACTGGTTCCATTATAGTAACTCTTTTCCTGGATGGGTCAGTCTGGAGAACAGGTGGTTGGACTTGGCCCGCTGACAGTGTTGGGCTAACCCTCAGCACGACTTTGACCTGTATACCAAAGGAAATGGAAAGAGAGAATCATGTTGGGATTTAAACACAGTAAATTATGAACTGCTGAATGCCCAGAGAAATTTTTAACTTGACTGGATAAACTGCTCTACCCTAAACTGCTTTTTGATGGAAACGTTCATATTCATATTGTGTAAATACATACAGGAATAGGCTACATTTTAAACTTATCTCAGGCATATTGAGAAATAAATGCGTCAGTAAGTTGTAGGGGCTCTGCTTCTCCAGAGCAACATGTATGTAATTGATTTCAGAAGAAACCCATGACCCTTTCAGCTCAGAACCTTAGCTTTAGCTTTTGCACCAAAAATACAAGTGGCATGCAGAAACTTGAGAAGAATGAGTCCAAAATTATTTTCATGTTCAATTCAGCAAAATTTAACCATCACAGTCTTTGTTTGCTGAAGAACACAGATTTCATAAAACTATAAAATATTGTCGGTACAGACTGTATGCGAGCCACAAAATCTTCAAATGTGTTGTTTAAAGCTGCCTGTTATGATGTCAGTTGCAGTACACTTCTATTTATAAGCTGCTTATGAAAAGTGAAATAAGACTTTATATTCACCAGGGGTAATAACAGGAGTTTTATCTCTGGAGCCTGACGTCAAATTGTAGCTGTATGAAGGAGGGAAGTAATAGTCAGACTTCAGCTTTGAGCCCCTGCTGCTCGAGCATGGGAGGCTGAGATACTATTTTATGCAACATAGGTTTCAAGAAACCTCAGTTTGGAAAGGGAAGCCTTGGCAGAACAAAGTGGAGAATGTCAAAAAGGATTAGGTTTGAGCAGAGCACTGGGGATGATGAGCTAAAGAGGGTAGGCTTTGCTGCAGCGAATGATTGCCACTCGTGTCACTTTTTTTGTATCCTTTAACACGTCTAGCCGCCTGTTTTTCTGCAGCACAGCCATCATCAGATTCGTATAAATACAAAAGTGAGCAGCCATTTGTTTTTCAATGTTTAACTGAGATAAAAATATGTTCTGACTGCTGTAGAAAGCCAGTTGATCCAGTTAGTGCAGCAACTATACATGCCCTTGCAACTGCATCGCGATGCACCTCCTGTTATATTTCCACATGGAATGACATTAATTCCTTAATGCAGTTCTCTACAGGAAGCCCCAGAATTTACAGGCTTTAAGATCTTAAATTAAGTTAGATCCTGAGCCTGACAGCCGTATAACAAGGGTCTTAGTCTGCAGAAAGACAAGGCAAAATTGACTGTACCTCGCTTGTAAACAGTAATTCGTAATCAGGATTCAGGTCTGCCAGACTGCAAGTAGCCCTGTGCACCATAACACCCCATCGAATGTGGTTTTCTTGAAATTGTGCAGGGCCGCGTTACAACACAATGACATCATCCCTCAGTGACAGTTTGAAAACCTGACATCCATATTCCATCTGCCACATGATAAGTTTCCAGTGTCCATAACGGATTTTTTTTTCCTTTCCCCTTCTCATAATTTCAATACCTTATGCAAGACGTGGTTCCCTAACCCTGTTGGACATTTGTCAAATTCTATTTATGAGGGTTAAATTATTCAAGAGGCCCATTTAAAGGCAAAGAAAATCCTCCACCACCCTCTCACACAAATATATATATATATATTCATGCATACAGAGGCACCCAGAGCTGAGTGCTCAGGTAGGTGTGGCTGGCAGCAGGGTCTATCTGAGCCCTTATCTGTAACTCGAAACTAAACCCAAGAGTCCATCTATGAGACAAGGGGAGGGCAGGCAGCCATATTGATCTCCCCAGTTTCCCCCAGAGGAGGGGAGGGGAGGAACAAGATGGAGACATTAGCACCACATTACAGTGTATCATGAAGGAGGAAGAGTGATATGGGATCTCCTCCTGATTTGACTGTGATCTCTTTACTCCACAACATGGGTGCCAAAAACACCTCCAAGGTGGTGGTTGTGCATGAGGATGTAGTGTATCCTTTCAAAGGCGCCAATCTGGATGTGATCTGCATATTTATACATGGTAATATAAAATACAAAGTGACCCCAGTAACTCAAGATCTTTGTGAAGTGACTGCAGTTTTCTTCTGATAAAACATCTACACTGACTGTGTGTGGAACTATACTGTATATAATTTAATTTATTTTTTTCCCTATTATTTATAGGAATGTCTGTGTATATCCTATTATTGTACATTTGGTTTATTGGGACTGATGTATCTGATGTTCCATGCAGACCAACAAAGAGTTAAATTTGTTGACCTTTCAACCCAAGCTGTACTGACCTTTGTGAGCACAGGTAATGGATGAAGCCACATCTACTGTGATTGAAGCAAAAGATAAATGAATATGGTGTTTTTCTGACCTAATGGTTTTTTTCTTTAACAGAAACACATTTAATGAAAGATCATGACTGGCCAAGTTTACCATCTATAAATTTTACATCCTATACACAGCCCATGATCTAAATGCAGCTGTTGGCTGTAGCTTCATACAGACATGAGAGTGGTGTAAATCTTATCTCAGCAAGAAAGCAAACTTTCTTAAAATAATTACACAATATTTTAAAACAGCTGTGGTCAGAGAACCAGTTTTCACACTATAATATATAATTGTGAAGGCAGCTTTGGCTGCCTATGAATTTTGATAGTGCGAAATAAATCTATGACAACCCAACTTTAAGTATTGGAAACACTGACCATAATACTGGGCTTTAATCTATCTATCTGCTACACTTCAGCCCATCAGCCCAGCGTTGTTTTTAGATTGCTTCTATTTGCTTCTACAATGTTTCATTGATCTAATCTTAATTAAAATCAAGTACTTGCGAAGAGTTATTTATAATGTAACCAAGTTGCAGCCAAACAAATGTGAATTACTATGAAACACAAAAATCTGTATCTACTGTAACTCTGCTGGAATTTGAATCCCCACATCTACCTTGCCAATACTGGGCGAGTCTTTGGTTCTGGTGGCAGCTTGGATCAGGCAGGAGGGGACGGGCGGTGGGTTTTTCTGGATGATCTCCCTGTAGCAGGTGGAGAGATGAGCAGGAGCTGGATCAGAGGCCTGGCCTTTTTTCCTCGACGTCAAGTTGAGTTTTTCGGCTGCCCTGCAGGGAGGAGGGGAGGCAGCACGACATATTAGTGAAGCTTCTGATGCAACCAGTGCAGACAGGCTGCAGAGAAAGCTCATTTTTACACACATTAAGGGTTTTTATTAACATATCAAAATAATTACCTGGCTAAAAATGACATGGCAGCAGTGTTGGCGATGGTTACCACTCTGGAAAAGTGAGGGATCTTTGAGCTTGTCTGTACGGTCCCAGCATTACTGCAGCTCAGTGTTGCATCATCTACAGCCTGCCAGGGGACACAGCTCATTAAAAAAATCCAAATTTGTAAATGCACTCCTGCAACCAACTCCAAAAGGGGCTATTATCATAGGTATTACTCTGGGGAGAAACATGGGGTGCGTCTTTCTAAGTAGGCCATCTAGGCTGAGAACACACTGGCTTAAACATACACCATTTTATTAAAGCTCTAGCTAGCTGCATGTGGAGTGGGGAGAATAGTTTATGATGCAAGTAGTGACTGCTGTCTGAGCTGGAAACATGACTCAGAGCTGAAGAGGGTGCAGTAAACATACTGTCACAGCCTCTGACACACAGTCACAGTCAGCGGCTTTGCACAGTTATTCCAAGTTATTCCAACATATCCACAGTGTGGTTCTAGCGCTCCTTCACAATGCTACGTGTGTGCAACATGACCTATTCAGCATGCATCTGCTGCTGCTCAACATGAAGTCACCGAGCCTCGCTGCAGGCCTCAGAGCCAATATCTTTGTGTTACTGTTCTGTCCCAGTCTGAAGCTCTACATCTCATCTCATCAATGTCTCAGCCTTTTCTAGGCCAAGATAACAACGCTGGCTGTGTTCCTTTTTCTTTAATAATGTCCAACAATGCCAATTAGTGCCATGGTCAGAGAAGTCCAATAATAGTAGAAGGAGACTAGAAGGAGAATTGTAAAGACGAGGCGAAGTCAATACTGTATAGCCACTCATATCTTCTGTCATAACCTTTCTTTACCTTCTCTTTCTTCCTGTTCTGATTTCTCTCTGTATCTCTTTTACTGTAATACCTTTTATTTTATTTTATCCACTCTATCATCCACCTTTTTCCTGTCTGTCCTCCTAAACACTTAATTTCCCTATCTTGTCTTCTGCTATTTTTTCCCCTCCACCCTCCTTTGTGTCTCCTTCTCTCCTTACTCCTCTCCACTTTCATTCCTCTCCTTCTATTTCACCTCAGCTGCATAAACCTGCATTGATCGGCTCTCATACAAGACCTGCCTGGCTAATTTCTTCTCCGTCTTTCAAAACTCAGGACAGTTGTTTGAGTAAAACTGTTGCCCTGCTGTTTTTCAATTTGATTAGATGCGTTGATTAATAATAACAGGTTAATTGCAATATTGCTTTTGAAGCCTTTTCAGTTCAGTCGACAAGGCCCACGCCCATCCAGTTACTGTAGCTATGCCTGTCAAGGTTTTTATCCTTGCACAGCATATAATACCAACAGTGGCAGATTTGAAGCGGCACTTGAAAACCTTATAATCTTCAGAACAATGGGCCCTTGATTTCAGACAGAAGTAGACAACAGCCAGCTTCTCATTTGTAGCTTACAGCCGTCTGCAGATGGAGCACATAAACACACCGTAGCTCTCCTATATTTGATTTTGGAAAGGTTTTTTAAAACCTTACCACAATTCAAACTCTTTGTCTATGAAGTATCATTCTTACTACATGCACATCACTTCATTATACTTAGAAACCCAAAGCTCGATGCTGCCATAATTGCTAAACTATGATTGAAACCATTCTCTTCAGGGGTGTGGTTTGGCAAATGGTTTGTTGTTACGTCTATGATGATTTTCTGTCAGCTAGGTCACAGGATATCTACAAATAATATATCAACAGTATATGGTATTTAAATGTTCCTTTTTGTCCTTTTTTGTGCCAAAACTCAACCAACAACATTGTATAAAATAATTCTCACTTTATGAGCCTTTTCATTGCAGACAGGGGAGGGTGGGTTCAATCTGCTGTGGTTTCCATCACAGTAATGCATATTCCACCGGCCACCCTGTTAAATATGACCATCCCCCTATTGATCAAGAGCATTTTGACTTGCTGGCTTTTATGACAGGGGTAAATCATGACCCAATTCCATTCCATTAGCAAAAGTACTTTTAAACAATGTCCTCGGCCATGGGATCTAAATAGGCTCTGATTAGGCACTGTGAATCATTGCCTCACTGACACGTGCACCCGTAAAGACGTACTTTACCCATATAGCTCATTAATGGGGGGGTGCTCACCAGGGGATGTGCTGCGTGTGATTTAATGGTGAGAGAAAGCTTTTAGGGGTACCTGATGGAAAGGTACAGTGACACCATCAGCTTTGGATTTAGAAGCGACCAGCTGCTGCTGTTCTTCCACCCAGCGGTCCATATCAGGGTTGGGGAGCTTGAGCCCCCTCCGTCTCAGGGTCTGAGGGGTCCTCTGTGGTGTCCTGGGGCTCTGTGGGCAGTGGGGACTGTTGGCCCGACTGTATGGTTGATGCACAGCCATGTCCACTTCCCTTGGAGCCCTATCCCTATGCTTTGTCTCGCTTTGTCCCAGCAGTGTGTCAGTGCTGAGCCTGGGTTCAAAGGGAGGCTTAGCTAATGACTGACCCCTGCTCAGAGCTAAGTGGATGGCCTCTTGTTTGAGCTGGTTCAAGTTTGCACCACAGGCTGCACAATAGCCCTGCTCCCTCTCTCTGTCCCTGGATTCAGTGGTGGACCGACTATGGACACGAAGATTGTCATTAAGAAATGTAGACAGGTCACTTGAGTCCTATGGAAAGAGAAAAAAATGCAGCAGGCATTATTCAGCAGTTAAAAACTGGAATCTGACATAGGTGTTAAAAATACCCAACTTTTTGTGCATAGTTTACACTTGTCAATAATTGACCAAAGCTTCATTTTCTTTAAAGCTTCTACTTCAGATATGATAACAAAAAACTAATTTCCTTTGCTGGGTATCTGGCTTGAGAATGACAATAATGGTCAGTGAGCACATGAAAACTGAGTCATGGAAAGGCACTGCTTCTTAGCACTTGGCAAAGTAATGATTGTGTCAGTAATATCAATACCACCCTTGTAATCTTTATAAGTGCAGTAAACAAAAAGGAACCTTCTGCACCTCTGAGACAAATGAAACATATCACTCATCATCAATCTGTTAAATGTGTAGTTGATTGTAGTATTGTATGAGTTGATGTTAATAAAATGTAATTCAGGAAAGTCTATCAGATCTGACAAAATGTACATCAAACACAATATTGTCTTGGACACACTCATGTTGCATCCTGTTTGGTCTGCCCCTGACACCTACTGACAAGCAATACACTCACTCACTCCCTACCACTTCCCACTCATCCAGCCAGCACATTGCCAATGACCCATATTCCCCCAGAGGAGTGCTGCAGGAGCTCTCAACTATAAAAGTGCTGAAACATCACGCACTACATTTGCTTGTTCCATAAAATAATATAAAGGGGTAATTTAGCCAGACCAAATAGGCAAACTACACAAATTTTACTGCTTGCAACTTTCAGTTTCAGGTTGTGGTACCTTGCATTTCATCAAGAGAAATGATGACACATTTATAAGAGTAGTAAAAGAGGCGACTGGGCTTTCCATCTTAGCCAGAATGTAAGCCCTTATAAAAGCATGAGAAATCATGCTCAGATCAATAAACCTGCAAGGAGCGAACTGGCTGATCACATTTCTACTGACCATGTCTGTGGCCACAAGACACCATCTCCCTGCTGCTCGGACTGTGGTCACTCTTCCAAAAACACGATGCAAACTGTGCCCGTCCCACTCAAGAGGACAAAAATAAATAGCTTTCCCTCTATGGAGAGGATTTTGCCGATGACACAGGGATGTTGAGATGAAATATTCATGCCCATTTTAAACCACTCACGCAGGAATGGCACTGGTTTACTTTGTCGATTGTACTATGTTTTGATGGATGTTAGTGGTGACAAATGCACAGATGGAGGCAGAAATGTATGGGTGTGCATTCTTGTAACAGGCAGCACTGTAAAGAATAATGTTCCAAACGTGAACATCAATATGCTTTTTTTTATCTTGTCTTGAACATATATTGACAGATAATGTGCGGTTGCAGCTTTTCAAAGTCTATGCATGCATGATCATTTATGGGCTGTAACTAATTTCATTACTGATATATTTTCTCTTGATTAATATTTTTGGCCATTTAAATATCAGAAAATGATAAACAAATAGTAATGCTAATAATTACAAAACATTACAATTTTTCGAGTCTAAATTGGCATAAATTCAGGATTTTCATTTTTCTATAATAGCAGACTGTGAGAAAAAGCAAATATGTGCATTTATGCTTTAAAAAAGTCTCAGTTACCGAATAAAAATGTATGCTTTCTGTTGATAAACCAACTGACATGTATTGTTTTATATTCTATAGTGCTTCATGATAGTATACTTATATCTGTTTATATTTGTTAAACATATGGGAAGCTTATGTAGGCTTGTGAATCTGTTCATTTTTGTAATTCATTTATATAATTTACAATAATCACAGGGCTAGTTCAAAAATATGCTGTGCTTGTGTATTTTTTTTTAAAATTATTTTATAGATTATGATCCTATACCACCATCTGCTGAGGTGGCCTGAGATATGTTTACTTAAATTAGATTGTGTCCATGCTAACTCTTGTGCCAAAATCACCCAATACAAAAAGAAATTCTCATAACCCCTGGCGTCAGCCTAAAAGAGAGCAGACTGATCTTAAATGCATCCATGGTCCAGTACATCGCATCGGCGCGCCATGGTTACTGACCTTGCAGGAGAAGTGATGGTGAACAGCCAGGCTCAGAGCTTGCTTCTTCAGAGCAACAAGGGTGGCCGAGCACTTCTCACAACACGCAACTTTCCCGTCGGACCTGCCGGAGCCGGGAGTCGCCGACAGAGAGCCTCTACAAATAGTCCCACTCCCAAACGACAGAGTGCTCCTGATGCGCTGTCCGACGGACCCAGGGAGGGACCTGTAGGAGGGGACGGCGTCCGCTCTCTGGCACATATTCTGAAGTGGGTCGCCCCTGGACCACCCGGCACCCTCGGGAGTGGGGCGCTTCTTGGTTTGGCAGCTTTTCCCTCTAACACTTGCAGAAAAGCCGCCGGGCTCACAGTGATGCTGCACTTCTGCGCTCTGAGAGATTAATCATTATAAGAAGGATGTATGTGGGCTTTGGCTGTGGGGCAAATTAGATATCAATCGACATGGACAACTATAACCACACCCAAATGCTTTTTCTCTGCCCTTGCAACAATATTGTTGTTGTATGAAAGTCTTCATAGACCTGCGGTCTTGTGGAAAAACTGTGTTCATAAGAAATAAATCTGACTTACCCAGTATGCCCCTCTGACCGACGCAGGGAATCTCTCTCCTCTTCCAGTCAGAGATGACATGACAACTTGTTAATATTTAAAAAGATATCCGAACAAAGGCGGAGTGCACTTTCATTTAATCTTGCCAACGCTCCATGGATGTAACGCAAGAACATTTCACTCGTGGCAGGTTTAAATTCAAAATAATATATGCCCGACTAAGAGGCTGTGTCTCAGAGGTGGGGAGATGACAGTGGCACAGTGGAGAAGGAGTGAGCGCACCGGAGAACACTTCATAAATTTACTTGCCTCTTTATTAAAACCTCCTCTGGGAGGCGGTAAGGAGCAAGTCGACAGAGTGAACATGCGGGTGCACAGTTTGTTAATGGAATTTCACTGGAGATCTATTTCCTTTCAAAACACAATTTCCAAATAATCTCTGTCCTACATAACAGTTCCTGGTGTGTAATACGTCTGTGCGACTTCTTGCAACACAAAAATCAAATGGTATGCCTATAATGTAACTTCTTCGGAAATTGCAATTGTAGGACTATAGGTTCTCGTATAAAACAAGAAAAAAAATAACCATGAAGAGTGTTTTAAAGAAAAGCATTGAACTCTGCAAATCAGGGGAATATCAGATATTACATGGAAACATATAGGCAGAAATTGGATTAAAATAGATAAAGGGAGACTGCAGCGAATATTGCATTCTCGTAACACTGGGGCATTCGAGCTCCAGAACTGGAGCCTACATTTCTACATCTGCTGACATCATCAGGGTTATTTTCTGAGATCACGCGACTGTTTCATACGATGAGCAGCAGGAAGCGCAAACTGTCATGTAAAGTTATTGGTATTTCTATGAAATAATGATAACACAACTCCAAAAGACTGAGAACATTAGAGGCTTTTGGTTACAGACATTATTTAGGGAAGCTTACAATTTTTCCACATCATTTTGAATATGGACAAAGCACACAAAGAAGTTTTGTACAGTCATCAACCCGTCTCGGTGTGATAAGACAAATAAAAAAACACACATATTTAGAAAAATGCTAAAGAAACACAAATAAGATCAAAGAATGGGGCCATTTTTCGAGCAACATGGAGTTAGAACCTTTGTTCTGTATTTTCAGATTTACATAAGGTACATTAAGGAGAAATATCTTTCTATTTGTCCACGAATTTGTTATGCGGGTAAAAGTTATGCAATTCCCTATTTTTAAGCGAACCTCTTAACCTTTTAAGCGATTTATTTATTGGCTTATTAAAGGGATATACTACCAGTAGTCCATGCCTATTTTATGTTAAAATAACTTATTTGCAAGATATCTTTTTAAAGTTAATCAAAATATACATTTTATCATAAGCCGTAGGCTGCATGAACCATTCCCCTTACATTAATTGTAGTTATATGTATTACGGTATTCTGCCTTCTTATCCTCATTGGTAAAATTGCTGCGCATCCCTTTTTAACTCATAACGCTTCCCTTCTAAACATATCATGCTGTGTATACTTCTCTCCAAAACATGTAGGACTTTTGCGTATACACGGGCCAGGTAATGTCTCGTGTGTTCTTTGTGTGGACTGCACCATAGATATTACTGCACTTTCCTGCACCAACTGCCCCATTTTCCAGAACAATGCTTTATTGGCGGTTGTTTTGATGTTACGGCAGTGACAGATGGCCGCTACATAACCACGCTGCGCTGCTTTCTGGTAATTACGGTAGAGGACGTCATCCTCCTCCCCCACAGCACAGGCTTCTCGGAGCTCTTTTGCCGGTGAAAGATTGGTCGGACGGTGGGTGCCATTTGGCGCAGTATTGAGCCACATCAGTCGTCAAAGAGGGTTTAGTAATTTATTTATCGTCGTATTTGTTAACTTTATTTAATACAGTTGCCGTCAAAACACTCAAAATGAGCTCAATTAATGTTAAAAAATTGAAAGTCAACGAGCTGAAGGACGAGCTGAAAAAGCGTAATCTTTCGGACAAGGGGCTGAAGGCCGAGCTTATGGACCGCCTGCAGGCCGCGCTGGACGCGGAGGCCCATGTGGACCAAGACGCCGGGGCGGACGAGGGTTTCGGCCAAGTCGGCGACCAGGAGGGAATGGGAGAGGAAGAAGAGGGCGAGGGCCCGATAGAAGAAAGCATGGAGGCCAACGAGGAGGAGGAGGAGGAGAAGAAGAAGAAGAAGAAGAGCAAGAGCAAGAGCAAGAGCAAGAACCGGAGCCGGAGCCAGAGCCAGAGCCAGAGCCAGAGAATGGGGGCGACGGTGATGCCGTTGTCGAGGACGAAGAAATGGGTGAGGGGGAAGAGGACGGGGACGGGGACGGGGACGTAGACGACGAGATGGATCCTATGCTCAAGGGAGATGTAGACGACATGGAGAAAATAGAAACAGAGGACGGTGAGCCCGGGGACCAGGCTGCTGAGGGTGAGTCGACCGAGTTGGTTATGAAAATGTGTTTGGCTGGGTGGACTGTGGCTGATTGTCGGTTTTCTGCTATAACGTTAGCGCTAATGCTACCGCGGGAGGGAGCCGAGTGGGAATGGCTACATTTGAATGACCATACAACAGGACGTCCATGTTAAGATAGCTAGCGTGACCTCATTAGGCTAACCAGCGTTAGCTGCAAACCGAAACATTTAGGCGCTCAGATAACTTAGCGTTAGCGTTAGCATCGGTCACCAGTGGTGAGCCAACGTCAATCGTTCTGTACCGTTGAGTACGGTTAGTATAGTACAGAAACGTTAATTATAGCTCAATCATAGCATACAATTCAGTATCGTTAGTAACAATTAGTAAGTGAAGGAAGTGGGTTAGTAAGGTAATAATTTAGCTTAGTCTGGCATTCGTTTCGCTTGGTTAGCGTGTTAGCTTTCCAGCTATCTGCATTTTCTTTGTGTCCGTGGTGCAGTGCTAACTGGCTGGTCATCAGTTTAGCTAGTTTAATGGTTCCCACAATGAAGTCTGGCTAGGAAGTGGGGTGGAGGTGGGCAACAAAAACCCCAAACTTTATCATTTACAACGAATAGCATAAAGCGACGGCAAATCGTATGTATTCTCAACCAATTTGCTACTGCAGTGACTGTAGCCAAAGACGTTACAGGAGGACTTAAATGAAGCGCGTCATGCCTCAAGGGTGGCATTGTTAATTATCCTGAGCTCTATGAAGCTATAAGGGAGGAAGGTTCATCATTGTCATTTACAAACGAAACGCAAATTAAAATCAACTTTCGAATTTATTGGGACCACGTTTCTACATCTGGGGATAACGATGGCATTCTGCGTGCAAGTCCAAACGTGTTAGACTTCAGAGGAGCTGGGAACACTTGAACTAGCTAAACCAGAGCTGGTGCGGAAGACGGGGCAGTCGCTGCATTTCTAGCTAGCACGTGGTTAGTTTGTCCCTGGTTTCCATAGAAAGTGTCATCTTGGTGGATCAGCGTAGAAAATACCGATTTACAATGATAAGCCACTCAGGCAATTCAGAGTATGATACTGGGGAGGGGTCAGTACAGGTCTTAAGCAGGTTTCCACATTTCCTTGCATGATGCATTTGTCCCATACAACGGCAGACTTGCCCTCCATTGAAATAGACCTATATATGCATCTTATTGAAAACAGTATATTCTAAGCCCTTTATTGCAGGGTTAATGTCCCTTTACTTTGCAGAGACTTGTCTTTCCAGCCCCAGCAAATACTGTTCACAATGTTCATTTGGACCAGCTTACATTGTAATTTCTATCTGGTCATTAGAGCTGTTTCAATTAATGGAATATGATTGTATTGTTTAAGTGTAACAATGAGGTGTTGCCTCGTAGTAATCTTTAATTTTGATGATTATGGTCGACACAATGTAAATAATGAACGGGCTTTGTGGGCCAGAACCCCACTGCCAGTCCGACCTCTCTCTCACAAAAAGGAGCACCTCATTCTATATCTTTGTTCTATTTTCAAAGGGGATGCGGACAAAGACACGAATGCTGATCAGAAGAATAAGAAGGGTGTTAAGAGACGCCGGGAGGAACATGGAAGGGGCTACTTTGAATTTATTGAAGAGAACAAATACAGCTGGTAAGGATGGGACAGAGCAAAAATGGCCTTCAGCATCCCTGAAGCGCCATCCATAGCTTTGTTGAACTGTATTGGCTTTAAGTGCCAATGCACATTTAACTAGCGAGAGGGAAACCCTCATTTTTAAATACTATACTATCTATTATTAACCATACTTTCACACACATGTTTTGAGGGTCATCCCTGAGTACTTAAAGAGCCTTACCATTTACCTTTTACAGTGCTCACTCACATTGTGTCTTTAATGGACTGCATTCTGTAGCAGAAGTGCACCTATCAAGTCTCTGTGAATTTTCACATCTGTTCCTTCTGCTACCTATTGTTTTGGAAAGCCCGTTGTGTCCTCAAGGTGATCAAGGCTGCTCAAAGAGAACCCAGAGGAAAGTAGCAGATGTGCACTTTTGAAAGGAGGGTGGGTGGGGAGGAGTAGCCGAGGGGTGTGGGAGGAGGGGTCCACAACTGCAAGGTAGCACACAAGGATGTAGCAAAATTCCCAAAGTGTTTGGAACGCCCACGGAGGAGCTCGCTATCGACCGTCCATCGTTTTACCTCGCAGCGCTCTCTTTTTTTTGTTTGTTTTTTTTGTTTAGTTTTTGTTTCTTTGTTTTCTTTTGTCACTGGTTGTATGACTTCAAAATGCTATTTCTGTCTCATGTATCATGTCGTGTGTGTGTGCGTGCGTGCGCGTGTTATCATGGTGCGATAGAACGTGTGTAGTTTTGCAAGGCTCTTTTCTACCCCTGCGCAGGTGACATCATGCATGTTGTGCATGGGTGTTTGAGTGTGTGTGTGTGTGTGTGTGTGTGTGCGCGCGTTTATACATGTACCTACTTCTTAGTCAGTGTTTTGTTTTCATTGCGCTGTTGACGCACTCTAAGAATCGAAGGGCTGAAAGTGAAATCGCTTTTTGTGGATTTTTTTTTTTTTAATTTTGGGGAAAGTCTGAAACTCTTCACCAAAGCTCAGGGCACCAGAATTACTTGTTCATAATAGAGTTGCTGCTTTAGGTGTATTTTTCCCCCCCTTTCCTGTATGATGTCCAATTTTTTTTTTTTTTTTTTTTTTGCAAGACTCCATTTCTAATCGGTGGTCCAGTTTTTCTTTCCACTTTAACTTTTTTCCAACAAAATCGCAGCACTTTAGTTTACCTTATTTAAATCCAGTGAACCCTGGGCGGCACATTCCCAGAGGGCAGCAGCCGATGTGTGGCCCGCAGACGGGCTGCACTGACCAAACACTCAGACCGTATGTTTGACGCATCCACCATAAATTTGAGGACAAATATGTTGGGTGTCTCTGGACGTGGGAAGATGTTAAGACTGCTGCAGATGATGAGAATGAGATGATGAACCCCACATTAGTTTCTTCCTACTAAATCATTACTCTAGTCTACTCACCTTTAGATCACTGCTTCCAGTGGAACAATGTTAAAATGTAATTGAAATGTTCCTTTGACTATTTTCTTCCCATAAGAGATTTACCTACATAATCTCGAGCTACAGAGTTGGTAAGTTGCTGTAGCTCTCTCAGTACACCCTCAGTGATGGCTAACCATGGTGACGACTTGTACTGCATAGAATTAAACAGGACGGCGCGAGGTAGTCGTGACCTTTTCATTTTGACACACTTGGGAAGTTAAATATAACGACACCCACAATGGCTATGAACTGACTCCACAGCAATCTTGGAGCACATAAACACTGATCTGAAAGGGGAGAGGTCTGCTTGGATTTTTATCACTTTCACCAGTTGGAGGTGCGGAGGTGCTTTCTTTCACATTTTAGATTTCGCTGGATACGGCAAGGTAAGTGTTGTCTGCCAAGGCCCACAACACAGCTGACTATCCAAAAGGTTTGGAGGCTCGCTTGCCCACTTTACAGTTTCTATTTTATATTGTTTCCCTTAGTCTGCCTTTTGCACTTCTCTCCCCCCAATATTTTTCAGGGAGTGGTACCCAAGGCATCTAAATGTTTGATGCAGTGACATTGACATGTAAATCATCTAACTGACTGGTTGGTGTCTCTTTTCAGGGCCTCATTTAAGTCTCCTGTGCCACCTCTGGAGGAAGAGGATGAGGAGTTTGATGACACAAAAGTCTGCCTGGATAGCTGTAAGTTTTCCAGTTTGGCCAAGTCAATCGTATTCCAAGATCCAGAATGTGTATTGGCGTTAACTGTATTAAGTTTTTATTCACTTAGAGACATGTTTGCAAGGACACAGGTAGTCAAGCGTGTCATTTTCTTTGTGCTCTAGACAACTGCGACCTGCACTTTAAGGTGTCAAGGGACCGTTACAGCGCCTCATCCCTCACAATGGAAAGCTTTGCTTACCTGTGGTCTGGAGGCAAGGCCACCTACGGTGTGAGCAAAGGCAAAGCCTGCTTCGAGATGAAGGTACGCTCACAACGCTGTGCACCTGAACGCATTCACCCGTTCCTGCACCATCTGCTCTCATCACATCCCTGAATGTTTGTAGGTGTGTGTGGAACTTTGAACGGTGTTAACTAGCTGCACAACTCGATGGAATCAATCCTTCCTTGCCTCATGTCAACAGATAACAGAGAAGATTCCCGTGAAGCACATTTCCAGCAAGAACATGGAGATCCACGATGTGCAAGTTGGCTGGTCCCTGGCTACTGGAACACTGCTCCTGGGTCAGTTTCTTTATCCAACTTTAGTTTTTAGCTTTAGCGCATATTACACTTTTGGGCTGTGTCGCTCAGGCTTGTGCTGTCAGTGGAATGACTTGGCCTGCAGTAACTTGCCGTTTACCTTTTTTGCTAGTGTTTGTTTTCAGAATGATTTGTACTTGGTCACATCACGTGGACAGAACTGCTACAGCTAATTGCAGTCTTTTTTGAGCTTTTACGTCCTTAAGGGCTTAAATGTTATTGACTGTCATTGTCCATCATTGCCTCGTCTCCGTTCTAAGCCGATGCTGCAGAGCTGAACATGGCGTGCAGTATTTTGGATGGAGGGCACCGCATCCACTGGATGTCTGCAAAAACGTGAACCTTTTATTAAAACTTGGACGAAAACGCAATGTGCCGGCTGAGTGCGTTTGCATGAAGGTCAGCCAAACAGCAGCCCCAATAAAACGTGGAGGCTGCTCCCACCCTGAGCGGCAGTCTGTCCTCAGAGCTCCCCCTGGTGGTGTGTACGCAGCACGACACGTGGTTATAAAATGGCTCCAGCTCCGGCTGCATCATAGAAATGGTGGCTGGCCTGGTGCCAGCAGGGATGATTCACACTCCGGCTCCTGAGGCATGGTGTCTTAATCATGCCATCTGTGGGCTGTTGCAAAATGCATTTGACAATTCATGTTTTCTCCCATAAACCTTTAGGTGAGGAGGAGCATTCTTACGCCTACTCTGGGAAAGGCAAGAAGACCACCAACTGCGTGACAGAGGACTTTGGAGAAACCTACGAGGAGAATGATGTCATCTGCTGCCTTATTGTAAGACATAACTGTGATCACGTGATACTAGTATTACTGTCTTTCTGTATCCAAGCCGAGGTTTTTATTTAACGCCTCGAAGATTTTAAATCACACCACGTCTTTCCGTTCTGTCCTCTTCGCTCAGGACTTTGACGACGACGAGGTGGTGTTGTCCTTCTCCAAGAACGGCGGGGAGCCCACTGTCGCTTTCCAGGTCAGCAAAGAAGCTCTGAATGGCCAGGCCCTTTTCCCCCACGTCATCTGCCACAACTGCGCCGTGGAGTTCAACTTTGGCCAGATGGAGACTCCATATTTCCCTCAGCCCCAGGGCTACACCTTCCTGCAGCAGATTCCCGTCAGTGATCGAATCCAGGGGCTCAAGGGGCCACAGACCAAGGCAGACTGTGAGGTTAGCATTAGACATTCTTTGCTGCCTTTTAATTTTGGCATAGTGCATTGATTTGCATTCATAACTATAATACTGAAGTGTTTTTTTTTTTTTTTTTTTTTGGTGAGTTACATCTAAATTCTTTCTTTGCCGTTCTGTGGTGTAGATCATCGTGATGGTGGGTCTGCCAGGCTCAGGGAAGACTACATGGGTGAAGAACCATGTCCAGGAGAACCCTGGGAAATACTACATCCTGGGCAGCGACACCATTGTGGACAAGATGATGGTCAGTACTGCTCTGTGGAAGCCTTCGCGTGCTGCGCCTCTTAACAGCTTGTGCCCCACCAAAAACTATTTATATATTTAACCCTTTCATTTTAATACAGATCAACAGCCTGAAACGCCAGTCAAAGGACATCACCAAACTGACCGCCATTTCCCAGCGGGCACCACTCTTCTTGGGAAAGTTCATTGAGATCGCCGCCCGCAAGAAGAGAAATTACATCCTGGATCATGTAAGTGGTTTATGCCTGATCCGATCACTGCCCTGTACCACAGAGATACAGGTAATGACTGTAAGATCAGATCTCATACATCACAGTAAAACCAAGCATCTTTCTCCACTTTCCAGACGAACCTGTCTGCCCCGGGCCAGAAGAGGAAGATGTGTTTGTTCGCCGGCTTCCAGCGCAAGGCTGTGGTGGTCTGCCCCTCTGACGAAGACTACAAGCAGAGAGTCCAGAAGAAGGTCGAGAGTGATGGCAAAGAAGTTCCTGAGCACGCTGTCCTCAAAATGAAAGGTAGAGAACACCACTGTATAGTTGTAACTGGGTCTCGAAGTGTTTGGTTATTTTTGTTTTTTTTTAAATCTGGTCTTTTCCCATCCCTAATCGTGTTTACCTCCTGCTACAGGCTTCTACTCTCTGCCCGAGGAGGGGGAGAGCTTCAACGAGGTGGTCTACGCTGAGCTGCAGAAGGAGGAGGCCGCCAAGCTTCTGGACCAGTACAAGGAGGAAAGCAAGACCGCTCTGCCAGCTGAAAAGAAGCCTAACCAGGGAAGCACAACGCCAAAAAGAGGCGGCGGCATGCGCGGTGGCGGCCGCGGAGGCAAGAACCAGTTTGGTCGTGGTGGCGGACTTGGACAGAGAGGCGGCGGACGTGGAGGCTTCCAGAACAGAGGCAACTTCAGAGGAGGTAGGTTGATATTTGGGGATGTAGTTAATGCCAATGCATTAAACGGTTTTGTTTTTCTTATTGAGTTGACCATATTTTTTTAGTTGAAATAGCATTCATCTCAACTTGGACTGTTTTCTGACCGTCCGCAGGTCCCGGTCCTCGCGGCGGCTTCAACCGTCCGCCTCGTGGCTTCCTGCCTCCCCCAGCCTTCAGAGGAGGTTTCCCCAACCGTGGAAACTTCAGCCGCGGTGGCGGCCCCCTCCCGAGCCTGGGCGGATCCCCCAGGGGTGGGCCGATGAGGGGAAACATGGGACCCAGAGGAGGACCCATGAGCAGAGGTGGGCCAATGAACAGAGGGAACATGAGCAGAGGAGGCGGAGGCAACATGGGTCGCGGCGGAAACAGGGGACATCCCAGCCAGGTTGGTTTGATGATGGCTCTCAGAAAACATGTTAACATCAGTTTTAAAAACCTGTCATATTGGAGATTCTTCTTTAATACTTTAATGTGGGTGATAACCTGCCATTAAATATGGTGAGTTTACAAAATCTTAATTCAAACAGGCACTCATATGAACCTGTTTCATCTGCGAATGCATGTTCAGCATGGTCAGTTTTTATCCCCTCTCTCTCTACAGTTTCAGCAGCGAGGCGGCAACCGCGGCAACTTCGGCAACAAGAACGGTAACTTCGGTAACAACAGGAACAGTGGGAACTTTGGCAACAGGAACGGAATGGACAAGGCCCAAGCATTCAACCAGAGCTGGCAGCAAGGGGTCAGTGTTTCTGCATGGGCTCGCACATAGGCTGAAGTTTAGTCTCCACGTTTTATTTGCACAAGGGAAGAAAACAGTACAGACCCACAAGTTAAATGCGAATCTAGTTGGAAAGTGCATGAAAATGCTTCGATGTATGACGATTCCCTGCATAGTGGTGTTGAATTCCTGTGTAAGCAGTCGAGCGCGTAGCTGGCCTTGTAAAAAATCACGTCAGCTGATCCAAGCACTTAGAAAGCACAACAAAGCTGATGAATTTATTTTTCTTGACATTATCCTTCCTCGCACCTTCCTAGTTTATTTAACTTTGTGACCTATAGGTTGATTTTGCAACTAACGTAGCCTGTGAATGAAGCGCCCTCTAGCAGGCCGCTCTATGTGTAACTTACTAAAATATACTGATGGTTTGACCGACTTTTTTACACTGTGGCCAAATTTATGACTGCCCTGTGAATGTTAGTACATTGCATGTTTAAGTCCGTGGGAGTAATAACACAAGTAGTACACAAAGTGAACTTGGTGTCTCTTGTGTCCCTGTGCAGTTCTGGAACCAGAAGCCGTGGAGCCAGCAGTACCAGCCTGGATATTACTAAGACACTTGTTCTAACGTACCGGTGGCCGACACAGAAATCCCACCGCTTGCCACGGAACATCCCTCCATCCCCGATGTTTGATTCTTTTCTTTTTTTTTTATCATTAGTATTTTTTTTTTTTTTTTTTCCTAGAACCCACTTTTATTAATCTAAAACCCACCGACTGACTACCAAGACTAAAGCGTAATGGAGCAACAACATTCCACGTCAGAGAGGAGACCAGGCGGCCGGAGTGTGATTGAAGCTTTATGTATATCTATATGCACATGTGCAACGTGGGTTCTCATTCAGTCATCTGTTTCTTTCTTTTTTCTTTTGTTGTATAATTCATTATCTTTTTTCACCACTTTTAAATGACATGCTTTTAAAAGGAAAAATCTGTAATACCAGGAACCAGAAACATTTTGCCAGCCCGGCAGGTGTTGAGAAAGATTTTTTTCAGGGTCGTGCATTTTATCTGTGCTGTGATTTATTTTTTTTCTTCTTTTTTCTTTTTTTTTTTTATTACAAATTGTAAATATTTGTTTTGTGTTTGTTTTTTTTTGCATAGTTTGTATGAGAAGTCTAAGAAATGGTATTGATTGAGAGGAACCTTGGCTTCTTAGCCAGAAGCATGGTAGCTGATTCTATTGTTAGACTGTACGTGTCATTAGAGTTCACTGTCAAACAGTTGAAACTGAAGCAGCAGATAAATTACAGCAAGTTTTTTTTGTCTTTTGTTCCCACTATCAAAACCTGTAACCTAAACTCCATAGACCTACAATAAACAACTCGTTTGCTTTTTTACATTCTTCCTGGCTTATGACTTTTGATTCGGTTCAAAGGTGTGTAAAAGACCTTTGAATGGGCGATGGGCCTGGTTTGCTACTTCAAACAAGAAGGACATCAGCCCGGCTACAAGCCCCAGTTTGACACCTCATTGGTAAAGTGCTCCATCCCAGTGTCCTGTCTCTGATGCACGCTGTTTGGAGAACATGTTTGGCTGAGCCATTTTAAGGATAAAAGCAAGCTGCCTTTTAACTCATTTCTTTTTAATTTATATGAAAATTCGCTGACTGTGCTTGAATCTCAGGAGAAAGTGTGGTTCCGACATTATCAGTGGATCCTTTAGTGCAGTAGACTTCTGAAAAGCATCCAGCATTAAAACAGAACCGCAACAGCATTTTTTCCCCCTCTTTTGTTATAGTAACACAACTATTTCAATTTTGAAGATAAATTCTGATGGTGCGAGCTCAGCGCAAAGTGGTTGGGAAAAGAGGGTGGAGTTGCTCATTTTCACCAGCAAACCTAAACAAGGGCTACACAGTGTCGCGCCGCATCCGCACCACCGACAGTCTTTGTTAAAACCTTCTCAGGAGGGTGGGGGCGCAGCAGAGTAACTTGTTTCTCCCGACTCTCAGGCGTTATTCAAAGCACTCCGGGGGTTCGGGCTGGCGACTGTGGAGCCCAGCAATAATGGCAGCTCACTGTAGACGGCTCATAATGCGTCCCGCCGCGCTATCCGGGCGGAGGACGCCCCATTTTGTGTTTCCACACTGGAGCAACATCAGAGCTGGGAAGCAAAAAGGATTACAGGATTCAGCGGCGTGTCCGTTGTTCAACTTTTAACTGCCCTTGTTGATCTTTCATAAACATGTAAATACTTCACCACTATTTCAATCATGCACGAATGTTCATCAATTGACTGTGTTGTGGTTAAGAACGTGTTGGTTTGCCAGATTACTGCTGTGTGATGACTTGTTGATTCTATTTAAATGTCCAGAGAGTGTGTCTCCTGTTTTGTTGTACTGAATACTTAAATCTAGCAGAATGCAAGCTTTGACTTTACAGTATAATCTATAAAACACAGACATTATATTTTTATCGCTTTTTTTGTTGCAGGTTGTATATCAGGTCTTTTATTATCAAGCCAACAGTGCACAAGCTTTGAGACTTTTTCCAGATTTGTTGTCTTTTCTATCCTGACAGTTTTTGATATTTGTGTTTAAGAAAGTGTATTTTCTTTTTTTAATTTGTCTCAACTCTATTAAAGTTAAAGAAGCCGGTCTGCTGTGACTTTGTGATTTGTTACAGTGGCCTCAAAAAAAATCAGGAGGTGTTTCATGTTTTGTCACCCTACGGCGTTGAATCAAAGCTGATTTAATGTGGCTTATTGATGCTGATCCACAGAAGAAAAACCCTTCATGTCAAAGTTCATGTCACCATGCCTCACAGCAAGGGTGGTGAGTTTTGAAGTCCTGCCTCTGCTGTGGCTCCAGGTCTTGGTAGATTCAAATCGTAACTGAATCGTAAACATTACATCTCCGAATGTAACTGGGGATGAGTTTCCAGTAAGGCTACACGCGCTCACGATGTCGCTGAAGAGCAGCGGTGTTGTGTCTTCTCCGCCCTCAACCTCTGAGGCTCAGAAATCTTGTCAGAGTGGTCGGACACCTCTCGGGGGGGCGGGGCTCCCTCGCTCGTCTCCTTGCGCCGTCATTCACTCTTTGGAGGACGGCCTGCTCTGTATATACTGAAGGAAATCTTCCTGACGTGTGCTGATCAATCACACTTTCTGCAGAGTTGCTTGTCCCATTTGTCTTCATGGCAGAGGTCCTGCTGCGTCATTGCCTCACTAGGAGTTGAACCAGATAAGAGGTGTATTTATACTGCAATCAATTCAACCCACTTGAATACACACAGCCAATCTCCATTTCACTAATTTGACTCTGTAACTAGTTGGCTGAGAGGGGGTGGATACTGTCATTACTTCTGCTTTGACTTAATGTTGTAACACAATGAAAGCCTGAAAACTTTGGGGTAAATGCTTAATCAGTGTATGGGTTACATAATTGAGCTTTGACCTTTTTGACATTTACGTCTCTTTACAGCACCACCTGTGTCTCCTCTATTCCCGTGGCCTCCCGGTGCTGCTGGAAGGTGCATGATGGGAATCCACTTCCCTCCCAGACAGACAGCTGCTTGCCTTTGGCAGGGCGGCGTGTTTGCCTCCATCAGAAGCGAATTAGTGAATGACAAGGCCCCCCACTCAGACAGCAAACAGCGCATTAGGTATTGGCCCCGATTACCAATGTTTGGGCCAGTTTAAGCCCGACGTAAACACACGAGGGGCCCGCTCCGGCCTCATGTGAATTGACTTCACGTTTCTCTGTATGTGGCCGTGTAGCTCCCTTCCCACTGTAAATAAAAGCGTTGCGAGGAGGCCGGACTGTCATTGTCAGTGACATTGTGCCCTCAGCGTAACAAGTGTTACAAGTCATTAGGCTAATTATTTGCTCTGCTCCACTATTTCCTATAAGTGTAAATACGGAGGTGAAAGGGAAGGCAGGCAGCTGCATGTAACTGCATGTGAATGCGGTCATGAATGTGAATGGGGGCCAGACAGACAGAGGGGGAAGAGGAAGGCTGGAAAATTTTAAGTGAAACAAAATATTTTATTGTTTTTTTTCCAAACATAAACTCATTCATATTATGTACAGCTTGAAAAATATAACACATCAGACAGAATTTGAATGGCTGCAGCCAAATCAGCACAACTCATACAAATTCAAATAGAAAAAAAGATATCAAAATTTACAAAATATATAAAAGTGCTTGTGGAGAGAGGGGGAGTTTTGATGGCAGCAGGACTGCCTCTTGTCTGTGAAACTCCTAATGAATGTCCGTTTAAATAGAAAGTACTAGACGTGTTGCTTCAAACCATTAAATACACTGCAGTTTCCTATAACACCTCCCTGCAGCTGGTGATTATAGGATCCTTATAGCTGTTTTCCAGGAGCTCATACTATAGACACGTTGTCCATTGTGCACGCACACCTCTCTACGATCATATTCGGGAACTCGGCCACTTCTATCTCCGTGTAGTCGCCCTTCTTCACCAGGTACATGATGGGCAGGGGGGCGCTCTCGGACACAGTGCACCTCCTCTCGCCGTAGCCGTAGTTGCGCTTGGGCTGCTTGCAGCCGCCGGTGCACCTGAAGGCCTGGTAGCCAGCCGGCTCGATGATCCAGTACTGCGTCCAGGTGAGCGCCCGGAAGTTGATGAAGTACTGCTCCCGGCAGCACGTGTCTTTGTTGTGGTTGACGTCGCAGTCGCCACGAGAGCTGAGGAGGAAACGATCGGGAAAGTTTAGACGACTGCTCCGGTAAGACAACCACTTTTAAAGAGTTGTAGGGGGGGGCATGTAGGTCCTGTCAGCTGTCCCAGAATCTTTTAGCTACACCCAGACCTGCCATACAACTATCAACAGTTTTTGTTATTTTCTTCAGGAGGCAAATCTACATGAAATAGCTTCGAATCAGAGACAATGATCTGAAACATCACGCCGAATCCGGACTATAAAACACTACGATGTGAAAATCACCTAAACTGTGCATGTGGTCTTTGGACGTAGCTTAGTATTTTTTTTTTTTACATGCCATCTGCGTTTCTCCAGACTAACGCCCCTGTGCCACACCACCTCGACTCTTCTAATGAATGGGAATGGTGACAGGTAGAAACAGAGGGGACGCGGGCCAATTGTCACACCGACACAATATCTTGTATATCAAAAGCTCGCGCCCTTACCCGTACTCTTCGAGGTTCAGTGTGTAGAGGATGAGCTCGGGCTTCCCCAAGGTGTTGTCCGTCTGCTCCTGGGTGGTAAAGTGGACACTCTTGGCCATCTCTGCCGCGTAGCTGCCAGGTCTCTCGCCCTCGATCCACACCTCCAGGTGCATAGGTGTCTTTTGCTGCGTCTTGGACCAATAGTGCACCGCCTGGGTCACATCAAAGCTCTTCCAGCCGGTCTCGTGAATGGGGATCAACCTGTGAACACGAGCGATTCGTTTAAAAAAAAGGAGAAACAATTTCCTGGAGAGGAACACAATTGAATTGGGATTCTAAAAACGGACAGTGGCCACGCTATAGTCGCCGCGTAACCGTATTCTCCCCGTGAGGAAATGACTCCTTACCTCGAATCTACCAGCGACGTCCGGTTGGATCCGTTGGGCAACACCTCCACCCAGTAGATGCTGACTCGGGCGTTGCTAACGGGCCGGTGGCTCTTCCTCTCCACCGCGAGGCGCTTGTGGTAGTTGGCTCGCTGGTAGAGCTTCAGCTCAGCCATGGTGACCTCGCTGTTATCCGGGATCCTCGCCTCCATTTCGAACACCATGCGGTACCGGGTGGTGTCAGAGTACACATACTCCCCAGAAATATCTAAAGCACAAAACAGTTCAAGTATTTTAGGGGCGACTTTTTCTCCTGGGCATCTTAAAATTACGGTTTGCTGAAGGCAATTTGGTGCGTAAAACGTTTTTTGCGCACTGTCACATTTACGCACGGAAACAACTGTACACTTTTCACGCTTTACAATATGAATTCCCCAAAATAAAATGTTATGTCTTTTTAAAATGGGAATGGTCCTTACCTGCGTTACCAGGGATTCCCCTCAGGATGCCCGCCAGACTGGGCAAAGATCTGCGTCTCCTGCTGTGGTGCATCTTTAGCATGGACAAGTATTTATTTCTTGTATGCGCCGGGATGACCAGGTTCTCCAGATCCCTCTTTTGGATTTTTGGAACTTCATCCAAGCCCAATTTCTGTAGCAGCGCGTCCTTCATATCCTGTTGCGTAAAAGACTTGGCGAGACCAAGGAGAGCGGTGCAGAGGACACAAGCGCGGAGGACATCCATGACTTAAAAAAAACAGCAACACGATGCCACAAGTCACCCAGAGATAGACAGTGACCCGCGGACACTTCCCTGGCCCCTTATATTGTTGCGGCCCTCCCAGTCGTTCGCACTTTGTCGATGGGGGCAGGGACCCTTATCAGAACAAAGGTGCGACAATACAGCCCCATTCTAAACAGGATATCTAAGTGGCCATACTTCAAACAGCAACAATTAGACTCGAGTGCCATCCGTACTGTGGAAGTGTAGTTTCACCATAGTTCCACGAAAACCATGCTTTAATGTTGGTGGCCTGTATTCAGCCTTTCCACATCTGCTCTTCATGTTGTAAATCAGGTCATTTAGAATCACCTGGAAAATCAAATCCCATTTTATGCATTTATAGAAATGTTCCGCTATATATCTGAAAACCAAATGTCACACTGTTAAAAAAGATCTTTGAAACCCTTTTTCAGGGGCTTTTGTATTCAAAAGAAGGAAATTGTATGGGAAATACTAAATAGTTTGATTTTTTGACAGAAGATCTGTCATATTTTATATTTCAGCATCAGCATTTGAAAAAAAATCCACATTTGTCCAGCACTAACAACAATCTTACCCTGACAAATCTGTGTGTTGTTTTTCTATCTTCTCGTAAATCAGAGTAAATAGATGTTTTCCCTGATGTGACTGATTTAGCTGATGTTTCATTTGTTTTAACATATTTATTTATTCAGAATTAAAATCATTTTCCCCACCAACTCTGCTCAGATTGCATTACTGCTACACATGTGCCCCAGACAGACATCTCTTGACCCTGTGAACCTGAAGTGCCCTCTCCTCAGTAGCACCCTTGTCTACACACACCCCACACTCTGATGTGTACATTCCACTGGACAATGTCAGGTCGCTGTAGTCTGGCAACAGTCTGTCACACAGCGGGCTCATTTCTGTCCGATGGCTTAAAAGCAGTTTTGTCCCGCATGGGGAGAAGATCAGGACTAAAAACCAGCACGCCATCCAGTCTGTTCATTTTGGGACAAGTGTATAACCGGGTCGAGGAGGAAGCAGCACAGAGCACTGAGGGAGGGAGGGGCGGGGGGCAGAGGATTAGATGTTTATTCCAAGCCCTGTCACCCATTCTTGGCCCTCTCCAGAAGATTAAAATTATTAGCCAAACAGACAGTTAATCCAGGGGCCGGGGGGGCCGGTGTGGATGTGGATTGGGGCAGGCTCTTCACAGGTTGGTGATTATCTGATTCCATTGCGAGGATTTGCCTTGCCTTTTTTGTCACACAAACATTAGAAGAGGGGTGCTCTCACTGGCTGCCCAGAAGGCCCTGCTCGCGGTTGTGTATTGGGCTGTGTTTGCTTAGAGATGTCAGACAGACTGAAGGGACACACAGGAAGAGCAAATGACAGATGACTGCCAGACCTGCTCGCTGCAGCTACTGCCTGCATTTTACAAGAGAGACAAATTATTAATTAGTGCTTCAGACCTGATACCATGCTCTTACATGGCCTGTGTGCAGCACAATCACTGGGCATATTGTCTAATTACACACATGCATAACGCACGTGTAAATTAAGCCTCCAACATTACTGCATGATGTAAAACTTTTTGAGTTTATAATATTGTTCTGCATACTCATACTGTTCTAATACTGTAATGCAACTTTTTCAACTATGTGTGATTTACTGAATTTGTGAATACATTTGCAATGGCACCAGAAAATGTTGAGATTGTTTTGTGCATATGTGTAATCACTGTATAATCATTCGAATTTTTTAATAATTGTGGGATGGGACATCTTTTAATGTTTTTTTCTCTTTGCATTTCAAAGGATTTCTCACAAAATTGATTTAATGAAGTTAAATCCTAAAATACTTTTATTATCATGGCAGTAGTCATTAATTTACTACTAATAAACAGAGGGAGATATTGTAAATAAGCCAGAGTCAGCCTAAAAAGCACTATTTCACCAGTTGTCCCCAGTGGGATGTTACAAAGAGAGCCCAAAGATAGAAAAAAATCCTATAAAATTAATAATTAAAAATAAAATTCAAATGGATTACATAGTTGCATCCTCGACACAAATCCACCTCCAATGTCCTCAGGTAAAGATCTAAACTAGATTGTCTGAATCATCAGAAAGCAGACATGTAAATTCAAAGCACATCCATTGTCCAGTCCAGCCAAAGGCCAGTCTAAGTGCCTGCTCTCCAGAGCCTGGAATACATAGGCTCATGCCTTTCCTCTCTTTTCCTTACATTACAACCCCTAATTCGGGAAATTAAGATGCCCTTTGTGTGATATTTCTCAGTCTTTCTTCCTTCCCATGCCAATCAAAGCCAAGTTGCCTAGTTCAAAGCTACATCTGATGCTCCTAGGTGCCATTTCTTTTCAATCAAAGGCCAACAAGCTCCCACAATCAACAACGCAGGTGTTAATTAACATCCACCCATTTGCATTCAAAAGCAGTCCAATTTATAGGTCATTCCCTTCCATTTGTGAAACATGAAATCCCCTCCGCTGTTTGTGGAGGACCGGCTTCAAATGCTTATACTGCAGGCGTTGAATGTTGCAGAGAGCCCCCTCAGGTGGAGGAAGTGGCTGCAGTTTGGGTTGTTCCCCGTCAGGTCCACGCATTATACCGCAGCATCTCATTAACAGACGTCTCCCTGGGAACAAGGCGGAGCTGCCGCCTGCTCCACAGAGTCAATATTGAACATGTGTTGGTGGCCTGCGCAAATTCCTCATTATTCACATGGCTGGATTGTCAGCGACTTCCTGATCTACGGTTGCTTTGCTTTATCTTTACATCAAATATTTGTGGGGAAGGTGGGAGGCGCTCTGCTTTGCACCTTAATGGCCCATACGAACCGTTTTGTACCTGGGCTGTATACGTTAAAGATCTTGATCCGATCCATCGAGCTGGTGCCAATAATCATCTATCAGTCTGTCAGAGAGGAGATGGGGGAATAGCGCTAGACCTGTGTAAGGACAACGCGATTATTGCTCAATGGCATCAAGATCTAGACAAAGTACAGGACAGTCTAATTGCATTTCACACAGCTAATGACAGGCCAATCAGCGCAGAGACAGAGGGTTTAATCCCAGCAGTGCAGACTTAACCAAATAGGATCAGACATGATTAGATAGGACTAACAATAAATATTTTCATTAACTTTTAATTAGTCGACACGCGGACAGACCTCTAGTGCAGTTATGTGAAGGAAAGCTAAAACTTCATATTCATATTTGTACTTATAATGGTTTCTGTGGCCGAGAAAGCAGTAGTGAATCGTTGAAAACAACAATATGTTTATTTATATACAATGGACGTGACTAAAAACTAACAAAAACGAAACAACTTAGTTCATATTAGGCAGCTGCAGTAACCTACAAAAAACATCAAACTTGAAACAGCTGCGGAAAGGCCTGTTGTACACCAGAGGGCGCTGCGGTGTTATTCAAGCAGCTGAAGGCTTTAAAGGGAACATCCACCCTAAAAAACAACAACAACTGGTATTTACACTGAGATCTGAGATTTTTGGAAAGTGAAGTCAGTTGCGTTAAACAAACGGCTGTCTTCCCAAACTGGAAACCCCTGTCTCCAAACTCAAGGTCGATCATGCCATCATTTCACAGTAAAAATGACACTGACTTTAACTAACTCAATAATGTTGTTAAATAAAGGGAAAGAACAAACACATGCTATCATCTTTACTCGTCTTATTATATTATCTAATGCATGCTTTGTGTGCTTTTACACAGAGGGTATTTCCAAGCAATGTAATCAATCATCTCTCAGTGGTTACACATTGTAGAATATCTAAAACTATTGTTTTGGCTGGTTATGATAAACCTCCATGCCAAGATGGCGTGCTTCACATTACATCTTGGTCACCATCAGAATCTGCTTTATTGGACACATCTTGCATGCTGGGTTGTTGTGCGTGTTCTCATTTCAGTACAGTGTCTCTTTGTGCCTTTCTTCACCCTTTGGCACGGAAAAAAGATTGCAGCAAGAATTCAATATAATATTTTTTTGGGGGGGGGGTATGAAATTCGTGTTTTAGTATTTATTTATATATTTTTGTGTGTGGAGGGGCAACACATTTGCAAGGCGTCCTACCCCTCTAAGATTTAGCTGCTCTGTCGGCTGTTAATCATTAAGGCGTGTACTTTGATCAGTGATAGAAGGAAGGGACATTTCCAAACAAGAGATGATAATTAGTACTGAGTAACACACTGTGAAACTGCATGAACTCCCACACACTGGTCTTTTATGTGTCATCAACCAGCTAAATCATACTGTCACATGTCACTAATGTCATCAAACTTTATTTGTTATTTGACGGCCAGCTAAACAGGTATGTGTTCCTTTCACTCAGCTGAACAGACAAAGACTCTGACAGTTTGACTGGTTGAGGGCTCTCTGTGTGACTCAGGGATCCGATAATCACGCACGGGCCCGTGCACATGAAAAATCTGACTCACTCTCACTGCAGGAACTCAGCAGGCACCGGTGTCGTCAGAAAGCCCTGTTCTAGCCTACGGGCTTGGTTTATAGTTTGGTTGCTCTCTGCTTCTCAGCTTCCCTCACCCGTAAGAAACAATCACAGGGCAGGAAATCCTGGACGATCTTGACACACCTAGGCGTTGTGACCCTGCAAGATCCCTGCAGTCAAAGGCCTGGTGACACACTCTGATGTCATCTATGAAGGTGTGATGCAATTTAGTTGATGAAGTCATCTGTCAGTGAGGACTCTGTGGGAATACTGTGCTATTCTCGTACAAATAAACAGGTTTGATGAGTCAGTTGTAACCAGGCTACCAGGTTAAAATGTCAGAATTGGGAAGTTAATGCGTTTGCATTGATGCAGTACAAAAGGAAAGATGCATGTGGCCCACTGCAACAGCTATCAGGTCTCAGCACAGGTCATATTGACGCACACCACTGAGTTATATATTATCCAGTGTCTCATAGCCAGTTAAAGGGACAGCACTCAGTGTTGTCCCAGTTAAAGGTAAACGTGTCCTCTCCGCACCACGCCACCGGCAGACTGACTGACAGCCCGCAGTTTCCATTCACAATATTGACAGCCCCCACCATCACCACCACCCCTCCGCACAGCAGATGCTGTGACGGGCGCCATGATGATGATCTGGGATTTTGCCTGCAGCAGCAGCAGCAGCAGCAACCAGAGATGCTAAAACGCTGGCAGATCGGATGATAGCCCAGAAGGGAACCAACTGATTTACACCGGAGCGCTGCAAAGATGGCCGACTGGAGGATTTGGAGCTGCACGCATGCGTGAAAGTTGGAAAATATCCACATATTTCGTGTAAATACGACACATGACGGACTCGGGACGTGTCGTGTTGCCGTTCGACTTTACCGTCGAGTGAGAAAGAGGCAACTGATTCAGTACGGACTCATAAGTTGTGTTTTCAACGCGTACAAGCAGTGTCGCGAGCTGAGCGTCCATTTGTAACTCATTCATATTTTACGACCGAGCCCAACTTCCCACAATCCAGCGCGGCGTTACGGATGGAGCTGTCTATTGGCGTGTCTTTCCTGTCGAAAGTCTCTGGCAGCAAGCTGCTGGTAGCTTGATTGTGCAAAGACGGCAAGAAGCGACTGACCGGCGGCGGAGGCAGGCAGCGCAGAGGAAAGGACAAGGGGAATTTAGGCTGTGTCCCGTATTTGGAATAAGCAAGACCAGACTACAGCTTTCCTCTTGACGTGAACGAGCTCCCCTGTAACCTTCAGAAAGGACCCGCGTTATTTTTTTTGACGGCTAACTTGACGGTCTGTCGGAACTCTTGAACGAACCGTCGTTTTGAACTGCGAGGAAACTAGAGAGACATTTGGTTTCTGGACGAAGAATGGGATTTAAAGAACATATCTGCCAGCACTGAGTTGGGAAAACAAGGGGATATTTTCCAGTCGGATAAAAAAAAATAACCACGCCGTCGAAACGGGACAAATTCAGTTAAGCTTTGTCAACACTGTGCTTATACGTGTAAACTCCTGAGGGAAAAGGGGGCAATGATGGCATTTCGGGACGGAGAAAAGTAGCGTTAACGCTAGCTCGCTGGCTAGCGGAATAGCTAACCTAGCAGGCTGCTAACTAAGCCTGTGTCGCCCTTCCATTCCTGGAGCAGAGGAGGGGCGCTGGGGCTTTGTAGCATTGCAGATCTGCCTTGCATTTTTTTGGGTTGCTGCAAGAATGGAGAATCCCATATATCTGCCACAACAATTCAGGGGGATCTGTTGAACCGCGTCGACTCGATTTATTTTCCATTTTCCACACGGAGAGGACCGGAAAGTTCCAGCGAACGCTGGGATTTCATCAAAAATCAGCCGGCCCGGGGCAGCCAGGGTCTGTAATTGTGACTACTTCTTTTCTTATGTACCCTGTGGGGATAGGTATTATAAAATGGGGAAGTGCTACGCGTCTTATCCGCCTCCAAGATACTGGATCTCGAGAGGGAGATCATGAATAGGTCGGCTTTAACGCGGAATTAGCCCCGGCTTGCCCTCTATTCAAACTTTTATTATTCTGAAGACGCATTCAAGGTGAGAAAACTTCTTTACAGGCCCCTCTGCGCCAACTAACAGGCCGAGGAGGTGCTCGCTCACCCCCCTCCTCCTCCTCTCCTCTCCTCTACCCGTCACCTTCTCCATCATCATTACTTCAAAACCCGAATAAAGACGGAATAATGTCGGGAGAGGTGCGTTTGAAGAAGCTGGAGAAGCTGATCCTGGACGGGCCAGCTCAGTCCAACGGCCAGTGCCTGAGCGTGGAGACGCTGCTGGATATCCTGGTCTGCCTCTACGATGAGTGCAACAACTCCCCACTCAGAAGAGAGAAAAATATCCTGGAGTTTCTGGACTGGGGTAAGCAAAGCTCACTGTTTTTTTTTGCTTCTATTTATTTCCTCTTGTTTGGCCCGTGCATGCAGCCTTCTCTTGTCTTTTTTGGTAAGATGATAGGCTGATAATGTTGCTGGTGCAGTGGCCCTCCCTTCCCCATCACATTCCTTTTATAGTAGTAGTGGGGCTCTGTTTGGCCTGCTCTCTTCTCACACAAACCCTCCCTAAAAACCAAAAGCAAGGCCAGTTTGTTCTTGTCTAATGAAATGTTTTATATAGGGTTTTTTTTGAGGGGAGAAAAGGAAAGGGGGCATATTACATGACAGCATGCTGGAGTTCCAGGAACCCAACAGAGGGCAGGCATATCAAAAACAGATAAGTTGTTTAGTGGGGGGTGGGGGGGTGGTACCAAGTTGACAATGAGAAGGAGAAACCGAATACGCAGCAGACATAAACTGTAGCGAGGAAGATCTTAAGCAGAGCCACTTAACGTTTTGATATGAATCCAGGAAAGATCTCATAAAGATGTCCTGTCCTCCGGGCCTGCCATTTATTCGGACGCGAATGCACTCTTCCATAAAGTAAATGCCTTTCCTGTCATTGCACCAACACTCAGCAGCTCATTTAGGTTTTCACCACTTCTTTGCACGTCGGTTTGTCTGTGCATTTGTTTTCTAAAGGCCCGCAGGTGAAAGCTTGTCGACAACTGACCCAGCTGTCTGCATCAGATACGTGTTGTTGTAATACTGTAAAACAGTGGTGTCTTGATGCGTTGCAGAGCGATTGGTTGCATAAATGTTTTACCCAGGGTTTGATTGGTTTATAATGAGGAATGGAGTTTGGGGTAGGAGTTTTGTAACTTTTCCACCCCTCTGGTTAAAGCGAGGTGAGAGAAAAAAAAAAACAACACACAGGAGGCAGGAGGACACACACACACACACACAAACAACTCAATCATTTGTGCAGAACTACTGTGTGTGTGTGTGTGAGCAGAGAGAGAGAGAGTGTGTGACATGGGGGTTTGGTTTGTGCATGAAGCAGGAATGTGAACAACTCACCTTTTTTTTTTTTTTTTTTTTATCTGGCGCGGAGGCCCAGCTCGCTGCCGGAGCATGCCTGGCTGGCCCGCTCGTCCTTTAAAGCCCTGAGAGAAGCAGCGATTTGAGGCAGCGGGGGGAAGGAGCGAATCATGGCCCTGGATCAAGACAAATTAACACAGCAGCAAAAAAAGTCAAATGGAAAGAAAGGGCAGATTTTACTTTATTTCATTGCTGAAACAGATCGTATGGGAAATGGGCAGTTTGCAGTTTTGGCCCATTATAGAGTGCCAGTGTCAAATGCAGACAGGATGGCAGTAAAATCAGTCAAACGGTGGTGAATTTTGGCTGTGGCTGCTAAGTTGGTCAACCCCACCAGCCACCATCTGGACAACCAATCCTGCGCTAAAAAGGGAGCTCTGCTGGCTGGTAAAATGCTGGAAGTGGCTGGATTTGGTGATTGTTATTTGGGAATAAAGAGGTACTTTCCTCTCTGTGCAAAAGTCTTAACCAACTTCATCCATCGCACATGTATTGTTTCCTTTTAGAGCGCTCTGTCCCCCTCCCGTTGTTAGTCCAAGGCCGATCTGCTGCAGAAAGCCTGCCCACGCAGCTGGCCCCTGCAACAATGCCGGCATGCCCTGGCCTTTAAGGAGAGGTGCCCTGTGCTCGGTCACCAAGAGGTGGTGACTGACATTTCCCCGTGTTGACACTCTAAACTCCGGCTGAGCTCGGCCAGACACAACACGCAACATGCGGATGTGTCCAAGCTGTTGTCGTCGTTTGGACGGTGGCGCTTCATTGTTTTCTCGCCCGGAGGGACTCGTATGAGAATCCTCCAGCTTCTGCAGATGATATCAGCGAGTTCAACTGAGTCCGAGGGGTTTGTGCTTTGGACTCGATGAAGCTGAAACTAAGCAAGTGCAATTAATCGTCGTCTTCATCATCAGGAAGCTCTGATGCAAGAGCCTTTGCTTACGTCACTTTTTTAAAAATGGTGTTTGTCCTTAGGAGATGTTTAGAGATTCAGCGTGCTGTGAAAAGTCAATTGAAGCATCATGGACAGTGCGATAAGGGAAATTCAGCGATATGTGTCTGCACTTTGAGTATTCTTTGTCGGGAGTGGTCTTGCATTACGGCTGTGTGAGGTGTGTTGACGACAGGCTGATTGAATAATTGTGTACCACGGAAGTGTTTATTATTTTTGCATAAGGCATTTATGTGTCAGAAACCAACTCTGAGCCGCAGACGGCCGGACCCAGCAGCAGCAGGCAACACCGACAAGTCGATTCCCATCTCCACGGAAGAGACGAAATGACTTGCTCTGGCACGGCATTGGCGCTGTGATAAGATAGCGCACCACACCTTTTTGTGGTGTTGCCATCAACAAAAATATGGTATAATTGAGGTCAGGTCTCGTCTTGCCCTCTGAAGTTTTTATTTTTATTTTATTTTTTTTTTATCGGGAGCGTTACCACTCCCATGTTTTCGTCTTCTTCGTCGCAGGGCAGCCAGCCAGAGGGTCAAAGGAAAGAGCGCACCTGTTACACACACACAACGCCTTTTGTTGTAGCTGCGCAAATATTAGCTGAAGAAGCGATATCATGCCATTATGGCCCCGTGTTTATACTCGCCAACGGAGCCGGGGAGCGTGCATGTTCGAATGTAGGAAGGAGAATGGGTCAGGCAGAGGGTGGTAACACATACTACACGAGTTTAATCCTACATACAAAAAAAAAAATGGTTCAAGATGGGCCCCGTGAAACCTAAGACCGCTCCCACCTGCGAGTGATCTGCCTCTGCGGCCGAAGTCCGCGGCCGAGAGAAAAGACACATCATCGCACCTTGGTCACGAGATCTGCGGCCCTGTTTTTTTTTTTTTTTTTTGTGATACAGTGACACAAACGTGACAAAGGTGCTGTGGTGCTTCCCCCTCCCCCTTCCTGAGAACGTTCTTCAGCCAGAGGAGAAGACAAACGTTTGTGTTTCTTCTCGCTGGGTGACCTCATTTCGGCTGAAATGGAGACCCCTGTGTGACCCGCAGCCACGGGGGATACCAACACGGGAAAGTACGCCGTTTCCCGACTCCTTGCCTATACCGCGGCGCTCACTGTGCGCGCCAGCGTCACGAGCTCAGACCTGCGCTCGTATTTGTTCTCTTCCAGCCCGGCTTGTCACGTTCCCCTTTTACGTATTTGTCATTTAATCAGAACCAGGACACCTTTCTCACGGATATCCTGTTTTCCCCCACCGTTTCCCCTCTTCTTTTTTTTTTTGGCTCCTAAACCCCGTCTCTGTTTTGGGAACGGGATTGCAGGGCAGCAGAAGGAGCATGGGCGGCCGTGCCAGCCCGCGGTTGGCAAACACGGGGGCCTGACCCGGCCTCAGCCCGGGCCCGACGCTAGCCCGCAGCTGCTAGCGGCCAGCTGTTCAGCTGCAGCTGATGTGTGCTCCACCCTGCAAGGCTTTCTTTGGCAGCATGCCTCTCACACTACTCACACACACACACACACACACACTCACACTTATTATTGTGGTTTTGACTACCTCGGCTATCTCACGGTGAACTGAGTGGAGTCCCTCCCTGTTGTTCCTGTTGAACGGACCAGAAAGGCCGCCTGTATGAATTTGATTCGAGTTTTTTTTTTTTTTAGTTTTTTCCATCACATGGTTTGAGGTCCCGATCAGAGGCCAGTCCGCAGCCGTGTGCGCGAGGCTGTCTCCTCAAGCTTCTCGCCTTTGCCCACGCCACCGCTGCAGCGGTAGACGTGTCGGGACCGGTCGAGCGTATGGGCTGCGGGCTGCGTCGTGCTGTGCCAGTTGCGTGGCAGAACTGCAGCAACGCGCTCTCTCCAGGTGCAGATGGTTCGGGCAGGAAGTGCGCTCCAGTGCTTTTATTTTTGGCAGCCCAGGGTGGGTAATAAAGACGGGGCGGAGAGTTGGGTGCGAAGCAGCCTTTTTTTTTTACGGCGTTTCGCTCACCATCAGGACAAGGCGATCTCCATACGTGAGCACGATGAAGTGGGTGCGTTGTGATGGCTGGCGCGGACATCCTCGTCACCCCTCCGGTTGTTCTGCCGCTTCCTGGCTGGCTGTCCCGTGGTTGCGGCGGGCACAGCCTGAGAACAGGAAGGAACCGCAAGGACTCAAGTGAGCTAGCTGGCGGACCCAACGGGCGCATGATGTCATTCGAGGAAGTGGGACAGCAGCTGCATCGCGTTGTGTCATTGTGTACTCTGCGGCTGGCTCGCTTCCGAGGCAGCTCGGTGTCGCTGGGAAGGCGCAAGGTCGCCGCCGTGTTTGTTCCCTCGCCGGTGGATTCCCCTTTTTTATTTCGCACGGGCTCGCGCGCAGCAGCGCTGTGGTCGCTCGCTCATAAACGCACACAAACACACGCAGCTTTTTCTGTTGTCCCGAGCGGACTCGCAAACAATCAAGACGCGGCGGAGGGGCCCATGTGGATCCTCTCCTCTCCCGGCGTCCGCTGCTTCACACCAGAGTTTAGTATCCCAGAGGGAGCAGGCCAGCGGCCACTTACGCTTTATTGTGCTCCTTTTGCCCTCCATGTTTCATTTACTCTCCGCCCTAAACGCACCCTGCAGCAATGCAAATCCATCTGCCAGAAGAAGAAACTGAAGATAAATAATTCACTTACGCAGGGTCAGTTAAGGTACGCGATTTAATTGCCCCAGCCTGGGCAAAACAAGCAGGACTGGTGCCATGAGTCTGGTATATTTTACCGTAGGTCAAGACAAAAAACAAAGGCCTCCGCTGGATTCTACAATTCCCAGAATGCACATGAAACCGACGGCGTCTTTTACAGCATCTTAAAAAAAGGTCTCCAGCTCGTTTTATACTGTCAGTTTTCTGTTGTTAATGAAGACATTTCCCAGACAGCCCTGATGACATCACTGGGCCTGGGTGCTGCACACGATGAATACGCCGACCTCGGCGGAGCGGCCCTCTGCAAACATCAAACGGTAGTTAATTCCGCTCACCTCCGCCGGGTGCAGCCCAACTGACAGGAAAGCGACACTTTTTAAGAACGACATCGGGACGCCCGGTGAGGTATGTTTAATTAAAGGACACGCCGGTCCTTCGGGTGCAGCCGGGGTAGCTCTGAAGGCCAAGCTCTGCTTCCCTGCCAGGCGACCACGTGTGAAATCGCACGTGGCGTTTTCAGCATCAGAATATTCACAGGTGGCCTTCAAAAAAAAAAAAAAAAAAAACACCCCTGAGTCAGTCCCTCTCCGGGAGCGCGTGCAGGCTGAGGAGTTGCGGCCGCTAATTGCGATGCATCATCAGAAAGTGTGTGTGTGTGTGTGTGTGTGTGTGTGTGGGGGGGCGGAGGGCGGCTTCCTCTCGCCGTCTCCCTGAGGACGCGGTGCCAGCGCGGCAGGTCGTTAGCCGGCCTCTCGGGACCCTCTGCGTCGGACCGGACCGCAGAGGGCCGCTCCTCCCTCCCCCTCCCCTCTCTCTTCTCTTTTCTTCTTTCATCACCATCACTCTCCCATCTTTCTTTCCTCCCTCTCTTCTTCCACCTCAGCTGTCTGTCCGTCACTTCAGACGCCGTCTGCAGATGAAAAGGAAATGAAGCGGCCCAGTTGGCCGAGTGTTTCTGTACCCCCCCCAGCTCTTCAACACAGGTCCACCTCCGCTGCACTGGACCCGTTCAGGCAGGAAGCATGCGCCACGCATGGGTTAGGTCTTTGTTCCCAGGCTTGTCGGGAACCAGCACGGCCGGTCCGGACTCAGATGATAGCGCAGAGCATATAACCGCAAGCTCAAGCCCTGCTCCAGATATCAGGCCCCTGGCGTCGGCGTGCAAGATGAGTTGGGTTTCTGGGAATTTACGAGAGGCTCTGGGCCTGCCTGCAACGCTTTAGATCATCTGTGAGCGCGCTGCACTGAATGAAAAACTCCGCTCTCCTTATAATGACTCCTCAGCTCGGCGGAGCCATTGGCAAGCCTTCCTCTCCGTCTGCGTCGGTGACACACAAAAACGCACGCACGCACGGCCACAGACAGAGCAACATTGTTTTCTTGCAATTTTTTTGTGTGTGTGTGTGTGTGTGTTTTCTAGCCCTCTGCCCGTTCAACTGAAACAATCCCTCAGCCAACTGGCGAAGGGCGCCCAGCTCGCATAGTTTCGTCCCTTCCCATACTCGCTGAAGCGGGGGTAAGCGTTAGCGAAGGTCTCGCCGAGCGAAGACGCGAGCGAGAGCCGGTCCAGAACATCGGCGGGAAAATGTGACGCTCGGACGCTTTCTTCATTCACAAAACAGAATGGAAACCACTGTAAACTCTGACGCTGTCGTTCTTGAATAGCTGATGCTCTTATTATTATCACTGTGCTGCACGTACAGTGTGAGCCGCATATTCACAAATGCGTTGCGCGCTGGGGGAAGAATCTTAATGAAACACAGATCCGTCAAAGTTAAACCACTGTCAAATCTAGGGATTTGCACATCTTAAGATTTTCTGGACAGTAGCCATAGACACACTTTGGCTTCTGTACAGTTTCTGTGTGCAGTACACGCGATGAGGATTTTGTGTGCTGGGAAAAAATCCTCTCAAACAAGACTTCTAGAAGAGGAAGGAGAACCTCAGCCTGTCGATCGCTGTGCATCGGCAGAGGAGCCACCTGCTGCCCGACCCTCCCCTGTCTTCGACCCCAGGATGAGACCCCGTCAGCCCCCAGGAGCCTCGTCGGGGCCGCGAGTTCATAAATAACGCGGAGAGGAAAAAAAACGCTGCACGTGATCCTCCCCGGCCCTTCGGGTTCCTCCTCCTCCTCCTCCTCCTCCTCCTCCCTGTGCTCCTCTTTATCACAGGATGTTTCTCTGACATGCAGGGAAGCAGGCGGGCCTGTCTGGCATGAAAACCCCAGCTGTGGTAGTATGGGGCAGTGCCAGGGAGTGCAGTTCACCTCAGCTGGTGCTCGCCGGACGTGTCGTGCTGTTTCGCCATTTAAAAGCTTTTTGGACTTAAGGTTTTTTGGGGTTGCCACTGCGAAATCTGCTCCTGCTTTTCATCTACATTCTGTCGGTCCTGTTGTTTTGTGGCGTCTGAGCGCAGCTTCCCTTTAGCCATAGCGCAGGGCCGGTAAACATTCATTTGAGATGCGCATCCTAACCGCTGCAACAGCTCTGCCTCTGCTATTATGGCTTTGACCCTCTTTCGCTGAGTTATTTTCCGCCTTGTTTGATTTTGCGACCTACTTGCCGCGTCACCTTTTCTCGCATCGAGCTTCTTAAAAGTGTGGCAATCTTGAAATCTGGCTGCACTTAAAAAAAAAACCCAATTCGTACCTTTTTTATTTGCGCCAGAACAGTTTAACCACAGCAAACAGAGCGAGGCAGAGCTCCAAACCTCTGCTTGTGACTGCTTTGTGTGGCTCCGCGCGCGCTGTCGCCGGGCGCACGGCTCAGCTGTGTGTGCAGAAAGCGCTGACTCAGGGCCCCGGCCCCTCATAGCCGGGCTGCCCGTGGAATTTGGAGCCGAGGTGCAACGTTTTGGGGGGGCGGCAGCTGTTTGGATGAGGCCGGGTCCACCGCTTTGTCCACCAGCGCCGCCCGCCCCGCTCGCCCTGTCCGTCCGCCCGCCCGCCCGTCTGTCTGTCTGCCAGCTTCTATCTCTCGTGCTGTCATTGTTCAGCTCCGCGTCGCTCTGTCAATACGCTGTCTCCTCCATTCACTCAGTCTCCGCTGCTCTCGCACTCTCTCGCAGCGTCGCACACATCTCGGCGGTTATTTGGCCCTCTTTGTCTCAGTACCGCCTCTTTCTCTCACTCTTCCTCTCCTCTATTCTGTCTCGCTCCCTCCTTTTATTTCCTCTGTTTGCTCTCTCCTCCTGTCCTCCCTCCCCTTCCTGTCTCTCCCCTCTGCCCCCCCCCCTTCCTCCCGAGTTGCTCCCTCCCAGTCTGCTGTATCCCAGCTCTGCCTAGTGACAGAGAAAGCCGTGTGTGTGTGTGTGTGTTCTGCGCAGGGCACGCACTGGTGGGGTCGCGCGTTGTGCGTTCACGCGGACATACTTGTCCCTTTTTTGGGAATGTTTGCACCCGTTGGCGTCGTCGCGCGCCAAAGGGACCCTCGCGCAGACGCTGAGTGGATCAGTTGGCGTGTTCAGTCCGGCCAGCAGCATCCTGACAGCGCAGAGCTGTGCAGCATCCCTAATAATGCTCCACACACACACACACACACACACACACACACAAACACAGACAGGCTTTGATCTCCCGTCCCATGCTGTCATTCTCGTAATGGAAGCCTCATACCAAAAGAAAGAAATAGGTATTTGCTCTTTTTCAGGCTAAATAAGGACTGCACTCTCCAGAGGCTAAATGAGCCGCCCGCCGTCAGAACTGTGCTGCAGCAGCCTGCGAGCTGCACGAGCAAAACTCCTGAGTCCCAGAGCAGCAGGAAAATGCGGGCAGGCGCGCTCGATCCCGAGCCTCATCGGCAGCGTCGCACTGATGCAGCTTTTAAATCAGATGCACATCGAGTGGAAACGCGTTAAGCAATACTGAAATGTTACCAGTGTTTTTTTTGGGGGGGGAAAGATTTGACCCATAGTAAATGCAAGTGTGTGCAATAATAAGCCTGTTTTCGCTCCCTGCATCTTGGGGGCGAAAACAGGCTTATTATTGCATCATAAATATCATCTAATGGTTTGCCGACATATTTACTGATCTGTACTAATCGGGCATTATCAAGGCGAGTTCACTCTGAAACGCTGCTCAGTGTGCAGGACCGGCCCGAGGCACCAGCGTGGGTTTAACGCGCGTCTTTCACCGAGTTCACAAAGCATGTACATTCAGTCAAACTCGCCTGCGCCCACGAGCATTTCAACATGTATTTTGTGGTATTTCTGCCCAATTCTCTTAATCGGATAATGAGAGAGGAGACGTGAGAACGTGTGAGAGCGAGAAGGATGGGGACAAATTGAAATATGTGGGGTAGATTAGAGGAGGCCGCAGAGTGGGCTTGGATTTGCAGAAGAAGGCAGAAGTTGGAGTCTGCAGTCCTCTGCCTCCGCGCCGCCCACAGTGTCTGATAACTGATGGAGCATCGACCTCGGCTGTTGGCGCGGTGGCACATTTGGCGGTGACCCCGTCTATTTTTAGCCCCCGCGTGTATACCTACCCTGCGCCTCCTGCACACACCGCTCCGAACCTCGCGTTCTACAGCGGAGACGCACGACTCAAATAACCGTAGACGGAGCTGGCAGTTTGTCAGCGGCATTCACCCGTCTTCCACCTGAATGGCGGTTCACATACGACTGATCTGATTGCCCCCCCCTCCCGTTCCTTCCGCTCGGCTGTGAATCACCGCGTCGTCTGGGTAGACTCTTTGCCCGTGCAGCACCTCGCAGATCTGTTTACGCATTCACTCGCAGGCGTTTCCTCCTCGGCACCGTCGCAGCCAGACAGAGATTTTGTGGCTTCGTGGTATCGGTTTTGAAAGCGGTTTTCGTGGGGAAGCGAGAGAGGGAGAGCGAGAGCGTAGCTCGCGACTGGTTTCGTGCACGGCGGAAAGACTGCAGACCTGTTTGTGTGTGCGGCTGCAAGTGGGCGTTTTGAACGCCCTCTACACATCCCAGTGAATTTTTTTGCCCGCGCCCCTCTCCCCTCCGTCGTCCCTGTCCTCTGTCTTCCCCCCACCGAGACGTCTCTGCTGGGGAAATCCTGTGGTCGCTGTGATTGCCATCTCAATTGTCTTCCACGCTTCACCTCCTATATATAGCGAGCTCGCTCAAACTGCTTCCTGCCTGCGCTGAAGGTCACGATACAGACGCCACAATTTGACATGGTGTTGATGAGTGAATTTCACCAACCCCCAAATCCAGTTGCCCCCCCCCTTAGTCCATCGAAACATTATTCACCTTCCTCCCTTCCTGCTTATTGATTTTTCATATTTGATAGTGGTCAGTGTGGAGGGATATTTGTGGCGAAGCGCTTTAGCATGTCCTAATTCATTTAACATGTTGGCGAAAAAATCTATTAATGTCCCTCTCTTTGTTGCACACAGCATGACCCTCTGTTAACTGTGGACACACACACACATCTTTCATGAACAAACAGTAAAAGAGTGTCTTGCTAAACGCTTCTAAATGTTATTGGGTTTCGATGCAGTTTCCTGTCCTCAGCGCTTGAATCATTAATATTAGTCAGTAATTACTTCCTGGGTGCTCCGGCCCCCTCTGGCCAGATGCCTGAGCCTTAATTGCTTCGTCGGGTTCCCATCTGCTCTCAAAATGCCTTATTTGTGCAAATCTGTTGCCCTGCAGACTCGGACCTCTTCAGATAAGGAAATGCCGTAAATGAGGCATTTCCATTTGTTATTGTAATGATGTTCCCAAGGTCGGGAGGGGGGAGAAGGCGTCGTCGGGGCGACTATTAGCCTGGTGTGTGTCGTCCACCGCAGAAGAAGAGGTGCAGCGACGGTTTTTCTCAGTGGGTGCTGTTGCGAGCAGGAGTTTTGCAGACCATAGCGCATAAGTGGGAAGTTTGTGGTGTTGTGTACATATACTGTGTGTGTGTATATATGTGTGTATGTGTGTGTATATATATATATATATATATATATATATATATATATGTATATATATATGTATGTATATATATATATATATATATATATGAAGTGCCAGGAAAGGGATGTTGATGCTGACCCTTCACTAACCGCATCAAGCTTTCCAATCCATCATAGCACCTATGCAGTGTACCGTGCTAACGGTGTTAGCTTTAGCTCTCAAAAGTTGTATTCACTTAGGAGCCAGTTAATTCAAAGCGAGCGGCTGTAATAACAACTGTTGCTAGCACATTTGACTCCAGCCAGCTAGCTTATTGTTAGCTCCCTCAGGTTGGTCAAAGCCTCCTGAAAACACTTGAGGTCTAAACGAATGATATCACGCCGAGGACTGAGGCTAAAGCTAGAAGTCCCAGGCCTAAAAAAAAAAAGAGCGTTGTCATGGTAACATCCACATCTAAACTCTCACACGTACCAACTGCCTCTCTTATTACAACCCCGCACGGCTTCAACGGTTCAGGAGCCGAGGCTGGACAAGCCTGCCGCGCCAACCGTTCTTCCGGAGATGGGTTTTAGCGACCAGTCAGTCAGTCAGTCAGTCAGTCTGTCAGTTCTCGAGCTGCCGCTTCCATTGTTGTTCATTTCAGATATTTGCTGGCTTTGTGTGTGACTCCAAAGTGCCCAGTTTGATTGATGTCGTTTGATTTTCATCATTTTCTTCTCTTGTAGCCATTTTTTGTGAGGCACAAAGCAACATTAAAGTTCAGGTTAACCTTCTGCAATCTTTTTTTTTCATCTTTATGCGTTACCACATTAACAGTAAGCTTTGATTGGCCCAACAGGAATGAATATACGCTTCTCTCTAACGCCCAGCAATAAATGAATGGTGAGAAGTGGCGGAGGAGGGATGAGCCTCATGCTGAGGTCACTGGTGTTGGGACTCAGCGTGTGTCGTGACACAACACCCGCCACGGGCGCTTTGGAGCTGCTACAACAAGCGCGGCCCGCCGTTTATCAGCCCGTCGAGAGAGTCGCTGCCTGCGATCACCTAGATGTCTCACGCCCTCGTCAAAACAAGGGCCCGCGGTCAATCTCCTTATCAGTGAGGTCATTAGTCTCGTAACCGTTATCTGGCCTGCTGTCTGCCTGCCACCGCTCGGCCGCTGTTTGTTCTCGCGGCTTACGCCACTGGTCCCCGAGCTCACGGATAAGTCCTAAATGGATAAGGCTTGAGTTTTCCCTGCCTGGGTTGCTCCTGGATGGATCCTTGATTTGGTCCACCGGTTAGAAGAACATCAGTTAGAAATGGACTTTTTTCCGCAGCGGTCCCTCGTCTACCTTCCTCTTCCCTCCCTTCCTTCCTCCGGTACCTTTGCGCCCGAACACGCCCAGCTGCTGCCAGATGCAAACTTTCAGGATGCTCTTGGTTACGAGCCCCAGCACCGTCACCGTTCCTCCGCAGGTTCTGATCGGCGGCCCAGCTGGTCCTCTCTGCAGCGACGGGGCCTGGCTGCAGCCTACAAGCTGTCTGTTGCACGCGGCTGCAGCCGAGGGGGGAGTTTATATATAGCGTCGCGCCTTCAGCCCCCTCCTTTTATTTTGGGAGCTCAACGTGGCAATTTAGTGGTTTTCACCAGATTTCAGTGTCAGTGAACATCACAACCCAGCCATTATTTGTTTGTCATGTGAGAGGCCACCACCTGCACTGGAGAAGTGAACTCTGTTGCAGCGCTGTGGCATCCGAGACGACGACTAACATCTTGGTTCTTTTTTGGCTACCTAATTTTCAGTTAATCTAGTCATATTCTATATTTAGTTATGTATATGTATATGTACAAAATAAAGCTATCTCAAAAAGTTCCTCAATTTTTATTCCAAATACTGCATCAAAACGCCCTTGGGTAATGAAACAAACTGTAGAAAACACTGGGGAAGGCTGGTCCTAAAAGATGTTATATTTTATTAAAAAGCTGCTGACTGGATATTGTCCATCTCATTTCCTTTCCCTCTCTTTGTCATCTCTCTGAGTTTGGCCGTTTCATTCACACTGTATGGGTGCATGTACAACAGCAGTGAGGTGCCAACAGTGTGTTTTGTGGCAAAATAGCAGGGTTTGAAGGCTGCAAACATGATGTTAACACTTCCTCTGCAGTGCATGGAATGTCGTGGCTGGCTTGAGGCAGGTATGTCATTTTGGAATGCAGACCTTACTGAGAACCAGAACTGCTTTCCATAATGGCGAAGAGCTGGAGATAGGTGCTGGTGTCACTATCAAGCGCTCTTTCCCACCTTCTTCACTCCTTTTTGCGTAGCCGCGGCCCACTTTTTCCTGCCTGTCACCGCCGCCGCGGTGTTTGCCGTAGCTTCGGGTCCTTCCTGTCGGCCCCGGCTCGAGCACACCTGAGCCGGGCGGGCTTCCGGAGAACGAGAAGGGATCTCGGGTTACCTCCCTCGTGACGCGCGTTGCCACAGGGTGGACGTCTGAACGTGGAACAGAACAGGGCTGGATCGTCTGTGTGCAGTGGCACGCTGCTTGTTTTCTCAGGCAACAACAGCGCGGGGGGGGTGTATGCGTGTCTGTCTGAGAGCACTTCACCTCTCCGTGCGTGTACGGCCAAACAGCGTCACTTTGCTCTCACAGACATCTCAGTGTTTTTGAAAATGGCCCTGTTTCCACTCCTCCCAGATTTCTTTTTTCTTTTTCCATTTTCTCCTCTTCACTGCTCCTCCCTCCTTCTCTTGCCTCCTCCCATCCTCCTCCTTCCTCCCTCTCCTCTGTCATTTCTTTTCCCGTCTCCCTTCCCTTATCTTAGACCCTTTTCAGTGTTCCAGTCTCTCCGGCTACTGTACCCGAGACCTGAAATTCCCTCTCCATCCAAATTTCCGTATTATTGTCATCTGCTGCTTTAAATCACTTGACGGCTGCCCAGCGGATGCTTTCAGCCCTTTGGGTGGATCTGTTTATAACGTGGGTGGTCCCAATGGGAATCAAACCCTTAAATGGTGCAATGTCAGTGCTGGGCCGTACCAGTCGAGTTGCAGAGGGCCGTAGCGTGGTAACAACCCCCCTCATTTTCCACAAGCTGCCGACATCCCGAGAAGGGGGAAAAAAAAATCAGTAAGAGGATGAGCCCAGAAAAGGCAGTAGGAAACTTGTGCTTTAATATCTGTCAGGATGTTGTGACATCCTGCTGCTGGAACACCACTGGCAATGGGGTCGTATTTTTGTTTAAGCGATCGGAGACTTTACTGATGTTGAAATTTATAAGGTGCCGCTGGAACTTGACGAGGTGCCACGGCGACGGCTGCATTCTTTTCGCGCGGGGCGCTTTACGCGCCCGCCGTCGGAAAATATCGCCCGGGCCGCCGAACGTTTCCCACAGCACATGCCCGGTATTCCTCGCTCTGGCTCTGGCGGCCACCCTCTGGTGTTTTTTTCCTTTGCGGAAGGCGCTCCCAGGCTGCCATAAAGTCATTTGTTCCTGGGAGCGAGCGGCAAGTGTTCCCGCCGCCCGGCTGGCAGTAAAAGCAGAAAGCTTCATACAGCTGTCAGCGTCTGTTTGTCTGCCGGCCACCTCCGGAGCCTGCGTACATATACTGTGCGTCTGTGCGTGTGCGTATAAACATAAAACTCTCCCGTCATTCATCCATGGTAACCAAAGTGCCAGTTTCTGCTGGACTGCTGCGCTACGTGTGCATCTCTGTCACCGCCACTTAACTCATTCAAGCTTTCTTACTCAACGTGACTGAAGCACACTGTTTAGGAGGAGTCCACTGAAACAAAGGATCTTATATTATTTGTGAGTCTCCCGTTGCTCGTGACAGCATCAGGGTTAGCTGTGTGACTCCAACGGTGCGGCTCCGCCCTCTTCCTCGACGTCCTCCTGCGTTATCGCAGTCGCGGTCCCGTTACCGTCGGCGCCCAGCTGAGGAACAGTGCCGCACCTGGTTCTTCTGCGCCAGCGGAGTGGCAGACAGTGAGCCAACCCCAGCTAGGCCCGGGGCGACGCGACTTGTTTTGCGATATGGGTCGGAACAGCGTCATCGTGTCGGCATGGAGAGGTCTTTGATGTAGTGGGAACGCTTCCTGCGCGGACAGCTTTTTTTCTCACGTTGCCGGGCCTGGCTGTACACTCGTCACGGCCTCTGAGCTGGGACGCCAGACGAGGTCTCGCCCGTTGTTTTGCCAACCCTGCCTGCCTCCCCGTCTTTGCTGTTGGCGGTTTCTTAAGACTTCGGGGAGCATCATGTTTGTGCGTTTTTAAGGCCGCTGGGCACAGATTGTCCGGCCGTCTCGCTCGTGTGACGGGGACGTGAAGGACACGCCGAGGCGGGAGAACAAGACACGCAGGGAGAGAGGTTCCAACAGAGGTGAATGACGGGATGGAGAGGAGACGGCAGGGATGGCAGAGAAAGGAAAGTCGGGGTTGGGCGGAGGAGGCGGAGGGGGTGGGGAATTCTTGCGTCATTGGATGTGCTGCCCAGCCTTAAATGCAGCTGAAGGCTCTAAGGCATTGCTGTGTGAGCGATGCCCTCTTTGTCCTCCATGAATTCCCTCTGCGTATCAATGATTTAATGGCGCACCCCCGCCCCTCTAATACCTGACGTGCATTGTCGGGGGGCCTGGCCCCACCTGCGGGGTTGGGACAGCTGTGCACGTGTCACAAGAGAGGAAAAAAAACAGCTTTTATTGGGGTTGGTGGTGCCTCCCTCCACACATCTGTTGGGAGAACCTCTGGCTGTGACATGAAGGGGCCCGCTTCTATTTCCATCTGTAATTTAGGTAATTTACTGGATGTTTTTAAGCTACTTGCAGTGGAATTGCTCGAAGGGCCGTCTTTTTTTTGGTTTTTTTTTTTAAGTGCCTCTGGCAGCGAGTCACGTTTCCTTTTAAGGATGGATGTTATAAGAATCAAGGAGAAAACCTCCGGTGACCTTGGCGTGCCATTCATTCGGCTGTAATTTTGTTGCATTTATTTAACCAGGAAGTCCTTTTGTAATAGGGCACGTGTTCTTACAAAGAGACCAAAGCCTTTGTACTTATGAAAATGAGGGCATGATGGATCTGAATCAGTTTTTGACTGTTTTTTCCCCTAAAAAAAAAAAAGGAAATACCAGATTAGCTCCTCCTGTGGAGGCAAAGTAGTTTCAAGTTTTTATGAAATCATATAAACCCAGCAGCGTAACGCACTTTGCGTCAGGAGTGATGGCCACTTTGTTCTTGGGGGTCTCTGCTGACCGAGGGCCTGGGGCCCGGGCCGCGTGACCTCACAGGAAACTGCGTTCTGGTTCGTTTATGTTCATACGACTTGTGCAGGAAACTAAAGGGGAACATATTTAGTGATCGGTAAATACAAATACCAGATTCTTTGAAACAGCGACTCCATAGTTTTTTTTCCCCCGACTATTATGTATTCACCGGCTATCATATTAAATCAGGCCCCCGGCCCTGACTGGCCATTTATGACCCTGGCACCGTCACAAGCCGATCATTTGCTCCAATTTTTTTTTTTTTTTTTACGATGCGGAGTATTTCCTCGGCAAAGGTTTACACTAGTCTAGGAAAAGTCCCGGCCTTATGAGGCTTATGAGGTGTGATAAGTTCGCCCCCTCCAGCGGTCCCCGTCACGGTCAGATGGAGGGAAAGGCCATCCCCGGGTCTCTTCCTCTCCTCCCTGCCATCCCCCTGTCTTCATGTCAGATCCCGGAGCGCCGCTCTCTCTCGCTCTCTCTCTCTCCCTCCAAATCTCCGTCGTCTTTCTCGCAAGCGGCATTTTTGTGTCGTTACCTCACTGTGGTTGTAAATAATCCTCCGTTATGGCTTCCAGATGTCCCTCCGTCCCACTCTGGATTCGGGGATGGGGTTGGAGCGCGGTGGGGGTGTAAGGGTTGGACACTTACTGTAACTGGCTCGGCTGCTGACTGGGCCCGCGTGTGCGATGCTCGCTCGCTCTCTCTCCAAAGCCTCGTCCGGCCTCACTTTCTCCCACGAGCTGAACCCGAGTGCTTTTTCCTTTTCTGTCTCTACTTCTCCTGTTTTGTTCCCCCCCCTTTTAATTCGGAGCAGAAGCGCTGTTGAATTGCGCCTCCATCCTACGCTAACAGCCTCCCTCCTCCTTTATAGACGTCAGTGGTGTCAGAATCAGCTGTGCTCTCAGAATCACAGCCCCCCCCCCGAAAAAGTCAGGGCCCGCTCTGTCTGCTCAAACACACTGATACCAGACAAACCAGCTAAAATAGCTTTCAGTTGAGCTGTAAAAAGCTTTGTACAGGAAGAATAAAGGCAATTCACTGCAAGTATGTGTAGCTGATTCATAAAGTGCAGTTCTCCGAGTTGGCATGGATTGTATACATCAGTAGAAAAAGGAGAATGTGTCTATTCTGTGTGATGGATGAGCAACAGAGCAGCCCAAATACTTATAAATAAGCATGCGGGTGTGGACTGCCCAGTAGCCTCTCTGTCTCCGTTTTCTTCTCCTTCTTCTTTTTTGGTCCACCTGCATCACCACTCCTCCTTGGATGCGCCGCACCGCTTCCCCCTTCGTTTCGCATGACTCGCGTGCGGCGCGCGCGAGCCGGATCCCAGCCGCACGCAGGCGATTCCTGTTCGGCGCGCGTCCGCCAGTGTCGGGAAAGCTTCCTTCTGAGCATGCCCTGTGGTTTGTTTGGGTGCATGACTCGATGATGGCGGAGCATCTGTCCGTCTCCTCTTCGAAAAAAAACCCCACACAAATGTTAGAACTCCCTCTTTGTTTTTTGTCCTCAGTTTTTATTGAAATTTCAGCAGTGCAAGTTCAGTGAATAATCTTAAATCATAAGCAGCAAATTGCCCGTGGTTAGAAAAAAAAATCCAAAGCTGAAAATCATGTGAATGTCATAGAAAACAGGTCTTTTTAGAGCTTAAGATGCAATTATCTCGCAGCTTTCCTGCAGCAGTGGAAGTGAATGAAGCTGTGAACATTACTGTGGGGGGTGGTGGTGTGCATTTCTGTCAGAATGCTGAGAGACAGACAGCGGTTGGCCAGCGGCTCATCCTGCAGCAACATAATCACCCATCATGTGACGACGACCAGCACAGTCTCTGGGCCTCAGCCCGACTCACGGAGCCGGTTCATGGGCACAATATTTCACCCTCACTGCCGAAAAAAAAAAAAAATGTTAGTGTGTATTTGTCTGGTGCTTTGCTGGTGGCGTGCATCAAGCGTTCGCCGTGTGGGGACTTTGACTTTGCAGTCACACACAGTTGTTCTGGGGCTCAGGGGAAGTATGACACAGGCCCTGTGCGTCAGGTGACTATATGTTTGTTTTCCTGAAATATTGACTGAAGCGGAGGGTGTGCCGTTTTTGCACTGAAGAACGCTGTTACACACCCACAGCAGCCTGTCCACTGTCAGTGCACCGACGCTACAGCGGGACACTGAAAATAGTTCCTCTGTATCAACGCTGTTTAAATTAGACAACGGAACAAAAATGCAGCTGTGTCAAAGTAGCTGAGCTCACAAACCAGCCGCCGTAAGAGAAATTCACTTACTTTTAGAACAAAAAAAATAATGTCGTTCCACCCAGCGTTGAGTCACCATGCACGTATAACAGACACTGCACGCACACACACACACACACACACACACACACACACACAGAGTTCCTGTGACATGCTTGACATGAACACGCCCTGCAGAGGCCGAGGCCCGTCGTGGGCGCCGAGCATATCATTTGCGGGCCGGCTGCTAAGCGAACGCGCTTGGCCGTCGTTACCGAGTTTCTCTGACCCCCCCCCCTTCTCTTCATCGCCGTGGAGCAAAGATGGCTGTGATAAGCGCTCGCCGTTTGGGGTTAAACCAGTCGGGCCGTACGGATTAGCCGGCGTCACTCGTGTTTTTCCAGTTTCACTGCGTCCTCAGGCCCACCACCAAACATGCGTTTTGTGCGTGCGCTGGCAGCGTGTCTGCGGATGGACGTACTGTACTGCCCCCCCTCCCCTCCCCCCTCCAAAGCATGCAGTACAGTAACATGTCATCTTTTTGGCTCGCATTGCTAAACCCTCTGCAAACAAAGGGCTCCACTCATGCTAAAGTTTGGACGGCCACCTCTCCGAGCGTTGCCAGGGGTTCCTACCGCACCTTGTCATAGCAACCGTCGCTATGTTTGAGCCGCCCTGTATATTTTGTTAGCGAGTAAAGATGTATGACCAAACTGTATGGCACCAGGGATGCAGCTCGTCCCCGCTGCAGGGACCGGACGCATTGATCCCCGGGTAAATGTGGGCGAGGCCACTGAATACAAGCTTATACATTGACCCTGCATACTGACGTATGGGCCCAGTATTTTAACAACACTCCCAACACGCACTCGCACAATACCCCCCCCAACAGAAAAAAAAACACACGCACAATTGAATTCCAAGAGGTTAAAAGCTGCTGTGTGCTTCGATAAGGCAGCTCCTGTTGGAGGGGTGTCCGCTGATTTGATTGTTTTACTCCTCCGTTTGGCTGCGGCGTTTCTGCCAGCGCCAGAACAAGATACAGTCACCGGTGTCAGACGCAGATCTGTTTGCCCGTGTGTGTCTATGTGAGCAGTGTGCGCTTTGTTGTGGACGGGGCCTGTGGGCTCCTGGCTCCGAGATGAAAGACATTTCTCATGTGGCGGGTTTAGTGGAGCTCCTGAGTCAGCGTGCAGCTACTAATCAGCGTTTTCTCCCTCTCAGCTACAGCTACAGCCCCCCAACCTTACTCCCCAGCCTGACTTGTACGGTTAAGAATGAAATAGCAAATGATTTGGATAGACTGGATGTGTTTTAGCCTTTAGCCGGAGGGTTTAGGGCCACCGTTGGCAGATCGGGGGCGATGATGATGTGAAGAGGAAGCGCAGGAGGTTACTGGGAGGCAGGGTCTGAAATGAACACCTGGCAAGCGCCAAGACTGTTGGCCGCGATGGGGGTTAACTTTTTGTACTAAGACAGCCATGTAGTAAACACTGCCCTGAGAGTACTGTGATCTGCAGGCGCTCCGGATCTGTCGTCTGGGTTTGAAGCGCACATGCACGCGCGCCGTATTAAAAGGTTTTTCCATGGAATTTGGGGGGGGTAGTGGCAGTCGTTTCGGGCAGTGAGTCAGCAGCGGAGGTAGCCGCAGAGCCAGACGGGTGTCAGTGGCACGGCTGGACGGACCACGTCTCCTCACACACGGCGGCGGTTGTTCGGTCCAGTGTAACTCCTCAGGACAGGCGGCGCCCCTGGTGTTGACGGTGTGGGGATGCGCGCACAGTGTTGAGTTAACGGAGCCTTCCTCCTGAGGTGACAGCGCAAGATGATCCCTGCGTATAGATCTCATAACACATTTAGCTTAGCGAGGCTAATCTGACCAACATAAAAGCCTAAAAAATAGATGCAAATGAACTTTGTTTCAGGAAACACAGACGCAGTGCACATCTTTGTAACGAACATGAATCATGAACTGGGTGAATGTCTTACTCTGTGCACTGAGACCAGGTCTTTGAATGCAGCTCAGTCTAAAAGTTGTGTCAAAGTAAAGCCTCTCCTTCTGAAAAACAGACGCGTGAGATGGATTGAATGCCGAGCCTGCGCGGCCGTGATACATGAGCTAACAGGAATCCGAGGGGATTCGGTTGCCAGATATGATCTTGACCCTGGGAAAGCACGCTGTGTCTTGTTAGAGATGCTGGCTGTGACGGAACGCTCTGGCAGAGATGGAAAGGAATTGGCCGTGCGGTGGAAAGCGTGACGGGAAATCGGCAGCGGCCTCGAGCCGAATGGAGATAGATTTGACGAGTTACTTGCGAGCGTGTCTGCCAGTCGCTCCGGCCCCCGACCTGGGGTCAGCCTGTCCTGAATGAAAGACAGTAGGCGACCATTACATCTAACAGCTCCAAGTCGACGGCTGACCTCATGGAGGACCTCGCGGAGGCCTGTCTTACTTGTACAGCACCTGATATGAATCTTTGGAGAGCACATTTTTTTATGGATTGAGGTGGGTTTGGGGGCTGACAGTGCAGTAAATCAGATTTAGAGATGGTATTTTGCCAGCCAGCCGTCTGTCCCGTGCACTCGGCTGCTACTCGGATGCGATGCGTCGCTTCCGGCAGCGAATCTCGGGTCTTTCCAGGTCAGAGTGCCGCATAGCGTCGGCCTGTGCCAGACTTTGTGTTTTTGTTGGAGCCGTTTGGAGGTTGGATATCGCATGAGGAGGGGGAAGCAGTGATGCACAAGAACGGTGTACGAGAAAGACTAATTCACTTGTGTGTAATAACAGGGCTCCGCATTCTAATTGGGCGGCTGGTCCAGAGGCAGTATTTGAGGACTCCGGGCCAGATCGCTGCATGTTCCAATGGGCGGCTCGGACCACTTAAAATACTGCCATTAAATATAAAGTAACTACAACAGAATTCCACATTATTTTCCTTTTTGTCTGGTATTTGCGACCGTCTCCGTCATTTACGACTGCGACATCAACGTCAACATAAACGCTTGCTTGGAGGTGAAAGCAGCCGCCACCTGTCGTGAGCGCGTGAACTGCTCTCTGCTGCGTTTTCACATTTTACTGCCATTTTTCTTCTTTTCTGTCGTAGATGTTCAGATGGTTTTAAAACCTCTGGGCAGAAACACACAGAAAGAAAAGAAAGTCACCGGACGAGTTGAGGGAGAGCGACAGGAAGTGTGAGGGAAAAGAGCGAGAGAAAGTTCAGCTACCATGATGAGACCTAATAATTTGGTGTTTTGTTAAATATGGCGCTCACTGCCAACATATACTGACAAGCAGGTGAAGTATAGAAATGATAATGCTGGTTTTTTAGCGAGGTGTCACAGCAACATACTCACACAGTGTAGGAATGACTTGTTATCTTTTCTGATGTGTACATTAATCAGAACCTCTGCTCGAGTAACATACTGTAGCTATGCTAGCACAGTCACCATGCAGGGCTGGCTAACAGTTTACCAACCATATACAGTATATACTGTACGTGTCTCCCATTGTCAGCAGAATTAAAAGTAATGTTCTCTGGCCAGTGTTCTTGTACAGCCACTGTAGCAGATATAACTTAACGTCATCCCCTACACAGCCTTGTTTGTCATCAGTTTTGCAGACTCGCGGCTGATGTTTGGGTCGATCGCCTGAAGCTGGCTCACCACCCGAAATTCAACAGGGTTGACCAACCACCAGACATAACTTCAATGTTTCTGGTCTATTTTCTCTCTAAGCAGTCTGCAGGGAAATTAAGGACGGGCCATTTTTTCCCATGTCAGGTGTTTCCCCCCCGCCTAGCCGAGTGTGACGGCCGAGTCTTTTTTGGGCCGTAGTAATGTGCGCCATGTCCTGGCCCCCCGCTTTCCCTCTGCCCGTGTCTGTGGTCATAGCAGGCCGGCTGTCAGTGGACTCAGGAGGGGGGGTGAGGGGTGTGTGTGTGTGTGAGAGAGAGAGAGAGAGAGAGAGAGAGGGACGGAGAGCGAGAGGTTGTCGGGCTGTGAGTGGCCTGTTTGTTTTATTTCAACAGGCATTCCCCTGTTTCACAGCGTCCTCTTCCTCCACGCTGGAGGTTCTGTAAAGTCATGGCAACCAGATGAGTTTAGCATGATGTTTGGCCAGCGAGGGACTGCAGACGGGCCAAGAGCGTCAGCTTGGCTGCCGGTCAGCTCCACACACACACACACACAGGCTGCAGCCGCTCGTATAGGAGATGGTGATTGTGTCTTTTGTTAGCCAAAAGACCGACGTCAAGTCAAACATGGAAGTGGATTTGAATGTGAATGCTGGCCTGTCCGAATGCTAATAATGCTAAAGTGTGCTCATCCTGCTGTTAGAAAGCACTGCCACACAGATTAAATACTGTGTTATCAGAAGAATCAGTGTACGAGTGTAACCAATATGCTGACCTGGGTGAACCTCGCAGCCAATCCCGGCTGTCCTTGGCATGCTGGAATCATGTAAACCAGGAAGTGGTTGAATAGCTCTCCACAAATGAGGGAAATGCTGACTTTGTCAGCTGTAGATGGAATCTGTCGAGCTTTGTGAGGGAACGCTGGCGACCCTTGCTGATCCCTCCCAAGTCCCCCCACCACCACCAGGAACCATAACAGCAGGGGTAACAATAGCCAGCTTTATCATTCAGCCTCTCTGCGTCCGGTGTCATGTGCTATAAAGAGGTCCAGGTGGTCGCTAACATTTTGATAACGTTCCTTTAGAATAACATGGCAGCCTTTCATGGGCTCTGAAAAAGAAAAAGGTGGGTCCCTGGTGGGTTAGCACATGCCCGGCACCAGTGTGGGTCACAGTGTGGTAACAGTAGTACACCTTCTCCTGCCTGGAGGCGACACAGCTGTGTTGGAGTCCACCAGAGGATATGGGTGTTGTTGATGGCGCCAGGAGAAAGCTGCTCTGATTAAGCCCGTGTGGAGAATGGACGGTGAGATCGATCCATCAGATCACCTGCTGGTTTGAATCAAACGGAACCCCGAACGATGAATAGTTAATATACCTGTATGGTTTCATTCACTCATTAAATACATGGTGACAACATGGTGTATTGTTTTTTTTTCTAAGCCTAATCACCCTAATACTGTATTTAAAAATGTATAATTTCCTCTGGTATCAACAGACTGTCACTTTCAGACAGGGCCCCTTCACTCTGAAATGCTGTGGATGGTTCTGAAAGTCATGAAACCCAGTCCAGTTTTGTTTGTGCAGCGCCGATCACGATATACAGTATCTCAAGGCACTTTACAAAGTACGGTCGAGACCCTACAATGTTGGAGAGGGAAATCAAACGGTTCCCACGAGCAGTGGAATCTAATCTGTCCTGGGTGTGTTTGCTGTTTTCCTCTGCAGTCTGTGCCATGTTATTACGTTCGTTGTGTGGTAACCCGACTTCTGCCTTCTTCCTCTCTGCAGCCAAACCCTTCACGTCCAAAGTGAAGCAGATGCGCCTTCACAAAGAAGACTTTGAGATCCTTAAGGTGATTGGACGGGGAGCCTTCGGAGAGGTAACGCACCTTCTGGTTTTCCACTCAGCGCTGCGACGCCGACAAACTGCAAATCCGCTTTCCCTCTTTGTCTCTTTTTATACAAGAAACAGGAGTTGCAGTTAGTTTGATCGGCACATCATCTGCAGAGTGTGTGTGTGTGTGTGTGTGTGTGTGTGTGTGTGTTTTGTCCACTTTTGTGTTTTGACAGAAGACAGGTCAAAAATCTGGAACTTCTTCCTGGAGGCAAAGATTTTGCAGCCTGATCCTGAAACGACACCTGCCAGTAAAAAAAGCTATTAGCTCATACGCTGACACCGCGCCTTCATACCTGCGTTATAAAAGGCAGGAGTGTTGTCGCCTTTAATAGTGGATTACTTTCTGCTGCATTCCAGCGGCAGTGCGTAGTGTTGGTCCGCCGCACGAGCGTGACTCTACTTGCAGCTCGAGCCCTCTCTCACACGTAAACTCGTGAGCAGAAAATGAATTAGCCTGTCAGTGGAACAATCCGGCGTGGGTTGCCGTGTTGTTTCTTCCTTTTATACGTGCCTGTAGGGAGGCTGAAATAACATTTGTCATCGGGTTTCAGGTAATGATGTCAAAGCCGGGGAATGTTGAAGGGACAGGTAGTGTGGTCCTCAGCCAAGACGCTTACATAATGTCAGTGTCCCGCAAAAACCTTTGACCTTCCAGCTTTTATTTTGGCGAAGGCCCTTTGATGGATTTTCAGTTGATCACCCTGAGCCACGACACGCACTCCCAAACATCTCATCCCTGAAAGAGTTACCCCGCATCCGCACAAACATGTCGGTGAATTCCTTCTTCAAAAGCACCCTGATTGGCTGAAGAGAGGCAGCGAGGAGGGCAATGGGATCGATGGTTCGGTTGGAGGTAGATCGGACACGCCTGCGCACATGTAGCAACAGCTACGGCCTCCTTACGTGCTCGTCCGGGCCGCCGCAAGGGCTGCTGGGACAAGCGCGTGCGGGTCACGTGTCCGGGTTCTCCGCGGCGCGGCGTTCCCCCGTGAATGGTGCTACCTTGTGGTGACATTCCAGCGCCCGCTCTCCTCCCGGCCGGCTGCGCTCGCACAAGTCCTATGTGGCAGGAAAATTAAATTAGCCGCGGGAGCGTCACGATTGTCCCATGGCTCCACTTTTTAATCACCTGATGGAGACATACTTGATGCATTGTGTTGTCGTAGTGCAGACATTGCTGTAACAGTGAAAAAATGTAGCAGAGGTTGGTCAGGGTAGAGATCGCACCACTGTATTTACATCAGTCCTCCTTTTGCTTATTTTCAACATAAATCAGATTGAAGGCGGGTTGCTAAAAGTGTAAGTTATGACAGCACAGGCAGGGACAATAAAGATAATTTATGTTCTCGTGAATCCAAAACGTTGTGAGCTCTTCCATCTGGCTGCATTAAAATAAACAGAAGTTAAATGGCACAGAATCACGGACGCATGCCCCGAGCTCTGCTCACGCTGCAGCCTTTACGTTTTTCTTTATGGCATCTCAGCTGCTCCAGTCTTATTATTTTCCGGTCGGATGGATGGCCATCTGACCTGAGTTCAGACCTAGCAAAGACGGAAAATGTGTGTTTTGGGATGGCCTCAGGAAAATTTACAAGGGTGTGAGTTTTTTTTTTTAGTCACTTTTGGAGATCCTGCAGCAAAGTAAGGCTGAGGCGGCGAACAGAGCTGAAAAGAGATTGAGGCAGCAGACGGAGGCTGAGACGGACCTCGACGGGCTTACGCAGGAAAACAAAGCCCAGGGAGAAAAAAAAAAGGACTTCAGAGTCAGAGAGGGAGGCCAGAGAGCCTGAATGCAGGATGTTTTGATTTCATCCTCCCTATTGTCAGCGGCAGGCGTAGAGATGGCGCGGGTGCGTGCCCTGCTGGAGCTGATCTGATGAATGGACCAGTGCGTGCAGGCCCGCCGCCTCCTCACCGGCACAAACGGGCCGAACGCTGCTGCGTCTGCCGGGATACCAGGGTTACAGGTTTTATATCCTGAATTTTCTAAAGATTGTGGTAACTTAAGTTCCTCTGTGATCACTGGCCATCGGTCAGCGTTAAACACTGCGGTACTGCTCGTTGTATGGGGTCACTAGACAGCTGCGGGTCATTCAGGTCTGGAGCCACGTTCAGCGCATAGTTTACGCGTTTTCGGTCCGTCTTCACCACGTCCTGTGGAATAATTAGATTTCACCGTCATGATTTTTTTTTTCTTCTTTCTCATGCCGGATCTCAGCACATCAAACCAACCAGTCCGTGCTCTCTGCGTACAAATCATCTCCGGTGGCGGCGCAGAAGTAGAAAAGACCCGCGCTCCACAGTTTGATCCGCGAGGATAGACGGGAAATGTGAATTAAACTCCGCTTAGTCTTTCACGGGCCCTGCGGTCTGACACCAGGTCCAGCAGGGGAGGACAAGATTAAGGACGGAGCAGCAGAGATGGAGAAGAGGACAAAAACAGTCAGGCTTTGCCAAGAAGCCCCCCACACTCCGCCTGTCCTCCTCTCTTCCTCCACCCCCCCACACTCCTCCTCTGGTGAGGGATCACTAGGGGAAATCCAAACACTGCAGGAATGTTATCATTGTATTGCATTAACAGCATTCCCCAGCTCATTTAATAGACTGCAGACCCCTCTGTTGCACAGGGCGCCTGTGTTTGTTTCACTGCTCATCTGCGTGTGTGTGTGTGTATGTGTGTGTGTGTGCGTGTGTGTGTGTGTGCGTGTATGCGCATGCAGTGTGCTCGCAAATTCCCGTCTGTTTACTTGTGTGCATTTTCCGTCTTTTCTAAGAATTCCTCTGTCGTGTTTATGCATATTTTCTCCGTGTAATTCGTTTAAAAAGCCAAATTACAAGTGTTCCAAACTACTGAAGAGGTTGAAGGAGATCAGCCCCGGACAGGCAGCACATTTGCATGAACGCGGGCTTCGGCTGGCAGCACAGCAGGCGGGGGTGGGGGTGGGTCGCGATGGCTCACGCAGCTCCTTTTTTGGCAAAACGTGAAGAGCCGGAGCTTGAGGAAGTTCATCATCGCAATGTTCGGTAATTATCTGCGAAGGGAGAGTTGGCAGATGTCGTGTTGTTAACACGGGCAGGACGGGGTAGAAGAAACACGACGGGAGAGAGCCAACTAAAAGGACCAACCAGTGCCACGCTAGCAGCCGTCAAAATCTGACGACGGCCAGATCTCGGTACACGACATAAAACGATAAATGGATACATGCCCGGACTCATTCACGCTGACTGTGCGAAGGGACAGGTTGAGAAGTTGATGACGTTTGTGCCCCGTTTTGTGTTTTCAACGACACGTGCAACATCCGGAATGTGGGATCGGCCGCCTCTTTCCGCGCAGTCACATCTCGCTCCCACCGTTGCTCCGCGCCGGTTCACACATCATCACAGAAATCAGAGGAATGCGCGTGCTCGTCGGAAACATGAATCATGTGCGAGTGTCCAGCTGTGCGTGTCTGGACGCAGGTGGTGTGCGTCTGTCCTTCCTTTTATGGGTCAGCGTTTTTAGCAGCCACGGTTACTTCCTGTCCCCGGGTATTCCGTCACCCCGCTCCCCACCCTCCGCCCCGCACCGCCCCTTCTCCTCCCCTTCTCCTCCCCCCTGTCTTATTTCCTCTCTCTGTGCCTCCTCTCCACTCCTTGTCATCCCTTCCTTATTCCCACCGAAACCATTCTGTCTCATCTCACCACTCGCCTTTCTTCCCCCTCCTTCATCCCCTTCTCCTCTTCCTTGCTCTCTCTCTTGATTCCCCCCTCATCTCCCTTGCTTCGTATGCACTTCATCATTTCGAACATGAGCGGAGGGACAGTTGGCGTGATGGTCGTCACGGCCGAGGCAGACTCCGCCTTCTCCTTTTATAGGTTGCACTACAACAAGACGTCTTCAAAGAGGGTTGAAATCGCGTTGCAGATTGAAGACTCGTATAAGAAATGTTTTACTGATGTTCTGAACTGTTTTCCACCACACATCTGTCTGAACTGTGTGACTGCTGTCTGTGCCACCTCTGAAATACGATCCCACTGGAACGATCGCAGCGCAGCTCTTGTCCCTTTTCCTCTCGCCTCAAGGATAAGATATTAAATCTGTTTGCTATTTTCCTATCGCTCTGTGTTGTTTTTTTTTTTTTTAATGCGCCTCACATTCCTCGACCGGCTACGCTGTCACGCAGATGATTAAAACAGCCTCTTAACACGGCGCCGTTTCCCCTCTCCTTTCGTGCAGGTTGCGGTCGTAAAAGTGAAAAACACCGACAAGGTCTTCGCCATGAAGATTCTCAACAAGTGGGAGATGCTGAAGCGAGCCGAGGTGAGAGCCGCTCAGGGGGAACCGGTGCTGGTCGCGGATCTCGAGCCAGCGCTGCGGTACTGGGGAGATATTTATAGTAAATAATCATAAGGATTGGTGATTCATTAAAGGGAGGCCACAAGCCTGGGTTGTCCGCCCTGAAAGCGGGCGCTCGCTGATGGATGCTTGCGGAACATGTCGCGGCCTGAGCTCCGAGAGCAGTCGACGCATGTTTTTCTCATCGACCTCTTCCTGACAGTCTGACATTCCTGTCGGTCCCCGGGGTCCTCAGTCTTCATGCCTCATACGTCACGGGCCAAAACCAGTCCCTGCTGCATGTGTGCAAACGCCTGGACATGGGAAACAATGTAGAGCAGCGGACATAGCGCAGATAGTGCGCGCCGTAAACATGCGACTGTTATTGTAAACACGACATCAAAGCACTGCGGATGTTTTACACCCGGACATTCAGACGATTTTCTTTCTTTCCAGGTATAGAGATTAGGTATCAGTTTGCATGTGCTGTTGGTTTATGTTCTCAAGTGAGTATTAATTCATACAAAAATGTTCTTAAGCCTTATTTACACAGACAACCTGACCTGCCTTTGTTTAACTGAAGCCGATTGGTGGTCGGACGTGTCCTTTATCTCGTCCTGCGTTTTTGAACTGAGCGGTCAAAAAGGCTTTTACTTTCTTTTTTGGTCAGGACAGTCGGTCAGAGGTCAGGGGGTGTATGAGGAGTCGCATGGTTTTTCTGTGCGTGCATGTGATGTCACTTTTACAAAAGAAGCTACCGCTTAAGCTGGGTTTTGGTTTTAGTTTTCGTTTGTCAGGTTTTTAATCGATGTGCTTTCGACACGGCGATCCCACCGCCTCTAGTTTCCTTTTTATAGCCCTGTGCTGGTGACAGCTGAGGCAGGAGGCGTTATGATTTCAGGCCCCCTGTGATGTCGGTCATCAGTCTGTCCATCCGGCCGTCCGCCCCATCCCCATGAGCAATCGGGCCTGGAGAGAATTGCCTCAAATTTGGCACATATGTCTACTTAAACTCGAGGATTAACTGATTAGAATTTGATGGTTAAAGGGCAAAGGTCACTGTGACCTCACAAAATACCTTTATGGCCATAACCCAAGAATCCAGATGCCAATTATGACACAATCCACGTCATGCTTTTTATTAAATTACACTGTATGTTTCTGAACGGACATGGATGTAAACTGCAGCTTGACTGCCCGGTGGAGCCGTGCAACTGCGAGGCAGTAATTGGAGCTTCTAACTGCATTACTGCTGCACTTCCTGTCCAGTTGTCATGTCTCGTGTCTTCATTACGTCGGTGCGGTGTTATACATGACAAAGACGTCAGCTTTCTGTGGCCGAAACCTAGCCCTGTTAATCAGGTTTCGGTCAGCGAGGGGGTTTTATGTTAAAGGAATGAGGTCAGGTCATTAGAAGCCGCCATACCTCGGCTACTTTAAAGAATATAAAGGCACCGCCAGGCAGCGCTGAGCTAAAAGAGGAGCCAGCATCCCCCCTGTTGAACTGTCCTCCAGCCAAGACACTGAACCCTTGTGAATTTAAAGCACGCGGCCCTGGAGAGGATCCTGACCTCTGACCTTCGAATGAATGAGCGAGGGCCAGAAGTGTCACATAGTACATTACACAAATACAGGCACCGCAGAATGTGGGACCCAGGGTTGTGTGACATCAGTAAGAAGAGGAGAAGATCAATGATCCCGCTTTTCTCTATTAAATTTGACCTTTTCTGCTCAAAAAACCGTCGAAGAACCACCTCAGGCAGAAGCACGAGTGGTGCAGGTGTAACATAATTCAGTTTGTGACATGTGACAGTGTGTGTCAAGTGTAGCGGATGTTTGTCTTTCTCCAGACGGCGTGTTTTCGGGAGGAGCGCGACGTGTTGGTGAACGGTGACTGCCAGTGGATTACCACCCTGCACTACGCCTTTCAGGATGACAATAATTTGGTAATACGGCATTTTCTTTCTGTGCGTGTGTGTCCATGAGCAGGAGATTTGTTTTTCTTTCCCACCCACTACCAGAGAGTGTTCTTTCCATGAGTTTCTTGCCAGGATTCTAACCTTAACTTCTCTCCTTCTGAGCACCGCCCCGCCTCCATACAACTCAGCACATTCACATTTTTGGCACTCTCCAAAGTTGCCGCCCACCGTTCGCTTCTGAGCAGCTCCACCTGCCACTCGCACCGTTTCACTCTTCGGTTCATTTTTAGATTACAGTTCCGCACGATGCCTGGCCAGCTGCCGGACTCTGACCGGCACATTCAGTTCTTACCGCAAAAACACAACATGATGTAGAATTGTAGGAAAACTGGGCCACAGGAGAGCGAGTTAGCTCCGTCTCTCTCTCTCCAACCTGACGATCTGCCCTCTCTGCGTGACCCTGAGCTCAGATGCCAGGACTGCTTGTCATTCCATTTCCCACATTCTCACAACAAATGCTTTGCCGTGGACACTCCCCAAGGCTTTAAAAATATACGCCGCTGCCCGTCCAGCCCTCTATTTTTAGGAGAACCCTCAAAAATTGCGAGTCGCTTGGGCGCTCGCTGCCTGGGTGCCCCTCTATATTAATGATACTGTGAGAAAAAAGGGAGGGGAGAGATGGAGGATGGTTACTGACTGACTATTTAGTTTTCTACATAAATAATCTCACTGTTTCACACTGTAATGTTTTTCCCCTCTAAAATGTCTGTTACTCTGCCGCACCTTTGGTCACGAATGATTTCCGCTCTCTCTTTCTGCCCGTCTCTTTGCCTCACCAGTATCTGGTCATGGACTACTACGTGGGTGGTGACCTGCTGACTCTGCTCAGCAAGTTCGAGGACCGACTCCCGGAGGAGATGGCCAAGTTCTACCTGGCCGAGATGGTGCTCGCCATCGACTCTGTTCATCAGCTACACTACGTCCACAGGTGAGGAGCGGTCTAATTATCTTCTGAGAGAAACAGTCGGAGCGGTGAGTCCCGATGATGGACGATTGGTGTGTTTATTCTTGCGGCGTGGGCAATTCTCCAGCTGCGGCGAACCACGGCAGCCAAGTGAAAATAAATGAAAACAGAGAGAGAGTTTGTTTGCACAGGTTTGTCTTCAGTCATCACTGAAGGTAGTCAGTACCACTGACTAATTACAGAGGATATTAGCTCGGTATCCTGTGTGTGTTATTACTTCACTCCTGAAAACGGACATCTGAGGTGAGGATTGTGTGCGAGCGTGTGAGAGGCAGGATTTCAGCGCTGTAGAAAGGAGCTGTTGTCGTTTCGTGTAATGTTTTTGTGCAGCTGTCATGTTAGCTGTTATTGTTCACTCATTTCTCCAACTTAAAAACAAGCGAAACCCCCTCCACGAGTGGTCACGGGCTCACGGAACCCCTTTTCAGCCAATAGGAGTTGCCCTCGGGAAAAGGAAATGAGGCCGCGGCAGACAGGAAGAGGTCACATCGCGGCCCGTTGGCGTAATTACAGCGTCGCTGTCGCCGGCGGTTCGTCGCAGCAATTTGGTACGAGGGGCAAAGGAAGGATGGATACACAGACGGGGAAAGATGAGAGATGTGTAGAAGATCAGGGTGGGTCAGAAAAGGAGTCAGATAAAGCTGGAGACTGGAGGAGGCCGGTGGGATAACACTCTGGGCGTGTCCGCAGCCGCTGTGATCTCTGGGAAGTCAGGCGGAGAGACGCGCGCTAAGAGACGACAACAGGGTAATGGACAGATGAAGGTATAAGGCTATAAGTAAAGCGACGGAGTGAATGAGAAGCGAGTGGGGAGCCACTAATTGCATGGTGTTATCTGGGGGCCGTGGGTGGGGGTTGGCAGCTGAGACGGAGAAGCGGATGGGAGGAGGGGACGGCGCTGTTTCTCTTTAAGTCCCCTCGTGGATGCTTTGGGACAGTAATGATGGGGTATGGGAGGTGCGTGGGTGGGGGTGTGGTGCTGTTAACCCCCCCCACACACACACCCCACCCCCACCACCATCAAGCACCACCCACCCCCCCCAACTTCTCCTTTGCTCTCACTTGCACGCATACTCGTGGGAGATTTGGTACGCTCGCTTTGTAGAGGGTGGGGACGGCCGGGCAGGTCCCCTGAGGAGGGTGTGTCCTGCTGACTGTGCCTGTCTGGTGTGTGTGTGTGTGTGTGTGTGTGTGTGTTTGGGTGAACGTGTTTGAGGGTGCGAGTTTATCTTGGTCATGATGTGTTTCCTATCTGTAAGGCTAAGTCAAAGGACAATGTGTCAGCCCTGTAATTTAAAGGCCCCAATGTCCATCCCGCGGAAAAAGAGCGTCCAGCCCGTATCCGTGGCTCACTTTCAGTGGCAGCAAACACACATAATTAGGCCACCATTTGTGAATAGAGATGGGCAGGTCGCGGCCGTACAGCGGCGCAATAGTTTCCTCGCCCCTCCTCCTGGGACTCGCATTTTCAGCGGCCCGCGATGCCAGTTTTTCCTGGGAAAAAATCCGAGGTCCATCTCTCATGTGACTCCGTGTCAGCTCCTCGTCCAGACGGTAAAATGCAATCCATGAGCGCAGTCCATAAAAATACCACGCTGGCCCCGAATATAAGTCATTAGCTATTTATAAGACCAGCCCCGCTTTTCCAACACAAGTTTTTTTCAGAAAACGACTTTTTCGGCAGGAACGAGCTGTTTCAAATAAAATGCAGCGGGCAGGTATCGTGTTTAACATCTTTCATACGTGCATCGTCCAGTCTCAGCAAAACTAAAAGACAAACGGCAGTGTGCAGCTGTTCTGTCGTGATTTAATAACAGCTGTGATATCAGTCATACATGGCCTTTGTGGGAATGTTCACCAGTCCAAGAATGAGGCCGTCGGCGCTGCTAACAGCCGTTCGTCATCTTCTCTCTAGCCTCGGTCACAGAAGCGATTGGAATGATGACTTCTGGCGCTCGGTATCTTTCAGACCGCTCTCCGTGAAACCTCTGGGCCGCTCGACAGATCGGCCGTCCCCCGGTGCCTCTCCGCTCTGGAGTCGCCGGGGGACTCGTCTGCGCTCGGCTGTAACGCGTTGCATCGTGGCAGCAGAGAACGTTACGCGGGCCATGTGAACCTCTGCTGTGTTAGACTGGGCTAACTAAATACCGTCAGTGCTGACTAATAAACAGACACGAAGAAACTCAGCAGCCCTTCGGCGTTAAAGCTGGGAACAAGCAGTACCGTCCACTTTTAAGGCCAACACAGTTCTTTGTATTCATCAATATCTTATCTTAATAATATAGCAGGGCGGACCTTCATTTTTCATTTGGTTTGTTGCCTAAAAAAAGTTTTTAAAAAAGTTAAAAAAAAAAAAAAAAAGACCAACAAAGAAAGCAACCCCCACCTACTCACAAAATACAGACAAGCCAGAGCTTGTAGGACCAGAAGGACTGTTTATTTTACATGTATATATTTCATGTATGTAGCAAAAGCTGCACTCGACAGGAGAAAAAACAATCTTGCTCACTGTTGGCCCACCGCCCACAGCCACCGAATACATGTGGAGCTGCTTAATGGCTGGCCACATCAGCAGCGTGGTATAACTCATCATATCGCCCATGCTGACATTATATTGTTTTAGCCTGTGGTCTCACCAAGCGCCTGCTCCCTCCTGTTTTTGTGTCGCAGCCGACCCGGTTGCCGCACCGTTGGCCCGCGTTCAAATGAATGTGTGTGTGACCCGGCTGGCGCTGATGAAGTTGAAAAGAGCCCCGGATGAAAGGCACGAGGAGGAAAGAGCTCCGAGGTCAACCTTCTGTCCCCCCTCAGCCCAGTCCCACGAGAGGCAGAGTGTGTTGGAGTCAGCCGCATAGGGAGACTTTGTGTGTGTGTGTGTGTGTGTGTGTTAGTGTTCATTTATTCAGTGGTCAGTGATCTGCGTGGCCTCCCAGAGGGGGACTGACAAACGTTTCAATAGGCCAACTCAGCATGGCTTTGTGCTGCCTAGCACCACATCTGTCTGCTGTGGCTGTGTGTGTGTGTGTGTGTGTGTGTGTGTGTGTGTGTGCGCGACAGGGGGATTCTGATAGTGAGTGGAGAGATGGGGGTTGGTACAGAAGTGTGTCTTTCTGTGTGTGTGTGTGTGTGTGTGTGTGTGTGTGTGTGTGTGTGTGTGTGGATGGCAAGAGGACCAGTTTTATTGGGCTTGCGTCAACAGGAAGACCAGTAAGAACACAAACAAAGTGAAATGAAATAAAATGTCACAGGAGGGCGTGGCTCGTCTCTTCTGACGAGGCTCTTTCTACTGTCGTGTGTTGTGTCATTGTGTGTATGTATGTGCTTTGATGTGTGTTTTCCTATTGATTGCAGGCTTTGTGTGTTTTATTGATCAGGGCCATGTGTCCCTTCACAGTCCAGTGATCTAAGCGAGAACAGGATTCTCTCTCTCTCTCTCAAACACACACACACACACACACACACACACACACACACACAGCACTGCACACAATGAACCAACATATATAACTTCCTGGATGTGAGCGGCGTCTCCAGTTTGATTGAACGGACACTTAATGTGAATATTGTAATAGGAAGACTGTGATAAGCCGGCTGAGTTGATGAGTCTGTGGCTTCCTCTGTGTGTGTGTGTGTGCGTGTGTGTGCGTGCGTGTGTGCGCATCCGTATCAAGTGATGCCAGAAGTCGCACATCAGCAGTTCTTTGACCCATCAGTTAACAAGCGCTTTGCCAGAACCATGTGGACATGGCTTGTCTGTGCAGTTTTCAGCGTTGCTGCAGGCCACATTGTGCTCGTGTGTGTCTGTGTGCGTGTGTGTGTATTGCGAGGTGGCATCCAGATGGCCCTCACAGATGGACGCTGCGGTCTTAGAAGCGATTACCGCCCTCTATTCTCGTCCCCGCGCCGCTCCTTAAGACCACGGGAGCCCTGTGACACAGTAGCCCAATTAGCCGCGCCAAACTAGCCTAGCCTAGCTTAGCATTTCCCACCTTTCTGGGGTTGTCCATGCGTGCGGGGCTGAACGGGAGTCGGCCCTTGTGCCGTTAGCCTCCTGCGGTGTTAGCCGGGGGGCTTTTGTGAGAGAGGAGGTAAAGGAGGAAGGGGGCAGACATGCTTCTGCTGCTAACAGGAGAGAGAGAGAGAGAGAGGGGAGTGGGCAGACAGGGGCTTTGCCTGAGTGCTAAATGGTTTATCAGGAGCAGCACCCCGCTCCCTGACTCCCGCCATGCTGTTTGTCTGCCACGCGCACATATGGCAGGGCAAGGGCCGACTGACGCTGCCTGCTCTTTGGCAGACCAGAAGTCTTGGGAGCAGATTAAGGCCTTCCAGTAACACAGTCACCTGCGTATGCACACACACACACACACACACATACACACCTACAGGTCCGCGTGCTCCTCATCTCGTCCGAGCGTTGCAGGACGTCATTCATGATTTGCGACTTCGTGACTTCCTGTCTAGGTGATCCAAGTCTCTGTGTGCAGAGGTCGAAGGCCTGTCAGGGTGATGGATGGCCCCGCTCTTCGTTATACCTCACTCTGGGAAGCGGAGACAAATTTATTTAAGTTGGAAATTGTATTCACCAGCTTAAATATATCGCATTACGCTTGTGAAAGTTTATTAAAGCCTGTGTTTATTTACTGAAGAGGATGCGTTATTTCTAGTGCAAAGCATGATGTCCATCAGGCGACTCGGGCTGCGACTGCAGCAGCCCGGGTTCAGGGGTGCCGGCCGCCGCGCTACAGATCTGCCGCCGCAGCTGGAGGATGTTTCCATTTAGCGAAGCGGACCCGACATCTCCTCCAAAAACGCCGAAAAAAGATTCCAGAAGTTCTGTTTCTAACATTTCGCCATTACAAGCCAACAGCCGCGAAATGTTTTCCAGCGATGGTGCCCAAGTTTTGTATCCTCCCTCTCAGGCCTTACATTATGTCCAGGTTTTGAGTTGTTAGGTGAAGGTTCACAACAGAGCTGTGTCAAGTCCAAGATAAACGTGCTTTTAGAGACGGTAAAAATGTTATCGCGTAAGATCTTAATCCCCCATCTCCGACTTTTTATGCTCTCTCTGATAGTTGGACCTTGAGCGTACATCATGTCGGCTGTTTATGCCTGTCCGTGCCTGCCAAGTTCACGCTCGCTCGCGCTGGTTGCGTGAATGTGTGCACTTGGGTACAGTATGTGGTTTCCATCCAAAATGCTACATGCAGTATCCAGTTTGGAAAGTGATGTCCAATCTGGAACTCATCAGCGAGCTCTGTATAAAGCCTTCTAAGCAACCCACCGTGCAAACGGCGATTTGGGGAGTGTCAATTTATACGTTTCTGGGGCCCCTTTGAATTTTTACACGTCTGCACGAGTCACATATGTGCGTGTTTGACTTAAATCCGTGGTTTTGTAGGTTGGTTCTTCGGTGGCGTCTCTGCAGCGGAGAGATAGCCGGCCCACCCCCCGCACCAGCCCCCACGAGACACTTCTATTAACACTCCTGGAAAATGACAGGGGCTTCACATGTGGCTTTGAAGAGAGCTCTAGATGAAGACAGAAACATCAAACGCATCTTCAAAGCCAACTTATGTCTGGAAAAAAAAAAAAAAACCCTCTCCATTAGGCTTGGGCACTAGTTTCATGTCTTTATTAAGCAGATGAAAAAAAAAAAGAAATGTCAAGTGGAATGTGGGAATTTCATTAGCTGTAACTGAAAAACAGAAAATGATCTAATTAACCGGAATTCGCTTTGTGACGTCTTTTGAGACTTCGCCACATCGACCGCCCTCGTCGGGAGCCCGGTTTAAAAGGCCACGAGCGGAGCCATCGCCATGAGCACAGACGGAACATGAGGCGTGCGGTTGGATGAGCAACGTCGGCTCGAGGCCGCCCTTCGGCCTCACCTCCGTGACGTTTTCAGTCGATCGTGCACTTTTTGCGAAGTCACCCCCTCTTCTCGTCCGTGTTGTCCGCACCGCTGCTCCGTTGGCGTGTTCGCGCTTGAGATGCGGGGCGGGGAGCGCGGGGGCGTGCGCTTGTGTTGGACATCAGTTGTATTATTTTAAGCCGGGTCGCGCTCGCATCAGCGGACAGAAATAGCAGCTCGTCAGTTTTGTAACCTCTTGCGTCAGCGTCTGTTTAGCTGACTTATGAGTTAGGCATCATCCCAGCAACCAGCGTCTTCGGGTGTTGCTGCATGTACCGCGTGCATTCACACCGCTGCGCTGTGCCTCTTGCAGCGTGTCAGGGTGCAGCGTGCGGACGGCGGGGCCTCAGACACGGGGTTCGCCGGGGTCTGCCCTCGGGGGAAATCAGCGGAATGGTCAGACAGGGACAGACGCTATATTTAGTCGGCCCGCTGGGATACAGTGACATCTCTGTTTCATGCCCATTCAGGCCAACGGTCAGCGGGGTCGCTCGGTGCGTTTTGACAGCGATCGTAGCGTGGATTCCAACCAAATATACCCATAAATCAAAACATTAACAGCCAAAAGGTCACAGATGGCACAAGCGCCGGAGGACTAACTGTTCCTGGAATTAGTCAAGAAACACAAGCTGAGGGTCGCCCACCGGAGACTGGATTAGACCTGCATTAGCACTCTCAGACCGCCGTGTAAGACAATAGCACCAGCAGCCCGACGTGAACCACCTGTCGGTGACCACCTGTTTAACATGCTGGAAGATGGCCTGCACGTCGTTCCTTACAGGATGGAACCAGAACAGTTAGGAGAGACATGAAGTGAGCATCGCTTTGGTGACTCCCAGGAAGTAGACGACCGTTTCATTAAGTTCCAAATAATGCAGAACTCGCACAGAACTAATTCCCTGGACAAACGTGTCTTAGAAATGTCACCTGTGTTGGGTGGAGGCGCACATGAAACTCACACCGGCCGAAAGAACTTTGACGATTAGTTAACTAGGTTTAAGGAATAGTCGATCGGCAGGAGTAATAATCTGAAGCTTTCGAGTTTTTCAAGCTCATGCTGGGGGGTTTGCTGTTCGATGTGTTGCTTAATGTGTTGGCTCAGCATCTTTGGGTGTTAGGAAACAGTAGTCAACAGTCTTAACTTTTATTTCTGCTATTTTATAATCCAAATAATAAATTAAAAATGAGAAGGATTCCTGCCTCTGTGGCCACCAACCAAAAGCTGCAACATTTGTCAGTGTCTTCTCGCCGTTCCGACGGCCCCCTCCCGCTCTTAAAAGTTAGTTTACTGTTCACATAGTGAAAGTAGCTGAGTAATCCTGAGGCGTTCCAGCTGCCGAAGCTGCGAGACACAAAACTGTTGGGCTGTCTCGCAATTAATCCCACTCGCTGGACTCCAGCCACGGTCCGTATCTATATTCTAAACATCTCAGCAGCAGTAGTAACGCCGAACAGATGCAGATCGACAAGAAAAGTCTCCACACACCACACACACACACACACACACACACACACACCACATCTGTAAAAGAATGTGCTGTCAGTGACCACCCCCCCCCCACCCCACCTCCACCCGGCCCGTCCTCTGTTCACAAACACAAATATTGTAGGGAAAGGGAACAGGGGAGTGTGTCTGTTTAGGACACAGGGTTGGTTTTGTTGGGTTTTTTTTGCAGAGTGGGAGTTTGTTTGTGCGCTGCATATTTCCTCAAACAGAGTGCATGTTCGAGTGTGCTTTTAATCTGTGTCCTGCGCACACACACACACACACACACACACACACAGCTCTGGCTATTTCCAGCGCTCATTCCTTCTTTTGGTCAATTTAGGGCTGTCACGCTGCTGAAAATGTAATGCAAATGTTTCTGGATTGTTATTCACGAGCTTCTCAAGCACATTAAAACACGGTTATGCAATGTAATTTGATGATAATTGGCGGGGAGTTGCGCCGTAACACGAGATCAGGCTTGTGTGTGTGTGTTTTTGGATGTCCCATACGTATTGTTTTGTTTGGAAGACTCGTCTTGTTTCTTCATGTTCTTCATTCTTCTCCGAGGAATCACTCGCTTAATTTGCTTTCCCTTCTTTTCTCTCTTCCTTTCTCTCGGTCTTCTCCCAGGGACATCAAGCCCGACAACATTCTGCTGGACATGAACGGCCACATCCGCCTGGCCGACTTCGGCTCCTGCCTGAAGCTGATGGAGGACGGGACGGTGAGTTTTTTGGGTTTTTTTTTTTTTACACACTGCTGCTGATGCGTCCTCCTCCGGTCCAAAGCAAACATACCAGAGCTTCGCTGACCTCCTTGTCAACCCCCGGGGGTCTCCCAGGAGGAGCTTGTGGTTCAGCTGCTTGGCTGCGTCTGCAGTTTATGATTCAGACAATTCTCCGAGCAAAAAAAAAAAAAATCCCTTTCCCCTCAGGCTTTATATAAAGGAAAACTGACAGGATGAAATGGATGATCAAAGAGGTGCCTGGGCTTGTTCCTCCAGTGCTGATACAGTGATGAGGTTATATGACCATTTGCACAAATAAATTCAGTGGTTGCTGGATGCTCTTTAAGACTTTGTTGTAGATTGAAATGTCCAGATTGAAGTTTTGAGTGATGAGCGTTTCTTTGGAGCGTTAAAGCGACTTACCGACTAATACAGGGAGACGGTACCAACAGACGATGGCTCCAAACTCCAGCATCTGCTTTTTCTCTTCCACTGTACAACTTTTGGTACTTAAATCATGGATAATCATTTCAGAAAATTCACATTTTTACACTTTGAAATGTTCAGACTGGCCGCTTTGACAGGGGAATTCATCCTGCAGTGGGGGTCTGAAAGTTCAATATGCTCTTTGTTTGGTTGTTTGCTCTTGCTGGAGTGGTGGTATTTACCCCGCGTGCTTCCAAGACTTCAGCCTGTAACTCATCATCATCCTCATTATCACTCTTATTGCTGCAGCCTGCAGGCGGAACTTTAAAATGTACGGCCTGTTCTTGTTTTATGTGAGAATTTGTCTCATATGTGACGCTCCTTTTTTTTTTTTTGCAATCAGTTACTGACTTGTCCCTCCATTAGGTCCAGTCCTCCGTGGCGGTTGGGACTCCAGACTACATCTCCCCAGAAATACTCCAGGCCATGGAGGACGGGAAGGGCAAGTACGGGCCCGAGTGCGACTGGTGGTCCCTGGGCGTCTGCATGTATGAAATGCTGTACGGCGAGACCCCTTTCTATGCAGAGTCCCTGGTGGAAACCTACGGGAAGATCATGAACCACAAGGTGAGATGACGATGTGCGAGGTTCATTTCAAACGGCCTGCACGTTTACAGAAGTGCAATGTTGTCATCTCAATGCCTTTTATTTGCACAGGAGCGATTTCAGTTCCCACAGCAGATATCAGACGTGTCGGAGGAAGCAAAGGATCTGATTCGCCGGCTCATTTGCAGTCGAGAGCACCGACTGGGCCAGAACGGCATCGAGGACTTCAAGCAGCACCCTTTCTTCACTGGTACAGGCCGTGTGTAACTTCACAGCGTCTTCTATGATTTGAATCTTCTTTCTATTTCCTTATCTATCATATTTATTCTAAGCATTGCACATAGTTACGTTGTACTGGATCTGGTGCCTCTATCACTTACTAGATTGTTTTCATATATAGTCAGTTGTCCCCTCATATAACACTGCAGCCTCTCTTGTGTTCAGGCATCGACTGGGACAACATCCGCATGTGCGAGGCCCCGTACATCCCAGAGGTCAGCAGTCCTACAGATACCTCCAACTTTGACGTGGACGATGACTGTCTGAAGAACTCGGTAAGGGGGCCGCTCAGGGTTCGACACGCGCGCTGGCACATATCACGTGAGACTCGCAGCCTCTTCGACCGACGAATTTCTCCGCTTTCTGTCGTGTTTTTGAATCGTTTTCCAGGAGACCATGCCCCCGCCCTCACACACCGCCTTCTCGGGCCACCACCTGCCCTTTGTGGGCTTCACCTACACAAGTAAATGGTGAGTGTTACCAAGGGAAGCTGATGTATAAATGATATATAAAATATTATTTGAAGCCACTGCCTATATATAAAGATAATATAAACTTCAGATCGGTTTCTTCCTTTCTTCACACTGGAAGAAATGAGGTTGAGAAAAAGTAAGCTAATTAAAGCGGTGAAAATGGATGAGAATAAAGAGAGCTGAAATAAGCGTGATTATAACTTTCTACTATATAATTTTTTCTTAAAAAGCAGATTGCTCAGACAAGTCTTCTCACTGCATACATTTGTATCCCTCCTCCTAAAGAGGCATGGTGTTAAATTAGCCTCCCTCGCTAATGAGGGGATTTTTTTTCAGGACATGCTGTAGCTCTTCACACCGAACTGTTACCCCTGAGAGAGCAGCCAGTCGCTTTCTTATCTCCTCGTGGCTCAGCGATTTCTTTTCCCCCACCCTGTCTCCCTCTCTCTCTTCGTGTCGTTGTCGTTCCTTCTCCACCCCAGCCCCTTCTTCTTCTTCCATGACTCAACGTCCTCCTATCTTTCAACTCATCACTCTGTCGGCGTCTCTTTCCTGTCTCCCCTCCCCTGCTGTTTCTCTGCCATTTCCTCCCCGCCTCGTTCGCTGCCTTAACCAAACACGTGGAATTTTCTTTCAGTGTTCAACAGTGTTAATGGCCCTTTCTCAACTCAATAAATATTGTGTTTTTTTTGGTTCCCTAGTCACGAATCTTCTCATTCATTTTTTACCCACTTCCTTCACCCTCCTTATCGCTGCTGCTGGAATTACTCTCATGCCTCCAACGCCTTCTTTCATCATGATCTTACTCCTTTTCCCTGTAGCACCCTGTCTGACCGGGGTTGCCTGCGACAGCTGGGGGGGGAGTCGGGCAAGGTGGGCCAGGACCAGCTGGACTTGGACGTCCAGCGCAGCCTGGAGGACAGCTTGGCCACCGAGGCCTATGAGAGGAGGATCCGTCGCCTGGAGCAGGAGAAACTGGAGCTGAGCCGCAAGCTGCAAGGTGAGGCTGAACCCGTCTGGCTGTGAGCATGTGTGCGAAATCACACAACCACGAGAGTGAGGGCAAACATTAATATATTAATGTGTTTTTTAAAAAAAAAAAGCATGCACACACACAGCCATTTTCTCCTCACACCTGCGTTTTTGGTTTAAAAAGAAAAGAGAGCGTAACTGAGGCCTTTATCGGACGTTTTTGCAGAGTCGACTCAGACGGTGCAGGCGCTGCAGCATCCAACAGGCGAGGGCCCCATCAGCACTAACAAGGAGGTGGAGATCAGGAGTCTGAAGAGCGAGATCGACATCCTGAAGAAGCAGATCGCCGGTCAGGAACTATTTATTCATATTTAGCTGAGCTTAGCAGCATTCAGGACAGGGAACTACCTTCACAGCCCAATTTGAGTTTTAGGGTCAGGGAAGAAAATAAACATCAGCAAGTTTTACCAACCTTTTCATTTGTACTTACAATTTTTATACATATTTGTCTGCGCCCCAGACTCAGGACAGCTAGAGAAGCAACTGGAGGACGTGACATTGGCCCGCAGAGACCTGGAGGACTCATCTAAACACATTAAAACTCTGGAGAAGCAGCTGAAGAGCCTTACGCAGGAGAAAGATGATATGCACAAGGTAGAACCAGGATTTCCTTCGTGTTTGTGTGTACTGTGCCCACCCTGCTCTCCTATAGCAACAAAACGTACCTTTTGGTCTAGAGGAACCGCAAACCGCGTTTTTCGTCCAAAGAATGTTTTTGCTTTGTCAGTCAAGAATTGCCAAGATTGTGTTTGAAAGTCACTGCGGGAGTCTTACCTCCTCTGTCCCTGCCGCGGGCAGGACCTCGCGGAGGCCAACGAGAAGCTGAAGTCTCAGTCGAAAGAGCTGAAGGAAGCCCACAGTCAGAGAAAAATGGCCATGCAGGAATTTTCAGAGCTCAATGAGAGACTCACAGACCTCAGGTAAAACCCGCTGCGTCTCACCATTCTCTCAGAACAGAGACACCCGAACTTCCTCGTTTCTCCGCAGTCACAGCTTCCCATTGAGAATTTTAGTGCCATATTAATATTGACTACTGAAATACACACACTTAGTGTCATACATGTATAGAAATATGTTTTTCACACAAATTTTCTAAGAAATAATCAGTCATGCCATCTCTCCCGCTCAACGCGTGTTACTGTGACTGAACTCAGGTCGGCGAAGCAGCGCCTGGTTCGCCAGCTGCGCGACAAGGAGGAGGAGATGGAGAGCCATAGTCAGAAGGTTGAGGCTCTCCGCCTTGAGGTGCGAAAGGCTGAGAGGGCCAAGAAGGAGGTAGAGTAGTCCCCCTGTGGTTGCTAGCATGCCCTGTTCTGTCTCCATTCACTGGTTGGTGCACGATTCAAACTTCTCCTGCTGTCTGTGTATCGTACTTCTATCACCTCTTCAATTTTTTTCTATATATTTCCCATGAATATTTATAGATTAGATTAGAAAAAATGTTGCAGTAGCATAATTCTGATGTAAAAATATTATTTTTATATTACAGATGTTTCTTTTTCTTGTTAGCTGCAATTTAAATGTTTAGCTTTTGCACGTTTTTGAGGATATTTCTCTAGGTGTGCTCATGTTCTAAATATAAGATGGCTACCTCTGCTCCTGAGGAATAAATTGTGCCTGACGTATAATTTCCTCCAATCCATCCTCAGATGGAGGCGCAGGCAGAGGAGCAGGCGGGCGAGGCTCAGAAAGAGAGGAAGCTGAGAGAGCGGAATGAGCAGTACAGCCGACAGCTGGAGGAGGAGCTGGAGGGGCTTAAGGTGAGTTTGCAAACACACACAGCTGAACGACAGCCTGTCCTCCCGCACGGTCTCTTTTGCAGTATTTCAAAACCCTCCTCAGCTCGGTTACTCAGCCTCACCGGCCCCCGCTCTTCTCCGTATTCCCACCGCTGCCCAGTTGAAACAGGCCGGTCCGTCCGCCGCTCCGGCCTCGGCCGACCAGGAGGTGGGACGCCTGCGCGGAGACCTGGAGAAGAAGACGCTCCTGTACGAGGAGGAGCTGGCTCGCAGGGAGGCGCAGCACAGCACCGAGCTGAAGGCCCTGCGCAAGGAGCTGAGGGATGCTGAGGGCCAGCAGCTGGCCCTGCAGAAAGAGATCTTGATGCTTAAAGACAAGCTGGACAAGACTCGCCGCGAAAGGTATTTATCAGTTTTTCTCCTTCTGCTAGTGTAATTCCAGCATTTGATACCAGTTTTTATTCTGACTTATTTTTTTGGTTGTTTATTTTTGTCAACTGCACAATTAGTGGCATTGTTGCCAGTGTCCTACAAAATCTATGTCTAAATCATTATTATTTCTCTTTGTTGCCTTTTTCAGTGATGATTCCATGAGGTAATTAGAGTTCTACTAAAAGTAGCTTAATCCCCTGTCTGGTATAAAATGTAGTATAGTAATAAAATGTAGTAACTGTGAAGTACAGTCCAGGTAAACTCATTTCACATAAACTGCATTAATATCACAAGTTTCATCCTGAAGATGTGAAAGTAAGTTTCCTTATGAAATGGTTGATGATACAAGTGGCCAGAATGAGAGTTTTATGACATATCGACAAATTAATTTCTTCTGGCAAAAGAATGGAAATAACTTGGCAGAGTGAAACCCTGGACCTTTTCCCCCGCCCAGCTAGTATGACTGAGCATGTAGTTTAACAGCTCAGCAGTTTCTTGTTTACCTCAGCCTCTCACATTCCACATATTTCACGTTAAAAGCCAAGCAGAAGCCGTGACAGCGCTCTATAGATTATACAGTAAACGGTTGCACTTGAACTGAAACAACATAGCGACTCATGAAACGGAGCTACCGCGCCTTTAAGCAGTAAGGCTCGATGAAAGCGCATAACGCTGAACCTCTGACGGTAAAACGAGGGCGAAAATGGTCGAACAAGGCGGAAAACATTCGGTCAAAATGCGCCAGCTCTGATATTAAATACCAAGCAATGAGAACTTATTTTTCCGCCGCAGACCCCCTGGTAGCTACTCAGGGGCACCTGATCCCACTTTGAGAACCGCTGGTTTAATCAAATTTTAATAAAATCTTGTTTTGGAGGAGAAAGCTTTAGAGCCGTGTTTTCGTAGCCGCCTCCCTAACCTTCCTGTCTGGTGTTACCGACATATTATTCTCGCTGCTTTCTAATTCGTTTTTAAACACGCCGCTGTATCAGATTCAAAGCAGCATTAATGTGTTTGGGCTGAATAATGTGTACCTGGTCTTAGCACCGAGCCTCAGATCTCGGTCCTGTCAGAAACGCGTGGAGCCCGAGGGCCCACACAAGAGCCCAGGCGTTCCGAGGGAGGTTGACTGTGAAACTGCTGAACGTTTGCCTGTATGTACGATGTGTTTGCACTTATGATGTTATGAAACCACCGCACTTAGATTATTTTATAGATTATGCTGATGTAGAGTGACTGTTCAAAGACCAGCGTCTGAGTTTAGGAGGCAGAAAACCATTCCACAAAACCAAAATCTCTGGATGAAATCCCTTTTTTTTTTTTTTCAAAGGCCCGAGTTGGTATTCACGTTAAGATGACAAAGTCAAGAGTCGAGACTGGATTTCCTGTTGTAAATTATGGTCAGGGAATAAATGTAAGTTTATACAATGGCACGAGTTTTAACAAACCGTGTGCGCGTGCGTGTCTCCTGCAGCCAAAGCGAGCGGGAAGAGTTTGAGACGGAGTACAAGCAGAAGTATGAGAGGGAAAGAGTCCTGCTCACCGAGGAAAACAAGAAGCTGTCCAGTGAGCTGGATAAGGTGAGATATCTGTTCACATATACACACAATGGAACACAAATCACCCTGAAAACAGGCACCGCTCCAGCACAAGCTGGGTCTCTCTCTCTCTCTCCCTCTCTCTCTTTCGCAATCGCTCCTTTTCATCTGTGTTTTCCTGTCTCGCTTTCTCAGCTTCTTAATCTAATGTTTATCTCTGTGACACACACACACACACGCACGCAGAAAAACACAATTCCCCTAACCCCAGGTAACCCTCGCGGTCAGCCCAAACTCTTTCATCACATTCCTCCCTCCACCCCCTCTCTCTCCCTCTCAGCCGTGCCAAAGAAATCACTGTTCAATATCCCCCATAAAAACACCCTGTAGCCTCCTACACAGTCAGATGGAATGACTCTCTGGATTACGCGCTGTTGACTTTGGAAACGGCTCGTGGAAGTTCAAAAAGGCTCCCAATTTAAACAGTGTCTCCGAACCGGGAAGGCATTTTGACATATGGAATAAAATGTCAGCGTGTTGTTTTTAAAGTCTGCGACTGATAAAAGGGAAACTATCTCGATGAAAACGGGGAGAATATGGATGTGGGTGCCACTGGAACGCCAGCGCCCGGCCCTGTAATCATTTAACGTATAACATTATTTGACTTTTCTGAAAAATGGTGTTTTTGAAAGACGAGGCTGGACTCGCTCCGCCCACGCGCCAGTAGGTTCTCCGATGCCTTCTGCTTGGCTCGTCTTGTTTTTCTGAAGGAGCCACGAAATTTCCGCAGTGTTTGCTCAGCGGCCGAATCAAGCCAGTCCATCTTCATTCATAACGGTTTGTCAGTGAGGGGAGAGCGAGCGTGCGAGTGCGGAGTTTCATTTTCGCATCTGACAGGATCAAATTAGACACGAATGTGTGGCGAGGACACAGAAGTTCGTCCAGGCTCTCCCCAGCTGACTGCTCGCATCGACGTGAGCGGGACTTCCAGACACTGGGCTTCGGTCGAGAACATTTTTATGTTCTTACCCTAAATCTCTCTAAATCCTTTTTTTTTTTTTTTTCTTTGAGGCTGGCCCGTACGGGTCTTTGGAGTCAGACCCATTAGGCTCCCTTCACTGCACAAACTTGTCATGAATTCCTTGTTTCGGCCTGATGAATGCCATCTTTTTCATCAAATTCAGCGGCGTCAGTCGGCGCTGGAGGTGACCCGTGTAACGCACATTACCACGGCTGTCTGCGCTGTCATCGCAGAGCCGCGGAAGACGCAGAAAGTGAATGATTTGACATGCAGCTGGAAGTCAAAAACATTTTGCTGGAGTGAAGCAGCCCATGACTAAAGTGAGAGGAGTGTCAGGGGGATGTTAAAAAACAGGCAGCTGTTAGAGTGTGGCAATAATTCTGGCAAAAAACTGGATGTTCGTCGTGGCAAAAACCAATCTGTGAACGCGATCCTGTCGTCGAGCCTCTCAGTCAATTCAAGCCACGACGGACACCATGCCGATTAATCGATTAATTTTTATTAGCTGTTATAAATTGTATGTTGAACAAACGTTTTCCCCTTGTGAACAAGCCTTTTCCTTAAATCATTCGTACATGGCACTGTACAACGAAATTGTTTGTATGAGCAGTTTTTCCACTTGCTCGTTGTTTTGGGTTTTTTGTTTGTATTAATGACTTCAGGTGAGATTAAAGCCACATCCGCAGGTTAGACACATTATCTGATGGTCATTTCCACACCCGGGTAGAAACCCGTGCGGCTCAAGGTGTGTGTTATAACTGCTACGTCACACCTGGGTGCAGAAAACATTATTATGAAACAGGAGCCGCTGATTATTCAATCCCACGTTTCCCCACAAGTCCTGAAAACCCTCCAAAGCATCTCTTCCTGTCTGAGATGTGTCCATTGTTGATAAAATGTCAGCAGCGGTGAAGCAAAGGCGCCTTGAGCGATCTAGTATATTTCAAACAATACAGTGTGTTTCTGACGAGGTGTGGTGTCTGTGTTCTCTTGAGCAACCCGGATTCCTCCACTTAAATGTAGTCATATATGATTTCATCACTGCAGAGTAAAACATGTCTCTCGACGCCGACTACACCCCATGTTTGCGTCGATCTCAGTGGCTCGACATCGTTTAATGACCCCGACGCTTCCACACATCCGTTGGCGGCCGGCTCCGGCGTTGGAAAGCAGTTGCAAAACAATTTTAAATTACAGTCTTAGCTCGCGTGTTACATCACAGCATCGACCGTTTCAAAACACCGACATTTGCGCCCGCAAAGCGAGGCGTCTAAGCAAACAGCATGTCAGTTTGAGACACGCAGCGATGACGGATACGTCTTCACACACCTCTCACGGTAAAGGATTTATCAGCCCTCCCCATCTCTTTGTGACAAGGTGATCAAGGTAATTCATGTCACCTGTCAGCGGCTTTATTTGATTTTCTTCTGCTTCGCTGCGTCAGTGAATTTCATTGATATCATTTCCTGTTATTTAAACACCTTGGCACAATTTCTGATCTTTTAGCTTGTCATCCATCTTAACGCGGCGGCTGTGCTCGTTTCCTCAGCTGACGAGCATGTTCGAGAAGGTGAGCGGCTCCAACCGGCAGCTGGAGGAGGAGATGAGGGAGCTGGCGGACAAAAAGGAGAGCGTCGCTCACTGGGAGGCCCAGATCACAGAAATCATCCAGTGGTGAGACACTGTTACGCACGGGCAGCCAACTTCCTCACATGTCGCGAATACTTGCTGAAGCGTGTGCTCTGCTGTCTTATGGATGCTGTAGCACAAAGTGAAAGCCGGCTACTAAAGTGCACACACACACACACACACACATGCACGAGGTTGTGTGATCACCAGTGTATTGGGTTCCTCCATGCAGTGTAACTGCAGCATTGCTTGCATATCTTTGAAGATCTTGGAGCTCCTTGACCCTCCCTTCCTCTCAGATCACTTCCCATTGCAGCTGACACCTCGCCAGCTGCTCGGCCTCCCTCTGTTGGACTGGCCTGCAGTCTCCACATAGCATACATACCACACACACACACACACACACAGACATACTTTTCAAACATGTACATACAAATGTAGTCTGGAATGTACTTTTAAAAGAATTCAGTGATCCACGTTGCCCCCTGATGGAGATGTTGTGCTACTGCAATGGCTAAACCAGGAAATATGAGGCCTCAGTGGGGAAAATATTACATGTAACGTAAGGCTCTCATCACGACAATTTTTTTTTTTATCATCAAAATTGTGTACGCCTTAAGTGTAAAGTGTGTGTGCATGTGTTTGAGTTAGAGTTAGCCAGGTTTATACTTTCAGCTCTGGCAGTGTTTATTCACTGCCCGGGATGAGTGAGTTGCCTGAAGACTGAACGTGTGCCCGTGTCTGTTTGCGTGTCTGCACTTCATGATGTGGAAGCGATGATAAGTGTGTTTTGGGGTCACAACACCCAAAGAGTATACAGCCATGTCAGGTTTTCTGAAAGGTAGCGTTTACATGATGCGTGTGTTTGTTTTCCATTCGAGCTCCTGAAGGATGTTTGTAGAAAGACTCTCAAGAGAAAACCTTTCGACCGTGAGCGTGATTATATGTTGAGATTTTACTCAAAAATAACTTAATATACTGTCAAAACAGTTATCAGGTTCTTTTTTTAGGCCATTGGTATTTATGGGTATGGGTGAAATGTGGCATTTGGAGTGTCTTTGCGTGCAGAGTAATGCAAATATGTGTTTTTGTGGGTGTGTGCCGCAGGGTGAGTGATGAGAAGGACGCTCGGGGCTACCTGCAGGCTCTGGCCACTAAGATGACAGAAGAGCTGGAGGGACTGAGAAACACCAGCCTGGGAGCCAGAGCCACGGTGAAATACAAACACTTTAATTTCAAATGCTCTAGAGGGTGCTGAGTCAGATAAAATGCCTGTGCAGGTATTCTGTGCTTATGAACTGAAGTTAGTTTATTTTTTTTTAAAAGCAACTGTGTTTTTGTAGGATCCTTCAATTGATGTTAAATAAGATGAGGTTTCATTTGTCACTCTTTTGCATTTTGCAATTTTTTTAACATGTTGACAAAAAAGCAAAAATCACAAACAGCCTGATAGTTCCTCCTGTTTCATTTCTCCTCTGGTCTCCATTTTTCATTGACTAACCTTCCTCCCTCTGTCTTTCAGGACCTGCCTTGGAAGATGCGCCGTTTCGCCAAGCTCGACATGTCGGCCCGTCTGGAGCTGCAGTCAGCCTTGGATGCTGAGATCAGGGCGAAGCAGGGCATCCAGGACGAGCTGAACAAGGTCAAGGCCAACAACATCTCCACAGAATGGTATGGACACTTTACAATAGTGGCTGGAAAGTTCTTTTTTCACCCATTTATAAATGGTTAGGTTTTATGCATACGTTTTCCAACGTACGTTGACCAAAGCCTGAGTTAGTATTTTATCCATTGTTGTCCCCGATCCACCAGTAAACTGCAGGAAGTGGAGAGTAAAAACCAGGAGCTCCTGGCTGAGATCGACAGGCTGAAAAAGGAGACAGAGGAGCTTCGGCTACGAAGAGGTAAATATTTCAAATGATCTTTCTATTGAAACAAACAGAATACTTTTGAAAATGCATTGAATGATACAGTAATTGTACAATCTCTCTATATATTGGGTGTGGATGGTTGACTTCACGATGTGAAACTTTTCGTGAGAGATTATCGCTCTACAAGAGGGTTACACTACAATCTGGGACCCAAATTAGAGGGTTTTGCATCAGCCACCCATATTTGTGAATTAAAATCATGTGCTGTGTACATGAAAATGTATTGTTTCTTCGGTCATATGAAACACCACCCACTTCTTAGAACACAGTCCTGTGACTCATTTTTGTTTAAGTCAGCCTTTGATGTTTTAATATCATGTACTTAACTGCCGTTCTGTTACTTGTTCTGTGTCTTTAGGTGTCAAGCACCAGGATTCCCAGAATTCCTTCTTGGCTTTTCTCAATGCCCCCACCTCAGCGCTCGACCAGTTTGATGTAAGTATTGAACAAAAGAATCGCTACAGGGGCTGGTGTGATTATATAGTTGATGTGAGCCACCAAATATCTGTCAAGATTTAAGAATTGAATTCGACAGCCATGACCCACTTGGAGATCATAAATTTCATAAAGCTGCTGTTCACTATTATTTTCTCTGTGTTTTTCTTCATGCTTTTGTTGTTTGTGTTCACATGAATTTTCCCAGATCTTTATTTTTGTTTTATCTTTTTTGGCTGTTTCCTTGCTTCGCTCTCTGGTACATCAGGACTCTTATTCCTCATCCTCATCCTCTTTAATTGAGTTTTGGGAAGACGTAAGTTTATGTTGGTCAGGTGGAGGTCAATGTATGTTTGTATAAACTGTACCTGTAACAGTAGCTATGTGCTGTAGAACTGTGGGCAGAGGTCCTAGATGAGAAAGACAGTGTTAGATGTGTGAGTACATGCATCTGTGAGTGTGTGCCCGCGCATCACGAGGAGGAGACGAGCCACTGCAAAAAATGTCAGTCTTGTCATTTTAACAAGCTCGAAAATCTTATTTTTCTTAAAATAAAAAGAAAAACATCCAAAGAGATAATTTTTTTTTTTTTTAAAAATTGTACTTACATTGAGTGGAATGAAATTGTTCCACCCAAATAGAAGTCTTAATTTTTGCTTTAAGAAGAATAAGGTGCTTGAATAGCTTGAGATAATATTAGATACAAACATTTTTTGATGTGGACATTTTTTCTATAATCAGTTGCTTATCTCATCCTCGTTGGCTAGTGGAATGGCTCTACTTTAGCTTCCTAGTGCTAGGGCTTAAGTTGAACAGAGCCACAAAGTACGTTATCGAAACCCTCCATCTACTATTTATCGCTTTTTCATACAGAAAGAGAACTTGAGTAGTCACCGTGCTCCATACAGACTTTCCCAAGCCGCTCCCTCCCCATGACTGCGTGCATTTTTACCATCCGCATCCATTCACCCTCTTCAGTCTCTATCCTCAGTTAAACCCTGTCCAACACACAGCAGTCTAATGCAGCGGTTCCCAACCTTTACTCCAAGTGCTCCACCCAAACTCAACTAACTCAGCTAAATTGTGTTTATTTAAAGAAAGATAGCCACATATTATTCATGATAAGAAAAACAATAATCATATCTGAGAGTGTGGGAAAAATAGTTAGCAAGCTATCATAAATGTTGATATAGTTAGGTAATAGTAAAAATAATGGCTGAACAATTCATAGTTAGCTAAAATTAATGAATAGTAAGCTAAAAAGCTAAATGCAATGATAAACAATATATGAAGAGTATATTTCGGTAGCTAAAGCTAAAGCTAGGTGAAATGCTTGTAATGGATGAATGGAGAATATAGTTAGCTCAAATTAATGAATAGTAAGCTAAAAAGCTAAATGTAATGATAATATATGAAGAGTATATTTAGGTAGCTAAAGCTAAAGCTAGGTGAAATGTTTGTAATGGATGAATGGAGAATATAGTTAGCTAAATGTAAATGGTAAATAGATGAAGGGGTTAGCTGAATGTGGATAAATGGCTATGTTTTGGTTACATTAAAACTATTAGAATAGTATCCACCTTTATATAATTAGAACTGTAAATAACATCAAGCTTAGACTCTGTAAGGTACGTGAGCTCGTCTGATGGGCTGTAAATGTAAAGCTACATGAGGCGCAACGGGTTGGGAGCCGCTGTTCTAATGTAACACAGGCTCACGTCAGCATTTTCATGTTTCTCTTTCAGTCCGTTTCAGTGTGTTTTCAGCTCTGTTAGGCTGCCTTTCTGATATTCACTCATCTCTGTGTCTCTGCCACTTTTCTGCCTCCTCTCCTGCCACTGAAGCGCTCGCCATCCGTTGGCCCAGCTAGCAAAGGCAGACGTGTAAGCACCATCACTGTGCTCTGTGATTGCTGTCATTGAGCCCTTCTAAATGTACCGTCTTGTCCTTGTCACGGTGTTTAATCTGCGTGTGCGTTTCCTGTCTGTGTTTACTGTGGCTGTCTGGTTGCATGGCAGGGGTTGAAGAACAGCTTTTTTGCTACATTTTTGCTGTCAAAGGCCATAATGTGTTGGATTTACCACATTTTAAGTACATGGGATATTGCAAGGTGTCTGCGCTGGTGTCTGTGTTTTCACCTGTGTAGCTTTGTGATTGGCCATGCATGGTGTATGGTGTCGCGGTGTTTTAAACTAGCATGGTCACCGGGCTGTGATGTGTGACCGTGACGTGCAATAGTTGTGGTAGGTGTTCCTCTGTAGCATTCCACAATATCTCTTTAATCTGTTTGCCATCTGTGTGTTGTGGAGCTTGCCTTTTTCTCAGCATGGATGCTGCAAACTGTTCTCTGGTTTGTTTTGTTAACTAAAGCTTGTTTCCTCTTTCTCTGTCTCTTTCCATTTGTTTCATCGCCGCTTTTTTCCTCTCTATGTCATCTGCCTCTCTTCTTGCCATCCTCACCCTCTTTTACATGTCGTCTCTCTCTTTTTGTCCTTCTTTTCTCACTCCTCCTTTCTTACTTATCCCCGTGTCCTCTCACTATCAACCCTGCCTCTCTATCCTCAGGTGGACTCCATGGATAACTTCACCCCCTCCAACACTCCATCCCGGGAAGACGACCCCAAGTCCCACCTCAAGTCACGCTCACGTTCGCCCTCCATGGCTAGTGATATGGAGCCTATAGAGGTCAGACAACCTAAGTTAACTCACATATAACTCGCATAACTTACAAAAACAGAAAAAAATGTCCCCAAATACTCCCCATAGCAATTCAGTTGACACACCTCAATGAGGGTTCAGCTGAAACCATTACTCAGAGCATCTCACAATACAGAGACTGTGGAATAGCTCAGCCCTTGTGAATGGCAAGTAACTCAGTTATGGGAAAACGCAAAGAACAGCAGTCCAATGAGTATAAAGAGAACATTGAGGCAAACAGTGGGCCCCAGTCTAAACTGAACTTGGCGTGTTATCAGACCGCTGTCGATTGTGGTGCTGTAAGTAAATACCAGCGTCCTGTTTGCAACCTCCGCCTGTTTCTTTAATGACGTGGATACGGCTTGCATGTTTCTCAAATGAAAAAGTAATAATGGAGTCATTCTAACGCAGTCTGCGGAATTAAATCACATTTTTGACCCATGGCTGGTGTATGGGCAGCTTGTAGCTGTAAATCAACCTCTAAAATAAATCTGTTTGAGAAATTCAAGTTTATCCGTGTGTAGGAAAGGTTTGTCTTTGTGAAAAAATTGCAGACAACTTTCAACAGCCAACCCCTGCACGCTCAGACGGTCGAACAGAAATGCCTCGCTAATCCACCAAAATGATTTAGAACTCATGAAGTCACCAAGATTCTTGTCCTAGCTTGTTTCTCTTGGGGAGCTTTGGCCTGGGCGGCAAACTTTTCTGCCTCTCATTTATCAGTGGAAAACACAGTGATGTATACAAAGCTTAATATTTTTTGCTTGTTCCGTCTTGCAGTTGATAGACCATCCTCCTCGTACAGTCCAGACCCCCACCATGCGATCAGGAGGGTACGGCAGCATCGGACGCTCCTCGCCTAAGGTCCGACATAATAACATAGAGTCACGCTTCTTTGTTGTTCACGCTCGCCTCGTTTGACCTCGTGTTACGTCAGCACCACTGATTTTGCTCCTACGTGCGCTCCACAGCCCAAAGCACATCAGTTTGTGGTGAAGTCATTCAGCACGCCCACCAAGTGTTACCAGTGCACCTCCCTCATGGTGGGGCTCATACGTCAAGGTTGTACCTGTGAAGGTAAGGACACAAACTAAGGAAGCTGGTGAAGGAGCACAGTGATGGAAAATACAGTAGATGGGATGTAAACATTTGAATATAATGACTGCAGTTCAAAGGTTAAAACTACAAAGCAATTTTTTTTCAGTGATTTTATAATCTGGTACTTGACCAGTCAAACCTCTCATTTGTCTCCAAACTGTCCCCCTCTGTCTCATCGTCCAGTGTGCGACTTCTCCTGCCACGTAACATGTGCAGACAAGGCTCCGGCCGTGTGTCCCGTGCCCCCAGACCAGACCAAGGGCCCGCTGGGTATCGACCCACAGAGGGGCATCGGCACTGCGTATGAAGGGCACGTCAGGGTGAGTCAGCCTCTCTGGCCCCCGGGTAGTGATTGGGTTATCACCGTCAACACCGCAAACACTGAGTCATCAGTTAAAAGAATGCAGATGTTTTAGAAACCTTGGGGCACGCCTGCCTGAGTTGTTTACTTCAGCTGAAAACAAACAGACCCTGACTTTCACTCGTTCTGCTTTCGTCCTTCATTCACACAAAGGCAAACATGAAATAGAATATTTCAAGTGGACACTGAGGTTTCTTAAAGCACTGCAGCTCTTAAGATTCAAGTGCCGATGTCAAACATGTTCTGTATAGGTTCTGTGTTGGCATCTTCAAATTTAGACCACTGTAGAAAGTACTTAAAGTGAAAGTGTTGGTACCGGGACACGTATGACATTAAACTTTGTCTGCTCCAGGTGCCCAAACCGACAGGGGTGAAGAAGGGTTGGCAGAGGGCGATGGCCGTGGTGTGCGACTTCAAACTCTTCCTCTACGAACTGGGAGAAGGAAAAGCAACACAACCAAGTGTAGTAGTCAGCCAAGTCATAGATATGAGGTACAGCAAACACTACCAGCTTCTCACATGGGGACATTTGCTGGTTTTCTTAGTCCTCTTTGATCCAGTGAAGTGTGTTCATCAGACACATATCCAAAGATATAATCGTATGCTCCAGGAGTGAGAAACAGCCTGCTAATCAATCCATATGAAATATTTATTAGATACAGCCCAACAAATACAGTTATTTATTCAGATTTCATTCAGATATTCCTGATTGGCAGCTGAGATGAGCAAATATAAATACTATTAAAAGTCATCTTGTCCTGCATGGGTAACTATCTCTGTGTCTCGCTGTCATCCAGGGATGAAGAGTTTTCAGTCAGTTCTGTCCTGGCCTCTGATGTCATCCACGCCAGCCGCAAGGACATCCCCTGTATATTCAGAGTAAGTTGTGGATGGTTTTTTTTGTTGGTTTAATCAATGCATAATGTAAGACAGACTGATGAGTCCCTCCTGGACTTGTAGCTTTGGAGAGCTGCATCAGCATCTAAGAGCAACAGAAGCATCATCCACCACTGAACGTGACCTCTCACCCGTGGCTTGCCCCTTCCCCCTCTCCTCAGGTGACCGCGTCCCAGCTCTCCCCCTCCAGCAGCCACAAGCCCTCCATCCTAATCTTGGCCGACAGCGACCAGGAGAGGAACAAGTGGGTGGGCCTCCTGAACGAGCTCCACCGCATCCTCAAGAAGAACAAGCTCAAGGAGCGCTTCGTCTACATCCCCAAGGAGGCTTACGACAGCACCCTGCCGCTCATCAAGACGACACAGTCTGCTGCTATCATAGGTGGGCTGCCCAGCACCCACATGCCAGCTCACTAGACACGGTGCCTTATCACAGAGGATCACACATACAGGAGTTATAGGAAGCAACTGAACTGTGTCACTGTTCATCCAGATCCCAGATGTGCCTCCTCTCTTTTCATTGCGTCTTTGTCATCTGATCTGCGTGCAGTTATCTCAAAGCTAGATTCCTCCTTGTTTGTGTATTTTCAGCCAAGCGTAGCTGTTCCCGATATCCAGCTATTTTCACAGACAACCAATCAGATAGGAGTAACCCTCCATGCCCGATAATCCAGAGTCCGGCGTGTTATGAAAATAGAAACTAGCAGATTGGAACATTTTCTGCACAGAATGCCCTTTTCTGTCTCCTTGCTGGCACTGACACACAATCTCCCTTCACCTCCTTTGCCCCCAGATCACGAGCGTGTCGCCCTCGGCAATGAGGAAGGCCTTTTCGTCATCCATGTCACCAAAGATGGTAAGATCCACTTCAAAGCTGCGCTCATTTGTTAGTTTCCCTCTAATGCTGTTTTAAATCTGTTTACATGGATGCAGTCGGTGGACTGACGTCCTGATTTTACGCCGCTCCCGAAAACCCACCTGTTTGCGTTCCTCTCTTATCTTCGCCACTTCCTTCCTTTTCCCCTCTCTCCCCGCTTTATCAACCCTTTCTTTACCCGCTCCCTCCATCCTTAGAAATAATCCGGGTGGGAGACAATAAGAAGGTGCACCACATCGACCTGATCCCCCAGGAGCAGCTGCTGGCCGTCATCTCCGGCAGGAACCGCCACGTCCGGCTCTTCCCCACGCAGGCCCTGGACGGCCGCGAGACCGACTCCTACAAGCTGGCGGAGACAAAAGGCTGCCAGACCATCGTCTCCGGCCCCGTCCGCAACGGCTCGCTCACCTGCCTCTGCGTGGCCATGAAGAGACAAATCATATGCTACGAGGTCAGAAAACACTGATTAAAGGCACCTCAGCATTTGATGCTAAGATACTGTCGCTTTAAGTTTTTAAGCCCGTCATAGATTCATTCAGCCTCGAAACTGCTGCCTCTTCGTATCACATGACTTGTTCTTTTTACCAAATACATATTATAAGATTGTAAAAAAAAAAAAAAAAAAAACACCAACAACAACAATGCTCTATTTGCCCCCCAGGTGAATAAGAGTAAAGCGCGTCACCGTCGGTTGAGGGAGCTGCAGGCCCCGGGCCAAGTCCAGTGGATGGGTCTGCTCAGTGAACGTCTCTATGTGGGCTATCAGTCTGGCTTCACCCGCTACAGGTATGCTGATCTGAGTACAGTACAGTACATTCTTATGTTTTATGCATATTTGATTCATTCATTTCTGAAGTAACTGCAAATAATTTGTAAATGTATTTTGAAAAGACTGCTCATTGAAATTCTTAATTTATTCGAGCTGACATTGTGTTTTCATTGTCCTCCACAGTGTCCATGGTGACATGTCCCCAGTCAGCCTGCTCCATCATGAGGACCACACCCTGGCCTTCATCCCCCAGCAGAACCTGGACGCCCTCTGCGCCGTGGAGATTTCCAGCAAAGAGCTGCTGCTGTGCTTCAGCGCCATCGGGGTGTACGTGGACTCCCAGGGCCGCAGGTCGCGTCAGCAGGAGCTGATGTGGCCAGCTGTGCCCAATGCTGCCTGTGAGTGATGGAACTGATGTCAATTCATGCGGTGAAGAGTTTCCAGAGTGGTCTGTGAAGTGAATTGAACCCGGTTAACTGTCTGGACTTGAAAACTGAGTAGAAATGGTGTCTCCTGTCCAGGCTACAACGCCCCCTACCTGTCAGTGTACAGCGAGAACGCTGTTGATGTGTTTGACGTCAACACCATGGAGTGGATTCAGACCATCCCGCTGAAGAAGGTCAGTGGTGTGGGCCGCTGCATGTTGGGGCTGTGACATGATGAAGCTTCAGCTTCAAAAAAAAAAAAAAAAAAAAGTCAAGCAAATGACACATGTGATGCATCTCTGGCTCCACCTGGTGGATTAAATCCTATTTGTCTCATCGCCACAGTGACACTGTTATTCTTTTGACTGCTGCACTGCCAGATTAAAATAATAAATGAAATCCATGTTTTTAGATTAAACTAAATTCAGATTATTTTTAAAAATATCAGAATGCATTCTCACATGAAAACAGATGATCACTTGTTTGAAATCACTCGCTGAAAATTTACGTTGATTTAAATCGATGATGGATTTCTGGGATTCTCCTCCAGGTGCGACCTCTGAACGTTGACGGCTCTCTGAACCTGCTGGGACTGGAGACAGTGCGGCTTATCTACTTCAGAAACAAGATGGCCGGTAAGAATTCACAAGTGTGTTGTGTAAAGCACCGTACGAGCCGAAACTACTGGAATGTTCAGGACGACGTAATAAAATCTCAGGTTTAGTTGGAGTCCTGTCTGAAATGTAGAGGCTCTGTATCATTTTATAAGCAGCTCATCGAGCTTCAGACCATTTTGTCACTTTGTAACTTGCCTCCTGCTCAGCAGGATATGTAGAACTGCAGAAAGTCTGACGTGTCAATGTGAAGTGCTTTGTAGCTGCGCATGTAAACGTGCCTGAGGCTGTGTTGCGATCCTCCAGAGGGTGACGAGCTGGTCGTCCCGGAGACGTCAGACAACAGCAGGAAGCAGATGGTGCGCAGCATGAACAACAAGAGGCGCTTCTCCTTCAGGGTGCCGGAGGAGGAGCGACTGCAGCAGAGGAGGTAGTTTACCTGCAGCACGCAGCAGCTGATGTGGAGCTTTGTAGTCTTTGTGTGACATTTGTTCTCCTTCTTTTACGACCCAAAGTTTTTTAGTTAGGACTCAACTTGACATCTCAGGTGTATTTTTTGTGTTTATTTTGTGTTTCTTTTAATAGGACCACCAGACCACTTTCTTTATCTTCACTGTAGGCTTATCGTGCAACATGTTGAGCAGCAGACAAACTAATCATTTTTGAGCTCTGCAGTCGCACATTAAAGAAGCTGCACTTTCATCAAAGTCATTATTTTTACATGTTGTAAATGTTTGACAGTAAGTAAAAAGGTTTGTAACAGAGTTTTGTTCTTGATGGATTGTGTGTGTGTGTGTGTCTGTGATTCCAGAGAGATGCTGCGAGATCCGGAGATGAGGAACAAGCTCATCTCCAACCCCACCAACTTCAACCATGTGGCTCACATGGGACCAGGAGACGGGATCCAGATCCTCAAAGACCTGCCCATGGTACATCCACAGTTACGCACGCACGCACACACACACACACACACACACACACACACACGTATTAACATTTCTATACTGTAAATACTCGTTCAGATGGTTACAGCGCCCTGGAAAACTTGGCTGTCGTAGTGGACTGGCACACGCATGTAAACAATGACACAAAATATGTAAACACAAGGGAAGAGCACATGCAGACACACACACATGAGCGTGTAGGAGCAGTTGTTGATTGTGACTGTGTGTTGACCTGCTGCTCGATCAGGAACACTGCCCCTCAATGTCCAGTGACGTGTAGCATGCTAACAGTAGCATCTTAGCAGAGTATAGTAGTTTCTGATTCACTAAAGTTCACAGAGCTGACCCATTGTGCGTTTCCAGACGGCATGCTCGCACGCGTTTCTGCCTAAACCATACTGATCGGTCACATCAGAGTCACAGTTGCGTTGCCTGTTGTTTGAGCATGTCGTGTGTGTGTCACCGTGCACCCTCCTCACTCCCGGCCACCGCCCTGCACTCTGTCCTGTGTGTGTGTGTGCGTGTTTAAAACCAGAACGTCCGTGTCCAGGAGAGCCGCGCGGGCTTCAGCGGCTCCGTCAGCATCCCCTCCATCACCAAGAACCGGGCCGAGCCGGGCCGCTCCATGAGCGCCAGCAGCGGACTGGGCATACGTGAGTAACGGCGGCTTTCCGACCCTTTTTTCCCCCTGCGAAACGAACCTTTTTTCCCCGCAACTGACTCCCTCCCTCCGCCCGTCTCTCCTCCCAGGCTCGTCCTCTCAGAACGGCAGCGCTCTGCGCAGAGAGCTGTCGGGGGGCAGCTACGGATCCAAACGTCAGACCATGACCTCCCCCTCGGAGAGCTCCCTGTCCTCTGGTGGGGGAATGGACTGCGGTGACGCTCCACTCTCCCAGTTCGACAGAGAGGTCAGTAAAAACACGGGACATACAGCTTCATGTGCGGTTGACTCTAACCATGTAAGGATTGGGATTGTGGAGTCTAAACAGCTAACCTTGTTTTAATTGCACACTTCCTGCTGCCGGTTCAGCTTAACTCTGACTGGACAGATTAATCTGTAGCCACTTTATAAATCTGAACGTGGAAGTTAACGTCAACCCAGCATCAGCTTCGTATGAACAAGTCCACATCAAGATCATGATTGTTGTCCTTGTCATGTGATTGTAGAAGTTAGACAAGAAGCTATTGAATACTGTAGAACAGATCATTTTGTTCCCCATTGAAGAAAAAAAAAACACAACTCCTGCCTCTACCCCCATCTGTCACAAACATCCCAGCCTCGCCGCACAGGCCTCACACCTCATCCCATTTCCAGCAGCGATTGGCTAGCTCTCTGTGATGTCAGCGCTTCATAGTAAACACAGTCGTCCTCCTCTCCCAGTTTAGAGACTGTTGTTGTCCCCCCCGCCCGTCACACCTGCTGTAGGCTTAGGTCGGGCTAGTTGATCCATGAAATATAACTGGAGTCAGGCAGTGTGGATCCTGTGTGGAGCGTAACTTCCCTGCAACACTGATTAGTAGACGTGTCTCCAGCAGCGCATCACACACGTAAAATGACTGGCATCAAACGTAAAAGCGCAACCCCCACCCACCCACCCACCCATCCTGAAATTGCCCACCATCCATCCCGTGGCTCCCCATCCCCACGGCCACGCAAGGCCCGGATGCCGTCAACTCCATCGCGCCTCATTCTGCCCCCACCCCCCGTCTCCCTCCCGCCCTCCCGCCCTCCCTGCCTGCCCTCTCCCACCCCAGCATGTTGTCTGTGGGCTGGGCGCTGAGTCTGAACTCTCCTCTGCAGTGGCAGGCAGTCTCACCGTCGGAGAAGACCCCCGATCTGAAAAGGGCTTTAAGGACCCTGCTTAGTAAGATGAAGGTAATGTCAACAGCTGCGACGACTTTGCACCCAACACACACCCGAGAGCACCGCGTCGCCGGGTACGCACACACACGTGTCATTTCAGCACTTCTGAGCAGACGCTTCCAGTGGCATGCGGTGCATTCCAAACACATGCACGCACCGGTTGCCACCGCCCCCCTCCCCGCCCCACCCGCTGCACCATTCAAGCCCCGTCATGTCAGGAGCACCTGACTTCCACCGCGGCATCAGCTGCACCCACAGGCTGCCCCCACCCCCCTCACATGGCCCGTGTCATTGATTTGCTGATGGAATGGCGGCAACGCGCCGCCGCGCCGCCGCTGCTCGGCCACGTCGCATCCTCCCTCCCACCGCTGCCCACCCGGCCAATCACAGAGCATGTCCGCTTCCATACGGCGCCCTGACCCACGTTTCTGACCACGAGCCGTCCAGTTCAGAGCACAACCGCCCGGGCCAGAATCTGTCTGTACAGAAAATGGAATACAACAGCTGCATGGTGTGGAGTGAATCCTGATGCACATCTCTGCCTGTTCAGTGACTGACGAGTCACTGGTCTTTCCTCTTTATTCCAGAGCGTGGTCTTTCACTTTGACGACACTCGGTCTTCATTTCACATTCAGTTTTACTTCTTGCAGCATCCCTAATCACATGGACGTTCCTATTTTGCTTGTAGGACTTTTGGAGGTAACACAAATAACAGCGTCTGTATTTGTACTGTAATACCTACATATATTAGTACCATAGCAAAACTGTGTCATCTACATGGTCTGGGGAAGGGATGGATCAGGAGGTAAAGCGAGCGCACCCACAGGGAGGCAGCGACTTCATTGGTCAAGCTTCACTTTCAGCAGGGAGGATTTGAGAGAGAGGATGGTGGTTTAAAGGGAGGGCACTGCAAAAAGCGAATGTGAGATAAAGACGATGAAAGAGCACGCTCGCGAATAAAGACGGGGAAGAGAGGCCGTGGAGTCGGTGTGGGTGGAGACGCTGAGTGCTTTGTGACACAACCTCACACGTGAAGTTGTAGACAATGGAGCTGGGCGGTGCCTCTCTCAATACACAAACACCTGAGTTCAGGAACACAAGTGGGGTTGAACCAAAACCTCAGCCGCCCATCGACACTGACTTCTGAAATCTTGTGTGTGTGTGTGTGTGCGCGCGGTGAGAAAAACCGATTTGTCACCACAGGTACGAGTGAAAGTGTGCGGTTGTTGGTAAAAATGAGGCAGAGTGAACTCTTTGGACAGATGAGTTTGTGCAGCAGACGATTGTTGGGCCTGAGAGAAAATCACTGAGCTGAAAGAGAACAAACCACATAGAGACAATTTTAAAAGCCCCCACACGATCGCTGAGGTGGAAAGAGTTTTCACTCACAGACTTCTGAATGAAATTCCCTCATGCACGTCATCTTTTTTATTCTATATAAGTAATATGTTGGCTCATATAAGAGAGCAAGTCACGCACAGTCTTACAGTATGGCGGTTCAAACCCCCCCCCGCCCATATCTGCCCACGCCTGCATGTTTGTTTTCCTTCAGCCCATCATTTCTGGTCACTTGAGCTGTTCATCTGTTGATGATGTGGAATGTGGTGGAAGACGGGGCGAGGGCGGGGGCGACGTGATTCATTCTGACTCTTCCATCTGCACTCCAACCCACACGGCAGATTAACGGGGGCAGAGAATCGTTGCTGAGCGCTGCCGGTTTGCGTTGGCAGTTCGGGAGCGTATGTAGCGTCTTCATCGTTTGTTTGAAACCCTGAGCCTCCGGCTTCTCTGAGCCGTGCTCGTGATGCGCTGTGAACGTTGTCTAACTTGTCGTTTTTGCTTCTCTCCCTTTCTTTCTCTTTCCGAACTTCACTTCTACGTTCTTCATTCGTATCCTCCCCCCTCCAGGACTCCGACTCCCCCCGTCACTCCACGGCCTCCAACAGCTCCACCTTCAGCAGCCCACCCAGCCCGGCCTCCCCACACAAGACCAAGTCCCTGTCCCTGGAGAGCACAGACCGGATGGGATGGGACACATGAGCCCCCTCCAGCCTCTCGCCCGCCCAACCCCGCCGACCGACCGACCGACCGACTGACCGACAGCACGGGACTCCAAACCCTCCTCCGCCCCTTCTTCTTCTTCTTCTTCTTCCTCCACCACGGCCTCTCGCCTCCCTTCTGAATATTCCCCCTCACTGCCCAGAGAACTGCACCCCCTGTCCGCCACGTCCCTCCTGATGAACATTTGTCCCAACTTCACTGTGTCTCACGCCGCTCTTCCACCGTGGGGCAGAAACACTTAAGAGTCTGTCGTCTCCGCGGAGACGGAGACGTCCTCTTCACACAGTGATGTTTGAGGGCGTGCGTGCGTGTGCGTGCGTGAGCAAAGCTGTATGCGCTTTGCCGGCGCGTGTGCATGTGTCTCTTCAGAAAGGGCGTGCGTTATAGGAATGAAAACCTCTGATCAACACCTCTCTGTCCACGGCCCCCATCGTGTTGAGATTCAGACTCAAAAACCTCACGATGCAGCAAAAAACGAAAAAAAAGGAGGATTATTATTGAGAGAAAATGATTTGTACTTGTACATAGGACCCTTTGGGTTTTAGGGGACGATATTTTAATTTATTTATCAATCTTAGACAAGGAAAGGGAGGTTTGCTTCCTTATGGCCAGAAGCAGACGGGTGGAGTTTAAACCCCTCCTCACTTCCCTCAGTTGCTTTCCTTTTGGGTGCTGCATATATCGAAATAGTTTAAAAAGAAAAAAAAAGAGTAAGAGAGAGGAAATAAGGAAATCAGCGTTTTATTTTGCTCATGATACTAAGTGCAGTGACTTTATAATATTTTTTTATTTTGACCGTCAGTTAAAAAAAAAAAAAAAAAAAAAAAAAAAAAAGGCAGCGTTAATGATAACAGCTCGTACGACATCATCACGGCTCCCGCTGTGCTACTCTCTTCCGCATCGGTCCAGTGCGAGCGACATCATCCAGGCAGCCCTGGACGCGTCCTCCATTGTGTAGCGTAGACGTTCCACTTTGCTGTACAACCAAACTGACCAACTCACAGACTCCCATCACAATAATGTACATAGGTTCAAAGTAGAGAGTAATATATGATAAGGAAAATACTGTAGAGAACTACACAGGAAAGAAAAAAAAATCCTCTGACTTTTATTTTCCTTTTTTTTGTTTCGAGTGATTTGAGGTTGTATTCACACAAAAAGCCATTTTTAAAGTACTTTTCTTTTTTAATCATTTGATTTTAGATTTGTTTCTTTTTTTTTATTGTATGTATGACACGCGTTGTGTGTTGTTGGTTTTTTTTTTTTTCCCCTTCCCCGCTCGGTTTGAATTTGAGTGAAGAAAACTGATGTATGAATCGACACTACTGCCCGTTCTGTAGCGTGAACACGCGCTGAGTTGGCGTCTTTATGCAGCAAATGCCTTGCCCTGCTCCTCCTCTGACTGCGAGAGGTTGAAGCGGCTCTGATCATTTAACCGACCGTGTGTTTTCTGAACTCGCTGTGGTACCTGGATGGAAGAGGTCGCTCCTTCCGCCGAGAGATCAGCGCCATTTAACCAAAAAAACAGACACAAAGAAGGGAGAGAAGGGGATTTTGCCTTTCTCGCAGCGTTTGACTTACCTCGAATGTTCATTAAAAAAAAAAAAAGCTACATTTGTAAGACAGATTTGTAAAGCTCAAGTCAGAATGTAAATGGTTAAAAGCTGTGAGAAAGTCAGCACTTGGGTTTCTCTTTGTCTTGACCTCAGTGCTACCCGTTGTTGTCGTCGTCGTCTGTGAAATGAACAGGGCTGGATCTCTAAACCTCCCTCCAGGTGGTTTTTCTTTGGCAGAATGAAAAGGCCTTTGAGAGAGCATTTAACGACGTTGTGGCTCCTGGCTGCAGAGCGGGTCTGTAACGTGGTATTATCTGCACAATGCTGTACTCGGCGCAGAGGGTCTTTTGAGAAACCCGGTCCTCCTCTGTCAGGAACAGCTCAGCAGCAAAGTGTCCTGGGTCTCCTCCGCTTTATTCCGCTTGTCTTGTTTGTTAGAAAGGGAAACAAAAAGCTAAGTACTTCGGTGCACATTCCTGCCGATCCCGCCCTGTTGAAACACAGCTAAGTAGTTCTAAACAGCCCATTCCAAGTGTTTTATTTAGTATTCGATTTTATGGGAGGAGAGGGACAGATTTGGAGCGCCAGAGTGCGACTCAGCTGGGTATATTCCAAGCCACCACCTCTTAGAGGCTTTTTTTTTACACTAGCAACTCTCCTTAGTTCCTGCTGGAGTTTATCTGTAGAATGTATTCGCTGGGGGAGAGAGAACTGTCTTAGCCAGATGTTTTTATTATTGGCCAATATTGTACAGAAAAACTGCTCCCGGATAGCCCAGTTTTTGTTTTTTTTTTAAGGAGAGGGGACGAGAAACTCAGGAAATGTCAGAACCAATGAATTATTTTCATTTAGATGAGAATGAGCGTGTCTGATGGACGGATGGATGGGTGGAGGAGTGAGTGAAGGCTGATGTGCGAACAGCAGGAAGAAAGGGCGCAGAGGACTCGACGATAGAAAACGCTGAAAATGTTTCAGGGGTGAAGGGTGACAGGTGGTTTGACGGCTGAGGTGCCACAGTGGTAACGTTGAAGAGGAAGAAAATCTTAAAAAAAAAAAAAAAAAATCAAACGCCTTTGCATTTCAGTGAGGTCTTATCCACAGTACCTTCTATATTATTTTGCTCTTTCATATCATATTACACTTTGTTTTTGTTTGTTTTTTTCTAGGATTGCTTTGTAATAATTTGTACAGTTTTGCATGTTATAGATGTAATCATTTTTGTTTTCGGTTTGTTGTTTTACTTGCTCCTTTTTGAACGGTTTGGGCGTTTTACTGAGGATAACCCACTACAGGTGATGTAGATTCTTTTTTGCACAAAAAATATTTAAGGTGTAAGGTCAAAACAAAAAATAATGTATGGAACTGGCTGCCACATGCCACATGTGGAGAACTCATTATATTAACCTGACTCCGATGTATTTCAATAAAGCGGAGGGCTGTTACAAATACACACCGAGTCTGTGTGGTCATTTCCTGTAATGAAAAGATCCTCTTCTTTTTTTCCTTAAAAAAAAACTATTACAATTGAACAACAAAAATTCAGTTTTTACATTATGCACAAGATCTGCCATGAGCAGAAATGTTGATCTAACATTTACAGTAGCTCTACAAGTAAGGACACATTTCAGCAGGGTAAACTATTCAGAATTTGACTAAATTCAGGGTGAACTATCTTTTAAACTGAGAAGGTTTGTTTAGACAGAAAGCAAAATGAAATGGAACCGAGCTCTAAACAAAGTGAAGACTGCCTGGGTCTGTGTTCAGCTCAGTCTAAACTCCTTTTCTTCTCTGTATATTTATGACACAGTTTCCTACAGGACCGGGATAGGCACAAAGTTTCAGCCCAAGTCAAATTAGTTTCAACTCACGCGGACGCCGTGGATGAATTTGCATCTCCTTGCGTCTTTCCACTTTTTTTTTTTTTTTTTTTACAATCGCACCGTCTCGCTTCTCGTTCTGTCTGAACACCATCATAAGGCAGGAGTTTGGATTCAAGTACCAGACAAGTAAAATCCAGTGCAGTCTGTCAGTGTTGGTCACATTTTTTTCTTTACTGGCTCAGTAGTTAAGGTCCAACAGTGAAGCCTTGTCCTCCTTTTCCAGTTCTGACTGTCCAGGCGTCAACTGGACTGCACATTTTGTTGTAGTTTTGTAAACTTGACACAAATTTTGAACTTCAGTTTTTTGGGATCAGCTAGGTTCAGGTGTAAAGCTGATAAAAAGTTTTAAGGCATCAATCCACACTCGGTCCTCTCGATTTGGACGTGGCCCTTGTCTTGCGAATGTAAACAGGAAACTGAAGCATTGCAGTTGGGCTGCTGCTCTGAACTCCCGAATTGAACAGCAGTGGATATCACAGTGGCTTTGACTCTGCATTCTGTTGCACTTATTCTGGATCCTCACACATTCTTCATCTTTCCTCCACTCATTTCCACTCACATCCAGGGAATGGGAATCACACTTTAGGCTGTGGCTCCATCCTCCTCCAGGACTCTGTGAATCCCATTTCCAGGGACGCCGAGAACAGCTGGGGTGGTGATGCTCAGGTCCCTGATGCTGCTGTGCCGCGACTGGCTCTCAAGTCGGTGGGTGGAGCCATGCCGTGACAGGCTGTCTAGGCGATTGGTACTGCAGTGCCTGGATTGTGATTGGTCATTGAGGCGAGGCATGCTACCATAGGGCATTCGTTCATCTGCAGCCCGAAAACTGGAGGCTGTGTATCTGCAATGGAGAGGAACAGAAATTAGCTTCAAGGGGCAGCTTTGAGATTTTGCTAAATTCATTTAAAAGTGTTAAATGGGGGGAAGATCACCCACCTCCCATCTCTGTTGCGGTGCAGACTGCCGTGGTAACTACTCATCTTGGAGCGTGCACTGTGGACAGAGCCAGCCCGGCTGGTGCTGGCGCTAGGCGGTTCATCCAGCATGGCCAGGTGGGTAGACGAGGCGTGAGTTGACGTCCCCTGGGTGGACGTGCCCCGTGACTTCCGCACAATGGGTGTGTTTGGGTCCCGAAGCAGCAGCTGGGCGAAGTCTGGCTCCTGGAGTACCTGTCGGCTCTCATTGACCATCCCACTGCAACAGGGCAAGGAGGGGGGGAGAAGAGGGAGGAGAAAGGAAAAACATTAAAAGGAATGTCTTAAAAACAAGTTAAAATGTCATACTATAATATGTCTCAAAAATACAATAAAAAGGTCATAATATGGAATGTTGTAAAACGTGAATAAACACCACAAGCATGTTGAAAAATGCCAAAAATGTCAAAAGTTAATGTCTCCAAAATGCACCAAAACATCAAAGAACAGTGTTTTATAAACACCCCATAGTGTAATAGGCCTTAAAAATGCAGAAAAAGGACAAAAAAGGTCATAGTATACCATGTCGGAAAATGAAAAAAAACGCCATAGTATAGTATGTCGAAAAATGCCAAAAATGTCGAAATTTATTATGTCATGAAAATCCACCAAAACCTCAAACAACACTGTTTTATGAACACCCCATAGTATAATATGACTTCGAAATGCAGGAAAAGGTCAAAAAGGTCATATTATAGCATGTCCAGAAAATGAAAAAATGCCAAAAATGTCAAAAAAAAAAACGCCATAGTATAGTATATGTCAGAAAATGAAAAAAAATGCCAAAATGTCAAAAAATGCCAAAAATGTCAAAATTTAAAATGAAAGGCCAAAAAGGTCACAACAGTTTTTTATAAACACCGCAGTATCTCATAAAAATGCAGAAAAAGGCCAAAAAAAATAATTCAGCCAGTGAATGAAAAAGTATAGTATGTCGAAAAATGCCAAAAATGACGAAATTTATCATGTCATGAAAATCCACCAAAACCTCAAACAACACTGTTTTATGAACACCCCATAACATAATAAGCCTTAAAAATGCTGAAAAACGTCAAAAAAGGTCATAGTATACCATGTCATAAAACTGAACTCAAACTCAAAACTCAAAATTTCTTACGTGCTGAAAATGCACCAAAACATCAAACAACGGTGTTTTATAAACACCCCATAGTATAATATGACTTAGAAATGCAGGAAAAGGTCAAAAAGGTCATATTATAGCATGTCCAGAAAATGAAAAAAACGCCATAGTATACTATGTCGAAAAATGCCAAAAATGTCAAAATTTATTATGTTCCCAAAATGCACCAAAATGTCAAAGAACAGTGTTTTATAAACACCCCATAGTGTAATATGCCTTAAAAATGCAGAAAAAGGTCAAAAAAGGTCATAGTATACCATGTCATAAAACTGAAAAAACGCCATAGTATACTATGTCGAAAAATGCCAAAAATGTCAAAATTTATTATGTCCTCAAAATGCACCAAAACCTCAAAGAACAGTGTTTTATGAACACCCCATAGTGTAATAGGCCTTAAAAATGCAGAAAAAGGACAAAAAAGGTCATATTATAGCATGTCCAGAAAATGAAAAAAATGCCATAGTATAGTATGTCAAAAAATGCCAAAAATGTCAAAATTTATTATGTCCTGAAAATGCACCGAAACATCAAACAACAGTTTTTTATAAACACCGCATAGCATCGTACACCATAAAAATGCAGGAAAAGGCCAAAAAAGGTCATAATTCAGTATCTCGTGAATTGAAAAAAAACGCCATAGTATAGTATGTCGAAAAATGCCAAAAATGACGAAATTTATTATGTCATGAAAATCCACCAAAACCTCAAACAACACTGTTTTATGAACACCCCATAACATAAAAGGCCTTAAAAATGCCAAAACGGTCCAAAAAAGGTCATATTATACCATGTCCGGAAAATGAAAAAAACGCCATCATATAGTATGTCATGAAAATCCTAAAAATTGTCATGCCAGTATAAGTTCAGAAATGCAGAAAGCTCATTGTATACTACGTCAAAAAACACGAAAAAACATAATATATGTTCTAAAAATGCAAAAAACATTGTAGAACAGTGTTTGATTAACATTTCCTGAAAAAATATTTCTTAAAAATGCGTTAAAATGGTCATCATATACCATGTCATAAAAACACGGAAAAAGATGCCATCGTATATTATGCGGTAAAAACGCACATACTATAAATGTACAACATAGATAAAAAATTAAACATCAAAGAATGGCGTTTAATCAAATTGTCATTGCCAAATATGTCTTTAAAATGTAAAAAAAAAAGGTCATAGAATAGTTTTAAAGAAAAATCGAAAGCTTGCTGATAAAGTATTTCACCAAACAATTTCTGCTGTGGAGTTGAGAGCAAAGCTTGACAAACTGGCAGGGGGATCATCCTGAAAAGCAGCATTGTGTTTGACCTACGTACTCTTTACGTCTCTTGCCATGGAAGAAGCTGGCCCATTCGAAGCAGGTCTTCTTGCTGCCCACCCAGAACACAGAGGGGATTCCTACGATCAGCATCATCAAGTACTTGATGAGGAACAAGACCAGGTCAGGACGATTGGTACGCTCCACCTACAGGACACACACGCACACATGAGTTGTGGTTACTGCTTGGTGAAGGTGTGTGTTGATTTGGAAAGCAATAATGTAACAGTCAAATTAAAATGCAGTTGCAGTTTGAGCAGGGGAGAACTGACTTGATGGTATTTGCAGAGAATGACTTCCTTTGCTAATGCTGGAGTCAAAAAAGTAAAAAAAATCTTCTTAGCAGTTATTTCCACATGTACATCACCAACCGGAACTGGACGCAGTATTCCAAGCTGTACTGAAGCTGTGCTGCAGGCCATTCAATGCTCATGTCCTTTACTCCCTGACTACTGTGTGTTAACATCATCATGAGCCAGTCTGAGTCTTGTCCACGCCATCACTGACACTGGAACAGCCTCACAAGAGGCATAATCAGCACAGTCATCCATCTCTGACTTGACTCAACTGTAAACTGTGTATTTGCTTGAAAAAAAATATCTTCTCCGCATCCTTGAAAAGGGTTTCAACAGAAGTTTTCCAATGACTGAAGTTGATAAAGTATATTTATACTTTTTATTTTGTGCTGATTTTCAGTTGGAGTCTGACATATTCTGAAGTTAGAGTAAACCCTGATCAATATTATTTCCTACTAATGTTTAATTATACAAGTAATCTAATATTATGACAAATTAAATACAAAAACAAAAAGAGGTCTTTTATTTCCAGTCAAAGTTGAGCTGCAGTCACGACATGGCTGTTTTCTACCATAGCAACAAAATTTCAGCTGGCATGCAGTGAACAACTGAAATACTAGCTCCTTCTCTCTCTCTCTCTCTCTCCCACACACACACAGCGTTCCCTCATGCGGTCAGACACAGATGTAGCCAAGATGGCCTCATTACGAGCTGGCCAGGCAGAGAGCCCCGAGGCTCAGCGATCCACAGATAGACCCACTCGTTACGGCGGCGAGATAAGAGACTGCAACCAACGTCCTCATTACAGACATCCCCGTTCCACGTCAGAGACGTCGACACAGCGGCTTAAAGCTCCAACGACAAAAATTCACAGGCCCAAACTGTTGGATGCAGGTTATATATATGTGGCTAAGGCCTTAAATTAACTGTAAGACTTGATCTCTTGTTCGTTTGAGCACTCTCACGAGGTCCGCGTCAATCATCAACCTGCGTGTGTGGGCATGTGTGTGTCTGTGTGTGTTTGCTGGGTCACATCAACATCACTCGGGAGCTGTTCAGCAGAGGAGAGGTCTGAGCCTCGGGGAAGCCTTTTAAGATAAATATAGTCAGGCACTTACGACCTTACCAAGTTATCTATTGATGCGTGCTGTGGATGTTGTGCGTCTGAATACAAACATGCGCTTTCAGTAGGGTTGGGGGGTGGGATGCAAAGTGGAATCTTTGTGTGATTTTGCACCAAGCAGCATCTCTGCGGTTCATTGTTGGATGGTGTAGAACGGCGCAGAGCTCAGCTGTGCAGGACATGCATGCTGGAACGACCATGTGGGGCAGCCTCACCCCGGCGACCCCGTCCTCTCTCCCGGCAGAAACACGCGCTGGATTACTGCACCGCGCTGCTCTCTTACACAATGCTGTGTTTACGTGACAGATTAAGAGCAGGACTCTGCAGCACAATGCAACTGATCTGAGTCCTGACTCGTGGCCCCTGCATCTCTTCTCACAGCTGCAGCTGTGTTTACCACAATACTGGCATTTCAAACATTTCAAGCTGCCAGCAACTCAGGTTATTTTTACAGGTAAAAAACAATGTCGCAGGGGCTGAGTCCAGATGAAGCTGTTTTAGCAAAAAAAAAAAGAGTGGATACAGAATAATCTGATATGGATGACCTGGCTTCGACAAAACAACGCATACACCAGGACAATAATCTGCGTCGCTGCACACAAACCGCGCTCTTTTACTTTTCCCTGTAGCACAATCAAAACCCACTTTGAAAATGGACCGGCTAAAAGCGGAACGTGCGAAGGCAGCTGCTCACACGGGAAGCGATGCCGGGCTGAAAGGAAGAGAGAACAACAGAGTGGGAGGGAGAGCCGCGTGAATTATTCACCGCTCCGTCAGATGAGCCGCGGTACGGGCGCTGACGCCAGAGGCCGCCGCGGCTCTGCGAGGACAGAGCGAGTACGCAACCACGTCTGCCGGTTAGCAGCCTTCTCCAGCTGTTACCTCCAGCTCCGTCATCTCGCTTCCTCGCAGAAAAAAAAAAAGTCCCAGTACATTTGATGCCAGACAACATCTGTGCAAACTGCATGCGTAGCTCAGCTAGCACTTCACATTCGCGCCTCTGAAATTGTAGCAATTGTGGTTCATCTGGAGTTTTACGTGTCGTCATTGTGGCTAAGATATGAAGGCACATGTAGACAAGATTAGCTGTTATTAGCCTGTAACAATAAGACTATCAATATATATTTTTATATAGGACCCAAAGTAGTTTTCCTCAACATGGAAGTACCATGTGATATTGAAAATCATTTATAAAGACCAGGTACCGGCTGCGAACAGTAGTGTGTGTCACCTGGTAGGGGCAGGGGATGTGGTAGTCTCTACACCTCTCCTGCACCCAGGTCGTCTCCCAGATGGCCCTGTAGCTGTTCTCATACAGGTAGCAGGCCAGAACGGTGAGCAGAGGGACCAGGTAGAGCACGGAGAACACGCCGATGCGAATCATGAACTTGACCAGCTTCTCCTGGTTCTCCTTCTCCAGCGGGATCTCCATGCGCACTCGGTTCAGGGCCGCGATGCCTGCCAGGAGTAACGCCACGCCGACCTGCGGTGACATGAGAGAGGGACGGGGTTCGAGTTTTTATCTTCTAGCAAACATATGGTTATTCTTCTTTTTATTCAGGAATTCAAATTATTAGAAAGAAAACAGCTCCCTCCATAAAGGCCGTATTAAAGTTTCAATCCATCTATACTGATAATATGTACAAATATAGATAATATACACCAGATAGTAGGTGAAGATGAGAGGAAAGTGTGTCTGCGGGATGCTCTGTAATAATCTTCCTCACCACTACGTCCAGTCCCAGTGGGACCAGCAGGAACCAGCGCAGCGCCGTCAGGTTGTAGAGTCCCACGAAGCAAACGCCGCTGACGCTGTCTCCCTCGATCTTGTTCATGGCGAGCAGAGCGACGGTGAGGACGCCGGGGATGCCCCAGGCGCAGGCATGGAAGAGGAGAGCCTTCTTCTCTATCGCCTCACTGCCCCACTTGGGAACCGCAGCCAGGAACCAGGTGATGGTCAGGATGACCCACCAGACGCTGCCGGCCATGGTGAAGAAGTACAGCACCATGAAGAGCAGAGTGCAGGCCTGGGACGGAGGAAAAAATTCAGATTATTATCAGTGTTGGGACAGTAGAGAACCAGAGAAGATCACAACCACAAGTGCAGATTACCTTATTATGAGAGCCCTGAGTCACTGTCGAAGCTCTGAACCTCCCAGGACTCGCTGCATTACAGGAAACTTTGTCCTCCAACAGAAAGCCCAGGAAGAACACCAGGGACACCATCATGTAGCACACGGCGTAAAATATGATGGGGCGCTCCGGGTAGCGGAATCGCGACACGTCTATGAGGAAGGTCAGGAAGGTGAAAAGCGTGGCGGACAGGCAGACGATGGACACCACCCGATGAAGTAGCGGGCGAACGTCAGCTCCTCCCGCGTGAAGTACATGTTGGGGCAGGGGGGCGAGCAGTCCCGCACGCCCATGAAAGAGTAGCCGAGCTCGGGGTCGATCTTGAGCTCGCGCGGACACCAGAAGCCGTAGTCCCTCTGGACGGAGATGGAGGACTCGGTGGTGTCCGAGCTGGACAGGAGGTCCACGGGGCGGGGGTAGGGCTCGTCACAGTCCGGGAACCTGGGGGGGGGGGGAGTTTGAGGAAACATGATGAAGTCAGAGTGATTTCAGCTGTTGAGCCTGTAACTACACATTACTGCCAGTATAACATTACTGACAACCAGTTTGAAAAGCGTTTATCGACCTCCCAGGTAACTGGTGATTACAGGACGCATCAGTGCAGTGTGACGGAGAAGAAAATCAACTTGCAGAGACTTGAACCGTGAGACAGATCCATTCTCAACCATACTTATCGCTGCATTGTCAAGCAGCTCTTTTTTTTCCAGGCCTTTTTATCGCAGCAGGTTTTGTCACACATGGTAGAAGGCTGGCAGAAAAACGAGGGCAGGCACGCAACTGTTGCCAGGCAGACTTGAACCTGCAATGCTGTGCTACTCAGTCAGCAACCCAGACACCCCAAGTACAGGTACTTACTGCTAGGCTCTAACAGAGGAAAACAACCCCAACTTTAAAAAACAGACTTCCAAACCTTGTCTCAATTTTTTTTACTGACGTGTAACTCACTTTTTAAATTTGTCTTTATTATTATTATTATTATTATTATTATATCTTTTGTTCACTGATTTTCACTGTTTGCACTCCAAGTTTCACTTGTGAGGACTCAAGACTTGTGAGGCATAACATCTTAGTTATTGGTACTGCAATACTGTGTATTACCTCCACCACAGAAGTTCCGTTTTTACCCATCTGTTGGTTTGTTTGTTTGTTTGTCAGCAGTAAACACAAACCTGGCGGAGGGATGGGACATCGAACCGGGAAGGACCCAGTAAATTTTGGCGCAGATCAAGTTAAAGAGGCGGACCCAGTGATTTTTTTTTCCTTAACATTGTGCATTTTAGCAACAATTTCTCAGGAAATAATGCGTGGATCTTGATGTTAACATATTGATAGTGTTGAGATCTGTGTGTTTGTACAGTTTGGTGCAGATTATCAGGCTGCTTCCTTTTTCCCCTTTATTTTTCTATTATAAGCCTCAGACAGCCGTATGTAGGATTGTTTGGGCTTGGCGGAGTTATGCGCTCTAGCGAGTGCCGTTCTAGTTGCAGCTGTAACAACCTGTTGCAGTCCATCTCCTCCGGCCAGCTGACACCAAACATGTCCATTAGTTTGTAGCAGTCGCTCTTGGCCTGCAGACAGAGGCGGCGGCAGGGCAGGGTCATCCGCCCGTACTCCGTGCACACGGGGGCGTAGAGCGCGCAGAGGAACATCCTGAGCTCCGGAGAACACTGCAGGTTCACCATGGGATGGAACGGCTGCGGAGAGAGAAAGACACAGAGCCGGACTCTTAGGGGCAAAAACAATCCATCCGTTTGAAACTGTTTCGGAAGGTGACAGCACACTCCCGAGTCAGAGTGTTACTCGGGCCCGGCACAATGTGAGCCAGAGAGACGCACAAAGAGACAAGTGGAGCATGTCATCTGACAGTTTCTGGAGATGAGTCCATAAAAACAACTCTGGCCCCTTTCCTCCTAATCCCCTCCACCCCAGTCATTTCAGCCCCCCACCCCCTTCCCCCGTCTCCACCTTCCCTCCAACTCCAGATAGGAGGAGCACTGTGAGCCGGGCAACCCCCACCAATGCACACACACACACACACACACACACACACACACACACACACACACACACAGAGGGGCTGCTTCTGCTGGCTGACAGGGTCTTTGTGTAACAGGGAGGACCACGCTGCGACTGACTGACACACTGCAGCAACGTGCGTATGCTCGCCACACATACACATACCAACGGAAGTATATTATATACATGCTCACACACCCATGCACCAGCACAACAATGGTCTCGCACATACGAGCTGAGCCAAGAGGAGGCCTGAGCGCAGGAAGCATCGACCCGGGCACGTCGTTAATATGCAAATAGCTGTGTGTGTGTGTGTGTGTGTGTGTGTGCGTGCACAAAATCCATACATTCAAGAGTGCAGAGTTACATGTCTTTGTATGCATGAATTTGCATACACCTCAGTGTTCAGTGTGTTGGTGTGTGTCTTGCAGAAAGGCTTGCAGCCACACCCATGTCAGTCAGACAACGCTACCCACCCTCCCCCAAAATTTAAAGACAGAGGTCTGTATGACAGACAGGGACTGGGAGGGGGAGGGGGACGGGAAGGGATGGGAGGGGAGGGGTGAGGAGAGGAGAGGACAGGGAGGGGGCAATTTGTCTCTGTATTTGGGAGAGGGGCGGTCATGAAAGAGGACAGGCTGCTGCGGTTTAAACACTTAGTTCTGCTTCTTCACTGTAAATGAAATGAAGAGGGCCGTGCACAATGCTGCCTGATGCTCTCCGAGCAAAATAAGTGAGTCTGGGCACGCGGGACAAAATGTAGCTCTCCTACTTCTCATGGGACATTCAGGGAGATACTGCTGAACTGATGAGGCCGCTCTGCCACATTCAATAGCTGCTGCACCGACAGAGCCGAAGGAGGAGCGGCTGGGACGCACGTCGTGGCTTCTACGAAAAGATAGACGGCTTTTACGCAGTTTGCACAGATCAGCGAGTGGTTGCTCTCTGCTGCACCAGACCTGAGCATAAAAGATACGAAACCTACGAAGAAATCTCTAGATTGGATTTTTAAAATGAGAGATGGAATGAAAAGTAGCGGCTGCATTTCGACAACTGGCAATTCACACACAACCTTAGATTTCTGTGTATAATCCTACATTTAATATATAATAAACAGCGCATGGCCTTAGAAATGAAACACGTCTGCAGCATCTGGCTGTTGTGGCTTCGGAGTACAGCAGTAAATCATTTTTAGGGAAAACAGGCATTCGGGGTTTTGCTCTGATCTTCTCAACTGTTTGCTTCATTATCTTCAATCAGATTTGAAGAAACAGTTGCAGTGTTTCCCCACCATATGTCTCCGACATCAGCACACATCCGTCCCCTGACAGCATGTTTGCCTGCCACCCACATGTGATGTCTTCATGTAAAAAGGATTATAATGGGTGTTAAGCTTGGCCCTCAAAGCACAAAGCACTCCACACCCATGCAGCCTTTGTCGTCGCCTCGCTCTTATCACTTTCCTGGCGAGAGAACGTTCAGCTGCCGTGGGAGAGACGGAAAGTGGTCATGGGACGGGCAGGGGTCAGAGGTCAGGTCCTTTACGATCGCACGCCAGAAGCCACGTTCGTGAGCCTTCACTCAGCGGAGCAATCAGATCCACTCTAAAATGCAGGAGGATCAATTTTGGTGACTTCCACGCCTGTCATAACTGAGATTAATCAACTATTCAGTCGTGTAATTTCTGCACAAATGGAGTCATCACGTTTCACTGGGCACCGCTGTACGATGACACAATGACACAGGCACCCGTAGCATGCTCAGAGCCACTATTATCTTTGGAGCATGAAAGCAACGGCCATGAGATTGATCAACATTGAAATGGGTCCATTACTGCAGTTGGAAACCATTAATCACACTGTGCTGTGGAACAACTTCCAACTGTTGAGGTAGCCTGACTTGCAACAAAGGTTTCTTAAAAAGTTTTTTTTAAAGTCTCTATATAAAGAGGAAAAATAAGCATAATGTGACTAAAAACACAAATCTTTCTTTAGTCTCTAAAAAACTATATTTTACACCGATAAATATAACAAGAGGTTTTTGACTAATAGTTGAAAACTTTGTGCAGAATAAACTGCACAGTTTGGCATTTTGCTTAATGCTTACATGACAAACCAAGAATCATTAATTTTCTGCCAATGAAATAATCATCAATCATCATTACCATTCGCCAAGTGATGTAATGAAACCTTCAACCACAAATATCCTTGTTGAAGGTTGTAGTAAATATAGTGCATAGAGACGTAGTATAAAAACATTTCCAAACTGTAAGCAGAGAGCCACTGCGAGCAGCAAGAACACCTAACAGCTACAGCAACCCAAACTTTATCCAGGCATCAGTGACTGACAGAGGCGTGGTTGGTGGGATCCTGTGATACAACTATGATAAAGACACAGCTCACAACACTGACACCTTTTTTAAAAAATTAAATAGTCTAAGACTATTACGTTACAGCTGCAGTCGGGCACGACAGGGTCAAGGAAACCGAGAGAAAGGAAACTGGAGCATGTTGTTTGACGGCCTCTGGAGAAGAGACATACAAAAGCACAGAATCCTGAAGTTCACCCCACCCTGCCAGGTAAAGGTGCTCCTGTGCCGACCGGCCTCCCTGTGGCTCACTTTGGCTCAGGTTGTGTTTCCGCTGACTTGGTGAGTAGTGCCCCTTCAGTGTGGGCTGCCCACGCAAACATGATCTGATGCTGCTAAAGCGAGCTCGCTGTGTTTTCACTCCCGCAGGCCACTGATATGCTCCACAGAACACAATGCTCTCCACTGTAGTGGACTACGGACGGAGCTGCTGTGGGAAACGCTTGACTGAATATATAGGTTAGGTTATATAGCTTCTATTTTTACACTCCCCCATCATCCACCCCTGTCCCCATCCTCCTCCATCTCTCCCTTATCGCCATTCATCAGCCCATCACGTTGGGAGGACTGCGCTGGTGCTGGGACACGAGGCTCTGCGCTCTCCACAGGGACTCCACGATGACGGGCGCGCCGCAAACAGCTGGTGAAGCAGCGTTCCGATGAACGGCCAGGGGTTCGCCACGGAGCTCTCCGCCCCGGAGCCGGGCGCGTAAGGAGAATCGAGCGTGTAATACACGACTCGGTGGAATGGTGCGGGCATGGGGGGGGGTATGGTAATGTAATTTCAGCTGCCGTCCCGCTGCTCCACTCATTACGTATTCATGGGAGTTTGTTCGGGGATTTTTGATCTCTGAAAATGTGGAATAATATGCCACTGTGGAAGCAGCAGGCTCACACACAGTCAGACATGGCGGCTGCTGAAGCAGTGGATCTTGGGACTAAAAGAACGCCAACAAATATTCCATGTATGGGGTTAAATGTAGTAATATGTGCTGGTTTGTATTTATATTTTTATTATTATTATTATTATTATTATTAACAAGAGAAAAATACTCATCAAGGACAGGAGTCTTCTAACAGAGCGCTGCGTTCAACCATCATGTCACTGCAATTTATCATCATTCAGCTAGTCTTTTATCCATCACACTACAAACTCAGCAAGTTTGAGTCAGTAAAACTGTTGTAATGTTGGTAGTTTGTGGAAGAAAAAATTCTATTCTGATATTTCAAACTGACGGAGGAAGAGTATAGATGTTTCAAGTGACATTGACAGCAGCTCTGTTCTGTTCAAGTGTCCCAGTAAGTCATGACAGGACCCTGACACCAAAGCAGCGAAATGGAACTCAGCCATGCTCGGCCACTGATCACAGTGCCACGTTGACGTGCGGTCAGTGAAGCGGGCCTGTTGATGGTGCTTGGCCTGTCTGCTGTTAAAGAGGCTACTCTGCAGCGTGCAGAACTGGCCTGTGAACTGTGTAGTGGTGCGTTCGCTTGGACGCGCTGAAACGGGGGGAAAAGGAACGAGGGAATATTGCTGATCATTAAGCGGTTAATAACATGCAGTTCAATGTGGCGTACACAAATTTGTGTACTTAACATGTGATTTGCATATTTCTGAACATTATGCAAAAACCTCTAATCTTCCAAGAACTGGGTCACACGGCCCCTGACCTTAGTTTCAACTCCGGGCCGTTTTGAGATTAACCGGCATGTTTTGAACCAAATCAAGATTGTTGTGATATTAATTATTAATATGGCCCCGTCCTGTGAAGTGCGTCCAAGTGTGGCTGTGTGTACCGTCCTGATTGCCACAGCAATTAGTTTGCAATGAAGGCTGCTGAGACGCTGTGACTGATGAAGCGCTGACAAAGGAGCCCACCATGGCCAACTGGTCCGTGTTGATCTGTTCTCTTATAAACACCTCCCAGTCACCTCTCGGCCCATCATCCCCCTCTTCCTCCTTCAGCTCCCTCAACCCCCCCACCTTTATTCTCCTTTCTCCCCCCTGCTACCATTCCAATTCTCCAAATTGCCAAGCTCAGCGCCATGGCGACGAGTGATGCATCACCAGGGCGGAGCGGGAGGAGGAGGAGGAGGAAGAGGGAGGAGAGCAGGGTTCGAGGAGGTCAGGGTGCGGGGCGGAGGGGACCACCTCCCGGGAGGCAAGAAAGCCTCCGCTCCCCTTTGTTAACAGCACAATTGGGACTGTTTCCCGGGCAACGGGTGAGCCCTGCGTAGGGGGAGGGGGAGGACAAAAGAGATGGGCGAGGAGGGGGGGCGGTCAGAGGGTGGAGGAGAGACGGAGGGAGAGAGAGAGAAGAGGGATGGGTCGACCGAGTCAGCCATGTCATTCACCAGTGGAAAGTGTTTGAAAACCTTGCAGTCTGACAGAGTGTAATGCCTGCGCGCGCGCGCACACACACACACACACACACACACACACACACACACACACACACACACACACACACACACACACACACACACACACACACACACAGAGGGGTTGTTGTGCAGCAGCAACTTGCTTTCTGGATGTGCTTCTCATTCACTCCACAGCCAATAAACACGGTGTTGGACATTAAATAAAACAAGAGGCTCTTTTACAGCCCGGGTCACGCTGGGTAGGATTTATCAGACCATGTTGTGTGTGTGTGTGTGTGTGTTTGTGTGTACATAGATGGGACACATCTTCACTAGCCAACACAATGAGCGTGTTAAACGGTCTACTTTTTGTGGCGTGTTTTAACAGACTCAATGCCATCACACAGCTTCATCAGCATTTTACAAAGCACGCACGCACGCACGCACACACGCACGCACGCGCACACACACACCCTTTACAAATCCATTCACACGGCATGGGTGGAGTATCCAGGTTATTCTAAACAGCAGCTGTAACACGACACAGTTTGTCTGGACCTGCTTGGAAACCTGAGACCAGGGGCCGATCTAACGAGCTGAAAGGAGCAGGAAACGAGTGGAAGTGGGGCCGAGCCGATTAAAAACAAACCGCTCATCAGCCTTTGTGCGCGCTGCACGCCCTCCGCCAGCGAAACGCACGCAAGGCTGAAATCAAGGTGACCGAGGAAAGACCTCGTCGGCGGGCGGTCGCCAGCTTTCATTTCCTCCATGGCGAAGCCATCTATCTGACTTCCCCCCCAGGACGACATCCCTGTCACTTGTTTATCCGGCAGCCGTTAAAAAATGATTTGCTGGCTCGGCTTTGACTTCATGTAAACAAAACCTCTTATCAGTCTTACTCAATTAACATCTTCGGCTGGCATCTGTCCTCCAAGAAAACGTCCAGGCAGTGCTTGTCCTCCTTCACCGTGACGGCCACACGACTCCAACCTTATCCATCGCTCAGTCTTTCCTTCTGCCGACAGCAACGTTTCTTTTTAAATGTATCTGAGAGGCGTACCAAATGAGAAAACGGAGCTGATCCTCCTCTGTGACCACCCAGTAAAGCAAGAGGCAGCCAAATTTATTTTAATCGCTACAATTAAAAAGTAATTTATCCTGCAATTCTTTCATTTCCATCTTTGCAGAATATATCAGTCAGTAAATCTATTTCTGGTTTCCCAGCGCATTTCTCAAGGTTATCTGTGATTAGGCACAGCCAACCTCAGAAAAAAAGGGTAACATCACTAGACAGTTGTTTTAGTCATATTAGGCTATTTCTTAAAAAAAACAAATCCAGTAGCTGTGGACTGTCTTCATGATATACTGGACAGACTGTATATCATCACTGATGCCATCTGTTCTGATGCCAGCGGCAGTTCATACCAGCTGAACCCACGCTGCTTCACACTCATCCAGTAGCTACGCTGTGCATGCATCTCCAGTGAGAAGCAGGTTTTAGCCCCTTTCTTTTTTTTTTTTCCCTTATTGTAATGCCACTCAAATCCGCCACGCTCCCACTTATCTCACGAGCGTGGCGCGGAATCATTGTGGCGCAGAAACAGCAGATTCCCAGCCCTAGGGCCGCTGTCCCACTTCAGCTTGCGAGGTCACGCGGCGGTCAGCGATGACTGATGAGAGCCGCCGCAGAAAATCCCCATTTTCTGAAATCACCGCGTTTGTGGTGTCTCCTGTTCGGACAGCCGTGGAAAATCTATTGGCGCAATACAGCAAAAAAAAAAAAAAAAAGACAAACTAAAACACACCTGTCTTTTGTCCCTGTGTGAATTTACTCCACAGGCAAAAAGACGGCAAAGTCTGTAATTAACATGAACGTCACTCGACATTAGATTTAGGAGGAACTGTTGGTTTATAATGAGTTTATAACGATATAAGTTGTGCCAACTTCCACAAAGGACCAAGGCCTTGAAAAGAGCTTGAAAAGCAAGACGTGAAGAAAGAAATCCAGAAAGACACCACTTCAGGGGGTTTAGACAAAAAACCGCAAGAACGACAGGCGATGGTTCTCGTCCAACTCCCACTTTCTCCATGGTGCGAGGCATTCATCATCATTATCATGGCTATTCAGCGGAGCTAATTCCCTTTAAAATCAACTGTCAATTCTCGTTTGGCTGCCCTCGACATCTTACAGGCTTTGAATTCTCCCATGAACTGGATGTGGGGCGGGTTATCTGGAAAACAAGAGCCAAACAGAGCCAGCAGTCTCTTTCGTTATTTGGAGCCCGTTCGGAGCCCGCGGGTTTTCCAGCGAGCATTTCGGAGCACTAAAAGAGACTTAATTGTGAATCCGTGACCAATCGAAGTGAACACCGTCTAAAGCAGGAGTGCTTCTCTCTGTTCAGTGCGACCCACACGCTGTGATGCGGCGTAAAAAGCTAACCTGGCCTCTGTAACGCCGCGCCGGGTTGGGAACATCTCGACAAAGCGAGAACGCAAATTCCACCGAAATTCGAAACCACGCTTGTGCATCAAAACTCGGCCCGTGTTTTCCATCAAATACGAAGGTGATGGTGGGAGAGGGGAGAGGCGCTCGCGTCCTTTCTTAACGTGAGCAGAGGTTACGTAACCCCGGATTCTTCATGCCACGCCGCACCTCCCGCCCTCTCTCTCTCTCTCTTCCTCTCCCTCGCTCAACGTGGGCTCGGCGCCGAGCACCGCGAAGCAGAGGAGGCACAGATGGTCGGCAGGGCTCCGCGCACCCAGCGTCACCGCCAGGCGGGGCGGGGCGGGGTCAAAGGGTAAAAGTGATGGAGGGAACGGGAGCGCGATGCTGAGAAGGGATAAACGGAGATAAATATAGATGGAGGGGCTGATATGTAGGCACAGATAGGCGGACAGCTCGGCCAACAGAACAGCCAGTCTCCTGTTTCGGTGCAGGCGGCGTGGATTGCTGGAGAGATTGAGAGATCCAGAGAGCTCAGTCTGCAGAGAGGCCGGGATTAACGTAACGAGGTGACGCATCTGCTCCGCAATTGTGTTTAAATGCCTGACTCCACCTTTCAAAGAGGATAACGCAGCCACGGCAGTCAGATGCAGAGGCTGCTAATCTATAGATTATCTAAGAGGTAGCAACAGTAAAACATGGGCCAAACACTGGAATCCGGAGCTTTAATCCATCAGCTCAACCTCAGCGGAGCAAAAGTGTGGCGTGTAAAACGGGTTGGATGCGAGGAGCCACGACACGTTGCGGCAAATCCTCTCGACACCTCAAACCTCTCAAGATGTGCGGCCAGAAACGCCCGGTTAAATCTGCGTCAGAGTTTAATAATGCACTGTTGCCACGGCCCCCGGGGACAAACATTAAAACTTAATTTTCTGCTTAATGTTTTGGTAATACTCTCCCAGCCCCCGGAGCTACAGCAGCCGAATTAGAGCAGGCCAGCACTTTCGATATTACCAACTCTCAGCATGCGCGCCGTTAGCCGTGGCGACAGCTATCTAGGCTACTGATGTCCACGAGGCAGGCGGCGCAGCAGACACACTGAACCACTTATTCAACATGTGAGGATGACTAATTATTTCACGAACCCCCGCCCTGGCCTGCATAATATATGCGGCGCAGGACGTGTAAATAGAAATGCTGTGCGTGTGCGGGCGTCGATCTGACTTCTGCACAACTTGCATCACGACAGAGTGAAGGAGGGAAGGCAGCAGGGAGGACGAGAGGGGGAAGAGGGTAAAGGTCGAACCATTTTTTAAAAAAAAGAGGCGATATGTTATTTTAAAGGAAAGTTCCGTTTTTTTTTTCAACCTGGTACATTTCCAATAACTGTGACAACTGCTGCTCTGTGGGTGATGCCAGTTCAGCACCCGTCGCGTGCAGCGTTCCAAACCAACGCATTTCTTGCGTGAATCAGTTCAAACACGCACAACTGCCCGGTGTGGTTATTATGGCGAACTGCACAGGGATCTACAACTGCAAAGTCATGAGGCTGACTGAAAACCTTTAAATAAATTCCCCGTAACCGTCTGGAACAGTGGGGACATAAACATGTTTTCTCAGCCTTTTAATATACTGAACCTGAACATAAAGTCAGGCCTCTCAAAATCTAATTTACTGTGGTTAAAGTGAGGTGGAAGACCACAGAATATCTGTTAAATGTCCAATTCTGGGTTCATGATTTTTGCATGTTTGGTCTAAGAACAGCTGAAACCATTTTGCGGATTATCAAAACAGCTGCCTATTAATTTTCTGTCTGTACATTAACGGATTGATTTACAGTTTGTATCCACTTTTGAAAAGACCAAAAAAAAAAAAGCTCAGAATAGGCCACAGAGGAAAAAAAAAAAAACATACATTATTTCACATATGAATCTTCTTATGCCAATATTATTCCCACTTTTTTTGTGGAGGGATTAGAACAGCAACAAAAGTGGCCAACACTTCTTAATAACGCACCATAATTATGGAGGACTCTGTAGGCAATGATATGAAATATGCACAAAAAACGAAAAGAAGTTGGATAGAAATAAATTTTAAAAAAACACAACGCACAAACTGTGGCTAACTGGAATTTAACGAATTGCTTTGGTTGGGTAGAAGCTCATTTGATACGGGACATTACCAGTGTGTGTCCCCAATATGTAGTTTGAAGAAAAAATATGAAGCTGTAATAAATAATAAATACAAATAGGATAAATAGGCCACTATTTTTCAGATATTTTTCTTTAATTTAGATATCAGTAAGTGATTTAATTCACCTCTGACAAAAGGTTTATTTGTGACTAGTTCAAAAACATTGCCAAGATTTTTTTCTTGCATTTTGGACATTAGTATGTTAACAGTCACATTGTGAATGAATAGGTGTGGTGGATCAAAAAAGCTGCTAATGCACCTAAAACAATTTTGTACGGCCATGTTTCAGTGAGAGCCATCGTGGTCTAACCATGTTTCAAGTTTGTTTTCACCCAAACACAGATTTCTGTTCATTTAGAAAAGAAAAAATGATGAACAGCACAAAATATCAGCAAATATCTGTACCTCCATGGCGAGAGCGGCGGTTTGCTGGTCGTAGTGGTTGAGTACGTTGGGCATGAAGGTGGAGTTGTAGGCCAGTCCCTGACACATGCGCAGGGTGATGGGCTCGCAGGTGAACAGGCTGTGGCTCCCCGCCGCCGCGTCCATGGGGATGGCCACGCACGCGCCGTCAGCATGGACACCGACAGCACCCACAGGAGACCCATGACCGGTCCGCGCGGGAGGGGAGAGGAAAGACCCGGGGGGACGGCCGGCTGGGACGAGGGGCCGGGCCCCGTCAGGCTCATTCACCAGGAAGGGGGGGGGGGGAGAACTCACGAGGCTTAAGGGCCGTCTGGTAGCGTGTCCCCTGTCTTCAGATCACTGGGAGACAGTCTGGGTGGGGCGGCACGTTCCAACGCGGCCATGGCTGAAGCCGGCTGCATCCATCGCTGTTGGCGGGAGGGTGTCACAATTCCTCCATCACCTGAGAGACGCTGTGGTCCTTTAAGATGCTGCGCCGTGTCCCAGCGGCTCGCACACCCCTCCCTCTGCCGCCTCAACGGACGGCCACTTCCGAGAAATACTGATGACGACCACAGATGGAGGTGATGCTCAGTCTGCACGCTGAAAAACACAACCACACAATTTCACATTTACACGCTGGTTTCGCATCCTATGAGCTCAACATTACCAGGTTACGCTATTTATCTATAGCATTTATTTTTTTTCAAACCAGAAATTACCATCATTTCTAATTACAGAGCGCATCAGGAAAAAGCACACAAAAAACTGTTTCAAGACGGTTGGTAATTGCTGTTTAGGTCAGTAATTGTGGTGCTGCCTTATGTGGATGAATTACAACATTAGCAGCATTAAATAACGGCAATATATCATAGTCAGCTAAAAAGAAATACAGCTAAAACAAGGACACAGCATCAAGATCCAGATCAATACTGTATCTCAACATATTTTTGTGGCAATTTTGTTTAAATGACTTAAATAAATATTACCTCTGGCACTTGTGTAATTGTAGCAGTGCCATTTGTAGATGAACTACAGTTCAGAAACAGCAGCCTGTTTATAATTTAGCCATTTTTCATAACCCAATCTGCTACATTTACACACCGGTACACACCCCGAACAATCCAATACCTTTCCAGTCGCTGACAATGTAAACATGTAAGACTTTCATGTGCGCTTGTTTCAACACTAGTGTCAAACAAGTCCGGCTGGATTTTCCAGGTCGCTGGTGGTGACCGCGGAGCAGGCGCGTCCGTTAGCCTACCTGCGCGTCACTAATAACGGGCTCCTCCTGTAGCTCGTCGCCGGGGCACTCGCAAAACGAATTTGCTGCTCATAAACGGGAGCGCATCTGACTAACGTCGCGCGGTTTGTTATCCGGCCGCCGCGGCTGCGACTCGCGAGCAAAAGCAGGCAACTGTTGAACTGAATCAAATGGAAACGTCAAGCAACGCAGCGCAGACAAAAGATGACGGTTACTTCTTCGCGAACTGATAGTAAGCCGTGGCATATGTAACGTAGGGCTGCTGCGCACCGGTGTTAAGGCTCCCCCCGCGCACCGAGGCGGGCGGCGGCGCGTGAGAGACACACCGGTTCCGGATGGAAGATAAAGATGGTGAAATTAACGGAAACTTTACCTGAGTGTCGTGCCCAGTATTCACGTGCAGCCACGGGGTCTCCGCCGGTCCTCCAGTTGGTAACAATGAGTGAACGTCCCTCGAGCAGCGCCCTCCTCTCCTCTCCTCCTGTCCTCCCCCTCCTACTCCTCCTCCTCCGTCCTCCTCCCTTCTCTCTATCAAGGGTCAAACTCGCGAGATTTACGAAATGGCTTCCGATCAAAACCGTCAAATTAAAAGCCTCTTAAACGCGCTCACATTCCCGACTCCACGGTTAAAACACGCACTAAGAAAATACTAATGGAAATGTTAAAGTAAAAAACACATTTCTGTCAGTGAATCAAACAAGTATCGAGCCAGTGAATTCCCCACCCTTCTCACAGAAACTGAGTTGCCAAATTGTCAAATTCATTTGTATTTATTTTACAAACAACAACTTCGTGGTTATGACTACAATAAAACAGTAGAAGTTGTGGAACACAACTAAGTATAATTACTACTGCACTGAAGCACACTTTTGAGGTACTTTTTTAAATCTACTTCACCAAACGTCATTGATTAACACTATAAATGTCACTTCTCAGTATTCATTACTCACCTGTAATTGCTAGCAGGGGTGGGTAGAGTAGCCAAAAATTGCACTCAAGTAAAAGTGCTGTTATTTTGAAATAATAATTACTCAAGTAGAGGTCAAAGCAGTTATACAAATAATTACTTGTTTCAGAGCAAGAAAGTATGTATTGAAAAGACTACAAGTACCGAGTTACTTCCGGTTTATTGTTAAAATAATCACAGCAAGGACAAACTTCATGAAATTACACATGAACAAAATATGAAATAGCAAGTTGCAAATTAAGCGATGGCCAAAAATATTCCTTTAACTAAAAATAAATAAATAAAAAGTTCACAACATAATTAAGGCCAGTACAGTCACAAAAATACACATGAAACATGCTCAGTTGAGCAGTTTCAGAACACCGTCTTCTGTCACTTCTTCATAAGAAAGTATTTTAAACCAGAGCTTCATACAGCACTATGTTCAAACTTCAAACATGACGTGAGATGACAGGTTTAAAAATCAGTAAGCAGGAGAATAGATGTGTATCCAAATGAGAACCCTATAGTTGTTTTGCTGAATGAAAAGCGAAATTAGATTACTTAATAGTTTGCCTGTCATCACTGTACACAGCAAACCTTTCTCCACCAGAGAAAATGGTCTGCTGGCTTAACATCAATTCAGCAAGAGCTTGTTGTATGCGTATGTGTTAACCGCCGTGGGATAGCAGGAGTATCTGTGATCGTCACATTCTTCAGAGGTTCATCAGAGGAGGACGACTTCCGCTTTTTATTCGACACTATTAAGTCTGTGTACATGTCAGTTTGTCAGGGTGAACCCACTGTTGACAGAGAAAAGATCAATGAGGATACGAGGATTTTTCCATTAAAATCGACTCATAATCAGACAACAAATTCAAAGAGGAACTTTATGGGAAATGTGTTGGGTCTTGAATCAAGGCTAACGTTAGCCTATCCACAGCTAATTGATCGTTAGCGGGAGAACTTACCGCGACAGGGTTTCTCTACCTCCACGATGAGCTCTTCTCGGATGTTCTGCCTCCTCCGAGTCAAACGTAATTGCAATCCATTGTTGCTGACTCAGTTCACGCGCGTGTGGTTGCTCCTGCGTGCGCTGCTGCATGTAGCTAGCACAGAGTGTTTGTTTATCGCCATGTGACTTAGTGGCAACGTTTGATTGGTGAACAAAGAGTAACCTGACAAACTGTGGCTGAAGACGTCTCTCTGTTAGAAGTGGAATTAATAAGACATTAAAAAATATCATGAGCTCGCAGTACGTTATATTAATTGAACTGCCTTCAAGTATAATTCTTTGTTACAATTGACTACACACCAGCAAACTACAATCTCATAATATTATATATAATCATATATCTTTCCTAGGTGATTTTTTTTTCTAAATCCAATATACATATACTTTGGTACATGTTGTAGACCCTAGTAATGGAGCATTTTTATGACGTTGCACAGGTACTTTAGTAGCTGAATATGGATTCGAATGACAGCTGTTTGAATTTTTATATGATACAAAATAATATACAGCAAAACACACTTTATATGCTATCTGAACACAAGCCATCTTTGCCCGAGCATTTTTCTTAACAACCTTACTTTGAAGTCAGAATCGCCGTATTTCCGGTTGTGATCTGCCTCTGTGTGTCTGACTTGCCGCAGCTTTAGCTCCGTCTTCACAGCAGGTTTTCTGTCTTTATTGCGCGCGCTCGCCCATCCGAGCACGAGCAGGCTTTTCTGCTTTTGAATGAAAAACTTCTGTGACTGGTGGGGTGCAAGGTTTTAACTGGGCGTCTGCAAAGAAGGCCAAATGTTTTGTCAGTAGCTCTTCAGCAGAGGGTTTAACTTCATGAAAAATAGGCGCATTATTGAGTAAAAAAACACTACATTAGGGTATTGAAACAAGTCTATTTATATGGGACCTACAGTACTACTGGACAAGTCTTACTACTAATGCTGATAATAATGTGAATTTAAAATACATGCATGATACGTATACTTAGTGTTCTGAAATACATATTTTAAAGCTTGTCAGGTCACCATCGTGTAATTATGTGGTCTGTCGTTTTAGAAAATGCTTTTTGATATAAACTAATGGGAAAATTATGTATTTCCAGTGTGAAATATATACTCTTTTATTTACAAAGAAGTGTACAAGCTGAAACATACTTCTGCAATGTATCCAGGGCGGATGGCCTCTACAACATTTGCAGTGTCAGGCCTTCTTAAACTACATTTGTCATCATTAGAGGCACTAAAGTCTGCACACTCCACCATGGTTTGCTTTGCAGCAACCCCCCTCCTGTGTGTGACAAGCTGTGACGGAGGAGTACACTCACTGTTGCTATGGGAACGAGTAAACTGTGCACAGGGAATTGGGAGGAGAAGAAGAGCTGGGTGTATGGACACAAAGAAGTCCGTCAGGAGTATGCACACAAACAGAAAGTGTGTTTAGGAGTTGAATTTCTTTCTTTCCGCCAGCCAGGGAGAACGGATGGTGAGTTAAATACCAGAGGAGTGTGATGTACAGTGCTGAGCAGCAGTGTCCCCTTCACTGCAGTTTGAAATATGTGTGTGTGTGTGTGTGTGTGTGTGTGTCAGGTTGAAAGTCTGCCATTTTCACTTTGTTATTGTTCTAAGTTTTCCAAACACTCCTTTTTACAAGATACAGAAATAAAGATAGAGATGCTTTATTTATTTAGGTAACAGTGGAGAGTAACTTGATAAAGAGAATGAGGGCATTTATGCAAAAAACATCTGACAGGATGCCAAAATAATCATCTGGAATTATTTAAAAGACTGGCATCATTTATAAAGTGGTCTGTTACATAACTTCATATTTTTGGGGGGGTAGACATAAGCCTTAAAGTGACATGGCTCTATTGTAAACTGGTGGGAAATAAAAACAGAAATAGGTGCACACACTCAAAAATCTGGGCAAAAAGCATCAAACATATATGGCGAAGTTTCACTCTTGCTTCCAGCACATCATCGAGTTATCAAGCAGAGATGCCACATGCACCAGGATCTTCTGTAAACTGTGCCAAGATGCAGACAAAACTGAGCGCCTGGACTCCTCTCAACCACCCTCCGACAAACACCAAGGTCCGAGCAACTCATCTCTCCTGCAGTATTTTGATAAATATGTAGTATGTTCTTTGCAAGTCATTGTACATTACTTGAGACATGTCCTAAAATGTTTACATATTAGTTAAAACTTTGATTATAAGATGCTATGCATATAAATAAAAATACATGTAAATACTATGAAAACCTTCTGGACATTTTGTAAGTCAAGTTAAGTCTTCAGATCTTCAAGGCTATGGAAATTATTTAGTCATCATTTTGAACCTTCTTCAGTACTCTCTCCTCCCTCAGGTGTTTGAAGAGAGACGAAGCCTTCTGGCAAAGTGGGTAAGTTTCAATTGTACGAGTAGAGAAACACCCAATGAACCAATGGATCTGGTGTGAGCTGAGTTTCACACAAATAACCAGCTGTTACAGGCCGTACTTTGGAATCCGACTAGATTAAACTGAAGCGTGTGAAAGGATTCGATTACGTTCCTCATCTCAGTTTGACAGGTGGTCTGATAGCCAGAGGAGGGCAGTGCTGCAGGACTTTGTGCTGAGCTGTTCTCCAGAGCAGCTCAGGTTCCTGAGGGTCAGTGTGAGCAGACAGCTCCCCCTGCAGGCCGCAGACTTCACCTGCCTGCTGCCCCGAGCCCTCTGCCTCTACCTCTTCTCCTTCCTGGACCCCCGCAGCCTCTGTCGATGTGCACAGGTACGCAAGCTGGACTTAATAATGACCTATATGTACTAACAGTCACATAGCCAGATAAGACGTCCAGCCTGTAAAACTAACGTTCTGGGCCTTCTTTATTGCAGGTGAGCTGGCACTGGAGGAGCATCGTGGAGCTGGACCAACTGTGGATGCCCAAGTGCGTGAGGCTCGGCTGGTGCATCAGTTTTTCCCCCACACCTTTCGAGCAGGGCGTCTGGAAGACACATTACATCCAGACTGTGCAGGAGCTGCGGCTCAGCCCGCTGCAGGTCAAGAGATCCAATCCAGACTTAGCTCAGTGGTCTAAAACAAACAGCACGACGGCTCAGGTAGAGACTGAGAAGGCACAGTAAATTGATGGTCAATTGTAACCACATTAAATGCATGTTTAAACTGATCATACAAATATTTTCTCCTCCTTCAGACTGCCTCCTCCAAGCAGCAGTTTGTGATTGCAGATGTAACAACGAGCAGCAACAGACATGGGGTTTTGTTAGACCCGGCCCCCCTCGCTGAGGAGCGTCCCCTGTCAGCTACCCGGCGAGATGGAAACAGCTCGAGGACTGGATTAATGAAGGAGAAGCAGCCCACTGCACCGCCTCCGTGGAGACATTCTGACAGACATCCCAAAGACACACTGCGCTTTAACTACCTGAACAACCTGGACCCCATCAAACAAGCCCTGAAGGCGTAAGACTGTCGGCAGCAGACCCAAACTCACCACTCACTAAACTCCACACATTATGAGGATATGATATCAGGGATAACAACAGGATCCAGCTACGAGAGTTAAAATGTTTGAAACTGCAATGTGAAATTCATCATGATCACTTCAGCAGAGTAACAATTTGTCGAACGTGACGAATCTCAAGCACCAGCATCCACAAAAAGTAAAACTACAAGTAGACAAAAACACAGTTTTGGATGGAGGGGGACTGGTAAAACTTCAAGAAGGGAATTTGAGCGTTATCCCTGAATGAAACACAGTGTGCCCAGTTGTGCTTCTGGTACTGATGCTGAGCTCAAAATAGAGTCACGTTTGTCAGTTTCAGTCAAATAACAAAAAACGGAAACAAGATTTTGATTGTGTGGCAACTTAAACTCATATTTCTACGCATGGATTTCTAAAATACGCCTCTTTAGTGAAAGAGTATTGGCTAAAACCCCTCAAGAAATACATGTTGAAATAACTATATACCACAAACTGTTACACATGATTGTGCAGATTTAAAAGAGAGACAGTTAACGTGCTTAAAAATTTGTCATAAAAGAATATATAATTGACTGGAATAAATTACTAAGGGTGTCATAGCCTTGTAAAAGAGTGAAGCGTTCATTTTGATCCTAAACCTGCTCTCTGACCCAGTCGTCTCTCCGCAGGCAAATGAAAAGTACATCCATGCCAGGCGACGGGAGCAAGAAAACGCTGTCTGAGGCCAGCTACAAACTCCGCAAAGCCAAGTCTCTGGTAGAACCACGCTCCATTCGTCATCAGCACCGTAGCCCACTGTGACTGTGACCTCCTTGTCTGAATCAAAGGGAGGCGATAAACGCGGAAGATTCCCCCCGGAGACTGTGCAACCAGCAGGCGTCATGCATTATGGAGCAGCGTTTACACAGAAATGCATGTTAATGATGAGCTGCTCGGAGAGGGAGGAGAAGGGGGGCTGGGGTGGAGGGGGACCAAATCGTGCTGATGATGGGGTTTGGGGGGGGGCAAGGGTGAGATAGAGGACACCGTGGCATTTAATATTCAGGCTTTGGTGAAATCATCATATATTTGTTTTAATGTCTGGGCAAGGGAGCTGGTGTGAAATATAATTATTCATGGAGACTCACACTGAATTTAGCATATTTCCATTTTTCTGCACACGGTTGCCAGGGTAACCCCAGCTCTCTAAGAACTTTTGTCTTGGCCCTCCTCCATCAGATGCTCCTCAGCTCCAACTGCAGACCCCAACATCCTCCTCTTCCTCCTCCACCTAATCATCCACATCAGCAGACCCAAACAAGACCTCAGTGGGCATCTCGCAGTAAGGACTACCCCATCACCAAGGAGACAGCCCAGAGCCTGCTGCGCCTGGCCCAGTGGAATGCTGGGAACCATCCGGGGCCGGTGAGGTCGGCGGTACCCCGGCTGAGCGTGGAGGCCCTCAGGGCGTCCCAGCACTCACACCGGAGCGCTCCCAGTAAGTAATTGCTGCTCCTCCACTCCCGCGGGCTGTGTGTGATGCAACCACACGGCAAGAAATGCATTCAGGCCAAATTATGGGTTAAAGAAATGACTGATTCTGCAAGAAAGTCTCAGGCTGTGTGCAGTTTGAGACCCTGTTGGAAATGTTGTTTCTTGTAACTGAAGGTTTTAGTCTGTTTTAAAGCAAAGGGTTACAAGTTGTTGATGCTGCATTGAGATTTAGATTTAGATTTAGATGTGAGCATTCATTACATTAAACATCCCTATCAATCCCAGGTATTCCACTTTTTGAGGTTCAGCCATGGAGCGTGGCTGCATCACACGCGCAAGGATGAAGCACGTCGCCCCCATCAGGAAGATATCAGAACTACGGGTTCAGTTTGTCAGTAGAGGTGGCGGTGAACAGATTTTTCTCGTGCGGCTCTGGATGGAGAGGAGAGAACTTCTTATATTTGGAACTAATTATGTGAACATCACGAGACTAACTTTCAAAAACTTTAACTTGGAATGGAGTAAGCCACAGAAAGGAGAAATGGATTTTTGATTAGTTTTTTTTTTTTTAAAAAATGGAGACAGTATTTTGCATGAGCTACAATTAGTTTTATTAGCCTATTAGTTGCATTATGACTGAATCTTCCATATCTCAGCAGCTCTATGCAGTAATGATTAATAGATGTTGCCCTGATGGACATGCACCAGGAAAAGTAGAGCACCATGCCAGCAGAATACAGCGACTCTGAATCTAAACAGAATAAATCAACTATGACCATCAGGCGTATAACACACCACAGTTCTTTGATTTCCAGCTGTGAACCACATGTTGTAAATAAGACGCTGGAACCGTGTTCTGTATAAGAAATGTACCACCTTTATTATCCAATCCACACATCCCATTCAGAATGCAATAAAAAGCCAAAGGAACTTATATAAACAGTGAGTTTCAACTCCAAAAATATTAAACAACAACCGTCAGTTTAAGATAAAAAAAAACAAAAACCCAAACAAATCAGATTTTGCCTCAGTATTCAAAACAACATCTTGCATTCAACACACAGTAGCATATCTTGGACAAAGAGGGAATCTTTGTGTACATCAATCGTGACAGAAGATGTGATTTCTTTTGTTTCCTTTAAAAACCACTTCAGTCAGATATGAAATATCCGTATCATACGTACACGTCACTCCAAGTCTCATCCATGTAAAGGTTTCACTTGTAGCATATAAAACATCCACAGTATGGCTCATACACCCACACACACACACACACACAGATACATATATATTACTAAATACAAGATGATCAGAAATAATCAAAGACCTAAACGAATGGTCGGTAGCTGACATGTTAATGTGACGTTAATTAAAAAGCGGGCGCGTGCACGGTACAGTGAACGTCACACGTGGCTTATGAAATGAATGTCATTCTACGGCTGAAACATAAAAGCAGCCTGTGCAGCTGTCACAGGTCAGATCATGATATCTGTCAGCTTATGTCTGTCTTTAAGGCCACGCTGTGCTCAGGGACGAGTCACAGACGTTTCACAGGGGTGAGGATGGTGCAGCGGACGTTAAAGACGTCTGCTCTGTTAAATGTGTCGGTATTTAGTAGCTGCAACCTTCAACACAAACTTCTTGTCTGTCGCCCTTCATAAAAGGTCACAGAAAAAGAAAGCGAAGCGCCGTTAAAAACCGTTGCGGGCGACGAGATTGTCCGACCACGTAAACAGGATAGGAGCTGCTGCACATGGAGGAACTGATCAGGAATGTCTGGAAAATGAGCGAGGATGCAACGCATCTTCTGTGATGGAGCGACAACGATTATACACACAGCCGGTTAAAGACTCAAGTCTCTCACTTCAACAGTCCAATTTAAGGCAAACGCAACTGGAAAAGTGTACGTTCTTTTAGTTTTTAGGTTATGAAATGAGTTGGGGAAAATGAACAGAGTTTACAGCATCTTCGTAAACTCAAACGTCGCTTTAAGCAAAATGCATATAAAAGTCCACCTGGTCGCCTTTGTCCCTCCAGTGGACACAACGTGAATTATTCCTTTATGACGTCTAGTCGGTTAAACTGTTTTCAAAAGAGAACGGAAACCTTTACGAGATTAAAGCAAATCTTTTTAAAAACCTGTTCACTCAGCACATATCATTTATTTAGCATTAAACATTTCTTTGGGCCTTTCTTCTCGGGAAAAGGATTTTCTGTTTAATACAAAAAACACAAAAAAGTCACTTAAAACAAGGCAGAACACACAACTATCATTCAGAGCATCACAACACAATTCAATAAAACATTTGGTTGGTTGATTGGATTCTTTGATTCATTATCGCCGCCTTCTCGATCAGCAGAACTTTTTTTTAAAGCGAAACTTTGACAAACTGGATTTTACCGAATGTGCAAGTATGTTTTCTTTTCTGTTCACAGTGGATTTATTGTATGAGACGCACATCAGATGCTGGAGTTTGAAAACAAAAACACAACAGCTGACTATAAAAAGAGAAAACACCCAAGTGCTTTGACCAACTCATCGAAACCAACCAATCCCTTATCTGCTGTCAACACTGAGCCCTCCTCTGCACCAGAAACGTCCACTTACTTTGACTGATTTCATGCTGTCATTAAATCTCATTCTCTGCAGAGCAAGTGAAAACACAGGGTGATATAACGTCACTTCTTTTGTTTTAATGCATTTTTTTGTTGTTTTTTAGAAATGTGTCACATAAACGAGAGCTTTAGTGAGTTTGAGTTTAACTTCATTGTTTAAAAAAAAAAAAAAAAAAAGATTTATTTTGCTTCAAAAACACCAAGTTGAATTCGACTGAAATCTGTAAATTAATTCCTCCATTGTCAAATAATAAGATTGAAGAGATTTGTTTACATGTTTGACATCTTTATGCTGCCTTGGTCATTTCTTTCCAAGTGCTGCTTGCAAAGCTCAGTTATATTATAAGGCTGATAGGTGTCCATCATTTGTGCTTGACAGCTGTCAACAGTAGAGGCAATTCACGTGATGCTTTCATAGTTTTTTTTTCTTTTTTTGCAAGGTTCTGTACATGTTCTGCAGGTTTCAATAACTTGGAGGGAATGACTATGCAAATACACACGAGTATTAACATCGAGTCTTTTTAAATAATGTAAACATATACATCTTATCTGAGGTCAGAGCATTGATCCTCTTCATATCTATTTATATATTTTTTTTAAAAAAGAGCAAATATTACTGGAGCATCGTCCGGATGTTCTTCGGTGTGGACTCGTCATTCAGGTGTTTTGTGGTGAACCTGAAGAGACAAACAGTAAGCGGTGCATTAGTGACCGTTCTGTACAGCAGCACCAGGACAGAGTGAATGTAACCTTACTTGAGAGCATTCAGGAGACCCTCTACGTTGTCTGCCGGCTGGTCCTTCAGCACTTTTATGCAGCCTTTCATCTGAGAGGAAATGAACAGAGTCAGGATGAGAGTGCGGAAACTCCAGAGCTCGCGTCACAGAACGCATCCGCGGCGTGAAACGTTGGCTCTGCGGCTGACATCAAGACGTGCGCGTGCGTCTTACGTCTATCTTGGAGGACTTGTTGAAGGCGCCGTTGGGGTGGACGTGGTCGTAAAGGATGATGACCCCGACCATGACCCTCATGCAAAACAGGAGCGTGTCCTCGCTGCTGAAACGACTCGAATATTCCCTGGAAGGAGGAAAGACGGAGAGAGCGAGAGATGAGATGAGTACACAGTAATTAAAAAAAAAAAAAATCAATATAGTGATATATATTTATTGGTGTGCAGTTGAGTACATGTGCACGCTGACTTACTACGAAACCCTATGTGCACTGTGTGTGTGTGTGTGTGTGTGTGTGTGTGTGTGTGCGCGCGCACAGCAAAGCATCGTGACTCACGGTGTCTCCAGCATGACTTTACAGATGCTGGCCATGGTGCTGAGACAGTCTGTCGTGTTCTCCAGTGGAAGAGTCTTGTTCTGCAGAGCAAGCAAATCATACGTCTTATTACCAATGACTAATATCTTAATACTAATATTAATCATTAAGAGAAAAAAAAAATCACACAGTGCAGAGGCATATAAATCATTGTTAAATCGTGTTAGATCAGCTGTCACCAATATCTCTTGATATTAATTGTTGTATTAGTTTTCCTCATCCAATTAAAATGGCTGTGTCAGAGCTACAACATTATGACAATGAACGCTGCATACAGTATATAATTTTTCCATGAATTATATATAGAATAAGCATGACACAGAAGCCCTAAACTGGAATAAGCCAGAAAGCTTTTTGTGAAATGTATGGGATAAAATACGTCACAGTCAGAGCGACAGCCTGGGCGATGGTTGTCGCTCTCACCTCTGTCACAAAGTTTGTGGTTGCGTTGCTGAGCGTTTTCAGCATGGGCGTGGCCTCGGCGTAGAACAGCGACATCCTGTTGGCCATCTCGTTGTTGACTTCATTCTCAATGTCCAACTTCAGGGGCAGAAACAAACAGAGGAAACGTGTTTTATATACCGCTGCTCTGCTGGAAAACTATAAAACCACCAATGAGATCAGCTTGGCCCGTTTCTTGTGTCTTGAACAGTGAACAGAGTCGTCTCTTATGTAATTGTGAGACTGCTTCCTGTTTCAGACAGAGAAAGCACTGCAGACACTAAATATAGAAACATCAAAGCCTGCCCTGAGATATCAATATGTGGATTTGAGAGCCCCGGGAAAAAGACGGCTGTCTACAGTAAATCTCAGCGACGTATCATTTCTGGCCGACTCACGTTCATGTGGTTTAATCGGTTCCGACTGATGGTTCTTCTGTAGTAGCTGAAGTCGTTCTGGATGGCGGGAATTCTCATCTGAAGGGAAACAAGAAAGCGTTTAACCGCCGCTGACAAAGGAGGTGTGGCTAACTGAAGTAACAACAGAGAGTGACTGTGTGTGTGTGTGTGTGTGTGTGTGTGTGTGTGTGTGTGTGCGTGTGCAGACCTTGAGCTCGTCGAAGCGCAGGGTGAAGTGGAGGATCTCCGCAAACTGCTTGGCGAGCGCCTGCTCCCTCTCCAGGTGCTGAGTGGGCGTGAAGGGCGGACACGTCAGCGACTCCAGCAAACTCTGCAGCGCCTCCTCTGCAGACAGACACACACAGACGAGTCAGCTCGAGACGCCGGCGTACCCACGGTAACCCGCAACTACTGTAACAGGTGAGAAATAGGTCTATATTGATTCACGGTGAGGAAAAGAACTGTGGGTGAAATAAACACGAGGTGGAAAGCAAAACTTGCCGACATGGAGCCTAATTAGCTGCCACGCTTGTTGAAATTGGGAATGCAGAAAACCAAGAGTCTGGATGGATATGTGGAGAGGTGACTGCTGCAAAATCACTTATGTTTGTGCCGCTTTGCAAACGAAAAGAGGCCAGCTGACTGAGGGAGCGCGCCGCACACGGGAACCAGAAAGTACGAGACAAAAAAAGTGGCAGATAACCTCAGACCTACGATCATACCTAGCCTGAGAGAGAAACTGTAGAACTTCTTGAGTTTGATGACCAGCGGGCAGACGGAGTTCCAGGCTCGCTCCTGCAGCATGAGGTCGTTGGGGTTTTGAATGGCCTGCGTCGGAGAGAGAGGAAGAAAAAAAAAAAAAGAGAGAAAGCGTCTGTCACAAGTGCAGCAACGACAAGCACCAGCTGCAGTGTTGGGACAAACTTTCTCAACGTTTCATTTTCATCAAAGAATATCACACGTGTGTTCTGCTGCTGAATGACTCAGAAATTAAGATTAAATTCAGGATTTAAGATTCAATGCTTTTTTTATGTGTTAATTTCATTACACTACAAAGATTTCACAAACAGCTGGAGAAAACTGAGGCGTTATAAAACTTTTGACCAATAGCGAACACACTGCATGGTTCTTAGTTACTGGGTCTTCATCCATGCTCAGATTTCCTTTATTTTATTCACTTAATACAACACGCTTGCAGCATTAGTGTTAGTTGGTTTTGTGTGTGTGTGTGTGTGTGTGTGTGTGTGTGCGTTCCTTACATCTCTGATCTCCTGGCCGGCTCCCTTGTATGCCTGCAGGCCAGACAGGATGCTCTCAGAGTCCCGGAGGACCGAGTTCACCTGGTTCCACACGTCTCGCTCCCCATCTGTCGGCTGCGCATCTGACAAACAAACACGCACGCACCCGTGTGAATACGTGCACGCACGCCCGCACAACAGACACAAACGCACACCATCGCCACAGTGAGCTCAGCTCGACCTCTGAACACATTACAAAGCTGTTCATTCTTGCCTTTTCACATCAAGAATCTGTCCTTTAGTGATGTCAAATTGTACAAATACCTTAACGTCTATTTATTTTTACTCCTACCTTTATTTTGCAGATTCAGTTTTGACTGATGTGAAATGGCTTTCACAAATGACAGTATTTTGACTCACGATGAAACACTGGGAGAACACAGGCCTGTGTGCTGAATGCTTTTGTCTCATCTGCTCATCGTGTTCGGTTGTATTAGAAATAATCGTTCTGATTATTGAATGAGAGACAGAACAAAATCATTCAGCATAACGCACCATGTGAGGGTCAGAGCTAAAAACGTCACTTCAGTCAACATCTACCGTACAGTACAGTATACCCTCATATTGTACAAGTCCATCTACAGCCTGCCGCCAAAATGTGTTGCCTTGAAATGCAAGACTCAAATGCATCTGCTAAAACATTTCCAGACCAGTTTCATAACTGTATGCATCATGTACGCAAACCGTATCTGCATCTATGGAACTAAACACACTGGAGCTGGGTGTGTTTACTACATCCTGCTGAAAGCTTTGAAACAACTCGTGTTTCCTGTTAACACACACATCAAACTGACTTCTGAGAGCATTTCAAGGCAGCAATATTTGAAAGCTGACAGCTGAGGAACCAGTACGGGGGGGTACACGGCATACTGTGTGTTGTTGAACTGTAAATATATTTCAGTGCGTTTGCAGGCGGTTCAATACAAAGCTCTTTGATAGACAGAGCTACGGCAGAACAAGAAACAGATCTGTTCAAAGTCTGTTTAAATTGAATTTGTTTTAATTTTACTGTGAGAGAATGGTCATATGTACTGTATGGATTACTGGGCTCTGCCATGCCTGCAGCCTACAGTCAAGTGGACTGTTTTGTTTCGTACTTCCTGCATTGTTACAGCAAGAACATTTTTTTTCGTGGGAGCTAAGGTGAGCTCTGCAAAATACAACTGAATTTTGATTATAATCTCGAGAAGGTGTCTGCAGGCGAGCGAGCCTCTCAGGATACAAGCTTTGGCCGTCGTGACCGCAGAGAGTCAAACTCTGCAACAACAGCTCCAAATATAGAGCATCACTCACATTAAAACGCTGCGTCTGGGGTCTGTTTTGCATTTCAAAACCTTCCACTCCCATCATTTCCTCTTTGCTGAATAAACAAAGCCTGAGGTTGGCTACATTGTGAGGGCGGCTGAAATGCCACAGTGGAGGCGTATTGTGTTTTTTATTTTCAGTGGGAGGTTTTAGAAGAAAAATAAAAGACCAAAAGCAGGTTTATTTGCTGTGTTAGGAAAATTAAAATCATCTACTGTTTTGTGTAGCAGAGCAGTAATGTGGCTGATTGAGTGTTTTACTGCAGTGATGGATGAGAGTTAACATTATTAATGTACTGAGCTCGAATGGTAGCTGCAGATAACATGAGTGTGCAGGAACAGAAACAAGGCTGAATGGAGATACAACACTGGTTAATACACTATACACGGGACCTGATCCGTAATGTGCACCACACATAATATGCATCAGACGCGTCGTATCAGTGAATCTACAGGGTCACGCATGCAGACGAGTTAGTACAGGCTAGCAAAGGTCAAGGGTCAGCTCCATTTGTCTTCCAACTGGGCGTGCAGAGAATAGATTTTAACAGCACGCTGAAATAAATCACAAATTATAATAACAGCCTTCAGAGGCAACATTAGAGATTCAAAAGGAGAAAGGCTGACAATGCAGCAGTTGAATAGGCTGACCCCTGACCCGTCAGAGCAGAGTCAGAGAGAGTTTAAAGGGAAAAAATGAATTTAGGGACATGGCGGGGAGGGTCGGCCTAGCAGAAGGACAGGCGTAAGCTGTTCTCACTTTCAAAGTCAAGGAAAAAGTTTGGCCCCTGCTCAAGCTCTGTGCAAGTGAGCACTTTTAACAGATTCCCCATTTGGTTTCTGCAAGAAAGAGAAAGAAAGAAAGAAAGAAAGAAAGAGAATGGAAGGAAAGTACGCGTGATGTTAAAAAGTCATCAAATCTGTTATTCCAACAGAGATGGGAGATCAGAGCCGAAAGAGCAGGAGGTCGTGACCGAGTGGAAGAAAAGAAGCACGAGCAGACTCCTTCACGGCTTCGTCATCCGGAGCCAGGACCTGCTAACGGAAAGGAAACAGCCCAGCCGGTCAACCCCCCAACCCCCCCACCCCTCCCCACATCTCTTTCTTCATCCATCTTTTCTCCCTTTGTTCCACTCCTCGGCCAGACTTACTTTCAAAGTCCAGGAAAAAGTGTGGATAGTTCTCTATTTCCCTTGTTAGGACTTTTAGCAGGTTACCCATTCCAGCAAACCTGATGGTTGAAATACAGTGGTAAAAACACAAAAGACACAAAAAGACATGAATACATGTACATTTTACACAGAATACATTCAACGTGTGGCCCGGTGTCAGCTGAGCGATGAAGCAAGATACTTTAAATACTGTATCTTCATCGCCCGACAGAGGTTGTTTCCATCTTCAAACGGAGCGATGCAGAGCGGTGCAGAACTATTTCAGCCCAGGTTTCTATTAGGACTTTTTTTAATCTCAAGTATTTCTGACCCTGTGTGCAGACATGTGGCAAAACCACAAAGTCAACGTGTTGAGCTGATGTTTTCGCTTGCACTTTGTGTTGCATTTTTAGATTTAACCCCACTGCAGTAAAGGTGAGCCTGTCTAAACCCTGGAGCGTAGGTAGGGGATAATGATGTGAATTTTACTTTGCGACAACGTCATTACTTAACTAACTGCGAGGTAAGCCACTGACATCACCTTTTAATATAATCTCACTTAATTCCATGCAAATGAAACTGAGGAAAAAACTGAGTATTTCTACTTGTTATAGATTTGTGTGAACATGTGCATACACGGTGGGGACATATTTAAGACGCCATCGTTAAAATGCATCACGCACAAGTGGAATTCACATTGTGCGGCTGCGTGTACGTATGCGTCACGCCCGTGTGTGTGCGTCCTGGTCGGCGAAGAGGCTGAAAAAGCAAAACGTCCTCCCACCCTCGCCGGACAAACCTCCTGAGGTTCTGAACCAGCTTCTCTGCCGCTTTGGATCCAGGCCTTTCCAAACGCGCCCAAAAGCAGGGAGGTGGGACCTAAATGGCAGTTTCGCTCTACAAAAGGTTTTATTGGAGGCAAAAGGCCGGAGGTAGGTAGCAATTTTACTGGGAAAAGTCTACCTCCCCGGCCTCGGAGGGTGGTCACCGACTCTGTAATCACAGCAGGCCTTGAACTTACAATAGATATGAGGCCATGATTACGGTAAAAGGGAGAACGTCACAGTATGTCACGGCCATGCAAGTGGGAATAGTATAAACTGGGTTCAAAAGGTTTTAACCAGCACTTACGTTCGTGTTGGGTGGGAAACAAAAGTTGTGATTTGAATGCCATTTAAAAAAAACAAAAAACCCAAACAAACGCACTCAGTCTTTAAAACACATCTGTTTTTGGCAAATGAATTTGACGCAGGCTCGTACTGTACAAACTACAAGAGCGCACAGTCTTTTCTCCCCCTTCACTTTAAGACGTGGTGTGTGGCGACAACAAAAGAGACACTGTGCTGCCGTGTGCACATGATGATCACACTGCGTCGCTCTGCGCAGCTTCCAGCGAGTCCTCCACTGGTTTCAATCAAGATGTTCACTCCTCATGAAACATATCTGACGGTGTAGATGGAGCCCGTCTGCTCGCTGCTCTACGGACAAACCTCGCTGAGCGTCAGATTATTCGTGCGGCTGCAGGTCGGCCCCGGATTAAATACAAACGTGCACCACGAGGGGGCAGCGTTGCTTTATTTTCTCCATTTCACCGACAGTATCGCGTCGGTACATGTATCGCAGCAGCGGGCCGCCGACGTGTTTTTTCCGCGGGGCAAATCCTAACCTGCGGCTACGACTGGTTCCTCAACGGTGTGGCTTGCTTTAATCTCCAGCCAGACTACGGAGGGGCTGCCCTCAGGTGCCAGGTAACCATCAACACCGACAGCCAGTGAGCAGAGGTTCTGATTCTGACAGGCCGCAGACCAAGGAGCCATAAGGGTCCCATGAAAACCAACATGGGTTTAACATGTCTTTCTGAAAAATAGTTTCCAACCTTTGAAGAGACACGTTGAGGTACAGTAAATCTCATACTGTACTCTCACACTGTACGATAGCATTATTTGTCATTTCCCAAACTACACCAGAATCACTGTTAATGACCTCCAGCTAGAGATTTATGGCTCTGACTCACGGGCGTGTGTGTGTGTGTGTGTGTGTATCAACAGTGAGTGAACCAGCTGGTTTGTGCGCGCTGGGGAATGTCTACGATTGGGGTGATGTCACTGGAAATGTAGCTGCATTGCGATGTGGTATGTTACAGCTACTGTTCGCGAAGAAAGCGATGATTCAGATCGGCTCCCCCACCCCAAACATCTGCGACATCCGTCTCCACATCCAGAAAAGAGTGGGCAACGCGGGGACGAAGCTTGTGGCGCGAAACGGAGGGGGAAAAAAAAAACGAATTCCCGCATAATCCACGCAGAATTTTAATCAAGCAAAACGCACCACAACGTGTATGCAAATTCAAGCCGACAACACAATCCCGTGACTGTTAGCTCGCAGTTAAGCGTGCGCTTTATTTCCCCTCTGAGGTAAACAAACCCGGCAGCTTTCTCCGCTGTTGCTGGTCTCTGGAGAAGCCAAGGTGGAAATGAAACAAACAGCCAGCGGGGCTCCGCTCTAAACAAGCTGAAAATATAACGTACGCTCAGAGGAATGAACAGCGAGCGAGCCACGGAGACGTAATGAGGACTGTTTTCGTCTGAGAGGCCAGGTCCCCCCTCAGCCTTTTCATGCTCCCTGGGTAAAAGATGCAAAATACGATTAAAACACACTGTAAAACCGAGCGTGTTGCTGCGCAACGACCCACATTCTCTCTTCCTCCTCCTCATCCTCACCTCTGGTTTGTTACGTTCAGAAGAACTCTAACAAGCTGCAGCTTAAGACTGAAGACGGTTTTTGTTTTTGCATTCACTTAATAGAGTAAACTGTAAGATTAATGCTTTTCTCCCTGAAGACATTTTCACTTTTCATGGCAGGGCAGATGTTGCTAATGATGTCAACAAAGGCGAGGTTCCATTAAGTGACACATCTGAAAGAAATGCAGCCATAATTAGTGTTATTAATGACACCCATGCCTTCCCTGCGTTCACGTGTCAGAAAGTCAGCTGTTAATAAGGTATTTTTGGATTTGGAGCTGTGTCAGACGAGGTGTGACCCCGTCTCCTCCTTTCAGAAAAAGTCGCCCATTGCCTTAAACATTCACAGGCACACTCCCCGGCAGTGAGGCTGGGTTGCGATCGGTTCCTTTTGCCCCATCTTTTCCAGCCATGCTCCCAAATCTGTTAACACGCAGGGTGAAGCCGGCTCCGGCGCTGCCGTCTGACTTGCTTAAAGCGCATCACCTGACCCGGCTTCAAAAACCCACATCTTGACCCGAGCTGAACACGGGTCATGAGACGGGATGGGAATTAAATTTTTTTTTTTTTTTTTTTTTTTTACACGATTAACAGCTTTCAAACACTGAGGAGACAAAAGAGGAGCAAAAGGGCCGAGTGTGCCTGAGAGACCTGAAACTTAATGACATTTGTTACTTACATAATGTAATTCAGTGCGTCTTGATGGTTTAGCAGTACTGCGCATGGGACTACAGTAAAGACTGAACAGAATACGTACGAGAGACTAACCTACAGTACCACATGTTCACGCAAACAGCGACAAACTTACTATACTGTTGTAGTTTGTAGTTTAATAACAGCGTGTGCATTCTGTGTACCTCACAGACCCGTAAACTGCTCTGACACACCAGACTTTCCCATCTTCACCCTTAAATCTTAATACCAGACAGGGAAGGAAAAATGACGCAGGGAATTTTCACGTCCGCTCGGTTCCTCTTTCACAAGCACTTATCTATATGGCCTGGACTGAAAGTGGGGAAACTCTGACTTTCCTCTTTCCCGTAGTATTTACCGCCAGCTGACGAGGGTTCAATTAAAGTGAAAGGATGGATTTTGTGAAGAATGTGCAGAGGGTGCAGCCAAAACCGTTTAAAAAGCACCTGTTGGAGAGAAAGGGGATTTCCCTTTATGTCATTTACAGGAAGTTTTGATTTTAAATGAAACGAGAAAAAAAGAGAAGTTGTAGTGTGACCTCACATCATCATAAACAAGTTAAAAAAAATCCCTGGAATTACAAATCGATCAAAATTAAATCAAAGTTACGAATCCCCCCAGATGTCCCACTGACGTCACACCACAGAAACTCCTCTCACCTCAATTTAAACATTCCTCTCGCTTCAAAAAAAAAAAAAAAAGGGGGGGGGGCCTTCGAAATAGTGCAGCCCTCTCATTTCACGCAGCAGAAGGACTGCCATGTCCAACACTGTTGTCTGGGAGACTGAAACAACCTCTGCTGATGGAGACATCATGACACAAACCAAAAGACTTATACATATCAGGTCAGGATTTCTTTCAATCACTGAGACTCATTTATCTAAGTTCTTCATTTAAGGTGCCACGTCACCACCATGCAGCTTCTTCTCTACATGTGAACATGTAGAAGAACCACAGCAATGCACCAGCAGAAGCAGGGAAGATGCAAACTCAAGGCCTCAAGGATACACACTGAGTTTTTGTGAGAAAGGATATTTATATTGTTTGCATGAAAACTCCACAGGCTACCTTCATGAACTCCTTTTTTTTTTTTAAAAATAAGGGCGATTCAGCAGTTATTTCATTTGGCATTTCTCAGTGCACACTATGTGAATATCTTCTAGGTACCTGACACATAAAGGAATGGAATCCTAACGGTCCAGAGGACAAAAAGTTCAGCAGCGTCCAGGGGACAAATATTGGTATTAACACAAGAAGTGCAGGCTAATCCCTGAGCTAATCATCTAAACCTGGGCTGATATGCCTGAGTGCCAGCTTGGACTGTGGCCTTAATCAAACATGACTATGGCTGCTTGAAAACCTGCTGTGTGTGTGTGTGTGTGTGTGTGTGTGTGTGTGTCACGTACTGTACCTTCTCTGGTGGAGGACCTTGGGTTGCTGTCTATATCATCCGCCGTCTCTTTGTCTCTGAAACAGGAGAGAAGAAGAAAAAAAGAATTTGGGTTAAAGTCAATGACTTTAACAAAAAAAAAAAAAAGTCTGTGTGCGCATCTGCCCCCACGTGCAAATCACACATCTGTCGGCGTGGGTGTCAACTTTCCACATTAACCACCTTTTCTCCTGACATACAGGCATTGAGCGAGGAAACGCAAGCCCCCTCCCATCACAAAACACACCGCTGAATTATTCAACGGCGAAATCGACACCCTTGTCTGTTATATCCCAAACAAAGCTGATTGAGCTTCTGTCTGCTGCATGTTCACTGAGGTATTAAATGTCCTGTGACAAGCTGCGGCTGCTAATGGTCACCGGGATGCACTTTACTGTAAGATCAAATAAATAAATAGATGGCACTGTCCTACTCTGTCAGAAACAAGGGCGGCACACATTCAAGGTGACAGAAAAAGGGATTGTCTGAAGGTCATTATTCAGATTAATATCTTTTAGTCTCGTCAGTTTGGCTGCTCTCAAAATCAAACGATTCAGCTGCAAACTGTCAACTTCATGGAGCGAATCTTCAATTATTCAGGGCATCTGTTGGTTTCTATTTACTGGATGTAACGCTCCAGTGTCAAGGTAAACTATGAGACAAGTTTCTATCGTGAGCAATCATCAGCAGGGCCGTCCATCATTATGTGCAACTGCCTCGTGTAGTCTAGACAGCCTGTACGTTGGCCCGGCTGCAGTGCGCAGTAATGCAATTAGAGCCAGACTGATGGATTGGTTGGCAGATTTTACCGGCTGATATGGGCCTATCACAGATAGATCGCTATCAGCATATATTGGCGTATTATGATGTCCGACGTGACCTTACTTTACAGGTCATAATGCGGGAAAACGGGCTTGTGTTTTAATTGAAAAACTTCATGAATGGATGAATGTCAAACAAAGAGAGAGGATGCTCTGTATGAAATTCAGCGACAGGAAGAGATGGACAGGAATGATAAAACAGAGGAAAACAAATCATCTCAAACACATTTTTACCATGTGGCCTGAGTGTGGAACATTTCAGACAGGAATAGTGGTGCACACACAAACTACCATGTCAGAGATCTAAGACTAAAACGCGTTCGTCGTCTTTCCCGTCTGTCACAGTGTGTAGTCCTCATCCATGTGTGTTGACCTCATTCCCACCTCTGTGGAACCTGCGCAGCAACAGAGCGAGGGGGGGTGGATGCTGCGGACGGAGGGATGGAGGCCCCGCGGGGACACGGAGACGGTCTCCTTATAAGGGAACAGCCGTGTGTGGCAGCTCCCCGCGGTCTGACACACGAGCAGACTTCACCTCAACATCACGCTACGTCTGGCCGCGCACACACTTGGTCCGTCCCTTCTGGAAGCAGCCGCTTGCCAAAGCGCCATGTGGACGGCGCAGAGCTGGCGCCGGGGAGAGCAGACGCCTCACCATCACACCCAACTTCTCTCTTCCTCTGTCTCAACTTCTTCACCCGCCTGCGCTCAGTCTCTCCTTCCCTTTTTCCCTTGCTTTCTCTCGCTCTGGCGTTTCTCTGCTTCCCCTTTCTGTCGACCTGAGCTGGCTTCCCTCCGTTTTTCCAGCCGGTTCACTCATTTACACAGTGACGCTGCATAATTTACGAAATTATTCTGGATTTGAAAAAACAAAACAGCTCGACTGACAGACAATCAATCCAGCTTCACCGTTTCGCCAGTACGGTGGCCTGGTGAGCCACCCGTTCAGTAAACAAGCCCCACGTTTAACCAGGCGGTCGGCAGATGAGTCAGTCCGTCAGCTTAGCGGCCAGCCGGTAAATCTGTCAATCATCCTGGCGGGTGGCGGAGCCAGACAGACGGCAGGGAGATGCAGACTCCGAAAAAATAAACATGTTTTTCAGGAAACATCAGGTGAGAGCGGGAGTGGAATGTTCCAGGGACCCCACAGGAATAACACGCTCTATAACACAGGCCCATTGTGAGTTATTAAACAATGTGATGTGAGTGAGGCTCATTTAACCCTACAACGTATTGTTGAGAGCAGCACATCATTTTATAATACCTAGAAGTTTACAAATTCATCTTGAAATCAGCCTTACACTACCATTAGTCTAAAAAAAACCCAAAACTATTTTATAAAAAGGAATGTAATCAGCTCACATCAGGGAAAATGTGGCCCGTCATTAGGACATTTCTTCACACACTCAGCTGGTGCTGTGCTTTCAAATGACTTTCAGTGAGTGAGAAGGTAGCAGCAGCCAGCTCTGCACCTTGGCACACTTAGCGAGTCTCCCTGAGTCTCGATCATGTCTGGACCGCACCTCGACCACGATGCTGGTCCCGTATGAGATAGTCAAGGAAGAGTATTTGAGAAAATCAGCTGCACCGAGCGTGCAAAAACACATCACTGCTTCAGACTACCTCTTCTTTGTCATCTGTTTGAATTTGGTCTGAATTGGCTTATACCTCTAAAGGGATATTGCACTCAAAACTAAAATCTGTCTCACTGCAGCGACTAGTCATTGTCAGGTTCTCATTTTACGTTCTCTGCACAAATGTAACGTTACCGGAGACAGGAATGAGGGCAAAGAAAAAAGCAAAAGCAGCTTCAAGTTTTAACGCTGAAGTTCGACTTAGCCTCAGGCGTTGTCCCTGATCGGCACTCGCACACAAACCACCAAACATATAAAACATCACCATCAAGAAAACACAAACACGCACACCTCGCCTGCAAGGCCTTGTCTAAAAGCTCTCTATCCGTCTCCATGGTGACAGCGGAGAGACCATTAAAAACGGGGGGAAGTGCATGAATATGACAGAGGGGAACCCGGAGGGGGACACGCACGTACACACTTTGTTCTTCAATGGTTTACTGTTTAAAAAAAAAGGGAAGCTACGTGATGAAAGCGGCTGTCACTTCTGATTGAGCGCCTGGCGAGGAGGATGCCAAGCCCACTGGGAAGGGAGCGGGAGTGACAGGCTGCAGGCGGGTGATGGAGATGAGAGGAGGACGCTGGAAATAATCCTGAGAGAGATCGCAGAGGGAAAAAATAAAGAAAATACATCCTTGGGAAAAGTTGTGCATTCAAACACAATCTAAAAAGCTAAAGAAAGAGAGATGGTCTCCATATGTCGCTGAAGGGAATGAGTGTGAATAGAACAAAACTGTTTAAAAAGGAGAACGGAGCTAAAGAGCACTTAGGCAGCGTTTCCAAATGTGATCCACGTGTGAACAGGGGAGCGCTGCGGAACGGCACAGCTCTCTGTGAGCAGCATTCAAGAGGCGCACTACTTAACCGTGTCAGGGCTCGGTGAGCGTCCCACTCCAGCGGGCCGCGGCCGCTGTTTACACAGGACGACGAAAGACTCCGTATCCGGCACTTTGCTGGCTGGAGTGGAGCGTAGCAGCTCTTATCTGCCTCTCACGTCAGCTGTGTTTTCACAGTGTGTTTGCGTGGCCGACACCGCGCACATATTGTTATCTAATGCAAATTAGTCCAACAACAGTTTGGAGTGTGGTTTTTCTTACCACAAGGCCAAAGCCGCACAACATAACCATTACATACTCATATACCTTATGTACTCACCTTCAAACCGTACGCACAACTATGCTAACTGCCAGCTGCTGTTGTGCCGTTCAGGTTGTGATGACCTACCTGTATGGCAGCAGCGGTTTACAGTAGCCACCAGAGCTGCTGCTGAATGCGTGAGAAACTATATGCAACGTGACGGACAAAATCTACCGGTACGAGAAACTGCATTTGGAAAACCACAACTGTGCGCTGCCGAGTGAAAACACCTGATAGCGCGTGTGCCGGGGTCGCCACATCACAGCGGAAACGCAAAGTTTCTTCTTGAAGGGGCAAAACCACCTGATCTAGGTTGCCACTGCGGGCAGAAGCTCGACCACTTTCCCAGGGTTGCGAGGGTTACGGGGGGAAATGTGATGTCACTGTATAGTTCAGTGTTCATCGTGGTAGTGAGGCTACAGATCCCAGCAGCGGACAGGTGCGACACTTTGTTTCAGCCATCATCACTTCCGTCTCTCCTTCCTTTACATTTTGCTGGCAAACCGTTTCCAACTTTTTAGACGTCAGCGGACGTGACTGAAATAGTGCAGAACGCCCAGCTGCGGTGAGGTGATTGGATGCAGAGGTACACGCGCAGCTGCTTCGCTGCAGTCCAACACCAAACTGCTCCCATCACTTGGAAAACCATACAGGTGGCACAAATGATCGTGAGTTGAAAATAAATGCTGATATGCTGCCACTAGCGTTTCAATAATTTTCCAGTGTATGGGGTTGATTAGTAATTAGTAGTGTATATGATGAGCTACTAAATATATTTAAGTTGAATGCACTTACTGTGTTATATTGTATTAAGGAGTTCACAAAAGGGCATTTAAATCACTGCTGTATGAGATTTGTACAAAAAGGACGTACACTTTCAACATCAGTTTAAACTTTTGTGAAAATGCAAATGTGTAAATTGTGTAAAATGACCCGACTTTCCGACCGTTCGCAGTCAGATTGGCTGTCGCTGCTCCATTACATCCTCCTTTAATGTGCCCACAGGAGACCGTGGCACAAAGCGTGGATGGCGTGACAGCTGTTGATGTTCGCAGACATCCGGGGATTGAATCCGTGAATCAATTATTTACATGGATGAGCATCGTGAGCATCCCTGCCACTGGAAAATGCACATTTCCAACATGGCTCCCAGTCACGCAAGGGGAGTGGGTGTGCAAATCTGTGTAAAGAGGAAGCACGAGTCCCAGATGGGACCACCCTCAGCTCACGTTTCCCCAGCTAGGAGATAAATCGTGCGGGTGTGTGTGTGTGTGTGTGTGTGTGTGATGGCCAAAGCCTGTCCCCTACTGCTTTGGAGGATGGGGTGAGGCAGTGGGTGTGGAGGGGGCAGGACGATCTCCCTTCTTCAGACAACCTCTGAGGGTTCAAACAAGGGTTAACCCTCAATGGAGGTTCAATGGGCTGGAAGAGTGCAAGCCTCCCATGAGTAAGTCTGCAAGTGTGTGTGTTTGTGTGTGTGTGTGTGTCTCTGTGTGACAGCTACAGAGTATCTTTCTTCCATTCTGCATGGCAACAACTGATGATTGGATGATGGATTCTCACTTTAGGGGTGACGGGGAAACGGCGACATCGCTAATCATTAAGATCTGTTGATTTCCCAGCATTGTATCATAACAACAGGTGCCTGCGCCGACTTTGCACATTCATTTCACAACATCAAATGCGAAACTGCTCGCCCTCAACGCCGCCCTGGCACCGATGCACATAACCCACAAGAGAAGAACAGCTGAAAAACACAGGAAAGCGCTCACTCTAGTGTGAGTAAGAGCTTTCATTCATGGGCCGATGCTCAGTTGAACAGGAAACGCAGCAGACTAGTCACGCTGTACAGCAAAAAAACCAAAACACCTGGCTGAACAGGTGTCACCGTGTGTGGGATCTGGGTTGAGTTCCCTTTTAATCCAGGCCAGTAACGCTGCGCCGCTTCATGTGTGTAACTGCAGTTGGACTTCATCATTACCGTTCTTGTCAAACACTGCAGTTCCTCTTCAATAAAACATTTCTACCACGTCTGCTGGAGGTCGCAATCCAATCCAAAACACCCCATCGAGCGCCATTAGCGCCATTACTCATTCAATATGCAGCCATAACCTGGTTATTATGAACTTATGACGCAGGAGCACACAAAAACAATTGCAGATGTAACAGGAAATTATGTTTATTGCCTCTGCAGGGAAAACTCGGAGCCAGCTAAACCTGATCTGCAGTTTCTGGAATCTGGTTCCAGTTTGGCTCCTCGCGCTCGGCTAACTATGTCAGCATCTTCGGCGTGCAACTGTCAAACAAAGTTTTTTTTTTTTTTTTTCAAAAGGTCAAGTGTAATAAGGAGAAGCAAGATCTTTCCCCCGTGTCTTGCTAAACACATCTCAAACAACCGGGCTGATAAAACGCTGAACACGGAACATGGTGAAACTGATCCTGTGGCACAATCCCCGGCAGGGCAGGACGCCTCCCCTGTGCTTCACTTTGAGGAACAAGAAACTGCCAATAAAAATCAAATACATTAAAAAAAAAAAAAGGCTTGTGGTGCTATTCAAACACAGTAAATCCACCAGCCTTTTGCATTTTGGCCGCGTCTGGGAGTTTATTTACCAGCCAACCCTGGCAACAAAACAGACTGGAAAGCTTGTGACGGCGGTAGAGTTTGGTGTGGAGTGCAAAATGACAGGAATTGAAGCAGGAATGAGGCAGATAATGTGAAACTAAAGAAGTCATGTTACCACATTATTTGTGAAGCCTGAATACGACTTTAATGCATGCAGTCATGTGGGCGCTCGAGCAGCGCACCTGTCAATCAAGGCAACGTTCCCCAGAACCCGGTGGTGAATTTGTTTCTTTCCACCTCCTCCTCCCGTGGTACCAGAGCGTCTCTTAATGAGGTACGCCTCATTAAAACCTGTAATTACAGCTGGACGGCCTCGTGCAGCCTAATTAGGGGCTGCATCTCGCTACGTGCACGACTTTGGCAGCGTGTCAGTTCTGACTATCTGAACCCTGCAGATTCAGACCAGGTCGAAGCAATCGTGAACGCCAAAAAGGAGTTTTTTGGTTTTTTTTTTTTTCTGCACGACCACACTTTTGGAGAGCGCAACGCGCCGGCTCATGACGTGCAGACATGGTGCGTTTAGTTTTATTTCAGTTTTTCAGAGGAATTTTGTTTTTTTCCCCCCACTTTCTCCACACATAACACACCGTGGTATTTAGTAAACCATGACTGCTGCGTGGTGTTTCCTTACTCATCTTCATGTCTTCACATTATTGCTTGTCCACTTCTGATGATAACACTACTAATACTTCCAATAATTGAACTGAAGCCTGGACCTGTTGATGGCTCTGTAGCCGCACGTGCATGCACATCCAAACCTGTCAGTTCGTTTGTGTCAATGTTGAACCGATTGGTAAGTGACAATGAAGAAAACGTAACTGCTCTTAAATACTTTGTACTGACCCAGTAGTTCTTACGTCTGTTAAGTCAGGCCATTTCCCCTGAGAGGAACTTTGTATAAACCGAAGGAAACCAAAATCAACACCAGCGACCCAAAATAACTTCTGTTTGGGAATCTCTAGGAAAATGACTGGCAAGCTCAAATGAATTGTTGAACTGGTGAGTCTCTCACTACCAGTGTTACCCAAACTGAACTGCCTTTACAGTACCCAGTGTACAATACAACGTATGCAAGGTACATGGTTTGTCTTGAGCCATAATGAATTCAACAATAAAGCCAGCACTGAGTGAACAACTGATCTCTGCCCCAAAGTAAGAGAAGAAAGAAGAAACCATTAATACCTGAAGTTGTGACCTTTAGCCTGGCATAATCTGGACATTCTCACTCCACCAGTCTAACCTGCCTAAAACAGAGATGCATTATCCAGACTAATTGTGGAGTAGGCTAGCTTCACAAAAATCCAACACACTAACAGCGGCAGGCTCCAGAGAGCTGGGCACAAACAGCTTTAAAGGTTCTATTATCTCAACACCAGTCGGATTACTACGAGCAGGGCCGGCGGAGAAAGCTCTGCTCAAGTTAAACTCATTAACAAACACAGCAGCCTGTCACTTTAACAGAAACAGCACGCTCGGCCTTGGCTCTCCGCATCCATTTTTTAAAATCCTTCTGCTGTTTTGACTGGCCGGGAAAACAGGCCTTCAAATTGGGTTAGGGGAGCTGCGTCTCCCTCAGGCTGCCTTCGCTGGAGCGAATGTGACAGCAGGGCGTGTTGGGAGGCTGAGCTCAGCTCGAGGGGAGGTTGGACGAGTTTTGCCCTAATATGGACACGGGCCGGGGGGGGCAGAGGGTGGGCTGGGTGAAGAAGGGGGAAACCTACCCAGCAGCACCACCACAATGGCAGCCTTGCTTTCCTCTGCTGTATCACTGATGCCCTTTATCCTCCTCGCCCCTCGCAGTCGACTTCGCACGCCAGCGCAGGATTCAGCCGCGCTGGTCCGCTGAGCGCTCTGTGAACGCTCCGCACACGGTGAAGAGCTCTCTGGCAGCCAGCGACGCGTACGTCAGGCCAGGCTCATTTCTAAGTCCTCCTGATGCTTTCTGAAATGCTCTCACTCACAAACCACGCATCGCATGTCACGCACCAGAGTCGGTGACACTACAGCACAGCCAGTCTCCTCCTCTGCAGCAGCACTCAGCTCAGCTGGGACTGCTGCCTAATTTTACACTTGCTCATTACAAACTCACCACTATCCCTCCTCCACATCTGGCCTGCGGTGCGGAGAGAGGGAGAGGGACGCTGATAATGGCAACAGAGACGAAAACTCACAGCGGAGAGGGGAGGGGGGGGTCAGTGAACGTAGTAAACAACTCACAGAGGCTCCTGTCACTGCTGAGAAAGAGAAAGTGGGATGGAGGGACTGCCAAAGCGCATAAGAGCGCATGAAGAGAACAATAGAGGGAGGAAAAGGAATCAAGGCAAAAAGCGAGTAGGAAAGTGAAGGAGGGCGTTTGGTATTTGGAGAGGAGGAGGAGGCAGAGGGGCCGTCTGGCTACGAGCAGCCATTGCTGCAGAGTGGGACTGCAGGCGTAGAAATTCCTCCTACGGCTCCGCTCAATGCCACTTCTGTTCTGCCGGGGCCCTGCATGTCAGCAGCGCCGCCGATACAAAGGGAACCATGTCTGTGTGAAACTACAGTGCTCCCAAATGTGTGTGTGTGTGTGTGGGGGGGCAAAACGAGCACTGCGCTACCGAGAACCCCGGCAGCAGGATTATTCTAAACAATGTAATCGCGTGGACAGATGTGCTTCTGATGGGGATTACCTCAAGTACGCCAACATCAACAAAGGCTCGGACTTCTCGCGAGACACTTCAAATGTGCTTTCATGTTTCCATAGCAGAAGTCATTCGAGAAATGCATTTATCCAAAAAGGGCCTTGCGACACTGCATGCATACATTTTTAGCAGCGAATTACAGCTGTGCAAGATATTGTTGATATTGTCACCGGTCCAGCACTTAGGTTACTGTCCTATACTGTACGAGACAGATTTCTGGACTGAAAAGAAATAGTTGGACACTTTGGGAAGAAGACTGATAACTCTTTCATATCTGCCCGTTAAATATGAAGCCATCGCCAGCAGCTGGTTGGCTTAGTTTAGCACGGAGACTGGAAAGAGCTCTGGCTCTGTCCAAAGGCCCACGAACCAACAATGTTAACTCTTGTATGTTTATCCATGCAAAAATAAAACAAGTCACCGCACCAAGTAAATAAAAAGCCTGGCGCACAACCCCTCGTAAAGCCGCAGATTGTCATTTTTACATCTCATTGTATCACGCTCTGGCAAAAAAAGCCTCGAAACATATTTCCCAAGTCTTAAGCCTGCTTAAGTCTCCAATTAATATCCTAATCTATTTAATTATCATTATATCCACGTGATTGATTTGCTTCACAATGCTGAGCTTATTGTTCACAGGTTCGTGAGCAAGACAGAGAGCGACGCGGTCGCCTTTCTGCAAAAACACAAGCTTGACAAAAGGCAGGGAGTGGGGCACAGGGGTTTCCTTATGAAAACAAAACCTATTTACTGCGGTCCGTGGAGGCCGGCACTGCTAATCACTTCAGAATGGCCGAGCAGACGATACTTGACCTTTACAGACCGCGCGGGCCTTTGGTCTCTGTCATCAGACGAGTCTGTCAACCGAGGCCAAGATCAAGTGCGCTCGCTCGGTTAGTCATGCAGCATTATCCAGGCCAAATGGCCTTTTTTCCCCCCACTTTGTTTCCTTTGCTTCGTTCCTGCATGTTATATCCACGTCTGAGAGGAGAAAATCAGCTGCAAACAGAGCAGGCTGCACAAAGCACAAGCAGAACACGTACATGTTGCCAAAACTGAGACGCGACTTGTTTCAGAAACAACTGACCATTTATACCTTTATTAAATAAAAGGCTTCAAAATCATTTAATCGTGCACAGTGGCAGACTGTGGTAGAACTGCAGCAAGAGAACAAAAATCTATTTATCTAGCAACACCCTCTGGACCTCCAAATAATTACATAATCAAATTATTGAGCCTACCAACCAGCATTAATCATCACAATCCCAGTAATTGGGGATCAGAGATTAAGCCATTACACTGCAGCACTCGCACATTAAATCAGTTTGGATGCAGTTGGTGACCTGCCCTGACCGAGCCGCTGAGCCGCTGAGCCGCTGAGCCGGTCCCTCCGCTGGTTTCCTGTGCCGATACGCCCTCGTTACCAAAGGCTCGACGGCTGTCCTGCTAAACAGCCCAATATTTCTGCTCTCACAAAGCCCGTCAGCTTGTCGTGCGCAATAAACAGCTATAAATCTCTGGATTCCTGCACCTGCTGAGAACAGCGAGAGTGCTGCTGAGTTGCAAAAAAGGCCAGTCAGGCAGAGGCCAAGATCCGTCTGCCAGCTGTGGAAATGCAGCGGGGAAAAAAACAAAAAAACAAAAAACAAAACAGGTGGAGAAGCAGAGCACAGCCAGCTCACTATTCTCAATGAAAGCTGAATATTGTAACGTCTTCCACGTTCGGCCGCTGGTGCGCTCTGCGATTGAATATTTGTAGCACAAACCTTTTTATACTCAAACTGAATGCGCTTTTAGGCCGTCAGCCCGGGGCGAAGCGTCATGCGAGCAACAGACGAGGGGCCTGCAGGTACTTTCCCTGCAGAAAGCCAGAAAGCGTGGCTCAACGGAGCAGAGGTGTGACGGCCGCCGTTCGTTAAACGGCAATTAACTTTATGAAACTGAACAGGAAGAGGCAATAATTTCATCACTCAGGGGCTTTACATGAACACGACAGGTGACGAAAGAATGAAAAGAATAATTAAATGTGAGTAACTTTTTTTTTTTTTTATCTTTGAGTTTCACAGCTTGCAACCCAGCCTCGTGGTGTTGCACATTTTCTAAGGCTTTCCAATTTTCCAGTGGCCTAGAAAGTATGATGCTTTAGGCATTTGTGCATAAATAAACTGCCAAAGCAAAAAGGAGCCCGTTGTTGAAAGTAGTTTGCACAAAATCGATAGGACAGATGGTGTGCATTTTAAATGACCCCGCCGTACCAGCACTCAGGTTTCAAAAACAACAGTCGCTTATGTGACGCGAGGCAGCGTGAAAGCTCGCAAGGTTAAGTAAGGCCAAAATTAAAGTTGCACACCAAAGAAGGAAACCACAGAGATAAACTTTTCCTGTCTCAACGATAACCAAAGCAGGTTAAGGGTTAACTGCGAATTACATAAATCCTGAAAAAAAATAACTATGTGGTTTGAAAGTTGGGAGGATATGAAAGCCCGCTTAGCTAACCAAACAAACAAAAAATCGGTTTCCTGTCACGAAATAAAAGTTCAACGGCTCCTGCGTTTTCACACGAGCGGACAAACCAAAGGAAAGCCCACGAACGGCGACGCTGGAACAACTGAGGGGGATAATAAGCGGAGTGCAACGCCAGCCGGCCAGCGCCGCAAACACACTCACAGAGAGCTGTTGTCCCGCTGACAGGATGCGAGGAGAAAAAGTGAAACGTGAGCGGGAAGTGTGCAGGGTCATAAGGCGGCGCAGTGCGACACACGCTTATTCTCACAGGCAGGCAGACAGATAAAAAGACAGGCACACGGCTTTTTTGTGCAACAACTTTTGTAGGGTTAAGGGGGGGGTGAAGCAGGAAGTTGAAGCAGACGGGGTAATTCGCACGGTGTTTTACTGCGACACGGCCACGGCAGACAGGGCGCAAATAATTTCTTGAGTGTAATAAAAAAAAAAAAAAAAAACAGGAGGAGATCAGGCAGGGTGGAAAATAAATGAAAAAGCTGACCGGAAATCAGTGTTCCTGGTGAACACTGAACACTGGTGGCTCAGGTGTAAGCTTCAGAGAGACAAGCCTTTGGAAGCGATGAGACAGAAAAGGCTCCTTTAATAAGTGGGCGCACAGTTACAGCTGAAGTGATAACCTTGATCCACGGGTCTTCTTTCACACCCTCCTCCCTTTTATTTCAACGAGAGCGGGAGTGTGCTGAATGTGTTGAGCCGAAACAACGCCTGGTTTCGGTCGGTTAGTCAACTGACAGATAACTATTCGGGTCGCAAAGATAGTTTCTCGCCTCATTTGCTGCGTGGACAGTTTAAAGCGGCACATTTGAGTAGCTGGAGGCCTCTTTGTAAGATGACTATAATGAGTGTAGTCATCACTGCCTGTTTGCTAATCATGTTTAATCTCCATAGTGTCTTTGAGTTAGTCTTGTTGCTGTGTAAAAGTATGAATTGCTCTAAATTATGCTCCTATTTAAGTTGTAAATTGCTGTTAAGTTCTCGTTCTCTTTTTTCACCATCACACACACACACACACACACACACACACACACAATCTGTTATTGGAGCATCTGAGGCTCTGCAGCCAGTGAGAAGTCTGTTGTGTTTTCTGTTCCAGCCCAGATGGCAGCATTGGCCCAGTCAACGGCGGCTGGTGGTCCACTGGATGATTAGTCGCCGAGCCGTGGAACCGAGGGAGTGATTAGCCAGTTTGTTCTGTCTGAATGAAATAACGACTTCAACAAGTGTAATGAGTGTGTTCGGCTTCTCTTCTCTTCTATCAGTGTGTGCATTAGACTGTACTGACGAACAAGAAAAATCAAGGACAGTGGAGACGCTGACTTTGTCCAAGTCTTACCTGAAGACACTCGTCATACCTGGTTTGTCTGGCAAAACGAGGATGTTTATGCTCTAACCAACCGTGCAGCGTTTTCTCTTTGCTTCCTCTTGATTCGGCAGATCTTCGCACTGCTGAACGAACACAAGAGCAGCCAAAACCCGATACACATAAACAAGTGTGTGACCGGCTGCACGAGAGACGGTCTGACCGTACCGCACTCTAACCTCAGCTGGCATCAAACTGCCGAGCGAAGATACGAGGAGGCTCCACGCTGCTTGTTCAGCTAAATTCTCAGTCAGATATTAGACTTGGCATCGCTGCAGCGTGCAGCGCTGGAAGGAAATCCTGGAGGGATTTCTCGTTCAGCGTCGCAAAGCGACTTGTGATTCATAGCTGGACTCCAGCAATCAAAAAGAAAAAAAAAAAATCGCTGCTGCAAGCAGTTTCATTTGGAGTTTGAGAACAGCTAAACTGCAAATATCACATTACCTCGATCCAGCCTGGTGAGAGTTTCAAGCAGCACATTTCACTAGCTGGGAGCTTCTTTGTGATATGACTGTAATGGCTGTAGTCATCAATAATATTTCACACATAACAAGGAAGCATCAGTGCCACTTTGCTTATCGTGTTGAAGATGGACACACACACTCAACCCAAAGGTGATGTATCGCACATGTTACAGTATTTATATATTCCTTTCCTGCATTTTCTTCAGCCGCTGGGTCGGCGCTCTTGCTGTAGCTGTGTAGCAGAGCTAAATAAGTGCAGAAGAAACGACGCGCGCGATGCAGCACAAAGGCTTCCCCACGTGCTCGCCTCAGGCAACCTGTAATGCAGCAGCAGGTTAAAAACCGCACTGTGAGAAAATGCCACTGTTCGAGGGCGTGAGATGCCATATCCTGTTTTTCTGTCGCACACAGGCAGAAATGTTGAACAGTGAGAGATCGGCCGAGCAAACGCGCTGCTTCTCAACGCTGCCAAGACGCATTTGTGAAGTCCAGCACGTCTCGTTCTTTTCAGCGTTCTCCCGTTTGCTGCCCCGCGTTGACATCAGCACGCCATCTGAACCCTTTCCATACGTGATTCACAAGGGCCTCACGACAACAATCAGTTTACATTAAAAAAAAATTTAATTACCAGTTCAACATCGTAATTACTGCCAAATTGAGTCTGCAGGGACATAGGTCCCGTCACTGGGATGTTCCCAGCAATATACTGATGAGTCACCAAAGCAATATTCATCTATGTAAATACTGGGAGGGGGTTAGCACTAAACAAGGGCCTTTCTACTATAACTTCAGAGACATTGCGGGGCGTCAAATGCTGGGGCCACACATTCGCAAGTAAAAAATACCTCTACAAAGTCAGACAAAAGAAGACTTGAACAAAGTGCCATGTCATGTCTGATTCTTTGTATACCTTGCTGCCTATAGCAATGACTTGGCATCTTCCTTTTGGGGCTACATAAAGCCCCGCGTGCCCAAACTTGTTCCCACCACATACGCGTGAATACTGAGGTGCGTGGCTGGGCTCGGCCATGCAAAGAACATGCAAAGCATTTCAGCTTTTCCAAGAGAGATCTGGTTCATCCACAACAGCCATTGTCCAGCAGCAGTTTTAAGTCACACAATTCAACCAGCGTTCCAGAAATGCTGCAATTACAGGCTGGCATACCGACTGAAACAAAACACACACGCGCGCACGCACACACACACGCTGTTGTGGAGGACTGCAGCTGTTGCTGTACGTCTTCTCCAACAAAAGAGCGCCGTTTCAGTGCGCCTTGAGCCACGGTGAAGCACATTCTGTTCACAACTTCCTAAAAATCGGCATCTCAGCTGATTGAGTCAGATATATCATTACCGTTGGGTCCTAACGCTTACTTTGAAAACCCTTTTACACAGGGTTGTCGACTGATTCGCACAATTGCAATGAATTCACTCATTTCTTTTCCAATCAATATCCACCATGCATGTATACAGGCCCACACTACATAGTGACTTTTACTACGACCCACCACCGACACTCCAACAGTGCAATGAGGTGAGGTATTGGACTGACTGAACCAGGGGCCATGATGTATTGCTGGTGTTGGATGTAATGAAGTATGTGCTTCGGTAATGTCCCACGGGGCAGAACAGAGTCACTCGTTGGCAGCTCGTGTCGAGAGAAGTGAAAGAAACAGCTGCTGTTGTCTGGCATTTCCAGCAGCGGTCCGAGAGACCCAGAAACACCGAGCCGAGCTCTCCTACCGGACAAAGCGGGTTGAGAAATCCGCACATGAAAGCGCCGCTGGAAGGGAAAGAACTCACGATGTGTCCCAACCACCTGCCTGATTATGCAGCCTACTGTTTTCGGTTAGTGGTGGACTTTTATACAGTTGTGAAAACCGCGAATGAAAAGAGTCGCTAAATTGTCATAACTTAAAAAAAAAAAAACGTTCCCAAAGCGTTTCACTTCGCACGCTCGCTCTTGCAAGCGACTACAAAATTCAAAAATAACGTTATCACGATATCAGTCGGAAGGTTCACAACGAGAAAACTCAGAAGAAAGTGTGGCGACAATTAGGCTGCTACTCGCGAGCTACGTTTGCGGGCTAGCCAGTCCGACCGTTAGCCAGCTCTGCTGTCAGGCAAAACCCGGAGAGGGAAGCACGGCGACACAAGAGCCCGGGAGCCTAAGCTGGACTCAAGCTGTGCCCTGCGTAAAAGTCTCCTTCCACTCGCACAGCGATTTATCACCTCCACACAACTCATTTCTGCGCCGAGAAGCTGCTAACGTTAGCTAGCGAGTTAGCGCTTCCTCCCCGGCATCTCTTCCCATGTGAACTCGTTTGACAGTCACTGATTTGTCGGGGATACACAAACTGGCACGACACCAGTAAAGTCAACTTTAGAGCCCGTTAAACACGAATAAAAGTTGGTCAAAGGCAAAAACTCACCGGTATCTCTCTTTGGGGGGGGTGTAGTACTTTCTAGGAGGTACGAAGCGAAGTCTTAATCTGAGCAGTTGTTTCGCCGACCTTGGCAGCTCTGTCTGTCCCCAGCAGCCACAGACAACAACACTCTAAGCACTGACCCCTCCCTCTGCCACCAGAAACACGAAAAAAAGGTCCAGGTTTAAGCCCAACCCAGTCTCTTTTTTAATTGGCCCAAATTAGTGATAGTGCGAAATAAGCCAATTAAATTAGCCATTGCTGCTTCCTTTAACCCAAAGTAATGTGTCAAATCATTTCCCCTCGGCAGTGTCTGACAAAGATTTTCTGTTCAAGTTCAGTTCAAATTCAGTTCAAGCTGAAATACATTAACATAGTTCATTATTTCTTCAAGGATTAAAGAAAGAGTTGTTTGAGGTCAAAATAATAACAACATAACTACCGTTTATACTATTTACAATATTAATTGTACTTCCTTTATGGATTTCTGCTATTTAAATTTAACTTAGTCTATTACTGATTACTCAGTTGACAAAAATTAATCAACAGCTACTGATAACAACTGACTAATGGTTTCCCCCCTTTCTTTGTCACCTAACGGTAAAGCTGAACCAACCAAGCAATCAAAAGACATCACCCTCTGATGGGCATATTTCACACTTCACATTTAACAGAAAAAAGATGAATCATTATTTGTGTAAATAAATCATCAATAATAAGGGATCATAAGTTGCAGCCCTAAATAAGTATAAACTATATTGATTTGGAATTTGAAGAACCTGTCCTAACTTGTGCACAGTGAACTCTGTAAATTATCCAACCAAATGCTTTTCTTATGGCCACGTCACATTCATACACATGGGTGGCAGGGTTCGCACTGGAATTTGCATCATAGCAAACTTCCTGCTTGTAACGGCTGCTCTTAGCCAGCGTTAAGACTGATGGGTGAAGTCAAAGACATGTTTGAACAGTAATGGGTCTAGAGAATGGGGTCCTACATACTTGGCCCTGAGGGCTACAATGCAAAGAAACAGGAACACACACACACACAGCCTTTAAAATGTCAGGGAACTACAATCACAATCTTTTCAGTACAAGGCCACACATAGCTCACTGATGCTATTCCTCTGTGTGTTGCTATACAAGGTTGCCACAGCGTGTGCTGGACCCTCGAGTCTGTGACTGTGGGAAAAGTTCATTGTTAACAGCAGCAAGTCAGAGGTATGTACAGCGAAAACACACCTCCACACGACTGTAAAGGCCAATTCAGTTAGATGATAGAGGGTCGCAGTAAACCCATGTCTTCCACTACCACAACAGACGTTTGTCATGGAGTTATGTTTCCTATATATAAAGTTGTCCAAAACTGACACCTGGTGGGGACTTCTTGTAGTGTCGCCACAGCCATTGCAGTGCAACAAATGGCATAGAGAACAGAGCAGACATCAGAAAAAGCCAAAAACTCTAACTCTGTGTACAGGATGTAGAAGTTTGGTGCAATAACACTAAACTGTGAGTATTTTAGTCCTGTAAATTTGTTTTCTCTATGGTCCTCTTGAATTGAATTTATTTGGAACATCAGTGAAAATTAGACTACACCAGTTTTTAATCTATGACGAATGTAGACATTTACATCAAGAAAAATGAGAAATTCCAAAATAAAATGCATAAAAAAGTGAACACATGTTCTTCTAGTGACCACAATTGTCCAATTTCTGTTTCTCACAGAGAGAATGACTGATCTAATGGCAATGTGGAATTGTAGGGCAACTTTGATGCCAATGGAACATATAAACGTTTAGTTGAAGGTATCAGCAATGTGAAACGACCATGAGTGAGAGCATCAGAGGTATAATCTGTATCTTTCTCCCTCGCTACGTGTACATTTACTTAAGGATGGAATGTCGAGGACAAAGCGGGGACCAACCGTGGATATTCAAACACAGAATCCAACAAAGAGGTCACGGGCCTCGGTCTTACTCCATGCAGGCACGCTGCTGCAGGATCAACATTAAAACAGCTTCGGCCTCTGGGTGGCAGTAGCTCACTGCACAGCTGACTCAGCTGACTGCAGCGGCATCAGATAACAACTGAATTTAATATTTGTACATAATCTTTACGCTAATGGATAATGCACAATGGCTAATTGAAATGCGTGGGCATTTTTTTTATAAAACGGTACTGGTCCTTAATCTACAGCTGGTCTAAGATTAATATGCTTCTCATCCATGTCTACAGCACCTGCTCCATATATTGCACTTAATGCTCAAGGATTTATGAACATTACACAGCAACTGTGGGAGGAGTCTGTGAGCAGTCACCTACTGGGTGACAGGATGTCTAGTTACAGCGGCCCTGAGCAAGGACACTCAAATCTTGTTTTTATTGTCTGCGCTAATCTACTCCCAGGATGGGGACTGAAAGAAATGCTCTTAATGTGGTGAGTTCAAATGCATAATGCAAGCATAAAATAAAACCTACACCAACACGAACATTAAGGCCCCGGAGGTCGAAACGAATGAAAAAACAAATGCCATGTTCGTGCGCTCTTCTCTCTTTGCTCTTGGCGCTGTGCAGAGCACAACAACAGTTTCTGCTCCTTCATCTCCCCATGTCCACGCTTGGCACTCTCAAACTTTTTCTGGCATCCATACACCCAGTAATTCTTTTTTTTTATCAGTCATTGTCAATAATAGGAGAAGCGACTAATAAAAAAGGATCCAAGCTTAACCTCCAGTTTAGTTGAGTTTGGATTACTCTAGCTGTTTAGCAATACACTTGCAGAAAAACTGCCATTGAAACATAATTAATATCTGACCATTAAACATAAAATAGTGCGTCCAAGCTTGTTAATCAGTTTGGTTCTCTCTCGTTTCCCCTTTCGCCTGTTTTCAAATAGTTCCAAACACTTTGCTCGAAAACCAAGTCAGAGGAAAATGTTAAATGATATGTCAACATTTCCATTTTTTCGGGTCGGGATTGAAATGCTGTCGGCTCAGATGTGAACACACTACACGGATTCTAAATGTCACCGCTGCTGCGTGAAGAAAAGGCTTTTTGTTGCCCAGCGGACCAGGTGTGTTGAAGTGTCATTGCGACTTCCTCACAACCTCTCCGCAGCGCGAGGTGTCCAAATGTCAGCCCTCTGTTTGCTCCGTTTATGGAAACTCGGGCCACAAGTTGAGCCGAGAGGACAAGACGAATCAAATCCACCCCCCTCATCTTTCATTTTTCTCTGGTCTGGCGACACTCGACTAAACTGCTCCTCCTTTTGTTTCATGTTTATAAAGACTAGCATAGTGAGTGGTGTGCCAGCAAAAAGCAACCTCAGCCCAGAGGAAGCTCCCGGTCTTGCCAGAGGCCTCCCAGGCTCAGTCCGGGTTGCCTGTTCGACTCCAGTCTGACCTCAGCTGCAGGTCAGTCGGCCAGAATGTTTAGGAAACATTAGAAAAAGGCTTTGCCGTGTATCATCAAGCACCCGGCTACGTGAGGGGTCTTGAAATGAAATGCTGTTTGAATTTCGCCTGCCCTGAAAGGAGGAAGTGTCTAAGTGCTCCTTTGCTCTGCGACACCCATGTGCCTTGCAGTGTTGTCACACTAATTGGCTTCTGTTCTGCGAGTACACACACACACACACGCACACACACACATCTTGACAGTAACCAGTAAACAGCCTTTCTCAGATCTGCCAGGCTCTCCAGACTTTGGAGCGGTTGTTGAATCTTTCTGGGCATTTTGATCTAATTAGCTTGGTCATAACCCCTTTTGCCTCTTCTCTGTCTCCCTGTCTCCTCCTTTTGGCCTGTTTTTTTATTTTTTTATTTTTTTGCAGCTCACTGGATCATTATCAGAGCTACTACCTCCAGAGCTTTGCTGCACTGGAAGTGGTTTGGTCGCATGTATGCATCTTTGTCTTTTGCGCATCGACCTGCCTGCGAGAGGTCGCACCTCAGCAGCACAGGGTCGCTCTCCGCAAAGGATTACTGGGTTTTGATGGCGACGTCAGCTTCGCGATCGATGGCCGCAGGTCCACAGCGGGATTATTGGCGCAGAAACATGTGAGAAGACGGAATGGCAGCAGCAACCGTGGGGGGGGTGGTGACTGATTAGTGCAGACAGAGAGGAGCGAGGAAGAGTACAGCAATCATTCATAAAGGAAAGCAAAGAGTAAACACCTAAACCCGCAGCGTGCTCAAGCTATTGTGCAGCTACACCTCAGGCTTTGTCATCAGATTAGTGTCAGACATTAACAGGGGCGGCGACGACTCAGGCATTGTAGGTAGATAAGCATTTAAAGCCTGCGCTGAAATTGAAAAAAAAAGCCCGTATTTGCCCTGGAGCTCGTCTCTGTGCTTGAATATTCAACTCTCGTCTGAGTGTTACCTGTAACGAAGCCCGGCTTGTGTGCAGGAGCCACAAAAAAAAAAAAAAAAACACAAAACAAATCCTCAGATGGTAAAAAAAAAATCATTAATGATTTTGATCTCAAGCTACAAAATGAATGAAACAAATAAATGAGAAATGCGGCCCGAATCAGCTTGAATCCTTCACGCATGGTCGGCCCCCATACGGTTTGGGTATAAACTCCGACTCCAAAATGCTGATGGTTGTTTTTACCAGAGGGGTATTGTGGCCTATTTCTTCCCCATCACTTCCCATTTCTCACTTCAGACTGGGCGCATCATGTCAGCATCGGTGCACTCATGGAACCAAAGGAGCGAAGCAACACAAAGAAATGCAGATAAGAAAGACAGAACGATCCTGGGAATGAGAAGAAAAATCCCTTGTGGAAGCATCACATATATTCCACTGACAATCCTATGGATGAGTTGTAAGAAAATGCTTTGAGTGCTGTGTTTTCAGATTCAATTTGCTGGCCAAACACCAATTGACTGAATTGTCCTTTGTTTGCGCAGATAAACCCATGGAAGCCATTTCAAAATGTGTATCAAGCGTTGAATCAGCACTGGAAACTCACACACACACACACGCAGAAACAAAACCTGTTTTGTTGCGGGCAGTGGTGTTGGTGTTTCCTCACCTCTCTCTGCTGGCGCTCACTGAGTGGCTGCTTGACACCGTGCTCTTATGTAATCAGCCGAGGCATCAGAGCGTGACTGCTGAGGAGGTGCGAGGGACTACTGGGTGCCAGAAAGAGCGACCGAGCGAGCGCTGCCTGTGGAGGGAGGGGGCGAGAGAGAGAGAGAGAGGGGTCTGTAAATTTCGGTAAACAAGCTCGAGAGACTCCTGTCAATGTCACGTGAAAGGAGAGGCTGGGGGGATGGATGGAGGGATGGATGGAGGGGGAGGAGAAAAGAACAGAGGAAGATCATGAAAAGGTTACAGGAGACAGAGAGCGAAATGAGGAGGAAGGATCAGATAAAAAAGGATAAATGACAGGAAGAGAGAGCGACTCAGAAGAGCGGAAACAGAAGGATACGTCGGCAGAGCCGGTGAGGGATGCTGCCTTCTCCGCAGAAGTCTGGCAGGATCCCGAGCGCCCGACGAGAGCCGGGGCCGACACACACTGCGGCACTCGCTCCTGCCTTCATCGTTCTCGCTCGGTCCAGCAACACGGTGCGCTTTGATTCATGCCTTAATTAGAAGCCTGTAATGATGGAAAAAATCCAGGCCTTCGCCTCATCGGCACGGGGGATTTGTCTTCTTACCACCCATGGATATAAACCCACGAGTTCACCAACAGAATATTGTCAGGCTGCAAATGACATTCTCATCATTTTTCCCCCTGGCACCATCACAAATGAAATCCCATGAAAGAACAGATGCTTTTTTTCCCCCTACTCTCTTCTTTCTATTGTCGGTACTCGAGGAAGTACAAATGAGTGGCTGAACCTGATTCAGCCACTTGCCGATGTAGTCAGACAGTAAAAAATTGGAAGGTGGAAAGGAGAGCGTAGGAGTAGGTAGATGTCTAATATGCACTATAGAATTACATTACATCCTCACTTTTGCTCTCCTTAGGTTTTCATTCTGCATGCAGAAAAGGCCCCGTGGCTTATATCATGTGTCCCCTTGGTGAATTGGTTGTGCGTATGAGCACTTTTACAAGTTCAGCAGGTCTCTCACAAACAGCGATGAAGTAAGATAAGCTGAGGGAGGCAGATGGAGAACGGCAGCGTACGCTGAGCCTTCTTTCATCTTGTCGAGACCTCAGCTGCTGCTGCTACAGCGTCGGTTTATTGCGAATGACGCAGCCCGCCGTTACCGCCAGCGCGAAGAATGCGGCGTATTGATCAGCTTTTCCAGCATTTCACACGACGACTGGCGTGAGCAATGACACGCGAAAGCGTGATGTGATTCACGCTGTGGCTCCTAAAACACCTCCATGCAGACTCTTCTTAAACTCATTTCAAAATTGTCTGTGATGGACACCCTCAAACTTTCTGCTGAAAATTTCACACTTATTCTGTAGCCCGCGCAAACCTCAGTATTCGAGGTTAGCGAGGCCGGCGATGAATCATCGTCACTTCCTTCTTCACTTTGTCCATCTGTGCGAGATGTTCCAAAAGATTCATCAGTCCAATAAAGTATCCAGTCAGGCTTTCAGAAGCGTCATTAAAATAAATTTACCGCCCTGCCTTAAAAGCCTATTCTTCTCACAGCTCGTCGTCAGTGGATACTGAACCACGGCAGCCTCCTTACTCACTCAGCTGCTGCCCCCGCCTGGAGGATTACAATGAAGTTGTCAGATTACAGAAGCCCCCTTGATGTGAATGGGGGTTTAATGCTAATTTTAGCAGCTCCTACCAAAGAGCTAACCTTCAAAAAAAAATCTGTAAAATACAGAAACGGCGGTACTTTCTGACATTAAACAAAGCGGTACATGTCGACGCGCGCGGATTCGTCAGCAGCGGTACAAGCCGCCTCGCTGCCGCGGCCCCGGACTCGCCTGGCTTACACAGACGTTCCGCACGAGGCTCACGGGCCTCCTTTTATATGCCATCCATCACAGACAGCCCCGCTGCTTGCTCCCTTTCATCATCCTGGTGGTGTTGCTGCTCCGTTTACCGGCCGCTGCTGCCGGTAATGATGCTGTGAATCTATATATAGTCTCCTATGTGTGCTTTGAAAATATAGAGGGGGATGGAGTGACAGACGGAGAGAAAGAACTAAAAAAGAACAAGAGCCACTGAGAGAGGAAGGCAAACAGTGATGGAGGAAGATAAGCTAAGGGAGGCAGATGGAGAGAGAGAGAGAGAGAGAGAGAGAGAGGCTGGTGGGCTCTCAGGATGTGTGAAGAAGACAAACCTCTACAGCTCTTCCTCTCCACCGCAGTAATCCTGCCCTGCACCTGGAATAGAAACATCAGTGAGAGCTAGACATCGCTCGTGTTTAAATCAGCGCTAACCCTTCTGATGACACCAACACAAACGTTTGACATATTTCTACCTGACATAGTCGATGATTCCTGTGTGAAGACGAATCACAGACGCACGCTGGCGTTGACACTCGAGGTCGCCGCTACACCTACTTCGTAGCGTTGCGCTCGAGCTGCTCGGCGAGACCAGACAATACAAGTTGTGGGTAGTAAATGCTGAGCTGGCTGAATGACGCTACATCTAAAACTCAACGCGGTGCTACGTGGAGCGGAGGTAATTCTCTGTGGGTCCTTCGCCATGAACAGCACCTTTCTTTCAGATTATATGAAGTCACATGACCTTAGTGCAGCCTTAAAAGCACAGCTAAGACTGGCCGTCAGATCTGAAGACAGATATTCATAGTTCTATGGCATTTCAGGCTACAGCACTATCCTCTTCTTCTCTGATTTATAGTCTATGCACATTAATATTCTATTATTATTGAGAATACGACAATTTGAATTTGTCATGTTAAAAGCACATTTCATTTGGACAGTTCAAATTTAGTATTAAGACATGTGGGATATTGTACTGATATATTAGTACTGCCCTGGACCTGAAAGTGCATGCAGAACAACGAGGGACATAAATCCCAGCAGAACGGCACAGGTTCTGTACCGCAATGCAGACTGAACGCTCTGGCGTCCAGCGACCGGATGTGCAGGTTTCTTATGCGCGGGCCGACGAGAGGACCGGTCGCAGGTGCGGAGGCCGGCCGGCATTCAGGCGAGTCACGGCCACGCCCACAGCACGCGCACACCGCCGCAGAGAAGACCTACAGGGATGCACACAGGAGAAAACAGGGGCAAAGCGAAGTTCAGAGTCCAGACAGGATTTGTTGAAAGACTCGGACTCAACAGGTTTCCCCCCCATCGGGGCAAAGACGCAGGATGTACACCACGGGGGCGTTTTACATTACGAGTGTGCACGGCTGCATGTAAACGGAATGGAATATTGATAAGCCAAGCAGCATACAGGAATGTTGTCTTTTTGGGGGTTATTTAGTGCATGTAAATGTAAAGAGCGCTGGGTCAGATTTGCGTATAACATAAACAGCTACAAGTACAGTATTTGCATACCATTTCATGCACATTGTGTCAGCAGTGTTTGGTGCACGCCGCTTTGCACCTCTCTGTAATTTCTGCCCCCCCCGCTCTCCCCACAGGCATTTTGCAGTGTCTTGTCCCCTTCACTCTTTCGTGGCTCTGAATTTAATTCAGCGGTGTCGCCCCCTCCCCCGGGAGCTGGGACCGCTCCCTCAGTGTGTTTGAACTCAAGCGTGAAACTACGAGAGAGAGAGAGAGCGAGAGGAAAAAAAGGAAAGGGAGAGAAGCGGTCGGAAAAAAAAAATGGATTTCTCTCGCGTGCGGATGCTGCTGCTTTGTAGCGGTGACCTCGCCGTTTTCTGGAGCGTTTTCGTCAGAGCGCGGGAATGAAAGCGTGATCTTCCGACAGGAGCGCTTGTGACAGCTGTGATTGGTCTTCACACGCACACGCGTCCTTCAAGACAAATAATGCTTCATGCTTGTAATGCCACGGGAAATTTCTGCTCACTTCCTCCAGGAAGACGTTCTGCTCATTAACGCTGAGAAAGCAGCGTGAGGCGGAGGAGAAGAAGAAGCCAGCATCTTTTTAGTAAATAATGGATATTCTCTGCAATATACATGAAAGTCTGAGCCTGAGCTTGGATTATATAATCCAGTCTCTGTATCAAATACTCCAGTCAGAGCTGGAGTTGCGTAACGCTCAAGATGGATGTCGACGACCGTGGGGCATCATCACCGTTTCTACCGAAAACAAAGGGTGTCCGAAACAGCCGCCAAGTGATGTCAAGACAGATTCTCTGTTTTCCCCGTCCTTCTCCTTCCCGCCGCACGCCCACGCAGGTGCTGACGCCACACAAGCTGCTTGGCTAAACGCTGACAGCCTTGATTTTCTGCTCGACGTGCGAAATGAGGGGCAACCGGTTGGCGGGAAGCGTTAGATTTTGTTTGGTTCCCCGTGGATGCTCTCCGCTGGGACGCTGAGCGAGATAAATGTGTAATTAAGCCTTTGTTTTGATTTGTCTGTTTTTCTAGTAATTGCACCGCTTGCGCTTTAACAACTTCCAACAATCTGAATAAACCTGTTGGGAGATCATTTAGGCCTCGTCTTTAGTCTTTTTGCAGTTTCTGAGGCCCGATTTCAAATAACAGCACAGAACATAACTCGGCCGTGACCAGGACGCGCTGCCTGTAAATTGACACGATTATAAGTAATTTGGTGGCTTTTTGTAACAGATTAACAATCTCTCCTGCAAGGAGATTTAGATATTGAGTGAAATACTGTACATGGTAAAAGTGGTGAAAAGCACTGGAAAAGCAGCGCTGGCGTTGGGCGACCCTAACAATTCACCGCACGCAGCGGGTTGAAGAATTGCTCGGGGTAATTGATGATGATTTGATGATGATAACGATTTGAGTTCTTGGTGAGTCAGTCAATAGGACAAATTACCCCCACCCCGCCCCATAACTCAGTGCCAGCAGAAACCCACATTTCATCTCCTCAGATGCTGCTTTCCCAGAACCTTTGCTGTGAGGATGACCATTTTTTTTTTCTAGCTAAAACAACAGAATGATCTCAGCGGCGAGGCGCTTTAAATCACGCACCCACCCATTTGAGCCGCAGCTCGGACAGGGCAAATGAATTGGAACGGGACTTTTTTTTTTTTTTAAATCTCTCCTCATTTTCCCTTTCGGCATTTTATGTGACAGCAATCAGAGAGGAGCCCCTCCCAGATTTATCACCTTGTTTCAAGGGCAGACGCGTGATTGGCAAGGGATGATACACTCGCACTGCGACAGCCACACCCATTACCCCGTATCCAGGGGACGGGTGGACGGACGAGATAACACCTGAGTTACACCCCTGTTTGCGTTTGAGGTGCACTGTGAAAAGCCACGGCAGATGTGTCCCCAGAAATTGAATGGGCCCAGAATTTGATGAAGAAGTGTCATGTAAGAGATGTGCTGCTGTTATCTGGCACGCAGAGCCAAACTTCTGGCTTCAAGTGCAACTTGTAATTAAAGGAAAAATAACCCTCTCCAGATTTTAACTCTCCCCGGGTTATATCTCATCAAACAGATGACAGTTATTTTGATAAAAAATGCCGTAAAACCGAGGTCCATACTTGGCTGGGGGTGATAAGTCAATATGTAGCAAGAAAAAATGTGTCAACCTGCACATATTTCACCACGCAATTTAGGTGATAGCAATCTTTCTGGATAATATTTCAAATCCATGAGCAGAGCTCATTGGAAATGCACTAAATCACAGGGACATAAAGTTACACGCGCTGTGATGGATGATTTTATTACAGCGTGCGCGAACGCTGCATCCAGCTCCAAATTTCACTTGCGCCGTCGCCAAAAGACGAAGTTTCCGCAAGCTGCCCTCGCTGTTGAGTAACTCAGCTTACAGCTTTGCTTGGTTGAGTGATCGCCTGCATTTCCCAGCGTGCCGCTCAACAACCCCAGGAGAATGGCTGCTAATGATTTAAAGAGTTTTACCTGCTGAGATGAAAGCTTTGTCTTTGCCTTACTTTTGAGATTTTAGATGCTACTGCTCTATTTCGCAAATTACTAGAAAGCTGAACCAGAAAATTAAATTAACATGGGTTAATATGCAGTATTTGCCAGTTACATGAATGTCTACTGCCTTTTTTGGAATAGTGTTTCTATCTATCTGTGCTGAGAAGGAACAACAACCCCCCCCCGCACTTTGTTTCCTTTCCTCAGATGAACATTGTCCTACTGTGAACCCTCCAATTGGCACCAGCCACTCACAGTCACATCCTTTCAAGTTTGTCACAGAAGAAGGGTCATTCTGCTGCTGAACTGAGCTCAGCTGAGCGGGCGAGGTGTGATTGCCCAATTCCTCCATGGCAACAACAACAAAAAAAAAAAATCTCCAAGCAGAGCAAACTGTTCTTTTTCCTTTGAACCTGTGGAGGAGGAAGCTTCATGCAGGAGAACAAACTCCACCCTTGATGTACCTTTTAACTTACCGTGTCGTTTGAAAGTGAGCTGCTCATCTTCACTTTTTTCGTACGGTTTGGCCCGATGAGGCCACGTCATTGTCAAAATATGCTGGGCTGACTTTTTTTTAAACATTCGCATTCCAACGACGTTCACACTGAAGAGCACCTTCAGCTCATGCCTCTCCACTCCAAACCCCAACAGAAGCTTTCTCTGTCCTCTGCCTTTTCCGAAACGTGCAAAATCATTTGCACGCACTCAATCCCCCCACCCCCGATTTCATGCCTCTTTACGAGACAACTGATATAAATTTTCACAGGGAAATGTCTCTGGCTCTTGTTCTCAAGGTGAAATCGAACAGACGAGCCGTGCTGGGCAGAGCTTCTCCAAGGCATGAATAGTGATGATTCTGGGGACGGGTGGAAATCAAAGCCCTTCATCGCAATAGGAATCAAAATTACAGGTGTATGTCTTGCATATATCCAAAGCTTGGAGCTCCCTCAGAGTATAAATATCTGATTGCTTCCCCTCCATCTCCTCCACTTATGAGCGTACTGCTGCTAGGACGCTGCTGGACCTGCAGGGCAGCTAGTTATTACCAGCAGAAGTGTGGAGCTGTGGATTAAGCTGTGTTCTGCGGGTCAGAGCTTGTTCACGTCGTAACCTTTTCCTCAGGGCCTGCTTTGTTGGGAAGCTCCAGAGGACCGGAGCGCAAAATGTGACACAGTCTCATGTGTTCTCAGTTTCATTCCCAGGATTTTGTGCACAGAGTCAAGAGAGTTGTCAATTTCCATCAGTAACCTCCTTTTTGTATGCATCGTCACAGAGGGATAAGCCGTAACCGTGGAGTGCCGCAACTCCAACCTGTAAGAGATGAGCTCCAGGCTCTAGTTTCTGCATTGTTTTCCATGTATATGTCAATAAAAAGAAGACACCGTCGCCATGTCAACAATGGAAAGAGCTGCACTGCCTTTCTTTTCTATTTACGCGTGGCGCAGTCGACGAGGCCCGCCCGCAGTAGAAGGTCCATGCAGTTCCCACATCACTGACCAGCACACTGTGGGAAAGTGTAATGTGCTAGCCAGGAGGAGTGCTAATCAAAGTCATTACAGTAATGGAGACCAACCTTGACCCCCCCCCCAGAATACCGGGAACTGGGACATAGAACCACTCCTGAGCCCCTGAAGTGACAGGTCATGGCGTTCCTGCAGTGAAAGAGACCTGCTAATATCCCTGGGTCACTTTAAGAGCAGGAGTAATGAATACAGGTTCAACTAAACGTCGACGGGACAGTGCAGGGGCTCCCAACCTTTTCAGACCCCTCAAACGAAGCGACGTCCACATCTGAACCCTTGTCGTCCGTTTTGACCGGTTAATAAGATGTACAGATAATTTAGAAGAAGAAAAGCAAGCATTCGAGGAAAGTGTGTCGCATATAAATCTGGTGAAGCTGAATCATGTCGTTTTTTTTTTCTCCTATTAGTCATCTTAGATATGGCCTGCACCCAACACTCAGGGCTGGTAGCAGCAGCCACGGGGGATAGTTTTCACTTCAGCTGCATGTACTGGATGAATGACAATAATCACACAGTTCAGAAATAATGTGCACTAATGTGCAGTTAAACGACAGCAAAGCTACTAATGCTGTTAAAATCAACTCCTTTAGAGCGGCCAACTCAGACGGCAGTCTGTCCTTTTCCTCTTCCACAGGTCCTTGGACAGGAAATATATAAATATCTTTGATATTTAGACATTTTTTATACTTCTTTATCCTATTTTATTTTGTAACACCACTCCTTGCTGCTACAAATCTTGTTGTGTATCTTGTACAATGACAATAAAGAGCTATCTATCTATCTGTTGGTATAAATGTAATAATGCACTCCAGGGCTTGCCACTGTAAGAACATAATGGACACAGTGGAGGAAGGATAGTGTGGCATACGCCTTTGTGCTTTGCTTGTTTAAAGCCTGAGCCGGCCGCGGCTTGAAAACAAAACCTCGGTGAACTCCTGAGCTGCGTATTCATCGGAGGCCTCTTCCCGTCAAGCTAAAGGTTTTGACAGCAGTGGTCAAAACAGTTCTTCAGCCGAGCACGTATCCACCTCCTCTGATTTTTACGGCAAGACCGGATGAAGAAATATCTGCAGCAGCCCAGCCTGCAGTTTACCCTTGACTGATTATTGTTCCGGGCTCTCCGAGCACGAATAACTGCTGGCTATCAAATGTCAACATCCATCTCCCCCCGCCCATAAAACCACGCATCGGTTCCACTTACATTTTCCCCCCTGCTGCACTGCAGCGCTCCTAAAAATATATTAAACCTGCATCTCTCAGGTATCTGAGAGCAGCCAAGTTTGAAATGGCGCTGTTCTCACACAGCCAAAGTAAGTGAATTAAGCAAATCATTATTCCAGCTCTGCTCTGAACGCGCCCTGCGCCTTGAGTCCCGGTCCCCCGGCCCTGAGAGCCGACGAGCTCCCCGAGCTTCAATCAATGCGGCTCCCCTTTTTAGACGCCAGTCAATACTGTTATCAAGGCAAAGCAGAGAGCCTCTGCTGCGCCACCTGACTGGCAGGCGTCTGCTGCTACCTGCCTCCGCCCGCCCCCCCCCTCCTCCTCCCTCCCCGCCCGTCAGCAGGGAAAGCCTGGGAAGGAGAATCCCTTTGTATGAAGTGCACAGCTGTAACCCGCACGGCCGGGCGGGATGACAGGATGACTGCAGAGGGAGGTGGGAGCGAGGAGAGACTGGGGAGAGGCGGAGAGGTGCTTCTTCTCTTTCATCTCTTGCTCTCTCTCCCCCCACGTCTGTCTGTCTCTCTCTCTCTCCCTCTCTGATTGGTATGCAGAGCCAGGCCCTCTCTGTTCTGCAGTGTGGGTTTGTGAACGCTGCTGCATGTCAGGGAGAGGTGGTGGTGGCGGTGTGTGTATGTGGGGGGGGTCGCACTGCAGTGGTGGGTGGAGTGAGATCCATAAAACCCCTCCTGTGCTGCACCAGGAAAGCCTTTTCGGACCGACCGTGTCCCGCTTCTCTATTGTCATTTAAATTAAAGATCTGCATCTCTCTTTCCGCCCCTACGGTAACTGTGGGCCGCGTGTTTCCATCGCTGTATTTTTATGGTAAATGTTCTGCTACAGTGCACAGCCTATTTTCCAATACAATAGTGTTGAATGTCATGAGAAAACCCCACTATCATCATATATTACCGCTAGGCATATTGGCATGTGTACATAGAGAATGTTTTTTTTGTGTTTGGAGAAATAATGCTGCAAGAGCACGTGATGCAGCCACAGTATCTTGCATTATAGATGAATGCGGCGGCTGAATTATGCGTCGCCGTCATAACTTCAGTGGTAAAATCAAGCTGAACCCAGGGTCCAACTACACATCTGGGGGCCTGCTCGCCTGTGAGCCCGAGGGGCAGAGGTCGCCAGAAAGTACGATGCGTCATCCCCGTTCGCGTGCCACGGACACTGAATTCCTGTCTGTTAAATTAACCGTAAAAAGCGGCAATTTATTTGCATTTGCGCTCTTGTGGCAGAAGAGGAAGGAACTTTCCCGAAAGGAAATGATGCATCACACGCCGCCATCCTTGTACTTGAGGTCCATGGTTCGCAGACAGCGTCTCAATGAGCTGAGAGTGGAAGCCGAGGGGGTTGGATTAATCATGGTCGGCGGTCGTCCCCTCCCACAAATGAAAGGCGGGCCACGTGAGTGGGGAGTTTTGTAACTGTACGCCAGGAAGTCGTGACTCAGGATTTGGGATCGAAAATTTGCATTCACGTGCTGCTTCGGTCCAGCCCAATCCACAGTGTGGAGCGCGTGGAAAGAGCTAATTAGACCTAGCAGGAAGTCCACGACGTGTCAAATTACTGGGAAATTGTTCATTTAAGAATCAGAATCACAGAGATGAGTGCCATAATCAGCCCTGCACAGACCACCAGGTCTTTAGCACCCCTGGTCAGTCCAGAGGAAAGATGGGAAATTCACCCAGGACTGCACAGTTTGACAGTTTGAGTCTGTGCGTCTGTTGGCCGCTAGCTCCAGAGCTAACATCTGCATGAATAAACACAGTCAGTCCAGCTGCTGAGTCCGTGTGACGAGGCAAAAAAAAAAGAAAAAGAAAATCTGCTCATCTTTCCGTCTGAACGCACCTGTAAGGAAGTAAAAAAACAGACCCCATGGAGCGGAAAATTGCAACTTCCACTTTCCAGTTGTCCCCTGAACGCCTCGGTTTGTCGCGGAAGCATTCGTCTCGTTGACCTTTACATTTCCTTAAAAGGTTACGTGTTATAGATTATAACCTTTACTTTAATGGCATTTGATGATTATATTTTCGGCAAAAAGACAGTTCTGTGAGCGTGGTGCCAGCGCGGCAGCGCTTTCCACTTAGTCATGTGTACTGGGAAACAGAATTAGAATTTTGAAACGTAAAGCCTCAGCTGATATTACATCCCGTAATAAAAGAATGTACTCGCGGAGACAAAGCAGCTCCGAGTCGGTTGAGTAGGATGGAGGAGGCTGTTTGTGTTTGTGTGACTGGGCTGCTCGGCTCTGCAGCGGCAGGCGTGCGGGGAGTCGCGGCGGATCAACAACCTGCTCTCCGCTGCACCGGAGAGGAGACTTGAATGGGTTTTGTCTCCTGGCGCTGGTTGAACCCAATTACACTTGAAGCAATAAATCCTTAGCAATGCAATTTCCCCTCCAGACAAGATCTTCTGGGCTTCCCCCCTCGCGCTCGCTGCCTCTCTCTCTCTCTCCCTCCCCGCCCTCGTTCGCTCAACTTATTTCTCCCCCCCTGTCCTGAATCAATTCCCTTTTCTGCTCTTTCTCATAATCTATACCCCCCCCCCCCACACACACACACTCCCTAGTCTCTCACTCCTCCGCCTGTCCTGGCCTGTTTTATTTTTTCATTTACTCTCTCCTGCCTCTCTTGCTCTTTATCCATCCCTCTAATGCTCCCTCACTCTCTTATTACACCACTCTGGCTGTGACCCCCCCGCGCCTGCAATTCTTTCCATCCTCTATCCTGCTTACCAGGTTGCCGCTCTCTCTCTCTCTCTCTCTCCCCCTCCCTCCGTCATCTCATCACGGCTCCCCTGTTTTTCCCTTCCTTTTCTTCTATCGCACCATATCATCTGCCTTGACCCGTCCCTGCACACGCACCTCTGTCTTCACGCACACGTCCTGCAGCTGTCCCCTGCAGGACACCAGGACACCGGACGCTAGCGCCTGCTGCGAGGAGTCGTGCGCGGGCCGCCACACCTCAGGGGCCACGCCGGGTTCCTGTGGGTGACGCCAGGACGGCCGTTAATCCAGTCATTCGTTTACTTAAATACAATTTCTGAGCGATTACAATCGTTCGCAGCTGTATTCTTGTAATAAGTCACCGTACAGATGTTCCACTTTTAATATGTTTTCCACATTCCTGCTAAACGGTGAACAGCGGGTAGCCGCAGATGGCCTTTTTCATTATTAGCATTAACTGCTGCGCTGTGCCTTCTTGTGGCTGAAAAGAGTGCTATTTTCCTGATAACAACAGAGTCACTGCAGTCGTATAAATATTCTCTGTGGCGTCACCTCGTCCCTTCATCTGAATTTAAACATTCTGATTCGAGTCGCCGTGGCATCTCAGGTGATTTCACTTCTGGAAGGCAGCTCGCATGTACGTGCACGCAGCGGTGCAGAGGTTTCGTAGCCCACGGTGCGATTCTGTCTCACAGAGTTAGCGGCGCTGTTGCCGTGTCGATGTGACATGTCAGTGAAGCTGTGGGCGTTGGAACTTCAAAGACCGTCGTGCAGCTCCTTTGTGCTGTGGCTGCCGGTGCCCCGAGGCAAGAGCGCTGTTTTATCTTACTTATTATTGTCTTCAAACACCTGGCTTTGTTTGCCGGGCACTGTGGCGAAATGAACCGCGTGGCTCGGAGAAAGCGATGGTTAACCGATGAAGGGATCTCATTTCTGTGGATATGCTGCGCCCTGTGGTTTCTAACCAACCCATGTCTCCTGTGCTCACTGAAAATATTGTTTGACCCCTGGGTCGTCTATGTAAGCACCCGTTTGGTTTGTATCACAAAATTAAAGCAGGTTGTACACACAAACTTGTAATATGTAATGATTAAATGCTTAAACCCAGTAACCGTCAGGTATACTGTTGCACAGCTTACTAAAACACAAAACTGTCTCCATACAAACAAAGCGGCAAATGCAAAGAATACTTAACTTGCGTTGCGCAAGCCATCATGACCTCGGGAAACAACAACCCCCGGAGTACGGCGGGCGCGCTCGCTGCGTGTCGATGAGACGGGTGCGCGGACGCCGCCGGCGCTTCGACTGAACCCGCATTATCTGTGGCGTCAGAGCTGTCAGCCACAGGTCGGGCCCCGGCGTGGCATTTCTAAAGGGAGCAGGAGGGAACACGCTTTGATGCGATCGCTCTGACATTTCGAGACGTTAGTCATTTGGCTCACGCTAACGTGATGCAAAGCAGGTACAGTCAATGTATGTGTAAAACGTTTAGCGGTTGATTGTCTGGAAAATGGAAAGTGCTTTTTTTTATGGAAGCTTCTCTTATGTCTTCCACTGTAATAAACAGGTTGTCCAACTGGAGTTATATTGTTATACTGTGTCACTGTATTTAGGATAGTCCACTAAAAATGAATGTATATATTTATAACTTTGTTAAATAATATGTATTTTAAGGTGGTTATGAGGAATACACTGCCACTGCTGAGCACGCGCCCTTATTTGGAGAGTATGCTTGATCAAATATTTATGAGAAATTAATATTTTAGTTAAAAAGTTACAATGTTCTAGAGAAATGCTGTTTTCAGGGGGTTAGAAAACTTGAGTAGCATGTCTTGGTGTAATCAGTAAGTAGACGCCAAAGCAAAAATACATATCTATATAGTCAAAACCACCAGGAAGTTTAGTTTCTTCGTTTACCTTCTTTTATTTCATGCAGCGGCTGACTGCGTGGTCAGCGGCGTGTATGAGCGAGTTTAACAGTTCCTCATTCGGGGCCAAAACATAAAGAGACATCATTTGTAATGTAAATCATTTTCCTCCCGCGGTGGGTTTCTCATTCCGGCGCGCGCTCTCCGCCCTCAGCCGTGAGCTGCTTAAGATACAGCTCTGAATATTTAATCGGGCCCCTCTTTTGAACGCCTATTTTTATCAACTTGGCTCAATAATTCAGAGGCGCGCTCCTCCTCCTCCTCCTCTCATCTGTAGCGCCGTGCGCGTGCAAGCGTGACGGGCTGCGCAGCTGAGAGGGGGACGCTCCGCTCGCGTCTGCGTCGCCCCCCCCCGCGCCCGGCCGAGGAGACGGCTGCAGCTCGTCGTCCCGTCGAGCTCTGTGGGGAAGGGAGGATCTTTAATATTCCAAACAATGACGGAGATGAGAGGGGAAGCTTGGAAGTCTGGTCTGGTCTTGGAAGTCTGGCTCCCCCGCAAATGTCTCCGTGAGAAGGTCTTTTTTTGAATAATAAAAAGCTCAATCAAGCTCAGATGCAGCCAAACTCCCAGCGCTTGACCTCCAATCAAACAGCCAAATGAGCAATCAAAGGCCTTTCAATTTTTTTTGTGAATATTAAAATCCAAACCTATTGAGGTCTGAATAGGAGGTCGAGTCTGACTGCGTTTAGCTCAGACTGCTGCCACACAGCAGATTTAAAATGATTTAATTAGCCACATTTACAACAGCCCTGAGTCCACTGAAGAGGAACGATGCGGGGGCGTTAGACGTCCTAACAAGGCCGGCGGGCTTCGTCTGGCACAGTAATAACTCCACTTATGAAGGATCAGAGCCATACCTGCCGCTGTTGCTCCTCTCAAGTCAGTGTGGGAGATGGGTACAGGCCTACAGGAAAGACAAAAGGGCACAGGTGGAGCACGTAAGGGCGGGAAACATACAAACAAAAAAGCTCCAAAATAAAAGAGGAAACATACCAGAGTCCGTCAAGAGTCCAGCGCTCGCGGGGGCAGACCGTGACAGCAAACACAGCACCTGAAACACAGCAGAGGAAAAACTGGTTTGGATTCCATTATTTTTTGGGACTGTAGGTTTGTAGCAAAGCTAACAAAGGAAGGTACAGTTACCTGGCATGGCATTTCTTGGATTATGCCTTCCTTGACACTGACAACAAATTAAAACTTCTGTGTCTGAGAAGCATCGAACTGTCAGGAGGGAAATGGGAACACCTGTGACAACCTTTCCTACATTTCTTCAGCTTTGAGTTTCCAGGGGGAGCATGTGTGCTCCTAAAACACACCTGATCTGATTGCTGTCATACCATTGAATAGGCGTAATTCGTGTACCGTCATCCCACAGACATGGGCCAGTAGGCCCCTACTCTACCTACCTCCCTACTAGTAGGTTAAGGGTTCGGGTAAAAGCTTTAAAATAAAGCTTTTCCAGTGACGTATAATTCCATAGCAAGCCTACTGTGCCTACTGGGTATTGATAACATTGGGTCAAGCATATGAATAGGTGATCACAGCCTTCTAAACCTACAAGTAGGTAGAGTAGGGGCCTACTGGCCCATGTCTGTGGGATGACGGTACACGAATTACGCCTATTCAATGGTATGACAGCGATCAGATCGGCTGCCTAAAAAAGCCCATGCTTGCATTCACTTGTTATTCAGTGAGTCCACACACGTGTGCGTGCATTCCCTTTAATTATACACCAACAGTATAATGGTATGTGGGCAATTATGCGTTTCATGCATGAATTTTCATGGAGACGGGCTCCCGAAAACAATCGCATTAAAGATGTGAAGTGTGTGTCTGCGTTGCGTGCACACGCAGGCATCCTGACAGATGGCTCAGCTGCCCTCCGTACCCGTGTTTGAGCAGCGCTCACGCCGGCGCGTTGCGTCGTTCGCTGCGTGTGTGCGCTGTGGCGACCGGGAATGGCGCTGCGGGCCCTGATGGCGTCAGAGCGAGGAGCGCCATGCGGGGGAACATCCCAGACAACATGCGAGAGAGGAGCAGGCGCTCGGGCTTTTGTGACATTTTTTTATACGCAGGGTTGCTGCTGAAGTGTCTGACTCACGGCTTCCTTTACTGTCTAATCAAAGATGCTTTAATCTTCCTGGCTGCACATGAAACCTACGTTGCCATATATTACATCATAGCAGCAGTGTGACGGAAAATAGCGGACTGGTTCATGAATTTTTGCATGAAATACCAATATTTTCTTTCTGCATTACATTTGTAAGCAAATCATGGCTTTGAAATCAACCTTATGTTGTCATTTTTTTTTAAAGTGAACACATCCTGCAGTGTCTGGAACCAATGAAACAACATCCTTGGACAAAATCAAGTCAATGTCACAGTAACTTTAAAAGAAAGTCTGACCTTTTTGGGAAATATGCATATTCACCCTCTCGCCAAATGCTCGATGAGAACGACAACGTGTCCAGCAAATGAGAAAGCAGAGCCCGCGGAGGAGCGTTAAGACGGACTGGATTTAAAGTTCCGTTTATGTTAAAGAAGAGGTGATCAGGACAGGTTTAATCACAGCGCTGAGTGAGAGGTGAGGTCTGTTTCACCAGCCTCTGCACTTCAAGAATACAAACTGCATTGTTCGCTAAGTGCTCATTACTGTTTTGTTCCGGTGGATGGAGGAGGATGAGTTGGCTCGGGAGATGGATGGCTGACAGGAGTCTTCTTCTTTTTAAACTTATGTAACATTGCGTGAAAGTGGAATCTGGCTCTGTCATTATTTTCCCGCCTGAGGCAGGTTTTACTGAGGGGGGGCAAGTGTGCTTGTTGTCAGCGGGGCTCCCTCTTTAAATAATAATCACCTCTGTTTAGGTTCCAGCCTCTGCATGCATGAGGGGACTCAGCTCGCACTGTGGTGCGTGGAAGGCGAGTTACGTAACAAGAGATGGGTGGGGGTGCTGGCGGAGCCCGGCAGACAGAGCATCGGTGGGGATGACAGTGAGACTGTGGAGGTTGGAGACAGTTTGTAAGTCGCTCAACAGACAGTCTTCCCGCTGTGAAGGCTCTGGTCAGGCTGGCGCAGTAAAGATGCACTGACTGACCCTATGGCTATGGCACAATAACTGAAGGTCAACTGCCGCATCAGCAAAGTGATTATATCGATGAGAACTGGAGTGCCCCCCCCCCCCCCCCCCCACGCACCACCCACTCTACACCCCCCTCACTGTTTATTTGAGTTACTTAATTAGAGTCCTCCTCGGGACTGTGTGGGCAAATTGCACGAGATTGACAAGATTGAACCCCCCCGCACACACACACACACACACACACACACACACACAAACCGTTCTCTCGTGTTAGTTTTGTCGCACTTGACAGAACTTCAAATTGAGCAGACGTCTACTTATCCAGAATAAGTGAAAACACTGTGTGGGTGTGCAGGGTGATGCTAATAAGTGACACTAACAAGCCTTTTTTGTGGCTTAGACTTTTGGGAGGATGGCGCCCCAAAGTGTATTATGTATATTATGACGTAAATAATCTGAAGGATGTATTTTGCAGAAATATATAAAAGGAACAATAACTTGGTTAATAGGTAAGTTAGTTGTATTAAAATATATTATCCTTAAATACTATTTCAACATTCTTATTTTCATAATAACAGGTTTGTACTGTTTCTTTTATTACTCTCATCATTTTATTTCAAAACATTTTATTTCCACTTATTACTCCATAATGTCACATTTAATAATGCCAGGTTTAATGGCGGGGTGTTGTCGCCATCCTTTCGGCCAATCACAGGCTCTCTGCCTGTCATTGCATCAACAATGTCCAAGTAATTCTGAATCAACCGAATCGAGGCTGCTGCTGTAATCAAATAAAAGTGACTAAAACTTGTATTATTACAAAACGATCAAATGCCATTTCATAATAATAAGCTGAGTCAGTATAATTTCTCCATCTGAATCTAGTGATTCACAAGCTTTTGTTCATTTATATATATTAAACAATGTATTCATGTTTATTAATTTCATAATGTCTTAATGCTGAAGGACTTGGGCTTTCATATGAGTGCTAGTTACAGGACCCTATATATTATACTGTACGTCTTGCTGGGATCAATTTAATGGAGTGTTAGTCATCATTAATACACAAGTGTGCCAGTGTTGTTTTGACTGAATGAGGCCAAAAAGGGCTGGATTATCAATCCCGGTCTGATGGAATTTGGGAGAAGATTTATCTCGTCATTAGCTGGCCTTGTCGGACAGATTGTTAGCTGCGGCGCAGTTGGCGGGGTTCTGCTGCGCTTGTCTGTTCGAGTATAGTATCCCTGTCTTTTCTTTTTCAGTAAACTGCCTCAAAAAAACTTTTCTCCTCCTTCCGTGTCTCTCTGCGTCTGACTCCTAACTTCTGCTGCCAGCATTACTGACCCGTGACAGAATGAATACCTGGTCTGGAGGAGCTCTGTAACAAACAATGCACAGATGGCTGCCCACCCTGAGCCGGGTTCTGCTCGAGGTCTCTGCCTCTGAAAAGGGAATTTTTCCTTGCCCGGTGTTGCCGAGCGTTCGCTCATGGTGGGAACGTTGGGTCTTTGTGAATAATATAGTTTTTTAGGGCGGTTTAGATCTGCTGTATTTGTGAAGTGCTCTGAGATAAATAACACTGAGCTGACTTGAGGTGGGGGTCTGGAGGCAGGTTGCAGAGGGCTCTCTTTGATTGGTTTGATTCTTAAGTCATGTAAGGTTTGACAGACTTAAGGGACTGCGGCTGTAACTCCAGATAAAACATCTGTAGAAGCTGGTAAATACTCAGAAACACTAAATTTGTTTGCGGGGTGCAGGCTGAGGCCTTTCTGTGACTACTTGGGCTACTTGGCCTGGTCTGGGAAGATTCCCCCTTTTTAGCACATACCCCAAGAAAGACTTCTCTGGACATTAAAACTCACGCTTTTCTTTGGAGACAAGTTGGTTTTCCGGGAGTCTCTGTCGAATCGGACATGCTCCTGTGGGGATCTGGAAAAGACCAGAATATCATCAGTGTAGACAGAGGCAAATTTGTTTAGCATGACCTTTGCGCATCGCTCACTGAAGCTCAGAAGACTTTGGAGGCATTGGTCAGTTTCAAAGGCAAAACTCATTTTAAAAACAGCCCTCAATTTTCTTCTTCCTAAATGCAGACCAAATGATAAGCCCTTCTAAGGTGCAGGTTGGTGGAGACAGTGGAACCTCGGAGGAAAAACAAAACAAGGATACAAAAACCCAAGCAGGTAAACAAAGTACAAAGGGTCATGCTGGGGAAAAACACAGAGGCAAGGTCTAAAACACAATCTGGCTCAACCAGGCAGCCAGAGAACAGAGAGGGGGGAGATAAGGCACGGGGCACAAAGCCCGTCCAGGGGAGTAGTATAAATACTGGAGCGATAATGAGGGAATGAAGAGGTGAGCGGGGAGCGACCAGAAACAACTGGAACGAAACTCCAAAACTCGGTCACGACATACGTGGCATGAGCGTCGTTTAAACGGAGAGTAACACGCAGAGAGGAGCGTGCTGAAATCCTCCAGCCAATCGACGCGCTAATACACGAGGAGGCTGCGGAGGCGGAGAGAGAAGCGTACCAAACATCTGATTAGAAACTGACTTCTCCACCAGGCCCCATACATACGCCCACGTTTAACAGATACTGTTTGTGCCTGTATTTACGCGTGTGGGCATTTGTGCGAGCAATGACCCCACAGAAGCTCACACACACACACACACGTGTAGTTGGCATGCTGCTGAGGATGGATGAAGGTGTAATGGCTCACTGAACGATTCCTCCTCCATCTCCATCCTCCCTGTTCTGCCATCCGTCCATTCATCATTCGCCCCCCCCCCTCCCACCCCACCCCCTGCATACTGTAGAGCCCCAACACTAAAAGCCAAATGGAGTGAAGTGATTTACATTATGGCTTCTGTTATGAGAGGGCTTCAAATGGCAACAATGCTCACCCGGAATTAATGGAGTTAGTTAAACGGACAAGAGGGAGGATTTATGTTCAGCGGAGAAACTGCAGTGTGCCCACAGCCTCTGATTTGCAGCGGCGGCTGTCAGACCAGACTGGAACAAACTGGAATAAACTGTTATCTTTCTCTGTGTGACGTCATCAGGCTCTGAGAGTCGACGCTGCTTAACAGTTGCTTTGAATTTACAAACTCTGAAGATGACACTCGGTCAGAGATGTGGACGTTTGGAGACAGAAGGTTTGGGCTCAGAAAGACGATATTACTCTGTTGAACCAAATGAAAAAGAAGAAAAGTCACTCTGAGAGCATTTGGTATGTTTTAATCTTATGGCTCACTGATCTGAAACTCAATAGTGGAAATGATCCATCAACGTGAAATCAAGCGCGGCCCTGCGGATGAAAATGTCAACCTGTCAGTCCACCGCTTTGGTCCCGGCTCACATATCTCGACAGTGATGTCATGAAACGGTGTACAGACAATCGACGTTCCCTCACAGTGAAACCAACTGTCTTCAGTGAGCCTGTTTATGTATAAAAAAACTAGCTCTCATATGCTGTAATGACATAAAATATAAAGCGTCCGATGACAAAGCACTTTACAGTAGATACTGGCACATAAAGATCGCAGGAAATCTTAAGTTCCTCTGGCACCTCTCATCCTCGTGTTGGTTTAAAGTCACATGCTAAAGTCAGGGAAGTTTGAGGATCAGAAGTCTGTGCATGATTCACTCTCCTGATGAAGACTGTGTCATGTGCTTGAAAGCTCCAGAACAAGTGAGGGAGCCTTGAGTTGTCAGTGAAAAGCACAGGATATCAACACTATTTTACAGTCTTATCATAAGGCATATACATATACAGTACTAAATAATATTAATAATAATAGTACACCTCTGACATTAATGAGGGTCCAGCAAAGATCCATATCCAGTGAAATGGGTCCAGCTGTGATGATCATGTGTAGTAATAAAAGTTAAGTAATAAACAGCATGAACAGAAGTTATAAGTCAGTGAACTTGAGTTAGAAGATTCTCTCCTGTGGGTTTACCTCATTGATTGACAGCCTTTGCTTTAACACCCTTTTTTTTTAGGGCGGGACGTCTCATAATCACTCTAACATTAACTTAATATTATCAGATCATCTAAATCACCTCTGAGCCACACGTCCTGCCAATGTAGAAATGATGGTGCTGGAATGTTTTCCCACACCGCCAATCCTTTCCTGTTAATGTGCATGTGTGCATATTGATCCGGTGTTTTAAGGATGAACGAATCGTGGGGACATAAACCTTCGCTCCACTACGAGGCTGCGAGAAGGCCTCCACCGCATGTACGATTCTTCAGGTCGGTTCAATCTGAAAGAATGTTAATTCCATTTTCAGATGTTTCCCTCCTTAAAACAGCAGCCTCACTTATGATACAGAGGTTAGGCCACAAACGTGGAAAGATTACGGTTAAGCCGTAATCACGTTGGCATAGGACGATATGAAGGGACTTTCCACGGGTACAGGTACCTGGCTGGAGAATATGGTCCAAAAGGAAATGGGACTGCTCCAGGGTCAGGGTGGTCTGGGTGTCTTCAACTTACAGACCTGATTAAAAGGAGACCGACAGTCAGTATTTATATTTCCTACATGCCACAGAAAATCAAAGGAAGCGCTCAAGGGTTGGCAGTGGCACTGAGGAGCGCTAACGGGCGCTCCTTATCACGGCTCTGGACTTCAGCGTTACTAAATGTCGTAATACTTCTTGATTGGTTGCACAGCGCTCTCCCTGCTTGTGCCTTTTTATCACATCCTTTTGAATTAAGTCTTTCATTTCCTCTCGTCACAAGAGACGCCTTTGTTGATCTCTTTTCCCCCCTTTCCATATGCCGCTTCATATACAGAGACTAATAATCACATCCGGTGCTGTGGAAAGGCTCTCATGTTCTGTGTCGTATAGATTTCCTCGCTGCACAGCTTGTCGTCTGCTCTGGGATGCAGAAGCGCGAGCCCCCCCTTTTTTTTTTCCTTCGCTCTGGACAACCGCGGGAGACTAATTTGCAATCATCTCTTTTGTTTTATACTCCCCTTACAGATAAATCAAAACTTCATTATGCAAATCAAATTAAGTGTGTTATTGTCCTCATCTTTCAGAGCAGGCGGAGCACAGCACCAGCGGAGGCTTTGGATTTAACGCTGCCTTTCTTTAAATATATTTACGGAGGCTGGCGGACAAATGGGTCATGGAGGTGACACGCAGACTTTTAAATCATGCTGTCACAGAGCGGGCCCTTTAATTGCACAAACACGCATGTTTTACCTTGGAGCAGGCCAGTGTGTGTTAGCGAGTGATGTGTTTTCCTCGTGATTGATCAAACCTTTTAAGCTAATTTGCCTGCGCAGGAAAACAGGCTCAGTCGTCACAAGTCCGCGCTCCATTTCGATTGTCTCCATCTGCATTTAAAGCGATAACTCAGCCTCGACGTGAGCGGAGGCTGCAGCGCTTCACTCACGTGATGGATCTGCACTCACTGATACTGGGTTTTGCTCTCCTCACTTCTTTGAGGCATGGATTGGAGAAGATCATTTGCACCATGCATCAGGCATTGTTTTTGCACATCTATCACCTGTACATTCAGGCTGCTGATCTCCTGTTCCACCACATCACATAGGCCTCTACTGGATTCAGATCTGATGATGGAAGCAGCCATGAGTAGATGGTGAACTGTGGCCAATAACAATACACAGGCTGTGGAATTCTAAACATGGCAACGTGGCAACACCACAACCACCAAGGATGGAACTGGAAGGGGGGTTGGTTCCATGGATTCATGCCGCCGACGACCCGACCATCTGCAGCCTCAGCAGAAACCCAGACCCATCAGACCAGTCTGCGTCCGCTGCAGCCTCACATTTCTGTTCGGCCGTCAGGAGTTGAACCTGCAGCTTTCTCCTCTCATCAACAAAGCATTTCTTCACAACTGCTGCTCACCGGCTCCATTCAGAGTAAAAACTGAACCCTCAAGTCTGACACCAACAATCCTGTCACGGTCACATTCTGTCCTCATTCTGAAGCTCCTGACCTGCTTCTGCATGATGTTATATACGGCACTGCTGCCATGTGATTGGCTGACTGGATGATTGCAAGAAGAAGCAGGTGTACATGTGTGGCCAATCAAGTGCTTGGTGAATGCATAAGAGCACATACAATATACTGTGCAGCGGTGCTGTCATGGTGTAAAAGTGCAGAGGAAAACCAGCAAAACGTAATCTTACAGTACACCAGTGAGCAGACATTCTCCATTTACAGACACACACACAGCCCACAGACTCACACACTCACACACGGATGCACACACCTCTTAATCCTCCAGGACAACCTGTTCCGGTGAATTTGCAGCTCTGTTCAGCTCAGTGCAGCTGGCTGAAGGCCCGGCTCCCAGGGCCACCGGGGTCTGCTGGGCCCACTGAAAGAGACGGGTCCTCGTGTCCCTGCCAGCTCCCGACTTAGATGACGCACAAGTTCAGACATGCACATGAACAAATACAGACCATCATAAAAAAAAACAACAACAAATGGAAGCGTAAACTCATGCAAAGTATTGCAGTGAGATGGACATAGACATGGATAACCCAATATCAAAACTGGATGGATGGATGGATAGATAAATATATATAGATGGAGGAGAGTAGTCTTCTTTTTTCTTTTCTTCTCTCTTCAGCAGCGTGCTGGCTGTCCAGCTGCTGACAGACAGCAGGATGACTTGTGTCAGTACAAAATCAACAGTATTGATTTCGCTTTCAGATTGTGTTTCACACGTCCTGTTTATCCCTGCTAATATGCTTGTTTGTAGAGCAGTGTCTTGGTCGCCCTGCTGTAGCCCAGGTAAACAAGTACCCTGTGTGTCTGTGTGTGTGTACATGAGAGAGGAAGAGGTTTAATGAGGCTCTGGGTGTGTGAGAGGAAAACTTTTTTGATGACTGACAGAGTTTCTGACAGGATCCACACAGTGAGGGAGACTATCAGTGTTGTATCATCTCATTAGACATTTACATTACATGGCTGCTGCGCTGGTCTCACGAAGTAAAATGGAGCGATTTCGCTTCTTAATTGGCTCTCTGTGAGCCGAGTTAATGTCGGTGGTAGGAAAACTTTATCTTGTAATACTGCAATCAATAACAACACCGAATTTCTTTCATCTCAGCTTGTTAGAGCCACGGGAGCCTGGAAGTAGAACTCTGAGCACAGTGGGCAGCTACGCTCAAACTAAATTACACAGCTCATAGCAGGATGAGGTGATGCATTACTGAGTGACTGAGTGAGTGAGTGAGTGAGTGAGTGAGTGAGTTGTAAAACATGTTTCCCTATCTATAAACCCTAAGCAGTTTGCAGCAATAATTTGTTTTCCTGAATTTATCGTAACTGCAAGTTAACAAGTTTAATTTTGCACTTCTGGCAAAATCAAATGAGAGCTCATGAAGGAGATACAGCTTACTAAAATCTGCTTTTGGAATGAAAATAAAGGTATCTCTAGTAAACATAGGCTCGTGAATCGGTTAGTAGGTGAATGACTTATGATAAGCGCAAACAGGTGACCAACAAAAAGAAGCACAAAGGAAGTGAGTTGATGAGCACGCAAGCAGCAGAGTAACTCATCAGCATGGCAGCGGGTGAATCACAGACGATCAACGGCCCATGGAAGTTGAATTCTAATGTCAACCTCCACACAACCGACCTGCTGCCTGTCATCACCTACGGAGCGCGCCCCGGGCCCGTCCAGCTGTGTCATCCAGCTGTCAACACGGTCCGCTTTGTCCTGACAGCATTACGGGCTTCATGTCTGCGACGGAAAAAAAAACCTGTCGCTTTGCTGCAGGGGGACAAAAGAGATGAGGTATCAACACACAGTGGCATTGATGGTGTTAAATATTTATCATCTTCTCCACGGGCGCAAAACGTAATAAAAATACAGGCAGCGCCTTCTTCCCGGCCTCGAAACACACAGCCCTGTCCGGACTTGTCGAAGGCAATCTGCCCAGCCCCTGTTTCCTCAAGTGATGCTGAGGAAAGAGAGCAAGGAGGAGAAAATGACTGAGAGACAGGGAGATAAAATATGAAAAAGTGCAACTGCCAGATATAAAGAGATGAGGAGGGGAGGGAATCGATATGTAGGATACAGAGGAGGAGTTGGAGAAGGTCAGAGAACAGGAAGGCAAGTCCAATAAAATGAGTGACAGTGATCCAGACGGAAAACAAGGGCGAATTTTTTTTTGAAGTTTTTTTCAGGCAGACAGCAGAGGTGGCTCCAGCTGACTTCACAGCACAGAATAATAACGCGGCAGTGAAGTAGCTGCAGCATCAGTGCAGAGTTACATAAGTCCTCCATTCAGGCCAAAGCCCGAGGAAAAGCACATTCATATTTCTGCTCCCATTGAGCAGTGAGACTCCCTGGCACTCAGAAAAGAATCTCATTTCAAGCTGTTATAAATCATTTAAAAAAAAATGTTTCATGTTTGTGCAGAGCTGCAGTGTCGCATTTGTTATCTTTAAATAAAACGGCTCTGGGAAACAGGCGAGAAAAAGAAAACCGATGGGGGGAAGCAGTTTGGACTCATATTTTACTGTCACCAAACAGCTAATAAAAGCATTAGTATTGAACATGTTCACTTATTTCAAGTGTGTTTTTTTTTCTCTTTGTATGAAGATGATTTAGGAAAGGTTGTAATTTAAAACACTTTAAAGCTGCATTGCATAAAGTTAAATAATCTGTTAAGCGTCCTCTGCTTGCTAGTTGCTAACTTTAGATGAGTGGCAGTTGATAAAAGCAGAGTTCACAGGCCAGAAATCCAAAACAACAGCTAAAATGGGCTAAAAGGCAACAGTAACTGGCGAAACAGGTGAAAAGCTGTGTTCATTGATTGGTGGCCACTTTGAGGCAGTGGGGTGAGCTGTAAACACAACAGTGGCATTATCTCCCTTTAAAGTCAATATGGTAAACGCGTTGTTTAACAGTTGCCTATTCATGCGTCCCACAGAGACAAAGCAACGTTGTGTGTAGTTGTGTTTCTATGGAGCGGTGTCAAACGATGACTGCGTGGAGCTACTTGCTAAAGCTTGTGAGCTGGAAAACCCAAACAATTGTCTAAAGGAGGCTAAAAGGCGTCAAGCTTTGGGATTATGCAACTTTAATTTTATCTTAATATTTCCTTACACCTAACTTAGCACAAAAAAAGACATATGTATAATGTATTCAAAGCGATGCAGACCTGAGTGACATTCTTACTTTCTCCTCCTCGGTGTGCTTCCACCTGTGAAAGCTCCAGTAGCGTGGCATGCTGATGTATGCAAAGCCAACAGCAGCCGAAGCGCCCGCAGACGCCAGGGGATTCTTCTGACTTGATAACGAGCTCACGTACCTGCACTCGGCCTGCTCGGTGAGGCCGACGCTTCGAGCGGCTTTGTCCGAGCGCAGGAGGTCCGCTGTGCTGCCGGCCCTCCCACGTGAGCAGTTAATGCTACAGTATTAACATAATAGCGGGGGAGAGAAAAAAACACAACAGCTGCAGAATGGATATGATACACAGTCGCTGAATTGGGTGGAAGAGTTAGCGCAGCCGGGGTCTGCTGTGTCGCCATCGCAGAGCGGAGATACAGCTGGGCAGCTTCGGAGCCAGCTCACCTCCTCCGTGACGCCTTCCAGCCGTCAGCTGTTTGAGCACCGTTTCCCACCTTTACTGCATAAATCAACTTTGGTGATGGAAGCCTAGCTTATCTTAGCCTGCGACTGAAGGCACGGGGAAAGTGCTTGCCCTCTCCAAGCCGCTCCTCTGTTGTGCAATCCGTGCCCAAATGGAAATGCACCAGTTTACGTGCAACAACAAACTACGACCGGGTGCAGCGCCTTCCCTGAATCATGTTGTGTCCATACAAGGACACGTTAGGTGTTTCCTCCTGCTTGCAGTCTTTTTGCTGAGCTGGGCTTGACGTAAACACTTTATGTAATTGCTCCACGATTAACGTAAAGACACGAGAACTATCTTAACTGACCTAAAGAAAAGCTTTTTATTCCACTTCTTTGTCCTCTCTTGCCGGCTTGCCAAACTGTGATATGTGCTGTCAGTTGGTTTCCAGCGGGCTCGTTTGCAAGCCACTTTCAAGTGACAGCATTTGTCCACCATCTAAAGCTTCACTGAACGTCAGATTTGGATGTCAGTCCCTCCCAATCTGAGAACAAGGGCTTCTTCCTTCCATCTGCTGTTTTTCTTTAGCAGCAAGCTTGATGACACTCCTGGCAGAGGAGTTAGTGATTTAAATTCCTCTGCTGTCAGAAGTGAAAATACAGCAGGTATTGATGCAGCGTACACGCACAGCGCTTGTTGCACCTTTCAGCAAGGGGCATGACTTATTTTCTCAACGAGAATATCTCTGTTCTGTGGATGTTGCTGCAGTGCCGCTGGCGCCATTGCCCCCTCCACCTACGCGAGAAGCGGACGACCTCCATCCCGAACTGAGCATCAGCAGACTGATGCAACGGAGCAGTTAAGTTCCAACGCTGTAAAGGTGAAGCGCCTTCTTTAAAGGGGCGGGGCTGCTGAGCGGAAACGCCCGCCATGTCTGTGGGAGCGAGCCGTTTCGTTAGTGCGAGCAGGCGTGTGAAGTTTTGTCCCGCACGGTGTTCGTTTTGTCCCTGGAGTTTTTGAGCAGGCAGCCTTCACGTCCCTCCACTTTGCTGAGACCAGAGTGACAAAGCTTTCCTCTCTGGCAGTTTGACACGCCGCGCAAGCTGCTGAGTGGAAGATGAGGAACATTTGTCTGTCTTTCATTGAAACTGTGTGTGTGTGTGTGTGTCTGTGTGTGTGCGCTGAAAATAAACCGTCACGCAAAGGACACACGCTCGTCATTTTAATATGAGCAGCGGAAAGAAAGAAAAAAAGAAGGCGGGAAAAGATGCAGAATACTCGATGTTACAATCACATCTCTATTCCACTGTGGAATGTGGATGTGAGTATACGCAACACTCCTGAAGTACTCACACTCATCTGTGTGTGATGTAATGGCGGGGGGGGGCACGGACGGGAGTTTGGCCAATCAAACTATAGCGCTGGTGGGGATATTCTCGGCTGTTATGCGCTGCGGCCACTTGGGTTTCTCTTCCTTTACGACATTCGCACACACACACAGACACACACCCGAGGTAATGATTGCATGTACACACACAGACACACACGGGCTGCAATTAAAATAAGCGGCACTGGCCCGCAGCCTGAGGGACTGGTGGGCGAGCTTCGTTGTATTCATGCATTATAATGCTCAGCTATTAGCATCTGCTCAAAAGACACAGCATTACGTTTGACTTCCTGGAAATGCGTCGTGTAAAATCTGCAGCTTTCCACGCGTTTGATGGCGCGGACGCGTGGCCATCCATCCGGCACGCGGCAGCACAGGTAACCGATGACGAATGTACGCCGCCCGAACGAGAACATCTCTCAACACGGCCACGGGGAAGAAGAACCAACACATCAGCAAAGCCTCGGCCGCGAGGGCAGACTCGCTCGTGTCGACGCACGAGCGCATTCTCCCCAGGCCGAGGAGAATAACTGCACGTTAGGGATGCGCGTGAGGATTTGCAGAGTCGACAGTCGTGGTGGAATGGTGGCCATTTGAATTTTAAGACATAATTGTCATGAATTTTTATTGCACTTAACAATGAATCTTCTTACAGCTCTGTAATTTGCCCAGTAATGTCCAGGAAAGTTTCCCAAAGAATGAACTATATATGTCATTTAGTCCCAGTTATGGAGGAAATGAAAGAAAATATTCATTCATCATTCCTTATGAGTGGTAGCCTGCACACTGGTCCTTTTTGCTTATAATTAAAAACCCTTTTTAGGAACCTTCTCAAAAATAATTCTAAGCAGTGAAACAAATTAAGAGAAGATTTAACAGAGACTTAAGACAAGGCGGTTCACTTTCCAGTCACATTAAAAGCAACAAGCAGAGGACGTGGCTAAATGTTTGCAGGACAGTTTCTGCTTCCTTGTGGGTGATCTCAACGAAATCGCACAAACAGCAAAGTGGGTGCTAGTGGGGGGTGCCCCCACCCCCGTCATCATTTCACCACCCTCCTTGTTCCTCTCCGTCCGGCTATAATCGCAGCAGCAGGTCCCCCCGGCGTAGCCGCTCTCGTGAGAGCCCTCGCTCACGTTTCCTCATCCGGTTCCACTTGCCTGTGATTGGATGCGGCAGCGCGGTGCTCCACGCGCTAGCTGTCGGGATCAATCCCAGCGTTTAATGCAGATGCTGAAGACGCAATCAAGTATTTATGTTGGGGCTGTCCAGGGGCAGGGTTCTCAAAGATATCTGAGACACCTGAGACAGCTTCCCAGGAAACAAAGGCTGACTTATTTTAGAACTAAAGTAGGTAAGTTATCCACTGACCTCCATGCTAACTATTCCAAATAAAGGAGGTAACAATCAGTGATAAAAGTGCTGAGACATCAAATGACAGCATCAAGGAGCCACAGAATCTCAGCTCCACTCCAAAGAGATTTCATGCTGTCTGAATCTTACCAAAATGTCCTCGATACTTCTGAATTCAATAAACGGGGGAGACGTTTTTTTATTGGACTCAACAGCAACTGTACATAAAACACACAGACTCCGGGATTTACACTGGCTCTGACAACTTTGGAGTAATCGCATCTCGCGCAGCGTCTTGTGAGTTCTGAAATCATAAGCATCCAAACTTGTCAGTTGGAAGGCCACGCCGCAGGATTTCTTCCCAGAGATGGAACAGAAGCACGATGCACGCTCTGTATTCTGGAACATCTACAGATGCCGGCGCCACGGATGATAGCGCTCGTCGGTGGGTGGCACTGACGCAGTTGTTGAAGCTCCTCGGATAGATGAGTCAGCGAGGGCCGCTTTCTTATTGGCGGTTTGGGGTTTGTTTTGAGGCCCGGGGCCGCAGCGCTGAGGAGGAACACTGGAAGTGACACTCAGCAGCAAAATCCATACGGTGACGACTCAGCCTCGCCGGCCCGGAGGCTGTGTCGGAGCGCCGCACACGTTACGTACGTTCATCCGCTTCGCTGGAGTTCCGAAAGTTTCAGGCCCTCCAGAATTTGCTGTACTTTTTGCTTTAACACGATAAATAACTTGTTGGCTTTTGGTGTTCCAGACATAAATTTTGCTCAGACGTTCCTACCGTACCCCCTGCTGCGGTGTTTCTCACGTATATCTTTATCATCTGCCTTCGGATCTCCCTGCTGATCTGTCTTCCTGTCAATCTGCTAATAACTTACTACAAGCACATTACAGGTCCATAACTACAGCGTTATTATCTTTGCAATAGGAGCAAGATATCAAAATAATACCTGCAGGGGCATTCATTATCATGATTACGGGGACAACTGTGAGGCTGTCAGCAGCACGACCTCATACGTTTCGGCCATGTTTCGTAACCGGCGTGGAAACAGCCGGCAGCAGCTCCAACCCCAACTCTCCTGCCCGTGTCTGCCAGCCTTCCCTGCTCGCCACAGCGCTTTTTCAAAATGTCACAGCCTCATTTCCAGAGTGCCTGATGAAGCAGGGGATGACGCCTCGTTATGATGGAAGACGCTCCCAACACCTGCCCGGAAACGGCGACCCCCCCCTTTGCTGTCTTCTTGTTCTCTCCACTGCATTGCATGGTGCTTCACCTCCTCATCGCTGGAGGTAATAATCCACAACACGGTGGCCACCAAAGAGTTTGCAGCGTCAGCTTCCTGCCGCCCGCTTGCTGTGGACTTTGTTCACGCCAGGCAGCCTGCGCGATCGGCTGAGACTCGTGTTTATCGACGCTGACAGAAGTACGGTCGACTGCCGATCCCATCAACGCAATGGTTGTCCAATGAGAAGAGTTTTTCCACACGTTAGACGACTGGAAGTTGGGGGATATCTAAGGCACCGATGGACGTCAGGGATTTGAGGATTCGCCTGCAAGCTGCGACCCGACCGACAAATGGAGCACGGTCTGGTACAGCACGCACAAACAGACCACACATGACGCAGCTTTCCACCTGACGCAGGAGCGTAGAAGGAAGAGCTGCAGTTTCCCTGCTCGCGGCATGCATTCATGGGACAGTTTGTGGGAAAGGGGTTTTGCGCAAAAACATGAGAAGAGATGCAAAAAGATGGATGAATTGCTCATTCAAAATGTCTCCACCGTGTAACCCAGGTAGTGTTTGGTTACGCGGGGGAAACCTCCAGGAGAAGAATGGCGCGCTGAGAGGATTTATTCTTTTTCCACTGAGTGACCAAGAGGTCATCAGAAGATAGCCTACTTTCATAATTAGCTTCCACATCCAATGCTGCATTGAAACTAAGGGGAGTTATTACAAATATTGTCAGATGGGAAAAAACAAACATAAAAGATTTGCAGAAAAACGCCTATATTAATAACTCATACTGGAGTTGTTTTAAAATTCTTTAACTTTCCACCAAATGAACCTCTAATGTTAAATAAAGAGACGCTGGTGATTTGAGATCACAGGAAACAAAATAAATGAAATTTCGAGTGAGGGCACTTTACAGCTCTGCGTTGCTGCCGAGTTAGATGTGCGCTGCTGATTAAGTGGTGTTGAGCGTGCTGTGGGCTTTTGCGGATTAGTGGATTTTTTTTTTTTTTGGCCACGACTTAAAAATATTTTTCCAGCCCACTTCGCTTCTCGAGTGCGAGCACTGACGCAAGCGCTGCAGCATATCAATCCTTAGCACATGCTATACATACTATTAATAAGAGTTGTCTGTATCCAAGTACATGTTAGTGCCAGGTGGAAGCTGTGTTTTTGGTTTTCATCCTCCGCTCGCCTCTCTCAGCTATGATTCATTAAACTGAAAATGGCAAAATCGCTTCAGAAATGTCTATTTCTATACTCTGTTGCTGATTGATGTTGCACAATCATGAGTCATCCAACCTAAGCAAAGTGATATGGGCGATATGTGACCTCAGACCGCTGCCTGGATAAACTAGCGCTGCGTTAACGAACGCTCCGTGCCGTGTCCGTTGCCAAGGAAGCGTTTGCAGCGGAATCCTGATGTGTCCGGTGGCCGCCGCCGTTTCCTCCCGAGGCGTTCTATGAATGCAGAATGACCGCCATTGTTCACTGTCACTCGGTACCAGATGACAGCCGAGTGTCAGGCGCCTTTGTTGGCCCGTCACCCAGGTCACACCCGTGGCTTTGTTTTGTCTCTCAGCCTCTGTCCAGGTATCCCCGTCCACTCTCTGGCAGTCCCGAATCCATAGAAGTTTAGTTACATTTGTAACTATTTAGTGTATTAAGATGGACTGAGGTATCCCTGACCTGTCATTTATAAATGATGTGGCTGAATCCTTATCCATCATGCAGTCAAGAAAAGGTAATTTGAGTAAAAAATTGCTGAGGGACCCAGCAGAACTGAAGTCGGTTGTGTGGCCCTCATTTCTTTATACATTATTATGATACATTACAGCTGTCTGAAGTATGGACTTGGTCCCTTTACGCTCCTTCAGATCACTGAAAGCCAAATAAATCCCCCTGCAGCGGTTTCTAATAGACTTTTAGTCAAGGCACGTTAAGGGAGAATGAAGTCAAAGATTTTTTTCCTCCCCCCAAATTCCAAAGTCCTTGAAATCTGGAGGCTTATTTCAAAGCCACAATAAAACACAGAGCAACACTTTTGTCTTATATTTACAACGTTGCCTTTTACAAGAGGTGGGCAATGTTCGGCGCCACTGAAGAGATGCATTCTCTCTCCAAAACATTGTTTGTTTATGCGCTGCCCCTCTGTTTTCTCCAAGACACCCTTGCATGTAATTGACAAGGCGCTCTGATTTTTATTACTTGTAGGGCTGTAATGGGGCTGGCTGCGGGTGGGCGCTGGCAGAGAGGTGCCTGAGAGGGCTGCCGACGACAGCCAGGGGATGGAAATTACCTTTCATAACGGCAACAATCGTGCCGAGATCTCGGGGAGATCATTAATATTCATCGAACACAACGCAGCGCCGGCTGGAGTGGCAAAAAAAAGAAGGGAGAATAAAAAAAAAGAATACCACAATCATAAATTTACATGAAGTGCATGAGCGCAGGCGGTGGGAGTAGATCCATAATGGGGCTACAAGCCGCTGTGTTTCCATCGTGAACGCTACAGCTGCAGTACGAATTACTGTTACTGCTCAGTGTTTAGATTAGCGATGCTGCTCCAAAGTGGGAGCACAGAGAACAAACTCTACTGCAGCTGATGAACTGACAACACATCAGTAGCTCATACAACCCCACCTCAAATAACCCAAACTATCCTTTAAAAGGAAAAGCAAACGATTCATAGAAGGAACCGTCAAAACAGAAAATACATGTGCTTCCATTGGGCTTAAATAACAACTGGTACAGGCTCCAGGATCGATCCCTGGGGTGCGCCCATGAAAGGTCCTTGAGTCCCTGCATGTCCACGAGACAACCTTGAACATGACTTATTGTGCAAAACACAACATTTTACAAAGCATTAAAACTACACAGAGAGCACACAAACACGTGTTTCTCTGTAGTTGATTTGTTTTCAGAAATGTTTTCGTGTTCCCCACGTCAGGGCTGCGACAACAATAATAATTTTAATTTTTCATTAAATCCACTATTCTGCAGACCTGTTTAACATCTCCAGTGCATCTCAGGTTTCTATGACATCATCTTAATGCCCCATCTGTTATTTTTCCTGCCATGTCCCTTCTCCACTCTGTCACAGCCCCAACTCTCCCAACTAAAGCAATTACGGCCTCTAATGACAAACGGTGTCACGCTGTACCCGGGAATCTCCTGTTTCAGAGCAGGCGTTGAGCCGCGATCATATTATTTCACCTCACAAATCTCCAGAGTCATTTCACATGCGGATGGGATGGCCAGAATTTTCACTTTCATTACACAACTTCCTTAGCTCAGCAAAACTCCTCAGTCAGCACAGACACATTAGCATTTGGGAAAAAAGAGCAAGAACCCCTGCTTGGCAACGGGTATTTTAGCCATTAATACGCTACTTCTTTGACAAGGGATGCCTCTGAAAAATGACCAGTCGTCCTCAGCATTTTACGTGTTTGACTGTACTTAATTTGCCACTTCTTTATCATGGCACTGCTTACTCAAAAACCTGTGGGAATCAGTATGTGGTATGGGACTGGGGACACAGTATTTACTCTGGTTCCTTCACCGCACAGTATTGACTCAGCCTCTCTACCCTCTGCAGTTCAGATTGCAGCTGGTAGCCTGAGAGATTCAGCACTTCAAAGTCTTGTCCGCTTAGTTCAGCACTCCAGCACCTGGTATACAGCTCTGCTGCCTTATCAGTGTATGTGTGTGTGTGTGTGTGTGTGCGTGAGGGATCCCATAGCATGAATCATTCAAACCACTGGTTGCCTCTGCAAATATCTAAAGAGCCCTTCATTAACACAGCAAGGCCGGGGATTCTAGTCCTACATTGCAGGGCACTGTATTTCATTCTTTTTAATAAATAAGCTGATTTTGCATGTACTGTGCCCTTATTTTACTTGCGATGTGTTGAATGAGGAGCACCTTAAACCTTTATAAACCCCTTTTTATTATTTCAGTTATGAGTGCTTCTGGCATTACACCTTGATTCTGTATTCCAGAAAATGCACCTTAATTGAGATGTATTGTCTTCATCTGTATCTAATGCTGTTTATGCATTATCCAACTGGTCTGTGTTGGCTGTCAGGGGGCCCATTCTGAAACAGCTCCTTTTGAAAATGGGCTGCACATCTCTTCCAGACGGAGCGGTTTGTGAGCGCTTCTTAAGAAGAAAAGGCCCCGGCCGACTTTTACGCAGTAATATTCAGTAAAGCGGCTCAGAATATAAATGACTGCTGCAGCCATGAAAAGGCATTATGCTAAGCCTGCTCAAAACCCCTTGAGAAGAGGATACGAGAATGGGCTGAATGGTGAAAAGACTATTACCAATTATGGTCATGCAGCTGTGGCAAAGAGAGGACCAGGGCGTCACAGTGCCCGCCAGACGGTATGGAGACTGACGGAGGCAGAAAAGGTATTAGTTTTTTTTTTTTTAATCTTTCACACATAACTGCGCCTGCAGAAAGGTCAGAGGTCAGCTATAGATAAGGGGAGAGCCTTCCAAAATCCAAGCATCGATACATGTGGGTAGCATCCAGACATTTCTTCTTCATGGAGCTGTTTACTTAGCTCTCTTTCACTACGTTCACCCCCCTTTTCTGTTCGGGGCTGAGGGGGCGGTATACAGCAGGATTCTACAGTTTTCTGCTGTGGTAGAAAACGAGGCGGACGGGATGCCATGTGACTGAACCAACACCGTGAAGCTTCAGGCTGGAAAAAAAACAAAACAATAAGCTGAAAGATGCCAAAATGCTCCTTAAAGCTGAGGGGGACCACGAGGTTGGATGATTTCCCGTCACAACACGCAACCCTTTTAATGTTACACAAAGACATTTAATCCTTTGTTAACTCAAGGCAATGAACAATTCATTTGACATCCTGCTCTAATGATGCATCTTCTCACAAATCTGCAGTTAATCACATTGTCACAAACTATTGGAAACACAATGAATCTTGGACCTTTAGGGCCCGAGACCATCTGGGGCCTCGTTCACCTGGTTTTACTTTCTGCAGCTGATGAGCCTGCGCGAGACACAGCAGCTCTCAAAAGGACCATTTGCTCAGGATAAATTAGTTCCAATAAAAACTGATCCCAGTGAAGTTTGTGGATTACCCAGAGTCACTGGGACAATGACATGGAAATATTTGGCAATTATTGCACTGATTAGTGCAATTAAAGGCCTCGTCGGCATCGCCGCTCATGTTTCGTAAATCACGCTGTTTACGAGGAACATTAGGCCTGTTCAGTCCCCGTTGTTAATAAACACAACATGGCTACAATAAACAGTTATGTGAGAAACGCTTAAAACGGCTTGTAAAATGTCAAATTCAAAGATACTCAAAAAATACGGGCAAATCAGCGATGTCGGGCCAAAAATATCCCGGCGTTCGCGTTTGAACTCTTTCAAGAGCTGAGGCCGGCTCCCATCAAACACTCGCACGACGTCGTGTTTGTGCGTTTGACATCCACGAGCATCGCCGGCACTTCAACAACATCATTACTGAACATTAGAAGCCCATCAGACGAGGGCGTGAGCATGGAACGAAAAGGAAATGTCCGAGCGCGGCAGATGAGTCCGTTTTTTTAATGAAGTTTGTCATAAAGTTCCTACAGCCACTTTAGTAAATGGATGGGGGTGGGGGGGGGGTGGCTTTCTGGAAGGCCCGAACGATTAATTGATTTTTCACACAAATTCCTCCTTTGCTATTGATTTTGGTGCACTTTAAGTGTAGCGTTCCCGGGAGATATCCCCACCTTCATTTACATGAGCAATTTGGGGTCCGAGCGCTCGACAATCTGTGCGCATATTTTATCCAGATTAGCAATATTCCCCGAGACGTCGGGGCTAATTTGCTCACTGTACGTGCCCCGGCGGAGATGCCTTCTGCTGCTTCTTCTCATGTGAAAATTTCTGTCTACTGACTCAGAATAAACCCATGCCCCGACGGTGTCTGACTGACTGATGGGAGGAATTTATTTGTGTCCAGTAAAGAAGAGTCGTAACGTTTCAGTTTCTTTCGGCTTCCTTCCACTGACACGCGCGCATCCTTTGCGTTGGAACCGGAGGGAGCCACCAAGCCTGGCGGGTTAGCAGAACGACACCCACGGAAACCCAGAGATTGACGGCGGGATCTGAGGAAAACGCCGTCCGGGGAAAACACACCTGCTGCCAAAAGCTGTGAACGTGGACCAGAGGGACTTTGTGCTGTGTGAAAACAGAAGGCAGGGAAGAAGTTTGCCCACTCGGCTGTCATAAATCTTCACCAGCAGCGCCAACGCCGGCTGACTCATAATTTGCTTTGGGGCCGTCCTGTCCCTGCAAAACAAAATCTATACGCTCATACTATACGGGGGCGTCTGCGGGTTTGTGTTGATGTGCATTTGTGCGCTTTTCTCCATTCGCCGGTCTTTCAGGCCACTCAGATGTGGTTTGCTCCACCGACCGCTGCGGATCTCGTACGGGATTATTTGATCACGGCACTGTCACCGAGACAATGAGGCCCCGCATCTGTGAAAAGTTGACCGGGAGCCACGTTCATCTCATCCTGTAAACTAACCAGTGTTTCAAGAAAACTTCACTTACCGTCTTATTTCTTTCTATTGGAAATGACAAGATTATATTCACATTCACTCATTCGTTGAAAGAGTCACTGTAATTTATTTACATTAAGACTAAGCCATTGCCCTTTTTAACCTTTCGCTGGTGACGCTTTAAAATTCAGATATTATTGTGATGCTTCAGTGGACTTAATAACATTTTAGAAGTTTTAGCAAGACATTACATTATCATTACTCTAATTAATGTAATTGACAATTAACAATGTGCCAGGATTCATATGCAAGTGGCCAACTGCTAAAAAAAGGTCAGCTTCGTATTGTTTTGCTGCGCTACTGTTCCCTTAGTGATGCTGTGAGGAGAAAACTGAATGATTGCTGCATCAATTATAATTGAATAAAGTAATGTAAATGTAAATTGTGCATGGCCCTGAGGAGAAGTTAGTAATTAGTTTTACACACATGGAAAAGTAATGAGGTTTGGACGGCGCGGTTGGGAGATGGAGAAATAAAACATGGACTCAGTGGGAGCGCCGCAGCGGGGCTGCAGGTCAAGAGGTGGAGCGGTTCCTCCTGTCTCGAGAGGAGATGCCTCGGGGAGAGCAGATATTATGCCCAGAGATGGCAATCATTATTTACACGAGCCAAACCCCTCCATGTCCAACGACTGCGTCAGATACAACGACCGGCTACATGTGATGGAGACGTATGACCCCATTGCGAGAGTCTGCCTCGTTTCTTAGATCTCACGATGGCAGAATTATAAATCGTCAACTTCTTCACACGAATAAATAAATGTCTGTTCTCCGGCTCTGCATCCATCGCTCATAAGTCGCTTTGGAAAGCATCTGAGTAAATGTAATGTGATTATGCCAAACAGCCGCTTCACTAAAGAAAGCTACGAGATCACAAATCTCCATTCCCTTCCACGAGTTTCTTGAAACAGCGTCACCGATCCGCAGCAGCGAAACATCGCAGTGGGCCGAGGTGGGTATACTGCGCCCGATCCACAGCTTCAGTCTAAATTAGCCCCCATCCATCTTTGCTATCACCCCCTCGGTGAATACTGCCTCAAAGAGCAGAGATAACAACCTCTAAGTGCAAAATCCCACACAGATCACAAATACGGCCACAGTGCAAATTTGTAAATTGTTTGTGCCTCCACTGCGCATCCCTACAACAGCTGCAGGAATAAATTAACTGTCAGCCATCCAAGATGAATGGCTTCTGTTTCCCAGGTGGGGCGTGGGATCCATGGCAACAGCTCTACCACCTTTCAAAATGCTGTTGTGTTTTGTGTTTTTCGGGTACGATTTGCTCATTTGGGCTCGGTCTCACCGCCGTTACACTCTAATTAAGCTTCACCGAAATAAAACGAAGCGCGCCTCCATCCAGCCATACTGCTGCCAGAGCGCCTGTCGATTTGCTCTGCCTCCGATTGATCCGAGCGCAACTGCAACATAAACCAGTGGAAACGGAGAGAAAACACTGTTGTCGAACAAAAACAACTTCTGATGAGTAAAGTTCAGAATGGATGGAACCGCTGTTACCATTAACTCCAGGTTAACACTGTGCTCATCACGTGGTAATTAGACGCTTAAACTGATAATGTCAAATAGCGCTGTGTGTGCATCCGCTTACGGGAGTGAATGCTAAACGATATGAATGATGACTACACCGGATCGGTTCCACGGTCCAAACTCGCTAAAGTTCATTTAGTTTCAAAGGCATGATAAGAAACATCCTCCAGTCCTCTCATGCTCGCTCGCCCTTTTCCACGAACATGCTCGGCCGCTGCTGATCCCAGCACTCATACAGACCGGCTGCCCTCCGCCCTGCCCGAACCGACGCACAATACTATTCCTTCAGGAGCGAGAAAGTGGTCTTGGTCTTCTCAGTTCCATTTCCAATCTTACCCCGAGCATAATGAACTGAGAGTGCAAATCTTTTCACAGTTGTAGGGGTGGTAAAAAAAGGTCAGCTCAGCCACATCTGCTGCACAATATTTCCAGTGCATCGCGTCAAATGAACGGACCCTCCAAACAGACTCTCGCTGCCGTCTTCTGGTGTTATATTTTGGGCTTCATACACTTTCTGAAGTGGCCGTAACTTCACGCATCAGTTCAGGGGAAGTTTCGAGGCCGAGTTAGATAGAAATGCAAGATGCCGAGCAAACTGGTCATGACAAAAACCACGTCATCTGTGTAGGGACATAGAAATGACAATGACATGAGGTCCATGGTTTCTTTTCACCAGCTTTCGAGTGGCACTTCAAACTTACCCATGCGACGGACACATGAGTCAATTGGTTTGTTCTGGTGGTAAAATTCAATACACTATCTTCTTCTTATTACAGGAATAGCTCACATGAACTAGGGATTATTGTTTTATGCTCAGGAATTTCCAAAACAGAAACCTCTGCAGCAAAAAAAAACACCCCCTCCAAAATTGTCTCTTCTCTGATCATCAACTTTTCCATCAAGTGTACCCCTGAGATTTTCCGTTAAGTGGAGAAGCTTGTTTGCCCCGACTTCTGGCCGAAGATTAGAACCTGGAGATTCAGGGCGATTGCGTTTCTTTGGGGTGAGCTACGAGCTGACTGACAATCGTCCGCGGGCCCGGAGGGACAGATGGAAGCGATTGAAGGCGAGCGCGGCAGCGGGAGGGGGGACGGATCGATCGGCTGGTCAGCCCTCACGAGCAGATCAAGAGGTGACCTCCGAATGCACAGCAAGAATACCCTCGGCAGCAAGCTATGGACAGGGTTGAGAGAGCGAAGGGAACTTGGAGCAGGAAAGAGCTGACAAAGACCTCCAGGCACCGCAATCAGTCTTCAGGTCCTTCCAAGGGTACCAGATTTAGAGTTTACGCTTTCCCCCCTGATTGATGTGCCCCTACAACCTGAAAAGGAGATGAGCAGCATAATATATGAAATGTTAATTAAATCTATCAGACCCATTAATTTAAGAGCTGTGGCTGTACTCCGTTGTACGATACCAGCCACTTACTCCACATACTGAAGGTCCTGATTGTTGAGCTGAAAGTGCTGATGTGGTATTATAAATCAAAGTCTGTGCGGGAGATTCTTAAACTGATGTAAGGCCATGAGCTGCTGATCCTTTCTCCTGGGAAGAGGCAGCGCTCCCATTGGTCCCCGCTGAGTCGCACGCGTCCACTTGCGGCCGTGCAGCGGCGTCAAAGTGAAATGCGTCTTTGGCTGAACGCGCGCGCCAGCTGCAGATGAAGCAGATTAGATACAGCTGATCCGATCTGCCGGCAGTGATGTGTGTTATTTTAACCAGCGACGGGCTGGTCGAGCCCGCGAAGCTGCGATCTGTGGGGCCAGCGGAAAGATGACAGGTTCGGTAACAGCCTAACAAATCAGGCTTTTCTCTCTCATCGTCGCAGCTGTTTGAAAACGTGACGACTGCTCCTGCCGTTTCCATGTCGCCCGTCTACCTCGCGCTCAGTGAAAGGTTTGGCTCACACCTCCAGGAGACGGAGGTCCACGGCGAGCTGCCGCCCCTCTCTCTCCCCTGGCAACTTATTTATCTGGCAGCGCACAAGCTCATCAGTAAAACGTGGACGTCCCGGAAACACAGCCTCGGCCTGAAGCCAGGCTGCTAAAGGTTTAGAGCTGGGTGACCAGCGCTCCGGCGCTCTGCAGCTTCGCCGTGTCAGCTGAGTGACAGCTGAGGAACGCACCTCAGGGTTTACCCCAGCCAATCCCTATCTCCGAGGCCGCTGACACCGTGCGCATTGCCATGCATGGCGGCATAACTTCATTAAAGTTTCACCGTGTCTTGGAGCAAGCTTGACGGGAGCTCTAAGCCGCCGGCCTGCGAGCCACCGCTGAGTGAAAGTAAAAACGCGCCTCTTTCTCAGGCTCTCTCCATCCCTTGCTCCTCATCCCTCCTTCCTCTTTGGTCGAGCCGAGCGCTCGTTAAATAACACGAAGGCCCCCTGAGATCTGCCTGTAAGTCTGCTGTGGAGTCTACAGGCCAGAAGACTCACTTACTCGCTGAGCTGTCTCTTCTGCTACATGAGTACGCGGGGACGCTAATACGAGGACCACCTGAGCAGCAGAATTATCTTTATGCTGCGAAGTGAGACAAAGTGTGTGCCAGAGCAGGAAATCCCTTTTTTTGTCTTCAGACGTTCAGCTGTGAGGATGTGCATAAGAGAAGAGCATCATCCAGCGGGACTTTCACTGCATTAATCGCCGCCGCAGCTTTTTCCTGGAGCAGCGCAGCGGTGGGTGTGTACGCACCAGACCGATCTGTCGATGGACTTTAAAGGATCCCTCTCTAAATGCAATCTGGGATCAATTGGACTTACTTGCGGCTGGATTCGTAGCTCAGGGTTCATATAGCTGCTCGCCCTCCGCGCGCGCTAGCTGTGAGCGGGGGTTTTGTTTTGGCGAGTGGATCTGCTCTGAGCCGACAGCTGCGACCAAAAACGAGGGCTGGGATTTGAGCTCTGATAGATCCACAGCGGGATTCAGTGTGAAGCTATTGTTTTTCAACTTTAATTTGTTATTTTTCCTTCAGTTATCTGTCACAAAGGTTCTCACACAAGATGCGCAGCATGTGGGCTCCACCTCTCCCAGACATCTGTTGGCCGTCACAGAAAATTACGGTGGAGCCTTGCGGAGGTTAAAGAAACCATTCGGTATCTCAGTCATTTTGGCTCAAAAGCCCAAAGTGACCGCGGTTGTGATGGAGATGGGACACAACTATCGCTGCTGGCATTTCTGAAATAGCTGTAATAACAGCTAAACGCTTTCAGATAAATGGTTGCCGTTGCTCTTTCTTTTAAAGGGGTACTGAGCTGAAAGTAAACGTGAAGATGGAGTTCTGGGGGAGCTTCCTAAAGCCCCGACCTGGGGCTTGACCCACACTGACAATTTACCAGAACTCAATCGTTGCTTTCACGCGGCGAGTCAGACGGGATGATCTGTCCCGCTCTCTGCGGACGCTACAGCCAGCAGCTACTTAGCATAGCTTAGCATAAGGGCTGAAAACAGAGGGGCTGCTTCTTGTAGTTCTTGTAGTTTCACCATGTTGTTGTCGTACAATTAAAAAAAGAGGACGCCGCATGTTAATGGGTGAGCTTTGGCATGCTTGGAGGCAGGGAATACCCCTTTAATTTACCTGATCCGACACGTCGTTTAACAGGCTCCAGAACATTATAAAACACACCTGGGATGTCTGATGAGCCTGCAATGAACAGACCCTGCTCTGGGCCTGTACTGTAGGTCCCACAGTTCATTTGAAACTCTGTTTACGCTGGTCACCGGGGAGAAAATATGAAAATAATAATCATTACCAGCGCCTCCTCTGAGCCCACATTAACTGGCAGGGTTTCCAGAAAAACCACAACCTAGCGGATCAGAGGCGCTCCCCCTGCAGATTTTCAGAAACAAACAGGCCAAATCGTCAGACAAACTGCACTGATCATTCGAGTACTCAGCCGGGAAATAAGCAATAAATAAACAGCAGCCCGGCGCTGGGTGTTTGTTTCCCGACCCTTTCCTCCCTTGTGTCAACACAGTTTGCTTTTTGCAGAGAGAGGGTGAGAAAGAGGGAGATGCCGTGGCAGATAGCGAGTGAGGGACGAGCAGAAAGCGAGACGAATAGAGAGACGGAGGGACTGTTAATTAGAGGCTGCGACGTGTCCCTCTGGATGCTGTGGTGGGTGGCGGCAGGGCTGAGCGTGTCTGTCACCTTGTGAACATTCAACATCCAATGGGGCTTCATTCTCAGACAGCAGCGGCGCGAGTGTCATCTCCCGAAGAGGAGCGATGGCTGCGGGAGGCGAGTGGGGGAGGAAAGACAGGAGGGGAGGAGGTGGTGTGGCGCATGGCCTGTTACCATGGCAATGGGTCCCATGTCGACCTGCAGAACATAAATTAATTCCAGTTTTTCTAACGGCTCGACGCGGAGATTCCTCTCGGCTCTGTCATCCCCGACCTCTCACCCACCTCGCCGGGCCGACTCCCGCTGCAGAGCAGTAAGAACGACGCCTTGAGATCCGCTGTTTACTGTATGCTGACAGCCAGATAACGCTTAGTCATGTCTCTCATTTATATTCATACTGCTCTGACTTATTTCCATCCAGACACAAAGTAGGACGCGGCGCTGTTCGCTGTTAAGACCGAAAAAACGCGCTGACACGATTGCCATTGCATAATGTGCCTTGATGTGCCTCGACAGGACGGCGGCTGTGATTTACGGTGGTGAAAAATTGATCCTGATGTTTTAGGAGATGAAAGACCTCTGCAGGTGGCAATGAAGAGAGCAGACAGAGCAACAGGGACAGAAAAGACAGCCCATAAAACAAATTTGTAGGGCAGACAGTCTGCGGTCCTTCCGTCTTGTCCGCCCGTGTCACCACTTTTGTTGAAAAGGCTGCTTTATATCAAGGACAAGTGTTCTTCTGTCTCCTCTTACACTGAGCAAAAAAAACAAAAACCAAAGACAACAATTCTATTTAATTTCCCTGGTGAATCTCTAAACTAAGACAGGGGCATTAATTACTTCAGCTAAAATCCTCCCACACTGAAACAAAGAGAGCAGTCCTCCGTTCTTAGTTAGACTGTGTGAATAATGAGTAAAATAAGTACCGTACAAACAATCACCGGAAATATTTTAGCCTCTTTCAGCTCATTGTTTTGTTTTTGCAGTTCGCTCTCGGTCCCACGCTTCGGACAAATACGACAAACCCCTTGTACGCTACCAGCACATCTCCCGCATTGCAAATTCAGCAGCTTTCTTGTGATCACAGTAACACGACCAGCGCCAAAAAGACAGATATTCTGCTTCAGAGTGAGTGGAGAACAAAACTCTAGTAAACAAGCACACAATAGCACAGGATGACATTTGTCAGCTCCGAGTCCTCCTCACTGCCTCGAGGGCTACACCTGGAGAGCAAGTACGCAATCATTGCGAGGGATCTGTGAAGGTTCGTGACAGGCTGCCGCCTCATTCTGGAAGCTCGACAATAACACATGTGGCTTTTATTGGACAGGTATACTGTTAACCCCCGCCCCCCATACCTGCGTATACACACTGAGCGTTTCTCATCTCTGGCTTTTCAATCAGCGTGTGTGTGTGGGTGTGTGTGTGGTGGGGAGGTACTGATTGTCTCTGTGTGGCACACGTAGGCTCAGCCCCCCCACCCCCACCCCCCAGCTGCTGGATATGTCAGTCAGGCCTGTCTGGAGTCGTTGGAAGAGCTCAAATGTTTGTGGACTGTGGCCTGAGAAACAGAAAAGGGCGTTTGTATTTGTCTGAGTAATGGTGTTTGTTCCCATAATCTGACTGGGATTATATTATTTCATAAAACACACACACGGGAGAAGTAGTAAAAGCGCTTTGGTGTAAAAGTGTGCCTTCTGCTCAGTGATGGTCAGGAATCAGGGATTCGAGGTGTCGGACCCGACTGCAGGCAGACAGAAAGTTTGTACAATTTGCATGCACGTTACATTTGCAAGCTGCGGCACCTCTGGAAGCGCCACATGTAAAGGCGCTATGTCACACATGTGTCACGCAACAAACGCAAAGACTAACCCCGCTCTCCTTATACCCCGCCTCATGCATCGCAGTCAGGTAAGGAAAATGAAGAAACGCGATTGCATGAAGGAGACAAGTGGATTTTGTGTTAATTTCTTTTCTTTTTTTTCAAATCAATAACAATCTACAAGTCCCTCGTCACTGAACCGCGCAAACATGTTGCTTTCATTTAATCTTCCAACGTCCTCCTTATTTCATGTGTGTGTGTGTGTTCGTTTTAACGTCCGTCCAGAGAGGGAGCGGAGGGAAAATGAGAAGGAGACACGAGGGAGAGGCGACGTCTTGCAATCACAAACACTTAATAGATTCGCGTGATTTGTTTTGCTGCATTGCAGCAGTGGTTCCCTCACGGCCCCTGTCTCTGGAAAGGAGGGAGGGCTAAAAAAAAATTCCAACCCCCAAAACATCGGAGACTAAGTCGCAGTTCAACTCTTCATATTAAAAAGCACCGCCGCGTCATCGCTCTCTGAGCCCGATTGATCTGTTGTTGTTATTTTGCAGGAGAAATATGAATGTTGAGATGGTCCCGGAGTTATTGTTTTTCCACAGCTTCTTGATCTCACTGGGTTGCCAAAAGATGCAGTTTTTCTGCTCATCTGCGAACTCCCCACATCCATCTGTCCTTATTTGTGTCTTCCACCCTTCCAGTCCATAATTCTTTCACTTTCATAGTCCCCCAGTTGACCATATTATTTCATCAGTAGCACTAATATGCCTATTTTCCCTGGCATTTCATTTCCCTGACCAGATCAAAGCTATTTATTAGCCTCTGTGCCAACACAGACATCAATTTTCCAAACATCGATACCATTCTGTGGAAGGTGTCGCCTGTTTCTTGATGATTAAGACAGATTTGCCAATCTCTTATTTTTTTTTCTGGGATAAATCAGGTAATCCCTGTAGGGATGTGTGAGACGGCTGATTGAAGAGGTGTGATCCCTGTCAGAGTATTGACAGTCCCTCCTGCAGAGGTCAAACCCATTCACGCTATTCTGTGGCACAGTCCTCCTGACAGGACGTCCCCGCGGGGGACGGAAGAAAAGGAGAGACGGTATGGAACTGAGGAGCATGCCGTCTGTTCTCTTTACCTGCCTCCTGCGTTCAAACCCAGCTGCACTTCCAGTTAACAGACGCGGCAGTCTGCATTATCAAATTCATACAGACAGACCTCCAGTGAGATGTGGAGGGGAAATGCAGAGAAGTTCCAGACGAATTTTTATCCATCTGCTCGAAACGTTTGCGGAAGCTGTGATTGTGCCCGCTGAAGTTACACTGAGGTCTCAGTGTAATTAACAATATTCAATGCTCAGACTCCAGTCTTTAAAAGAAGAGCCCAGCCGTCTGCCATGATGCTGCAAAGTGCTTTGTCATTATATGTGGGAGAAAGATGCAGACTGGGTCAGACCCATTTGGGGCAGCTTAATCTTTTGGGATTTCAGTGAAATAGCCTGGTTATGTAGCAGTAAAAGTGTTTCCTGCCAGCTTTGCCCTGTGGCTAAAGAGTCTGTCCGTCAAGTCAAAGGCGACACCGGTTTGTCCAGCAGCCAGAGATGCTGCACAAACCGCACATTCAGCTATAAGTTGCGATAAACTGTGCAGTGCATACAGACGCACAGAAACTCCCCAGCATGAGCTCACTCTGATTGCAACGCTGCAGCTGTTCTTACTTGTAATCGCTCATTTTCGCATTCTGTCTGTGCAAGCCACCAGCGATCACCTGACAGCGCAGGGGAGACACTGCAACATGCGCATATCCGTCATTTCTTTGTGTTATCACAAAAAATAGCTGGCGGCATCAGCGGCAGCAAGGACTGCAGCGGCGTCCCGAGCCATTTTTTTCCTGGCTGCTGCCGAACAGCACCCCGGAGATCAATGAGGGAATGAGCGTCACGCAGTGAATCAGGGGGGTTTGTGTGGAATGTGAATTAGTCTCCACGATCAATGCACTATAAACAATTTCACTGGCAACCCCCCCCCCCGCAGCTGAAATAAATACAGCTAATTAAGCACCACGGGGGAATGCTGACTCCAAGACCCTCCGGCAGAGAAATGAAAACAACGCGTACTGTATAGTGTAGCTCCAAACAAATCAAACATCACCGATCAAAATCAGTAGCGCCACGCTGCTTAGCGCAGGTGTCGTCGTCGTGCCACCTCAGCACCTTTGGCTCGGCAGTGATCTCGCTCAAAATCAGAGGAGCTGACGTTGATGCGACTCGTGCAGCGACGCTGACCTCCAGTCTGCCTCTGCCGTTTAATACACACGGTGGATTTTTTTCTCCTTTGTATGGAGAGAAATGTCCTGTTTCTACCTGCACTTGGATGGATGTCATCATAAATTGGGAAGCACCAACATTAATGACGGCTACATGACATTAAAGAGTCGTGAGAGTGCAATACGAGGACACCGAAACAGTCTTCATTCATTTCAGTGTTTACACCTGTGCGTTTCCTGTTGATGCCTGTCAGGATGTCAGACTTTGCATTAACCCACCATCAAACCATTTGATCATTCACTGATTATCATTAAATCTACTATTTAACCCACAAATCCATGGTTAAACTGATTTATAAATAATTACATGATACAGACTAGATAAGAGTCTACAGCCACGCTAACATGCTCACAATGACAATGCTAATGTTGTGTTCCCTTAAAAGCATGGGGTCATGTCCACAGAGGGTGCGTTTGATTTCAAACCCCCGACTTGATACGGTAATCTCCTCAGTCGTAAAGGCCACAGCACACACAGTTAGACGAGCCACTGTTTCAGTCGCTGTGAACGCCATGCATGGCACCCTCATGGAAACAGTGGCAAACCATTTTCAAGACAGTACCCATCAGTAAAAAAAAGTCAATACAGTAAATGCTGAAGGAATATAACGTTTCGCCTGTCCTCGCTTGCGTCGCTAAGCTTCCGCTCGGCAGCGTTTCCTCCCTGGTGAACCCAGTGGCAGAACCGCAGTAAACAGATACAGCCGTGAAATATTCCGCCACGTTGTGATTGGAATTGTTCATCGCCGCAGCACATGACAATCACAAAGTGAGCGTATCCGCTCAGTCGGCCCGGTTACTGCCACGCTCAACGTTCCCCCAGAAGAAGCGCTGCCTGTCCCACATGAAACGCGTTTCCACGGAGATCTTGTCCCAAACCAGCATCCGCCCCGACCGTTTTCGTTGTAAGTGACATAAAGTCATTTCATATTAGCAGCTCATTAAAGTAGTTGAAGTTTTTTACCAGATTAAGTGCACACACTGCACTAGTGTACGGGGTGGGGGGGGGCAGATTCCCCGGCTGGTCCTCTGCAGATTAATGCCCTCTCCCAACATGCCTGCGGGGTTAGCCGAGAGGCAGACAGCGATTAGTCACCGGCTTCGGCGCATTGCTGACAGCCCCTCATTTTCATGTCAGCTCGGTGACTGTGCTTCAGCGCTAACACGCACTTTGAATATCTTCTTGTTTAATCAGCCAATGCGTTATAAAACCTGCGCTGAGTTCGCAGACCTCACACGCCAATCAAAGCCGTGAGCTCCTTCTTGAATCCTCACCAGTCGCAGTGCATAACAGCACGAGGGATTTATACACTTTGCATATCTGAAGAGCGACGCGCAGCATTTAGCTTGGAGCCTGAACTCTGGAGACAGCTGGGATACAAAAGGCCAGTGTTCAGAGTGTGGGTGGATTAAAACGGTACTGGAGCACATACGTAATGAAGCACCATAATGGAATTATGAGAGATTTTGGCACATGTTAATTCAGGCCATTACTAAATGGCCCCACCCACGTTCTTTTAGCTGATAGGCCCTGGCCTTGATTCAGGCTCCACACACTCATCTGGACTTGGCTTCACTAAGATAACCGCCCGCCTCATCGCTCAGCGGCACATTCTCCCGATGCCCACAGCAGTACTTAATGTTATGGACCCCAATGATGATTTATTGCACGGCAGAGGCTCTGCTGCTCTGGCCTACAGAGCCAAAACACTATAACTGTGAGGAATAGTCATAATTTAACTCCATCCATCCACGTTATAGATACTTCAGCTGTGCAAAGGAAAATCTTAACACTACTCATGACCTTTCACATTGTGTACTGTAGCTGGTGTGCAGAGGCAAGTTTGGCAGAGGTTTTTCTAGGATACTGTGCTTCCTCCAGATGCAGCCTGCAACCAAGATTCCTGAGAAAGCTTTGACACATCCAACTCGGAGCTTGACAAATGCTGTCAATCAAAGTACTTAAACCCAAATTTCGTGGCTATAGTGTTGCCTTGCTAACATCACCAAGTCTGCGACCACACAGCCGTCCCGAGCGATTCTGTTGACATGAAGTGGCGCTTGCAAGTGGCAAGCATTGTACCCCCCGCCCTCAAACCCACGTGACGGGAACGCAGCGTCAGCAGCTGCCAGATCTCAAATACACTGAACAGGTTGGAGGCGACACCACCACATCCACTCCTCAAAACACCATTAAGCAAGGGAACAGTTTTTGAAGGAGAGTTCCAGAGGCTTAGAGAACGTCTCTCTATTTTGGGTCGGCACAGAAAAGCAACAATCTTAAGAGAAACATGGTGAAAATGGTGAAGTCAGATTTCATTGAGGGACATTTTTAACAAATGGCTGATGTAGGCTACGTCCAAATTCATACTGAAAATGGCAGAAACTGAGGATCAAACCCCCACAATACAACGGTCGCTATGACCCAAATCAACAAACCAAATACCATATGAAATGATGAAGAGCACAAAGTGGAGCGACCGTGATGGTCCTGTTAGAAGCCAAAAGAGGAATTTCATGCTGCCTTCTTGTCACCACAGACGACATTACAATGTCTTCATTCTTTCTTGAGTTTTTTTTTATTGCACAAAAAACACTTTGGTCCAAACTTGCTCGTATCTTAAACGCATTTTAAAAACCTCACAGTGGCACAAAACGCTGACATGCCTCTGCTGGCATCTGGTTCTCTCGATTTACACTGCAGAGCTCAAAAGGCATTCATCACATCATCATCGAACAAGCCTCCGAACGGATCTCATACAGGCTGGCACAGACTGCAACCGAGACTCTGATGGAGCTGTTTCTTATAGCATGACATGCACAGTCTATGGGCAACTTGAGACCTCGGATTTTTACGTTCTGGGAGAAATGTTTTGCCACACGGTTCCTTTTTTTCCTCACTGTGTCAGCCAGAGGACTAACCTTGTGCGTGAAAGCACTCCCTATACACCACATAGTGCACTATATTTACTGTCTGCCAATGTGAACATAGTCTGTTAATCGTGTTCTGTTCTATTCAGCGCCCTCAAATGTTCCTCCATGGAGCAAAAATGTCATGGCTTCTGCAAACAATCCCACAACGCCTCACATTTTATGGGTACAAACATTTCCATAGCAGGTCTTAGCGTCTGTCACTGATGACGATAACGATGATGATTGAACATGTGTCTGAAAAATCAATGCAATGCTCACCGTCGAGTCTTCAGTGTCTTCTTCTGAAGCACACGTTGAGTGAACAAACTGACACAGCACTGATCAAAAATCTGCCGCAATTTAGTGTGAGTTCAAAGGTCACACTAAATTCTTAAATCCTCCGGCACCATATGGTGTGAAGTGTAAATGTGTTTGACTTGATTTCATATGTTCCTTCACAGTTTTGTGTGGAGACCTTTACTACAACTACAGGTCAACACACCCTCCAACCCCCCCACACCCCTCCAGTGACCGTCCGTCACGAGCGAGCGAGGACGCGGTTTCTTCGGTCCCCTGCCCAGTCACCACCAATTTAATTAGAGCTTTTCAGGAGCAGGCAAAAACAATAATGCAAAGTTGTGTCGTAACACTCGACTGTGAAATCCTCTTATTGTCCTTCCTCTTGGCCCCACCACCCGTCATTCTGCTCTGCACTATATTTGTCCTGGTCCACTTCAGGCTCTCTGGCAGAGCTGCTTTTCACTCATATCCCATCAGATTAAAAATGAAGTGTATAATGCACTAATGACCAAAGTACCCATTAAATGACATTAGCAGAATCCACAGTGTTCGGTTCTGGTCACTCTGGTGACTTTACAAGTCCACAAGCAGCGGCCACAGCAGCGTGCAGAGGCATTGGATATTCCGGTGTATTTTTAGTCTCCAAGTCAATCCTCTGATTCGGCTACTGTGGCCCAGTGATTGCTATTGATCCACAAAAAGGCAGTAAATACATGCGGGGCTTAGTCTGAGCGAGTGTGTGAGTGGGTATACATAATGTGCTGTAACGTGCGCAAACTCTTCGCTTAGGGCCGTGCGCGTTTGCTGCGGAGAGATGCTTCAGTCGGCCGCAGACCGCCCGATACCGCAGCTCCGCCTCTGATAATAACATAATAATAACAACAACACAAAGCTCCATCAGCGGCTGTGCCTAACAATACATACGACCTTGTCCATGTGGAGCAACACCTTCAGCCCCGGTGTGTACTTACTGGCGGTGCGAAAAAAGCGGAGGTGTTTTCCTTGAACAAGAAAAACAAGCCATTATTTTCATGTTTGATGGTTGACGGTTTTTAATCTCTAATCACTGCATTGCTCACATTTTCTCTTTACTCTATCTGCAAATATCCTGGGCCAAACACATACATAATAACTGCTCTGGCGAGCCCTTGAAATATTCAAGACACATCGGCCGCTTTCCATTAATTATCCTTTAGCTTTCCAAGGTTTCTAAGTATAGGCCCCAGTGGTTGTTCCTACACAGAGGGGCATAAAGTGGAGGAAGTGTGTGCATTCTCCATCTTCAAGGTCTCCCCACGAGCATAACGACGTTACTTGGACTCCCATGCTGGGATAATGCCTGCCTTTCATTCGCTAATGAAGATAAACAAATGTGTGCGTGCCTAATCCCTTTAATTGTGGTGGTGGGGAGGAAATTAAAAACACAGGGACGCAAATCACTGCCAACTTTCATTTGTGGCATTGTTTAACATTTTCAGATCCCTGGGTTATGCTACCAGCTCAGGATCTGCGGTAAGTGAATTGTGCAGTGAGGCTTTTGTGCTAAGTGGGAGGAGAAATTTTGTAGGGAAAAAAAAAGAGCTAACTTCTGGCTCCACTGGCGTCTTTGAAGTGTCGCCGCTGTTCCTAAAGCTACAGCATCTCTTTCATGTTACACAGAGAGGCAGCAAGTATAAGTTTAAATCACAGCTCATGTAAAAGGAGGGGGGCAGATCCTTTTTTTTTGGGGGGGTTGGGGTCTTCTAATATGTTGTTTAAAAAATGATCAACTGCTAGCCTCTCAATCAGATTTCTGTCACTCTAATATTTGTAAAACCATTGATTGATAGTTTGATAGCCACACCCCCCGTTACTGTTGCTATGGCAGCCAAGCTTTCTCTTTCTGACACTTTACTCATTGCCAAAGCCTTATCACTGTAAAGAGATTATCACAGTGGCACGTTTGCCAACTGTTGCTTGTATATTGTATGGTTAGCATTGTCTCTGGCTGTTTCCAGCGACCTTGTTTTAAAAAGAATCCTATAAAGCAGTCTTGTTTACACCAGAACTGATTGAGACCGGCTCATCGTCGGCTTGGCTGATGATGTCGCCTGCAACTCATCTTCGTAGCGGCTGGTTTTAGAGCAGTGGATACGTCATCTTTTCCAAGAGCTAATCTGCTCCCAGCAAATTTAGCTGGTGCGGTCAGGTACAAACAGCCACAGGACCAGCTGATCAATTCTCATCCCTCTCATTTAAAGTTATTGCAGTTTTATTAATACATCAACTGCACCTGCAGCAAGTAACTCACTATCACTACAGCGTTAGCCCGTTAAGTCTATAGAGAGTGCCGGCCTGCCACAGTTTCACAGTAAGGGCGAGTGCATTGCAGACTGACAACAGACTGCTGCGTTACAGCGGGACGAGCCATTGGTGCATGCATGTTCACAATCTACCCTCAGTGATCTGACCTGAACCCTGTGATCTCTCTGAGGAGAATACATCTCAGCTACAAGTCCTTCAACACGCAGCTACGAGTGTGTCTGACTGAGACCAGAGCGACTTTAAACTCTCAGCACGCGCCGCCTGTCTGCTTCAGAATTGATTTCAAGCTCCTTTTACAGGTTTATCAGGCCCTCGATGCTCTTGGTGCTAACTATTCATCTGACATGCTTTTACCCTATAGAACCTTGTTGACCCCTCAGGTCTTTACCCAAAGTCAGAACAAAAACCCTTCTTTAACCTGTATTTCTATTAACGGCCTTCCTGTAGCCCTTCTGAAATATATTCAAGTCTGTTTAACTGCTTCCATGTTTTTTACTTTAATTTTCCAGATTGCTTTCCTTTTAACACCCCACTTTTTAACTCGGGTTTTACTCAGTGGAGCAATCTCCTATCTGTTAATTTTTTTCACTCTTTAGTTTTCTATTATTATATCATTTCTTTTCCGATTACACTTTTTTTTTATCTTGCCTCTGGTGTTTCCTCATTGCAAATCAATGGCATTTATGATAGTGTTTTCTCCGTTCCTGTATTTACTGAGTCCATCATTTATAAAATAGTTATAGTTAATAGCACTGCGTGTTGCACTGTGTTTGTATGAAAAGTGTGATTGATTGAGCAGAGGCTGCAGTGCGCAAGAATGACTGTCTATGAATGGGAGGGTCAGTGCTGCTGCCTCAGGGCAACAACACACAGTGGAGAGTGAGAAGCCTTTGTAGCACTGCTCGTTACACAGCGGACAACATATGATAATAGCGTGCTATTTTCTATTCAATAAGAGACACATTTTTTCATCTGCGAGCTGCAGCAGCTGGTGTATTTCCAAATTCACAAAAGTCTGCTTTCAGATGTGCCAACAGTATGTAGGCCAAACCCATTTTTGGAACGGAACAGACTTAATAATAATAGTCTGGTTCATTAACTGTAAAACTGTCTGGAATTAATTCCCCACTCTCATGACAATGCATGCAGCAGCGCCTCATCATGCTTTAATTTTGAAATGTGATGATTATGTAAGGCAGTGCATAGGTAACACACTCCACTGCACTTCCAGTGAAGTGTTATTAAAGGCAGGGGATTACTGGCTTCTGTGTAATCAATAAGAAATAACAATAGATGAAACGTTGTTTTAGCAACTGGAAATGGAAATCTAATCTCATTAAAGACAGCGAACGGAACATTAAGTTGTTTGAAAAATAGAAATGGATATATGAATAATGTATGAAGAAGTTGGCGGTTTGTCGGAGTGAAACAACTTTCGTTACCAGTGACTGATTAGAATAAGGTTTCAGCCTGAAGAAGAAAAAATATCCATATCCATGTGTCGAATAAGCCGGGCAACAAATCAGCAAACAAACTGGCCAAATACCGTTCAGACACAACTAGCACTGACAAAGTCATTATCAACTGAAAAAAAATCTAATTCAACGCCCCCAGCCTTCACAGACTGTGCCTGATTAAAAAGGCAGATTGAATGTGTAGCGCCTGAATCCAATTATTTTTGGAAAGCTATAGCGTGGCGTCGTTTCTTTTTGATTTGCACTTGCCTGTCTGCCAGCTGAGGCACCTTGCTCATCGAAACAAAACGCTTCCCCAAAAACTCTTATATTTACTGGGAAAAAAAATCATTTTGATTCAGCGGTGTGATCGGGACATGAAAAGAATCTTATTTCAAAATCCTGAAAAAAAATGAGCGAATGTAACACTGGTCAAATTGCTTTGATAAAATACACCGCGGGGACTCCTGCTCCACAAAATGAACAATTGGATCTAGTATTAAGGGGAAAGTCGAAAATAAAGTCATAACGAAATGTGACATGTAATTTCTATTTTTTTCATTTTGCTCCTTTGCAAAGAGGAATTGGGAGCAATGGGCAAAATTTAAGACCACAGAACAATTTAGCGAGCGGGCCACTGGCAACTGAAGACGAACACAAATGGTCCTTAATGCTGTGTTAACTTGTGTCTGAACAGTGCTACATTAAAAAGCACCCAGTCACACAGAGTAAGGACTGAGAATATGGGTGTAGTGTTAATTGAAACGGAAGTCGAGCCCCTGTTTTCCTCACAACCGTAGCATCAACTCACAGCCCTTACAGGACCGGGCAATTATTACAGGCTAATAAGACCAGGCCCCTGTTTAAATGAATGGGGAGAGAGCCACAGTTGCGTTTTCAGTGGTCACTGACTGAAGCTCAATGGCTTTGCCTGATCTTTTCTCTTCGTTGGGATCTGCAACACGACTGCCTTAATGTGTTTGCTGTTTGGGCGCAATAAAACAGACGACTGGGGAAGGGCGGGATATGTATCATAAAAGCACCATCGCTGACATTACACACTTCTCTTCAGTATTCTTCAAGCAGTTCATCTCTCTCTTACAACCCTCCAACCTGCCCTCCGTGTTCAAGGAAACAGCCTGGCGTAGGAATAAAACGCGACCTGTTCGCTTCGCATTTCGGGAGCTGTGAATGGCAGGTAAACAAACCCAAACAGCTCTCCTGATACCACTGTGATATTTTGAGCTGAAATGTCACTTTTACCGCCTCCAGCCGACACAACAAGAGCTGACTCCGCGTTGAAATCAGCTCGGTGTCTCTCTCTACCTGTTGAATGCTGAAACCAGTCGAGCTTTTCCTGAGGCACGCTGCATTTCTGCGACACCGTCGCCTTTTCAGCAACCACTTTAGTCCTATCAGGGAGGTTACAGATATGGCGGAATTAATTTATAATCTGTTCATTAATACGCGTTGTTGTGCTGCACTTCATTAGTGACAGAAAATTACTCGAATTATAATGTATGTCTGTCATGATAACAAAAAAAGAGTAAATCTAATTAGAAGTTGAAAGGTTCGTGTGATTATAGCTGCTGACAAACACTCACGGCCACATCAAACAGTGGGGTGAAACACTCCCTGTTTGTCACAGTCATGAATGCAGACCTATGCTTTGTTCAAGAGCCATGCACAGTGTATACACCAAAAACACTTTTTGTATGCAACTCTGTTATTTAATGCTCAGGGCAAACAGGCCATTTGGAAATTCAACCGCAGCTCACCCTCCCACAGAACTGCTGAAGGATATGTTCATGTTACATGTGAGCTCGTGTAATGGTACAGTAACAGAAAACGCCCACACATTACAGGAACAAGAAGCGCACTGTGTCAGCACGCCTACAGCACAACACACGAGGAACAATTATATGTGTGGAACCGGAATATAAATGTGAATGTATTTTATACAGTGAGGAATATATAAATAGTTGTTTATATAAATATATAAATACGATGTAACTAAAACCAATGAGAAGTAGCAGCGATGCGAATACAGCTAATAAATAAATAGTTAAATAAATAAATACTGGGAGAATTGCTTAAAGCCAACATATCATTCCAGATGGAGAAATGTTAGAGGAAGAATACTGCCACAGTGTCCCTGGGCAAGGCACTTACTCCTTTCCCTACTGCAGCTGGGAGCATATGGGGCCGTGTGTGTAAATGTGTGCACGTGAAACAGAACATTTCGCTCAGTCAACCTCCCTCTTTACAAAGTTGCAGTTAAAATGTACAGGAACCAGAACCAGTGACAAAAAGCCGACCATGAACAAAACACCGTGAATCACAAAAACAACATTTACGCTGCAACAACACGGCAACAAATACCTTTGAAAGGCTTCATGGATGCTCACGCACACGTCACCTGGATCGCGTTTCCGGTGTTCATTTGTAGGGGTGGGGCCGGTGCAGGCATTTGGTCTTGGCTCTCTTTGAAAGTCCGACCCGGATCGGCCGTGTGCACGTTCTCAGAGGCTCCAGTCTCTTGTGCTGCTCTGGAGGTCCAACAGTACCATGTGAAAACACAAAAACAGCGCATTATGATTCAGTCTTGCGCGCCTGCTAACACTGAAGCTTGTGCACTGTAACTCACATCAGCAGCATCATTAGGGACTTCATCCTGTGCTCTGCATCTAACGCCGGGTATGGATTTGTTTTGGGCCCAAAGCCCCACGGAGCCTCTGGGCTTTTCTTTCCCGTGAATGGTTCGCCACACAGAGCCACTGATTAGTTTTTACTGATGCGACTCAGTGTTTCCCCTCACGCTGACAAGGTGAACACGTCCGACTCCGGGTAGGTCGTTTGCACAACCGACGCGCCCCTCAAATATTCAGCCTACTTAGCCCGCAGCGGACACACTTGGGTTCATAATGCAGTGGAAGACCGGCACAATGAGGAGGAAGGAAAGCGTAACGGCGGATGAAGCAGGCTTATGTGCTAACGCTGTGTACTTCTATGTTCACAGTGTTTGTCTCTTTTTTGATGTTTTCTGTTTTTCATTTCCAGTTTTTATGCGACTGCACAGTAAGAAATAAAATCTAAATGAATTATAATCAGTCTAAAAACATCACTGACTGACCTTTCCCACTGCCAAAATGCCATTATAATATATAAATACGTTATGACATCTCAAACGATTCTGCGTCTGTTCTTTTTTAAACTTTGAAACAAATATGGCTCTCGTGATTTCATCAACAAAACGCTCGGGGGCTTTTCAGCCTTTTGTGTGCCATCGCAACATGAAACTCACTGTGGCTCGGTTGGTCCAAGACAAGTGGGCACTCGAAGGACGGAGACCAGATTTTCCTTCTCTGCTCCGTCTCCCGGGGCTCTGAAAGTAACACACTGACAGTCAGAGGTAGCCAGGAAGGACGCGCTAATTCATCTCATTTGTTGCCCTGTTTATCCTTAAACAGTGATTTTGCATGCACGGCAGTGTTCTCCAACTCCACTGCAGTTTTCTGAAGGAAAGGGAAATGAATATTTGAACATTCGTGAGGGGAAACTGTGGCAGTTTAAAAAGACAAATCAATAAAAAGTAATTGTATTTCCTCACTGAATTAACCAAGCTGACCTTGGAAAGTCTATCTCCTACCACTGTGGAAAAAAAACAGTGTCAATCATAGAAACCAGGAAACAATGGAATAAAGAATTTCACTTAATTTTTCCCCACTTGTCATTTAATGGCTAAAACTTTATTGTGCTTCTGAAGACATTTTCTGTCTTCAGGCTAGTTTCCCGTCATTACCAACAGTGATTATGGAGACTTGGCTTGGACGATGGACAAAAATACTGAATTAGAAGACTCCCTGCACCTCGGTGTGTCTCTGCAGCCTGCGCGGTGTGCGCGGCTGTTTCCTGGCACGCGTGGCTGCCAAGGGGCACCTCTTGCTCGCCGCCACAGCTGCCAGTGGTACAAGAAACCACTGGATCCTCTCCAGACACGTCCAGGCCGGTGTCTTCATCAGCATCGTCTGAAGAAATAGACATAAAGAAAACTCGCTGACAGCTTGGTCTTTGACCTCGTGGTCATGGAAGCCTGAAATAAGTATTTGCCTTTGATTTTCAGTTTTCAGATCTCAGTTTAGCTCACGAATGCTTTTATACAAAGTTTTATACATTCTTTGACCAATGACATTAAATGCCTGGATCAACTTGAATCATTTTATTTCCAGCTACCTGATGATGTGTCTCTGAGATGGTCTTTGCAGTTTGAGGCGTCGCTCACCAAGGCTCCAGGTGGATCGCGGCGCTGCTCTGGTGACGACTTTCTACTGTCTCTTGCCAAATCATTCGTGCTGATGTCAAAAAACAAGTTCAGCTCCTTCATGACCAGGTTGAACACTCTTTTCATCTCAAACTCAGAGTGGGTGTTCACATCGGATGGACTGGCACTCTCCTCCTGTACGCGCTCACGGGCCGACTCACAGTTAGGCTTTTGCTCTGTCCACGCGAGAGCGATAATATCTGATTTTGCAATAAAGCTTGCGAGATCGTCACTGAGGGCATTGCTGCTTAAAAAATCATCTACCATGTTCTCAATGTCACCCTCAAATCTTCCCACTTCCTCCTCCGCTTCCTGAGTCTTCGCTTGGCTGTCACTCACTGGCTTGGAGCGGGAAAGCTGCCGCTCTGATGTTTTCAACAGTTGCCGGGCCAAGCTGGTGAGGAGAGGGCTGCCGTCGAGGCCGGCGGCCTCGCTGTCGTCATCATCTGGTGAGAGCCGGATCTTTTCGAAAGTGTCAAAACCCCCTGCCACCGGGTCACAGAAAGTGAGGGCAGATGGCAGCGGGGCAGATCTGTCATTGCACTGCGGGGCTGTGAGGTAACTGTTTTGTGAATGGTTTACATCATGCATGCATGGCACAACTGCATCACTTGTTGCGGTGAACGTAAAGGCTGAAAGGTCATCTTTATTTTCAACCATATCAGGGAAACAACCGAGCTCGTTTCCTTGTTCGTGTTGACTACCTCCTCTTAATTTATCACCACCTGTCCATTCACTGACACATTGGGTCGTGTCTGTTCTGTACTTTTTTTGTTGCTGCAGATCCTCCTCGGTTTTCATGTCTTCACCGGCATTTGCCTTTTCTTTTCGTTCCCGTTCTTCAGTTGTCTCTTCATCTTCGCTGAGTGATAACCTGCTGTCACATTCGCCGATCTCTCCCTCTGTCCAGTCACTGATGTAAGTGACACAAGTGTCTTTGTGTTTTTCATTCAGTTGCAGAAGTTCGTCCTCTGACTCTATTGCTTTCTCCACGTTCCAAAGTTCATTTGATATCATTTGTTGCTCAAAACTTGCCATGGCTTCTTTGTCTTTTATCGCAGTTGTCCTGTCCGTTCTGGCTATTTCAGTCTGTGAATATTCATCCTCTTCTGACACCAGGTGGTCAAGACTGACAGGAAAACAGTCGGACTGATCCTGCTCTTTCTGCTCATGTCTCACAGGAGTAAGACTTTCTTGTCCTCCGTCCCCAGCAGGAGGAGGATTTGCCGGCCCATGTGGACTGCTGCTGGGACTGGATTCCCAGTGACAGCCGACGCGAGTCGTACCTTGCGTCTTGTTGACGGGGATGGAACAAGCCGGCGGTTGTTCGTATGATTGACATGACTCCGCTCTTTCGTCTGGGCACTGCTGTGTTGCGCTTTGGTGATTAAACTGAGCTGAAACCTCATGTGTCGGCCTGACGTCAGAACACAACGGAGGAGGTGTTTCTGTTTCGCCAACTTCTACTGATGGAGATAATTTTAAACCTGCATCACATTCTGAGTTACAGCGCTTCTCTTCAGCCTCCCAGTCAGTTTCACTCAAGATTGCAGGGTCAATTACACTGAAAGGGCCTGGATTATTATCTCCTTTGGCGGGCTCTTGACTGATTCTTGCAGGCATTGGAGTCTCTGTTGTGTGATCAGCCTTCTCACTCCTGGCTTTGGCTGTCATCTTGCCAGCAGTACGCTCTCCATTTGCCCCACAGAAGTCATCAACTTCAACACTCACGTTCTCAGCTGCAGTATTTCTGGCTAATACCACATCATACGAAACAGTCGATACCTGGGAGGGGATCGAGTGTTTGCTCGTGCCGTTCTCATTAACGTGGCCTTTTGTCTCCCCATCACAGGCAGCAGCTTCTTCACTCTCACAAATCTGCAATTCAGATATTTTTTCCTCATTTTTTACACCTCCTGCCAAGTTCCCAGAGGGGTCCTCTCCAGGGTTTGGGTGAAATGATTTAGAGTCTGCATAATCACTGGGAGATATGTGACTGTTAGCCTCTTCCGCTCCCTTACTGAAAAGAATATTCTCTCTGAATCCAAGCTTGTCCCTCTGCTGATTGCTCGCTTTGACTTCGGCAGATTGGCTCCATGTATTACAGAAACTTGCCTCACACAGAGCCTCTGCATGAGTGCAATCAGACTGACATCTGACCTGCTCATCACTTGAACTAAGGTTGAGTGCAGGGATTTCACGGACATTATTTTGCACCTGTCTCCCATCTTCCTCATTTCCAGAAGGAAGGCGGCTTCTACCATGGGCCTCGTCTTCAAGTGATTTCCCCAGTCGTTTGCAATCAGGATGACTTGATGTGTCAGCGCTGGCATCTCTGGAAGTGTGAGACTCTGCTAATGCCCTACCTGCATCGTCTGGGGGGTACGAGCTGAGCTTGTCAGTTTCAGTAAGCGGAGTCTGCTCATCTTTCCCCCGATGTAGGAGGTGACTCTCAGCAGTGGTAACACAGACTTTAGACAATCCTGTATGCGAACTGTGTGAAGCACTCATTTTACTAATAGTGGTGACAATTAATTTAGCGTCTTGTGTTTGCTGATGAGGTTTTTCATTTTGAATATCTCCACTCCCAGCTGTGCATGTTAGTACCACATTCTTCTGCGGGGTGTTTTCTAATGATGGGGAGCCAAATGTTTTCTGAAATGTCAAAAGCTTTGGAATGTCAAATCTCCTTTTCCCGCTGTGGTTGTCGGTCATTGTGCAATCCGTCCTCAGCCGTTTTGGGGAGAGTGGTGACGTAAGCTGTCTCTCTGCTTGTGGACCGATTGCTTTAGGTGCGACTTTATCCATTTTCTTCTATCTACTAAACCACAAACAGAAATGGCTTGAGAGTGAGCACAAAAGCAGAAACCCGCATCACGTCAATGAATGTATATTTCTATAAACATTATTCCACATTTAAAGAAGACTTCTCAGACTGGACTGAGTCAAGCTAGTGATTTTAAAAAATGGGTTGGTGATAGTCTTGTTCAACCTATTACTGTAGTCTACATGCCCATTCATATTACCATATTATATTCTTTGTTGTATATAGGCTACAGTAACTCACCTTACAGACAAACCTGCAGTTCAAAACACATGGACGTAATCTCGCAATGAACCTCTGAAATAGAGGACGTAACAACATAATATTCAGTGAATGGATTTCCTAACAGCTTGTTACACAGCATGATGCTGATTTACTGTACAGAACACAGAAATGATTCTATAGCACAGTCACTGTTCTGCTGCTTCCCCATTTTAACTCTCCCCATTACGAACGAACCGTTGTGAATCACTTTCTGACAATGCTAAGTTTGTTACCATGAAAACAACAAGGCATTTTTCACAGAAAATGACCTGACATAGTGGGAAAAGCACAGGAAACAATACCATTTAATAAACTAAAGGACAGTTTATGATGACATCAGCACCAGTATGTCAGGACAGCGTGGCAGCCTGCAAACACATTACCTGAAACCAAAGTAATTCATTAATAATTACCTTTAGGATTTACTCCTGTGCTTTTCCCACATGCTAAAATGTCTTCTGTGGAAAAGGCTTGTCTTACCCTCATGCAAATTAGCTAAAAATAAGAAAGAAGAGTTTTAGGATGTTGGCATTAAACATATGACCTACCACATCTGTGACATGGCAGACCATTCTGTCACAAACATTTAGAAATGTTCAGACACAAAGGAGATGAACATTGCAGGGACATTTTTCAAATATCAAGCGCCCTGCAGTACATTACAGTGCAAATGTACCAATAACACAGATACAATTCAAGTTATCCCTCTGTATTCCATGTAAGAGTGCGCTACAATTCACTATGAAATTCTCTTCTGAGTTTTAAAAAAACGATTATAAATGGTATACTGGCTAACTTGTGTCACTGGTAAATATGACCAGCTAGCCTCCTTTAGTTGGCTATGGTTTGCAAGGGAAAAATCCTTAAAGTAATCTGGCTGCTAACATTAGCTTTCTTTGGTACTTGTATGACGACAGATAGCTTTAGCCAGTTAGCTAGGAAGAACAAGAGTACAAATTGCCAAACACAAATTAACTGTTTTTTCAGAGACGAAAACTACAATTTTAACTATCCAATACTTACCCCCAAAAAGTGTGACGTGCTATTTTCAATGTATTAAATATAATGACTTTGGCAGTACATCATTGTGAATCTTACAAAAGCAGCTAGCTTATGGGGTAACTCAGTGTAAGTAAATGCTACATTCGCAAAATCATTCTTTCATCTATTCGCAAGGACACTACTTTTACGTCTTTATCCATTTATTACTAGTTATTGACAAGTTACTCACCGTGTAGTACCAGTTAGTTAAGCATTAAATCTGTCAGACCCAGCAGGTTAGTTTGGGTTCAGTTCTGTAGTTTTCCTTTATCCGAAAGAAGAAAAAGCTTTTCCCGCGATCCTGTGGTTGGCGCGAAAAGGAGAAAATGGCTTCCCTCTATGTTATAGGTTTGGCTAACTTGAAACATTGTAAGGCTTTGAGCTGAAGTAGAGCACACGTTTTGGTTTACGTGCGATGTGTAAAGGCAAGTAGTTCAACATTAATATGAAATCCGAAAACCGGTGTTTGCCGTATATGCAGTCTTTACTTTTCTTTATTGATGGCAGCTCCAAACGCAGAGAGAGAGAGAGAGAGAGAGAGACAGAGACGCACCGCTCCCTCGCCCTCCCTCCCTCCCCCCCTCAGTATCTGCGTCCTCCTCTCACAGCCCTGGCAGCAGTGTGCGTTCAGCAGCAGCAGCAGCATCCCCCGGACCCGCACCGCTCACTTTCTGTCGAGGCAGACTTTTCTCTTCACAAAACCACAACCGAGTTAAACTAAACACACAAAAGAAATCTTAGGCTGCAAGTTGCTCGACAGAGGAGCGGGTTTTTTTAGACGTCTGAACCGCTTGTTTCCCCCTCCCCGTCTTCGCAGGTTTTTTTCCGACCACTCCACACATCGGACCGGACTTCTCCCGTTCACTCCGCACTCCAGCAAGGTAGGATGGAGAATGTGTTGACGATGCATGATGGAATCAAATGGAATTTATTCGCTAAGTGACTTCGGGGTATTAATGTCTTATTTATGTATGGGAGCATCCTTTTGGGTAGATGAGGCTCAGTCGTGTGTTTGTTGGGTTAAGTCTTTATTGATGAGGGGCAAATCACAGTTAGGGCGCAGAGCAGTTATCACTGTTGCCTCCGCAGCTGCTTTATCGATCCCTCGTGCTATTTTAACGTTTTGCACACAAACACGAAACACTCATCAACATGAGACGTCCATGGTCTGCCCTGGTTGGGCTTACTCTCTCTCTTTCTCTCTCTCATACACACACACCATAGGGTTCTATTCATCAGCAAAGTGAAAAGATAGAGACAAATTAGCATGGTAGCAGTTCAGTACAGTACAGCCTGTTATTGGTATTTGATATTTGGCAATCATAATTGTGACTTTGCTTTGGGGTGGCTTGGTACAGCACGGCACAATGTGGTCTGGTGTATCCTGTCTTAGTTTGGCACTGGTGCCGATGTTGCAAGGGCGTGTGTCACTATGTGTGTGTGTGTGTGTGTGTGTGTTTGGAGAAGGTGTGGGTGTGGTGTGTCTCTTCACCCACATCATCCTCGGTGGGGAGCTGATTTTTTTTTATTCGGCAAATCTACGCAGGCATGACCACATCTCATCAAGCATCATCCAGTAGCCCCCAACCCCCACTCCACCCCCGTGCCACCTCTCCTGCACACGTGCTCGCACACACACACACACACACACATTTCTAGACAATAAAGACAGTGGAGTCACAGGCAGTCTACTAGATTTGCCAGAATCAGAGCCTGAAACTGCCGCGTCCTATCTGGATGGTGACTCTTTGGGCCGGGGCTGTGCCTGCCTCTCAAGGTCATCCCCCTGTTGGCAAATGATGGTGAAGGGACAGTGTTACATAATAGCCTGTGGCCTGGCCCGGAGGCAGGTCTGCTGTTTGGTGAAGGACTGTAAAATTACTCATCTGACAACATGTCTCTGCATCAGTCTGTACATGTGTGCTAATGTGTGACTACAGCTGTGTTTTTTTTTTGTATTCCCTTCTGGCTGTGACAAGGTCCCAGCAGACTAGGAGACAAAGGGCTATGACTCAGGTTTAGAGACAGCCTGGTGCTCTGCTCTGCATTGCACTGCAGACTGACCCAGGGTGTCTTGCACCCAGCCTCGGCCCCTCTCCCTAAAATAGGGCACTGACATTTGTGGATTATGCACCAACTATCTTTTTTTGTACATGTGAGTAACTGGTGCAAAAGGCGTGCATAAAATTAAAAAGAGCTAATGGGGGGTGCGTTCAGTGAGTGTCACGCCTCGGCATCCGTCTCAGATCACACCCTGATCACTTTCATATCACTTCCCCTGCATTCCTCCTCCTTGTTTACTGCCGGTGCACTTTTCACCATCATCACATTTGTTGGCCGCTTGACAAGCGATGGAGCGATTGCTGAGTGGAGGGACGCTGTTCAGTCATCTTACATTTAACAGCCTCTATTGCACTGCAGGGTTGGCGAGGGAGTGACAGGGCTCCTGTAGGCAGATTACAGTGGAGACGATAACAGGAGAATGAAAAGTATGGACAAGACAAATGTGACCAGACATCTTGGGTGTGTGTGTGTGTGTGTGGTGGTGGTGGTGGTGGGGGGGTGTCATCGTCACATACAGACACAAAGTGAGGGTTGTTAACACAGATGTTTCAAACTGTGAAGGAAGATGGTGTTTTGAAATTTGCTCCAACATACCATGGCCACTTTAAGGGTGGTGCAGCTGCAGGTTTTTCTATAAAGCTTGAGGATGGGGCGGTATGAAAAAAATGTGTCATTTATTGAAGTGTGATGGCCTTTTTCACACACAATAAATGTATCACTAAAGATAAATCCTTCCCCCCATGGAATAAAAGGAATTGCATCTTATTATACAAGCTGTTTTTTTTTTTTAGCAGTAAGGCCCAGGTATAATACTTTAGAATGTGGAAAAATAGCTCACGATGCGGGGAAGAGCTCGGCCAGCAGCGCACACACACACACACACACATACAGATTCAGCTCTGTATGGTGGGCTTGTTGCATGAATGAAGGTAACCAGAGTAGCACCTGCATTATGATGCAGTGGGAGTCGTTGTAAGAGCACGGCGAACCTCTTAACACTCAGCGAACACTTCGGACCGCGTCAGAAGGTTGGAGCTTTCATTGAAAGTGTTTTCATTTCCTGTTGTGTGCTGCAGCATCATATATGCTGCCAATGTGCTCATAATGTCCTTATGCAGCACTTAACCTCAGTTCTTAATGATTTCTGTTGTGCCGCAAAGATGCAAAGTGCACACAAACATACTCAGTCCACGAAGAACGGGCTGCAGTACTGCGGTTACGTGCAAGTACTTGCATTTATGACTTGGCTAGACATACATTGTATTCACTGTAAACATGAACACATGCACTAATGCAGGTACTGTGCATGCATGCTGTGTAAATACACATGTATTTGCTTTGTATCTCTAATATAAAAGCACTCACACACACACACATCTTGACCGGGCTGTCACACATCTTGTGCTCACATTTCTCCGGGGACACATCTGTCTCCGGCTGCAGCTGCTGTCTCCAGGCTCACCCCGTCTCGTCTGACAACCTATACTGTCACAGGAAAGTGTTACCTAACTTGAGGTCAGGGTCCAGCGCCACCTCGGTTTCCCTGCAGGATGTAGATTGTTAAAATATGTAGAAGAAGAAGAGGGTAGTTTAGAGGGTAGATACTTGGGCAGTATTATTTATTGCCACCTACATAATCTGATAACATACTTACACTGTCTGCTGTGCAGAGCTGTTTGCTTTTATTCAATGAGCCGTCTCAGTTCAACAGACTGAGAAGAGAAAAATATTTTTGGTTCATTGTGAAACCATGGGGGGACAAATTAGACTGTGCCCCCCACGGTCTAATTTGGATAGGAGACACTGAGATGCCCTCATTGACTGCACATCATTTTGAATTTCTCATTCAATATGTTCAAGTAGGTGATGTAGTGCAGTAAGAAACCAGCTGTCAGGGGAAGTTAAGTTTTAACTAACGTAAGAAATACAACTCAAAGATGATTTACCAAGAACCTAACCTGGTTCTGGCTAAATGATCACCTGAATGTGAATGTGGCTTTACTTAGTCTGTGCTTTGCAAAACACCCACTGTGTCTTCTAAGATAAAACCAGAGAGGTGGTGGGTGACTGTCAGTCTCACCACAGCAGAGCGAGTATGATGGAGTCTTTCTCTCAGACGGATAAAAAAAAATGAAAATACAAAAATTCAAATATGCATCAGAAACACCAAAAAATGTCACAAACCTTACCACCCGATTTGTGTTTGGACGCAAATTATCTGCAGCTCTTCCACCGCTGCCCTCGTCGCTGAAAATCTCAGAACGCTTGTTGATTTCACAGGGTCAAAGACGAATGAGAAAACCCGACCGCTTCCTCTCCTTTTCAGGAGCAAGGATGTGCTGAGAATGCCTGACAGGTCACAGCGACACGACAGTGTGTCTCAAAAAGCTCCATATGTGAGCCAGTTCTCATCTGGACGCTTTTCTCTGCGCATGTTGCAGAATTTGTGTCATAAAAAGCAGCGTGAACGCCGTGAAAGTAAACGGCCTGTCGGTCCACGGCTACAAACATCTGGATGAATGGGCTGTCACGGTGCTGCAGCGTCATGTACCAAACTGTCTCAGCGCAATAAATGACCCAGTTGAGCTCCCATGATATCCACAGTTTAAGCAATCAGTACCTCGTAAGCTGAGCCAGCTCCTAATGCACAATGTTGTGTTTGTTATACCTGCAGGGGCTGAATTCATAATAAGTTCATCTATTTGTTGTGTCCCCCGTTTGCTTCACAGATGAGGAGGGGTCACCTCAGTCGTTACGTAACTTGAACTTCAGCTTCGTACGCTAGTTAATCCAGAGCTCCTCTGTGAACCCGGGCCACGCTCCGCTGAGCATTTCTCAAAAGTGGATTTCAGGGCAAAGTCTATCTCTCTTCCTTAGACAAATTGTTCCCAGATTATGTCCCAGGGACTGTCTGAGCTGCCATGGCTCCAGAGGTCCTTGGGAAATGAAGAATTGTTTGATTTAGGTTTTGATTCAGTGTGTCAGTCTCTCTGTCAGCGATGTAGACAACACCCGCAACACCTCAATTTCATAACATTCTTCTAATAATAATTTGGCCCCCGCAGATTGGGGCATGTATGAAAAAGGACGTGCGTGCATCTCATCATCGTGAAACAATACAAATCCTATTCCCTGCTCAGCTGCATCAAAATAGGGGCTTAAAGAAACCATGTGGACTGTTAAGAAATACACTTATTCAGGACTGCTCTCATATCTGTATGCGAAATATGACAATAGAGCTCGTTAGCTCATCTTGGCGTAAAGTGTGGAAACAGGTGGATGCAGCAACTTCAGGCCCAGATCACAGGAAACTAGATCCCAAACTCTGACTTATCATTGTGATCTCACCAGGCGACCAGTCCAGAACCTCCCTGTGCCCAACCTGACCTCCTCAGCCAAATGAATGTTTTTACACTTTGTTTTATGTAAAGAAATGGACAGAACTTACTTTGTCCAGTGGTTTGGCTTGGTGTTTCCTTCAGTTTCCAGTCCTCATGTTAAGTTAAGCTAATCAGATGCTGACTGTAGCTTCATAATTAACGTACAGACATGAGAGCGGCATGCAATCTTCTCGTCCGTCTTTCAGGAAGTGAGCGAATCCATTTTTTCCTTAAATGTTAATGAACGATACCGCCCTATTTTTCTGATGCAAATTTGCATTTGCATTCTATTTCGACATCCCACCTTCCGCTGAACTCCCAGTTTCCGCTTATTTCACGGCATGCAAACCGTCCCCGCTCGCAGTGTCACTACTGCACAAAAAAAAGGGGCTGCAAAGTGATGCGCTACCTATCTGAAGTGAATTAAAGGTGTTGATTTTTTCATAGCGCCTCAAAATTAACAGAAAAAACAGAATACAAACCGTGAGGCCGAACGTCAGCCCGAAACCTTATGACTTGCTTTGGAAAGTGGTCATTTTGAAGAAATGGAGCCTGGCAAAACCCAATGCAGCATGGCAGGCCTGGGTAAATGACTGCAGCACCTCTTGGATGCGTGCCTGGCTCGCCCCTCCTCGCCCCGGTGCACGCTGAGACAGATTGGCACCGCGCATGCCGTCCGCGCCTCGCAGCCCCCGCGCTCGTTTCCAGCTAAAGAGGTCTAATAAAACATCTCAGCAGAGAGTAAGTGTAGAAATGTTCCCAAACCCTAACCGCCTCCTGCAAATTATGATAATTAGGGGGGTGGTTAATGAACTAATCACGGCCGTAAAGCGGCGGCATCGGCGCTGTGCGGACCCAAACTGCCAGACGCAGAGGCAGCTGGGTGCAAACAGCTGCAGCGCAGAAACGACGGGACATTAAACTCTGAAAAACACACTTTTTTTCTAAAAAGTCACAGTGGGCCAACCGCTTAAAGCTGTCTTTATTACGCTTTCCCAAAGCCCAGAGAGCTTCATTTGAATGTGAGATACTCGCCATTTGCAGAGTCAACTGCTAGAGGCTACAACAGCATATCGCAAAAAGGTCTGAAAGCTTATGTCCGCTGCACAGCCCTCAGGCTATTCCACCAGGAAGATAAAAAGATACCTTTCTGTTGATGTTTTTTTTAGGGGAGGATATATATAATATATATAGTCTATAAAAAAAACTTGAAGGTCCAGAGTTCCTCTAAAATAGAAAAACAACAAAACTAGGACAAGCATCTGCTCAAAGAAAGACAGAAAAAGAAAACTGCGCGTCGTACAAACTGACCCGATTACCCAAGAAGAAGGAACAGAACAAGACTAATAGGACTCATTTCCGACACCATTCCAGGGCCTCGCATTACAATCATTTGTTTAAAAGCTTATTTTTAGATGGAGCTTTGGTTTGTTCTTTCACAGTTCCCTCGAAATCTGTTTTGGGCCGCGATGAATCACTCTTTGGAACGCCCTGCAGACGTCTGCTGTAGGTCCATCTTCTTTGTGCCCTCTCTTAACCGGAAGAGGCCTAACATTATTTGTTTTGTGTGTGTGTGTGTGTGTGCATGTGGCATCCCCTCTCGCAGGCAAAATGGGGAAACAGAACAGCAAGCTGACCCCCGAAGTGATGGAGGACCTGGTGAAGAACACGGAGTTTAACGAGCACGAGCTGAAGCAGTGGTACAAGGGATTCCTGAAGGACTGCCCCAGCGGCCGGCTCAACCTGGAGGAGTTCCAGCAGCTTTACGTCAAGGTGAGGCTGGTGGTTGTGTATTTGTGTGGTTGAGTATTTGGGAATTTTTTTCAAGTTATCTTACGATTCACAATTCGAAGTGAATAATTCACCTGTGCTGCAAATTTGTACGTATTTCCCGTGTAGTTACCAGAAGACTTATCATAACCGAAGTTGGAGTAACAGCTGTTGAAAGCAGCTGTTAAAATATCAGAACCGCATCGTGTCATCATTAGCAGACGCATCAGTGTCAATGATTTGCTCATTTTCAAATTCTTAGTGGGTTTTTCCCACAGTTTTAGCTGGGTTGGTTCAGGCCACAGGAATATATTTGGAATCGCCACAAAAGCCGCTGAGGGAAATGACAGTCCCAGCAGAAACCCTGTAAGATTTTTAGCCGGCATCCTGCCACGTTCCCATTCGCCCCTCCTGTATCTGGGCAGAAAACCAACAGAGAGGACGATATCAGAGGCGATCAGATGATTATCTCCTCCCGCTAATATGTAGCCTACCGTATCTCATTACCTCTGACAGAGCAGTGTGAGTTTATGCCATGATTTATTCATTTGGTCTTATAAAAAGAGGGAGGAACACATTCGGGATGGTCTCATAATGGAAGACAAACGAGAATGAAAGAGCAATAAGCACAGCCTTAAACAAATATCCACTACGACGAGGCACGCAACTACAGCCAGCACTGATTCTACTGTCTGCTCCTAAAAATCAAAATGAATGAGGAGGGCGTTTCCAGGCTCAGACTGTGGCGGCGCAGCTGTGAATCACCGAACCTTTAACTTATTTAGTTGCAGCAGCAGAATAAATGTACACATGTGGCCGACCCTGAGCAGATGCACCAGGCTCCATCTACCTCCGGGCTTCCTGGTTAGATGGGGAAAGTTGAAGCAGCCATATTCAATTTTTTACAATAACTTTTCCAAAAAAGTCCAACACAAATGATTTCTAATTTATTAAAGAGTTTTATATTTTCATACAGTTCAATCAGTCGACTTGCAAAACAAAGTCAAAATCACTGATCTGGCTTCAGTCTGTTGAATCAGAGCCGTATATACATAATAATAGTGTATGTCTGTATCTGGCAGTTACATCGGGAGCTCTCATGGAAGAAAGTGCTCTGAGTAGTGTAAGTATAGGCATTAATCTTTTATCACTGGTGCCAGGAAATGCCTCATAACCAGAAGGGGCTGCCGTTACGTAAGGCACGCTTGGCCGCTGGGGTCATGGGTGCGCTTCCTCGAAATGCCGTCTGATCTCATGCGTCAGCGGTGACCGCATGAGAAATGTATGAAAAAAAAAATAGGCAAAGCTATAGCTGCCAAGAATTTAAAAATTAAAAAAATCAGAACAAAACACATCTGTGACCACCGGGAATGAAATTTTCCATTTGGACCAATTTGTCCCATTAACAGCTACTAAAAAGCATCAAAATCCTTTTAAAATTGAACTACAAAAATAACCCGGACCCCTGGGAAATAAGAAAGAGTTGGCAGGGCGCAAACACAAAAGAGATCAGATGGAATATTCCCCAAAATCTCTCTGTGGCAAAATTCGACGCCACGCGAACGCCAGCGGCAGAAAAAGCAGCACCTGCACAAAGAGGGCAGCGCGGCTTATATCTAGAGGGGTCTTGTAGGCCCCTGCGCAAATCCTATTATTGATGTATCCTATTGCGTTTCTAGGCAACAGTGTATCAGTGATAGGGCTTTATTTAAATCCAGAGGGCTGATAAGTGGGAAAGCAGTCTGCCATGACCTCACATTAATGGGACAGATTGTTCCTGTGAAGAGTGACTCTGTGCGTGTGTGTGTTTGTAAGTGTGTTTATGTGGTGGTGGTGGTAGTGGTGGTTGGGGTGGGGGTCATATGTTTAGTAGGAGGGAAAGGGAGACGGAGCAGTGCGTCGGTTGGAAGCGAGAAACAGAGATGGGAAGAGTAAGCAAGAGAGAGAAAGTGCGTATACATTATTTATTAGTCATCAGCTCCAGCCGAGTCATGCAGCAGAGTGATGGGAGCCGTGCGTGCATGCATGACATAGGCAGGGTCCGGTTTCCACCTGTGCGCCGGGGATCGGCGTCCCCGCGCCTTCAGATTTGCACAGACCGGTGACAGTTGAAGCCGTCCCTGCTCCCTGCCAGGGCGCTAAATGCACAGTTACCTCCACTTGGCTGCCTCCCTGGAGTTAATGCACTGTTTTGGTTGGACACAGACATCCTGTTCTCGCTTCTGCGCTCTGTCTCTCCCTTCTCTAATTCCCCCCTTTTGGAGGTAATCATGTTTTAAGGATGTGAAAGGGGAGAGGGAGGAAGGGAAGCTGATAAGAGCTGAACGAGAGAGAGAGAGAGGTATCAAAGAACAGGAAAAGAAGAGGGAGCAGAAGGGAGAAAAAGCAGGTGTAGACTGTCGGCTGGAAATAATGAGTGTTTGTATCTGAGGGCAGTCTGTGATATTCACATTTGATCGTGTGTTGTAGCAATCTGCAGTGTCTCTTTGTGTACTGTAACCAGTCTCATCGGTCCTCACACTTTGATTTGATCAGGGCAGGGAATGGGGGGGGTCATGAATTACTTGGCATATCATTATAAAAGAACTCATTAAAAGTACTGGACCTCAGTTCTTTCAGACAGTTCGGATCACTCAATATATATTTTAAGAACTGCTTGATGATGAGCTGCAGTCAGAAGTATAGGACAGATGCATGAAGATTTTTAACTGCTAAATTTAATGAAATTGAGATGGTTTCAAGATGATAATAACACAATTTAAATGGTAATTAATGTGGTCAGTTCAAAGAGAATAGCTAATTTCAATGCATATTTTATGTTAAAGAAATCAGTGCTGATGTTTCGAGGCGGGCTGCAGCGGCTTGAATTGGTCTAAAGCTAAAAATATATTTGGTGAAAATGATATAAAAAAGAAAAGCACATCTGGTGTTTTTCCCTGCCAAACCTCAAACATATTTGTCGATTTTCTGTGGATATTCATCTTTAATGTAATGAAGATGCCGCATCCCAGAAACTGTGGACTTCCTGCGATCGCTTTAGTTTTCACACCATCCTAATTTCATCGTGACACCAAGACTCTTGAAGGAGGAAATATTCCTCGAATGTCACTCTACACTCTCTGAAGAGCGTCACCACTCAAAAATTCCTCGCCAACTCCTTCCTCGGGAACGTGGCACGGCCGATGTCGGCTCGTCGCGTAGAAATGAAAGAGTGGCTCGGCGACAGTTCGCACTCAAACTCTTGCATACCGAAGCGCGCGAAATCTCTCATCCCTGACACGCCAGCTGCTCTGGGAGCCATTTGTAACAGGATAACGACGACACTCCCTGAAACGTTGAGGTGATAGATTTTGTCACTAGGTTGTTGGGTTGTTGTTTTTTTTTTCCCCTCACGCTCGATGCGTGCGCAGACAGCAGCCACGCAAGCAGATAACCACGAACACACACACACACACACACACAGTGTCAACAGTGATCAATGGACATCCGCCACCTATTCATTCTTCTGTTAGCGGAACGTGTTCCTCCTGTCAGAGCTTGTTGTTGTTTGTCTCCCTGTACATTATGTTCGTATGTTAGCATCAGAGCTGCTGGGCCCCTGCCAGTTGGTGCTGTGCTGCTACAGTGATGAGGTAGCATTTTAGCGTCAGTATAATGGACTTCATAACAGTCTCTGGTGCACACAGCAACTCTCTCCCTCTTGTCCTCATATTACTCTGTCGGTGTCTCTTGGAAGAACACGTGCACGGAAATACGGGAAAGAAAAAAAGCCATTTTATGTTTTTGATTTGCTGTCGTGGTTTCTACGCAGGTCTGGGAAGGATCTTCTTAGAAATTCATTTCATTAGGCCTTGGAGGTCAAAGGTCATAGTTAAGTATCATCGTACGTAAGGTCGGGGAGAAACGTGACAACTTGAAATGGTCCAAATCCCAATTTGTTGCTTTGGATGAGATGTACTATAAAAGTGGGTGGGGGTGGGGCCTGCTGTTGATTGGAAGCACTGTTGTGACACTGGCCCTCACGCACAATAACACACACACACACAAACAAACACAGACACACAGATGCTGACCTGAATATAGATGTACGGATACATTCCGCTCTGTTGCGTCTCGTTTTTCTCGCTCAAGGCTTTTGCTGTTGATGGTGTGTGTGTGTGTGTGTGTGTGTGTGTGTGTGTGTGTGCGCGCATGTGCAGCACTGACTGTGAGATTCCCCTTTGCGTCCCCAGACAGACAGACAGATCGCCGGGCGCAATGATAGGACGGTAAATGGAGCGACAGACAGCCGCTGACATCATCTGGCCGACAGCCTGTTTGCGTGAGGAAACATATGTCGCCTGCTCACAGGAGACAAAAGAGAGACAGGAGCGATGGAGATGCAGTGTCGCAAAATTAGCCTCAAAAAGACGCCTTTTTTTCCAGGACGAGTTCTTTTGAAAATTGTTGTAATAATGTGGAAACAGGCAGCACACAGTAGAGCTGCCTCAGCGCGCGACAAAATCAGGATGGGAAAATGTAAGCGACCCTTGCTAAAAATGTAAAGTTTTCGGATGTCAAATGTGTAATACTGAGATCAGCTTCAAAATCCAGTATCAGTTAGTATGTACAGTATGTAGACAGTGAGAAAGACCCATTATCCAGCAGCACGCTGTACCGTGTTACACAGTAAAATCAGTGATTGTGGCCGGGCTGTAATGTCAAACAAATACTGAATAATTACAGAATCACTCATTTTCAAAATAAATTTTGTACATTTAACATTTAATATGATCAGACCAGCACAGTACGACTTCATTTAGAGTCGCTAAACGGTAAAATGGAAATATCCATAGGAAAAGTATCAGCGCCAATAAAAGTCAGCTGATGGCGTGGGCATATGTGGACACTTGCGAATGCATGTGACTGGGGGGGTGGGCGGACACTCACTGCAAAGCCTGTGTGTTAGTCCTGTCAGTGTTGCATCACATCACCTGTCCCTCACCCCTTTCTCACTCCATCCCACTTTCTTCCTCTTTCCAGGTTTTTTCTTCCGTCCATCCCTCTCTTCCTCTCTCACCTCCCTCCCTCTTTGTCCGAGGGGGCTGGTGCCTGCCGTCCGCTAAAAATAGCTTTTGTCATCTCAGAAGCTCTCGTGCCGTCCTCCGTCGTCGTCTCACACACACACACAGCTGAGTGCTGCACATGATGGCTCCCAAATGGCAAGAAATTATGTTTATGTGGCTTAACAGCATGAAACACTTTGTGTTCAGTTGGAAAAAAAAAAATAAACGAATCTATTTCTGAGTTGCGCTGCGTTCAAATACGCAAACAATCCAGACTCTGTATTCCGCTTGCAAGATATCAGATGAGCGTAGAAAATTTGAGTCACGCAAGTGGTAACGATAAACTCTCGACAAAGTGACTCACTCATTATGTTGGTGAGTAGTTTACAGTGTCTGGAAAGCACAGGGGGACGGGAATCTGACAGTGAAGAAGCAGACTGTAATTTTCTCAGAGACAAACAGCGTTTTTTGGTCTTTTTTTCCCACTTTCGGAACAGAAAACTGGTGTTAATATCCGAGAGCATCTGTGTCAGCGCTTGCAGGCGAGATGCATCGGAAATGAGCTGTAACCGAGAAAATGGGCAAAAAAACAAAATGGCAGATGATTAGATTTATAAAAAATGAACTGCGTTGGACCAACCCGCCGCTCTCTGGCCTCTTTGCGGCACCTCGCTCCGGACCTCGGAGTTGTAACTGAATTATTCAGCTGAGGTGTGAGGGGAGGGAGTCACCGGGTGTCTTTAGATGCACAGAATAACATAATGGGGCCTCTCTCTCTCTGTGGTTGGGGTGGGGGTGGGAGGGCGTAGTCAGACAACCATTAGCGCATCGCTTGTAAGAATAAGTCGCGGTTGAGCGGCGACGGCAACAGGCCACAAAGCGATTAATCTGGCAGCGCAGGCTGAACTTCTGTGGCGCAGTGAGAGTGACCTTCAGCTGGTTAACAAGGCCCGGCCTCAGCGAGCCTCACCCGCGAGGAAGACTGATTCCCTAAAAGTCTGACCTTTGACCTTCACGTGGAGAGAGATGAGCGAGGAGAGAACCGGTGGTACGCGCTTTCTACTCGTGTCATGCATGAATAGAAAGATTGAGGCAATAAAAACTGCAAATGACTCAGCGCAGCATTGACAAACACCACCCGGGTGGTTGGAGCACATAACCAAATTATGCCAACGCGTGGAGTGGATTTAAATATGCACACGGGGTGGAGTCATGTCGTCCCGCAGTCATCAAAGTGAATAAAACGGGTCTTGTTAATCAATGGTGTGGCCCTCCTCTTCCCAGCTTGCAGTGCTTTGGAGGAAGACGTTATTGGATTAAGGGTCTGGCTTTCCCTTTTTTTCCTCTCCTGCTCTGCTTCTCTTTGAGTTTCTTACGTCTTTTCTGTCCTTATTTTCTTGCCATCCCTTGCCGTCAGCTTTTGTTGTGTCTGCCTTGGTCTTTGTCTCCATCTAACCTTCGGTTCTGGTTGCTGTCGTACAATGCAGCCCGCCTTATCGGAAGTGACATTTTAGAAAATATGCTGGGTATTAACAAAACTGTGGCCACGGCGATTTCAAAATGAGATCCTTGACTTTTTAAAAATGGGCCCAGATACGAGGGAGATGATGGAAGCCGTTTAGACGTCTTGTGGGTGTTTCAGCTCTCTCTCTCTCTCTCTCTCTCTAAATCAGATGGAAATAACACTGAGGCAGCGGGGAGCACAAACACATGAACGTTTGCATGCAGATTCAGAAGCGTGACGTTGTTCTCACACACACACACGGACACGCAGCCCTAAACGCTGAGTTTATGCTTGAGGAGGTTTGATGAGGCGTGTAGAATGGAGGCGCAATGTAAATAATGAACCATGTTGTTGACATACAGAGAGAATCAAACGGAGGTTGCGTGTAGTGTTTTGTCGTGTGGTCATTTCTCGCCATCCCCCCCTCCCTCATCATCACACACACACACACACACACACACACACAAGTACTCGCCCTGACATCTCTCTCTTCCCCTCTCTGCTGCCGTCTCCTGGCCCCAGCAGAGCGGGAGAAGCTGGCGGGCTGATTATCAGTTTGGTATTTTTTTTTAAAAAAGAGAGGTGGCTTCAAACTGCACCAGCTCCTCCGCATTTCTCTTGCCAAGCTCTTTGAGGGACTCGCCATTCTGGACGCACCGCTGCTGAGTGAAGATAAAGCGAGCGCGTCCTCCCCTGTTGCTCCCGAGGTGGGGGGAGTTCTGCCTTGCTTTGAGTTGCATCAGGAGGAGCAGAGGGCAGGCCTCGGGTCTTACTTGCCCAAATCGAGCAGCCAGCAGTGAGTCACACTCTGCTTCCTGCCCTGCTTGTCTGCCTCTCTGTATCTGATCAGTCTGTGTTGAAAAGGACCGCAGGACTGCTTTATTTAGCCCATTTTAGTAGCAGAATGGCTAGTTACCGCTCTGGGCTCTTCATAGGAAATATTGCCGTGCAGCTAATGTGATGTATGGAGCTCTGATGGCTCTTTCCTTTAATGCCAGGAGCTGTGTTCACCGTCCAGAGGCGTGTGAGACGTAGTCCCACACTCAACAGTGCCATCTGCTGTCGTGCTGCCATCAACACTCACAGCAGAGCCAAAGCTGCCAGATGGGTGTTTTGTAACCACAGATAAACCTGGGTCGGGGACAGGTCCGCTCCAAATGCCTCTTAAATCACAAACCGTCCAGGAATCCGGGCTGATTCTTGGAAGGTACACAGTCACTCCTGACATGCAGCAGGGAGGAGCAGGCAGCCAGTCACAGCAGGATAAATATGCTTTTGGTCGTCAATGTCCTCCCCACCTCCGACAGCACGGCACTCGTCACCCTCATCATACGTGGGTCATGTTTCTGTCAAAGCCCAATGTCTCGACCAAAGCAATCTTACAGACGTTGACCACATGTCATGTGCGCTAACAATGCATTAGTTCAATGCAGCGGCAGCTTTGAGCAGCCTGCTGTGAAATAATCTGAATCAAATCTCAAGAGAATTCAAAGAGCACTGACACACTCCCCCTCTGTCCAGCATCACTGAGACTCCCCCCACCCCGCTGCACTTCGCTGTCCACCGCTCTCCATGCCGACAGTAAGTCTCACGTCAGGCAGTCACCGAGAGTTCATCCGTTCTAGTCTCGTGTCAAAGTTAGGTCAGGTTCAGCGTCAGCGTCTCAGAAGACGACTGGTGGGGTGTCTCACGTGGCGTGACTCACAGCAGTGACAGCAGATTCGCTGCAGTCACTCCAGTCGGCTGCTTTATGTATACGCCAGAGGCTGACATGTTTGTGTGTGAGCGCGAGGGTGAAGTCACCCTGAAAGTTTCGGGGCGGAGTGTCCCCGGGCACGTCATAGATTTAATTTTAACAGATTTTGAGGTGGTCTGGAGGACAGAAATAATGGATTTTCTTTGGACAAAAGAAAATAGCTTCTCTTGTAACGAGCACCACAGACTGAGACCGGGATCAGTGGGCAGTGTAACAAAGAGCCACATGTAATTTACCGACTGAAAAAAAAAGTGAATTTCAGTCCTGGATGATTTGGTGACAACTGTGGTTACCGTGGTAACGGTTTGCAGCAAACCCGAGTCGAGCAGCTGCTCTGTCAGAAATCCAGCAGAACATCTGTTTAACATCTGTGCTGCCATACAAACCTGCGATGATTCAGTAAAGGAGGAGAATTAATATTCAGTGGCTTTCCTCCACAACGCTGAAGTCTGCAGCGTGCAACCTGTTGCCTGCAGCTATATGCGCATCCTGGCTGCTCCGCAAAAATCCAAACTCATTTGCAGGCAATTTGCTCTTCATTCGAAGCAGCGGCAGGAGATGTTTGGTCTGCATTAGCAGTAAGTGAACACGAGTGATGCAGCTGTGATCAGGACAAAGTTCGCACGGCAAAATTTATTTGTGTGGAATGACCGCGCTATCGTGGGAGGGGGGCGGGGCTGCATGGTTGTAAACATGAGCTGTAACTGCTTGCTAGGCTAGCGGGCTAACAACAGCAATGCGTAAAATTATAATTATAAGGTGGTTTATCATTTTAATCCCATAACCTGGGTCATTCTCCTTGCAGTTATTGTTTTCACCTTGTGTGTGTGTGTGTGTGTGTGTATCTGTCTGTGTGTGCAGTCTCATGTTGTGGTGACCTAGTTCTGCTTACACAGCCACATTATGGGGACTCCCCATAACATTAATCATTAAATTTTAAGGTGAAGACATGTTTTAAGGTTAGGATAAGGGTTAGGAATTGTGTGTGTGTGTGTGTTTGTGTGTGTGTGTGTGTGTGTGTGTATGTATGTTTTGTATCCGTGCAGACCCTAGAGGCTTGGACACAGCAGCAGCTACAGCAGTGCGCTGGCTGAGTTTCCGTAGCTGCCTGGCATGCCACTGAAGGTTTATGTAACAGCGCACGCCGTCTCTCGCGCGCGCACACACACACACACACACACACACATACACACACACACTGTAAAAACCCCAGCGATGGATTACGCGTGCGTTCCCCTCACGCTCCCTCTCAAGCCGTTGCATTCTGCTCGGTGAAGTAGCATCTCAACGACGCTCTGGTGAAGCAGTGTAAACAGCCGTGTGTGGAGACAGTCAGCCCTGTCAAAGCCAAGGTCCTGCTGCTCTGTTTCTCCAAACAGGCTTGACTGCATCTGACAGTGTTAGCGAAGGGATGCACGAAACATAAGGCCTTAATTTACACAGCCTCCTTGCGCCACAGCGGAGTGATGGAAACCGTAAGAAATGAGTCAGAGCTAAAGTCTCATCCTTGAGCATATCGCTAACAGGATCATACGGACGTCGGGTGCTTTGAAGGGCAAATTAACGTCGGAAACTGACCTCTAAACCAGTGCTTTCTTGGCTGAGGAGATGAATAGCCAATGGTAAGCCTGCTACATATTGATAAGAACAGGCGTGTGGGGTACCCTGCAGTGAGGAGCGAGGAGACGTGACCTTGTGGGCTTCAGGAAAGCTAGGTGGAAATATTACGACTCAGATCTGCTCTATTGTATTCCATTTGAATTCTGTTTGGGGGTCACTGAGCAGCTAAACGCTATGGATTCATTTTGCTTCGGCACTAGTTCCCCGCCGCTAATGATAACATTTATCCACGGGGCAAAACAATATTGAACTATCTACATTGCTTAGGGAGAGGGAACCCCAGCACAAATGAGCTCTGAGGCTCCCAAAAGTGTGTGTGTACATTATGTGCAGCGCGCGTGTACTCGCGTTTTCCCCTTGAGTCTCTGGAAGCAGCAGCGGGGAGAAAGCTTCGGGGACGGGTAGGTTCGGAAGCGGGACCGGAGGCACACGTGACGGGTGACGGGTGGCGGCGGCGGTCAAGCGCGGGCCTTGCGGGACGATCCCTCATACGGGTCGTCTTGCTGCAGCAGGTCTGCAGCTCGTCAGCTTTCCTTGTCAGGTGTGATTCATTACAGCTGGCGTAACCAGAGAGGGCTCTGGGTCTTTATTATATTATGTGATACACGATAGGATCAATGGAACAGAAACATGAAAGTTACAACATGGTACTTAAGATATTAGTCATATCAAGCCCCATTATTATACCATTTCTGCCTGACCTGTTTTCAGCAACAGCCATGAAATGTATTTACAATTACAAGTGCTCGTCTGGATAGCGGTTTTCAGAGTCAGCCCACCGGTGGTGCAGACGCATCAGTCGGGACTGAAATATTAAGGATTTCTACTTAAATCACGTAATGTAGTGTGAAGGGTTTCTTGTCTTTGTGTCATTGTGGAATGGGGACATTTGCATTTCGCTTGAAGGTAAACGCTTCCCTCACTTTGCAAACACACAAAAAAGATCTTGACTCAAAGTCCACTTCCACGCTTTCTCCAGAGCTTTCAACCGACTTAAGTCAATTGAATACATCCGGACATAAACCCTTTGGCTCTGCTCAGAAGTGACATTCACATTTTACAGAAATTTAATTAATGATACGATAAAAAAACTCATCCAATCAGCGGAAAGTTATTACCAGCAAACGACTGAAAGAATGTGTAGAAACTCAGTGATGCTGTGATGTGTGGGGAGATGTCCTCAAAATACCAGAGAAACAAAGATCTCAAAATTACATACTATTGTCTCAGATCAGTTTCACTTTCTTTTTAAAGGCTTACATTCACCAATTTATAAAAAATGACATAGTGATCCAGTTACATGCTGCTCCCAAACTGCTGCAGAGTCTGCAGATAGCAAAGAATCCTGACCCTCGTCACTGGAAGCCTTTAAGCTGCGAGATGTGAACTGCTGTCTGAAGAACGGGCTGCACGGGCTGCGCAGCTGAACGCCAATCTGGGTGGAACGCCGCTGTTACCTAACTCTGAAGTTATTTTCAGACCAAAACCCGAGCCGGTCGTCGCTCGTCGCCCGTGAGCTTCTCATCTGAGGTTTTTTGGGTTGAATCGCCGCTTTGTGCTGCTCCCCGGCGTTCGTATTCATCTGTTTTACGGTCTGGCGGTCGCTGTTCTGTTGGGGCAAAATGGCCTTCATTAAAGTGTGCCCAGCGAAGTGCGCTCTCTCCTTCTTCTCTCGTTTATCTGTTCTCTTGTTCCTTCCTCCTTTTTTTTCTGGCTTCCCCTGTCCAAGTCCTTGGATCGCAATCGGTGCCGGCTTGCAGGCCGAATTACGAAAGCTTTAATGTTCCGTTAAACAGTGGCGTGTTTGGGGCTGCCTGCGTGCGCGGATGTCGGGTGCTGGCGCGAGGTCGTCGTCTGTTTGACAGGGTAGGCCTCGCCGTACGCTCACCGACGCACATGGCCTTTGTTCAGCCAGCTGTAGCTGTCGGCCTGGCTCTGCCCTGAGTGGACAGAAGCGGCCTGGCAGTCGGCCTGTCCTTTGATGCTCCAAGCAGCCATAATGGCAAATGGGAGCCAAATCAGGGGAGGATCAGGACTTAATGGAAATGTTAACAGCCTAAAATCCACAGCCAGTCCTGACTGCGTCACTTCGGCTGTTAAACGGCAATTGTGTGCCATCTAGCGAAGGTTTGGTTTTTCACCCCTGACAGCAGCCGTCTGTTTCCATGTGTTTTCCATCTATTGCTGTGGCATCTGACAAAGCTTTTACATGTGACAGAGACAGGAGTGACGAGGCAATGAAACTCAGATGGAGGAATTTCACAGGCTCATCACCCTGCCCCACTTTCTTTCTTTCTTTCTTTCTTCGTTCTTCTGTCTGTTTTTACATAACAAAGTGTTTCATAACTTGCCAGATTGTCGAAGAGCCGCAGTGGCTTTCTCTCCCCCTCCCTCCCCCTCTCCTTTCCCTTAAACATTTCTCCCACATCGCTTCCTTGACACCTTTCCTCCTCCTTCCTTCCCCGCGTCGTCAACGTGTCGACCACGCGTGTCCTCCAGTTCCTCCAGGCCCAGGCAGGTGAGCCGACGTGGGGCCATACGGGGGGGCAGGAGGCCACATCGTGTCACCAGCCCCACTGTCCCTGGTGGGGGGGGTTCTTCCTTTAATTAGTTATTCCAGAGGAGAAAGGCAGATCGGAAGCTCCGATCACACGCCGTCACACTCCCTCTAACACTTCCTCTCTCATTGACAGCTGTTTAGTTGGCTCTTCCATCTATTTCTTCCCTGTATTTTCATTTTTCTTTCTCTTCTATTTACTTCTTGACATCCTTTCAGCCCTCCATCTGTTCTATCTGTTAACTTCCCACTGCAGTCTGGTGGTCTGCTACTGCAGCAGAATGTACAGGGGTGGGACCTGATTGCAGAGGGGTAGCTTTGCAACTCAGACTGACTCTCACCGTCTAGCCTTGCCCTCCTCTTCTTTCTCTCCCTTCCTAGGAGAGTCAAGGCCGTGAATACTAATGGGAAAGTATTCACGGCCTTGACTCCCCCCCCACCCCGTCATGACTCTCGACAGTTTGTGCATGCCGGGGCAGTTAGTCTTAGCAGAGGCTGGGGCAGCGTCCTCGTCTTTTTCTGCGTATGATGAGCCTGTCTGCTATGCCAAGGACACAGTGTAGAGCTTGTGCTGCCTAAATGTACACGTGTCTCTGATTGCCTCATGCCTCCGATTTTTTTTCCCCGACTACTTTGAAATTTCTGGCTTTTTTTTCTTGACTTTAAAGCTGCGATCATCAGTATTTTTTATATCCATAATTGATTAAATGATGACTGACTCTGCAGTCCTCCTTAGCTTTACAGAGGTTTTCAGGGTCTTAAAATTCATTTCTTCACTTTTACATCCCACAACTGCACTGTTTTCCTCTCACCACTCCAGTCATCATTTTTAGACATGACAGGCAGTGAAAAAGCTTAAACCCCCACTGCACTCGACCTGTCCAGCACTAAACAGCAGACAAAGAAACCACTAAAGAAACGCAAAGAGAATGAGAACATGAGAATATCACAGTTTGAGTTTCTACTGCCCTCATGTGGCCAAGAAAGATCATTTCATGCAGATTTAAGATGCACGACAGTCGAAATTCCAGGAATCAGTCGAGCCAAACACAATGTTAGATGTGTAATTGGATGATCAGGTATCATGAACAACACTGAAACCTTTTAGGGCCCTGCATATCAAACCCGACTTCCCTCTGAAATACTGCAGTTCCTCAGCTACTTCTCTTTCATTAAGTCCCGCAAATGTCAGCACAAGCAAGTTCTGTTGACATTTACTGGCAGATGAAATATTAACATGAGGCAGGCACTTCATTTCCATTGACTTAACAAATTCATGCTCGCAGCCTTCAGCGAACATGAACAAACACTGCAGGTCACAAGAAGTTCAGGAGCGTCTCGTGCTCTTCTTCAGTGATTGCTTTGCTTCTGTCTTACATAAAGATATTGAATTTATTTTGCATTTCCATCTAAGTGATTTTCTGAGATCAGCAACAGAGTGAACTACAAGATGCTCCCCTCCAATAATAACACAAAGCACAATCTCTCTTCCAGTTTGCTCCATTTCCTTGATGGAGGCAGATACTGCAACACTGGCTCTCTGCTGTTTACATGAGTCCTCGGAGAGCGGCCTCGCTCGGTTTAGATTACCCATAGGCTCTAAGAGTTTTGACCGGAGAGGTCAAGTGGAAGGTCGTATCTAATGAATCGCTCGGCTCCTCGCGGCGACCCACGGGGTCCGTCGTCTACAGTGGATGACGAGCCGAGCCGAGCGGTCATCCGTGGAGTTCCCGCATTAACCTCTGACCTACTGTACATGCAGCCCTGGGATGCATGCAGTGCAGCTATAGCACTGAGAGCAAAGCCGATCCGTAGCATTTACTAAGTTTTGTACTGTTGACTTGGACCGTACATTTTGGCGACATTGGGCAGAGCAGATAAAGGACTATGAGTCCTACATGAGTAAAGGACAAAAAAATGTTTTATCTTTTTTCCTGCCACATCTCTGACAATTGTTTGGACCCGATGTTCATTTGTCAGTTCTCCGGCTGGGAGAGCGGCTCGTTTGCTCTGAGAAAAGAACGATGTGCTGTGAGTCGGTGACCCTGTCCTCTTCAGTCCTGGTGTTGGATTGTAGAATCACACCAAGAGGAAAATGTCCTGTCACAGGAGTAAGCGCCTGTACAGCCTGGCTAGCAGCTCTAAGGAACTGTGGTGCCTTGAGCTAAAAGCTAATGTCAGCATGCTAACGTTCGCTAGTTAGCATTTAACACAAAGTCACTTTGTTGTTTGTCTTGAAGCACTGGACAAATCTATATTTAGACCTGCTAATGATGCTCGAGGAAATGAAGCTGTGAACAAATGATTACAGTTCATCCACATTAAATTTGATGAGTTCAGTTAAATTTGATAGGAACAGCTCAACCAGTCGGCTGCTGCGTGTCACCGACCCGACCTTCCTGTGCAGGGGCCTCAGGGAAAAGACAACTTCCCTTCAGGGATCAATAAAGACGACAATGTAATTATTGTTGCCCACTTAAGAATTTCATACGACTCTTGTAGGAAAGGCTGCGGGCTGTAGACGGTTTGAAGGGACAGAGCTAATTATAAGACAAATCTGCAGGGCGTTTTTAAGCCGCCTGACAGTATGGATAATTATGGGAACATTCACAAACAGTGGATGAAAACGGGGAATCAAAGTTCTATTAATTACTGAAGGTAATGAGTGCCCATTGATTTTAAATGCAGATGCCTATTTGTTATTATGTTCCCCAATAACACCATCTGTTTTCATTAATCTGATGCTTTATTGCAATCTACTGCTCGCTCAGTGGGCTTTATGTGTAAAACCTGATCTGCATCACTTTATCACACCAGGAATCTCAAGCTCTGATTCCCAGTAAGTGAATACTCATATTCCCTTGGGTGCTGAGAATCAAACTTACAGGATTTTCTGACCTGAAACTGCCAGTGAAGAACTATAATGGAAATTCTAGAAATCAAGAAAGTAATATGTTTCCTATGTATTCTTTTGTTTATGTCATTTTTATTATGATCAGATTTCAAAACAAGCCAACAATGAAAGACATTGACAAGGCGGTGTTTTTGGACCAGAAAGTGCAGGAGACCGGAGACACACAGTTTGAATTTTTATTGGTTTCCAGCAAGGAAAACAGCGCAGGGGAAAACCCTGAAGAGTCACACATGGGGTGTAGCTGGTGCAACTCTTCCGGGAGGTTGGCGTAGACGTAGTCGTGGTCGAGGACGTAGCTGAGGTCGGAATCGTGGTCAGGGACGTAGTGATGGTCGAAATTGCGGTCAGGAACGTGGTCATGGGCAAAGAACGCTGGATGTCACAAGGCAATCATCTGGCACTGAGTGACTGGAGAGCTGGGCTTTTGTAGGGAGGTGTGCTGATTTGCAGATGAGTGTCAGGTGTGTCTCATCTGCCTGTCGGGGAAACCAGCCACGCCTCCTGTCAACACCTGAGAGCAAGGGAGAAGAGAGGGAGAGGCAACCCGGAAAGCCACGCCCATCCAAAACTTATGTTTTCATCTTTTCCTTTCTCATTCCAGTTCTTTCCTTACGGCGACGCATCAAAGTTTGCCCAGCATGCCTTCAGGACCTTCGACAAGAACAGCGATGGCACCATCGACTTCAGAGAGTTCATCTGTGCACTGTCAATCACATCACGAGGCAGCACCAGAAACTCAACTGGGCCTTCAACATGTACGACCTGGACGGAGACGGCAAGATCACACGAGTGGAGATGCTGGAGATCATCGAGGTAACAGAACAAAATACGTATTGTGCTGATTTCTCACATTACATCTTCCTAAAGGAGATAAATTTGATTTTTGTTTTTAAATACTTTCTCAGTCAGTGTTCACTTCCAGTTAAAAAGTTCCAAAGTTCCAGTTATGTCAATATTTCTATTTTGAAATGGTGGTTGACATTAATATTGTTTTAAGGCTCCTCTGCTGTGTTAGGTGGCTGCAGTTGGTAAGGACATGAGACATTGCCACATGCCTTGTTTGCTTCACAGCCTGCTGATTCACAATGATGCAGCACTTTTCATTGTTTGTTACCTTAGTTAAAGGTTCCACAGCAGACGGCCGACCCTGCAGGACCCGACAAGACGCTAATTATTCATAAACAAGTAACAACAGGCAAAATGTGCATGTTTACAGAAGCCTCATACAGAATGCGGGCTCATCCACGTTCCCTTATTCGATTGTTCCTTTACACCTTGATACTCTTGTGATCTGGAAAATGGGTCAGACAGATTTTCATATTTATGATGTGCTATTTCCCAGTCGTATGGGTACATAGTACATAGGTACATAATATACAGAGAGATTTTTTTCTTGTTTAGCAATAAGATGCGCTTGTCTACAAACTTCATTTCTATTCATTCACATATTGTGCTGACATCACTTTGCATTTAGTAGAGAGTATATATTGATGCAAGATATATTAACATAAGCTTCTTTCCAGTTAGTAATAAATAATGGTTTTACAGACAGGGTATCCATACATTTGGATTAATATAACTGATCAAACTGGTTGGACAAATCTGTAAACAGTATGAATACAGAATAAAGTGTCTCCCTTCTTACAAACCTGCTGTCTTCTTTCTCCCCTCCCCCCGGCAGGCCATCTACAAGATGGTGGGCACAGTGATCATGATGAAAATGAACGAGGACGGCCTGACGCCCGAGCAGAGGGTGGACAAGATCTTCTCCAAGATGGATAAGAACAACGACGACCAGATCACGCTGGAGGAGTTCAAGGAGGCGGCCAAGAGCGACCCGTCCATCGTATTACTGCTGCAGTGTGACCTCCAGAAATAGGGTGGAGGGCGAGCGCAGCGCTCCACCAGCCGCCACGGACTGCACAGAAAGAATTTCATGTTCCATTCAGTTTGCAGCTATTTCCACTGAAAAAAAATATATGCTTGGACTACCTTTCAATGGATCTGCTTCTTGTGTTTGAAACACTCGTGTGCATGAGAATGTTATTTGCTATAAAAAATGATCTACACACAACATACAAGAGTGTGCAGGTGCAAGAGCGCGGGCTGCACACTTACACCACAGACAGATACACTAACAGTACACACACGCACACACAACCTGTCACTACATACTAACACCTCGCACAAATAATATATATATATATAGATATATAAATATGAATATATATTTAAATTATTTAAAGATCAACTGCCAAAATGTGAAGTGTGCAAAGTATTTTCCATACAGTTTCATTCTACTGGAGCTTGCGCATCAGTGATGTGCTGCGTTGAATTTGCCGCTACTCTATTTATTGTTCCGAGTTTACTGACGCTAGCTGTATGTGTTTCATGATACCGAGTAATGTCAACCGAACCAAATTTCTATGATAATGTATCTGCCTCCGATTAGACACTCGACCTATCCTAATCCAATATTAGCTCGAGAAGAGATGGATTAGCGTTTGTCCAACTTTTCCTTTCCAAAACATGCTTGTACCGTCGGTTTAAAAAAAGAGAGAGTAAATGTAGTTAATTTGCATGCCTTTAGGTTCTGCCTTAAAATGCTCCTGGTTTTGCATCCTGTAATCGAAGACAGAAAGCCTTATCGAAGCAGTGTGGCGACACTGGGGCGAAACCGTGAGAAAAGATTTTTACCGAAAAAAAACAACTCCTTGGTCCTTCTAGAAGTATCGTCGTCATTTTTGTGATCTGTCGAGACCTTTTCCTTTGACTGCTTTAACTGTGGGAGCATGTTTCCTTGTAAATTAGCCGTAGTATGTTGCTAAGAACTAAGTCCCCGCCCCTGCATTTTAAACACACTTATCTCATTACAAATTCAGAGATGCGGAATGTGGAGGAATCCATCATTTTTTTTTAAAAACATCTGAGATTTTTTTTTTTTTTAAAGAGCTAAATTGATACATGAAGCAAATGGACAGGAGACACCGGAGATCACACATTTAAATCAGGATTCCCTTGAGAAAGAATGAAGCCTCTCAAAGCTGCAGTTAAATTCCATTGGAAAGAAGAAAAAGTAGAAATCTATCATTGGAGAGTATTGTTATCAGACTTAATTACAGCCTGTGTGTCACCATCACATCCACTCTTTTCCAATTAGCCCGCAGGTTGCATATCAACATGATGAACCCAGAGGAGTTTTTTTAAGACTCTTTAAATGTTGAAGCAGAGCAGAAAAAGGTCCAATGCAGCATTTTAACTTTCTCATTTGTGTTTTTCAGTGGAAGTAAATGAGTGCTAAAGTTAGTGTGAGGAGCAGTGAATGGCGTTTCATTATACACTGTAACTACTAGAGGACAGCCCTTACTGCAAAGCCATGTGTTTGGTAGTTTGAAGAATTCGCCCTCCCCCGACCCTCTTCAAAGTATTTCTCTCTGTCAGTCAGTCTTTTTGTACTTTTTTACTCCCTTCTCTCACACATTGTACACATGCTGTTGTATACTTAAACGTAGAGAAGTTTGGCGAAGCGTGGTACCTCCTAGAAATGATCCGGAAACAACCTCTCAGCTCACACTCGACTTTAAATACGTTTACCTGCCTGAAAGCAGCACACACTTTGCAGACCTGCATAAAGCTACCAGTGTTTTAAGAGCTAAACTGGGCTAAAGGAGACGGGATATGTCATAATAGACCCTATTGCAATAAAGAACTAGCATCCCAGTCCATCGTCATCTCTCAGCAGTGTGGCTTGTCGCTGTTGAGTTTGTAATCTGAACTTCTTTACATGAACATCTTTGGCCAGACAATGTTTTTAATTACAACCCTGTTATTGCTATCAAGATACCAAATGTAAGCGAAGGCAACCGTGTACAAGGATTCTTTTGTAGCATGTATTGTGTCCCTGACGACATGGCTGCACTACTCCCTGTGTTGTGATTTAATCTAATAAAAGGAACTCTATGGGCTCTCGTCTGGTCTGATAACTCAACACTACTTCTTCTCAAGATTAGAGCTGCAAAGAGTCTGCCAATTGTTTCCTGGATGGATCTATTAATTGGACTATAAAATGTCTGAAAATGATGAAACGTCAACCACAAGTTCCTGAAGCCCAAAGTGGCATCTTCAGAAACCTGCCAAAGCCTCATGGATATTCACTTTTGCTGTAACATAAGATCAAAAAGCAGCCAAATCCTCACAACTAGTAAAATGTTAAAAATCTTGGTTCATTTTCAATCCAACCACTAGAGGTCACTGCTGAGACAAATTGTTTTTATTTCTAACAACACTTCCACTGCATTACATCCATAGCACACAAGGGAGGAGACCAGAGCTTTTAGAAAAGAAACATTTATTTTACAGAAACCTTACACTTTACAAAGTTGTGACTGATCAACATAAACTCACATCTGCAGGCTGTGGTTAACTTTAAATTAAGTTTGGAGAAATATTAAACTAAAAAAGGCATTTTTAAAAAATCTGCTCTGACAGATTATAACAGGATAGCTGGGGGAAGACTTTGACCAGCCATCAATCTAAATCCTAATAAAATGTGTTTGTTACTGACTTTGTCCCATCTGTCATTCACTTTGACAGGAACATAACATGAAGTCCTCGTCCCACAAATCAAACTGACAAGTGAATTGTCTGTGTTTCTTTGTGACTAGAACAAAACCACTCAATGTCCTGACACAACATGTGAAATTTGTACAGCGTGAAAAAGAAAAACAAAGAAAATCTGGATTGGGGAGTTGGGGACAGAGGGTTCTCCGTAGAATGCTACTTTGGAGGGTCTGTGTTGATACCATATTTCTCTTTTAGAAGCTTCAGCTGCTCCTCTTTCTTCTTTGTGTCCATCTTCTGGAAAGCCTGCACAGAGAGGTGACAAAAGAGAAAAAAAACTCAGTTAAAATTTCAATGATTGCATGAGGGCATTTTGTTCATAATTTATAAATATTACAATTGTAAAATGTCATTTTTGTCTGACTAAACCATAACCCAGTGCATTCTTTGACCTGGTCAAATCATACATACTCTGTTTGCATTGTAGTAGAGAACCACCAGGTAACGGTTGCAGACGTTGAAGCCTGACAGGTGATCACAGGCGTTTTTGGCATCAAAGATGTCTTCATACACTACATAGGCTGTTCCTCTTGTTTCAGGTGTGTTCCCTCTGAGGAAAAACACAAAGCACACAGGAAGTCCATAACAATCAGTGTCCTTCAACTGAATATGACAGAAAAGACATTTTCATGGAACAAAAATATAAAAATATTCAGACTTTTGTTTCCCCTTTGTGCAACTGCAAGGGCTGTGGCCTCGCACCATCACAGCTCCATTACATGGAGTCTTTGCAGTCCAAGTGTGTCATTTGGCCAATTCTGGACTCAAGAAAAAACCCAGACATCCGCAGGGTATAAGACTTACGTTCTGATTTGACGTATTGGCCCATATTTCCCAAAGATATCATACATTTCTTCAGCTGTGATCTTGTAAGGAAGGTTCCTGACGTACAGGATTCTGTTCACCTCTGGAGGTAATCGTATCTGCAGGAGGACAGAGAGAGTATGCATATTTTATTAAGATAAAGAAATAAGCTAATCCGGAGAGACGTGAGTGGCATTTACATTACTTGTTATAACAATTCCACATAGGCTAGATCACCTCCCCTGGAAGTACTGCAGTGAAGCGACAACAAGCTAAAAGTATCAGCTTGAGACACTGATATTTACATTTGCGTTATAAGTCACCCAAGCTGAGTAGTACTCCCTGTTAGTTGTATGACTCAATGAAAGCAATTTCGTTAAAATAAAAGTCAGCTACATATACGTGATGTGATTGTTTTCATTTCGTTAGCGTGCTAACTAGCTGATCGGGTGCTAACGCTAGCTCCTAGCCGAACCACGGTGATTCCACTGGTTTTAATCATCACAGAATAGACCATCCGCCTCGCTCAAACTTACATTAGCGCGTTTCGCTGCTTGCATAGCCATGATGAAATACTTTATGTGTCAATAAGACCGCTGAACAACGAGCACGCAGTATCCTCGCTCGCTTATCTCCCAACGTCAAAATGGCAGCGGTCGATGGCTGTTGACGTACTTCCGACTAGGCCGCCGGAAGCTAAATACGGCGCAATACTGCCCCCAGAGTGTGACTGCAAACTTACAGAGGAGACGAAAACCGCACTGAACTCACTTTTCAAAGCAACAAGTTGAAGTCAGTTATATCAAACTCAAATCAGTCTGTGCTCAAATTGAAATGCAATGAGACAACATGTTCTGTGGTAATATTAAATAATGCTGCTGCTCCTCTTCAGAAAGCATGCTTGATTAAAATGATTATGCACACTGAACTCTAACTGATGTTTATATGCAATGTCATGGCTGTAAAGAAGAAGGTGCTGGTGAAATAACTTCTGAAGCAACACTTTCCCCATCATCCCTGCAAAAGAGTTTCTTTGATACAAAATACACTTGAGCAATTTGTTAGACATTCATTCATATCAACACATGCAAGAGTTACATTGATAAGAGGAAGTTATTTTAAGGTACTCACAAATTATTCCAAGTCATAGGACTTGTTTTTCTGTTCTCTGAAGAAAACTCTGTGCATGCATATTCATGTAGAAACACAGTGCTTATCATCCATTTGTGACTCATAGGATGTATTTTGATATGCATGTCAGTTATGTCCTCCAGATGTGAATCAAAATTTAGATGTATATAATGCAACTGACTATACTGTGTATTTGCTATTCTGAATGAATTTTTCATCTTGTGTGAGTGTGTCCTCAGTCCAAAGCAGCACAGTCTTCCAGGATCAATAGTAATCAGATGCAGTGTAAAAGAAGGTAATCTATCACCTATTAGATATGGTATTAAACTGCTTCATTCTCATAGTAATAAATATGGACTGAGATTTTAAACAGCATGCAGTGATCTGCGATCATCAGGGTCAGAGCCAGGCTTTCAGTGATTGTTGATACAAAAACATTTCATCAGAAATTTTCACATACTAAACAGGCCATGGATACTTAAAGATACTGTTGTTTCTCTTTCTTTAAAAAATTAAGGCTCCCTGTCTTTTTTTGCAAACCATCATCGAGTGGAATGACGAGGCTGTCAGAAATAAATAAGGTAAAATTAAGTTTAATTAATGAGTCGACTTGGACAGCGTACAACAAGGTAAGTTCCGGGTCGAGGTCGGGGGAAAAAAGCGGAAAACTGCTATGGCACGCGCGTGGTTTGGGCTAATTAATGTTAGCCACTAACCAACCGCAACTAACATCGCTTTGTTGTTTGATTTGTTTTCCTTTTATAAGGCGACGCCACAATATTTTCGGAATCAGTAAAAACGGCTTGTCTGGCATATCAGTGTGGAGCTGTCGAACAAAACACTGGAACGGGATTGACACTGGCTCGCTAATTCTGAAAGGTTTAGGCGGTCGGAACAGAGTTAGCGGCGCCGCAGCTGTGTGCTAATTTGGTAAACTTGGATTTAACACCATCACCGTATAAGAAGACTCCGCGGGATCGACGGGGATAAAGAAAAGGTTGAGGTACCGTGCGATAAATCCTCTCTAGTTACCGATAAACATGCTTAAACTGTAATGTAGCACCTGCAGCCTGCCGTTTCATTATTGGATCCAAATTGGTGCGCGGCGGAAAGAAGCTAACGTTAACGGCGGTTGGTAATTTGCATGTGAATGTAAAGTAACGCACAAAATCCTCTTGTGGTGAAGTAAGTGCTAAGAAACGCTGCAGTTGGAAGATAATTTTCCTCGAAAATCAGTTAGATGAAATAACCTTGCTTATGATGAAGTAAGTAAATTAAATAGAATTGTAAGCCTAACGCTACCGTGGAGATAAACAAGTAGCAGTTGGCTTTAATGCCAAGATGTGTAGCATGCTAGCAACATGAGTTGTAGTGAAGAGGTTTCATCAGCTAAACCTGTGAAATGCATAGAGTTGCATCTGGCCATTCCAGACTGAGGATCTTATTACACCCATTGTAACTCATTTTAGTCACTTAAGTCCCTTCATAGTATTTCAATAATGTCATTTTGTGTTATTACACAAGGCTGAAAAAGTTTGCTTATTGGCCTAGATGGTGACATTTTTTTGTGCTGTGGTCATCCAGGTAATTTAGAAGAAGAGAGGTCTGAGTTTGACATTGATAGCTCAGACTATATGCGCGATGTCACCACACAACAGGCTGCTGAACAACCACACTGCGGTGACAACAAAATAGTGACTGTGGTTTACACAACAGTTCTAACACATTTGTGTTGCAGTTTCAGTGTTCAATGAGGAACACAGTGCAACATGTGTTTAAATGTGCTTGCGAGATATCGGTCACTTGAAAAAAAACTAAACTGTTGGCATTGTTAAGTGATTAAAACAAAGTGAGGGTTTTATTATTGTTTTATAGCGAGTTCTGATGAATTTATAAGCAAGATTTTTCAATTTGTGGCTTAGGCTGTGTAACATAAGTAATGTTTTTCTGGAGACCAGAGATAAATTGGAATGGAGTCTTGTTTTAATGTGTGTGGGTTTTTTTGTGTGTTGTGTACTGTTTTCCAGAGAACACCCAGTGCTGATGCGGCAGTGTTTGTGAGAGATGCCACAATGTCTTCAATCCAAGGACTTCCTGCACGAGGATCAGACGTAACAATTCTCATAACAAGGGTCCACCTGCATCCCCTTTGCGTGCTTGTGGAGTTTTGGGGAAAATTTAGCCAGGAGAAGACAGTGGATTATCAGTGCCTGGCTGAAGACATTCAGTCTCCTGGGAACAGGTTTGAGCAGTTTGAAGGAAGTCCCGGTGACCAGTGCCTGGTTCAGATAGATGGTACTTGGTTCAGGTCCCGCATAGTCTCTAGGAATGGCTCGAAATACAATGTGTTTCTCATTGACAAAGGGATGACGTGTAGCGCCACCACGAGTAAGCTGGCATGGGGTAAGAAAGAGCACTTCCACGCACCACCCGAAGTGGAATTTTGTGTGCTAGCTAATGTATTACCACTCTCGTCTGAGAGAAGATGGTCTCCGGTGGCTCTTGAATTTCTGAGGTCTCTCCCTGGGAAATCTGTGAAGGCACATGTGCAAGATGTGCTGGTGCCCCACAGAACATTTCTCCTGCGCATCCCCTGCATATCCACACAAATGTATGAGATGGGACTTGCCAAGAAGCTGCCTCCGGATTTGTTCCAGGACTTTGTAGTCATGTCACTGCAATTCCAGAGTGCACCACAAGTGTCGCCAGAGATTCCACAGATCTCCATGGGAGCAGGTGAGCGACTGCACAAGCAAGAGCACTTCTTGGTCCCAGAGCTGTCAGCAGGAACTATTGAGACCGTCACAGTTACAGAAGTGACAAATCCACAGCGGATTTTTTGCCAGTTGAAGGTCTTCTCTCAAGAGCTAAAGAAACTCTCGGATCAAATCACACAGTGCTGCGAAGGCAGAATGACCAACTGCGTCGTCGGCCCAGAAATGATTGGGTATCCATGTGCAGCAAGAGCGAGTGACGGCAGATGGTACCGCTCTGTCCTACAACAGGTGTTCCCAGCCAACAGAGTGGTGGAAGTGTTGCATGTCGACTATGGAACTAAACAGTTTGTTCAGTTTGATAACGTAAGACCGCTGGCTGCAGAGTTCTTCCGGATGCCCGTTGTGACTTACATCTGTTGCCTCCATGGAGTCAGCGACAAAGGGCTTGGGTGGTCGACCAGCCAGACTGACTTCCTCAAGGACCTTCTTCTGTGCAAGACCGTGGTCGCCAAATTTGAGTACCAGAGCATGTCTGAGGGTGTTCACTATGTCACGCTCTATGGGGATGGAAACACAAACATTAACAGCTTGTTTGGTTCCAAGGTGAGCTGTATACTGGAGTGTGAGAAAATGCTTGGAGAGTTTGCCATCTGGAGCCCTGCGCACAGCTGCCAGCTTCCAGACCAGCAAGATGGAAATCAAAGAAAGACTGTGACTCCTGAGAAGACCGCAGAGGAAAAAGAGGGGAAAGGAGCAGCAGAGAAGTTTCTGGCAGAGGACCTCCCCCTGAACTCCTCACATGTTGCAGTTGTTCACCATATATCCAACCCATCAGAATTTTGGATCCAAACTCTAAACTATGCAAATGAGTTGGATGAACTACTGGACAGTATGTATCACTTGTACAAAGATTCCGAGAACAAAGATGTGGTTAGAAATCCAACTGTCGGGCTCTACTGTGCGGCCAAGGCAGAAGACGGTGACTTCTATAGAGCAACTGTGACTGGAGTTGGTGAGACGCAAATCAAGGTGTTCTTTGTTGATTATGGAAACACTGAAGTAGTTGACAGGATCAACATCAGGACGCTTCCCGACAAGTTCAAGAAGCTGCCGAGGCTTGCACTGAAATGCACCCTGGCTGGTGTCAGACCCAAAGATGGGCGATGGAGCACAAGTGCCTCTGAGTTTTTCATCCAAGCTGTCACAGATAAAGTACTAAATGTACACGTGACAGCGAAATACGAAGATGGCTATGTCGTCCGACTTACAGATCACAAAGCTCAGGGAGAAAGAGACCTCGGTACACTGATGTGTATTTCTCAACTCGCCGAAAGAGCTGAGACACAGAGACGACCTAAAGCCATTCTACCTGCCACCCAACATCCAGATGACAGACTCCCAGGTGTCTCCATCAACAGTGACATGTCTCTCCAGACCCAAACAGCTGCTGTCCCTGCCAACAGTGAAAGAAGAATTTGTACGTTCAAGGAATACATGTTTCCCATAGGGAGTATCCTTGACATCTCTGTGTCCTACATCAAAAGCCCAAATGACTTCTGGTGCCAGCTGATACCCAATGCAGGGCACTTGAAATTGCTCATGCACGACATCCAGGCTCATTACGCAGGCAGTGAGTTTCAGCCTCTCATAGAAACGGCTTGCGTCGCTCGCCACCCTGACAATGGAATGTGGTACAGGGCCCTTGTAATTCACAAACATGAAACGCCTCACATGGACGTGTTGTTCGTTGATTACGGCCAGACAGAAACGGTGTCCCTCTATGACCTGAGGAGGATACACCCGGAGTTCCTCACTCTGCACGGTCAGGCTTTTCGATGCAGTCTGCTGAACCCCGTCGACCCCACGTCTGCCGTAAACGAGTGGAGCGACGAAGCGGTCGCAAGATTCCACAACTTCGTGGACACCGCAGCATCCAACTTTGTGATTTTGAAATGCACCATATATGCCGTCATGTACAGCGAGCAGAAGATTGTTTTCAACATTGTGGATCTGGAAACTCCCTTCGAGAGCATCTGCACCAGCATGGTCAATCACGTCAAAGCTGCACCTTCCAAGAAAGCCTCTGGCGCGTCATTCCGCCTGGACACATACTACTACTCAATGCACAACGTCAAAGCTGGGACAGAGGAGCAGGTCACAGTCACGTGCGTGAACAACGTCGGTCACTTCTACTGCCAGCTCAAGAGGAACGCTGATGTGATGAAAGATCTCAAGATCAAAGTGAACAGCCTCTGCCACCAGCTGGAGAATTTAAAGCTCCCTGCAGTCTTTGGAACTTTGTGCTTCGCCAAGTACACTGATGGCCACTGGTACAGGGGACAGATGAAGGCCATAAAGCCAGCAATCCTGGTTCACTTTGTGGATTATGGCGACACCATTGAGGTGGACAAATCTGACTTGCTTCAGGTGCCCAGAGAGGCTAATGACATCATGTCTGTGCCTGTGCAAGCACTCGTGTGCGGTCTCTCTGACGTCCCCGCCAATGTTCCCAGAGAGGTGAACAGCTGGTTTGAAACCAGTGCGACAGAATCAAACTTTCGGGCACTGGTAGTGGCCAGAGAAACTGATGGGAAACTGCTAGTTGAGCTGTATCACGGAAACACCCAGATTAATTCCAAGATCAAGAAGATGTTTCAGATTGAGATGCACACAGAAGAGCAGGTTGTCTGTCAGTGCAGGAAAGCATTGGATGCCTCAGCCAAAGATGTGCAAAGGTCTCCAAAAGATTTCCCAAATCAGCCTGCAGAAATGGCAGATCACACACAAGCTATCAAGAAAAGCAGCTTCCCTGCCCCAAAACCAGCACATCAAGTGAGAGGTGAGGCAAAACCCACTCGTGTGAATCTGTACTCTGCGCCAAAGCCTTCGCTCCAGGTCGGTGACAAAAAGGCCAAATGTGTTCCATTACAGCTGTACAGACCTCCTCACCAGAGACAGTCATGTGAAAGGACACAAAGTGACATGGGAACTGGTTCTGAGCCTGCAGGTGCCCACGTCAAACCAGAAAAAGAGAATCTGTCCGTAGACACAGAACAGCTCAGCCAGCCCAAATCCCCCTGTGCAGAATCTCAGAAGGAAAGCAATGTCGAAAACCTCCCGAAGCTCACAGACCTGCCCTCCAGATCCATCACGTCCGGGGTGGAAGAGGATGTTTACATCTCGCACTGCAACAGCCCCTTGAGCTTTTACGTTCAGCTTGCTAGAGAGGAGGATGAAATATTCTCCGTGACTGCAAAGCTCAGTCACCCCAAATCAACCCCGACAGTCGACGCCATCAGAGCTGTGCGACCAGGCGACCTGGTTCACGCAGAGTTTGCCGATGATTGCTCGTGCTACCGAGCGGTTGTAAGACAAATCCAGGACGACGCGATGGCTCTCGTTGAATTTGTGGACTTTGGAAATACAGCCGTGACACCGATTTCCAAGATGGGCAGACTCCACGAGTCTTTGCTGCAGCTACCCACGTACAGCATACACTGCATGCTGAGCGACGCCGCCGCTCTGGGAAAGGACAAAATGCTTGATCCAACAGTGTTGTCAGCTTTCAAAGAAGCAGTTGGTGCTGATGGAGGCAAGAAACTCAAGTGTCAGTTTCTCAGGCGGTCAGGATCTGTGTGGGAAGTCAGTCTGGAAGACAGCGGTGTGAATGTCATCTGTAAAATACCAGCTGATGGTTCTGAAATCGCCTCGGTGAATCAGAGAAAAGTTGAGGAGGAACCGGCCCAGAACTCAGAGGAACTGCCACTGAACTCCTGTTCTCGACAGTACCGTCAACAAGAGCTTTTAGAGGGACAGCAGTTAAAAGTCTACATCTCGACTGTGAATAATGCTCATTCATTTTGGTGTCAGCGTGCTGACTCTAAAGAACTGGACAAGATCATGTCAGCTGTCCCAGAAGTTGGGAATGCAGGCGATCACAAGCGTACGGACCCAGGCGCCCTCTCACCCGGCAGCCCGTGCACTGTTCTCTTTCCAGACGATCATCTCTGGTACCGTGCAGAGGTCGTCGACAGAGACGGAGACGAGCTGTCTGTTCTCCTTGTGGACTATGGAAACAAGTCCTGCGTCAACATCACCGATGTGAGGGAAATGCCCCCTGCCCTGGTGGAAACCCCTCCACAGGCGTTTCTGTGCGAGCTGGAAGGCTTTGACTCTTCACGTGGATCCTGGGAGAGCGGTGCTGTCAATGAGCTGTCCGCACTTACATTAGACAAGTTGTTACACCTGACCGTCACTGGAGTAACAACAGGTGAAGAAAACCTCAAGTGCTTTGTGCAGATGCACCGTGATGGGCAGGTGATAAACGAGGCCATGAAGGCCTGTTGGAGAAGCTCCACATCAAAACACGAGGATGAAGCCGGTGGACTGACCGCTTCGTATGGAGCAGCGCTGCAGCGTGACTCCAGAGGCTTCGTATGGAGCACGCGCCGCTGCTGCGTCACCCTCAGAGAGAGACCACAGCGAAGAGCGGTCCACCGACTGAGACTTTAGTACACATGAGGTCATACGAGCAGGTTGTCCAGAGACCGGTGAAACCCCTGGAAATTCTGTTCATTGGGATTTCTTTGCTGAGCTCCCAAGAGAGGAGGGGAATCAAAAATCATCTGAATGTGATGATATGGCGGTTGGATCTCAGAAGAGTGTTTCCACTGAAGGAGTGGACAAAGTCCCCACTCTGGTGACATGTCAGACTGAACTCAAAAACATTTTGCCACGTGACAGTGGCACAGGAGAAAGCAGGTTACCTCCAGCTGGTAGCAAACCAGGTATTTGGACCCTGAGCTGTGGCAAGGATGAAGGTGAAACTGACTCTGAAGAGGAGGTTGCTTCAGTGATGGACAGTATTGGGCCAGACGATTTAAATTCTCAGTTGGATGAGAAGGATGAGGAGACCGTGGACAAATCAGAGAGTCCAACCACAGACTTGGAGTCTTCAGCTGAAGAGGTCCATACCTGCAACATGGGAGGCAGCTTTGACATTTATCCTGGTAAGCAGCACATTCATTTCATTTGCACTGGTTTTGTTTCAGTTCAATAATCCGTTACATTTAGTTTCTGGAAATCGTGTTAATGTGGAATGTAATGGCTTTCTGTTCTGCTCATATTTAATTTGCTCATTTGTTTATTTCACAGTTGATTGCAGCCTGTTATGTCGTGGTTAATGGCTGCATGAACCTAATAATCATTGAGCTTTTCTTGCTCTCTTTATTTGCAGATCCAGATCCAGCTGACGACAGAGCTGACAGCAAGCCTGCCTCTCACACCAGGGTGACAACTGTGAAAATGGTAGATTACATTACAGTGACGTGTAGATTTATTCTTTTCTGTGGACTTGATGAGGTCTAATTTGTTGGTTTTTTTTCTTCTTATGAAGGTTCCCCGTGAAACTGTTCGTTCCAGGAAGTGCGTTGATCTGCATGCAGCATTTGGAAAGATTTCCAAAGATTTAAAGCAGGTACGTGGATCGCACAATCACCCATGTGCCTGTGCAAGTGTGCAACCATATAGGTTTGGTGTGATTTGCTGAGATTTGCTACCTCATCTTCACAAAAAGCCCTTGTTTAGATTCAGCGTTGTGGTGCTCAGTCTGTCAAAAAAAAGGCCTTTTGTTAAAGTGTTTATTGGTCCTTTTTAATCGTCTTTGTTCTCTCACCGATTCAGGCTGAGTTGGCGCAGCCCTCCCATGTTCTTCTTGGGCAGCAGTTGTGCGGTGAGTGGATCCCAGTGATAGGTGCATAAATTCTTAAAAACAACATCTTCCCAAGGATATCATTATGGCTTATGGCATTAGGCTTTTGTACTGTTGTATAGAGAGCATCCAGACACTGATCTGGACTCACTCTTGTAAACTCTGTGCTTTGAGCAAAAATAAAATAAAACTTTTTTTTTTATATCTTCTCTAAGACAGTGGGGGTGGGGGTAATTTTGTAGTCAAACTATAATTTTTCCTACAATATACTGTAACTGATGGCAAATCCAGGAACCCCCCCCCCCCCAAAACCGGTACTGCATCTTTGTTTTAAACAGTGTAAGGAAGAAATATCAAAAAGTAAGAACACAGAATAGCGGGATACTGCGTGTGACTGTATTTTGATGGAGGAGCGTGATTGTGAATGTCTCTGCAGATGCTTCCTCAGAGCAGGAAGCGGAGGCTGGAAACGGTGTCCCACAGGGGCCACACGTTGCCACACATGTCAAGGTAATGTTATGGACATACAGCACTTGTATGAAGGTTTACCAGTACTATTCTGATCATCAGTCAGTGCCCTCCTGTCAGTGATTTGTCATCTGATCTTTTTTTGCAGGACTTCATGACTGAAGAGGAGACCTTGGCTCATCATGAAGATGCTTGTTCCAGTTTGTCGTCATCTTCTCACCCTGCAGGTTGTATGATTTTCTCTCTTAGATCTGTGTGTACATACCGGTGGTGGACTAATTTCAGCATTATGAGAGCATGTCAATAATTTAATTCTTGAACCTACCAAACTTCATTTGAATATGGGAAAAGAGGCCTCTTGCTTATTCCTTTATTTCTCCATATGCAGGGAAACAATTGATCGTGTGTCTCTGTCTTTGTATCTGCAGCCCTGCTCACTGACATTGACAGGATAACCAGTGAGTTTGTGGTTCCCTCTGCAGATACGGTAATGGATTTAAGTTCACAGTTCTCCAGTCATACTGCAAAAACCATCATGTCTGACATGGATTTTGTCTTTATTGCTGTTCAGCGTGATGAGGTTGAAGAAGTGGCCTGTTTGCCAGATGTCTGCACAGGTATCAGACTTAGGATGAAGAAAGAAGCAATGTAATGTTTAGTATGTGTTGCATCGTCAGTGGTCTGGCTTTTTTTCCCCCCTTTTGCACTCCAGCTCCAGATGAGGCAAGTGGTAACAGCAAAGTCACCAGTGCAAGTGAGGATTGTCTCATCGGCATTGCAGCAGAGGAAGTGGTAATTTGCATCACAGTGGGTTTCCACATACACAGTGTTTTTGTTTGAGGTTTCTGCTTCATCTGCATGTCACTGTACAAAAAACACAGAATTTCATTGACTTGAATTTCATCAGGCTGTTCATGGGAGAATAATTTTTAAGTAATTCATAAATGATGCAAATGATAATGTCTTTTTTCTGAAGTTTCCCCAGGAAGATGATGGCTCTGACGCAAAAGATGATCTCCATGAGATGATAGCTGAAGGATCAAATGAGGTATAAGATACAGCTGTTGTGTGCCACTCACTCTATTTATTAGGAACACCACACTACCACAATACTGGTAGTTCCTCCTTCTGCTTTCAAAACAGTCTCAGTTCTCTGTGTCATGGATTCCACAAGATTTTGCAAACAGTCAACTGAGATGGGATTTTGCTCCATGTGGACCTGATTACATTACGTCACTTCTGCAGATTTAGAAGCATGAATGTGCAACTTTTGAATTCCTGTTCTACCACATCCCAGAATTCCAGGGAGATCAGCCAATCCTCAGTCACACAGATCCTGTTTTTTCCTCATTCTGTTGTTGGATATTACTGTACTCTTGCATTGACATGATTTTATGGATTATACTGCTGGTACAGGATTGGCTGAATGAATAAGCGGCTGTACAGATGTTCCTAGTGCTCAGTGAATGTATGTAAATGGAATGTAACAGAATTGTATTTATTGTTGTACATGATATACACTTTTTTGCGTATTTATCTCATATTTTTTAAATCTATGTTTGTCTTAATAGATTTATTTGGATGGTAATCCATAGAATAATTTTGTTTATTGATTTAATTGTCTGAAATTGTATTTCTTGACATTAAAATTGGGCAATTTCCATAATTGTAGGTTCAGGACGAATCCCTCGGTGAGTCATTTCTACAATCTATTACACAAGTATAAGATGAGTTTATTAAATCCCGCAGGCTTAAAGTAATTCATTAATTAATTAAAATATTACTGTACATTTTGAGAAGTAAGCTATAATAAAAATATTCCACTGAGGGACTGTTACCACTGGTTACAACCATGACCTCTGAAGATGCTCATCTGCCAGGTCAATAACTGGTCCTCTCGGTCCTCTACTCAGATTTCACTGTTTATGCCTCATGTTCTCACATTTTGTACAGAACGATGATACAGTAAATGGTTGTGATTATCTGTACAGGAGCTCCCTCAGAACATGAAATGGAAAGTGGAGACATTCCCTCACAGAATGAGGCCATATCTCACAAGGTGAGGTTGAGTTGACTCTGTCAAATGAAAATCATTTTTAAAAGCTGAATCAGTCTTGTTTAACAACAGAAATGCAGACTGTTTTTGCCTTAAAGATTGCATTCATTGACCTTGGCTCTGTTCTTGGTACCTGGATGAGAATACTGACTATTTGACAGCAGAAATTTGTTTTTGTTTTTGCAAACATTTAGTAAGGGTCCAGGTCTGTCTTAGAGGAAACTCAGTCACTGTGTTCTGTTTTTAGAATAACTGGGTGGCTGCAGACGAGACCTCAGCTCTTCACGAGGATAAACCTTCTGGTTTGTAGTTAGCATCCTACTTTTTTAGTGGAAAATTTTGGTTGGTTTTTTTTTTTCTGCAACATTCCTCTTCCCTTTGCATCCCTCACAGTATATGTGTATATCTGGGTAAAAAAACCAACCAAAAACTAGATTTATGTACTACTACTCACCTGCCTCTGTGGTTGCAGCTCTGCCATCTGACACTGAGCCCCAACCCTGCTGTCCAGACATGGTAATAGAGATCAATTAGCACAAATCTAAAATTAAATGGCAAACATCTCAAGTGCTTGCTGTTTTTATTCCTGTTCAGGCTGACCTGGTCCACGAGTTGACCTGTCTTGTTGGAGAGATCTGTTTGACGAGAGCCTGCAGAGGTATGAGATCTGATGATCAGCTGAATGTGGACAGACGACTTTTCAGTTTAGCATTTTAATCACGGCCAAACACATCCGCTATCCAATGTGTTGAGGTTTTTTTTGGGAGGGGGTGTCTTAACTTTTACGAGGACACATATATTCAATGGATGTTTATTGCGATACCTCCTCCTTCTTTCAGATCAACAACAACAGGCTGAAACAGAGGAAAGGGAGCTGGTTTATACACCACCTGGACAAAAAGAGGTAACCATTCAGGGGAAAAAATGACACCTTTTTGTTCTAATAAGTCCACAGGGTTGATGATATTCTTTAATTTACACCCGTGTTCTGTATTTGCCAATGCCAACAGGAGTCTGATGACAGCATGCTTTCCGAAGAAATGTCTTCTGCTGATGGCAGTTTCAGTGAGTCACGTTCTTGTGCTTCCCATTAGTTGAACGCCGCTCTCACTCACGTCTCTGACACACCTTAGTGAGGAAGTGCTGAGGACTGAAGAATTTTATTTGCCAAACAGAACGCCCTCGCTCACTCCGCCATTTCTCAGCACATCAACTGTCCTGTAATGTATAGAGATAATGACCGTTGCTCTGTACTGATTCTAGATCAGTCAGCAGCGTCAGTGTGTCGCATAATGTGACTGAGAGTAATAACAGTAATAGAGGATTACAGTTCATCACAGAGAGAACAGAACAGAACAGACATTTAGGAGCAAAACAATGGCCGCAGTTGTTTAAAATAAAATCTACTAAATTCAGTTGAGGACGCTAATAGACTGGGGATGACCAGGACAAGTATTTGACCGCATTTTTCCAAAATGAGCCAAGATAAGCTTGGAGTGGAAAAGCAGAAGAAAATGTTTTTGCTGATGAAGAGGAAGTTGATACAGATGAAAAGGCTGTTTTATTTAAGATTACTTTAGCGTTCCTCTGATATGTCTTGTCAGCCACATTAAGTAACATTTTTTCTTTCATTTGCAGAGATCCAGCTGTCAAACATAAGCCACATCTCTCTGATTAATGATGGTGCTGCTGATGTTCTGTCTGTTGAGCAGCAGCCGGAGGAGTAACTGATTTCCATTTCCTTTGTGTGTGTCTGTCATACACCTCAAGTCAAGGTTCATTGGCTACAAATGCTTTAGTTACTTAGGACGAAGTTCAAGTTCAGTTTTCTTTGTTGCGTTTGTGCTCAGTGGCAGTGTTGATTTATTGAGTTGATCGAACTGGTCCTGTTTCTCCTTTGACTTAATTCCTAATTACATTGTTTCTGTTGAAAAACAACCCTCTGGTTTAAAGTGCCTCCATGCAGAAAGAGCTGTCACAGCCTAGGGAGTGTGTTGTCCCTGTGCTCCGCAGTGTTAAGCTGGAGCACTGCTGTGTTACAGATGACCTGTTCTGATAAACTGCCACCAATAGTCTTTGGAACCACATTTTGAGTATTTGAAGTTCAGACTGATTTGAAAAGGCTGCAAGGTGAAATGCTGCAGAGTTTTCTGTAGGGTGGATACATGCACGCACTGACATTTGTGTTTAAATAAACATCACTACAGATCTACGGAGATGGGTCATGGCTTTTCCTTCCCTCTTGTTTGAATTATCTTGGATCTAACATGTTAAGTTGATTTTTCGAGCCCCCACCCCCATGGTATGACATAACACTAAGAAGGTTTTTTTTTTTTTTTTTTATATGTGAGCAGCATCAATTTTTTGCCTCGATCCCAACTAGCTCTTGAGCAGCAGTGTCTGCAGAACGAAAAGCCAAATTTTTCTGTCACTGTAAGAGTGTCCCATAATGCTTTATGATGACACCTTCAGATGTACCTGGAAAGGGGTCTAAAGAAATAAGATGTACTGTGTGATGAAGAGAATAAATAGCTGGACCTTTGGGTTATATGAAAACATATTATTCATATTTCTTTGATTGATCCTACATTGATAAGATTCTGGCATTGTGGCTTAAAAAAAAAACACCAGAGTAAGCGCACATTGAAGACAGAGCCACTTGGATCAGATGATACAAAACAGTTTTTTTGTATACAAACCAGATTTATTAGATTTCTGTTGTGTGCAAGTGCAGATATATCCCACAGTAAGTGCCATAAAGTAGAAAGCTGCTACAGTTCACTGACCCAGTATAAACTGTACTGTGAGTTAAGGCACTTGGTGTCCTAACGCAGCCTTTTAGTGTTTATATTCTTAAGCTATCATACTTGAGCTGTCTTTTGTTCAATCAGGATGGACAGATTTCGTCTTCTACAGTATTTTAGCTAGATTTTTGATTAAATAAGATTATACAAGTCTTCACTCTCTCCTTTTTTATCCATACCCATCCAATAATCACACGGCAATCATAGAGTGTCTCTCCTGTCTTGCTAGAAAGTCCTACATCCAAAGAGACGTATGGTATATTTGTTTGTTTTCATATTTGAAATTGATTAAAAGCATTTCTCTCAAGAAACTGCTGATTTCACCAACAGTGAAAAGAAGTGAAACATTGAGGCCTCCTGAAGCCACGCTGCTACACTGTGTTTTCACCTCCCAAGAAAAAAACCCCCCAAATCTTTCCTGTTGATGAGGTAGAGATCGGCTTTCCTCTTCTATTACTTCTCCAAAATGTCGTCCTTAGTCCATTTTGAAATAAAATGCCTGAAATGCCAAAGAAGGCACCAGCTTCACATTTCAGCACCGTTCCACTGACTCTCACACACACACACACACACACACACACACACGGTGAGGTGGCTGAGCTGACCAGGTAGTCCCAGGTTTGTGTGCAGTATATGAGGCACAGTGGCAGATCAGATGGAAGACTGAAGAGCAGTGATGTTAGTTCCTGCAATGAGGTTCTCATTCTCTCCATCAATCAGGGGGTCCCACTGATTAAAGTCCTTCTCTAGACCTGCCAAGTGCAAAATCATTGTTAGCACAATTCAAATTTTCAGCAGAATACAAGTGAGTTCCTTTTTTTTTCTTACCAAGTGGCGTTGCAGAAAGGCTAGTGTTGCTTTGTTGGAGAGGTCTATGGCGATCTCTGGGTTGATCTCTCCCTTCAGCTTCATCAGTTTACCAATCCAGTTGCCCGTCAGGAAGGTGAAGTCTGGGAAACTCTGGTGGACCGTGCCCCTGAAGATACACAGTTGAAGAAAAACAACACCATCAAGTCAGTAAAAACTTCTGCTTTTTTTTGATCTGACCAACTCACAGCTCTCTCTAAGCATCTTCTCTGTTCCTTCTACCTGATGGTGATCATTTTCCTCTGTATGACGGCTGAGTCCAGCTTCTTCATGCGGCTGATGTTCCCTGCCCACTGGAACTTCTCCGAGTTGATGAAGAAGATGGGCTGCTTCACTCGAGGAAAGGTCTCATCGTCTAAAGGAAACATCCAGGTGTCCAGCGCTATGCCGCACCTGATTTCACAGTGTTTTCAAAAAATCCAAAGAGGTTACACATCACCCCGATATCCAGATCTAGGATTACGTTATGATTTTTGTACTAGTGTCATATGATACAAGATTTGGGACAGATGCCTTTTTTTTTTTTTGGATACCTTACATAATTTTTTTTCCATTTAACAAAAGAAGCCAGTGCTCTTAAACATCAGATGTAATTTATACTTCTGAAATTTTTAATATTCAACTTGTGTTTCCTTTCATGCTAATTCAAAGGTTGCAACACTTCATTGTAAATTTCCGAGAAACAACGAATAATTCTGCCATATGGTATTCCTGCGTCTGCTAAATAAGAGGATGTGTTGATGGAGGAGTCCTGCGTGTACTCTGTAAATCCACTCACTTGAATTTAACCTCTTTGCACAGAGCTTCGATCACCGTCGCTCCGCCAAAGGAATGACCCATCGCTGCTATCCTGCACAGATCCATGGAGTTCTGTTCATCCGGAGGGGAGAGGAGAGGAGGGATGAGACATCAGATCACGACTGACGGGGTAAGTCTGGTGAGGTTCTATGTTTATTTATTATTCCTATTTACTCCTCTTGAGCAACATTTGCTTCAGTCACTTGACAATGTAAAACTGCAACAAAGTGAATCTTCTCTACTGTAACCAAGAATGTGCACACAAGAGCACGTACGCCAATTATCTCTACTAATTCTGTTTGCTCCAAGCACATTTTTTCATCCGTCCTTCAACTTAAACTGATAAAAAAGGTTACCTCCAACGTCGCCCAGTCAAACTGTGTTTGCAAAACATTTTGCACTGGTATCCCTGAGTTGATTTCAGTGAGTTTATCCAGAGCCAGAATGCATTCATCTGCCCTCTGTTTCACCTGGGTGTGACGAGAGAAAGTCATACAAGTTCAGAGAACAGGAAAACAGCATATTCACTCAATTTTTTTGATTGAACGTGATTGCCAGGCTGTGAGGGGTAAAGACGGTACCTGTTTATTTCTGAGGGGGAATTCCCTCTCGCCATGCTGCAGAGCTCTGTAGTACATCCACTCTTTCACCAAGTTGCCTTGGCCTGAGGCAGATGTTTTAGTGGCGCTCTCTTTCGCCTTCTCTGACTCCGTCTTCTCTCGAAAATAAAACGTAGCGGAGGCTGACTGGTCTCTGCATTAATTATAATAATCCAAAGGCAGACAACTAAATAAAAATAACATTGTAGATGGGTCCGGCTTTTTAAAATCATTTATCTATCTTTTTTTGACATTTTCCATAAATTGACTCCAGAGTTTTCAAATCTTTTCTGGTTCCAGCCTCTCAAATGTACATTTTATTCAGTTTCAAGTAAGCAATAAAAACAGTTGCATGACAATAACCTGATAAAAGGATGCTGATATGTGATCTTTGCACTGATTGTCGCTGTTCCTAATCTGCCATCTCGTGCAAAGTAATGCACATGAGTGCGGTTTGGTTGCAGACTTTGTTTAGTCTTTGTTCAGGCTTGCTGTCCGAGCGAATGAGCTTTTTGCTGAAACTCCCAAAAACACGTCGGCTAATACGGCATTTCTCCTCGTGACTTCGTGTGGTTTGTTTTGTGGTCAGAGACCAAACAACTAATATGGCGGTGTCACAAAGGCAGGCGCACGGCTGAGCCATGCGACTGAACCAGTGCTGTCTCATGTCACAGCACTGGCACATGCTTTTTCTGCGGCTTTAGCCTGGAACCAGCCTCTCAAATTCAGTCAAATGCCACCTCAGTCGACGTGTGTGTGACAGACCAACTGCCACCATTATGTTCATCTCCATACGATCCCCTTGTCCCTATACTGAAAAGAAATTTGATGACCTGGTTTGTACTATTGTCTGAACACCCTTTCCACTCCTACTCCACAGATAAAAACAGACAGCCGCTTGCAGAGGAGACTGCCCTCTGTTATTGTTTGCTTGGCTAACATTCAACTACAGCTTCCTCCTGCTGACCCGCGGCCTCTGTTTCAGATTTGTACATACAGTGTACATACCGTCAGCCTACGCTGTGAATACAGTTCAAATGCTTCAATTTTCAATACATGATAACTTAGAGAATTACATCAGTTTATATAACTGCTGTCCTCTAATCCTGATTTATGTACTATGACAAGCTTCTTTTGTTTTTCGTTAAATAAGCCTTGACATCAACATGAAGGTAACATCAGAAAAGTGTATTTAATTGAATCTTGTACAATTACCTGTGTTCCACAGACGCCACGATGAAACCCTGAGAGGCCAGTTCTGCACATATAGCTGAATACAAAGTCCTACGAAACACCAAGGACACGACAGTTACACCATTCATAGTCAGCAACGGGTGAGCACAACTTTCAATTCATAGCGAGTAAATACTGTCGCTGTATGAAAAATGGATTGTGTGTACCTAAAGGCTCCCAGGCCATGGGAGAAGATAACTACAGGACATTTTCCATTTGATTTGAATGGAGCGTCCGTGTAGGCTGGGATTTTAAAGGACCCTGCGACACACAAATCATACAAACATAAGCTTTGTAAGGAAAAACACTAGTTGTTTGGAACAGTGCAGAATTTAAAAAAAGGTCATTGGTAATTACAGCGGACATCATTTCTGCTTTGACAGCTTTAAAAGACATAAATGTGACAAATTTGATGCAAATTTCTTAGCTGATTCTCAAACTCATGGTACAGAAATGAAGGGAAACCATTGGAGGGTGCGAAAACATTTTAAAATAACTACAACACTGCAGTGTAATTGGAAAATTCAATGAACTGTAGAGAGCATTTGTCACGAAAGAACAAAAACACGAGCGCTGCTCTGTTTAGACCCGTGTAAACAGCTACGTGTTCTATGTGAAGTCAGATTACCAAAGAGGTAGTTGAAAATCCGTTCACTGAGAGTCCTGTTGATTTTCATGAAGTCTGCCAGACCGTTAAAATACTCCCTGCATGGGACCCAGTCTGGCTTTTCTGCTTTCTCAGTCTCTTGACAGGGATAGTAGAGCCGGAAGAAGCTGCCCTGTAGGCGAGACAGAAATGCTCTTCACTTCCAAAGTATCTTGTTCACAAAACGCGTGAATGCATAATTCAGTGTACAGGTACTGTCTCTGTGTCATGCTGAACTTTGCAACTCTTGCCCCTGTTGAACTGCTGCCAGAGCGACCAGTGAATGTTGTAATGAAAATGGTTATCAGTGTTTAATTGCTGCAGGATCACAGACTTTGACAGGAGAGCCACCTTAGTGGATCCACCCGAAGGTTCGGTGACAGTCCATTTTCATGCATATATTTATTTTTTTTTTACATATCATGGCTTTAAACAGTGCTGAGATTCATTGGTGTTCTTGATTAATACGGTATGTGTGGAGAATGGATGGATGCCGGTTCGACCTCTACCTGTGCAGTGTGGTCCATCATGAAGTCAGTGCATCCCACAGCATTGGGACCCTTGGCTGGCGGGATCCCCAGGTGATTACTGCAGGTGCTCCCCATGGCGAAGAAACCGAGCGAGTACCTCCTCCGGTCTGCCCAAGCGGGAGACGAATATTTGTTTAAAGGCTTGATAGGGGGCAATTACGACGACCTCGCACGGATGGCAGTCACATCATGACTTGTGCATCAATCTCACATTATTGCACAGCTAGACTGATGACACTTATTTAAGTTTCAGCAGAATGCGAATACAGCTGCAAGCGACTTATATATGATGTTATAGCAAGGCTTTTGACTGTTTTTTGCTCCATGTTTGTATAAGTAAGAACAACACAACATCTTCGGTTTTATCGATCGGACCGCGACAATGACACGGTTGGAACTAAGTAACTAATGAATCAATTAGTTACTAATGAATGTAATTAATGACCAGATCTAACTGAGAGCGTAAGGACTCCTACCAGCTGTAGCTGTTGATGAAATGATTGAATATGCGCAGTCGTTGTAAATGTGTTGTTTTAACCCCTACCTGTACACACGTAAATCCTCTTGACTACTAACTGTAAAAATCTTCCATGAGAAAACATCTACCTGAACAGTTTCAAAAGCAGCAATGTCCAGGGTAGCTGATAGCCCCCAAAAGCGTTTTACAACTTTTCAACAAAAAACGAGGCCTACCGGAGATACAGATGCACGTTGACTGCCAGTGTAACTACATCAGTTTCGCAACATTACGACAACGTTTGACTTGTAAATGTACATCGCTATGAGTCACTTGGGAGTGGTTTGAGAGGTCGTTAATGTTTGCGCTAGCTAGCCACTATTAGCATAAGAGAGAGCTAAACCAGAGTAGTGGACGGAGAGTGTTGCACCGTTCTTTGACAGTTGCCTCGTCTCTGGCGCCCCCCTTCCCCACCCAAATATGGAGCAAGATAATATAACCAGTATAATATTTGAATAAAGATGGTCTGCAAAGCTCATATAATATATCATAATTACAATATATGCACGTCTACGATTAGGCTTTCAAAGTTCGTCGTGAAATTGGGTAAACCAATCTATATACGGCTCTGGTGAGATCCGGCGACTGTCAGACAATCATATAGTCTGTGGGCACGTGCTTCTGTTGATAACAGCTATCGAAACTTTAATCGATATTTTTCCACTGTTTGGCAAAGTCCTGTTTTATGTACAAACAAGCAACTGCGTGAGACCCTATTAAGTATTTGCCTGGTTTGACCTGTCTGTACGTCAAATAAGTTACACTCCGCCCCCGTAGAGGGAAGTAGAGGGTAAACGTCACGTAAACAAAGCGGAACGAAGACCAGAAAAACAGTGTGGAAGGATGCGGTATTGGCAAAGTCGGCTATCTTAAGCTTAATTTGTCAGCCGATATTTGTGTTAAAATGAAATTGGTGAGTCAATAACACTACAACAAGGAGCGCAGTTTATGTTGAAACAGCCAGGCCAACCCTGGCTGTCAGTAAAAGCTTGTTAGCAAATCGTTCAAGGCACCTAGCTCATGCTAACTCTGTTAGCTTCGCTGCTAACTGCCCCCTGTCTCATGTACTGGGGCAAGTCTGAGTACTCTCTTAAAGCCAGTTGTGCATTCCCGAGTGAGAGAAAATTACTGAAGCTATTGATTAAGAAAGGCACAGAAACGCACACAGAGGGGTGGCACATCTCTAATGTACTTATTGTGATGCTGTGTTTATATTGCTTCTACTGTATTTGTATTGTGCTGTTGGTACAGTCATAGACGTTGCTTTTACGTGTGTGTCTCTGACGGTGTGTTTTCCCTCTTGAAGTACTGTCTGTCCGGTCACCCTACATTGCCCTGCAATGTCCTCAAGTTCAAATCCACCACCATCATGCTGGACTGTGGGCTGGACACTACCTCTGTCCTCAACTACTTGCCCCTTCCTCTAGTTCACAGGTGAGTCATGGGCATCAGTAGCGGTGTCTGTATGTATTCAGTCATTTATGGATCGTAGAATTGCCATTGTGAATATTTCAATTTTTGTCTTTTTCAGCCCAAGACTCTCCAAGCTACCTGGCTGGGTCTCTAAGGATGGAAGTGTAAACTTGGAGAAGGTATGAGAACCTGTTGTTGGTGTATTGGACTCTGTATCTTCATGTGAGATCATCTGATGTAATAACTGTTTCTTACTATGTCTAAATGTTACTAAGTTTAAATGTATTAGGTTGATTTTTATTATGATGGCCCGCAAAAGTAAACAATCAATTTCTGTCCAGGAGCTGAAGGAGTGTGCAGGAAGGGTGTTTGTTGACTCACAACCAGAGTTCTGTCTCCCAGAGGTTGACTAAACAGCCACCACACTTACTATATATTAAACTAAAATGTGTCTCTTTTGTTTAGCTTAGGCCATCACTCTAAATTATTTTCCCATTTATATGAACCACAGAAAGAACTGCTGGATTTATCTACCATCGATGTCATCCTGATCTCCAACTACCACTGTATGATGGCCCTGCCTTATATCACTGAGCACACAGGCTTCACAGGGACAGTGTATGCCACAGAACCCACCCTGCAGATTGGCAGGTAAGGACACGAGTCATGTTTTGGTATTATGTTCGGTTTTGAGTTTGAACAATAATCTGTGTAATAATGTATCAAAAGACAGTGGCTGGGCTTTCAGATATTTTAGAACTGCTGTTTCGTTGCTGTTCTCGGCTCAGACTGCTGATGGAAGAGTTGGTGAACTTCATGGAGAGAGTTCCCAAAGCCCAGTCTGCCACCTGCTGGAAAAATAAGGAAATGCAAAGGTAGGTATGCCTGCACATACAAGTTAGCAAGAGTCAAGTACATGTTCTGTTGTTGCTTTGGAAAATATATATTTATTTTTTAATTTAGAATACAAGATTTGACATGAAACAAAATCATCTACTGGCTTTTTATTGGCTAAATAACTTTGTTCTTAATTTTGAACTTCTTGTGTTTTGGTTTTAATAAAAAACAATTTAACAATTTAACTTTCAGTTACTTTTCTGCAGATGCATTTAACATAATACTGTATAATTCAAATAAATGACGGTGTTGTATTAGGTTGCTCCCAGGCCCACTGAAGGATGCGGTGGAAGTGTGGACGTGGAAACGATGCTACAGCATGCAGGAGGTGAACTCTGCCCTCAGTAAAGTGCAACTTGTGGGTTATTCACAGAAAGTGGTAAGAACTTCTTTTGTGCTTTACACTACACAGACACGCGCTAAAGCCAATAAATCAAATAAGGCTTCAATTAATATGCCCCACCAGGTCCCATAGTTCTAGTATCATTAGTGGTCATGGTGTTTCAATGCAGAATTACTTCATTGGCATTGATTCAATACAAAAGCTCCCTGTTTGATTTTGTTTCCAGTTACAGTACAATACAGTTCACTGTCTATGTTAATATCTGACAGTTACAATATCCTTTGCATATTTATATGGGCCTGTTTTTGTACATTCCAAACTTTCTTACACTTCACAATCAAAGGGACAGGAGGGTTAAGTTTTCATCTTATTTGTGTCTGTCCTCTCTCTGTTTTTCTGTGTTCTCATAGTGATAACTCCTTTCTCTGCAGGAGTTGTTTGGAGCTGTGCAGATCTCCCCCTTGAGCTCTGGCTACTCGCTGGGCAGCTCCAACTGGATCATTCAGTCGCATCATGAGAAAGTGTCCTATGTGTCGGGTTCCTCCCTCCTCACCACGCATCCACAGGTAGGTCAACACATGCACTCGCACATTATTGTAAACCTGCAACAATCAAGAGGGTGATGAAACTGACAGTAGGGTCAAATGGATGTGATCAGACATTTCACATGTGTGCTGTACATTGCATTTAGACAATTATGCCAGATCTTTTAAATGGTCTCCAAACTGGGAAGATGATTAAACTCTCCATGTATTTCAGATTCTCATCTTCACTATTTCGTACAGTGTGTTTGTACTTGTTTTTCTGTTTATCTCATGAAACAACATTATGAACAAATGGAAAACATGGATTCTTGTTTCAGTACTTGATCTAGCATAGGCTGTGTGTGAAATGAGTAGTAAACTCATTCACTACTATGTGATGTATATGTATGTATTATAGGATTGTAGTAGTAGTAGTTAACATGCTTTGGAAACTACTTTATTTGTTCCACTGTGGGAACACTGAGGGTGTTATACAGAGAATACATTTCACACAAGGAAACTTCCAGGAGAAGGTTAAGAGAAAGAAAGGCCCTTTGTTCCAGTCAGGTTTGGCAGCAGATCTCTGTGGAGTGTCTTTGTCTTAGAAAGCCGACTGAGATGAGATGAGATGTGATGTGTCTTTAATTATGATCATTTGCAAAGCAACTCATTCATTGGTCTGGTTGAAATATAAACTCCTCTCTTCTCCCAGCCGATGGACCAAAGCTCCCTGAAGAACAGTGATGTTCTGATTCTGACCGGCCTCACGCAGATGCCCACCGCCAACCCAGACGGCATGCTGGGAGAGTTCTGCAGTAACCTGGGTAGGTTCGAATGTACTGAATGGATTTAGTTAGTCCACGAAGAAGTGAGATTTCATCTTTTTAAATGTCTGTAAATAAATACATTCTTTGTCTTTACCTGCAGCCATGACCATTCGTGCGGGAGGCAACGTGCTGGTCCCGTGCTACTCCTCAGGAGTGATATACGACCTGCTGGAGTGTCTGTACCAGTTCATCGAGAGCGCCAGTCTGGGGACCACACCCTTCTACTTCATCTCACCCGTCGCCAACAGCTCACTGGAGTTCTCTCAGATCTTTGCTGAGTGGTGAGCATCTATTGATGCGTTTCGCATCATTTGCTTTCCCGGCATCCACAAAATCAACATGTAAACATTTTATTTGTACTGAAGATTTTGGGGAAACAAACCAAAAACAAACCATAGGTGACTGTTTCCTTCCATTTAGGCTTAATTTGTTTTGTCAGTGATTTATTGTTCAATCAAAACAATGACAGAAAAGCCAGTAGCCAAACATGTACTTATGTTGACTGCACCATTTCGATTTCAGATTGTCTGCAACATGGTGCATTGCAGCATGTGTTTGTGTCACATTTTCCAATCAAAAACTCCCCTTTGTACACCAGTACTGATCAGATTTTTAGTTGGTTTTCTGAAGATATAGTATTTGATCTCAAACACTCATTTATTGCTCCATAGGATCAGTTTAGGTTGTTTTGAATAGGGTTTGAAGTTATTTATCATTTGATCATTTCAGGCTTTGTCACAACAAGCAAACAAAGGTGTATCTCCCGGAGCCTCCGTTCCCTCATGCAGAGGTGAGTCCAGATTTTCTGCTACAAAATGAGCAAGCCACAGTAAAAAAAAAAAAAAAAAAGGGTTTCCTCATATCATATGCTGTCATCTGACACACAGTCCACAGTTAACTCCAATCCATTACGGTTAAACATTTTGCGACTAACTGAGCAGGAAACCCAGCTGAGCTACTCAGTGATTAATGATTAGGTGGGACTCTCTGCACACACATTGGTGTGGACTGCATGTATTGCTGCCGGCTGAAGAAACAATGGCGAGATGAGGCTCGCGTGTATAATGTCGCCTCGAGCTTGTCGACTGAATGTCGCATCAGGGACAACGTGGGCTTCTATCTCACGATTCCTGTGTCGCCGATGTTGCAGCTGATCCAAACCAACAAGCTGAAGCACTACCCCAGCATCCACGGGGACTTCAGCAGCGAGTTCCGGCAGCCGTGCGTGGTGTTCACCGGTCATCCCTCTCTGCGCTTCGGCGACGTGGTTCACTTCATGGAGCTGTGGGGCAAGTCCAGCCTCAACACCATCATCTTCACCGGTAAGCGACAGCCGTCTTACAAACCGCTGCTGCACTGGACGTGATAGAGACGACGTCACCCTGTAATGCTTCTCGAAGCCTCTCTGACCTCTCGCTCCTGTCACCAGAGCCAGACTTCTCCTACCTCGATGCCCTGGCTCCATATCAGCCGCTGGCCATGAAGTGTGTTTACTGTCCCATTGACACACGACTCAACTTCCACCAAGTGTCGAAGCTCCTCAAGGAAGTCCAGGTATGCTGTTACCCTCCCAAGAGAATGTGGAATGACTTATAACAGAGTTTATAGAGGGATTCTCCTTTTTAAAAACGAGTTCCAGAATAGATTGTAATGAAGTGGAAAAAGACAATAGTCGTCAGCTCAGAAATGGCTGCCCTCCTGGGGAGTTCTTACACGCAAGACTGGTGAGAGGAGAGCTGGGTGACAAGCAAATAATGACTGGAGTCAGAAGAAGCAGTGCTGCAGGTGAAGCAGGGGACTGGAAACAATTTCCGAGCCAACAGGCGAGTCGCAAACAAAACAAGAGGAGAGTGTTTGAACAGCTTTCAGGGTCACGCTTCACAAGCCAGTCTAACAGCGTTTACCTGTTATAATTAATTGTTTCATTGAGTGCGCAAACAGTGGACTCGTTCCTGGTGCTTGCTGAGAGGCTTTCATACATACCGACCTCATACTGTACAACTGCAGTCACGAGAGCTGATGGTGGTTTTCTGCTCTCATGCTTTCACTTCGAAATAAGAGTCGACTGCCTTTTTAAAATAACTTTAATCCAAGATTGACAAATCATTTTAGCCTTAATCACCTGGACTATCTAAAGCATATTAGTGCAGGGCTCTGGTCTAGCTTCAGTAAGAACAGGCTCAGCTTTATTACATGTACACAGACTCAGCGATGCATCACTGTCATCTGTGTTCCCCTTCTGCAGCCCCTCCACGTGGTGTGTCCGGAGCAGTACACCCAGCCTCCACTCACCCAGTCGCACCGCTCCGATCTGATGCTGGAGCTGCAGCCCCCTCCCATGCCCTACAGACGCTGCTCCGTGCTCAACCTGCCCTTCAGACGCCGCTACGAGCGCGTCTACATACTGCCTGAGGTGAGCCACGTCACAGCAGCAGCTCGTATGAATGGGGAATTCTTTGATTGCGTCATTTGACAACGTTGAATAAAAGATAAAATCGGCTCCTTTGGAAACAGATGGTGAGTGCATTTTAAATTCTCTCGCGTGTTTGCAGGAAGTAGTTACAGTGGTAGATAAAAAGGTGTCCAAATTAAAGATTGAAATGCATTATGCAAATGTAAAACTCCTGTCTCATTCTCCTGCTCCTAGCTGGCCAACTCCCTGGTGCCCTCTGAGATTAAGCCCGGTATCTCCGTGGCGACCGTGTCTGCAGTGCTGCAATCCAAGGACAACAAGCACACTCTGCAGGTGAGTTGGACTTGTGCTATGAATTTGTACCACAAAATATCTGCACAAATAATTCAAGCTGTGTAACCGCTCTGCGGTCAACTGACGATTTTTCCTTTGCATTTTGTGTTGCCAGTCGGTGCCCAAACCCCCCCCAGTAGCCCCCAGCAAGAAGAGGAAGCGGGTCATGGAGGAGCCACCAGTGGTGCTGGCCCCCAAGCCCCTGCTGAGTGGAGCTGTGCCCCTGGAAGCTTTCCTGGCCACATTACAAAAGGTGGGAACCTCAATTTATTTTTTTGAATTCTGAATGAAACTCAAAGCATGATCCTGAAATAACCATAACATCAGATGTTATAGTTTTTTATGGCTACTTTTCCATCAGCTTTTTCATCTGCCTTCCACTGGATCTTATTTGACACAAAAATGTATTTATTCTCCACCTCCATTCATGTTCAAGCACCTGTGGTAGGTATCCATCTGGCTAAATTACAGGAATAAAATGCGTGACGTGTGCGGTTCATCTCCCCATCTGCAGCATGGCATCACAGAGGTGAAAGTGGAGGAGACGGCAGACGGACATATCCTGCACCTGCAGGCGGAGGACACGCTGATTCAGCTGGAGGAGGATGGGACCCACATCGTGTGCGACAACAACGAGCCGCTGCGTACCACGCTAAGAGACCTGGTGCTCCGCTTCCTGCAGAAACTCTGACCCGAGGCCTCGTCATACCTTCCCTTTGTCTGCATTTTTAACAGCGTCCCTCCTTTTACTGGACTTGGACGGGACCAGGCAAAGAGCTGTGAACTCAACCGTCACCACCGTAGCTGAACTTTACACAGTAACATTTACAATACTTTTACTGTAAGATCCAGTTACATCTTGTAAAATAGAATTTTGTATTAAAAGATTTTTCAAATAATGCCAGACTCATTTTAGTGAGTCTTTCATTTTAAAACCTACTTATAAAATTGCAGAGGTCCTCAGTCATGAGATCAGGTATACCAAATGAGGAAATAAGAAATACAAAAGAGCCATGGACTGTTACTTCCTCTGGGTTAAGCCTGCTAAATGTCACTTATACTTCCAGTAATCCAACTGGAGCTATCTAAAATGATATTGGTGATCTCTGTGTTGCAAGTGATGTCAATTCATGATCAGCTCATCTTGCAAACTTCCAGGTGTAATAACAGTGCTTCTAATTGGCTACACAATGGGCTTCACTGTACCTCAATGAAATCGTCTTACATGTGGTAGAAAAAAACCCCTGAATGCCTGTTTTCCTGTTTGTGTGTGCCAACAGATTAGCTTTTAAAAAAAAAAAAAAAAAAGTTCTTCGTCAATGTGTGAAAAGAAAGATTAGGCATAATTGTGTCACAAAATATTTAATTGGGTTGACATGCAGCTAAAATACATTTAATAATATGCTTTAATGTACAATATCTTACAGTGTATTACATGACCATTGCTTTCATAATAACACTGTGCAGCAAGAGGAACATCTACTGTAGGACAGGTGAGTCAGGCGTACTTAGGCTCAGTGAGAAAACTCAAAACAAAAACACCCTCACCCCTCCCGAAGGGAAAAAAAATAAACCTAACATAAAACACAGATTTCAACAAACAGTCCTGTTTGTCCAGAAAAAAAAGAGAAAGTATCGTGGCATGTTTGTTGCGTTTCAGCGGGTGGAGGCATTAAAACAGAGAGGACACATATATGCCGGGACAATGTTGTTGGTTCCATCAAAGATATTTTGACTGCGTGTGTGTGTGTAATGAGGTCTGTGATGTGTGGTCCGTGTCGGTTATCACCTTCACTACAACAGCAAATTCATGTGTGGCATCTCAATATTGTCGTGAACCCACATCAGCTTTTATTAATGCCTAACAAGTTGAAATGACAGGGCCGTCCCCCTCTTTGTTCTGTCCTCCCAGAGTGTGTACTGGACGTACGGGCAGTGCATTTGGAAGCCTGGAAGCTCTGCGGTGATGACACATTTTCCCGGTGTGATCAAAGTAGCGTTACACTTTACTTATTGCTGCCCCCCCGAGGGTCATTCTGGTCTCGGAACTGCTTGCGGCTTTGGGAAAATGGGTGGACAACAGAGGTAGCAGGGATTTTAGTGGGCAGGAAGAGAGAGGTTTTGGTTCACTCTCACAGCTCCCATAGCAGCAGAGCTGGCCAGCAGGCAGCGGTTTTGAGTGAAAAAAAGTTGTTGGTACACTGCTTCCCCAACACCAGACCTACAGAGTTAGCAACTAGCTGGAATTAGTGGAAATCCAAAAAAGAGATAGAAGACATTGATCAGGTGGCCAGGAAAATGTAACCCTAATATATTTAAAGCGTATTCAAATAAATGGCCAAATTAATGTTATTGCAGCTTTAAACAGAAGGTGAGAAACGTGGTACAGATTTACTGCAGGTAAAAACTGATATTAAATCCCAGTGAAGACAGTGTCCATTCTTTTTTCCACCCCTGTCGGGTACAAAATCTTTGCGAACTCAAGAGGACCTGAATGTAAGCAGTGCAGCAGAAACTCTGTATCCCACTCTTAACTGTAACATGGTAAAGCAGAAATGCTCATGATTCTAGATACAGCTCCGCCACCAAATTGCTTACACTTGTCAGTTTCGGCTGCACTCTTTGAGTCCGTTTTGCTGCCTACAGAGGTGAATCATGTGCAGTTGTCTGAGTTGGGGTTGGGGGGGGGGTGGTTCAACCTGATAAATGTGTCGTCTGTCTTGTCAGCTGTTTTGATGTTTAGACTCGCCCTCTACTTGGATTCTTTCTCAGCGTCCAGCAGCGCGGAGCGGATGCCCAGCTTCTTCAACTCCTCCACCAGATCTCCGTTCTGGTGCATCTGGAGCAGGATGTCGCAGCCTCCCACAAACTCGCCGCTGAAGTACACCTGAGGGATCGTGGGCCAGTTGGAGAAGACCTTGACTCCTGTGGAAAGGCGGGCGGCATTAGGACAAGTGTGATGCAGAGCAGTTTGTTTATAACAAACAGAAGCACAGAGTAGTTGCCGTGGGCAGTGACAGCCCCCGGAACAGAAACTCCAACTACAGTTTGCAGCAGTTACACTTGCACAGTTGTGAGCCTAATTACGAAGCCTGATATTTAATAACTGGAATTCCCCTTAATTGCTACATTAGTGAAATGTTTTGCAATGTTTTATATGACTATCAACAGCACTGACAGCTGCAGTCCTACTAAAACAAGGCTTTTTGCATTCACTGTTTGGAAATTCTTTTCCAGCTAACATCCTGTCCATCTGACCCCAAAAATCTTGGTCCAGTGACGTAAAAAGGGACAAAAACTCATCAGATTTTTTTTATCAATTGGGAATAACTAAAATGAACTGTTGCCAGGCACTGTGGGACTCCACAGAATTTGGCTTTGAGTGAGCAGTGCTGAGGAACTCATCTCATTCTCCCGTTCAGCTCAGACAACCACGTAAAGTGCTTGTGTTAACGCCTTATATGAACCTGCTCTCTGGCAAGACACTGAACACCATTCTCTGTCCCATTTAAAAGCACCAAATCTAATACACCAGGTGAATTAAACATCATGAGTCGTCATGAGTCAGTTTGACCCTCTGACCGTGCGGCACGTCAATACATGAAGTTAGACTGCTGTTGCGTCATTAACATCAATTGTCGGAAGGCCAGCGCTGATGTAACTAGAAGAAAACAACGCTTCATCAGATGTGATTGTATTATTTCAAACACAAAATATTCCAGTCCTACTCAAATTTAACGAGGTTTACTGGAATTGCCAAAAAAAAAAACCCGTTTGTGCTGAAGCACCACACCCTCTGGTCCTGCTGCAGAGCACTGATAAAAACCTCAACACTTAGCTAGAACAGGCTGTTGATAACAACCCGATTATGGCTGGTCTTAATGAGCCGACAGTTAGGAAGGATAGCTAACCGAGACACAAACACTGGTACAAAGTATCTCCACTCCACTTCTACTGTCTGCCATGAAGGGGAAGTTACAGGTGAAACTGAGCGGTAGCAGGTTGTGTCTGTCACGTCATGAACGGTTCCCCGACGGTTACCGACCTTCCCTCAGTTCCTGGTCCTCCAACACGTTGTAGGCAGCGTAGTCGTCCACCCCGTGCATCCGGAGGATCTGAACCACCGCGTTACTGAAGCCGCACATGGGCTGTGCCGGCGTCCCCTTCATGAACACCACCACTTTGTCCTTCTTCACTATCTCACCAAGGTCTTTTTGGACGTCCGTCGCCGCGCACAGAAGCCGGGCCGGGGCCGACCACATGAGACCATCGGTTCGTCTGGGCAGATAGACCGCTGCCCCAGACCGCAGACACCGAGCAGTAGATCTAATTAAGCTATTCATGGTCTTCGGTTCGTATTATATTTATATGAAGACAAGAAGCGTTGTAAAGCCGACTAACTTGCTTATCTGCACGGCGGAGTAAAACCAAAACGCAGTCAGTCAACACACTTCGCTCTCGCGAGAAGGGGCGGGACTTAAATGATGATTGGAGGGCTGTGCCCAAATTAATTCTAATCTGATTTGCAGTTGGTCAAACCGCACGTCAATCAAATTAGTTACACAAGGAATATTTTAATTCAAAATAAATATTGTATAAATATATAAATATCGCCACAGTCATGATTACGAGTCAATTATGCATTTTCGTTGGAAAAATCAAATATTAAAACATATGAATAATTATTTCCAGGTTACAGCCGCCCTTAAGAACATCCGGGGTGATTCTAACAGACAGGAAGTTAAGTTCGATGGTTTGAAAGATGGCGGCGCACAAACCAAAGAACAACAAACCAGGAAAACCTGGAGGAAAAGAGGCTCAGCCTCTGGTTATAGCTAAAACCCCGGCGGAGGAACAGCGTCTGAAGTTGGAGAGGCTGATGCGGAACCCTGATAAGGCTGCTCCCATCCCTGACCGACCGAAAGAGTGGAACCCACGGGCTCCGCCGGAGTTCGTCCGGGATGTGATGGGCTCCAGCGCCGGCGCAGGCAGCGGGGAGTTCCATGTTTACCGGCACCTCCGCCGCAGAGAGTACCAGAGGCAGGACTTTCTGGACAAGATAGCAGCAAGCTGGACAAGGACCAGGAATATCTGAACAAGGTGGAACAAAACAAGCAGGCAGCCGATGAGAGAACGGCTAAGCGCAGAAAGAAGCGCGATAAGCTGAAGCACAAAAAACTGATGGCAAAGAAGGCAAAACTAGAAACTAAAAATAAGAAAGAAGACGACAAGAGCTCTGAGTGCAGTGGAGAAGAAGAAGAAGAAGAAGACGAAGAAGAGGAGGAGGAGGAGAGAGAAGATGATGCCGAGGCTCCAAGCTTCATCATGGGGAAGAAATGACTGTGTCCTGCAGGGAGGGGGTGATACACCGTGGGGGGCCTGTTCCCGTGCAGAGCCCTGTCCAAAAGGAAGCAATGTGACCCATCACAAACACAACAAACTCAACGGGTGGACCCTGTCTTACCGGTGGACTGCCTACTGAACTAGGCAGTCCACCGGTAAGTCTACTGAGTGTATGATTTTATGTTGTCAATGGTGACCAGTGTCCCAGTAGGAAAGACTTGTCGAGACACTTGTGATTCTTCATAATGCCTTTCATAAACACTGAAGTGTTTGTTGATCAGCATGTTTCAGCTAGCAGTCATATTTTGGGCTTTCTTTAATTTGTTAAAATTGGATGGTTGGAACCTTTGGAATCTTCTGATTTTTTACACAATATTGTAAATGTTTTAATAAAAATGGGGATGTACATAACATCTAGGCATCATGTAATTTGTTTCCAGTCTTTGCAGCCTTGTGAAGTGGCCCCTTGCAAAGACTATTGCCTGCGGGTACAACAAGGCTGCAGAAAGCAACTCAAAGAATGAAAAGGCGTGACTTCTGGAGGTTCAGGAGGTTCACGTGCGATGTTCCTTGGACAGAGTCCTGCTTTCCACGGCGGTGACGGCCTCGTTCTGTGGCCATCACCTTTCTTGAGGCAGGTAGAGTAAAACTTGGCAGCCAGATATTGTTTGAAGCAGGGGGAGCTCTTCCTGTCAGACACTGTCAGCTGTCACAGAAGTGTATCTGATTTTTCTGTTTTGCCCCCCCCTCGGTGCTTCTTTGAATAAGCAATTAAAACACACCCAGACAACCACGTGTCCTCATTGCTCATGTTGGTTCTATAGGCCAGGGTGACTTAATACATCAGTCCACGAGGCTTCCTGCTGTTTAATCAGTTTATCTCCTGTGAAGTTTATGTTCACTTGCTCCTCTTTTAGGCTAAAAGTTTGCATCTGATCAGTTTTAAACTTCTGTTAAAAATTGGCTGTTTTTGCACAACGCTCAGATGATGGATCAAGATAAATCGATAGAAGAAGGGTGGAAATGACAGCTTACAAACAAAGCCTCAGTCCCTTCCCAGTTAATTATCTTTTTCATTAAGTTTTGGTCAAAAGGTCTTCTCAAAACTTTTAATATAAAAAAAAAAACTGTTGCATTTTGTCTTTCAGCCTCATTCATCTGCTGGCACTGGAGTGCTGACTTTATGCAGTAATTCTCTTGAACATGCATATTTCTGATTCATAAATGTGACATGTAATACGTACTGCGTTTCTTAGATGTGATTCCATTCTCTGTTGGAAGGTTTCTCACATTAAAGATGCAATGGAGCTTCCTTGAGAGGCTGAATTGGGAATATCACAGACTTATGGTGAAATGTGGGTCAGTGTGAAAAGCGCTGTGCTTTTTCTGTATAAATTTCAGTGTATTCACATTAAGATCCAAAATGAGCGTTTAGCTTCCTGTAGATATTCTTAAATGATTAAAAACTTAAACTCTGTATTATTATTTTATAAAATCGGTCCATTACATGTCATAAATGAAATATACTCTGCTTCTAGCCCAGTCTAGCTGGGATAAGGATAAGCAGTATAGTTAATGGATGGATGGCTGGAACTTATTATTTATCCATAAATTAGTATACAGTGCTGTGGTTGCTATCGTTGGTGGAGGCATAGTATTATTTTACTAGCAGTAGCATTTTAGTGGTAAAAGATTCCAACACACTGTGCAGCTGCCTCCACAGACAAGATTTTATGATCCTGCCAACAGGACTGAGGCTGAGATGTCTCAGGGGGAAGTGGAGCTGGAGCTGAGCAACCGCTCCGAGGTTGGGTTCAAACGTGTTCAGGCAAGACACGCTGCCTCGCTTTGCATTTCCTTCTGCAAGGACACCTTGGAGCAGCTGCAACTGCTACAAGTTCCTGACGTTTTTTAAATGAGAATGCAGGACATGGCCAGCTGGGATTCACTAACGAAATCATCCGGAGAGCTCAGCGATCAACATGTTCAGCGGCCTCCAGGTACAGTGACAGCAAAGACTGCGTCATGCTGATGCTTTGCACAGGCCCACTGGGTGATAGCAAGGGTTATATCACTGTGCATGCAAGAAAAACTTTATTAGGCTTTTGAAAAGAGAACACTTTTTCCTTCTTTAAGTGCCTTTCGCAGGTAGGTGTTTTGACATTGTGGCATCTGATTAACCAATCGTGCACTTTTTTGTACTTGTTAATGATTTGTTTCTAAAGCACTCTCTAGTATCCTTTATATCGTGCGGTCTTTTAGGGGTAAACACATTCAGTATGTGCTGTTTTCCAGTGTTCTGTCAAACTCTTGTTGTCATAGTCTACTTCCTAGTTCCCCTTGTCTCCTACTTTTCCTTAATCTCCAGGTTCTCCCTGTGAGACCTGCCCCTCTCCATCCATCCACCAGATGTCTCTGCACTTTCTTGTTGGTCCACTTACTCACCTGTTTTCCCTTTGTAATTCCCAAGCTTCCCCTTCCTCATGATGTTTCTCATCATCCCAGTCTCTAATGAAACCTGCCTCTGTGTCGAGCTCTTTGTTGGATGTTCTGGTTTTGTTCTCGATAGTTCCGGTGTATTGCCTTAGTTCTTGTTTAGTGTGTTTTTCATTCCTGTTTGGCTGGCCTTCTCACCCATCCCTCTGCCTGTAAGCCAATTTTCATCTATTAAAGACTACTTCTCTGCATCAGCCTGCATTTAGGTCCTTTTCCTGTGCTGCTATCAGCAAGAATGGACACTTTGTCTTTGTCATATCAAACACAAACCCTCCTAACTATATTTAATCAAGCTGGTGAAAGCACTGGTGCAACACTTATCTCTGAAAAATACAATATTTGCTGTGCTAAATCTTTGTTTTCTTTTCTCCAGATGAGAGGAAAGCAGTGCGGAAGAGAACCTTCACCAGGTGGATGAATTTCTTTCTGCATAGTGTAAGACACAAACCAATAAAGCTTTACACCAGCATGATACTTTTTTCTCTCATGTAGTTGCCAGCAAGTGTTATGTTTTGTTATTTCTAGTGTGATCCTCCAATTGAAGTGCATGACCTGTTCGTGGACATTCAGGATGGCAGAATACTCATGGGCCTGCTGGAGGAGCTGTCTGGGTGTAAACTAGTAAGAATCAAACTTGACAGTGAAAAGAAAATACACCATACTGTTAGCGTTTTAGCTGATTTCTTCTGGCCCATTTCAGTTCAGTTTATTAGTTTTGCCCTATATTTGCAGATCTATACAAGTATTTAAATGGCTACTTCCAAAGGAGAGCACTGTTGCTAAGTAAATAAGAACCCACCCCATAAATCCTGAAGCTTTAATGAAATAGTGTGACATTTTGAAAGGCATGCTTGTCCTTTTTCTTGCTGAGAGTTAGATGAGAAGATTGATACAACTCTTATGTTAATATAAATTGCAGGGCTGCCAACACTGAGTTTAGCTTGGAGGGAGATTTGTTCAGATGGGTGGATGTGGGGGTGTATTTATGAAACAATAAATAAGTGTTGCAAAAACTTTGCAAACCTTGCTTAGGGATTTGTGGAAAGAAATGTGATATTCCTTATCTACATGTGTGTATTGTCATATGTTTGGAGGTCAAAAATTGAATAAAAATAGCTTTAAACTAGACCAGTGGGCTGAGGCACAAATTATCTGTCAATCAGTGATGATTGAGAATCTGTTGTAATGAATGAGCCACCCTACAGTATGGAAACTAAGAGGAGGATGACATGATAATGAGAGACCTGTAAATGAGTGCTGACAATGAAATTGTTAAATTAAAGGGGAATTCACACTAGAGACACCACTGAAATCTTATCAAGTATGGGAGCAATAGGTGGATTTTCTTTATGTGGCATCTCTGTGGTAGTTACCCACATTGTATGAATATGATCAGGTCAGTTTGTTTTGTTGAACAGCACAGGGACAAAAGGCTAATGTTATTGTCAGTACCTGGCATTGCTCTCATCAACTTTTCTCCTTCCTTTTCTCTCTGTCTCATCTTGTCCCACATCTCTTTCATTCCAAAAGCTGAGATTTGATTGATAGTCTTTTTATTTTTGCCTGTGTGGGTGAAGAATGTAAACACAGAGTCAATTGATATTTATGTTACCAGCCTCTTGCAATTAAATAAAAAGCATATAGTTCAGAGTTTACAGATTTTTATAGTCCCTCAAGGGTAAATTTGAAACAAACACTACATACAAGAGGGCGTTGGACATTGATCACAATGGTTACAGCAAACAACCAAATAAAAAAGATGTATCTGTTCGTTAAAGGTGTCAAACCATTGGAATGGTAGCTATAATTAAGTGCTGCTGAGCAGTGCAGTCAAGGTTTAGTGCAAATTAAATGCATTTATTGCACTTGGAACAGAAGAGAATTTAAACCTATTGATCCCTGGGGGACCTTTATCTCCACCTAGAAGGAAAACAAATTCCTCCGAGAGTGAATGGTCAGAGCTGCCCACGATCGACAGCATCTTCCTCAATATCAGCTGGAGAAATCTGCTGCATGCCAGTTATTTCACCAGCTACTTTCACAATATTGGATCAATTTTTGTTTTTGCACTGTAAGGTTTGCATACCAAGGCATCACACATAAGGTTAAACTTTACCCAATAAAGGATTTAGCTGCTGGTTGGAGGTTCATTTTGAGTTGTTTTTTATTTTTTTTTACCAAAAAGTAAGCAGTATCGATCTTCTGTCATTTCTTATGTTAGCTTTACAGGTTTAGGTCATCTTCACACCACATTTTCAGACTGAACAACATTTCCAAGGCCCTGGCTTTCCTAGATGATAGACATGTGAGTTTGTTTGCTTTTGCTTTGAATGCAGAGTCAATACAGTGATAGTCTTTTGGCATGCAGTATATCATTTTCACTTTCAAATCTAGAAAAACTAGATATCTAATGATGTTCCCTCCCTGTTGTCTCCCAGGTGAAACTGTTTGGCATTGATGCCTCTGGTATTGCTGATGGCATCCCTTCTGTTGTTCTTAACCTTGTCTGGAACATCATCCTGCACTTCCAAGTAGGTTTTTTTGTCATCATCTATCATTCAAATGTCTTAATGTATTATCTCTCTTACTGACCGGGTGTTTGGCTTTGCGAATGTCCTTGCATACGCCCCGCCCTTTTACTCCAACACAGGTAAAGGAGGTGACAAGAGGGCTCCAGAGACATTTGTCATCGAGCCTCTCTTCCTTATCAATGAGCAGTTACCCCTCCTCCAGTGACCTCTCACCCCAGCCAAATGACATTGGCAGCTTCTCCTGCAACACCCTGCCAAGCAAAGGCAGAAAGGCAGCCAGGGAGCCAAAGTACCAGGGGAGAGCAATCAAAACTCTCCTGCAATGGGTCCAAAGACGCACGTCAAAGTGAGTCTGATAAAGAGCCAATTGATTCTGAAATAATTTTGCCGAACAAAACTTTCAGAACCCAAGCATATTCCCAAATTCAGTGAGTGAGGCTAAAATGTGTTAGGTGGCTGTGTGGAGTTTAGATTTTTTTCTTATGTCATTTTAAATTCACAGGTTTGGGGTGGAGGTGCATGACTTTGGGAAGAGCTGGAGAAATGGGCTGGCATTCTTAGCTTTGATTAAGTCCATAAACCCAAACTTGGTTGACCTGAGGGAGAGCTTGTTCAGAGAGCCGAAAGAAAACATTCAGCAGGCCTTCCTGATAGCCCATCACAGTTTGGATATAGCACCTTTGCTGGAGCCTGAAGGTAAAAGTTCACTGAACTGGGCAAGTGCCTCACAATGATCTGTTTTATCCACAAAGACAAATATTTGATTCACTTCCACTTAAATGCTACTGTGACTGCACCTACAAATTGCTTAAGGGTGCATAATGAAAAAAAAAAATACATACACAGCACACTGAGTTGACCTCACTAGAAATGAGTAGCAGAGGTTGTTTCTGTGTGCAGTGCTAAATCTGTTGAATATGTCTTATTATATAGAATATCAACTGATCTTCCAACTGCAGGACTGTCTCCCTAGTGACGGTCTACTCTGCTGTTTTATGAACACTGTTTATCTTTCCCCCACAGATGTGATGTGCCCCTCACCTGATGAGAAGTCCATCATTACCTACGTGTCTTTGTTCCTGGGATGCTGCTCAGGAAAAGAGGAGGTTTGTGTAACTTGTTTTGCAACTTGTGTCATTGAATTGTTTTCAGAAATACACATATATGTTTCCTTGCAGAGAGTTTGATGAGAAGATTGACACCACTGTCACACCCTGAAGCAACAGCCAGTTAGTTTAGCTTAGCTCTGTTCAAAAGTGCTTTGCAGCAACTCTAATGCACTCTAACATGTCACATCATAAATGAGAACAGATGTTACTCCAAAACAAAAACAAAACCTTGGACAGAGTCAAGCTATCTGCTTTCATATTTAACAGAGACATGAGAGTGATTTCAATCTTCTCACCAGGAAGAAAGCAAATAAATACATTTCATTATTCCTTTAACAGTAAAACCATACTTTCACAAACACTATGGACCAAAGATGCTTCTTTTTCAGTGTCATAATGTAACTACCTCAAAATATACCCCACATTACAGGATCATTCAACAGATATTAAAGTTCCTGAAATCCCAAATTTTGGATCCATTGAGTCAGTGACCTTTGGAGAGAACCTGTCTGACAATGCAGAAGCTCAAGATTTGCTTAGAGGCTTTGAGAAGAGCAGTGAGCAGCTGCTGTGGAAACAGTGGTCCATAAGTGCCTTGGGGAGCCCCCGTGTCACCTCGCCTCACACAAGTGAGACACTTACCTCTAACCTCTCCTCCAGTGATGGTGACATCTTTTCATCCTGTCGTACCCAAGGCATCAGTGAGCAATCTGCGGGTGGTGCTGCCGCCTCACCATTCAACAAAAAGAAAGGGAGGTGTAGAAGCATTTTACAGCCACCCAGTCCGCTGGACGCAGGCATAGTCAGCCAGGACATCCGAGCGTGGATGGAGAAAGATTCGGTCCAGGTCTACAGCAAGCCAAGAGTGGATGAGAGTCACTTTTCTTTGAGCTCAGAGGAAGGAATCTACAGCTTGTCAGCGCTGGACTCAGATGAGGAGGATGCCTACAGCTACATCCTGGATCTGAACAAAGAGGTGTTTAATCAGCTGAAAAGACAGGTACCAAGGGTCGAAGAGGAAACAGTAGAAGAGTTGATTGAAGAAGAAAAACACCCAGAAGCATGTGAGATAATAAATGGTCGTGAATATAAACCTCAGGAGGGCCCCCTTGTGCAAAATGAAAGTGGTTTTAGAGAAATGAGAAACAATGGAACTGTGTTTGACATGGAGCCAGAGGATGAAAGCAGCAGAAAAGAGGAACCTGAGGAGGATTGCGGCGATGGAAAATGGGAGAAAGAGGGGGTAAAAAATGTTACATTGGTGACACATGGAATTGATAAAACCGAGGCTCTGGTAGATGAAGCAGAGGAAGCAAAGATTTTCAAAATGCCCAGTCGGCAGAAAGAGGCTGACGAAGGCATTGACAGAGGGCTTTCTGTAAAATGTGTACTAGAGAGTGAGAAGAGAGGTAATATGTTGAAGGAAGAGAGGGAAAATCAGCACAGGGTTCTGACTTCAGAGGGTTTTGAGGTAAGAGTAAATCACAAAATATTAACTCATGAGGCGGGATATGAAGTCAGAGGCAGTGCAGATAGAATTCACACAGACAAAGAAAATGACGGGAAGGACGCTTTCCCCAAAATGGAAGCTTTAACCAAGAAGTGGAAAAATGAAGACACAGAGGAATACACCCACGAAGTCATAACTGTAATGCATTTTGAAGCAGCTTCAACAGTAAAGGAGGAAAACAGCGGATTGAAGATGAAGAAACATAAACTAACTGAGACAAAGGCAAAAACAATAGACCGTCCAGAGATAACCACCACCAAAAATCACACTGATGCAGGTATTAAAATTCATGCTGCTGATAATACTCGGACTTCTGCCTGCCAACCAACCTCTCAATCGCTCAGGTAGGCCATGACATTTGTGATGTATGACTACAAATACAACTGGCCGTTCACTAAACGCCACACCCCTTTGTTTCCAATGCTATCCATGTAGAAAACATGGGAATGAAGGAGAAGCAAACAGACAGTTCCACTTTTAAAAAGATACGAGGATAAGGATTAACTGATGATGTAATATAGCGCTACTTAACACAAGTGTGGCTGAAATTGCTGGGGTGTAAACTTCCACAAACTGCATCAAGAGCAAGATGTTAGCATCATGGTTTTCTTTCAGGGCCTAACTATTTAATGAAAGGGCCTTTGTCCTTGAGAGTAATACCAGGTGTATTGGGCAGGTGGATATTTGTAGCTTTCTTTTGAGCACCTACATTAATACTTAACACTCACACTCACACTACACCAGATATCAGTCTTACGGGGGGTGCTTTGGGCTTTGGCAAATGGTTAGTTCATTCATACAGAATATTAAAAAAAATCAATTTTGTCTGTTTTTATTGCTTTCATGTAACCTTATTTTCTCTATTATAAATAGAAATGTGAAGTGCCTGATTTTAGCTGGAATCTAACGCTGTGTTTCATCTCCTTTCCAGCAGTGAGGGAGGATTCATTCTTCAGTCTTTAGAAGCCTCTTGTGACATAACCCCATTAGAGCTGCAAGTGCTCTTGGTCCTGTGGTTCCTTCTCTACTGCTGCCTCATCCTACCTCAAATGAACCTCGGAGGCCCCCTGCAGTAAACCCTTCTTATTAAGATATGCTTATTAGCCCAGTTTCCACTAATGAGCCAAACAGGGACACTTAGGCCTGGCTTGACTCTTTATCTATGTCACTAAATTTCCCTCAAGGCAACATTTAATGATGAAGTTTGCCTCTCTCTGCCAGCAGATATAATTTGTCATCCAGGCTATGGTTTCAGATAAACACATAATACTCTTGTCTGTTGTTCAGCTGCTTGCTTCTACACTACATACATTATTGGACATGGTTTGTGAGGGAGCTTTGCTGTAGGTGTGTCCAACATGCTCTGTTTATTTGATTTATATTCATGGCAGGCATACTCCACACGGTGGCATCACAGCATCACAGCAGTGACCGTCTCACATGACAAATTGCCTATGCAGCACTATGTTCGCTGCTGAGGATCCCATAGGGCCTGTTGCTTAATGAGAAGCTGTATTGACATGGTGAGATTAAGCTGATAATATTTAATGGGTACTTTGACATTTTGTAAACTCACTCACTGCACTCACTCACTTGCAGCAGTTTACAGTGTCATTGTTTTCATTACAAATACTGTATGATAGTTTATAGACAATTCAGGATTTCCCCACAATATAACTATAATAATAAAGCAGAGGCATGGTCTGTGTCATATGTCTCCTGGTAATTTCTGCATGAGAGAATCAGGTATGTAACTACATTGGACATATGTGTGGTGCCTTTGTTGGAATAGCAGTTTGTACACAGTGAAATTTGAGCAAAATCTAAGCATGCATCAGTTGCATAAGTGTTCAAACTCCATGTTGACCAGACTGTGTATGGTGGGGGAGTATGCTCTGTCCTAAACTGTCCACCAAATACGCACACACACACACACACACACACACACACACACACACTCATTCGTGATGAAATTCTACGAAACTAAAAAACATGCTGCCATTGTTTGCTCAGAGCTCAACCCATAGGTCAAAAGCTCAGCCCCACAGATCGATGTACTTTCAACACTATTGCCACCCCCACACTGAGCCGCGGGAGCATCACTTCCCCAAAGCTGGAATTTGGCTGGTGTTATGTGAGATCAACCTGCGGCGTCTCTTGATCAGGCCAAACTAGGATTGCGAGACAAGAAGCAATGATGTCTGTTATGTGTCGTTTTGCAGTGCTAGCATTGCTAACAGGTTTCATAGCAGATGGGTCGGTTGTACGAAAACCTGAGAACCTCTTCAGCACGCTTTTGAGAAAGGAACGAGAGGTCAAGCAGCAGCAGCTCCACACATCAGCCATAAACGCAGCTTTGGCCTTTGAACTTTACCGTGACCTGGCCACCAGAAAAACTGCTGAGCCCGATGTCCAACAGCACAACATCTTATTCTCACCCTTGGGCCTGGCGTCAGCCCTGGCCCTGCTGTCCCAAGCTTCTGGGTCCGAGAGTCGGAGCCAGGCCCTGGAGGCCCTGGGGCTGGCAGCCAACTCTACAGAGCAGAGCGTGGAGGCCACCTTATCTGCTCTCACAGATCTGCAACGCAGGCTCACTCTGCAGGAAGGGGGGAGCGGAGGTGGGACTGGGGCCACAGCAGGGGTGGAAACAGAAATGGTGAATGCTGGAAACAGAGCGGATGTAGATGATGCGGCAGGGGGTAGGACTGGAGCTGAAGATGGAGTTCATGCTGGTGGTCAGTTTAGAGTGTGGAGCAGCCTGCATGCTGATGGAAAACCTTCACTAGACTATAACAGTTTTTTTTCCTGGCCTCAGCCAGTGGGTCCTTCTGCCTTCAACATCAGCTTTAAGACACTGATTAAGGACTTACAGGCCTCTGACAGACTTACACTCAACAATTATGTGTATTTCAAAGGTAGCTGCTTCTTGTGTGCTTTTGTTCATGCATATCTAGTTCTCAACATGTATGAAGAATCAGAAACAAACACCTTTATAGAGATATAAAGTTTTTACGAAAATTAATTTTAGTTATATTAGGAAAAGTATAGTTAGTACACTTGCAATATGCACTCATTGTGTCAATTTAATACCACCCACTGCCACAGAATATTAAGCACCTACTTTGTCTTTTAGGCAGAAAGGATGCTCACTTGTGACAGTGGGAGGTCATAAATTTACTCAGCGGGTGCTTTTTATAAGCATGCAACCTTCGTCTTTGCCAATTTGTTTTTCCATTCCATCTATAACCTGTTCCCTTTATTAATGACACACAAATCAGGTCGTCAACCATTTGAGCAGCGCCACACGGTGCCAAGAAGCTTCCAGCTGAATTCTAGGACCAGCGTGGAGGTGGCCATGATGTTCAGGGACGACTCCTCCGAGGTGATGATGCTGTACGACACCAACTGCTCAGCCACGGTGGTGCGGCTGGCCCATTCAGAACACCTGGCCTCGCTGCTCCTGCTTCCTAAAGCCGAGCTGCAGCCCCTTGAGGACTGCCTCTCTGACAGCCGCATGAGATTTTGGCTCAGCAACCTGAAACCAGGGTAGGTGGTACTCCAAATATTTGAATGATGTGCGAGTCACGCTCAGCTACCTGCTCACTCTTTTGTGTTCCTGACTAGTTGCATGGAATTTGTAACAGCACCTTCAAGGATGAGTGAATACAAAATTGTTTGGTGTCATTTTGCATCCCTGTTTGAATTTCATGAAGTTTTTTCTCTGAAGTGAGTACAGATGAAAAGCTTCATGATGATGCCAAATGGAAATGTTTGGAAAAATGCAGAGTGTGAAGCAGGTTAACTTCTAAAATATTCCACAGTATTCTGTATTTCTAGAGACAATAAGTTTCCATCTGCAAATTTTTATGCACATTTTTAATTTGTGCATAAAAAAAAACAATGTTGAAAAGTTGCAAAAAAAAGTTTTTGTGCTTGTGCAGTGGAAACAGACTTGGTGAATAAATCATGATGCACACAGAGCATATGAGTTAAAAGTACACTGAAATGCCCTCTCTGCTGGAGAGACAGAAGCAGAGGAATACATCAGATCTGTGCGAACTGATGAGGAGACTGCAACCTTCATCAAATGAATACATGAAACGAAGAGAGATATATTATCATTGCTTTAATTCATATGCAGTTTGCACCTTTTGAATGACATCTCTTTGTGGCCTCGACTTCGGCAGTGGTTCACACCGGACTGGAGAGTAAGTCCCACTAATTTTTCATGTTGATGAAACCAACTCTTAATATTTACTTAGCACACATAAATTCACTTTTTTATGACCATTTTCTTGAAATTTGGTAAAAACTACCATTAAAACTGAGAAGAAATCTGAATAGAGACCCAGTTGCCATGGATAATCCCTGGAACACGCTATGAGCATTTTTTTTTGGAAATACTTTTACCTTACAGATAGTCCCTGTGAAAAACTGTGCAGAGGTCTGTATATCAGGACACCTATCAGGAAACTTTTCAATATGGTATTTTTAAAGGCTGTGAACATATTCAGAATTAGTTTTGTGTATGCTCAGGTGCTGGTGGTGAAGTATGTGTGTGCTTTGCAGCTTCATATACATGCATGTTAATCCATAGGTGAGCAGGTGCAGCAGCGTGTGTCCACATAGTATACAGTATGTACCCTCTATAGAAGCATGTTTGCTTGTCTGCGACTGTACATGATATTGATCCATGTCACAGAATAGTGCCCTCTCACCGGTGCCCCGTGGTCATTTGCATCGTGTCATTCGATGGTGTGATGCATGATGCTGAGTAGATCCTAAGTCAGCAATAATTACGGTTCTCCATACATCAGCGAGTGAAAGCCTGCAGTGCGGGTCGCACAAGTTGTAACAAGACAGTTTAGAGCAAATCCATTAACACATTGATTGTTGTTTTCACAGGCGGGCAGAGATACGTTTCCCAAAGTTCCAATTGAAGAAATCCTACAGTTTAGAAAGCCTCCTGAGGAGCTCTGGGGTATCATCCATTTTCTCAGACTTGGCCGACTTCTCTGGGATATCGTCAGAGAAATCGCTGCGACTTATCAAGGTTAAGAAAGAACCAAAATATCCTGTTTTTCTTTGTCAGGGCAGAAAAGCAATGAAACTACCAGACATAAGCACTCGATCGAGACCTTTTGAGAAACGCATTGCACATTAGAAAATCACTTTCATCGGCCATGTGCCATGGACATGTTGAATTACACTTTCTCTCTCTTTAATGTGCAGACAGACTCCCTATATTTGTCTATCTCTCATCACTCTTCAGGCCCCTCATGTGGTTATGCTGCAGGTTGAAGAGACCAAGTCAGAAGATGGGGGGAGGCCTGACACCATGCTGGACTTCTCCGTGCCCCAGAGAATTACTTTTGACAGACCGTTCATGCTCATAATTTATGATAATCTCACAGGGCTTGTTCTGCTCATGGGGAGAATTATCAATCCTACAGATGTGTAGAGCTGTGAAAATATCACACTCACATTTTAATCCTTTTTGGGGGGCTTTTGTTATTGATATTAAACTGGATTCATTTACATTACATGACAACTTTGGTTGTTATTTGCAGCACACATTTACATCTTATTTCTCCATTTTCTCAAAATAATGAAACATTATTTAAATGGTCATAATTTGTCCCTGTGACTGAATCTCTTACAAAAACATTTTTTCCATTACAAAACCATTTTCTTTTTTGTCATTTATTTCACATGGCAACCCATCTCCTTGCTGTAACATTTTTGTTTATTTTATTCATCGTAAGAACATCGACCTATTTGCCAACATAATAAGAAAGTTCATGAAACTGATACATTTTCATATTGTTGTAGAGTTTAGTAGCTTCAAGTAAATGGTTCATTTCTAAACTCAGTTTCAGAAAACCTTGTGGTGTAGGAGATGATGAGGGGATGATGAATAGTGGATAGTTTGATGAATAGGACAACGGATCCATCACAAGTAACAGAAATGTCAGCCTATTAATCAAGGAAGGCTCAACTGACTCCTGGGATAGAGCCATTAGAAGGAGTGTAGGGTTGCCCAGAGCTGCAGCACCTTCTCTGCAGCGCCGTCTCCCCTCCACCAACTTGAATCTACTAACAATCCAAAAAGCATGTCGTCCTCATGTAGCAATTGACCAGGTGTGAAATGACACTCAAGAAATTTTTGCCTATCAGTACTAATCCTCCTGATAATATTACTGCTTATGCAAAAAAAAAAATGAAACGTTGATAATGAAGTTAATTCATCCCTTGGTTCTGAGAACTGCCATGGGCTTTGCCTTCCAAACTTCAATAAAAGGAATTTGCTTCAACAGTTCGACATTGTAAATGCGTTACTGAGTGAAACTGCTCCAGAAGACTCCAGAGACCTGGCTGGGGGCCAGCTTCCTGAATGCACCTCACTGCTGAAATGAGCTGCAACACAGCTTGAAGTCAGAGACACATCTTCCTCAGGAAGACTTGAAAGTTTTACTCGCTTAAACTTTAAATAAAGCAGTCATGATTAGTGTGGCCATGAGCGTCTGTGTGTGTGTGTGTGTGTGTGTGTGTGTGTGTGCGATGTGTTGTTTTGATGGAGTGAGCTGTCATGTTGTGATTGGATCTCTCCTGTTAAAGAGATCTTGATCTCTGTGAAATATTCAAATTAAATTGAGCTTAATGAACTGTTATTAGTTGTGCAAGTGTGTTAGCAGACAGTCGCCTGGTTTGTCCATTTATTACAATCTGACTTTATGAGCTGGGTTCCGGTAGAGATGCAGTCAGGAAAAAGGAAACAGAGAGAGAGAGTATGTCAGGTAATAAAGGTCAGCTGAGTCAGCCTGGGCTGTTATATATGTAGTAGGCGCTGTATTTACACTTCCTTTAGTTCCATTTTAGTCTGATCTGAAGGGATCATCTGGATTATTAGCATCTTAATGCTCTACTGTGTTCACTTGCTAGTTTGTCTGCTTCATCGTGAAAAAAAAGTTTAATGCGCAACAATAATGTTGGAATGCTAACATGGATTAATGATGTCATTAAAGATCGGAGACAGATCAGAGATATATTTGCCCAGTAGAACTTTAACACTGTTTTTCATGACTGATTTATTTATGCGATTAGCAATGATTATTATTTATTTTACTTTACTGATAGACAAGAGCAACAGTTAGATGCCCGCCCCAACAGTTGCTATTGCAGTACGAGGTGATGGTGATGATCACCAGCCCACATAAAAACTTGCTCTTCATGCTTTAACCCCTGCATTTCCAGGGTTCATGCACACAGCATAATCATTAGCTTAATCCTGCACCTTTTGTACCTGCTCCTCTTACCTCACAGTTGAGAAGTCCACAAGACATACAAACTGGTCCTATCTGCATCACAACAGTTCCAGAAGGCTTTCACTAATGATCAAAAGGTGGTGCCTTCTAGCCAGCATCAGCTGCAGACATCACTTTTTATTTGATATACTGGTATCATCGCCTGCCCTCACTCAAAGTCAGCTGGAATCGGCCCCAGCACTAGTATCATCACATCCTGTGTCATTCCAGTCTGGTGTTACCGCACCAAACACAACATTTGTTTATGAACCAACCTAGCGCCCAAGCCATTCCATTCCAGTTTAATGTAAAACACAAAGATCATGTTCTTTTGGAATACCTCAAACTCCCTGAAGCCCAAGTGATTGCTTAGTCCTGTCATCACAGGCACCCTACACAGCTACAATGCAGGCCCTTCACCTACAGTATGGTCACCCTCACCAGTGAGCTCAGAGGGAAAACTACAATACTTACAGCACCTGATATCAAGATTGGAGACTCCGGAGGATTGCAGGGCTTTTCCACGAGGGTCCACCTCTTGGTGATCATGTTAACATCACTAGAAAGTCCAAATACCTATGAACTAAATTGCTGCTCTCATGTTGATAGGTTACTCAGCAAATTGCCTAAATATTTGAGACATGGCTTTATCGAGTTCTTAAAGCTGCAGAGAAAACTACTCTGAATCCAGAGGAGAGGGTTGGACTGTTACCTACCAACACTCATGGTCAGTTGTGGAGCCACAGCAGTTGCTGAATTACGAGGATGATGCCAGGATGTACTGTCAGGTGCACAAAGCACACAGGAGACGCTGCCTTCTTCAGTCACATGACTCAGCTCCAGCATCTTCATTGCCTGCATATAATAACTGTGTATGGCAAAGATGGGAAATAAAGCAAGTGGTAGCTTGCATTGATCGTTTAAGGTTGAAAGTTGACATGTAGAGTGCTGCACACGAGGCTGAGCTATGTACAGTACACACATATCCAGACAGACTGCTTCATGAATGAGGCTCCAGGACAGCACTGCAGGAATTATTCTCTCTCACAGCTGCTGAGCTTCTGTTGTGGTGGCCTTTGCGAATTCCTTCTGTCCTACAATAGGAACACTGCCTTGAAAGGGCTCAGAGATTATTGACGTTACACAAACCTCCTGATAGGGCTAAGTGACCCCAGGTGTGCTCAGGTCTACACAGGTTGAGACTGAAGGCTGCTGAGAGCTCGGAGCACATGGTCCTGCTTTGCTGCTAGGCATTTGTGTTTTTGATAATACGTGAAATAAGGACTTGTGAGAAGCAGGCATTCCATATCTCAATCTTTTAAATCCCCAAAACATATTTTCCCAATCAGCTTCTCAGGGTCAATAATGGTCTTTAAGGTGAAGACGCTATTTTCTCAGAGTCAGAGAGGCTTTTATTCATTTATATGAGGTTTTTATAAATTTACACTGGTTTGAGATGGGATTCGCTGGAAATCAGTGATGTCACATACATCCATGTTCAGGTTGGGATGTGGCAACATTTCAATCAAAATATGCTGACAGTTGGAGGGTTGTTTGGCTGCGTCAATCACACCTGATCAAACGTCACCCACACAGTCCTAATGATACAGATTAATTTGGGGTTTTTAAAGGTGTTTTACATTAGCTTAGTGTTTTACATTGAAATTGTAATAAATAACACTCAAAGATGTTTTTTTAACTTTCACTTTGCCATGAATATTTATTGTTAGGCAGAAATACCTGGATGGATCTGAAGCCAACTTTTCAAGGTATTAGACCTTGAGTTCACTGACCAGTCATATTTATGAATTGCTACAAAATTTATGCAGGCTGGGGTTCATTCATGTGTCTTGGGATATTCTGAAATGCCAGTGATTTCTGTTGTATCAGTTCATTTCTCTAAGTCTGTGATGAAGCATGATGGTATGTGAAGCAATACATTGCAAAACAGATTTGTACACATTTTCAGAACAGTTCTTTGCCCATGCTGTGCTGAGTGAGTTGTGTTGCATCAGTGAAGATAGTTTGACCAGATATCTCTTTGTATGGGACAGAGATGAAGGGCTGGTCTTAGTTAATTTTTGACCAAGCTGTCAGCTGACTCAGAGTTCCTGTATATAATGGTGAATTTTCTGACCAACTGTCTGCAGCAAAGAGGAGGTGAAGGGTAAGTATTGCACTTTACTGAAGTATGCTTAAGTTTTAAGGTAAATTTAAACTTTGGGTAACAGATTTGTTAGCGAAAGTTAGGTATGGAAGTGAAGCTTTGAAGACATGGAAGAAAAAACGATCATAATGTTTAAGAGGCAAATCATGTCTTTGATGTGTCCTGTTTTAAAACCATTAACCTGTCAAAGTGTGTTGTATTACAGAAATAATGTTGAAATGGGTCTTGTGTTATCTACTGTGGCCGAACCTAACTCTCTTCCTTTGGTTTCTTCTGGACAGGCTGTTAAGATGCATGGTATCTTTGCACGTTGTGCTCTTGCAGCATTGCTGCTAGCTGTCACCCAAGCAGCCCCCACCCATGAACAGGAACTGTCTTTGCTCAGCAGTAAGGGTGTGGTGAGCAGCCACAGGGTAGCCCCTGCTAATGCTGACTTTGGCTTTGCCCTCTATAAAAATCTGAATGCCAAGGCTGCTGCTGGAAAGAACATCTTCTACTCACCACTGGGCATCACCACCGCCCTGTCCATGCTGTCCACAGGGGCTGGCGGTGAAACCCACAGGCAGCTGTTAGCCAGCTTGGGCTACAGCAGTTTCACCCAAGCACAGATCAACGATGCATATCGGCATCTTTTACATGACTTTGTACTTGACCATAGCGAGGGTCAGCAAAGTCATTTGGATGTCGGCAGTGGTGTTGCAGTGGCAACTGGCTTCGATCCTCTGGAGAAATTCCTGACAGACATGAAGCATTATTATGCTGGTGACAAATTCAGTGTGAACTTTGAAGAACCTCTCAAGGCCGCAGCTGAGATCAACGCATTCATTGCCAGTAAAACACATGACAAGATAAAAGATATGGTGAAGGACTTGGACCCTGAAATGGCAATGGTGCTGATCAACTACGTTTACTTCAGAGGTAAGACTGGCATGTGTGGAAAAAAATTCTTTGAGAAAACAGATGTAGATAGATATCTTTGATGATAGAGACATGGAGACATAACATCTGTGCTTGAGTTTAAGGGCAAAGTATGCTACGTACATGTAAAATGCAACCAGTCTGACAGATATGAGAAAACAAGACAATTAAAGTAGCTAGTGCAACATTTTAAAACATGTAACCACTATCACTTGTGTGTACATTGCTGTAATCTCCCCCCTCCACTGTATTGTACAGGACAGTGGGAGAAACCCTTTGATGGCAACTTGACGCACAAGGCTGACTTCCATGTGGATGGAGACACCAAAGTTGAAGTGGACATGATGAGAAGGATGGGACGCTATGACTTCTATAATGACTTTGAAAACCACACCACTGTCATTATGCTGCCCTACAGGGGCAACACCACAATGATGGTTGTCCTGCCCGATGAGGGCAAAATGGCAGAGGTGGAGGGCTACATCAACAAGGACTACATCAGGCACTGGCATGACAGTGCCTACAGGAAGTAAGAGAGTAATTTGAAACATTTTGAATCCTCACCTGATTATAGGGAATTTGTCAATGTGTGACTTGTGCAGAGAGATAGCCTGACCAGTGACTGCGTAAAGTAACACTAATGTTTTATGTTTCTCAGCTCTGTGGAGCTGTTCCTGCCAAAGTTTTCTATCTCAGCTGATGCTTCCCTGGATGACACACTTAAAGAGTTGGGAATAACAGATGCTTTTGATGACAAAGCTGATTTCTCTGGAATTTCTACTGAAATCCAACTCAAAGTCTCAAAGGTAGGATCAGCAGACCAGAATTGTATTGGAATTGAGAGCCTAAGAGAAATGTGAAACAGAAACAAATATAAGAAAATTTACATTTTCAAAAATAATAGAGTAGATGCTGAAAAAACCTTTTGTAGTTCATAACATCTGAAGTTTTCCCAGTTGTGCTGTAACTTGGACACTGACCGCCTCTTCCTTGTTCCTCCACAGGTGTCCCACCAGGCCGTGCTAAGCGTGGATGAAACGGGAACAGAGGCTGCAGCCACCACCACTCTGGAACTGATGCCAATGAGTCTGCCTGAAAACATGATGGTCAACAGGCCCTTCCTGGTCTTCATCCTGGAGCATTCATCTAAGAGCATCCTCTTCATGGGCAAGATCAACAACCCCACAGCCATGTAAAAGGTGTAGAGGAAAATGAATGTTACCTTTATTACATTGTCACACTGCACAACGTTGCAGGAGCTTCTGAACATTAGCTCATTTTTACCTCAGCAAATGGAAGTGATGTTAAGACAGTCAGAGAGATAATGAATAAACAGTTGGATGCATAAGACAACAGATGTGTCATCAGGTAACAGAAATGTTAGTCCATTGATACACTTGTTGTCTGTCAGGTTTACACATTTATTATTTGTTTTTCCATTATGTGAACCTGGCTAGGTGAAAAACATGTAAATACATCATATCGTGTTTTATCCATCCAACTGTTGCATGTTACGCAGTTAATGAAAACCCTGACAACACATTGAGCTGTGTTATTGTGTTGTTGTTCATCAAGAAGTGAAATAAAGAGTTACTGTTACCAACTCCCTTTTTATGTTTATGTGTATTTTTGTCTGGTCTTGAGGTCATGGATTTAACAGGTTAGTTCTGCTCCACTGCTTTATCTTACTGTCCAACAGCCCTTTACATCAGCGTAATATTTTCTCAAGTACTGAACGACTAAACATAATTGATGTCACCAGCAGCAGTGATATGCAAACTGTATGAGTGGAACTTCATCATTATAAACTTCACCAGCAAAGTCACCAGAAAAAAACTGTGGACACAAACCAAAGGATTTGTAAACTATTCCTTGGGGTAATAAACACATAGTCCACAACTGGAAGTCTTATTGGACAGCAATGATTCCCTACCAGCAACTAGCAGGGCCAAGGCCTCCTTCTGAACAGTAAGGCCTCGGGCTGTCCCATTTGGGACTGCAGTGGGAAGACAGGACCTTTTCCTTAAGCTGCATGTGGTGCCATCTGCCATGTCTGGGTCAGATGTCATTAAAATGCTCCAGAAGATCCAAGATGCCTGTTGGCATCTTGTGCCTGGGATATCTCGAGAATGCTCCCATTAACAGAGTGTCTTGACAGACAAACAGTCCATGGCACCCCAGCTGGCTTTGGTGTCTTCAGGTGACCTCAGGATCCATTTGGATGCCAACCAGTGTGGTAGATATAAACAAGGTCGATAAAGTTAGCATGGTTGAGGCCAAGGCCCCCTCACGCCTTCCCCTCAGCCCTGACAGTTCTGCCAGGAGACCACCTGGAGCCCACCCCTGGGTGGTTTCCCTGATGTCCCATGTTGTGTCTACCCAGATGGCATTTGTGTGAGCAGCATGTTAAAACAGCAGCATGGGCACATTTACTTGTGTATAGTGTGAATGAAATACAATTTATTGCATACCATGTACACAGGCAGACTGATTAAAATAGTAGTGTATTTGTTTTGTCAGGTGCATGTGAGAAACACCTCAAATACCTTTCATGTAACTACAGTCTCAAGGTTATGGTTTGCATCTTGTCTGCCCGCTCACACTGACAAGTTTTCAGTGGAGGAGACCTCCAGCAGAGGGATGGTCAGGCTGAAGGGATCTCTACTGTCTTCTCTGTTTATATGCAGGTTGGGTCCTTCTTCAATCAAATCATACGATGATCTCAACCCCAAGGTGAACAACATCAGCCCAAAAAATGGTTACAGTACAGCACAACAAGGGATGTGTATTGCAGTCATCATCATAACGCAACCGCTGAGCTTTTGTGGCGGTGGGTTTTGTGAATTCCCTCTCAGAGATTATTCACATGTTACAAAACCCTCCTCATTGGAGTAAGTGAACCCAGCTGTGCTCAGGTCTACACAGGTGGAGACTGATTACTCCTGATTATTAGCTCCAGCCAGCTCAGAGCACACAGTCCTGCTTTGTTTGTGCGTTGCTATCACTGTGAGTTTCCTCTTTGAAAGCTTGTCGTTTGAATTATATTTTGACGATACACACTGGACTTTTGTCTCTTTTATGGATAGTTGGATTTTCTTGTATTGTTTAGTAATGTAGGCATTTATATCTTTGGTTATATGTGAAATGAGGACTTGTGAGAAGCAGGCGTTCCATATCAATTTTGATGATTGACGTTTTCCAATTAGCTTCTCAGGGTCAGTGATGGTCATCTAGTTGAAGACAGTCTTTTCACATGAGATTTTTGCAAATTTCCATTGGTTTGAATTGGGTTTAACTGGAAATCCGCGCTATCACATACCTGTGCTCTGGTTGGGATTAAAATAAAGTGGAGGTGAGGGCTAAGCATAGCAATTTACTTAAGTAAGCTAAAAAAAATGTAATAGATTTGTTGTAAAATCAGTATGCAAGTGAAGCTCTAAAGACATAAAATAGATAATGTTGAAGAGGCAAATAATGTCCGTCCTGTTTTAAAATTTAATGTGTTTAACCTAAATTGTTTATTCTGTTACATAACTAATGTTGAATAGGGTCTCGTTATGTACCGTCGTTGATCCTAACGCTCTTCCTTTTGGTTTCCCCGGGACAGGTTAAGATGTATGGTATCTTTGCTTGTGGTACTCTTGCAGCATTGCTGCTGGCTGTCACCCAAGCAGTCCCCAATGTAGGTGTGGTGAGCAGCCACAGGGTGGCCCCTGCTAATGCTGACTTTGGCTTTGCCCTCTATAAAAATCTGAATGCCAAGGCTGCTGCTGGAAAGAACATCTTCTACTCACCAGTGGGCATCACCACCGCCCTGTCCATGCTGTCTACAGGGGCTGGCGGTGAAACCCACAGGCAGCTGTTAGCCAGCTTGGGCTACAGCAGTTTCACCCAAGCACAGATCAACGAAGCATATCTGTGTCTTTTACAAATGCTTGGCCAGAGCCAAAAGAATCAGCAGTTGAATGTCGGCAGTGGTGTTGCATTGCGCTCTGGTTTCAACCCTCTGGAGAAATTCCTGAAGGATATCAAGCATTTTTACTCTGGTGAGACCTTCAGAGTTGACTTTTCCAAGCCTGATGAGGCTGCAGCTGAGATAAACCGATTCATTGCCAGTAAAACAAATGACAAGATAAAAGATATGGTGAAGGATTTGAACCCTGCAATTTCCATGATGTTGATCAGCTACGTTTATTTCAGAGGTAAGATGTGCACGCATGAAAATTCTTTTGTGAGAAAACAGACCATGCATGCAGATAGCTAACTGCCCTGGACACAGATACTGCATCTGTGCAAGAGTTGAACACAGCAAGCTTCATAAAATTAAACAGGCAATCACTATCAATTGTGTGTACATGCCGTATCTACATTGCTCTAACCCCCCTCCACTGTACAGGACAGTGGGAGAAACCCTTCAATGGCAACTTGACGCACAAGGCTGACTTCCATGTGGATGGAGACACCAAAGTTGAGGTGGACATGATGAGAAGGATGGGACGCTATGACTTCTATAATGACTTTGAAAACCACACCACTGTCATTTTGCTGCCCTATGGAGGCAACACCTCTATGATGATCATCCTGCCTGATGAGGGCAAAATGGCAGAGGTGGAGGGCTACATCAACAAGGACTACATCAGGCACTGGCAAGACATGCTCTACATCACGTAAGAGGAACTTCAATTGTTTTCAACCCTCACCACTGTGGTCACAGTTCAGTGTGGATACCTGTCTAAACACACTGAATAGGATTATCTTATACAGAGACACTGCATGAAAATAAATGCAACATTATGGACATGTTCAGCAATTTTTCCTGTGATTCAGACACTTTTGTTTGATTTTTCAGCTCTGTGGATCTGTTTCTGCCAAAGTTTTCTATCTCAGCTGATGCCTCTTTGGATGACACACTTAAAGAGTTGGGAATAACAGATGCTTTTTATGACAAAGCTGATTTCTCTGGAATTTGTACTGAAATCAAACTCAAAGTCTCAAAGGTAGGATCAGCAGACATATTTGCTTTGAGAGCTTTATAGAAATGTCTATTTCATGATAATAGAAAATAGATGCTCAGAAGAATTTTTGTAGCTGATAGCAACTGAAGTTTTCTCAGTTGTGCTTCAAGTGACATGAGACTACCTGTACAGGTGTCCCACCAGGCTGTGCTGAATGTGGATGAAATGGGAACAGAGGCAGCAGCCGTCACCACCGTTGGAATCACACCCTTGATTTTTCCTGAACGCATGATGATCAACAGGCCGTTCTTGGTCTACATCCTGGAACATTCAACTAAGAGCTTCCTCTTCATGGGCAAAATCAACAATCCCACAGCCAGATAAAAGCCATGGAGAGAAATGAGTTTAACACTCAATTCTCTATTATATTTTCAAATGACAGTGAGTTGCAGGAGCTTCTGAACATTGTATCCAGCTGACTTTTTGATCTGGCTAATGGGCAGACCCTGACAACACATTGGGTCAGTGTGGGGCTTTTTTTGGTGGTGTTTCAACATGAAGTGAAATAAAGAGGTTGCTTTTCACTCATTGTTTGCGTTTTGTCTGCCCACTCATACTAACAAGTTCAGCCAATTTTCAGCACACCCCCAGCAGAGGATCTTTCTGGCTGCAGTGATCATTGATGGCCTTTCTGACAATGGTGGGTCAGAAATATCAGTGGGTTGGATCCTTTGCTACCAAGCAGGATTGGAGATGTATACGTATTTCTGGTACATGAGAGAGCAAGATAGGCTGTGCTGTCTTCCAGCTAGACCTTCAAGCTCTGTATTTTCCCATGCAGCATATCATAGCTCCCTGCACGTTCATGAATTACATGGATGCATTCCTGGGACCTTAAGGAAAGGAAGTCTTTATGTTCTCAATGACGTGGCCCATATAACAGTGAGTTCAGTCCTCAAAGGAGCACTGAATTCATAAGTGTGAGAGTTTGCAACAGAACTCCCCAATTCTGTACCCATATTGTGTGCTGTGTTACATCAGTGAAGATGGTCTTGCCAGAAAATCTCTTGGAACAGAAAGAGGCTGATCCTTGTTAATTTGTAATAGAGCTGTCAGCTCTTTGAAATAATTTAAAGACATTTCTGCCAAACTGCAGCAATGATGATGTAACCTTGGCTCTTTATTGAAAAATGCTGAATGTTTAATATACATTTTGAGAACTTAGATGTAAATTTCATGATTGTGTGACATTTGGAATTTTCCAGAAATGAAACTTTAACTACTTGGGACAGATGGCATTAACGTGTCCTGTTTAGAAGGTATTGACTTTCCTGTTGTCCCTTTTATTCATTCCATTCATTATGTTATATGAATTGTCATGAGGTGGTTTATTATAAAATACTATGACTTACTGTGGTTGATCCCAGCAACTTTATCAGGTTTTCTTTTTTGCATGGACGGGCTGTAAAGATGAGTGGCACATCACCTCTGCCACAAGGCCACGAGCTTTCCCCTCTTAAAGCTGACTTTGCCTTCACCCTCTTCAAAAGTCTGAATGCCAACTAGACACTGAATTCTCCTTCCTGGTTCCTCTGCAAGCATCACAACAGGCTGAGCTGAGAGTAGTTGAGACTGGAACAGAGGAAACAGTCATTTTAATGTTGGTTGCCAGGAGTATGTATGTCTGAAGTCATGCCATCCTAAACCCACCGGGAGAATCTTCTTCATGGGTGAGATCAACAACCCCACAGCCATGTAGAGTCACATAGTAGGGAATTAGATGTCACATTTTTATAGTTTAGAAGATTTCAGTATACATCAGCTCATTTGTTTCTCACACAGCCATTGTGCCGTTTGGGAAGATGATGAATAAAGTCTGATGAATAAATTCAACAGAAATGTTACAGGGGCACAGAGTTAATACTTGGGGAGGTGCGGTGATGGTTAAATATAAATTACAAATTGTACTCCATTGATAGTATACCATGGAGAAGATCATATAGGCAGAATATTGCATATTGCCTGCTTATAAAATCAAGTCATTCACACAAAAAATGGAGATGTTGGAGCAAGTGAAAGAGGAAAATACTGGAGTGTTTGAAAGCCTGAAATTGTACACTGAGGTCAACAAGCTGCAGGACACAGTGATCCCAGGTATGAAAATCATAGTTCTGCCCAGGATACTGTAAAATATGACTGGATTCAAGACCCAGCCCCAGCTGCTGACTTGAGCACAGCACTGATCTGACCTTTTATTCAACAAAGAGGCCCCGGCTTAAGGCCAAGACCTTGGCAGCATTTTGGAGCAGAGTGGAAAAGGACTACCCACCGCTATGCCAGACAGCCCTGGCTACACTCCTGCTTTTTGTCACACCTACCTGTGTGAGAGAGGGTTTTTTTCCTGCAGATGCCTCAATCAAGACAAAACACAGGTCAAAGCTGAATGCTGAGGGTGAACTAAGAGTGGCAGTCTCACAGTTGCCGCCTCATGTTGAGAGGATCAGCAGCACAAAGCAAGCCCACACCAGTCCAGGAATATACTGCAGGACAAGAAATTTAATTCTTGCAGAATAATGGGTACATAAAGACTCGAACATGCTGCGGTAGTGCCACTATTCTTTCTGTAGAAGGTTGCAAAGCAAAGCATGCATCACAGGTGTGTGTGTTGATGTAGGTGTATGTAGGTGGGAGGTTTAAATACATTTTTAACCACAAAATGGGGGCCCGGCAGTAATCGTCTGAGAACCACTGATATATTGTGTCCAGCTGACTGTTGTATTTGACATAGTTTAGAAAAACAGAAATAATGCGCTGCATTTGAAGCATCTGCTGACACTGATCCAGCGATCCAAGTGTTTTTGTATCAACAAAGTTCAACATAAAGCAAAAAAGGCATATAAAACTGTTGTTTTTTGTATTATTTTAATTGTGTCAATCAATCAGTTCACTCTCAATCAATTATTATTATCTCAAATTAGCATATTTAGTAGTGGTTGTATGATTGTTCTATGTTAGAGCATCAGCAGAAACATAGCCATATTACTTTAGGAATTATTGCTATTATCCTGTTATCTCAGCCCTCCATAACCAGTGGGTTTGTCACCCACACACTTCTTAAGCAATTAAGTACATATTCACAGGCTAGTGCCACTTGTTTGAAGTATATACCTATCTCATCTCTATCCTGACTTCCTGTCTGTGTGATTGTCTGCCTCGCCCTATTGTGTTCCACCTATGTCTCATTATCCTCGCCTTTCTTGTGTGTACAAATTTTTGTGTTTTCTGACTTCCTGGATTTTTACAACTTTGGATTGCCTGACTTCTTGAGTTGAGTATGTTTTTGGTTTTTTACCGTTTACTTCTGCATTTACTTAAATTTTGGATTTTGGACTCCGTAGCCTTATCCTGGTCTATAAATCTATAAATCCTATAATCCTGATACGTGTCAGATTGGATCAATTCTCATCCTGGAGAGCTCCACTGTGACCATCCTCTTCATGGGTAAGATCAACAAGCCTATATCCATGGCACACAGTAGAAAAATGAGAACCATGATCACAGGCGTCATCATGAGGATCCCATCATGTTCAACATTATGGAATTGTTACCTACCTTACTGATAGTGGGGCAGTTGTACTCATACTTATACCTATACTGTATTGTCAGCTGGAGGAAAACACTCTATCATCTAGCAGCTAAATCTCATTAGTTTGAGAGTTAAGTTTTATATGGCCCATGATGCAACAGAAAGGGGATGTGTGTCCTCATGGCCATCAGCCTCACGCGACTCCTCGTCCTTTGACCTGTCAATAGAGGAGTTGCTGCAGGGGTGTTTGCACAATCAGTGCACATATACTTAGTCTCCTCCATCAGAGCCCACACACACTGACGTGTATGAAGGACATGAGTAAGAAGTGTCTGAATCAGAGAGCTGCGTGGGTGGCCCTTCAGGAGGGTTGAAATGCTTCCAATTTGTCCAAGCTGCTGAACATAAAGAGGCACTGTTCAGGACTGGGCAGCATGTAACTGTGTCAGTAGTTGCACTGGTTTGCATTGTCATTTCTTGGCTATATATGACCTGTATGAAAGTTTAAAATTCCCAAGTAAAAAAAAATCATGTGCTATCATTATTAGTTTTAAACTGTTTTTCAATGCATGTTAATTTTACATTTTTGCATGAATTTTTTAATACTGTTCAAGTGAGATATATGTTTGTATTAATTTCTGTGCAGCATGAAAATCAATGAGCTGACTCCTAAAACTTGCTAAAGTTGTGTAATCTATCACAGTGAACAATAAGTTGCATTATCTTGCAGCATCAATGCAGTTTTATTAAGTGCAGAATAATTTGAAGATGTTGTTGTTAGCTTTGATATAAAGTATATGAGCTTTGTTGGTACAGTCCTCACACACGTATAACGGATCAATAGGAAGGACCTTTTGTGATGTTTGATCAGACAAAAAGAGACTCCTGGAGGACATACTGTCCTCAATACCCTCATATATTTTTACTTATTCTCTCTGAAGTCATGTTTCTTCCTGACTCACCTCAAAAAAACTGCTTTCTTTACCCTGAAGCCTCACAGTTCTTCCCTTCATTGAAAATTAAAAGGAGATATTTTGAGGATACTATGAAATCCATGGACATTTTACATGTTCAGTTTTAATCTCTACCTTTCCAGGGTTTTAACGCTCACAGGACTGCTCAAACAACAACATTCAAGCTTTTTTTCTCCCAGGGATTACATATTGTAAAATCAGTTTTGGTACATTTTTTCCAGAGAGGAAGGGGGGATGGCAAAGGACGACTGTGACATGATATTGTGGAAACTTTTAGCACTGTAAATTACGTTTTAGCAGATGTTAGATATTCATTCACTTCATTTTTAATCAGGGAGTATTAGTTGTTCATTAAAGGGGAATCATTTTATTGGAATTAAAGACTGTGATGCTGATGGCAGTTCCCCCATTTATTCCCGGCATTAGTCTGGATTGTGCTGAGTAGGCCACATATTTTGTGTACTTTGCTGTTAATGTTACACAGACCAGGTTGGAAGTAGTCATAACCAGTGCCATGAATTTGTTGACTAGTGTAGCTTGTGCTTGTGAAACTTTATAGTTTGAAGCTAACCAGTTATTGCAAGCCTTGTTGGTTTCCATTTGCATTAGTTTGTTAGCTGTGCTGAGTTTAACAAACGTGTCACAGTGAACTGATTCTTTCAGGGTGCTGTTAACTTGGACTAATCAAGAGCTCAAGACCAATAGGTTCATGTGTTGTGACGAGCCTCATGTGATATGAAATATTCAGTGATCCCGCTTTCTTTCCATTTGCTATGTTGCCATGGAGTTAAAGACTAAAGGGGCTGCATCAGGTTTCATCTTGAGTAAAAACCCTCATTTAATGTGTATAGCTTGTATGGGTACTTAATAATCCAGACTTCATTAGCCAACAGTGACACCATTACTTTGCCTAATGTAATGATTACATAACTGGTATTTTTAACAAGGAGCTGGAAAAGGAGCTTAATTTGGGTATGCATACATGCTGAATTTATTGGATTTCAAAACTATGCTTCAGGGACCAAGATGAAATATGCAATCAAACCTGTCAAAGCAGGGTGTCCTATTGAAGCAAGAGGGAAGCCAGGCTGTTGATCATTTTGAACCACTATTTCTCCAGGGTCTCACCACAGTGATAACGTTGTGCAAACAACGGCAGGAGGCATTAAGCATCAGGATAAGGAGTGCTCTCTACCTCTTTCCAGATGTAAAAAACACACGTTTATATTTATTTATATTATATTACCAAAAGTAACCCACCTTGAACAATGTTGTTTTTTGTTTGGAGCTGAAAAGAAGGATATACAAAGGTTGCAGGTAATTGAAAATAGAGTTGGTAGACTGCCTCTGCACTGTCTATATCATTAGCATTGATAAAATAGATTCTAAATTATTCTGGCTGCTTGTCAAAACCAGATGTCGAAGGCCTTGTATTTTATCTGGAGAAACCATGAATGAAATGATTTGCACCAGTTGTGCATGTGTCATCACTCGCTGTGTAACACCTACTTAGAAATATCTGTTAACCAACTCCCAGGTTGCTACAAAAGACACTGGCTGACAGTATTTCTATGGAGTAAACAGATGGCTCGTGTTTCATTAGAAAGGTGTAGGTAGCCAGAGTCATCAGAGCTGCGTGTTAAATATAGCTTTTTTGCCATATTTAAATTTTCTACTTGTTAAATACTGTCAAGGCCCTTTACAAATATCTCTTGCAGTTCAGTTATATAGGCAAGGTTGAATCCACATTATAGTAGACCCACACCCACCACCCCCACTGTGGAAAACATCACAAACTCAACATTATTTCTGAGCCTCTGCGTGAAGATCTGTTCATAAGTGTCAAGCTCCACAACTCTCCCTCTTCTATTCCTGAATATCTCTCAGATCTCTCTGCTTTGGTTATTATTCCTGCTTGAAGAAGATCAAATGCGTGGTATGCATGCAAAACAAGACATGATGTGACACATTGTGAAGTGGGCATCTATAATGCATACCCCACCAGGTTGAGGGTGTTCCAGTCCTAACGCTAGTCATTTTACTGCGATGCTGCCTCACGGCTCATGCTGTCGAATGTGACGGAAGGGGAAAAGACATCTCACTGCATGATTGACAGACAAGGGCTGGTAAAAAATATTTTAAAAATTATCTGATGAGATAACTGGGTGTTCTCAGGGGTTGTTTTTTTTTTTTTTTACATCGCATTGTATATTCAAGTGTTCAACACATACATGACATTCAGATCACATACTGCTGCAATCTGAGGGAGGAACTATGTAAAAATTCACTTTGTTCCATATCTGCTTTCATAAAGTGTGATCACACCTGTTGCATTTCTGTCCTGTTGTTGTAAAGTAAAGTTTTATAGACACTCACGTACACAGCCATTCTGTGGCTCAAAACAAACCTGTCATTTTAATGTGCTTGGTTTTTCATGAATGACTAACTGCTGACTATCAAATGACAATATATCCCTTAAACTGACCTTTACTATGGGCTCATCTTGTGTCAGTGGATCAGAAATAAAAGCAGATATTCCAGTTCAGCTGTCTCGTGCAAAAATTCTTCACACCTGCACAAATGAACTCAACTAATCAAACAAGTTCTCCGGAGTTTAAATAATGAACTCCTGATGGAAATGAGGTTGAGAGTGCTGAAGATAGCATGCATTTAAAACACAACGAGTTCCAACAGTCAGGGAATTCAGATGGCTGATAAGACATTCCCCTGATGACAACCACAGCACCATCTATATCTTTTACAATCATCGCATGACAAGGCACAGTGAAGATGGTTGATTTGTAATGATTTAACCACATTTTATCTAGAATCTGGGGACCAGTGAATGGGGATGAAAGGACAAAACACATTCTGCTCATGAGCATAATGTTCTGCACACATTCCCCTTGTTACTGTAACAGTGATGGATGAAGAAACAACAGTCCAATTTGGGAGACCGAGCAACTGCACTAAAAAAGGGACAAAGACATGGTTGGCTCATTGCAGTCACTGACTGCCCCACCAGTATCCTTCTCTTCATTCCTCCCTGGGCTCACAATTATAGATTAACTAAGCACATTTGAAGGCTTTCGTTTCTCTTCAGTTATTAATTGGAGGACAACATATGTCACAACAATACTATGAAAGGTCATTTTTCTTGCACATAATGAGCCATAAATCAGTTTGAATAGGCTAAGACAAACCTTATTGGTCCAACAAAAGAAAGTAAAGGAAAACAAATCATCGTAATTTTTGGCTGGCTGTTTGTCAAACCCTAATGTCTTGTTTTTGACCTAAAGACTAATGACCTCTGTGTGAGACGGCTTTAGATTTGTTTCAAGCCACCTTCGAGGAATACTGTATGTGCTGAGTAAAATAATGAGTAGCGTAATTAAATTTGCTGTAAAGTAATGGCATTACCCCCTCAATGTGAAATTAGTACTTAATTACATTTTTCTTGTAACATGTCCAGCACTGCAAATAAGTGACAAAATGAGGAAGTTACACAAAATACTTTGATACAGAAACTGCACTTTAAAAGGTCAGTGCTAACCTCAGCAACAAACAAAATATCCTGCTTCACAATAAAGGTCTTTCAGGCTGAATGTATTCACCGTGAAGCAGCAGTAGACAAAATGTTCTGTTTGTCACTATGTTTGTTACTGATGAGGTAAAATTGTGGTGGATCGCACATACGCATCATTTTCCTGTGAATCCCTCATGTTTTGGTGGGTAATCCAGAGCAGGAATTGCAGACTCTGCCACTAACAATACCATATGAAGAATAATGGCTACTGCACAAAAAATACAGAACACAAATAGTGTCAAAAATAGGCTTTGATTTCATGACGGTCTTAATGTGTTTTGCTTTTTGTTCTTTTGAATATTTGAGCTTTACTGTGCTGAATGATGTATGTGAAGTGTTTGACAGCGGGAGGTTTCTTCACATCCATCTGCTGAAGGTGGAAAGTCTCTCTACTCACCATCAGTTCAAGATGTGCAGGTGTGATCAGGATTTTGTGTGGCAATTGTGGTCCAGTACACAACTTATAGAAGTGTGATGTGGATCCTCTGGATGTGGAAACCTCCAGTGCACTGAGAATGGACTTTTCAGTGATGTAGGAGAAACGTTGTAATATATTCATAGATTATGGATTTTTAAATGAAGGAAAAAGAGTAGATGCAATTTTAGGATTTTTTAAACCACTTCATTGATTTTTTTTAGTGGGGAAAAAACATCAGAAACACATCATTATTCACAGTTGAGTATTTTTATATGCTTTAACACATATTGGTAGGGGATCTGTTAGTGTATAGACAAAGGCAGACAAGTGCACACACAAGTATCTCTGAATACAGTGGGAAAAAAGGTGGAATAACTTACCTTTACTCAGCAGGACACACACATATACACTATCATTACATATAGTCAATCGCCACTAGGTGACACTGTTGTGTCACAGAAACAGAGCAGGGGTCCTTGCACCTTGCCATTGTTCATTTAATGCTCTGCTCATTTGAGTTTGAAATTTAGACCAAAATTAAAGCACAGACACTCCTCCCTTCATTGGCCTACTTTACACATCAAAGTCAAATGAGTTGAATGCTTGGAAGGTCATGGAGAGGCCCTTTTTCTCTCTCTCCGATCATCTGTTATCATCTGTGTGCTGGCTGCACTACAGTCACAGCCAGGGAAAACACACTAAAGGGGAAATCTGCCCAAAAGGAGAATGCCATTTATTTATCAGCTCGGACACTGCAAACAGGCACAATAAAGGGAGAAAGCTTTAATCTGTGGAGGGAAAACTGTGGTCTTGTATCCCAGATTAGAACCTAATTTATTTTTGCAACAACAGAGAGTTATGGTTGTGTATTTAGTTATTTACACAAAACTTGACCAAAGAGCCGAGATCACAGCGGGAATAGTTTAAAATTCTGTTTTTGGATGTATTTCTCATTAAGAGCGGGGGCTAGAATGTTTCTTCACACGGGTTTTGTAATCAACCCAGTGGTTCCCCATTACACAAGCATCGATAATAAAATCCATGGAATATAAAGCGGGCGCGCACACGTGTTTGTGAACCAAACATGGGGAATGTCTGGTTATAACCTCGTTAAATGTACATCAAAGCCAACAAAGAAAACGTGGCAATAGCTAGGTTGACAGAAGGAGGCTGCTCCTGCATCAAAGACAAACAATAAGGAAACTGTCAGTGTTTATTATTTATGTCTGCCTTGCCACGGAGAGTAGATATGTACAGAGAGAACACTTTTTATGTTCAGGCCTCTAAACTCCCCAGAAACTGAAAACGTTTGTATGCACAGGGCATTTGGCTGTGATTTCTTGTTACAGTAACTCATGCTGACAGTCCAAAGCACATCACTCACTAAGTGCGCTGACCTGCGCGCACGCGCTCACACAAACACGCGCGTGCGCACCGTTCCTTGTGCGAAGCCACCCCGAGTGGCTGCCGTCTTGATGTTTGGCTGTGTTGTTCGACGCCACGACCCTAAAATGTGAGTGCGTCCTCGCTGTTGACAAATGGGATCAGACGTAACGCGTTTCAACAGAGAGCCCGCTGTGTTGGTGGATCGACTGCCTCCGTATCACAGTTGTAATGTATCAATCCAGGTCAGTGGTAAGACAGCAGCTGCGTTTCATTATTATTCCCCTGTCATATCGCATCAGCCCTGCAGAATCACACCACTCTCCCTGGGTTCCTTAATACACGTGTTGACTCTTTTTTTCCCAACACCTGCAGCTCTAAGGTGTGTGGCAGTGTGCGGCTTATCCATCACCTCTAATGCGCGGTGAAACTGCTGTTAAGGGCATCCATGCACGCACATATACACACGCTTATGCGCAGCCTCACCACCTACAACCTGCCTGATAGAGGCAATCAGTTAAGATTTACAGGATCATAAAAGATACACTGCAGGTGTTAACATAAGCAGCCCAAATAAACTTAGCCTCCCACGAGTCGACTGTGTTCGAAGGGCCGAGACTTTGCTGTTAAATTGTTTGGTAAGAGCACACGGAACAGGATATGATCAAGTCGTAACAGGCAGCAGCAGAACGCGGCAGCGCGTCAGGAGCGTCGGGCACTGATGGAGTACAGCGAGAAAATGGCTGTCGTCCAATTAAAATCCTGTTAAAAACACACAAAACAGCGGGACACACTGTGCAAGAAAGATTAGAGTTTTGAGGAAACTAACTTCTAATTAACAGTTCACAAGTATTTGCCCTAGGTCAAAAACTTTGTATTAGATAATTACAATTTATCTCAGAAAAAAAACTGGGAGAGAGTATGTTAATTAACCAATTTCTATTGATCAATTCCCACATGAATGAGATTTTTGGAACTAGTGATAATGGCACATCATCAATAATTTTTTTGTAAATATAATTTCATTTGTATGCACAAACTAGTACTGTATGTATAGTGTTAACTATTTCCAAGCTGCACCACTGCATGATTAATAAATGAGTAAGGCAAGCCAGGCCAAGCCAGAGACTACGAAAACAAAACATTAATCATCAATTCAGAGCACGTATACATTAATATTCACATCCATGTGCCACCTTATTATATAACACAGCCACACTATAAACTAGCCAGCTAAGTGCTAAAGTGATATTACATTTGCTCTGGTTTATGATTGGTTGAGATCATTTTCAATAATGTTATGTAATGGGTTTGTTACCTGCAAATGTAAATATCTCCCTTCATTCACCAGTGTCATTTCTAACACAGTGCATGCGAGTGATTGAATATACAGATGTGAGTATGTGCTCTGAGTCTGATGATTCAAGTCTGGTGAGATGATGCTGTACTTGATGGAACATAAAATGGTAAAACAGCCAAGTAATGAAGCATTCCCAGTAACAGCTGCACCACTTTATTTGAGGAGACACAAAAATATTAACTGATATATGTGCGTAACACATCATGATTAATTCATTACTTATGTGCTGTTTCACACCTGATTTAGAGTTAAATATAACAAGTAAGGTGCAGACAGATGCCAGTTGCCAACACATGAGAGTTATTATTATTAGTAGTAATTATTTCCCAGACTAAACAGTACTGTAGAGATGTGATCAGTTGCTTAATTAAATAATGTTAAGGGCAACATGTTTGATAATTGATCATAATAATAGCATCAATATATAAGCTTTACTGAAAGCCGACCATGTTAAACTGTGGTGGACGCAGCCTCCATGTGTAGCCACTCCAACTCCACATCATTGTGTTTCTGGGCTAAACCTAAATCCAGGCGTCAGTACCCCCCCTCAGAAACCTATACAGTGAGGCTAGGTCGCATCATCTGTTGACAGTCTGACCTCTAGTGGCTGTTGCCTACAGGTAAAATATGATCAGTATCATAAGACTGTTAGTGTTACATTGAGGCACAATAGACCTGACCGATAGATCTAAATATGCTGCTGATTTGACCCTTAATTGAGTGTAGCTTTGATCCTGTGGTACATCCGCAACACAACAATACAAAAAAAGCTCAGGTGTACTTTGAGATTCAGTTGAAATGTATAAACTGTCAGTTGTATCATCACTAACGTCATTGCTTCAGGGCAGAACTTCATCATCCCTCACCTTTCTCCCCTCACCTGTACCCGATCTTATTCTTTACTGATACGTGTGCTGAAATAATCTGAAGTGTGTGGAGGTTGGTTTTTTTTTTCAAAAATGTGAGAGATGCAGCCTCGGGCATATAGCTGCAGTTGAGCCCAGCTCCTTCTAAGGGAGGCGGTGACATGATGAATAGACAAAACCGATCTTGTTCCCATGGCTTAGAGTGGACTATAATCAAGATGAATGTTTGTTTTTGATTGCTCGCTACTGTCAAAAACTCTGAAATGTAGCAGACTTTTTAAAAGCAGCGACGCTCAGGGAGAGACAGAGAGAGAGAGAGCGACAATCAATGGATCATCTATTATGTCCAGTGCTTAATGAAAAGGCTCTGCTGCAGATGAATAAAGTGCTGCCAAAAGGAAGTCTTCAGAGGCCTTGCCTGCCTTTAGCCTGATGTCATGATCAGTTTAATACTCAGGCTGCTTGTCCTCCACTATTGACCGGCTGCTTAATGGCTTTCCTTGCACAAGCATCATTCAAACTGCACTTCATTGCTGTTGTTTTTCTACTCTTCGATTCCTTCTTACACCACTTATCCATTAAGGTACTAAATTGCTATCTATCTATCTATCTATCTATCTATCTGTATGTCTGTCTATCTATAAAATCTCATCCTCTCACATGACAGAATGTGGGTAAACACCATGTAACATTTTTCACCTCCAACGTACCATGTGTGGCCAGGTTTAAGCTCTAAAAACACAGTGATTTAAGATTCCAGTTATGGTTAAATATTGAAAAAGCAAACGCATCACGTGTCATTGTCAACGTCTTCTGTTTTTAACGGCCCCCCATGGTGGTTTCCTGTAATCAAACAAAGGTTGTGTTTACATTCAACGTTACTGTATCCTTGAGGTCTCACAGAAGCGTTGAGTGCTACGGCCACAATCCGTCCCCAACTATGACCGAGTGCTGCTTGAGTTGCCCTAACAATACCAGAGATACGTTAGTTGTGGTTCAGGCGTCAAAAGAACCGTCAGTGACTGCATTGCCAGACACATCAAATGAGACAATTTTGCGACTTTGAAGATATGTTAGTTGAAAACATATGCTCATTTTATAATGTATATCTATCTATCTATCTGTCCATCCTGTGTATTTTTGTGAATTAGATTGTTGATGTCATACAGTATATATTGTGCGTGTCTGTTACTGGCAGCATTAGCTCATAAATTGGTTATCTACTGGCTTTACTGGTTCTCAGCCGCTGTCTCCGTGGGACAGCAGAGTGCACTGATGCTGTGCTGTGTCCTTGTTAAAGTGCTCTCGGTGGTTTATGTGTCCGCTGACACTGCGAACCGTGGCCCTGGGATTTATAACACCTCATTACCGAGCCATCATAAAACCCTCATGTTTATAAATGTTAATGCTCGTGATTTACATCGATCGGCTGCAACATTAAAAGCGGTAACTGGTATTAATGCTATCGTCGATCTGTATATTTTTGGCTTTAGTCAAGTCATGAAGCTGTGGGAAATAACTGAAACTACAAAGCATGTTTCAAAATCAAATTGCTGATGGTTCAGAATGAGCTCTTTCAAAACAGTGATCTGTCACAACATTAAAACCAGTTAATGGTTTTAATGTTGTGGCAGGATGGTGTACATTTAAATGTCATCGATATGTCACAGTTGACAGGTGTGCTAATGAGGGGGCGTGGTGAGGAGGGAGTGGGTGGAGAGACTGACTGAAAGGCAGAAAGAGATGTTGGAACATTGTCAGGGGATGAAATAAGAATTTCCCGTGGTGACTTTCATTCCTTCGTATTGTTCTTCATGTTATGCCCGGCAATTTGACACAAAAGCTGCACGTCCAACATGACATATCTGCAATCAGTTAATTATGTATACCCTTCCTTTAGTCTGAGTCAGAACTGACACTTTCTTTTGTGCCAGTTTGTGGATGCCGCTGATAATTCTTTGTTATGTTGATTAATAACTTCATGTACAGAACAGCGTATGTGTGTGTATACATATCCCACTTCAGATCTCATAGATACGCTGATAATATGTCTGTGGAGAGATATAAAACTGGGGGAGAGAGAGGGAGAGTCCCTCCCTCCACTCCTCTCCTCGGGAGGTGACACGCTTCCACATCAAAGCTGAATTGTAGCTTATTAGTGTGGCTGAGTGAGACCGGTGGTACGGTTCAACTGCTTGTGCTCACTTTCAATTACACTTTTGGAGACAGATTCATATTTAGATCTGGGAGAAATGTGATCATCAAAGCAAACAAAGCACTGCATGCTCACCCACCTCTCCCTCTCTGGCTTAGATGAGATTTAGAGCTGCCGATTTGAGCCAAACGATCGAATTGCTGCAGATACAAATGCAGTTCTTATCTATTTAAACGGGATAAATCTAATGTTCTCACACTACTCCTCATGGACAAGAACCTTGTTTTCATGATCAGGTCTTTAATAGATTCCATGACAAAGCAGAGGTTGCCGAAAGTTTGGATCTGATGGACCTGATATCCAGGAAATACAGTGGAAACCTATCTGTGGCTGAAACAAGTTGATTTCCTGGAGTAGAACAGGTAATATGTTCCAGAGCCCTTGTAATAGACGTCATTTCAGCGGCTTCAACACAGATCTGACCTTCTGAGCTGCCTGCTTTTTACTTCCTCCAAATCTAGCTTTACTGACAGGATTCACATTCCCAATTCTGGCTTCAAATCACATCATTCTGATTAATAGCCATTGCTCCCGCTCTGCCACATCTTTCTGTTTGTATCTCACCTCCAAAATTCATATTTGAGCAACAGAGCAGAGGCTGGGTTGAACTGAGTTTAGATGAGCAAACAGCAACGTTCACAGCAGAGACTCCTGTTAAATGAAGCACACAGCCTAAAACGTTATTCTCTTTAAAGCTGCACTAATCAAAGCTTTATATTAATTATGGGTCAAATGATTTTGTGTAATGTGAAAAGAGTCAATTAGTGACAAACCTACAGAGAATTATCACCTGACTCTTGAATTTTTCTCAGCTCTAGTTTTGGCATCTTTCAGCTAATTATTTTGGTTTTAATACTCACATCTTTACTGTTTTTGTTTTCTCTCATATGACTGAGGAAGCATCATCAAGGTAAAGGCTACAGGACCATCTCCAAGCAGCTTGATGTCCATGTGAACATAAGTAAGATGCATTCATGTGATAGAAGCCAACATCCGTGGACGTGGCTGCAAGAGGAAAATTGACCCCAGATTGAACAGACGGTTGGTGGAGAACTAACCAAGGATACCTTCAAAACACATTTAAGCTGACCACAAGGATCAAGGTACAACAGTATCTGGTTTTACATATGTCACTTTCTAAATGAAAGTGGACTCACCCCACCTTTGAAAGAGAAACATAAAAAAGCCTGAACTGGAGTTTGGTAAAATGCATGTTGACAAGACACAATGCTTGTGGGAGAATGTCCTGTGAACAGATGAAACAAAATTTAGAGCTGTTTGGTAAGTCACACTGGCTCTGTGTTTGGAGAGGAAAAAAGATTCCAAAGAAAAGAACACCATCCCCACTGTGAAACACGGACGTTCAGTTATGTTATGGGGCTTGTTCGCTGCATTTGGCACAGGGTGATTTGAATCTGTGCAGGGCACAATGAAATCAGAAGATTATCAAGGCGTTCGGAAGCGAACCCTATGGTGTCAGAGAGCTCTGTCTCAGTTGCAGATCATGGCCCCTCCAGCCGAATAATGACCGAAGTACATCGAAAAACAGCCTAGCGTGGATGAGAAGAAAACATTGGATCATTCTGAAGTGGCCTGCCGTGAGTCCTGATCTTAATCCAATTGAATATCTATGGAAAGAACTGAAACTCGCAGTTGGGTGAAGGCACCCATAAAAGATGAGAGAACGGAAGCAGAGTGGAGCAGAGAGTGGACCAAATTACCAGTTGAGAAGTGAAGCAGTCTCATTAATAGCTACAAAAAGCACTTGCCTGCAGTAAGTGCATTGAAAGGGTGTGCTACAAAATATTAGGGTTAAGGGTCCCAATATCTTTCATGCCAGTTTTGTTTGTTTGGTTTAAAATAATAGTCATAAAAGTGGCTGTTCTTTCACATGCAGAATAGAGGCTAGTGGATGCCCATTACATTTGTCAGTTTCAACTTTATTTTCAAAGTGGAAGTTGAAGTACCACCAATCCCTTCCATATTCCACACATCATATGATCTGTTGAAAATATTATACACATGAAAATATTAGTGAGTACAGCTTCAAGTTACTTTCAAATTTGGCTCACTGCTCGACCATGGTGGCTGCCACTTGGATGAACCTGCCCGGTCTTTCACTCAAAGTTATTTTAAAAGTGATTTTCTCCCCTCCGTCTGGTTTTGAGATCCAAAAATCTCCCACAGTGACGGCCTCCCTACATACATTCCTACACACGCTGAACTTTCCAACTGCTTATCAGGTTTAGATGGAAATGCACAAAAGCACATATAGTAATGCCCAGACTTTAAACCACTAGCTCTGAAATTCTTCCAAAAATGTAAGCAATCGTCAAGGTCTGTCGTGAGGTCTGTTTTCGCAAGTGGTGTCTGTTTGATTGTGTGCGTGTGAGAGAATGTTTAAGAAAGGCAGGAGAAGACAGTCGGTCGGCCTCTTTGCTTTCACACGTTGTTTTCATCTGATTTTCATTACGAATCAATTAAAGCTGAGTCAACATGTATCTGCTAAAAGGAGCAGTAAAATGATGTGTTTTGTAAGTATGTGTGGTTCCATGCTGTATCCATCTGTATTTGTCCCTGTATGTTGAACCTCAGCAGTGTGTTTCTGTTTGTTCCCAAGATCATTTAGCCCCTTGTCACCAAGACGGAGCGGCCCCAGCGTGTAGCTGTTGGTTGGACCCTGCAACTGTCCGCGTGGATGTCTTTATGTGTTCCCGCCACAAAGCAGTCCCGCCTGGTGGGCCTGTTGTGTCGACTCCAGCGAGCAGCTGAACAACCAGGAGATGAATGGACTGTGAAGTCCTTGTGTCAGCAGAGGCAACCACCTACAGTCTCCAGAGGGGCTCCTTGCCTGATTGCCACTGGCGTTACTGTGTTCCCTTTGATGCAAAACCTTTGTCACCTGGCAGCAGTCCTTTTTTTTTTTTTTGCTTTTTCAAGAATATCTTGATTCAGAAGGAGAGGCAGATTTAGATGGGACACACATGCATGGCTTTTGTAGAACTGGATTATTTTGGAAAAGCAGATTTTTTGCAAAGCCGTAAATCATGAATTAAAGATGAGGCTGGAGTTCTGCAATTGCAGTGTGGTGCTGGTGATGAATAACAAAAAGCTGGATCACTTCATATTTCAGCAGATGCCATTCACCTCACATTCCACTGTATTTTACAAAAGCACAACATATTTTTGTCCTGTGTTTGTATTGTTGAGCACCCCAAAACCCTTAAAATCCCTCTTGCAGAGGATATAGAACAATAGAGCCAATCTATACCATGACAAGCAAACTTCCCACCAGTTGTCCCTGCTGTTGTCATGGCAACCGCGACCAGTGGTACACCAATCTTCTCTGAGGAAGAAGGAAACAGACCAAAAACGGCCAGTGAACAATTCACCACCCGCCGGCCGATGAAGGACAAAAATCAATAACAAGATGAAAATGAAATGGGATCTCTCATTGCCCCCGCATCCTGGGATCATCATGCATAGCTCAAACTCACAACCAGCGTCATCAGCGGACGTGTGCAGGAGAATATTTCATGGGTAATTGAGCTGGTGCGGTGTCATTGTCAGGGGAGAGATAGGCAAAGGGCTCTGGAGGAGAACAATCACAGAGGCTGAACAAAGCTTCTCACATTGTGTAATTAAACCAAGTTGGTGGAACAGGCTGTCCCTCTGAACCTTCCTGGAAAAGACGAGCAGAACACACACTTTCCGCAGGGCACCCCTTTTGGATTTTGTTTGTGAATTGTGGGGCATGCACATTTTCAGATTTTTTTCTAGTGATTTATTAGGCCTTGTAAAAATCAGCTCAAACAGCAACGTGAAAATCATGTGTGTCGTGTTTAAAGCTGCGGTGTGCAAGTGCTGGAAATCAAGCTTACTCCTCCCGCCCCTCCCTCTCCCTGCTCCGTTACACTCCACCCAGCCTTCTGCCTCCATCCGCCTGGTGTAAAGCTCCCTCCGCTGGTGCTGGAATCAGGAGCTCGCTGGTGTGTGAGTCAGCCATCGCCACGTCCTCCAGCAGCTATAACACCAATTTGAAGAGTGGGTGTGAGAGGAGTAGTGTGTTCATGTCATGATTGACTTTGTCCTTCTCTGACTGGTTAGAAGGGCTTCAGTACTGTCTGGCTGTTTAATGAGTCTGCATCACACAAGCCTCTGACAGCACCTTTCAAAGCATATTTCACGTAACTAATACTACCACAGAAAAAAGTTGCATATTGCTTTACATTTCAGTTGTCATGTTCATGTCCATCACCAAGAATTGTTTTTTGTTTGTCTCAGCCCCATTAGAACTGTAGTTATTTTTGTTTGCCCTGATAAAACTTGTGGCCATACCACCCTGAACATGGCTGGTCTTGTCTGCTTTCCAATGCTAAGCAGGGTCAGGCTTAATTAGTTCTTGGATGAGAGATGGCCTGGGAATACCAGATGCTGTCATCTTTTTTTAACTTCTGCAACCAGCAGAGGGGGCTTCTCCTGCTGCAGCTTCAGAGCGGTGCAATAGTTAGCACCGACGCCTCAAAGCGAGAAGGTTTTGGTTTGAACCCCTGTTTTGCTGGGTCCTGTGTGGAGGTTTTCTCCTGGTTCTCCGGCTTCCTCCCACTCCACCAAAAACATGCAGGTTAGGTTGATTGGCGACTCTAAATTGCCCGTACTTGTGAGTGTGAATGATTGTTAGTCTCTATGTGTCACCCCTGCGATAGACTGGCGATGTCGTGTACCCCGCCCTCGCCTGAAGTCTGGGTTGCTGGGGTGCTTGGATTGGCACGAGCATCCCCGCAACCCGGTTGCCCAGATAAGTGGTATTGAAAATGGATGGATGGATGGATGCCTCTGTAGCCTCTGAGTCTCTTGGTTTGTCTCCCTGTCCCTCCTGTGTCCAGTTGGTGCGTATGTGCCGTGGGCGTGGCTGGAACACGCCTGATTGCTGGCAAGCCTCTGCACCTGGATCCAATCAACTCATCAACCTGTGTACGAAACCCCCCCGAGCGTTCCACCTGCTTCGCTGTAGTGAACCCAGGCACGCTCTGTTCTGTTCATTCTCTCCTACCGGCTGCCAGCCTCACTCCGCTACTGTCAGAAAACTCTCCTGCAAGCAGTCTGGTAAGTAATTCCAGCCTGCCAGACCCACAGCCATGCTGCCTGCTCCTCACCTGTGTGCCGGTAAAGACACCTCAAACTTTTCAGAGAACATACCTGCCAAAAATACAAATTATATTCTTTAAGTAATGTAAGCCTGATTCACTCATGGGTAACTGTGAGCACCAAACAGGAGGTTCTTAAATCTACAAAAGCCAACAGAGTAAGAAATATTTGTAAATTGTTGCATGTTAATGCAGTAATTTAGAACAGTTTTGTTTCCTTGATGGAAACATGACACTTTGAATATTATTATTATTTATTATATTTTCAGTACTAGTCTTACACATTTGATCAATATTAAATTCTTTGAGTTAATTAATTGAAGTGAGAAACATAGATTAATATTACTTTTTTTTTTTTTTTTTTTTAATCCCGCAGACATGCCAACACGGTGGATGCCTGTGATTCATGCCTGTGTAGTGTCTGCAGGTCATCTTCTCAAGCTGGAAGAATTCAGTTAAATTAATGATTATGGATAATAATTGAAGGCAGCGCAGATAAGCTTATCAGCATTTCTATCAACTTTGAGCCTCTCTGGACTTTTTGTGGCAGCAACACAATCACAGAATACTGTTTGGAGAGATTTTAGTGAGTAAAATTGAATTTTGAAAAGTGATCCCCCATCCCCACTGGAAAATAAACATCTGTCTGTTCCTATAGTTTGCTTTCTCTGTGTTGTCCAACATTCCCCGTGGGCGTTAATTGCATGGTTTCTCTTACATTCCACAGTCTTTCTGTTTTCTTTTACTTGTTCTTCTTAACTTTCTTTTTTCAATCTAATTTCAGTAATAGAGCAGAGATTTTCTCTGAAGAATATTTTCAGAATGCTCAGTTATTGTGCTGCATATTTTTCTTAGAATATACTTTAATAAAGACGTTGGAATCCTTTAACATTTGTTTAGACGCAGAGACCCTCCAATTATCTTGCATTCCAGAGCTGTTAATGTAATCCAAATGTATTTGTTCTTCCACAATCCAAAGAAGAGTCTTTTGTGTTGTCTTGATGAATATAATTATCGTTTTAGTGCTATAAGTTTAAAAAGGCCAGAGAATCCCACTCACCCCCACTGTCGTCATACCTCATTCTGATTGGCTGTCATACACATTAAGCACCAGTTGGTAGGACAAATAAAATCATGTTAACCCAGTTTTAACTAACTTCTTGGTGGTCGTGACCATCCACTCACAGTGTTGACTGTGTGTGTGTGTGTGTGTGCGTGTGTTGGGGGGGGTCTGGCTGTACTTATTTTTTGTGAAGATTAATTTAGTTTGCTGGGAGGTAATTTGGTTATGTTCTTATTTGGCAACGATGTGGCTGTTTTGATGGATAAACTGATCAATATAATATAATTTGACAATGTGAGATCTTTGCACAGTTTGTGGTCTATGATCTGGCTTTATGTTTTCTTGACTGGTAATGATCCATGTTTATTACAAACTGTCATTACATGGCATAGCTGCAAAGTGAACAATTAAACACTATAATTGTCAGCCATGGATATGAAGTGACTTCATACTTCGTTACAGGAGCGTGGATGCGACACACTTGGGGCTCCAGACACACTTCATGAAACATTCCCAATGGGTTGTGTTAGTACATGGCACAGGGCTGATAACCTCTGATGGCAATTGATCTTCAATACCCCCCCCACACACACACACACACACACACACTTTCTCTGCAGAGCTGCAGTATGTGAGGCCTGATAGTTCAGTAGGGAGTCCAGCTGTTGGTGGAATTGAGGTTGAAGCAATGAGTGAGAAGATGAGACATACTGATGATTTTAAGCATGGATAATATCACTGAGCTTTGGGAGGGGATCAAAGCCAATTCCACATGGATTTGTTTCCACTGGATGCCTTATACATCTACATACTTTGGGATAGGATTTTAAAAAGGGTCCATGATATTTCATTTGCTGCATTCCTTACACTTTCCCTAGAGTGAGATAGCATATATTGGCGCCTACAGTTTCTCTTCAATTTCTCATTGGACCACATTTTCTGTATCCTGCAACCTGTGAGTGTCCATCAAGAATCATTGTATATGTCGTCAACAACAAGCTGAGAAAAAATTCGCCCAGGCCATGTTCTTGCTCCTCGTCCATCAACAGTCTGTCCTTCCATGCTTCCCTTGTGATGTGATTTTCATGGACAAAGGTTTTGCCTGGCGGGTGCAACAATAAATGACAGGTTAATTACACACATTCATAGCATCCCAGTTTTATGCAGCTCCTAATGAAACACCGCAAGGTTTAACTTTAAAAAAGAATAACAGGAAAAACTGCATTCATCAGCGAGGTCAGTGTTGAACACAGCTACAACTTTAGATATTTCTCATCATCCCTGAATATGACCTGCTGTAATTACTGCAAACTGTATTTGACAGTTATGACTTTGTATTGGAACAGAAAGATGATACTGGTATTTATTTTTTAAGCTAATTTTCAATGCTCTGCACAACACAAAATGGCAAAATCTCACCATGATTGTATTAGGGTGGGTTCTCTGGCACCTGACAATTTATGCAAAGCATCCCACTGACATAGTAGTTCTACATTTTAGGGAATATGTCTCATGCTTTCTTGTTGAGAGTGAGATTAGAGAATTGATACTTCTCTACTAGCTGGTTCAAGCTTCATATTTACCCTGCAGCCAGAAAAATAGTATCACACTCTTGTTTCCCAAAATGTTCAACTCTTTGAACTATTCTTTGAAGCTGACAACTTGACAGACCAGGAGAAAAAATCTGCATGACTCCTCAACTAGTTTCAGTTCAAGTTTATTTGAAATTGCACAAGTATCTGTCTTCCTCTCTGACCTGCACTTACATACAGTTAAAAGGTATCACCTGAACCTGACATGAATCTAAAGCAACATAGCATTGATTTGCACCGCTGGAAATCATCCAGAATGACTGAGGGAACCTTCAGTGTGAATGATGCTCGATTTTATTTTTTTCTTCTTCTTTTTTCCTTTTTTTTGTCAGCCAGTCCATAATAAAGTATTGGATTGAGGCAAGCACTGGAAGAGTGACTTTCTCCTTTTCAGGATTCAAAAGGAAAGGTCCTGGACCCTCACTACCTGAGGAGCTCCCCTTCAAAGAAACTCAATTTTCACTTTAAAAGGCAGACTGATCTGCCACCCTCTCGCATCGCCCTTCTCTCTGGCTCCTTTTCTCCCCCGCTCTCCTCCCGTGTCCACTGAGTTGTTCCTCCAGCCTGGACAAAGGACGATTACACAAATCTGTCACCCAGGAAATCCCGACACTTTATTTCCTCTCAGACAAAGAGCCAGTGATGGGTGATGAGTTTGTGGCTGCTGGGGGATTTGACAGACTCTGGGGGAATAATAAAGCAATTTCAGCCTGCCAGAAAAGTCAGAGGAAGTAGAGGGAAAAACACACACGAGGAAGATATAAATCATTCGCGTGATGGCTATTTTTTTTATTTTTTTTCGGGTGGAGAAATGAGACAGTTAAATTGTACTGAGAGATGAGTGGCTTGACCAGATCATCGCTGTGGTGTAGAAATTACACTGTGGCCAAATAAAGATACGTTGTAAAGGCTGAGCAGGTTTTATGTGAGGGGACTTTAACAACCTATACTGCTATTTTTTATGTCCATCTACAGACTTCCCATGAAGAGATACAGAAATTTATTGATGGTACATAAAAATAATAGAATATATACAACACAGTTATCTATATATTTTTCATTATTTTATTACATTATATAGTTAACTGTATTTAATATGTTAAATATTTAAGATGTAGATTTATGGTTCTACTGGTTTAACAACCTGTACTGGTATTGTTATATACCCCTACTGACAGACCATATAAAAAATACAAATTACAAAAATAATATACCCTTAATATAATATACCCTCATTGACCACTTTATTAGGCTCACACAATTTAATGCAGTTCAGTACACCAGCTCTGCCATAAATCCTACCTGTATGAAGCCTATATATTTTCAGTGTTTGTTGCCACTGTCAGAAGTTTCTTATTGAGGTCATAGTGAGTGCTGGTGTTGTATTTCAGTGCTTCACGTCAGGAGGTGAATTTATTGCCTTGAATTTTAGTGTCTGAATTTGACCAATTATTTTTGAGCAACCAAAGTTTTTGACTTGAGTTTGAGCCGATTGAATTTGAGCAATTTAATTTTAGTTGTGATTACTGGGTACTTGACTTTTCTATTTGAATTTTCATGGTCTGCCCCCAGAAACTCAGGCTGTGGCCAAATAGTCCCCTTGCTTAGGAATGTTCCTAACTGAGTGAAATGACCAGGAAGTATCTAAGCTGCAGCCACGACTGAATTCCCTAGATGACAAGGAAAGGTTTCTGGACATTCCTTTACGAAAGGAAGAAGATAATACTATCCCATCCTTGCAGCAGCTATAATTAATGTGACGCTCCTGCATCATTGTAATTTCACCATAGCAGACCTAAGTAAATATAGAAACGACAGAGCCCTTGTTTTTATGTTTGGGAAAGATCCATAACTCCTGGAAATCTGTCATGATTGTACTCAACACAAAACCAATAAATATAGATTTCTTTTATAGTTCAGATCTGTCCAGTTTAGCGTTATCATCAACAACAAAAACAACGTAATCATTAGAAGAAAATTAGATATAAGTATAATTTTACTAAGCTATTCAATGAAGTGTCTATGAACTGAAAAGGAGGTGTGATTCTAACGTGAAATGTAGACACAGCATTACAGCATTACGTTTGGTTTTTCACTCTAATTATTGTACATGTGTTTACAAATAAAGTTGGTTTTAAAAAAAAACCTAATGTAAGTGCAGTTGGATACTCTGTTGGCACCGTGGTTCTCATTTCCTCATTCCTCAGGAATTCTGCTTAACACCTTTCTTTGGCCTTGATGTTTTCCACTGACATCAAGGAAAAGAGACAACTAAAGAAAGTTTTTAACTTCTGACTGCTGTCTCAGTGACTCTTGTTGTCCATTTTTGTTTTATTTAGTTTACTTTAGTCCTTGTCAATTTGTCCTGTTGGCTCAGTGTTTTCCTGCATTCCTCCTTCACTGTGATTCATCTCCCCAGTTCTTCCTGTGTTTCTGCAATTGCAAGGTTTGGATTTCCCTGGATTTCTGAGTTCAGTAAGTTTGTGGTTTTTACCTTTTGCATCCCTGCATCCTTCAGTTTGACTCTATTTGAACTCTGAAGTCTTTGTTTAGTTGTACTTTCCCACCAGCTCCTGGAACCTTTTTTTGTGTTACTGAATGCCTTTCTTTAACCTACCTGTGTTTGGTTTGAATTCAGGTTCAGAACTTAAGTTTTTTTAGGTTCAAAATATTCATGACGAGAATTTGGATAGCATAACCTCTGTTAGATGCTTTACAGTGACATATGAATTTCAGCATTAAGGATTCAGTAGTGATTAAATTTCACCAGTATTCAGAGTGCTTAACATTGAAATATTTATGACCATTTTATTGTTTGCAGTCACTAGCCCATATGTTACTGAAAACACCCACTCCACAAGGAAGACACTGACCCAGGATCTTATGTAAATAATATCAAGCAGCATTTTAATGAGAAAATGGCTTCAAGGACTTTAGTGTATCACTATGTGTGTGACTGTTGGTGTGGCAGAGGACATAACTTCCTGAGGCATTTTTGATTCAGTTCGAAATCATCAACTGCACAAATGATGACAATATTGATGATGACTGATTACAGGGATGCTGTTCTTATCGCATTTTAACTTGTTCTGATTGAATCACATCTAATTGGCCTTGGATTGCAGCACGTTAGTATTGTTATAAATTTCTTTTTTGGATTATAGGCAGTTTGGGGTATTCACTCATCAGATATAGACAGTGTGTGTGTGTGTGTGTGTGTGTGTGTGTGTATAGCTCACTCTGGTATCCATAGACTTCAGATGCTGTGCATTGCTTTGCTGAGTAAAACAAGTGAATTGTGTATTTTTGCAGTTTGGACAGTGAAAATAAATATTAGCCAGAAATAACATTTGTGACTCTGCATAAAAAGACATTATCATATATCAGTGTAAACACAACAACATGTCTCATTACAGTGCAGCTGTACAACAGTATGGCTCTCTGCTGTAGGGAGCATCCAACAAAGGTAAATTGCTTTAGTCAGACCAGGCAACTTTCTCACTTCATATTGTAAATCCACAGATACAGAGGTTTTGGAGATGAAGTCTTGCATCGATATTTCACAGTGACAGCAGCAACTACAATCAACCGCCCCTAAGCATTTCAGCGTTTCATGGCATTTTTTTCCTGACATCCCATTCATCATTAACTGTCATGTTATGAAGTTCCAGTAGAAAAAAGGAGTGTTTTTCCTTGTCACTCATCAATCGACATTACAGGAATTTCAACTTCAGATCAAACTATGCTATGCTATGCTATCTGGGGCCATGTGGTGACAGCAGGCTTGTTTGATTACAGAAATTGTGTGCTCTTTATCATGCTAATGGGGGCCTTTCAAAAACGGCACCTTGTAACCTTTGCGCTCAAAGTGCATTAAATTCTTTGGAGATGCAGCTTTAATGGCAACGCAGACTGCATAATCAACTGCAGGTTGACATTTAAAACATGAAAATTGCAAATTGGAGTGCTCTGTGTGCCCACTGAGTAAATGGTGGCAGTTGTGGTTAGTGGTGGCGGATGGAGCCAGCATCTGCTGAGAAATGAGCTTAAGCTGCATCCCTGAGGCAGGATGCTTAAAGTAGCTGTCCTTTTTTTTTTAGACAGGAGCACTTTAGATTTATTTGACAGTTCACAGCAGAGAGAAGTAGAAGATGGAGAGAGAATTGAGACAGTTCAACCTGTTCTCATAATAATATAAAGTGATGTGGCTTCATGGATTAAGAATGGACTTTGTCCTGATTTCTATGCAGTGCAGGTTTGTACTTACAAATTGGAGTACGCAAGGGGATAGAGCTGGTTTGATTAAGAGTGGTGCAGTGAGTAATACTCACACATACACATACACACACACAAACAAACCAAGCCTACAATCCCCTTCGCACACACCGTCTCAGTCGTATGATTCCACTCTGCTGCACCTCACTACCCATTGCAGCTCTCCGGTTTAAAAACTCCCTATGTGGGGAGTGAGGGAGGCTGCTTCAGCCCAGCCAACCATTGGAAACTCATTATTATAGTACTAAGTGATGGATCATTTCCAAATGATCTCCACGTACACCTCAACAATTAAGCCACCAGCAAGGCAATTACGGATTGGCAATATAGCTGTGGGACACTGATATATTGCTGGGCTTTAACCTTTGGGCTAGCGGACAGATTACACTTATTAAGCCACAGCATTATTGGACCAATAAAAATTGTTGTGTGGCCATATCAGCCCATATAACTGCAGCATGGACATTCTTCGTGCTGGGGAACATGTGCTAGTAGAGACGGTGACGCGGTGTTTGTGGCCAGACAGATCTCTGCTCGCTTATAACACTGAATGCATCCTTTTTCATTCTGGCAACATTTTGTGTTGTGTATGTGTTATGGCCACAAAGGGTATGTTGGGTAATAATAAATAACTTTTAGCTGCCCGTCTGTCCACCACCTTTTTTCAGACTGAAATATCCCACACATCCAGTACAAAAATGTACATGTACTTAATTGATTGGCACCACATTTTGTACAGACATTCGTTGTGTCGAAATGTAATGATCAATCCACATGATAGACAGCAGTGTTGCATTTTTTTAAATTAAAAAATGGAGTCAAAAGAACATGCCTGTGTACATAAAAACTTCAAGGCAGAAGTTAATTGTGACACCCAGTGTGTATTTTGGCTGGCCAGATTTGAAACATACTGACAAAATCCACAGCAAAAATAAGTTGATTCTGGGTCAGTTCTGAATGAATGAAGTACATTTAGCTTACAAATCATTTTGAATTCACTCATCCTCTGATTTGAGCCTTCTCCTGGCTCCAGCAGCAACTGCAGTGTCTGTAGACATGCCTGAACAAATACAGACACCTTAAGTAACTTTGCTTTGGGCAAATAATTTTGTTGGAATGAAACAAACACACTACAAACAGTTTTCTTTCTTCCTTTTCTGAGTTTCATCTCCTTCTTAACAACAGTCAGGTCCAGTTTTTCTTCTCCACAGAAAAAAATGTAAGCTGCCAAACTTTACCTTACGCTATATCTGCTGTGACACCAACTTGTGGGCTAACTCACATAATGCTATCAGCTGAAACTCAATGTGACAAGATGATGGGAGAGAACTGATTTTAAATTGGATGGATGAGCAACGAATCCATTCACGCTGTGGAAAAAAAAAAGTACCACAAGACCAGTGAGTGAGCAAGTTACGGGCTAATGGAAAAATGAAACTGATTGAAAGAGAAAAGACAAAAATAAACTGACAGCTTTTTTTTCCCCACAGTAATGAGGACAGTTAATTCAAGACAATGAATTCAAAGCCATGTGTGGCCGCTAAGGTCCTTAATTAACTGCAGAGGAGGCAAAGTTATGAGTTTAACAGCAGCGCCTTTCTCTTTCGTCTTTGTTGCCCTCCTCTTCTTTTTCTGCCGACTGATCTTTCATTAAAACACCCACGTAGTATGCTCTGTAACCTGAGACATTTAGGAATGATGTAATATTTGAAATATCTCGGGAACGGGTTGGAATGTCACACTGAAAAAAAGACAATTTCTTGTTCTCTATTGCATTGTTCATTTTGAAAGGCGGTTACACGTAAAGACATGGTCAGACATAAAACTTCCATAAAACTGTACCTTCTTTTACTGACATTCATTGACCATTTTTATAAGATTAGATCAGTAAATTTCACCACACTGATCATTACAGTTTAATTGCATGAAATTTGGGAGATAGGAATGCCAGACATTAGACAATATTTTACTTTCCTTGTTCCACAAAGATTTTTGTCACAGGAATAGTCCTAAAACCTAAAAACGAGGGAGGCTCTAGTTTTATGATGCAGAGTTATTATTAAACAATCACTTAGTTGCAGCTTTCTTGCTTCACTAGTGCATCCAACTAAGCAAAAGTTTTTGGAGAATTTATTTAATCCTCATTTCTCAGCAGTGATAGAAAGACACATGATGTTTGTTTGATGAGATAACAGCTGATTTTGGAGCTTAAACGCAGCAGCTGAGTTGGATCTAATGTTTCATTTAGCAGTGTCAGTAAGAAACTTTACCAAAGTAACAGTTGCTAAAAAAAACCAACTGGTTACCATATAACTGCTAGATTCATTAGGTATAGTGAGTGATCACACAGGTTCACAGTACTAGGTATATTACCAGTATTAGGCCACTTGTGAAGAAAAGTCCTGCTGCAGAGGGCACTGTGTCAGTCTAACAGTTAAAAGAATTCTCCCATTGACTTAGTACTTCCCTCCTACAACATCATCAGATTGACTGCAGTGGAAACAGAAATGTCGTCATGCTGCTGCCTTGTCAAAACCTGGTACTTAAATTACAAACAGTTAAACTTGACCACAAACAGTTCAGCTGGATATTCTGCCATGTCTTGGTAGAATTGGCTGATGTAGCCTCTAACTGCTAGGCTTAGGCACATAATGTTACATGCAGTAGTACTCCCCAACACCTGTAAAGAGACTTTAATGTGTAAAATCTGTGGAGTTGCCCTTTAAGGCATATACCACATAACTGCAAAGTTCATGTTCACTGTTCTCTCCACAAAAAAATATCAAATTAAGGCAAAAAAATAATTATTTGAATGTGAAACATTCATTTAAAATGGTCAAATTGTTGCATCTAAACATGGATCATACAATATCTTTGCATAATAGCCGGTGAAGGACGAAAATGTACCTCTACATCTTTAGTAGAGAATGTTTCCCTTTTCTATGAGTGCAAAATAAAATAAGTGCTCGAAAGGTCCTGACATAATTTTGCACTTGCACTTGCTGAGTTATTCAGTCAAATACAGCAATTTAAAATACAGAGGAAGAGGGGGAAAACACTGATGCACAGCTAAATGGACGCAGGCATTCAGGGTGAAATGTCAGAGAAACAGAACATTCAGTTTTAGTCTAAAGTTGGTGAGTCCAAAGTGAACAGGATAAAATTAATAAAATATTGTCATTCAGACTCCCCAGTGATAATAGCGCTATATTCAGGAACCTACCTGGCTCCATAGTTTGAACAAAAGCAGAGAATTCACCACTCAAGAGCACACTCAGTGTACCACAGGCACTGAAAAGTATGTCTCTCCACTTTTGGAAAATGTCAGAGCCAAACTTTTGAGCTGCATGACCCCTGTGTCTCATGAAGAGAGCCGAGGAAACTCTTTTTGCTCCCATTGTGTCTGTTTTACTCGTGCATGACTGCTGTTTGAACAAAAGACTTTCAGCCAGCGGCGTGAAACATAAAGTACAGAAACATACAGGTGAATTAATAAGAATGACTGCTGTGTGTGTACTAACCACCAGCGCAGTAAAGCAACATATATCCACACGCTTGCAGATTTGCCATCATAGTATTGTGAAAAAATGCATAAAATTCCTTTTCAGGTAATAATAGGATATTGTTAACGTTGGAGTGTCTTAATGACTCTGGTGATCCTTTAACTTTTCCTCGAGCTCGACCATCAAGTTGAAGTTTGTGGTGTCATTGTATTTTCTACATCCTGAGGGTGACATTAATGTCGCTTTGAGAATCATTGACTTCATCTTGTTGGCTGCCACCATCAGAACATGTCCAGTACTTTGGTTTATGACCTGCAATACTATATTACCATGACTCTTCATTGTACTTTGTGATTAGTGTTAATTAGCAAATGAAACATGCTAAACTAAGATGGTAAACATAGTTTAAATAAAATGAGTTACTACCAATATGTAGTGTTTTGATACTGATAATTTCTTTTTTTGAGTTTAAGTACTGCTTTTAAATCTGAGAGCTAGCACTTTAAAACATAACCGGCATATCTGTTTATTTGACACCTTAGCAGAGATGGAAATTACAGTAATAGTTTTTGGTCAATCAAGATGTACACCCATCACAGAAAAAGAAACACAAATAATGAGAGAGAGGCTCCCTGCAGCCCTCACCGGCTCTTTCGTGGAAGCCAGGCTATTGATTACAGCTCTGTGGGAGAGCATTGATTTTTATCTCAAAGTGAGTGAGTGAGAGGACTGAATCCACTCAGCAGAGGGAGGGAGGGTTCAACTGCAACAGCAAAGGGACAATGGAGAAGGAAATAGGGTCAGGCTTGACTGAGTGAGTTGCTAAGACACTTGCTTTTCCTGAATTATGTTAAGCACTTACACCACCATACCACTACTTTTTAGGCTCCTATTTAGTGATCCTTGTCTAATGTGAAGCAATAATGGCCGCACTATTTCCCGCAAATAGTTTTATATTTTATTTGTTTTGTTTACACATTTATCAGCATTTAGTCTAAAAATTGGACCCATTTTATAAGTCAACATGTTCTACTGTATGTTGTATGATTATCTTTAACAAATTTAATGATTGATTCATCCAACAGCTGTATGGATAACAGAACAGAAATGTGAGTATAACTGTCGTGCTAGGTGTGAAGTCAGGAATGCACCAATGCCACTGGGCTTAGTCCTGGACTGTCTGCACAAAATGTCATGGCAGTCCATCCCATAGCAATATTTCCATCTGCACAAAAGTGGTGGACTGACTGGACTGTACTTAACTTAACTGGTCAAATACCTACACTCCTCTCAACATCTTGTCAAATGCTAAATGCTCTTTTTGCAGGGCCCCGACAGGTTGGTAAGAGGTCAGAGTTAGTTTTTTGCATCCAAAAAGTCTCCTCTTGCTTTATTAAGAGTGGAGGCTGTTTATCTGTATGATTGAGCTCCTTTTTTCAATACACACACAATGCAATACACAATTTGCTAATTTGTAAACCAGAAGTCAAGAATGCAACTTTTTCTGCACAGTACAACTAGCATTGTCATGCAAGGGATTTGTATGGTGTTGAGTAGTCTTAATACTGTTCACAAACAAATATGAAGTTATGTAACTGTTGAAACACAATGCACGTGTAAGTGCAGAGTGATGTATCTTCAAATCAGTCTAGTCTTTTTCTTTAGGTTAGCAGCAGTTGGCATCTATAAATGTTGCCATCTACTGAAAAGTATGCACAGAGTGGTTGAACAATTTCAAACGGACCCACACAAATGTTTGAGATTGAGTTGAGATCCACAAATGTGTTTCCACTGAAAAATGAGTTTACTTACAAATGATGATACAGGAGTTCTAAATAAGAGGCACAGAATCAGATTCAGAACTTTACATTTGTTTTTGAATAGTATGATGAAATGCTTTAATGCCATAGATTTAGTGCCTTTCTCAAGGACATTTCAGTAGGGTATACACTTGCTGACATGTGAGCCATCTCTTTTCCAACCCCCAGCCACCTGCTCAACCGACATGAACAAGAAAAAACTTTAGTGCACAACACATCATAAAGTAACATTGTTTTACCCCCCAAAAAAGCATATTCTTCCCTGACGGATCACCTCTTTTAAATGTATCATCCAAAGTAAAGGATGAGTTTGTGAGTGAGCTGCCTAGATTCATGGTTTGACGGCGGGAGTGGAGATAACTGAGAGAAATATTGTCTGATGACCGTGGAGTAGATAAGCACAGCCCAGAGACTATCAAATGATGACTTTCTGAGCTCCAAACCAGTGGCCTGCATGCTGAAGTGGAGTGAAAGAGATAGAGGGGGTGAGTAAGTAAATCAGGAAGCAAAATGAGAGGGCGGCTGTCGATGGCAGCCAGCTAACTGGATTAGCATGTGTAATAATATCAGCAAAGGTTAATGTGTACAGATGCAGAGAGGCTAATGCAGGGCAGCGCTTCATAATAGAAAGGACAGGTCAATGAGACTGGTTAATAGTCAAGCTAAATGGCTTGTGATTACAGCATGAGATATTCTGCACTGAATATGACTCTCAAACAGCATGACTAGTGAATATGAACGTATAGGAGATGATAATTTAAAGGTACTATGCATAAGTTTTCTCTGCCACATAATGTGGTTTCATGTCGGGAGGGGGTGGTGGAAATGGAGGGCTTCAGCCAGTGTTTGAGACAGAGTTTGAGAAAAACTTCCTAAATATGCAATGTAAACTGAGAAAACGGGAGTAACAAAGGGTAAATTTAACTGATAATAGTAGTGGTCGAAAGGATGTTGTGAGTGCTCTTGTTTCTGTGGAACAAATGGAGCTATTTTCACTGACGAAGAAGCTGTTACAGGCTGCATATTTCCTTCCTGGTATTTTATGTCTCAGGCATTGATGTACAGACAAATAATGTTGCTGTAGTTCCCCAGTTATAACCAGATTTAACAGACATAGTGACTGGAATTGTAGTTCAACCCAAACACTGTGAATAAAAAGTTAGGAAATAAAAATTTCACATAATTTTTAGCCATCAATATATCATTGGTAGATTTGGGTTTGTACTGTCCAAGTCACGTCTGTCCCTAGTGTTAGATGTTCTAGTCATTGAGGATGTTATATTACTTACAAATGAGACATTTAAAAAAATGTCATTAATATATACAGCAACAAAGATCCATTTGGATTACAGTATCATTAACCTGTGCCATGAGGCATGTCCATTTTCTCATCAGCCTTGACAATGGAGATCAATTTAATATTTAGCAATACCTTTCATTTATCATGTGTTTGTGTTCAAACAGCAAAAGTCATTTCCTTGTTTGTATGAGAAGCCAAGGAATGCTACAGTTTTTGCTAATGTACTTTTGTCAAGCTATGCATAAAAATAAACATACTGCCTTTTTTATCCCAGTGTGTCCAGGACTTAATTCTCATGACAAACCAGCTAACAAACCCTATGGGTTCATCCTCTGGCAACCATGAATACCTTTGCTGAATATAATGATAATAATGGTAATGCATCCAAAGGTTACCAACACCCTGAGTGACTGACTGACACCATAAATACTACCAGAAATCACCAAAACTAATCATGCATTTATTGCACAATAACGTTGGAAAATAATCCACAGTACTTCCATCCTCTCATGTCATTTACACAGTGGAGCTCACTGTCTTTGTAAACAGCCTTCAAAGCTAAAGTGAGTGTATTTTTCATTAACCATCAAAGTGAATATTGAATATGAAGTTTTACTAATTCAGAGAGAAAATTTCCTGCTTAAAACTTCTTTTCATTGAATATATACAACTATTTTGACTCTAAGGCATCCCTCTATTTCTCAGGCTGGGTTTTAACAAGGCTATTGTTGGACTTAATCAATGTAGCTCGCAGCTTTACGGAAATGATGGGGGGCGGTCAAGATGAATAGGTCTGACACACTCAATTTAGACCCCATCAGCAAGTCGTAAGTGTTAAGCAGGGTGAGAATTATTTCAGAGCACTGTCTTCTGAAATCTACATTGTTCATTAGGTGTTTCCAGATCATTTATCTGAAGTAAATCTACCTTTTGTTAGCAAATGATATTAGTTCTTGTGGCACATTAAATATTCTATTTGATTTGGCAACATTTTTCTGTAATGTGCATTTTACTCCCAGTTTTTTTTTTCTTTCTTTTCTTTGGACTGTTTCCAAAGAGACTCATGCTTTATGACTGTTTTGTTCAATTGTCCATGATAAACAAGCTGAGAAAGACCCCAGATGTGCGTCTTTTATCCTTCCACTTGATCATTGGCCCTTGATCTGTTGATCAGTGAAGCATTAAGACTTGATCGGGGAACACTAACACTGAGCTCTGCTTCTTCACTGAGTGATAATCTTTGCACCAAAGATTCACTTAACAGCTATCAAAGATTTGAAAATGATCAATTCTCTGTCAAATGAAAAGGAGGAATGATTTCTTTTATACAACAGTCAAATGCTCACAGAATGCTTTATGACACAATGACTATTGAGTTCGTCTGATGGAAAAAGTAGCATTCACTGTAAAAATATATCTGTTTTTGTCTTGCTTAAGGTCAGGTATCACTTAGAAAAGCAGTAGTCTCTGCACCTTTGTTTCATCATGCAGTTGAGGGTAATATCTGGCTCTTTCGTGGCTAAATGATCCACTGTGTTCACCAGCTACTTGCTCAACCAGAGCAGGAAAGATTAACTACAGGTTAAGACACTAAAGTTCTCCAGAGAGTTAAGGAGAAGCGCAGATTCAAGTGGTAATTCTGTGTGAGTTCATCAGTGACCTCTTTCATGGTGCATGTGGTATATAAATCTTGTATTCATATGAAAATATTGATAATAGTATATCTTTGAGTCTGAGCTCACAAATTCTTGTAAAACCAAAACTGAATGTTGCCAATTTCACATGGGAAATTACGTGATTTTTTTCATTGAGGTTTGAGAGGGAAGTCTGTGGCTATTTCCTCCATATTATTCTTTTTTTTTTGCTTGAGTGGACACAATCTAAGTTGTTCTGTAGATTTAAAAATGATTTGTTGAGTAGATCTGATTGGTTTTGGTCATATCAGCCTCAAGCAAAGGATATATGGCTATTAAGCGTGTTTTAACATCTGGGGAAATCCTAAGTGATTATATCATTTCAAGCATTGTGGTAGCTATTATGCTGATTATATCTTGTTCCTCAATAGCTTTTTTTTTTAACCATAGCCATCAAGTTAGAAGTAAACATATTTTTATGGATTGCAAAATGCATTTTTGCTTTTATATAGACTACATCATAGTCTGTATTGTATATTAGGTGCATATAAGAAGAATGTAGGGCTGTTTTGTGGTGATAAGTGAAATATTCAGTATCTGGAAGAAAATTCTGTTCATTACCTGGAAATTACTTTAAGCCCAAGCGTGTTTGTGCGTGTGTGAGAAATGAGTGAGGACCTATTATTTTACATGGTGTAGTGTGCCAACACCAGGATGAGGGCTGGTTGGGGCTGGCAGGAACAATCCTCCTAATCCTATTAGTAGAAAAAAATACAAATATGTTGATTTGATTTTTTACCATTTCATTGTTATAGCTCCTATTCTCATTAAATGGCTTTCAACATACTACATGCTGCGGCTCCTGAAATTTCAATATTAGTTTTAAGACCATTTTTATGAGGTTCACATGTTAAGTACACTACGCGCTGTCTATATATGCAGTATATATTGAAAATGTAGAAATTACACTGGAAACCAAACAAAAGGAAATTGTGTACACAGAGCGTGACAGCACAGGAAGGATGAAATTGCTTTTAGAAGCCTGGCATGGTGACTTAGACAGAATGAAAAAGAAAGGAAGAAAGAAAATAAATAAAGAAAAAAGACACACATGACAGTAAATTGGTGAGTGAGCGACAGTGTGTATATTTCCCAGCGAGGCTCAGCGTCAGGCAGCCGTAGCCGCTTGACGGATGGAGCTTTTAATTGACTCCATCGACGTGGGACGAACGTCGGCCAATCATCAGAAGAGCTGATGCAAAACAACCGAGGGCTTTTGTTTCTAACAGAAGGGCCTCCATTAGACCAGATAATAGGCCAAGCTGTTGATATCTCTCTGTCCTCTACTGTGTCTGCTGAAGGTAGACGCTATCTCTCACACCCATCCAGATGTTTTTCAACTGGCTTGCCCATCATTCCTTCTGATATATCTCCTGCCAGAGCGTTTTATTTAAGTCTGTTCTGTTTTTCTCATGCATTTGTGGTAATTACCCAGTGAACAACAACATCAATACCGTCAATCCAACGCCAAGTTACAGCACACTGCCGTGTCCTCTGGACAGGCTGTTAAGCATTTCATTTTGTTGTACAGAAAAGAGAATAGACTATTTGTCACAGTCTGCCATTGAGAGACTCTCAGTGACTCTTGTGGACTCTTGTGTTTCCTGCTTTATTTTTGTAGTTCCTACCTAGTGTGTCTTATGATTGCATTTTACTTCTTGTCTATGTGATTTTCCCCGCTCCTTTTGATTGTCTGCCCCGCCCTGATGTGTTCCACCTATTTCCAATTCCTTCTTCCTTGTGAATCTAAGTCCCTGTGTCTTTGTCAGATTGTCCCATTGAGCTCCCTGTGTTTTCCTGTATTTTTGTATTGTTCCTGTTCCTCTCTCCAGTCTTGCTTATGTTTTCAAGACCAAGTTTTGCACGTTTTTGGATTTTTCTCTGTACCAGTGTCTCAGTGAAGTTTTTGGTTGTCTATTTTTGCATCTGCCTCCCAGGCAGCCACTTGGCACTCTGTAAGCCTTTCTGTTTATACTAAATATCTTACCTTCTATTACCTGCGCGTGGTCCTGTCTGCATTTGGGTCCATAACTACTTCAGCCGTAACACTATTTTCAGTAATCTATCCCTGCCTTTGAATAACAGCACTTTACAGCAAAATCAAAGCAGCACTCTTATGCCATTATTTCTCATCATTGTTTACTTTTTCTGAAGAAAGAAGCTGGCTTTTATTTCAATCAGAAGAGAGACCTTTAATTTATATGTTTGATAAGACTATTGATCCTGTTTTAGTCAGATGGTTTAATAATCTGATCCAGTTCACTTTGTTCATTCATGATGAAAAGGCTTTGTCACACGAGACATTAAAAAGTTAGCAAAAACCCATGCTCAATGCTTGTCTATACGTATGTCTGGAAAAACAATTCACACAGCATTCAATAAAGTTGCACTCATGAAGATTTTAATGGAATAATGGGCACAAATCAAGTGCTGGAGACCCCTTCCATGCTGGCAAGATTTGAGATGTCTGCAGGCAGCCTCTCCATCAGTGAGCCTGGCATGTGGAGGGGGACATGAGAGGACTTCCTTTAACAGGTCTGACACAGGAGAGTGGGATGAATCTTCGTGGTGTGAGGAAGCCAGAGGTGGACCACTGATGGGTTGATGACCTTGTAAGTGAAGTCCAACAAAGCAGGGGGCAAACACCTTCTGTCTAGTGCAGAGCTGGTGTGTGACGGAAGTTGGCATTCCTGAGGAGAGGAGCAGGTGAATGGGCAGCACACCAGTCTTTCACCCAGGTCTGACTGCAATGCTGAATAAAAGCTTGCTCCTGGTCAGGGAATTTAGTAGCCATAAGCAGAGTGGACGGGGAGCAGGGTGGGGGTGAACTGGGCAGAGTGTTGTGTGCATAACAGACTGAAAGAAGTTGTTTAGACCAGGAGGCTGGATTCTGTCAAGATGGTGAGAATTGCAGACAGAGAATGAATGAATAACTGAATCGTGAAGGTGTCTAGCGCTGACAAAGCTATTGAGAATTATCACTCTGCAGTTCTCCTCAGCTCTATGGGTCCTTTTTAGCCTTCAGCGTATGTTTGGGTCTTGCACCCCACAACTTCCCTGTGTGTTTGTGTCCAGTCTCACAGCTCTCACTGCCGTCACTTCTAGATGCAGCTGTCAGCTGTCAGCAAATAAGCTCTGATAAACCCACTGTACACAACCTGCACAGCACCAAACGGCAGACAAGAACAGCAGAAGAAAATACTGCAACATCTGCCACAGACAAACAGATCGCAAATAGGTGACTTGAATACTAACAAACAAGAAACATGGAAAAATTCTAATTAATTTAAAATACCACTAGGCCAATCCATCAAGCTGGTGGTGTTTACGTGTGTGTAGAGATCAGCTTGAGCTAAACCCACGCAAATTATGCACGATACATTATACAATTGCACAGAAAGTTCATCTACAGCCACAATCGATCATTCTGCCATCTGTGGGGAATCAGAGTCCATTATCAGGTGTTGGAGATCACCACTGCACATGAAAAAAAAGAGTTGACAGAAAAGTTGTCCTAGACAGTAGACGTTAGAAGCATCAAAACTGCAGACTTACATCTTCCAGCTGCTTCCAGCTGTGTTGTGGTCTACAGTGATCAGGTGGCTGCTGCTCAACTGATGTGTGAAAGCAATGTGATGAATGCTGTAAATATCTATTGTCTGTTTGGAATTTCAGAAAGTGGACTCCCTATTATTGTGTGAGGATATAATATTTTACCATATGAACTGATTAACATGCTATATTTCCATGTTAACTTTCACTGTGTGGATACTGTCACCGTCAGATGGATACACTGACAGTTGCTCCATTGTAGTTTTGTTTGCATGTGCAATTCTACTGTATCACACTGTGTTTTGGAGCATATTCCATTATATTGGTTGCTACTAGCATGTTATGATAAAGACACTGCAATAATGAAGACTGAATTCATCTGAGATTTCTTCCTGGGGACTTTCAGCACTAATTTTTGTGTTACCCTCTGATTACTACAATTTCAAAGTGTCGCTTACTGGTAGTGTGATGAATCACTGCAGCATGTACCAATGGAGTGCTACAAGTCAAGATAAATCTTGGGAAGAATGAGATATATTGGGTGTGACATTTAAATCCATGTTAGAGAGGACCTTCAGGGTATTTTGAGGAGAAATTACCAAAGGAACAAGGAGATCCATTCTGTTAATAACGTGCAGAGTGAATTATGAGATGTGGAGAAAAAAAAGATGTTCAGCATCAATTAAGAATGTGCTGGTGCCAAGTGACAGCACGCTGGAGCGAGTCTGCACAGAGGTTGGAATCTTGATAAACCTCCAGAGCTCATCTCCCTTGGCACAGACTACATTTCTGACGCTCACTGCCTTTTTACTCTCCAGTAAGATGCATTTGATTATTTTTAGCTGCAAAAATGATGAATAAGAACAATTGTAAAGTTCATAGACCATATCACTGTATACTTAATGCACAGCCTATAATTTTGGCACAGATGGTATCGTATAAAAGTGAAAAAGAATAAGTGTTTACACTAGGATGGACTATGAAGGGGTCAGCAGTCCCTGCTCCACCCCAGGGCAAAAACAATATTATAAAGACGACTCATGCTGAATGCTACAAAACAGGATTAAATGATATTATGATTCATATTAGACACGCAACGAGTTTAGTTTTTGATTTCACTACAGATTTCTTCAAATCAGTCAAAGGACCTGAAAATTCAATTCATAAGTAGAAGCCAGACAGTGGGTGCAGGGAGGTTATAGTGATAGGATCTTTTATGATTTAAGGGGGTTGCTTTTACAAAGATGGAGCCTTCTGGGTCCTATCCTGCATACATTTGTTTACATTTTTTTACTGTACATAGAAAATACTTTTTCTGATGTCATGTGTGAACTAATAAATTTAGTAAACAAATGCAGTTATAGTGTTTTGACATTGCCAGGTCATAAGAAATGTAATTTTATTATCAACACACCAAGAGAACACAGCAAAGAGCAGAGTGGAGCAGGGGGAACATTTAAGCCAGCATTATACGATCATACTCACACAAGAGATGTGCACAGTCAAGGAATTAGCCCCTCAAATTTATTTATTCATTTCCTTCAAAGAGGCAATTTAACGCATGACTTAATCCATCTTTGTGATGTCGCTGAAACGCCTGCTGCCCTGCAAGACACGAGCTGCATATTTGGTCCGCGGATAAATACCCAGAGCCAGAAACATTGGCGCGTTGTAAAACAGACAAGAGGAGCAGCAGAGGAGGGTCGCAGATGCTAAGCCTGGCAATCTCTCTTTCAATCTGCTGCCGTATATTGGCCACTTTGAAGACAGACACATTTTTATTTGCACATGACCCACGTGTAAGAACAAAAAAAAGAAAAAAATATATATATAAGTGAGTTCAAAACTCGGCGAAGAAGGCGATTTTCTCGTGGGTGCTCAACCTGCACTGATCCACTGAAGGGGTCTGATGGGCCAGACGGGCCAATCAGGCTGCCAAAATCAGAGGAATGTTCATAGCTTATCAGGCCCCGTTGTCATCGGGCCCAGTGGCACGGCTCGATGTGCGCTGACTGTAATGGGCTGCTAGGACAACTTAGCTGGAAGGAGATTAGCTTGTTGTGGCGCCTGCTGAGAGGAAAAAGAAAGTCGGTTCACGCAGATTGTAATGTGCACTGGCGAGCTGAGCCTCTGCTGGGTACCACATGAAGGTTAAATAAAAAACTGGGAATACACGGACGACCAGCCTCCTTAGTTCAGTGTCCTAAACCTTGTTAATTTGGCTGTACATGCATGCAGACAGGACTGCATTAAACTAATGATGAAAATGTAGCTAATAATTGGTTGAACAACACCACGAGAGTACATCAAAACACAAAATCTTCACCTCATCATCTCTCTGTCATCATTTTAAGAATGACTATGTTCACAAAAGATGACGGAGGCGATGATGATGATAATGATGATGGCTGATGATTGGGGTGATGAAATATTTCAAACTCAAGCTGGCTCATCAGCGCATTCATTTATTCCTCCTCCAGTTTATGCGGGCCGGGCGAAAAGCAGGGCTCTGATGAAGAAACAGTGGCGGCAGCTGCAACATTAAGTAAACACGGGCAGATGCACGTAGTGTTTACGAGCCTTCCCAAATTAAAAACTCCCCACTGCCTCTCTAATCTCTCTTCCTCTCTCCACTAACCACTGTAAGACAAGAGGGAGAGCGATGTTTTGTACAAGTTTTGTCTTGACATCCTCCCTGTTAATGGGCAAATAAAATGTTTGTGCACTTCAAGTTCCCTGGGAGTGCTCGCCTGCGAAACCGAGTATTGAGACGCGGTTCTGCTGCTCAGGTGACCCAATTATCTGCAGGGAAACACCATGTGAATTATCCCCAGCACCATCTGCCACAACAGAACCAGCTTTATGAGAGTATGTTGGGAAAAAAAGTCTTTACTTTGAGTGTAATTATTTTCTATCTGACATTCCAATTTTTTTAGTCGACTTCAGGGAGCAAGCTGTAAAGTTTTCATTGCTCTTCATTAGTAGATTTTTTTCATAGGGAGTAAATGTATTTTTTTTTCAATTAGATGAGGCTATCAGAAGTAGGCCTAATTATTTGACAGCTCAGATTCACACAGCTCTTATTTCTGTCACTCTGACAAGCCACACTGATACAAAACTGCCTTGTTTGATGGCTGTGCAATTATGAGTTTATCAAATTGGTTTTGAGAAGAATAAAATCACATCAGTTAAGTTATACCGAGCTCTGGCTGTGACACAAAGGCATATAAGCATTTTCTCACATTGCTCTGTCACAATACATCACAAGCATCACAAATTATGACAGCTATTATAAAAATAACATTTAAAATCTGGAATGGTTCTCGTGAAAATGTTATTAGTCATGGCTTTGCCCTAGAAAGCACTGAATCCCCTGGGAGTTGGCATCTTTTGTAAACATTATATAATGTCCTAATAATAATAATGCTAATGCCCTCATTATGTTCTTCTATGATGTGTTATAATCCCTTATCACCTCAAGCCAAGTGTTACTGTCGTGTAAATTAATTCAACCTTGAAGACCAGACAGAATAAATGAACAGAAGTAAATGACTGTATTAACAACCGATTGATCTGCTGTATTTTCTTCCCCCATAAGACTCAAAGACAGTAGCAGTTTCTGTAAAACAGTCCTCTGTTCCTCCAGATCTCTAATGAATTTTCAAGCTCTTTGTCATCACCGCAGCCTTTGGTGAAAACCTCACCACGGCTCCCCCCCGGCGGGACCAGTAAAGTCAGCGGTGAGGAATGCACGCGGCAGCCGGCGTGCTTTCCTTCCTCCCTGTGCAGTAAAAATTTAATGGAACCAAACATGCCATCCATCCCTTTCTGCATCTGAGGAGCAGGCAAATTGCGATCACCCTCTCTGCTCTCCCGCTCTCTGAAGAGACTGGAAGCTGCAGCAAAACACATTTTCAACCCACCGTCGCGACATGCGGAACAACACACATGCTTCATAAAACCTGCGTTCCCCCTCCCCATACACAACAGATAACTGTAACCTGATTTAATGTAGCTCGTGGCACATTGCCACCTGCTGCCTCTCAAATGCTGTACTCATTGGAGAGAGAAGAGACAGGAAAAACACACAGTAGCGAGTCTAAATGCTCTTGTATCTGCTGTGAGCTGTGGAAAAAAAGGATTCAGTGCTCAGGGTGCACGTTTTGACTAAAAAAAAAAAGAAATTTAAGGCAATTTCTCGCAACCGGTAGCAGACATGACTCAAGGGTGGCAGCTCTCTTTGCATCCCATCTCAGGGTGCCTTCCTATTCCACTGGAAAGACACTGATGTTCATTTTGGATCACAGATTTACACTAGATCCATCTGGCTCTGTGCAGGGGAGGGTATCACAGGGATCACTAGACACTGGCTCAACAAACTTTTATTGCTTGAGGTTAGGTGGATTGATGTGTTCTTCCGAAGCAACATTACACTCATGGCTCTCCAAAGGCTGATGGAAGTTTGTAATATATATTTCCTTCCACTAATGTCTCCCTCGACTGACTGAACGTCACAGGAGGAGAGGAGAGAATGAGGCGAGGACTACACTGAAGCACTTCCATAGGCACTCTGTCTTCAAATCCCTTCCAGCTGTATTAACAGCAGCACAGCTCAGTAACAGTGATGGGCTAAGTAAGCAGTTCTTAGAGTTGGCTGATTGCTTGTCGATCCATCGCGCTCCATAGCAGACTGGCTTCTCTCCTGGGAGAAGGATGGTGTTTATGAAAATGCGCCGAGAGCTTCTCCTTTGTTAGGATGTGCATTTACTTGTCAGCTGCTAAAAGGAGAACTTTCAAACTCCATTAAAATGCAAAATATAGATGTAGACTTTGTCATGAGAGTGGGTCAAGGGGAAAGCATTAGCGCTGAATGTAAAGCATATTCTATAGTCCTCATTCATCATTCTCCACAAAGAGGGTTTTGTCTAAACGCATTCATGTTAAGAGCTGTATAGCAGACGGGTGAGCTGCACCCAGCAGGGCCGCACAAAGGCAGGGGTTGGAAAAGAAATAGAAAAGTGACAAAAAAGTAGTACACCAATTTCAGTTATCCACCAAACACCAGGCCGCCTGCTAAGTCAAATTATTTCTGTGATTCACTTTTTAATGTCACACTTCATGCTTTTGCACATTCCTTGACCCTAAATCCAGTGTAATGCTGTGTGGTGATTCAGCCCCCACTCCCTCACATTTACATTCTATTGTACTGTTGTGACTGTATAATGAAAGGGGATCTTGTTGAATCACAGCTGACATACGTAGTGGCAGGCGTGGATATGAATGAGCTGTTGTCGAGCAGCTGGAGGAGAGTGCATCCCACGGAAGGTTGTATTCCGTGAGCCTTGAGTTACATGCGTAGCCTCCACAGCTCTGCAAGAAACTGCGACTGGTCAACTTGAGGTGTTTCTGGTGGCAGTGAAGATTGCTGATGGTAAAGAAAAAATAGGAGACAAATATACAGGATAGAATGTAATGTTTTCCCCTATAGTCCCCATCATACATCCCCTCTGTATATCACAAAGTGTATGTAAAGACAATTACTTTGAGGTGTATAATCAGTCTCCACTTTGATAATGTGATAATGTACCACATATCTATCTAGTGTTCAGGTGGTGTGATTGAAGAATGCAATAAAACAAGGAAGTATAAATGAGTTGTAGCCACCTACAACAGGACTGCCCCTCACCGAGATGCATCCCCATAACACCAGCTTTGGCTCTGAAACGCCACTGGAATGCAGTAACGGTGTTGTTTTGTTCAGACATGTACAATGAAACGTTGGGGGGGCTGAAAACAGTGTTTGGTTTTGTCTCTGCTGAAACATCCTGGCTCCCACAGTGTCTAAAATGTTGCTCTTAGTTAACAATGCTGTTTTTTATGTCTTTTAAAAACTAAATAAATGCTGAGTTCTTTTCACAGAAACAAAAAAGAAACAATAAAACTGCAGTGTTTAATAGTTTGAGTGACTGGCACAAAGTTGTTCATTCGATATCCTGCTGATGACAAGTGCTCATGTGACTGTACTCTCTGGGTGGACCCCTGCAGCTATGACAGACTCAGAGATCCTAAAACTGCCAGAGTTAAGATTTATAAGAGGATTCACATTTGTCAGTTTATTGAAAATTCAAAGCGCATGTTTCTTCCCATATTTCAAGAGCTGTTATGGATGTGTCATATTGAGATTGGCACCGAAACCGCAACGTATTATTATTTCATGCGCGACGGAGCACAGTTGAATGAAGCCCACTTCTGTTGATTTGAAGGGCAGGCTGTTTTGTTTGTGTCTTAACATCTACTGCAGTTGTATCTCGAGCAGACATCGAAACTCACTGTTCTGTTCTTTCTCTTTCCCTTCCCTCATTTCTCTTTCTCTCGCTCTCTCTCTCCTTCTGACGTTCTCTCCCTGAAACCTCAAAGGACTCTGTGTTCCAATCAGAAAATGAGGGAGCGCCTGATCCTAAAGCCCCAAACCTGATGGGATTTACAGTCTCAACACAATCATGCTGTACGGAGCTGCTGCACTAATAACTTTCATTTTTTCCCCCCACCACCCTTCTCTGCTGTCTCTCTGTAACATCAGCCAATTCTGAAGTATATTCAGTCATGGATGAAGTATATTTTGTTGGAGAACAACAGCGGCGAGAAAAACCCTGTAGGTATTGAGTTTAAAGACAACATCCAATGCATGGATAGGCAGGCAAGCACAGCTGATTCACACTCACACACCAAAGACACACATACTGCAAGTCACGCACTGACACTCTCCCTCCAATCCTCATCAGTCACACAGCTGTGTGATTTGATAAAAAACTTGGCAGGACCCTGTGGCTGACCTTTCCAAGCGTGCTTAACACGGCTGCTCTATGAGCAACCTACCGCACGTAACCTGGCAACGCCGCCTCTGATGAGATCTGAGGTCTGGCCATTCAGTTTCTCACAACCTTAGATGTGTGACTTTGTGAATGTGTGTGTGTTTGTGTGTGTGTCCATCACTTATGTGTTTCTGCTTTGGTAATTGTGGAAGGTGCCTGCTGGGGTTTGAGGTCTTTGGAGGCTCCAGAAAATGTCTGAACGTTAGAGCGATGATGTTACTGCAGCTTTAAATGCATCCATGTGTGTGATTTTGTTCTTTTCATTTTTAATCTTTGATGTTGTAAAAACAGGCTGATTGGCCGAATGAATTCAAGTCCCAAAGCTTCCCCCTTTTTCAAGCCTAACTTTCAACACCTCAGATACTTTTTCCAAGCTCTCTTTTACCCATGGATGACAAGCCCCGCCCCTCTCATCATCAACTATATTTGAGGAGCTTTACAATTTTCCCAACTTAGTAATGAAGCAAAGGATTAGAAGAAGAGGGAAGATTCAGAACAGAAAGCCTGAGAGTCAGACAGTTGGACAGAGTCACATCATTCCAGCTTCCCCTTTAAATGTAATACCTTTAAGCAATACATATACAGTGACTGATGTCAGCAAGGTTTTTCAGTTTTAAAACACTTGAAATGAATTCTGCTCGATGGAAATGCCATGCCAGCTGGAGGCATTAATCTTCTTTAGCACCGGAATATTACTTCCATATTAAAATGTGAGGACATCTGAAGTAGCAGCCCGTGGGAATTTGTTGTATTTATAACTTCTTGCTTTTATAAATTCTTGAACTATTTCACGCAAACAGTCCAAAGTCATAACTGACCCTAAAGGAAATGTTTTACAATGATACAACAAATCAACACAGTCAGCTGCAGTACGGTCGGCCCTCACCCCAGACAATTGCAGTGCCAGCGTGTGGGTGGACGATCGCATTGTGATATGCTGTCTGCAGTGTGGGATATGGTGTTATGACACGAGGGCATCAAGGCGAGACACAAAATGTGAGCGACAAAATCTGCTCTTGACCTGATGATGTGTGAGCATGACGGCTCAAGACACAAAAACAAAAGTCAAAAAAAGTCTCGTAACTTGTCTTTATTCAAGTGTTCTTGCAGTGAAAACATCAAAACCTCAATTTTTTTTTAATTACCTCGATTGCAATCTGACATAAGAAACACAACAGCTAACAATACAGACTTGAAGCAGTCACTTCTGTACTGTCTTGGTTGGAATGTTTTAGTACTATCTACTCTAACATTTTGCTTGTAAAAGAAAGGATACCCCTTGTATTCTTTAATCCCTTATAATGGAGGCATCAGTTAACACGTGGCTCTATTTACCACCAACACTGGCTGTTGACTGTGGATATATATCATTCTCACATATTGTGTTTGTGATTAGGACATCATCATATTTAATATTCAGTAAATGCAGCATACTGCAGGTAGAATTACAGCCTCCCCCACATGTTTACACCCTTCATACAGCATCTCATCTGAATGTCAAACGAGAATTTACATGTTCAAGGACCTGTCTATGGATTATCTCTGCCACTTACTGTAGCATGAACATAACAGTAATTCTTCTTGGTACAAGTTTCAGGTTTTCCAGCGGGTGTTTGCGATCAATAATAATTCAGTTTAGTGGGCGTTTAAAACATGAAATGATATGTTTTGGCCTTTTATAGGTAGGTTAGCGTACAGTTAAGTTATCAGAACATAAATGTTGCTGAAAGAGAGGTGAAAGATGCATAGTTTGGTGATAATTCTCTATGGCTTGATCGCTATGACGCTATTTACACTTGGCATTGAAATGCCTCTTGTATCAAGAATGTATCTGGATGTGATTTGAACCTGATTACATTTACATCTGGTAATAACATGTGTCCACATTAACTAAAATCACTCGCTCACTTCACATTGTCCTCTATTTTGTGCTGCCCCAAAAAACACAACAAATAACTTTGAAAAAATACAGAAGAATAGAAGAAGATAGCAGCCATCCATGAACCTGCATTATTATCCTTTCTGAAGCAGGGGAGGAAGCTATCTCCAACAACTGGAATGCTAAGTAGCCTACAGTCCGACTGCAATCTGATCACCCAAAAATGCCCTTTAATGGCAGGTGTAAGTGAAGTGCATTACTGCCCCCTTTCACATTACTGCTTTTTTTATTTACAATATAAGAAATATTGATTACAGCATATTTACTGCAAATTTTAAACACTTTTTCATGTTGTGTCCTTAACCTTGCAGTTTTTCCTGCTCTGGCTGGCCTCCATCTTGAATAGAATAGCTGTGCACTGGGAACTCGCTCATTTACTTCATTTCTGGCTCATACACTGTTTTGGAAATAAACTCTCAACTTATTACATTTTCAGCTGCTCAAACACAGAGAATAGTGCTCTAAGTAAGTGGTTTAATTAATGCCTATTTAAATAATGGCAAGTTATAACGTTTGCAAAGTAACAGTATCATATACACACACTTAATTTGATGTAATATGCTAATGTTTATTTTAAGAGGCCATAAAGAATTCAAAAAATGTTCATTCATTATGCATTCATTCTCAGGTTTGCCCTGCAAATTGACTATGAATGCAAATGGAATTAACCGCTCTGGTTTTCAAATGCCAGCTCAGAGCAGAGGTTTATTATGTGAATAGAGCAGCGAATGTTGCTGTAGGGAGACCAGAATTTCTATTTCTAAGATGTTTTCAGATTTGTTACCATGACAGGTATCTCCATGATGCTGTGATAGTTGCAATACTTACCACATGGACTCGGAATGATGTGACATGTTATATGCAGTCACATGTCTTGATAGGAAGTTGGAGGACATGAGGGGACAATGTTGAGGTGAGACCAGAAAATGGCAAACGTGAACATGTTGCATCCTAAAAAAAAAACCAACAGCCCCCTATCATGACCCACGACATCCATTGCAAATTCACATTTCAGTATTCAGTGCTCGTACAGAAAGTTACATGCTATTTATACGGTGAGGTAGAAAGTTGTATCAATCTTCAAATCTAGTGATTGGTTGCCAAAATGCAGGTGGTGCTAAAAGCGTGTGGAAATAATCCTGCAGCTCTTTGTACTTGTGCAGTGGCAACATGGATGCAAAACTGGGAAAGCTCTGTTGGTGTTGTGATTCTGCAGAGCAAGGTTATGTAAACTGCAGTTGTGGGATACAGCTTATATCATAGCCTTGGTCCATTTTAGTCTTAGCTGAAAGAACCTTTTAAATGTTTTTTTCAGTCTTTTGTGTCCTAGTACGAACTAAAGGCAAAAATGCAGAAGTACTGTTTTTGATATGAAGGATGGACAGCTTATGTGTTTTATAAATGTATTTTGTGCATACTGAGATATGAAGGCATTATCAGTGGTGTGGTTTATAAAATAGCAAGGCAATAAGGAAATTTAGACATTCAAATTGTGTTATGTTGAATGTTATCTTTAGTAGTGTATCTATTTCTTTGACAATCACTAATACGAAAACACAAACATTACACAAAGCATTTGGCCTGAATATATCTTAAATTCCAGCTAAAGCACATTTAAGCACAAATATGCTTCTACATTTAATCTCAATTGTGTCTGTGATCCACAGCTCCGGGCTTCATCAACCTGTGCTCATGTTTTTAACACGGTTCTCCCTGTTCCAGTTGCTTTTGTCCTCTGGGTGAATTATAAAACCAAATGAGGGCCAGAGGAGCACTCATCTAAATTCTCCCCTCTTGATTGCAGCAGCCTGATGTGCAAGCTGACTGACTTGGAAATGAATGAGACTGAACTGGGTGATGAACTGTGTTTGGTTGCAGAATTGCTTCTTTCTTCTCCTTTGAAGCCACACAGATGCTTCATCGCGTTCAAGGACTTGCTGACCTACATGTTCACAGTCAGAATGTACACTTAGAAGTACTATCAGGGTGTTTGACACTTATTTAAAAATTTACAAGTTTGGCAGAAAACCTTTTGCCCCAGCTTCCTCTTTAAAATGGCGCTGCATTGGGATTTTTGCCCCTGACTTGGAGAGAGCCTCTGCAGAGCACTGGTTTATAGGAAGGCGTGACACAATCAATTTGCAGAGCAACTGACACAATCAGTGCCTACATAAATCATATCAGCACAGCCAGGCCCCAGGCGCCTGCTGAGGTGACAGTTTCATGGCTCACCTCCAGAATGCAACCTGCCAATCAGCAGAGAGTGACAGCCACCATGGAGCAGGTACTCCACACTGTCACGATGATAGCTCGGTTTGTGGGGAGTATCTTCCAAATGAAAACTGTAATGATTTACAGATTACCTGTTTAAACTTGCAATCAAACCACTGGATTACAACTGTATGTGCTCAGAATGATAATCTGATGTCTTTCAGTTTGGTGAAGCAGAGATTTTTATGAGATTATACCCTGGTTTCATAACATTTATATTTTATATATATAGTAGCCTTTGTACTTAGTGTCCTGTGTTGGATTGCAAATTTCTTACAGGTGAAAAATCAGTTTGCTTTAAGATTGGTTACATCCAAAATTCAAGAATGAAAATTTAAACTTTGTCATCCTACCAGGCTACAGTCAGTCACATGATAAAAAAAAAAGTTCAGGGGTGGAATGTCTGGACATAGAAATTTTCATATCAAAATGTTGTCAACTCTGTATCTTCTTCGATTCAGCAATCCAGTCAGATTAAAGAATTATTTTTAAATCCCTCTAGTTTCACATAGAAATATGACTGACTATTGCTGAAGATAAAAACACCCCAAAATCTGTATCACTGTAATTTCACCACAAAACCCTCTGGAATTTTTAAAGGAAGGAATTCACCTTGATATAAATTCAGATGAATGGTTTTCTAACTAAAATATTTAATGTATTGGTATTTTAATTTGAATGTGGATGTTGCATTCCAATACTTCACTAATATTATATTAGTACATCATTGTCATTATTTACTGATATGTGAGAAATGTATTTAATTAATTTTATCAAATCAATTTATCAAAAAATCTTAGTAATTATAGCTGAAAAATATTCAAAACTCAATACTATGAAAATACTATGTACAATTACAAAGCATTCATTTAGTACCAATATCTAATTGTTACACTCTCTAACAATATGATTACAAATTGTGAGTAGTAGGTTCACATCCTCAAAGTTCCAGCATCCAACACAAGCCAGTGCAACAAGCGGAGTGACAGTTTTGTGACACTCCTTCGAGACACTAGCCTGCCAGTCAGCCTGCTTACACAGGTAATGTATCTGTGTCTGCACACACGCGCGCACTCACACACATTCTTGCCTGCCAATCCATTGTGACAGACAGGTTCGAAAAGAACACATTGCAACACACACAGAGGCAGCAGCACAGCGAGATAGCAGCAGGAGTGAAAAACAATTGGGACTCCTCCTTTGTCCTGGGCACACGCCTTAATGATTACAATGTTTTACAAAGGACTGAGGGCCAGAGAGGAACAGTGTGGACTTTCACATCTCTTTCATGCTGCTGCAGCTCGGCCTCACTGAGTGTTGTCACTGAAGGACCTCGCTCACAAATATCTACGTTGCCGAGTGCCCACGGAGAAGTGTTCCTATTGCTGTAGACAATGGCTGCTTTTCCATCCAAGTAGTTTATGCAAATTATGATGTAACAAATTAGGGAGGTAGAATGGGAACACAGTGTTTCAACAATGTCTTAGTAATGGTGATGTTTTCATGTTTTTAGTTTTTAATATTGCATGACCAGTATTCCGAAAAGTGCAAAATGTTCTTCAAAGAAGTTAATATTTTCTCAGGAAGTTTGAAATAATGACAACGTTAATTTATTTCACAAACTAGTCTATTTGGAAAACTTAAAAAAAAACACATATTAAAATTGCATGTTTGTGTAAGTGCATCATTGAGATTTATTTCATTTAATTTGTCTGCTGCTCTATTATAGTGTGCTTAATACATGAGCTGTCATTTAGTAAACAACCTGATGCCCACACGCTTACCTAATGCATCAATAAATTAATCCCCCATCAGAGCAAGCAATGGCTATTGACCAACATTAGAGGTTAAATTTAGCCTCCCTAATTAATGTGTGAGCTGTTACTATATGCAGAGGATATCCAGCAGGCATGTTAATTAGGGCCACTTTACATCTGTAGGGTGCAGTGATGTTAAACTGGGCCTACAGGACTGTTTTCAATTAACCACTGTGTGATATCACTGGTGGAAAGGCCAGAAGAGTGCTGTGTTATTAATATGAACAGAGTTATTGTCTGGACAGGCAACGAAAAATCATTTCATAATATGAAATTTCAACTGAAATGTCATTTAATTGCAGAAACAGTAATATTCAGCAGCAGGGGTTGAAGAGAGAAACTTACTGGACTTTCAACACTAAGTATATATAACAGTTTCACAAGATAATCTTCACTCAGGGTTCACTTAGGAATTTTATCTGCGTCTCACAGTGTTGATCAATAACCACAGAGGTGGCAGATAAGCGCATAAGCCATTTGTAATGTATGTAGTGGCCATATGGGTAACTCTGGATGTAGGGCAATGTTGCCTTCAGATGGAACATGGCTTACTTTATGACCTTTGTGACATGTATAATATCTGAAGCTGGATTAAGTATTTTGGGGGTAGTTGTAAAACTAACAAACTCATCCATGACATATGTAAGAAATCTGGTGTGATTAGAGCCTCCTAATCGGAAACATATGCTCAGCAATGTGACTGTGAGGCCTTACAATGCATCTTGCACTGTGTTACAGAGGAGTCACAATGCACATTAATGCTGCGCTCTTTCTATTACAAAACTTCCCCCAGAGAATAAACACTATTAGCATAATAAATGTGTTGATGACAAAAGCTGCGTGCTCATTTGGATAAATATCAACCCTCGACCTTGGGCCTGGACAACAGGCTTCTCTGCCACTCCTCATCACCATATTTCCTCTCACCTCTCTTTTTATTTCAACACCCTATCTGCCACCCTGTGAATGTGGCCTGAGAGGCAGCATGGCTGAGGCTAATACCTATCATTGCTTTGCTGATACACTCTGGGGCCATGTGTCTCTCATTAAAGGTTTCCCTCCATTAGATGAAGATATGAAAATCATCATTTTTTCTCTGATGAGAGATATACATAGAAGAACAGCATCTCCTTGCTCAACCTCCTGAGCAAGCGTTAATATTTCCAATATTTGGTGACCTGGAGGTGTGCTTCACTAATCTAGCTGCTGTGATGCTGAAAAGCTTGTGTGAGGTTTTGATAAACACCAGCATCTAGCACATGCTGCTAGAACAGAACCACTTCAAACACTACTTGCTAGTGTAAGTCACATTAATGAACGTCCTAAAGGGTCAACTGTACTCAGACTTAATGAGGTGTCCCAAAGTCTATCAGTAAGATAGTTAATGAATCTCTAACTATGTTTCCTCCCAAAGGAGGGCATATAACTGTCACTATGCTGGCTAATGAGTATCATCTGTTAACCACTGATGCAAGTTAGCTGCAGTTGTCATGATCTTGGACAAGGCTCCAGGTTTCCCCCCTTTCCCCTTGCGTTTCCTTTGTTTTTGTCTCTCTGTGCTTGGTTGTGTGTCTCTGGGTGTGATGATCCACCCTGCACCTCATCTGCTCCACTCCTCTTCCAGATTTCATTAGACAGCTGACCAGCGCCTCATCATTTTATCAGTGTGCAGTATTTAAACCCCTGGTTCTTTAGTCACTTGTCACCATATCATTCAGTCCATGCAGTGCAGATCATAAGGCCTCGTTGTGCTTTTGTTGCTAAAGTTCTTTGCTTCCTTGTGTTTTGCCTTTTTTGACTTATAACTCCTGTGCTCCAGGACCAAACCCTCCCCAACTTGCCAACTTGCCTGCTGCTGGGCCTACATGCCCTTGTACTCCAGAGCTCAAGCTCAACAAAGACCCTCAATGAAAACAGAGCTGTATTCAATAAGAAATCCAAGGAAAAGACATTTTACATCAATAGAAATGCACTTGTTTGCATGATGCTTTTGACACCAGGTCATTTAAAAACTGGTAAAATAAGAAGAGCACAGTGTGTAAACCACAGATGCAGAGGTCCAGGCTGTCACTGTGACAAACTGTTCTCCCAAAAATAAAATTGTAGGTCTTCCTCTATGATGAATTGAACCTGTGATTACCACAGCTGTTTCTAGGTGTTTGTCTCTTCCACTGATTTCACATTTGATGTTGATATCACTTGAAAACATAAGTGTTAAATAACATGCACACACTTAAATGCACCCATCTTACTCCTATGATGTAACTGTAGTTCTGCAGAATGGTTTGTCACAGTGTTTTGAAATGTCCTCCTCTGGGTTTATTGTTGAATGCACTTTTTTGTTGCCTTTCATTTAGCAGCTGCTCTGTCCTTGTTCCCTCCAGATACACATACACACACAGTTTGCATTAGTTTTTTTCTACATCCCACATGGAACAAGCAGCAATACATTGATTATATTTTAGATATCACGCATCCCCGGCTGATAGTGTGCAAGGCAAAATACTGGTTGAAATTACATTGTTTTCACCACTGAAAGTTAAGTGGTCAAAGTGAAAACTTTGTAAATGTAAATCAATTCTGCAAATGAATGTCAACAATGCATATGTAAAGGGAAACAGCAGTGCATGCCCATAATGCACTGTATCTAATAGTCACTGCTGGATATCAGTTCTCCTAACCAGTAGCATACGATTTAGCATTCAGTTTCTCATTATTTTATATTTACTTTACTAACTTATTAAGAACATTTTCTAGAACTGGAGGGAAAAATACACAAAAAGAATTCAAAACGCAGCATGTGTTTAAAAATGGCATGTGGAAATAAATGAGTACAATATGTGTGGTTTGTATTTGAGGAGCTATGAATACCTTTTAACTTGAAACTGTAACAGAACATGAGCCTTTACTTGACTCTAACACATTTTACTTGGACTTGAATTTGACTCGACTGTGTCAGCTTTTTCCTTCCCCCTTGTATCAGACCTGACAGAAGACAAATGGCCACCCAGTCTGAACCCATCCATCAGAAAATAATAAACAATTGTTAACAGAAATCAGACATCCTTTAAATATGAATATCTTTGATTTATGCGTCTGTACTCCCAGGATTAATATGATTACAGTTATTAAACCTGCAGGATAATGAGTTATGGAAATTCCAGCTCATGAAAGCTTCAGCACACTGCCTATTAAACATCATTCATAATCAGCTCCTTAGTACACAGATAGAATAGATTCGTACCCACACACACTGCCATACCAGATGGCTAATATTTGGCATGCAGCAATGAAGTGACAGGAGGTAAATTGGAGCACTGACATATTGACATTAATATTGGCATGAATAACTGCAAGAAAACCAATGGATTAAAAGGATAATTCAGAATAATCATATCATACATGGCATATGTTAAACAGGTCCATTTTTGTGAAGCTAATATTTTATGAACAACACCAGTTGTATGAAATAAAATCCAATTATTGGATCATATTTTGAAGTGCCACTCATTCTTGACCAAACCGTGGAAAAAGCCTGAAATGCATTTGTTAAATGGCCTGAACAGAAGAGAGTGTAATAACATTTCTTAATATTGTATTATCCATTTATGAGGGCAGCCATTTAACGGAAAATCACAGTGTTCACACAAGACGTGCAATTCCGTTTTCCGTCTGTGGATAATGTATATCAAATGTACATGTCTACTCGATACTGAAGAAGGAGGTTTTCAAGCTGCAGTGCAATCATGAATACTAAACCTTATGCTCATGACATTAAAATGGTGTAATGTACTGATAGATGCAGAAAGTACAAGCTGGAATTTCACATCCTGACCTTTAAGCATTTTGTGAAATATGCATTCTAATTTTCCCACAGGTAAACTTGTGGCAGTATTTCACTGCTGGTAAAGAGTAGAATTTCATGTCGGCTTCAGGGTGAAATTTCAGGAATCTCTCTTAGAAAGATTAGAGATGTAAATTAATACAAATACATTATTCAGATATAAGACAGATAATTGCACTGAGCAGACATGGACAGCATCCAGGTTTTTGCAGTAATATGTTACTGATGTTGCACAGTTGTTATTTTTACCTCTTGATCTGATTTGAAGCCTGGCACCTTGTATGACAGGAAACAGATGGGAAAGAGACAAAATGGTTAGGGACCATCTCAGACGTGCGCACACGATGACTGAGACATCTCTTCACGCTTTTTCCCTTTTTTTCTTAATGAAGCCATTGAAAAACCAGTGAGAGTGAAGTTGGTTGGCTGGGACACTACTGTGGTTCAGACATATCTAAACAGCCATCCGATTTGATGCAGAAATTCATGTCCCCCAGGGGATCAATTCTAATGGTTTTGGTGATCCAAATATTCACATCAGCTGCAGCTGTACTTTGTCTGATAATTATTCAGTCTTGAACCTGGAGCATGTTAGCATTGTCACTGTGAGCATGTTAGTATACTGATGTTAGCATTTTAAACCTCAGCTTTGCCTGCTCCGTATATAATTTAATATGCTTCACAGAGCTGATAGTGATGCTGTAAACTATAGTCATGGATTATCCTAGTCACTTCAATCCAACTTCACATTCACCTGGACCTCCTCCTATTATATACACAGCCTACAGTTTTTAAAGAAAAATATGTAACGGGGTCCAATTGTAACTTGCATTTCTGTTCTATTGCCACTATTAGTTGGCATTAAAATTCCATCCATTTTAATGCCTGTTAAAATTAGCTAGATGGCCAAATACATTGTTGACAAAAACAATCAACATTGTGTATGTTGTGGATAAACCTACATGCATGAATATAAATATTTTGTGAAAAAAATGCAGATAGAGGAAGTAACTGGAATGACTGTTTCATATTCCCTGACGATTTGTCTTATCTTTATGAAGTTTAAGACAACAACTATAGTCAAATGTATACCATCAGACAACCAACCATTTGTCACCACGTGAAGGCTAAAATTATGCTTCTATTATCTTTCTGTTTGCTCATCTACATAGAGAAAGAAGATGTTTTCTTAGCGTGACGTGCACAAAAATAGATGTGTTCTTGAAGGCAAAATAATCATTTTGAACATCTACAGCCATGTAGAAAATGTGTCCTCATGCAGTGTCAGTCTGTATGCAAATACAACTTCATTAGTTTTGGAGACAGGAGATTGAGGTGAGGGTACAATGTGTTATATTAGAAAGGAAGGCAGATGACAGTCCTGTTCCCTTTGAGACTTCCCTGTTCACTGTCTTCTATTATATTAAACCAAATCAATTATCCCAAAGGCAGGCTTGCTATAATAGGAAGCTGGGTGAGCATTTTTTAAACAGAGTGGGCTGGCTGCTCAAATCCAAACACGCCATGTGCGATTACAGTGATGAGGGCATTGAAATCCTGTAATTGAGACATGCAACATTGTGATTGCAAACTGATTGAATATAATTAGCCATGGCTTTTACTGTGTTTGCTTGCGTCCTTTAATTAAAAGATCTTTCTTTTCACTTCATCTGACTAAATTCACATTATGCAAGGATGTTTGATAAGTGATTAGCCCGGTAAGGCCCACTAAAATAATTAATTGTCCAATCGTCCAAAAGTGTGCTGCGGTTGCCAAGTGGCCTCCCCCTTTACTGCCTCTTTGACAACGCTGTAAATAACCCAGCGACGTACGTGCTTAATCTGTATAGTCAAGTAAGGTGCTGCAGTGTTAACCAGTGTTAACCAGTTAACGCTGCAGCACAGCAAACTCGATGCTGTGGTTACATCTTCCAGTATGAGCTCTTGGCTCCAGCGTTGTATCTTGACACATCTCTTACATTTGCACTGGTAGTCTCCAAGCACGTTGCCTGCCTGCAGTGAATATTAAGTCCATTCTCCTCTAGTGTCTCTCTGGGTGTGAGGCCTTGTCCTTGCAGAGCAGAGCGCACTCCATCCCTGACAAGTGCTCCGCTTTTATCACCTGATGCAGTGAGAGCCAAATGAGGGTTCAGCCATGTTCAGCCATTTATCATCCGCGATCAGCGAGCAGCCACAGGGGCAGAAAGGACCTTGGCTTCTTGTTTGCACTCTTCTCCTGCCATTTGTTCTTAAAGTCGACCAGGTTTAGTGTCACTGTGGTCCACTGCATTCTCTGCCGGGAAAACAAACATCAACATGGTGGCTTTGTTTATACACAGCGGGGCTTGGTTCTTGGGCTTTTCCGTCGGCACATATTGTTGCTTGCACAAAACTCCCGCTTCAAGGTAAAATAGGTGATGATGATGAATGTGGCAAATATGGTTAGGGGAGCGTTAAATGGGGTGCTTATTTATTCTTTGTCCTGACATCCATTTTGTTTGCCAGCTGTAGCACAGGGCGTTCGGCTAACAAATGTCTTCAACTTATAATGAATTAAGATTTGTGTACAGCATAAAAAGTTATTAGTGAGTATTATTTTGTAAACAGGGCTGTTCTCCACGGTGTTCAATAATGTTAAATCCGACTAGCTGAATAACTGCGAAAGCCCACAGAGCTTCAGTAACATTATTTGTATTTGGAGTTTGATGAATGTGTGCATAAAACCACTTAAAAGAGCCAATGTTTGGTGTGTTCAGCCAGAACAAAGAGGAGGGTGGGAAGGTAAATTGGTTGCTTTCCCTCAAATTTTCCAAAAAATAAGGGGGTGTGTGCAAATCTTCTTATTCGTGTTAACACGAGGGTTGGTATTCCCTTTCATCCACCTCGTTTTGAGCTACAGCTCACTCCCTTAGTAATAGCTTGTTTGGACTCGCCCTCTGACATACTCTCAAACCATGCATTTGCCCTATCCATCCAGACAAGAGCGCAGGAGTCATTTTTATTCGCTGTAGTGGGGTCGCACTAAGCGCCCACTTCGCTGTTTCCTGAGTGCACTCAGGAGAATGTGCTGCTGTAGGTAAATAAAATGGTACAGCAATATTTCCAGGCATGATAGTGGTATAGCTTGTGGGACTACAATCTCAGTGTGTTGTTTAGTCCACCACTTTCCCGGATGAAATATCTCAACACATATTGGATGGATTGCCTTGACATTTTGTACACATCTAGTCATGGTGTCTGGAAGATGACTCTCTTTGGTGAGCCATCAATTTACACTATAGTGACATTATTAGCTCAATAATAATAACCTTTTCATGTCAAATGTCTTGACATGTACAAAATTTCATTCATAGACTTCCAATGATGTAACCTGCTAAGTGAGGTATCTCGTTTTTCCTGTAGCATCATCATCACAAGATTTTCAGTATTTAGTGAAATATCTCAATAGCAATGACAATATAATGACATTTTATTACAGATATTCAAGCCCTCCTGCGGATTAATCCCAATGAAATTGAGGACTTTTACTCTGGCACCATCATCAGGTTTGTGTTTTTGTTTATCCCATGAAATATTTCAACATCCTGTAAATGGATTGGCATAACATTTTGTAAAGACATTCACGATTCCCAGAGGACGAAGCCTCCTCCTTTAATGTTTTCTCTGGCACCAACAAAAGGTTGATGTTTGTGGTTCTAGGTAAAATGTCGTAACGGCTATTGGATGGACAGCCATGATATTGGGTACAGACATTCATGTCACCTTTAGGATGAATTGTAATAACTTTGGTGGCTCCTTAACTCTTATCTGACACATCATCATTTTGAAACACAAGTTTGTCCTAAAATTAAGTTCCTGACCAGATACCTGCAAAGCTATTAAGATTCCCATCCCTCCAGGATGCTTGTTGTTCTTGGTGCTCATTAGTAAATGTTAGCAAGCTAACACAGATGGTGTACGCAATAAACTCAAAATAAACATAATTTCTTTGAGCTTTAAGCAGTTTAGCTTTGGCCATGTTACACTAATAATTCCTTTGTGAAACTTGTTTTTGTAGCTTGTGAAATAAATCCATGCACCAGAGTCAAGATGAAATCCTTTATAATCATGCTGCTTATGTACCGTACAGTATATTTTTAGCAGTCCACCCGTCCATCTTCTCGCCTTTGAATTATAATAACAAAAGCCAGATGATTCATTCCTGCTCCTTTTGTTGTGCTTTCTTTTCTCCTACCTGTCTCCAGGAGAAAGGAGTGATGCAATAGCCTGATATCAACATCTGTGCCTCTGTGTAGACAGTGGTGCCCAGATAAGATGCTCACACGTGTACAGAGGAGGGCTGTACTGTGGGGGAAAATATGCAAATGCAGATAAAGAGAACGGTGTGAATCAAAGCGGCTGCTGCACGTAATGGTATAGGTAGTGACTTTAGAATGACCTTAAAGCACAGAATGACTTCCTCTCAGGACCCTGCATCACTATATAAATCTCCCACATGTCAGGTAATTATTTAAAGGTGTTGTTTATTTGCATCTTAACTCCCACTAGCAGTCATTCTGTTTGTCCTCATTTCTCCTGTTTTCTTTGTGTGGTTAAGGAGTATAGCATTGCAACTTATATTACATTTTGGATAGAATATTTTGCATTACGGTTTCATTTGTTGTTGTTTTGGCCTGGGATCCCCCCAAAAGTTCAACTTAAACTTGCATATTTGGCAGTATGACAAAAAACTGAAGATTAAAGCACACTAACTCCTCATACAGAAACCTATACTAAATCATTCCTCCGACATCAATTTCAGACTCACACACTGTCCTCCATGTAACAAAGAGACATTATACATAGATAACAGTATATAAAGGGAAAAGTGCTCTTCATCTAAACTGGGGTATTTTAAGCAATTTTGATCCACTCACCACGAGCAACTCTGACACTCTAAATAAGTTGTTGACAATGTACAGAGCTCGATTAAAGGTATACTTTACACTTTTTCAGCATGATAGGGAGTCGCTGCAACATCAGATGGAATCAAAAAGTGCCTGTTTGCCCATGCTTGTTGTCCATATAATGATGTCTGAGAGTAAAGATATATAGGTGCAAACCCCCCTTTTTAATTACAGGATACTCTCCTTCAGAATAACATTAAGAATGTTATGATATTTGAAAATGGGAGCTGAAGGGGTACAATATTTTTGTTATAATTAAAGTTGCTGTAAATATAGTATCTTATACTATTAAGGGGAGAGGAGTCCAAAATAAAACCAGGTGGTGTCTGAGCAACAAAAAAGTTTGTTTCACAGTCTGGTCTCAGGAGAGGCCCAGAATTCCTTGCAGGCTTCTTGTCGTGCCCATGATTCTCCTACAGGAGGCGTGCTGCGACACAAAGGCATGCTTGTCAACGGTTGTGGTGGCTCATCAATAAGGTCGCGGAGCGGCAACACAGATGCTGGTTGAGGTCTCTGTCCTGGAGAGACAAGCTAATCACAGTCTCTGCGGGGAACAGCAGGGGCGCAGTCTGTCTTCTAACACACTATCTGCATACTCTCACACACAGACACAGACACACACGTACTGCATATACTTGTGCACAGTCATGCACAGCAAACAGGAGGCAGACAGCTCTCCAGAGGCGTACACATAAACATGTCAGGAAGTACAGGATGTAATGCAGGAAACATGCATGATATTACCCTCCCAGCTGCGTCACTTTCATTTTGCTGCCACTGTGTTTGCCCAAATCCAAAAGAGACAGTCTTAGTGAATACAAATACATTAGTGTGTGTGGGCTCATTGCCTCTGCAGTGGTGTAACACAGTTGCAAGCATCTGTTAATCATCCATTTTCAGAATTTGAAAGAAAATATGAGGCAATTTGTCAGCGCACTATGGCAATGTTGTGAAATAATTTTCATGGAAGTGAGCATTACATACAGTGTCAGAAAAGATCAGAGGGTTTAATGTGCAACATTTCAAAAAATTTGAGTTAAATCAACAAACACCTTTGCCATGGAAAAGGAAAAGGAAATTATCTTGATCCTCAAGTACCAAAGCAAATATTTTCCTTGAACTCAACATACACTTTAAATTACAGTTCATTTGTAGCATGCAATACAGCATTCAGGTACGCTACATTCCCACCTGCAATGGATTGTTAGAAAAATAAGGATAAGGATAATAGCTAAAATGTCACTTTGAGAATTGAAGAATTTGAAACAACCCTCTAAACTAACATTGACCAAGCAGCAAAATGTTTCACAAGGCGAGTTGTTCAGAACAGATGTGAAACAGTTGCAGAACAGATCTACATCAACCAACCTGTGTCACTTCCCGGTGGTTTTGTGGGGTTTTAGATTCTACTGACGTGCTTGTTGGGTGGTTGGTATGGTGGTTTCCAGCTGGTTTCTATGAATGCAAAGGGAGTTTTTTAAGGTATAGTGCTGGTTGTGTGGTTGAGCATCAGTAGGTGGTGGATAAGTGCTCATTGTAGTTTTCTTGGCTGTCCCTTAGCCATTTAAAATGTTTTGCTTACATCTCTTCCAGTTGAGTTTGTCTTTGTTTCCTTTAAATCATACACTCTGTGGCCAAAAGAGACCAAAATTGGGTGCTGTTGTTATCAGAGCCCGGCTGATTTATTGGTTGTCCAATATCAAAACTTTCTGTACAGAACAATTGGAGACAAACATAGTTTGAGTTACATTTCTTCTGCTTTTAGAAACGTATTAAAGCCTACAAGGTCTTGAGTCACAGCACGCACTGCAACACTTCGCATTCTGCATTCCCAGCACAAGCCCTTAACCGTGTTTAAACTTCAAAAGGACATTTACAGTATAAACATCTGTCCCAAATCTTGTGTCCCATGAAAACTTTTATGTGAGGTCACATGTAGTTGGTCGTTAGGATATACTCAAGTTATCTGTTGTATCAGTGTGTGTGTGTGTGTGTAAACCAAGCTAGAGGGGTGTAAAGGTATAAAGGGACAATAGACACACTCACTATGCCACCCGTTTAGCAGTAAAGCATGCTATAAAGGCCTCACTCAAAGAAAATATAGTCTTTATAAAAGCAGTAGAATGGCACATCACAAACACACAAACACACACACACACACAAACACATACACTTGAGAATTTTTTGGCTCCCTCTCATAAGTCTCTTCACCGCCACCATTCATCAGAATGTAATATTGCACAATGTGCAGAGAGAGAGTTTTATTTAGCAAAGGGACCAAGGACATTCATACAATTTTTAGGGAATTAAATTGAGTTTGCAAAAAATGAAAGATTCATTTTGAGGAATTTATATTAGCTGACACAAAACAAGTCATTCTTTAAACCTATGATTCCTCACGCAGACCTAATGACCTAATGTATATATGAACTTAACCTGGACCAGCCATTCTCATACTTCATCCCCAACTCATGGGAAAATCACAGATGTTTATTATTCTTACCTTGTGACTAATGTCTGGACAGAGAGACACACTTAGTTATTGAATACTTCACCCGCTCTCTGTGATCAATACTTAATTACACCATCTTTTTCCTGGTTTGATGGATTATTGGTTAGTAAAAAGGGTTTGTTTGAGGGCTGAGAGCATCTCAGCAGGCTTATGCAGACAGAAACTGTTAGAGTGGTCAGTAACCGTGCATCATTAGTCCACAGTCGATGGTAACAAAGTGTCTTGAATCATGCTTAACGACATTAGAGGCAGAGAATTGGGGAGGGATGGCAGATGCTTGGTTTGTTAGCCAGGCCAACATAGTGCTGTAATGTGCTTCACAAAGAGGGGACAAGACAATTAATAATCCTAATTCAAAACATTTGCTTCTGTGTACAGATTAAAAGTTGCTTGTAGGTACTGTATTGTAATGTACTGGAGTACTGCTGAATACATTTGAAACTACATTCCCATCAGACTCAGCTGTATTTTGTGTTTAGTGGTAATTAGCGAATGTCAGCATGGTAACACCTGGTAAACATCAGCATGTTGGGATTTAGCTCAAAGCCCTGTCTAAGTATAGCTTCACAGGGCTGCTACCATAGTCATGGACGTGTGGGTCCCTCTTTTCCCTGCATGTCCGTCTCAGTAAATGGAAAATGCTATGTGACACGGATGCACCCCCTGCATAAAAATGATGTGGTATGAGACTTCAATTAAGTCTACACTTACCCCAAGAAGTATTCAACCTTCAGAGGCTGTCACAGTCTGTCACATGGAGTCTTTGTCATTTTCTATACTTAAATCCACACTTAATGAGCCTGATATGAATGAGATGCCTCCCAACACCTTGTGAATAATATCCCCGGTAAATTTGAACAAATCACCACTTAAAGTTAAGCTACAGCGGAGATTATCCCTCCCATCAACCTGTCCTTTGTTTCCCTCTTTTCTCAAGGACAGGGGCGGGTGTTAATAAGACTCATTTAGCACAATGCTGCAAATGAAGGCTCACCAGAATGCAAAGATAATGAGATAACGAGATAATAAGATTGCTTTGAAGTAGACAAACATCCAGTAAATATCACTGGCTGTCACAGATGTTTCTGCACAGAGCGTGTTTAATCAGTGGCTCATCAACATTCACGTTGCAAAAGGGTTGTCCTGCAGAATTTAAACAAGGGTAAAAGATATGGCTGATAGTTGAAAGCACTCTTCACTACATCCTGAAAAGCATTTCAGGAAACCAAATCAGTGTTTGAGAACGGAGGATACGTCAGTCCATGAAATCATATTATCAATACAAATAGCAGGCCATATCTGATGTCTTCCTCATGTGTTCTGCTGTGAGCTATGGTACACGTTCATCAAAGGGAATAAATACAAATCATTTTGGCCTTGGCAAATGGATTGGCAGATGTTAGGAACATGATGTTGTTGTTTTTAGCCAAGGGCTACCCATATATCAGATCAATTATAGATTAAAGACTTTGGTTGGCTTGTTTTATCTTACACGTGTTCTCTCATATCACGATGTATTCGTATTTTAAAAAGTGAAGCTCAAAAAGAATACGTGTGAGTGCATGCGTTACTGCATCAACGTGTTGACAGGTGCAGTCATACATACGTTCCGGTGTTTGGAAACCACAGCAATTACAGCGTCATGGCAAAGACTCAAGGTTGATAAGTTTACCTTTTAAGCTGCTTTGAGTGCTGAAATTCAGATTCATCGCTCATAACAAGCAAAAATATTAACAGACTAGCCATTCTATCCCCACCTCACTGAGCACTCTTGGAGAAATATATCAAGCAGTCAGCTCCTATTGAGTCAATAGATTTTTAGCAACCATGGCTACGCTTGTCAGCTTTAGCTGATTGCCTGACATATTTCCTTAGTGTCTCTTGGCTCACCTACAGTTGTCAGTTCTCCAGACATGGCTGTTGAAGCCATGCCCCTGACCATTCAGTTAATTCCCCGTACAGCCTGTCTTCTTCTTTTTTCCTACCTGGACTCTAGCCAGTTCTGTCAGCCTGGATGTCTCCATTGCCCAGAGTGCCTCTGTCTATCTGGTTCTGGCCTTGGCACATTAGATTTTCTCTCTTTCTCTCTCTGTCGCTCTTCTTCCCTCCTGGGACCCTGACCTCTCTTTATTTCTCTCTTACTTCCCCTCTTCCTTTCTATTCAATCTTTTCCTCTTTCATTGTACTCTATTTTACCACTCAAACCCTCTTGCACAACTGTCCTTTCCCTTTCAGAACTTTTGCAGCGCTCCCAGAGGTGCTGTGGCTGAACAGCCAGCAGTGTCATATCACGCACTGGCAGACATATGGAGTAACGCCGCGCCCCAAAGCTTGGTGACTTCACCTCAGCGGTAAAGTACCAGCGGCGCTTAACTGACAAAGATGTTATGGGGCTTTGCTAAATTTGTTGCGAGTGATATCAAACATTCGCGACAGCAGCTTGGACTGATGAGGCTGTTTTATACAAAGATCGGACTCAGCCTCTCTGCATTCTCTCTCTGAGTGGCTGGCCTGATGCAAATCGATAAAGTAATTTTCCCCCAGACTTGTCGTAATTAACAATCTGTCATATGTGCTCAGGGGAACTGCAGCATTTGAATAGAAGTGACTGCGAGACGCCTGTGATTTAAGAAGGTTAAGACAGGAGGGCGAGAGGAGTGCTATATGAGTAGGCATTTAACACAGCCCACACACTCTTAACCAATGCTTGTTACAGTCTGCTTCCTCAATGCTGATTTCAGCTGACAGGAAGGGCTAATGTCTGTACTGCAGTGGAGTGTGAGCTGTTTTTTGTTTAAAGATAATGTTAACACTTTATTTATTAACTGGTCCAAAATCATTACCTCAGTATATGTTGTAGCATCTAAAAGACCCATGATTGCATTTGTTTAACTCATATTGATATTGGGAATAGTAAGTATTTACACATGTTTGATTAATTAGTAAACGATACAAATAACAGTTGAAGCTTTGTACATATTTCACAGTATATGAGGACAAATAAACCAAAAAAAGAAAGAAAAACAAGACATAAGTTTTCATGTTTTGAACAGCCTGATCAAAAAGAAGCACTCCTTTCATATAATTATTAAAGTTGACAAATTTATTCATCAAATAGTAGAAAAAAAACAGACCAAACCAAGAGTTTTGTCTGATTATTTTTTGGCATGAATTGAATTTGTTGACCTTGAGCACAGATTTTTGTCAGCTACTGCTTCCAAAGTCAACATTGCAGTGCTGAGCTCAATTTACTACTTTGGTATAAATATTAAAGCAGTAAAAATATCCTTTTAATATTATAATATTGATTTTAATTACATAAACCTAATATAACATCACTGAAATGACTTCCCTTCAAATGTAATTCTACTCATGTACTGTAAAGGTACCTTTTTATTGTTAATAAAGATAAATTTGGTTGGTATCTCTCATAAGAATTGGCTGTACTGATATATTGTGATGACAGTAATATTTGAAGCATAAGCTCTCTACAGACAGTTTTATCACAATTTGCTTCAGAGATGTTTAAGCTGTGCTGTTAATAGTATTCCAGGGGAAACTCTTTCCACAATCAAAGGAAGCCTGTAGTGAGCGAGATTTGGAATTAATGAAGGGAATGCTTATTGACATGTAATCAGTGTGATTATCCTGAAGAAGAAGAATCCAGAGTCGATCCTAATCACTGCCAGCGTAACGTTTCCACACGATCACTTTCATTTCCTCACAATTTTTTCTCTTTGCACACTTGTCATTCAGGGACGACGGCCCTCCATTGATGAGGAATAAGTAGCCAGGAAGTGCAGCGGTGTTATTAGCCATGTGCCAAAAAATATACAGCACACTTAACATGCATTAAATATGCTCTTCACTTGAAATGAATGTGAATCCAGGTAAAAGCTATTATCCCTTCACTGATTTGCCCTGTTAAGTCTGTGGCAATCACTGACGAGTAGAGGGAGAGAAGGAACACAGAACGGAGGATTGTGAAGCTCTCAGATGATTGCGCAAAAAAAGGAGATTCAATTTCAATAACAGCAATATGTCCTCAATATTTTTTACATTAAGTTCAGGTCCTGTAAATAACTGGATATGAGTGCAGCATGATGTGTGAAATAAGGGGTTTTCACTGCCACCATAAAAGTGGAGAGTCCAGGTGATCAGTCAAATTTATGCCGGCGCTGAATTACATATTTCTTTCCTGGTGTGAAATGAACTGACCACAACAACGCCAGACACACACAGAAAGTGCACAAAACTGCAGCCTGTTAAGAACAAATGTGGTTTTGTTTATTCAGATATTATTATGGTCTGCATGTAGAAGCGTGTCACTAATAAGTGAAGTAAGTAAAAAGTGGAATTATTTGTGAAGCCACAACAGCAAGAGAGAGACAGAGGCTACAATCATCTGGTTTCATTTGGTCCCACTGGGAGTTCTATGGGTATTAAATCTGAACTACTGACTCTGGAGAAAGGCTGAAAGAACTGTGACTGTGAAGGATTATATTGCCTTAGTTGGTGTGTGTGTGTGTGTGTTTGTGTGTGTGTAGGTTTAGCTTCTATCACTGACATGAAGGATGATGGGATCTACAGACAGTCTTGAAATAACAACCTGTTCCACCTGGCAGCAAGGCAGAAAAGAAAAAAAAGGGGCCCTGCTTCAGTCTTGATCTCATCTTATTGTTCGAACACCGAGGGGCATTACCTTCTTTTTCCTTACTTCCTCTTCTGTTTTTGTGTGTGTGTGTGTGTGTGTGTGTGTCAGGCTAACTGTTGATAGGCAGATTGATGGAGTGAAATGCAGTGGCAAAACGACACAAGATCTGACCATGCCCACATCTGATGCTTCACTGTCCGCGATTTTTGCCAGGGGAAGCAACAAACAACAAACACATTCACAGAGACCAGGCAACCCGGACCAACATATAAACAAGATAAACAATGTCTCCAGGGGTAACCGAGAGGAGCAGAGGAAGCAGGGAAGTGCTGCGCTTGTTCTCTGATCGATGCCATCCATAGTGCATGAGTTCCCTAAGCACTATGGGTAGAAGTTGTTCACTTCTATGTGAGAAAGTTCAGACATAGAGAGAGATGCAGTATTGAGATGAGGTTGATTGAATGTGTGTGTGTGTGCGTGTGTGTCTGCTGAATAGTTCATCTCAGATAATAAAATGTGTTGTAAGCTGCTATCGATCTGCAGGTTTAGCCAAGCAAAGGCCAGGGACAGGCAACGCTTTGAGCAGGAAGAGAAAGAGCGTACGCCAAAATGTTTGGATTACACCGATGATGTCCTTCCACGGAGGTTTGATTCCCTCCAATAAATACCTATAAACCCCGGCAATCGCTGAGCTCTTGGAGAAAATTAAAAGATAAAATTGCCTTCATAAATATTAATCTGTGTAAGGCCGAGGTTGTGCCCTTCACAATTATTCATGCTCTCTGGAGCGCATTTGTCAAGAGTAAACAGTATCCTCCTGTTTACCTAATGCAGAACATTCGGTAGGTGAGTGGGCATAATTGATGCCTTCATATTCTATTCTTGAGGATGTAATTAAACACAGTCTGCTATGGAACACATCCACCTCTGGCTTTCCTTCCTCTTCCTCCTGAGTATGTTTCCTCAAAACTGCACTCTCATCCATTTCTTCAGCAACACTGCCTCGGTTCACTTGGAATTAAAGGTGAAAAGCGAGCTAATTTCACAGCATTTTGGCTTGTTATCAACACTCTGGGGCCTGTAAATATACTGGTGATGGCCTCTGCCTTCGTGGCTTTGTTTTTTGAAGCGCTAATACATTATTAGCTGCTTGCTAAAGTGTGACGGAATCATTAGTGGGCAGAAATTAAGCCGATAATACTTTTCTGTATGCCTTTTTGTGTTACTGTCCATGAAGTATGGATTACAATTGTCTGGCCAACAATCTTTACCCACACTAGGGGTATGCAATATGGATAAAACCTTCTAACAAAGTATCATACATTATTTTGCGATATATTGGATAATAAGTCTTATTTATATTGATATGAGAAGTGATTATAGAGATAAAATAACAAGAAAGAAAATGTCTGATGATGAAAATGAAAATGTTTTGATTCAATGAATTAAATACTGGACAAATTAAAGACTTAAAGCTCAATAACCCCAGGAAATATGTTAATGTTGGACAGATTAACTGCTTGAATTTTTGGGGGGCATTTTGTTCTGTATTTAATAATGGTAGTAGAAACACAGTGCTGAAAAAAAGCACAATTTCCAAGTGGATGGTTTGGCTAAATGTATGCAAGTCAAGTGCACTGAGTTGAGCAGTTTTGTTCACAAGAGGCTTGTGCACAATGAGAATCCCACTGAGTTTTTCTCAGTGGAAATGTATTGTTGTGTTGGAGACCAAAAGCAGCTCAAACATAAAGTAGATGATGTCTCTTTTAAGTTCAGTTCACATTTAAATTCCCTTTTGACATCTTGAAGAAATTATGATTATCATGTTTTCCATGTATAATTGTGCACCAGTTTATTTATTATATAATGATCCATGACCATCTGTCGTTAAATAGACTGTAGTGCCATATGTACACTGACGGGAGAATTAAAAATGCAGTCTAGTATTTATTTATGAAACAACTTTTTAATATTCATTTCAATCCATATTTGCCTGTTTTACATGGGAAAATGGCTGCTGACAGTCTGGTGAAGAAATAGTTGTGTCAATATCGGCTGCCTTAGTCCCCCTCGACTTCTGTCTCCAGCTCGCTTTCCTCCGTCTCCATATTGTCCCCCCTCTGACCTGCCATACTTGCTTTGCCCACAAGATGTCCCCGCACTGCTCACCTGTTTCTAATCTCCAGTCACCTCACTTCCTTCCCCTCTTGCTCACCTGATCCCAATTCCCTCATCACCTCAGCCAGTACTGTTGTCCCCGGTTAGTGTCACTTTGTCGGTTTTTGTCCCTGCTAATGTTCCTGCTTTTATTCCTGTTTGGTTCCAGTGTGCTTTACCCTTAGGAACCAGCTGCCTGTGTTTTGTATCCTGCTGTCTGTGCCCACCAGCTCGTCTGTTAACTCAGTGGCCTGATTGTCTACCCGTCGGCCAGTAAGTCTGTTTATCTTCTGCTGAAGTGTCTTCACTGCATCGGCCCACCTTTGTGTGTCTGCCTTTGTGTTTCCCATGCCAGTGTTGCTACTACTGTGACAAGTTGCCCGCTTGAGCTTCATATTGTGACACAATCGTGATCCAGTAATGATGGATATTTACTTAGGCTGTGTGACCTCTTTTTAACGTGTCAGTTTCCAACAAGCCTGTTGATTATCAGTAGAAACTGGAATAATTAAATGAAACTAATTTGGAATACACTTTAAATGCTGAGGTTCACTAGTTATTTTTCCAACAGTCTGGTGGTGGTTGCACAGATGGAGCAGATACTCGCTGCCGTCAGATGGCTGTAAAGGCTCGCCAGAGTAAAGGCTGTCAGTTTAGACTAGGCTACTTACTTACTGTCCTATATTACAGAGCTGAGAAGAATGACTCTTTATTTTGTCTAGCTGACATTTTATTGCAAGTCAAACACACACTCTGTTTAAAAACATAAAATAAAAGTGGAAAGATGAGCAACACATGGATAAAGGGGGTCCCAACTATTGAGCAAAATTGCACCGAGCAGTTGGCATGCTCTCAGGAAGCAGTGCGCCTTTTTGTGTAGACAGACAGAAAGGGAGACGCCTGATAAAGACTGGCTGACTGAAGACTGACTTGCCATTTTGCATCACATCATTACTCAGGCTGACATTGAGTTCATGTGAGCAGTTTTCATTTTGGGAGATTATTTTGCCTCATACAATCTATGATGTATCATACTCACTGATGTAATGTTTGGTGAATTAAAGGAGTTACAAAAGCATTTAGCAGAGCAGTAAACTTAAGATTTGTGTTGCTCAAAGAAATGTAATAGTTTTCATTTTTGTTTTTTTGCATTTCTTGCAAAAAAATGTGTGATCTCTTTTATGCTGATCCATTTCATGCTGTGTCCTTCAGCAAGTAAGGCACCCATGAAACCCTGTTACCGCTGTCTTACTGCCAAAGTGCTGAAGTGTGCACAAATGTACTGTGTCTCACCCTATTAGGAAAATTAAGTCCTGATGGCATTGTGTGTAATGTGGCGACTTTACAATACATTAGTATGCAGTATATCTCAGAGTTTCTGTGTCTGTGTGTGTTCGTGGATGACTCAATCCAAATGGTAGACATTTGTGCATTATATTTATTTCTGTCTTTGGCCATCTGTTGGTCTCTCTCAGATCACATATGGCGATAGGGTGTATACAGTCCAGACCAACACACACCAGACCTACACACACACACACACACACACACACACACACACGTAGTTCCCCTCCTTTCCCTGTCCATCTAATGTTAGGTATCTGGGCTAAGCTTTGCTCCCATGGCTGGACTCAGGGGAGCAGCTGGTCTACCTGTTGACAGCCACATCAGATCTTATTCCCTGCACAGGAACACAATCATACAGAGAGAGGGAGAGCGGGCTCCATCTGTGGAATACTGATGCAGGAACAGGGCGTCCGCAAGACAAGCACAGAGAGACTCAAGGAACATGGAGGCCAGGGGATGAATCCTTAAAGATACAGTCTGTAGAACTTAGCAATGTTCTTGAATGATACTGGTGTGGGGTGTGAGTTTGTGTAAGGCTGCACAAGAAGAGGTTATAGGGGAAATGTACCAAGAATGACCTTTTGGTTTTTGCTGTGCAAAAGTTGTATTTTCCCAAAAGAAAAAGAAATCTTTTGTATCTCAAAAGTTTGGAGTTGAGAACACTCAAGGTGAAAGTAAATTTTATGACATTGAGGGCTACTTCCTGAAATAGTTGACAAAAGAGGGTGAAGACACTGTTAGACATGCTGGCAGGATGACTCAAGGGATGGCAATACAAGTCAGTTTCAGTCTCACCTGAAATCACCCAACAACTGTTAGATTGATTGTCATAATATTTGTTACAGATAGCCATGGTCCTCAGTGGATGAATCTTACTGAGATTGAGACTGAGCTGATCCCCTGACTTTTCATCTGGCACCACCAGCATGTCAGGATATTTACTTATCCAGTAAATAATAAATATATAGAAATGTATACTGAGTGACTCAATATATAGAATATAATAGAGAATATGAACTTTAACTTTTCCATTATCCCATTTCTACATAGATATAATCAAATCCTTCATTATAGAGGAAGCATCAGCCTAAAGGACAGTAGGGAGAGAATTTCTGTTTTTTTGGCCAGAAAGATGCCAGTTTAGATCACGACCATCTGCTAGTCTGTGAGGAGAATCTGATTAAGAAGTACTTTCTCCTCTCCACAACTGACATTAATAAGCCCCACTTGCTCCTGAGGAGCTGTTCACAGGCCAAAAGTAGCAGCCTGGTTGTGCTGAACAGCTCCAAAAATTTTACATGTGTAACTATGCAAGTGAGAATCAGAGTACAGCTGAAAAAAGGTAAGTCATACTGGAACATCTTCTCTGTGTAAATAAACATTTTTAATAATACAGCTAATTTTTGGCTGTATTACTCCACTAGCATTTTTCCAAGAGTCTGTTTATGTCTCTTGTTGCAGGTTATTGGAATAGTTCATGCAGACACTAGAGCAGTCAAAACACTGCAAACCAATTCAGGTGTATTACAGTATTATGCTCATTTAATAGCAGGCTTAAAATGCTAATCATGCATGCTAATTCCTGGTTTTAGTGTGCCTATGGATTAGAAGCCCATGTAATGTACAGTTAATCCGAGATACACTGCACTGAAAATCCGCCTAAAAGCATTTTTCATCATCAAAAATTTTCTCTCTAATTATGTCTCCTGAGAGAGGCTCGACTCCCACTTGAGATGAGTTCGTACATACAATATCCTCACAGGTTCACGAGCATGTGAAATACAGAATACATGCCCTTGATCAAGAACTCACAGATACTGCCTTTGTATCTAGATCTATAGATTGGAAAGGGTGGACATATTATGCAGCTGGTAATAGAAATTAATCCCCCCCACATGGCAGAATATTTCCATCTTTCTATACCCTGTTAAATCTTTAAAAATCAGTTCTGCTTCCTGCCCCTGTGCAGTCACATTTAATAACCTCTCAGTCTATTCAAAGTTCAGTAGAGATATTCAAGAATAATTTCTGAAACTGTGCCACTATTGAACTCACAAACAATAGCTAAAATCAAACCTAATGTGACTCCTATTCCATTAGAGTGTGTGTGTGCTCTTCTGTGCTTTGCTGAAATATTAATAACCTATTAATTATCAGAAAAGTGAGAGACAGGGAGTATTGAGGCCACACAGATCTGAAAGAATACAAAGAGAAGTGGAAAAAAACAAGGCTGGAATTGGCTTCATACTCTCCAAGCCAGCATATTCTCCTCAGAGACATGTGATTGTTCTGCCTCTTTCAAAGCATCCGCCTGTGGTCTCATTTCTGACTTTCTCTCATATTTTGATCAAATCTACTATTAGGCCCACATTGTTCCTGCTTCTGATTTTAGCAGACTGTAGTGTGACCTAGCTGGCTTTATAAAGTGGCAGTCCTCATTTTGGATTTTTTTTTGCCTTCATTGAAAATTAGAGAGGTGTGAAGGTGCTCTTAATCTAGTCATATGAAGGTTGATGAACGCTGCAAAGGAGCATGTAAGCCTTGTCGCTGTGAGCTCATGCACATTTTTACAAATAGTATTTAGCCCCACTGTATGGCCCCACAGAGCTGATAGCATGTCTTTTTCACTCTCTGCAATACTGGCACATTGCAACTTCAGTTAATGTTGTTGTACCATGGTTTATATTGAATAAAAACGCAAAGGTTGACTGCAGGTCATTCTCTGGTCTCCTGCAGGAAAGTCGAACATGCTACATGCTGATTCACCACTGTACTCATACCTTCAGCCTTGTTACATATATAGGGCAAAGACACTAATTTCTGTGCTGGTAACAACCACTGTGACTGGAAAATAAATCCTAGGGTGCAGAATCCTCCAATATGGATGCAATTCCATGGGATAATGGGCTGCATTATACAAGATATCCTTTCTCTCTTGGGCCAAGGTGAACATACTTAAAAGTCCATGGCATTTTCGCAATGGCAACTAAGTGTGAAATATTCTACTATTTACTGCACCATTTTAATCTCACAGCTATAGCTAGCTAGTTTGCAGAATAAAGGTGTGTGAGAGAACCCCTTAAGATTCTACATTCAAAACAGCTCATTAAATATGATGCCTCATCAAAGTTTGAACAAGCCAGCAGTTCGTGGTGTATATTGGTATTAAAATATGTCTTATGATGGCCCAGATCTCAAAGGACACTCTCCCCTGCTCAACTAGAAAGTGCAGGTGTTAGCACTACTGCTAACAGCCTGGCAGGTGCATACGCTGTGTAATGTATATGCACTATGTACTTCAGGTTACTGTGCAACTGTTAAAAAGTAGTAGAAATATGGATCTGCTTTAGACGCAGCTGTTTTTATTTTTACTTTGTGGCACTGATCTAATGCAAAGATGAGATGTTCCCAACTTGCCCATAACAGTCACATAAGGCGTAAGTTTGGGTGATGCACAGAACTTAAAACTGTAAATTTAGGAAGTTTCTTCATGTAAAGTTGTGGTGAATGAAGAGACATATATGCAAATTTAAAACGACAGGGGAAGTTTTCATGGACATTTATGATGACAGTGGAACAGTGGAAGTATTATGCAGATTTGTGGTAAAAGGGGAGTTTTGGTGGTTACTTTTTTTCATGCAAATCTGAGGTGACTTAGAGTTTTGTCTTGCAAATTTATGATGGCATAGAGACTGGTTATGCAAATGTGAGGTGACAAGCACATGGTTGGAAAGAAATTATTGATTTGGCATTTAAATTAGTGAGACACAATTTTACCAAGAAGGTTTGTATGCATGGGGGTGAAAACAATGAAACTGTCAGCATATGTCCCATTTAAATCCTGCTTCCTTTATTAGCTTTGTTAGTCTGTGACAGCTAAAACCACATATGCAAATATTACACAGCTTTGCAATAGCTTGTCCACATTGGCCTTTTGTTAGATCTAATGAATTACCTCTGCATATTCCATGAGCTGTAGCTACAGCATATTGGATACATTTTTCATGGATTTATACTGCAGCAGTAGCAGCTTTGAACCTGTGGATACCCTCAGTGTCCTATTCCTGCCTTGTATTCCCCTCAGTCAATATTGGTGATGAGAACCAGACAAGAACGTATTGACTTAATCGCTAATGTATATGCATTTTCTGACATTTCACAATGCACTGTCAGTGTTTGGGATTCGTCCCCAACTCCCATTTCTGCAGAGACACGATCTCAAGTCAAATGTGTTTTTTGTGTTCTTTCTTATCTTATCTAATCTACGTCTGATATATATAGATGATATTATGGGCAAACTTTTATATTAATCAGTATATAACGCAGCATATGATCGCTATTATATCCACCATAGCTTCAAAGTAGCATATATATAAGAAGGTCAATCATCAAAGACTCTTTCAGATTCAGAGAGATGTTGCTCTTAATCTCCTGCTTTGCTCCTTGTCTGTGAAGCTGCTAATGGGTGGAAAAAAAAAAAACAGTCTTCTCCTCAGGATATTGCTGCTTGTAGAGCTAATCATGTTGGAAATGATGGCTGTGTGCGTGTGTGCGCGCGCTCAGGCAATCCCACACAAGGACATGCCCGTTTGAGCAGCCCTTATCTCCTGTCCTCTTCACCATCATCCTTACGACATATTAACCTCTCTGTGTTTCTCTAACTTGCCCACATTAAAAATGCACTCAGAGGATCAAAAATGCATTATGCGTACACATCTTATCTGTAAGAGGAGCCTGCTTCATTTGCACACTTCTAAGTGTAGCTTAATGTTTGTAAATCGGAACAGGTTTCCCCAAATGTTTGCTGGGTTTGAGGCTAAAAAGCATCATAAATTGGTTGACCACTTTGCCTCAACTGATGCAGATTATAAAGGCATCACTGCCGATCATGAAGGTCATTGAACAGTGTGCATTCAGCAGGAGTCCACATCAGAAGGCAGAATGCATGCAAATTATTAGTCTCAACAGCAGTTGTTGTTCTGACTAGAACAGCATGCACCTATATATGTAAAAGAATTTGCATCATAGTTAACACATTCAGGTTTTCAGGTTTACACTAGATCAGCACTTCCAGATTATGATGCCTTGTGTTGCTATGGAGGGAGTAAAATGGCTGGTAATTTTACTCAAGTGACGTCACCTGAGTCACTGTTAGTTGGAGCTGAAGACTACAAAATAGAAGAATGTGTTTGGGAAGAGAGCAAAAAAGATGTGTCTGATTTTAATCCTTTATTTAAAGTGTAGGTTACATCGTAAGTCCCACAATGTTAAAGAAGTGCAATGCTAACTCACTTGGTTTTGAGTCTTTTTAGAAACTTTGGAAGCTGTCAACACATACCCCAAAGCATCAAAAAGGCTGCAGCTAAACACCACGGGAATAAACCTTACATCTTGGTGGTCTCTGTGGTGGTCTTTTTGCTTCATTATCATTTTGCAGCCACTCTTCAAAAGAGTCTGAAAACATCCTCTGCCTGTGGTGATACTATTTAAAAGCTAACGCTGTCACTGGGGAGCGAACATCTCATACATGCTAATGCACATTTATAGTGTCCTCTGGGTGTCTGTGGGAATGAGACTGACCGGGGACATTTCCCATGAGCACTGTCTCAGGTCAGACACTTGCGTGCAAAGGGAGAACAACTTGTTAAGCTGATGTGGGTCATTTTCCAGTCTCTGAGTCAGCGATATGTTCCCCTCTGTCCAACATTCTCGCTGCCCCTTTACTTTCAAATTTGCCCACAAGGAAACAGTGGGACATATCTGTGATCAGAGCCTTATGAGTGGGTGGCCAGGAAGTATTTAGTATGCATTATTCATAAGAGGTGATGAGCACTTTGTTCCAGAAGTAGTTAATCCTAGAGGTAAGTTGTAAGTAGTTGAGGATAGAAATTGAGATTTATAAAGAAGGTGATAGATCAGACAGATAAGAGGCTGATCCAGACTACTTTTATAGCTATTAGGTGACTCTTACATTTATTATGAAACATATTCCTGACAACAGCTGCCTTTTTAATTTGATATATTTCCCAAGATCATGGTAAAATGGATATATATATACGAAATAATGGAAGAAGGGAAGTAATGGGACAACAGAGAAATATAAGACAAAGACAGAGAGTTTTAAATTGCTTAATGTTTTAAATAATGTTTATGTGTATTATAGTGTGAAGAAGGGTTTAAAAAACTGTCAGTAAAAGAAACAGGATCCTAATTTTAAAAAAACAGTTAAAAGGGGTTTTTGTGGCATGCAATATTAAATACAAACTGTTAAGAAACATGTTGAGTTTGTTAACACAATGAAAATGTCACTATGACTGCAGCAGTCAACAGGAGGTGTGAAATGAGGAGGACAGGGTTTGGAAGGCAGTTGCAGGCTCACTGAAAAGGTGTTGCCTTCATGGAACATGATTTCAGAGTGAACAGAGTTATTAGCATGTCAAGGAGAATTACCGTATTTCCAAGGTTCTACTCGCAAATGAATTAGTCAGTCACACCCACCTATAGTTTTATTTCCCAATGTCACATGCACAGTCTGAGAAATACTTAACACCCAGCCTTGCCTGCGTTAAACACTACAAAGCGACAGTATATATGTAATGTAAACAGATAGTAATGATTCCAGTAACCTGTCCATGGTTTTTGCTAAATAAGAATGCATTATTTATTGCATTATTGGAATCTGTAGTGTCACAGTCCTGGGCCTGTATTAATCACGCATTTCAGAGGAAGAAATCACATCATACTGACCAAAAAAATCTAGCGATAAAAATTCTGTCCTGCTTTGACTTGTGAGTAAAATCATTTTATTAATTGTCTTAACTTCAGAAATGATTCCTATCTGCCATGAGAGGACATTCAAGCAGAGAATTACCCACAGGGATGGAGAGATATTTGAGACACATAGTCATATGGTATTGCATTTCCCAAAATGGGGTGACATTGGAAAAAATGATTTCACATACATAGTTCACAAATTAATACTGGATATAGTGGGCGGGGGATTTTAACAGTGAGATGTGCTCCATCTTCTGCAACTTTCTTCATTTGACATCTTTTCCACAGTCTGATATTACAAACTGAGTATAACCACTTTGCTATTGAATGTGGTGTAAAACCGTGATTGCACAGGTTGCATAGGATGCTTTCAGGCACAGTATTGATTGTAGTTCACCTGCATTTTTGCAATGCCCAACACACACTTAAACAAGAAGAAAACAGACTTGACGCATAAAAATATGCCCTGTGCCATATTACTACATATAAAGGTCTGTGAATATTTCTCGATTAAGCTTCCTAAATTGCTTTGAAGTCCTACTTTTTAATTTTAATTCCTAGTATTTTAAGTCCTAGTTTAACTTTAAATGCATTTCCTCTAAAGGGTTCTTTGATGTTTATTTTGAGTGTATTTTACCTCTCTAGATGTTGGTAAGGGCAGGGTGACACTCATAAATTCCAGAGAAGTGGGATTTCACATCCTGTACTGATTTCTCTTGACGTAATTATTAGTGCGCCTTTATGTGATGTTGTACAGTATGTGTACAGCCAGGGATTGTATGGTACCACTCCCGATGTTGAATGCATGCAGTTGTAAAAGAGGATGAATATGGGGAAATAAATTATCAGTAGGTGCAGTGTGGGCTGGCGCCAGTCACGGCCAATCACATCAGCTCGTCTCATTCCCTTTAAAAGCAGTCCACTCCTCTCTACAGGGCACTGACAGTTGTGTAATGGATGAGGAGCCAGGCTGTGCCATATACTGTGGCAAAGAAAAAACGGATGTCGTCATGCAGGAAGTGCAGAGTTGAAAGGTGGAAATATTTTTGCAGCGTCTTATCAGCTTTCAGTTAATAACATAATAATGCAAAATCAATAGCTACATCAAACATTATGTAAATGCTCATGTTCTAACACGGTTCAGACAGGCCTTGATGTGATGTGGCTTTGCCGTCTCTCATCATGGGTAACGCATCCAGACCCCCAAATCCTTTTACCCCGTGGAAAATCAGCCTCGTTTGTTTACCTCCAGGGCTGAGTTATATCTAACAATCGTTCGTCACAGGACAGAGTGTCCTGTCTCTCCCTTTCATCTCGCTCCAGTTTGGCCTTGAAGTACGACCTGAATGTGATGCACAGACACACACACACACACACACACACGCCATCGCCTCACTCCAATCCTCCATAGAGAAAATGCACAACAAACAGGCTTTTATTTTAACTCGTTCTACCTTAGAGACACAAAGCATAAACATTTGGCTGTTGTGCTTTTCATCGGTTTAGTATGCATGAGGTGACAGCGCTCGGGTAACCGCACTCCAAGAGCAGAGAACTAATCAGGGGAGGATGATTGTTCCCACTCACCTTTCGGCACTGCAATTTTAGGGATATTAAATGATGTGCCAATACAGAATTCAGAAGAGATAATATGAAATTTTGAAAGCATTTGGCAGTTTTTTTTGCATCCAAACCCCACTTTCCTCTTTGTTAAGTGCAGCCAGAGGAGAGTTTGGCTAATGTGTGATGTCCCTAATGCGGACATAATGAGAGAGCACTAATGTTGCTACGCCAACAGTGGAAATGTCACAGTTGATACACTCTGGCTTAGTAGAACTGTAATTAGCCTAAACACGTGAGGACTGCACAATGGAGACAGGGACACGAAGCCTGAGAGAGAGAGGCAGTGTGTCGGCATGTGGAAAAAAAAGAGAGTGACAGAATGACAAATTTACAGCGAGACCGTTTCCAGCTCCTCTAACGCTAATGCTGCCCGGCTCTTTTGTCAATCAAACACTCTGAACAAAAGATGACTCATCAATTTGCCACACCAAATTACCCCTGCTTTTTTGTAACTCCCCCCCTTTCCACATTAACCTAAATTGCCTCTGCTTTGCAGTTCAACATGAACCAAATGACAAGCAGCGCACGCAGGGCTTTGCCTCTTTTTCCAACTCATTTCACATTCAGCCATGGAAATTAAATCAGGACAGTGGTTTTTTGACATTATTGTACCCCGGTAATGAACACAGCAATTAGGTGAGGAAAATTAATTTAGAGGAAAAAAGGGTCTCCATTCAGATTTAAGACCCTTGAGCAGATTGTGGCTGTGATGGTATTCTCACTGTGGGTGTTACAAAGCATGTCACCACTCGGGGGTGCTCTTTCACACACTCTCCCTCACACACAAACAGTGGCGGTGGAATAATGCTGATTGATGTGCAGAGGCTTGGCCCTCTCTCAGCTGCTGGCGCTGGTAATTGCTTCCATCCTCCTCCCAATGCGAAGTAGCACAGCGAGAGAAAGAGAACATGTTTCCATGCTCAGCCCTTCCAGGAGGACAGCACACTTTCCTGAATCCCCCCCAGAAAACAGCAACAACTAAAGTTACAGCCTCATTGTTATATGCCTCCACCGGAAAAGGCAAGTTGTAGTTTGTATTTATGACCGTCTAGAGTTATACATTATATAGAGTGAAGGAATTTATAACAGGTATTAAGTGTATTTTGATTTGGGATACAAGGATATATAACTTAAACTGATTTGACTTGACTTTGTGAAGCTTTGCTGTTCTTCAGTCAAGTTCCTTGTATGTGCTCACTTGCTGGGTCAATAAAGCTGATTCTGACAGAAAACAAAATTGTAGCCATGACAGTAGATATTTCAAATATAGATGTTGCTGCAAAAAAGCAATGTATTCTGAAAAACAAAAGTGTCACCAGTTCAGTATCTGACTAAATGTGAAACAGGGTCACCATCTTCCCTTCTGATCCTGAGTTATGGCATTGAATAATGGCTATCATGAAGTCACTGTGAAGTTGACCTTTGACCTTTTGGATATAAAATGTCATCATTTCATAATTTTTGTGTTAAATTTTCCCATTAATAGTGTCAAGGGACTGTGACCTTTTATTTTTAAACCCCAAATTGTAATCACTTCGTCCCTGAATCCAAGTAAACATTTCTGCCAAATTTGAAGAAATTCTTTAAAATTGTCCTTGAGATATTTCACTTTCACGAGAATGCTGCTGCCAACATGAAGGCATAAAAATATCCAGCAGCCGTCTGTAGCTGGAGCTTGACATTTACTCAACAGTCTGACAGGACCTCACAACAGCTGATGAGTGGCATAGGGCTAGGTTAAATTTCCCACTTTTCTAGTTTGGGTGAGGACCTAGTGGGAGTTCTGGCCTGAGGATCTAAACTACATTCTGCTGGTCTCACAGAGGTAGATACAGGATTTTCAGGTCAATGTCAGGCTTTAATCTGTCTGAATAAAGCAGCTAGTGAGGAAATATGTGTTTTTGTGTGTCTCGTTGACAGTATTAAGCCTGAGAGGGACAAGGATTAAGGCTCCAGAGAAAAAAAACACATGTTCACAAGTCACTTTGTCTGACTATAACAGAAAGCTGGTCCTTTCATGCATTTTACGCACAAAGAAGTTAGGGATAAAGGCTGCCTGCTGCACAGACGGGTGGGGTTATGAACCGGAGCCGTGTATAAAAATTAGTAGCATCTGTGTAATGGAATTTTTGTCATGTGGAGATCTGTTACACACCTCCTGGTCTTACTACTTCCCTAAGAGATGGGAGACTTGATGTTTTCTCTGCTTTGGTTTGTCAGAACTACAATTAATTCCATTCCTCCATTAAAATGATTCAGTGTCAGCACAAAAAGCAAAGCCCCAAATCCATGCTTAGACAAACTGTTTATAAAGAAATAAAGTAGCCTTCAATGACTAACCCATTTCCTGCAGCTGTTTCACAGTTAAAACCTTTTATTGGCTCCTTACTGCTGCAACATAAAAATGCTACTTATACATTTTATTATTGCATCAATAATAATAATAGTAATGTACTATATAAAATACAGCAATATAACACCCTGAGAGAGACAATTCTGTATCATGAATACCACCAAGTTGTATTTACCTTGTAATACTGCTTTACTTCCACTGCTGGATTTTGGTATAGATCAGATACAGAATCAATATTATGCGCTGGTGAAAAGAGGTTTCAGCTAGAGAGGGCCTGCACTGTGTTCAAGGATGTGAATTTGCCTGAAGCACAGCAAGAAGGTGGGGGGACTGGACTGCAAAACATCCAGTCTTCAAAACTGTTAGAGGAACAGTCCGACCAGGAATGTAGGAGTGGAGAAAAACTCTGCATGAAAGCAAATCCTTTGTTTTGCAGCGGCTATCAAGTGCTAGTACATGCAAACGCTTTCCTGGAATCTATTCCTGGTGAGCCGTCGAGGAGCGAACACATTGCCAGAAGATGTTTTAAATAAACGTTGGCAGACCATTTAAAACCAAACCTCTTTTTCACACCTAAAAACACATGGACAACCAATTTAAAAAGTTGGTGTAGACTTTCAGATTGTTGGTTTTGGAAATGTGCAGAACTGGTCAGACAAACTAACCCCCCCAGCCTGACCATTGGAGAGCAGATTTCAAACGCTGTGTGACATTCCAAACAACATGTTATCCAAGTCATGCCGCAGCTTTAAAACAGGAGAGTGGCGCTGCCAGTCACCTGGAACTCTGCTTGACCTACAGACAATGGTTTTACTGCCCAGCATTCGTCATTGTGCGGGCATGAGTGCAGATACATGTGAACAATGCCTACACACACACACACACACACACACACAAATCAAAAACAAAAACAAAAAAACACACAGCCCTGGGAGTCCATAAGGCCCCCTGCCAAACACAGCAGAAACCAATCTGGCACCAAAGCAAAGGAATCATGCACAGAATATCAGACAGAGGAAAAGGACAAAGAGGGAGGAGGAGAAGATGGTGATAATACGCAACATGATGCTCTCTGTCTCATAGGATTTGAGAGGAGGGCATGGAGAGATCACTGCTGATGACTTAGGCTTTTCCTTAGGCTGTTAAGAACTAATAATAAATAAACACAAAATATATATTCTGCATTTTTGAGTGAGGTGTGCACTGCAAAACAACACAGTGGTTACAATAATTATATGCACATATTCATCTTTTTGCATTTTTTTGTGAGAAACACTTGGAACCACCATGTTGATCTATTCCTGAGCGAAGCGTTAAGCCGGGTGACCAAAGGCAGGTGAGTTGAGGTGGGATCGCTATGCACCAGCAATCATATGCATGTCCTGCTGCATACTACTACTGTTATTCACTTGTAACCTGAGGACAATTTATGCCACACACTGTATGCCCTTCATGCCAAATTGTGCATAATTTTATGCAGCTTCCATCATTTTCATAACCTATCTCTTTAAAACATAATTTTTTTAGACACATTTACTCCTATCTCCTGAGTGAATTACAGTCCCTATAGATGCCTCTCTTATTTATGTGTCAGTCCCTGTGCATAGCACACACTCTGTGTATTCTGTCAAAGTGCTCAATATTGCAGAATGATCAGTTATATGGAATACCATTGTGATGACATTTTCTCTTTATTAAATATTATATGTTGGATCATGTGGAGGCCTATTCAGTCCCACTGTATTTCAGGGCCAGCACTCAAACTCCTTAATTCTGTGGAGGCCCATTCACTCACTTACGCTTGTATATAACTCTGTACATACTGTAACTCTGTTCCATATTTCACAATATTCATTGCAGCATGCTGATTAACTGTAAGTAAGCTCATCACAATGATGACACAAACCATAATGAAAACCATAATTCACAGCAGCCCAATGCAGTATTTTAAATTGCCTCTGTAATTCACCTAATGCATTCAGGTCAATAAGTTTTCATGGAATTAGAAAGTCATCCAAAATCAGCAGTGCACACCAGTCACACACACATTTTTCTTGTTTGTGTGTGTGTGTGGGTGGGTTCTTACCTGGTATTAAATCAATTTTGGTACCACAAAACTTACTTGTTACGGTGAAATTATGACACAATTTAGATGTTTAAATATAGTTTTGATTCCTGGCAGTACAATATTTTCAACCACTTTGTACCTGTGTGTATGTTTGCTGAAAATCTTCGTATTAAACCCATGTGTGTCTTTCTGCAGTCTGAGAGATGCATGAGGCTTTTACCTGAGAAAAAAGGGAGAAAAGTTTCATGAAAATCAATATCTGACTCTGATAATGTCACTTTGGTCAGCATTGTCAGTTCCAACCTTGTGAACATTGTGTCCCTTAGGTTTCTTTTTGCATTGACTACACAATGCCTTCCAGCACAACAAAAAGTAACTGAATAAATTCACTTGATTTCGTGTCTCTCAGCAAACAGCACATTATGAGCCAGTCCTGGCAGCTCCTTTCTGCTGTGTACCAAAGGTGATTATTATAATCAGTCCCACTGTTTTCCCAAGGTGACCCCTGAACGGTGACAGCGGACAACATGCCTGCTATTTCATCTGACAATGCCGTTAATTTTCACCGCACCACTTCTAATCTAACGGCCCCTTTTAAAACCTTTGTCACAACTTGTCAGCAGAGCCATTAATAACATTCTATTACAAAGAGTTGCGAAAATGAAATGAAGAGAATCCAGCCTCAGACACTATTACACTGTCAGATATCATCAGTTTGTCATATTCAGTGCATTAAAGGGGTTATTGATGACTTCGGCTTCAGCTATTTAATACTTTTGCCAGAAAGGACTTGTATTACCTCTGTCAAGGAGATTATTTTTTCACCCGTGTCTGTTAGTAGGTTCACTCATTGAATTGTAGGTAAAACTACACAAAAGTACTGAATTTGTAATTAAGTATGGCTCTTGATGTAAAAAATCAAATATATTGATATGCTGAGGTCTTTGAGTTTATAACAGTTATGTGCATCTTATTGTACTACTTCCTGTTTTGTTCGATTTTAACATTCATTGTCAATCTATTGACAGTAGATTAAAAGACTTCAGATGGCTGTTTGTAATTTACTGAGGGGTTTTAGTGTCCAAAACCTCTTGATTGACTTTTAAGAACCCTTGAAACCCTCAACAGCACAATTTAGGGAGATTTCTGGAGTAACACTTCTAAGAGAAACAATTTTATATATAATATTTGTCACGCTAAAATGTACTTTAAAAGCTCACTACGTCTAGCATTTACTATTGAAACTGATATAAGGGAACTTACTGGCGCGGCCGTTTCTCTTACACTGCCATTGAACACACTGTTGTGTCAGGCGAGGCCTCTGACCATGGGTAGCGCTGTTGCAAATGGTCCGAAGGTTGCGGGGGTAAAAACGAACGCGCCCCCGCTGTACAAGCAGTAAACCCCGTAGATTTTACCTTCTGCTTTTTTCTGCTTAGTCAATACTGCTACACTCGCCAAAAAACGGACTCGGTATGCACGAAGTCGGGAAAACGGGCCAGTGAAGATACAAAGTTCGCTTCTAGTAAATTTTGGATTCACTTTTAAGAAGAATAACCACAGAAACATCGTGGAAAGACACGGAGCTGGTGCTGCTGCCTGTGCTAGTTAGCTCCTGCTCATCCCCTCCTCAGGACCGTCTCAAGTTGAGGGTGAATAATATTTTTTTATGCGAAGGGTCTTCGCGTCTTCACGTCTGTTTATGGACCACATTAAACAACATTAAATCCAGCGTGGTTTGCGAGAATCTGTATTAAAGCTGGACTTCGGCCCACCTCGTGCTGGACGCCAGGATGGACTGGGAGAAGCTGAACTGTGGTCTCTGTGGGCCGCTGTTTTTTAAGGTAAGAACATTTTCGCGGCTTTATTTGATTGCTGTGATTGAGCTGTGGTAGACTTGCTGTTTTTATAGTAGAAAGTTGTACGGCGACGCACAGGTGTGTTTGGGGGGGGGGGTGGGGTGGGTGTGGTTCTGCTGCAGGTACAGTTTCCAAGTGGTTGTGAAGTTGTGTGAGCGGCATTGGTGTGAATATTGTGTGAATGGTGTCAAATATTCCTGAGCTATATTCAGAATGTACTGTTGAGTACTGTTTTTACTCGCTCTTCTAAAACGTGGCATGGCTCATTGTTGTGCTGCTTCACCGTCTTCTGAATTTTCTGTTGTGGGGGTAAATTCATGTTCTCTCTCAGCTGTAATGGATTTTTTGCAGTTTAGGAGTTGAGTTTTATTGAAATTGGCGAGTGTTTAAAGAATTCACTAATACTGCAATATTCTCAGGGTTTCACGAACAATTCAGTGCCAGTATTTTGCTTAACTACATTTGGCCAGCTGTTCTTGGAAGTAGGACAAACACTAAACAACAAGAACACCCTGAACTGAAAGCCACTGAACATTATTGACATTTGATCAAGGTGGATTTTTCCTATTAAAATTTAAATGTGGAAAAAAAAAATATTTTTTTTGTTTCTCTTGGATATGTACCCCTTCTTCCTCTAAAATTCTCTTCCTTCCTTCTTCCCCCCTCTTATCCTCTGTCAGGCTTTGAGCTATGTTCCTGTGTAACAATATAATCCTGTAATGTGATCAGAGGCAGCTCATTTTTAATTACAACTTACGAGGGTTGTGGTTCAAGCTGTGACATCATCTTTCTTCAAAGTGCACTCTGAAGACTTCACAGGGGAAAGGAGCTGGGTCTCTCCAAAACAGTAAAACAATAACCCTCAGACAGGATTAGATGACACCAAAAAGCAATCTGGCGCTGATCAAGTGAATTCCATCAAAAGTTTGTAGCTTCAGACACAGACACATGCACACACACAGTCGAAGACTGTGCAGTGCTGTGCTGTGTTTTTTAAATGCAGACCCCAAGAGCAAACCTGGCCTTGTGGAAGGTTGTGCGACAGGAAGGAGTCAATCACAGACCTTTCTTTCATCTTGCCTTTCCTCTTTTCTTCTTCCCTCCAAATAAACAATGGCGGTAGGGTAATGAGGCCCCTGGGTGTTCTGAGGACATGAGATGAGAAGGAGACCTGGCCACACAGAACGTATAAAACAAGGAGACATGAGGAGAAGCAAGGGCCCAGCCGCCTCATTAGGGAACGATGAACGATGGTGGCAACTATTCATTTCCTCAGCTAACGACCGCTACTAGCCACACACACACACACACACACACACACACACACACACACACGTGAGCACATAAATACAGACAGACACACTTAAAGCACATGCTACTGGACACGTACAAACACGTTAAAACACAGAGGACACATTCAAGCCCAATGTGATGCTGCTGAAGATTATAATTCTTTTTTTAATGGTCTGCAAAGAAATAAAGAGACAGAAAGACGACCCTTTTAACAAAATAAGAGCTGCCTGGGGGCTCACAATACCACAAAGTGTACTGTATATCTTAAATTAATAACATGGTTGTCACTGAAAATATTCAAAATTTCTTTCATGTATGATAATTAGTGAAATGTTTTTTTCATTTAAAGTTTTTCATTATTGCATTTCTTGTGTGTAAAGTATGTACTTGAAAACTGGCAGGTGGAATGAGAGTGAGGTTAACTCCTCAGTATTAAAACAAAGGGGGGGGTATATGAGCGTCAGCAGCATTTTTTTTAAAGCCTTGGAGAACTGTACAGCAGTGGGAGGATTTAACATACAGCATTGACTTGGAGCACATGGTGTAGTAATATGACATGGGAGAGAGATCTAAAAAAAAAAAAAAATCGGCATGTGATCAGAGAAACCTTCGTCGCATGCTTTAATGTTAAAAACAGAGCACGTGAGAAAACAAGATGGAGTGGGTACTCATGCTCTTGTGTAGGACTTGTCACCGAATGTACAAGATTAAAAGAGTCAGTAAGATTTAGAAAGTCTTGAGCCGTCATCGTTGTAGGACAGCAGACAGGGAGATTAAAGTCCTAGTTACATTTAGGGTGAGGTATGTCACAGTGCACAGTACTGAGTAAGATTGAACATGTTCAAGTTTTGTTGTGGGATCAGTGCCATGATGAAATCTTAGGATGGCACACAGAGCATTTATTTGATTGGAAAGTTGGCATCTTGTATTAGTTTTTATACAGCGTATACCCGTGGCCTGCGGTGATACTTTCATATAGGCCCCTACATCTTCACCGTGCTCTCTCTTGTCCACTTGCTATGCATAAATGCCTCGAGTCTTTTTCACCACTGCATTGATAATCAATGTCCAAACCAGTATGCAGCTTCAGCAGCTTCCTCTGTGGTGTCCTGCCATGGACACTTTGCTCCACACACCATGCTTTGATGGTGACAGACTCATGAACAGAGACGTTCACCAGCTCCCATGGTTTCTTTGAGCCTTTAGCCGTTACTCTGGGGTTTTACCTCACTGTGCGTTCTGTGCTGTGCCCCTGTAGTCATCTTAGCTGTGTACCCACTTCTAGAGAGACTGGCCACAGAGCACAACGTCTCCACTTCCAGACAGTCAGTCTGACTGTGGAATGATGAATGTCTAAACTCTTTGAGATGACTCCGTAGCCCTTTCCCACTATATACAAACAAACAGTTCTTGATCCTGTCTTCAGAGATCTCTGTTATGTGAGGCATGGTTCACATCTGCAGTTGCGCCTTGTGGATAACAAACTTGAAAACTGTTTGAGTATTTTTTTTATTAGTAGCAGAGGAGCTCTAACTCACACCTCCAAGCTGGTTTTCATTGATTGGACTCCAGGTTTGCTAACTCCAGACTCCAGTTAGCTTTTGTTGATGTCATTAGCCGAGGGGTTTGCATACAGTTTTCCAACCTCGACATAAAAAAAGACTTTTAGACTTGACAGAGTCTTTTTCAGAAAGGTTTGCTGACCTTTTTGCAGTTAGCAAAGTTAGCATGTGCTGCTGCGAAACACTGCTGTGAGTGACGGCCCTGATCTGCTCCAGCTGAAAGTAAGAGTGCCACGAATTTCTCTGCTACTGCAAAAATGACTGAACATATGGAGCGCAGATTCATTCATAAAACAACAGCCAGATTACTGGGATGAATTCATGCACGCCGTCGGGGATGGATTACGTGGTTTGGAAACCGACGTCACAGGGCCAGATTCTTTTCTGTTTGCCTGCAGACACGCATGGACACCTAAAACACTTGCGCACACATGAAGACACGCACCCTGCACACCGCTGGGTGTTTGAACAGAGAGTATTAGCCTTGGCAAACAGGAGTGCGCATTCATCAAGCCTCAGTCCTGTTTCATTTCCCGTCAGGGTTTGAGCCTCTGCACAGGTCAGTGGGAGTGATACCATTTCACCTGAGCTCCTGCGTGTTTAATCCCCCGCCTTTTCATCCCTCTGTCTTCTCTCCCTCTTGCATTGTTCTTATTTCCTCCCCCCTCTCTGCGAACCTCATCTTTCCCGCCTCCCCTCCTTACTTTCACTTCATCGATCCCTCGCTTTCATTCCACCCCTCCGTCCCGCCCTCCCTCTCACTCCATCAATCCATCCACCCCTCGCTCTTCTTCTTCTTCTCCCATCTCTCCTAAAGCTTAACACTCCATCGGTTGGACTCTCTCCTCCCTTCATCCCTGTCCCCCTCTCCCTGTAGATTGTGAGTTTGCTCAGGGATTAGGCCGGGCTTTGTGCTGTTGAGGAAGGAAGGAACTAATCAGAGTCTTATTTGTCGTTGCATTCTGTGTCTTACGGTGAGAAGGGAACCTGACCTGCTGGAGGCTTACACACACAGATGCACACATGGCGAGCGGGGGCCGAGCGGGGCGAAAGCTGAGAGCCAGAGGGAAACACACGCACACATATGTGCACACACGCTAGCCAGACGCAACCTGACACCCCCCCCCAGCCTGGGCGTGAGCGTGAGCGTGGGCGTGCGTTCGCCCCTGCAGTTTGTGTATGTGTCTGTTCAAGACTGCCTATGCTGCTCTGTTGCTGCCTTTGTTCCCAGGGTTAGGCCTGCTTTTCTGATTGGCTGGCTGATGTGTGGGATATGGATCTGTGTTTTTCCTCATCGGCGACAGCCCATATTTGACAAATTTTGTTTTCCCTGCTGTCAGCTGCAACACAAGGTCGCGACGGCGACGGCAGGCAGCTGCGCAGGCTAGCTGCATGTACGACGCCCCTTGTCTGTGCGCGTTTGCTGGCCCGATTGTTGTAGTGTTTCCAGACAGTTGCACAGCGATGGACATGTATATGAATACAAACTCGTATCGTATGCACTCTCGAAGGCTCATCCAATCAGCGGGCCGATTAGTCAGTGCTCACATCTCTTTCCCTACTTGTCTGCTCCATAATTCATGAACGTAACAGATGGGCTTGGCTTGGGTCAGATTCTCTCCAGTTCTTCATGTGAGACACTTTTCACATAAGTCAGGTGTTGAGCATCAAACTGGACCACAGCAGGTGGTTTGACCTCCTTTTTCTGTTCTTTCCACACATGCTGGTCGTCTGTTTTCGCAGGTATGGAGAGCAGATGCCCTTGTTGTTGTTAACACATATTAAAAATGTATTTTCTAAATAAGCAATGTGAGGGGAAATTATGAAACACTGATCCCACTGATAAAGTCTGAACAAAATGTTTACATGCTGCACTGTGACTCTGGAGAGTCCCACCCTACTCTTTTAACTCATTTTCTTCCTCTTCCTCTGTTTTTCCCCACTCTCTGATTGCACCTAACTACAAGGCAGCTTGTATGTGTTTGTTTTGTCCTCACATTTTCAAAAAGAAACACTATAAATTAACTATCTACATGAAACGTGGCATCATTTCCCCTTAAAGGCATATTCCAGATATTAAGCATTTCATTTCCACGGAGCGGGAGGGCGATATCCTGATTTAAACACTGGTATGAATAAAGACCTACACTTCCATTAATGCAACTTAACAGTGTTCTTCATTCGACCTTTCATGTTATGTTCTTTGTTTTTTTGTGTTGATATATTTCTTTCTCCCAAACAAGTGAAGGTGACTCAACCCCCTTGTTTCATTTAAACAAATAGATTTATTTTGTAAATCCCTTGTTGAGGTCCCCACCACCAGGCCGAGAATCACCGTCTCACATCCACCTTTTGAAATCTACAGGGTTTGGTGTCAGATCCCTTCTGCACACACCTTTCCAACTCCTGACACATAACCTGGGGAAACACGCGAGACTATAATTACACCAACTTTACACAGTGAGTGGCCGTGTGTGCAGAGGATGAGAGTTTACTTCTCCCTCAAGCTCTTGTTCTTCTGCTTTGTTTCCCTTCCTTTCTCTCCATCGCTATTTGTGTGGACAGCCAACGCTTTCAAAGAGAGGCTGTCAAAGCGTATGCCGTAATTCCCGGTTTATGATTTCATTGGACACGGGCTACAAGAATAAATTTTCATTACAGGCACGCTGAAACCTTCATTCTGCAACATATCCCTGCAGCTGGGTGAGAACCTGGGCAAGTCCTTTCAAGAACAGTAATGTTTCAGTGATCGTGTAGCAGATTTACTTTCTGTGCTGGTGAATTTAGATGATTAATAGCAATACTAATTCTTCCTCAGTTAATATAGGCACCATGCAAGGATAATAATTCATGGTAGATTATGAAGTGCGGGAAACGTTTGCTCGGTCAAACACAAAGCTCCCGTTTTCATGCTTCTAACCCCAGCACACTGTGCTCAGGCTGCGGGGAGTGTGCAGTTCCCACCAGCTGGCTCTTCCTCATGCGCACACTCCTCATTTCTCATGTAGAATTTTTATGAGTAATGCTGAGTTGGCCTGTGGCACTCCTAATGAGAGCAAAACTCCCTGGGCTGCTGCCACCCAAATGGACCCAGAGAAGCAGGAGGAAGCGCACACGCACACACACACACACACACACACACACACACACACACACACACACACACAGAGGCACAAATGTACAAAGGAAAGTTTGCAGTTCCATGCAGAAACCTACTTAGTTTTTTCCTGACAATCATGCGAGTTGTGCTGTTATGATTTTCTCATCATTTATTGATCTAGTCATGGAGAGCAGTGTGACCGGTCCATTGATCATTGCCCCAAGTGCACAATGAATAGTTTTAGACACTGAGTCACCCTCACTGAATGAATGGATGACATACAAGGACTTTCTTAAATGGAATACGTGCCGAATGTCTGCCCCACTCTGCCCCACTCTGCCCATGCATTGGGCAAGTAACTCAAATTAACGGCGTTTATTTTGATTGAAAACGACAGGATGGTTTTCGAAAAAAAGCCAGCTTCCCAAATTAATATGTAACGTACATGCACATGCAGGCATGAAGTATACGCACACACGGGCAAAGCTGCTCCACAGCGAGCCAGAGTGAGAGCACAGCTTGGTGCAGACCATGGAAAGAGTGGCATCATCCCATTGGTCCTAATATAAAGTAGAGCCAGCGCGGCGATGTGGCCGAGTGGCAGCAGGGACCAGATGGAGGGCTGGAGACCAAAGAGGGAAAACTTCCAAGATGAGCGTCAACGGGGCGTCAAATCTGCGTATCCAAGGGAGGTGCGGCGTCATAGCGCGGGGTTGAATGATATACAGAGTAACGTGCTTGAAATAATCCGAGGAATAAACAGTTAATAGAAGGACGTGCTTTTTGCGTTCAACGGCCCCGGCTCGCTGGTGCATTTCCCGTCATCATTAGCGAGCAAATTGGAAAACTTTGACGTTTTCTTGCCAGACTGAGCCTGCCATTCCGCTGGAGGTTGCAATGCAGCCTTCAAAGCCAGCTCAATGAAACACAACTCCTGTTTGCCAAATATCGCACACACGCATTTGTCACGGGCTTGATCATTAGTGGAGAGCGGTGTGCCTGTGAGAACACGCGGGTACCAAGAAATGCTATAGGAGCTGACAGTTGGCAGTCCTGAGCCAGCAAGGGCATGTTGTGACTTTGAGTTCCTATTCCTGACAGCTTTTTTCTCCTTGATTTATGACCTGGGGGGTGAAATAGAGTTTCCCCCCGTCCAGCTCCGAGTGAACAAACTAATGAATCAGTTGCATTATTTATTATTGAAAAGGCAAAGCCCAGAACAAACGCAGGGGTCGGCTAAAAAGCACTGAAACATTCCAAAAGCAGGGGGAAGGAATGCTTTCTCTTCCCTGCCTCCTTTGCTTTGCACGTCAACCTGAAGCTCGTGCCAAATATAACAGTGGTCGGATAAAAGATTGTTGCAGTGCACAAGGTAATTTGAGGAGAGTGAGATCGCCGTTTCTACGCTCTAATTCAAGAATCAAAGTGATTGTTGCTTATCTTGATCAGCGGCGGCCTGGTATGCTAGCTGTGAGAGCCAGTGGAAAAGATTAAATCTTAATTGTCAGACATTACAGTGTGATGGCAAACAGAGAGACAGGCAGAGACACTACTGTGCCTTGTAATAATCCTCTGTGGTGTTGACACTGAGATCCAAGTTAAAATAAAACTGCAGGCACTGAGGATTGTGTCATTCCTTCTCTAGTTACGTTAATGAGAGAGGACTTATTCCTGTAATATCAACTTGCACATGGCAAGATGTTCCCCCAGCTTGGGCACAAATATTTCATCCTTTTATTTTTGCTGTCGGAAAGTCAGGATTCTGAGGCTTTTCAGGGTAATATGAGCGCCAGTGATTTGCTGCAGCAACTGTCTTTTTGTGACCACGACCTATTAAACTGATCAAAACTTATGTCAGTACTCATTAGGTTACATCTTAGTCCTGCGCCGGTCCGGTTTTGAAAACCCGCACACACACACACACACACACACACACACACACACATGCACGTACGTCATCACCGGACCCGTTACCTGCAGGTATTTTTCATAACATTATGGAGGATCTGTAACCAGACCCGGCCCATGACCCACTAAATAAATGATAAAATCTATTTTAAAAAACCAAAACAGGACAGTGATTTATACAGAGTTCATGTGCAAAAGCGTGATCCGTGTTTTCATCTTGTCAGTGCAGCATGGTGGCAGAGGGGTGCACACGCTGCATTTAAAGCACACTGGGCAGTGTGGATACCCTCGCTTTAAACATAAAATAGAGGGTAAAGAAAATAAAGGCAGAGAAGCAATACTTTAACCTTATGGAAATCTTGAAACTCTGATTGGAGATGTAAGTGACCACAGGATGCATTAGGATTAAGGACATGCGGCAAAATAAAATGAAGATTGCAAAGGAAAAAAAAAATCCCTTTGATGAATTCTTATTTGGTTTGGTTAAAGGTAATATGTTGAGTTGACTCTTTAATAAGGAGATGTTATTCTTTTTCCAAAGATTTATAGAAAAGATAAAAGAAAAAGACAGTACACTGTATTCTCAATGTATTATTCCAAATGTTCTCATTTTAAACTTATGGAAATGTAAATTATAGTAGGCTGAGTACAGTTTAGTTCAACACCAGACTGTATTTTCACCTTCATTTCTTTCTTTTCTCCCTTCAATTTATTTTGCCCGTCCCCATCTAATTAATTTTCCCGGTCAGGTCCACGGCCCAGTACAAGCAAAGAGGGATTTTTACTTTCTGATTTGGTTTCATTTTGATCCATTTGTGCCACCTGAAGATGTAAATCTCCTCAGTATTTTACAAGCTGAGCACAAATACAGAAGAAATGCCAAAATATATTGCATGCAGCTCAATAGGTTTTTGTTCTTCATTTTCTCTATTCATATATAATCGTTTATATAATAATTTTGGGATCATTTGAAGGGTCCTGACCCATAGGTTGGAAACCACTGTTGTGTATAGCACGGCATATCATGCAGATCTCACTCCAAAGAAGTTTTGCGTAAAAGTGATGCTGTAACTAATCTGAGATGTTAGGACAAACGTATGGGATAAACTTTTTTTGTAAAACTTTTACAGCAGTCACATTGGAAATAAATGAACTAAGGAGGGGACAACTTTGTGACACAAAAGCAACGCTAAATTAAACACAATATTTCATTCTCACCAAGACACACACTGTAGTAAACACAGGAAACAGATCAGCGGCTGCTGCAGCCAAGGAGGGCTCAGGCTTGATCTTACTGTTTATCTTTGCTTTTCTTTCATGTGATAAGTCCGTCCTCTGACCTACGAGCTGTTGTTTTTACCATAAATGTCATCAATCACAGCGGCATTTAGCACTCCCTTCACATTAATAACAGCACTTATTTATTTAATGCCTTAATGCCCTGTCAGCTGCATTGAAACAACAGGTCAAGAATTAATGAAGATAAAAAGTCAAAAAATGATCAGTTTTTTTATCATGGTGAACGTTTTGTGTTTGTTTTTTCTTTTCTTGGTGGGAACAAGCTTTTATGGCTGAGAGATATTCTTCAATTAAGTTTATTTCAATTAAATTAAAAACATATCGTAAGTACTTATGAGGCAGTATGCCAGAGGTCAAAATCAGCCTATAGTTGGAGGTGGTAAATCATAATTTTATTATATAAAATAATAATTTTCTTTTATTTTAAGATGGTTGGAGCTGGAGCCAATCCCAGCTGACAATGGGTGACAAGCGGGCCAAATCCTGGACGGGTTGCCAGTGACAGGGCTGGCGCATCATGATTCACACACATGTATAACAATTTGACTTAAACTTTTACTTAAAGATATTATTGAAATAATAAGATTGTTTTATCATGCCTGTGGATGTAGGCCCATAGTCTTAACTTATCAGATACTGGATGAGTGTGTTTAGACGACATGATGTCAGCAATGGAGCCAAGTGTTCACAGTTTAATGAGAGATGCACAGAAAGAAGGATTTACGGGCTCGTATCCTGAGCCTGCAGACAAACAAATTTAATAGGACACTGAAAATAGGAATCCTGCTGGAAATGTATTTTTGCAAAAAGAAACTTGTCGAAGCGCACTCTGATTCTCTCAGCCAGTTGACCAAAACAAGTATGCTATAGCAGCCTCCCCGCACACACAGTTAACAGAAAATCACAAGCAATTCTTCACTCATATTTACCCGGGCGGAGGGCCAAGTCAGTGTTATTCTTTACACAAGCAAACAGGAAATACCTCGAGCGTGCTCCAAATTTATCTCAACATCGGCACGACGTCACTCATTTTGCTGCGATGATAATGGAAATCCGCGTATGAGTCCAAACACGTAGCCTCGACAGGGCTAAACCCTGCCGTCCACGGAGGCTTGAAATCCCGTCTGGAGTGGCGGCGAGGCTCCTCTCGGATGATAACAACAAGGCAGCGAGGGTGTACATGTATTTTATTTTGTTTTCCCATTGAAGCCTGATCCAACAACGAGACAGAAGATAAGACAAGAATCTCTCTGACTGCTAGCCTGGCTAATCTGCCTTGACAGCTGTGCGATGACACCAGGAATTAGTCGTTGCTCATGCAAATAGGGTGCATATGCTAATACTGGAGCTAATTGGTGGAAAAGGGAGGGGGGTGGGGGGTTTTGGGGGGGGGGGCTTGTCAGTTGGAAGTTAGCTGGATGAAGACGTGTGCCTGCTCCCAGCAGTCTGAAAGGCTTCCAGCAGCCTTCATTACACATGTGGAGTAGATGGAGCTCTGCGATAACGCCGTTCAGTTTCGCCGAATACAGATGGCGAATTTGTTGAGTCCTCACATCATTGCCACTTTGAGAAGATTTGAAAGTCTCCGGCGCCTTCGCGTACTGGTCAATGAATACATTGACATTTTTAACACCGATTCACTCAGCAAATACTTTGATTATGAATAAAGGGATGAGGCAACAGCTGCCATTAGCACCACTGAACTGTCTTTAGTACAGTAAGCAGCACTGTCCAGGGTGTTAAGGCCTTTATTGAAAGTGGTTGTTATGTACTCTGCAGAAAAGGTGCAAACACGTACGTGGCGTACATAAAAACACAAGGTATGACTAAGGGAAATAGGATTTAGAGTTTGTCCAGTAATGGGTTTGGGGTCGATGTCAATACTGACTTTAGGGAGTAAAAAGAATTCTGCTAGTAATATATCAGCTGAAATTCTTTTTCTATAAACATGTACTGTAGATTTTTGGTTGTTTTTTTATTTTATTTAAACTAGTCATCTATTTTCATCGCTTCTAAATTAATCCAAGCATGTTTTTTCTCCATTATGTTCCTTAAAAGGCATTGTCATATAACACTTTGTTATACCATTGCCAATAATGATATATCTGTGATAAGCCAATATCAGCTGAATCTGCCAACTGATGTATTGATTGTGCAGTTTTGATTCCTGGTAAAAGCTTTCAAAGCATGACATCCTCAATTTTCCTCAACAAACAAAACACTGCTTGATAAGTTGACAGTACCATAATAGTTTATTATGACTATAAGTTATTATTTCTGGTTTGTTTTGCAATTTGGATGCAGACAGCGACATTAACATTCTGTCGCATGGTTCTTTAATTTGCAAGCAACACTCACCTTTTGCTTTTGATCCTATTGAGCTCCTCTGGTAAAAAGGCCTGAGGCCTGGGAAAGATGGGCTTTCAAGTACAGCCCACAGGGATATTGGGGGGTGCGTCAATTCAGAATTTTAAAAAATCACTTTTTGTTTGGCTTTATAATTTGCTGGAAGCTAATTCTTTCCTTGTAATTTCTAATGTTATGATGTTCATGATTGATAGCTTCAGGTTTGTTCGATATGTAATGTTGTTGGTCAAGTTTCCCTTTGTGTGTGTGTGTGTGTGTGTGATTTGGATCCGGAGGTCTGTGTGTTACAGTGAAGCTGTAGTTTCTTTATAGCTTAGTTTACTTATACTTAATTTACTCACATAATTGTTCCCCTCGTGGCGGTGGCACTGATGATGACAATGGAGTTGGACTTCCTCTTAATCAAAAATTCTTAATTCACCAATTGCGGCCAACCATCTCTCTTGAACTAGCCTGTCGGTTGCTGCTCTTTTAAATACCTTCGTGATCTTGTCATTCTGCCTCTCAGTCCTAATATTTTACACACTACCACCTCTCCATCGCCATCAAGATCTGCAGATTGTCCCTGGAGATTCATGGATTTACTCCAGCACCACGAGGTCTTGACTCTAGGGTAGCTGTGCCCTTCATGGGCCTTCATTAAGTGAACATAAATGTTGATGGAACCTCACTGCTGAATTCTTTCCCCTCCAAACCTGCGGTGCTGCAGACCACCAGCTGCTGAGCCGGTGAGCTGATCAAAGGACAAACTATCTTGGCACTGTCGTACTTCCTGGGTTCACATTTCCACTTAACCAAACTGGTTCTAATTAGGACGTCTGCCTGGGGTTAAAGACAACTGAGCAGGAACGGAAAAAAAAAAAATCCTGGCTGGAGCTTGGTTTGCATGTGACCGCACATACTATAAAGACACAAATATATGCATACTTGTTTTACCGTTCTTTTACTGGTGCACGCACTCACATATATGGAAAATCAGCCAACCTGTCCTGCATTAAGGTTTCCACTCAGACCACACAGACCTGGATCCTCTGGAGGCCTGGCCCAGGCCGCCCTGGCCGGCTCGTTGGCTAGCCGCAGAGCAGCGTCAGGGGTCAGAGTTGAGGTCGGAGCTGTATTACTGGCAGCTGAGGCGGTGTTGACTGGCAGGGAGGAAACACCAATAGGCCGGGCTCCAACCCTCGCCCCTCAGGGATTGTTGGGGTCAAGGACTACATCCAGTCTGGCTCCATCGGACATCGATGGATTCACTCAGTCTGAGCTCATGTGCATCTCCCTCCCGGTCACTATTTGAAAAAAATGACTTGAAGTACATTACAAGACAAACCCCCCCAATTTATTAATTCTTCTTCATTTTAACACTGAGTGCCACATTTGTATCAACATTATATACTTTAATAGTGTCTGCTCTGTTATTCACAGTAAAAGTCATATAAATTGGAGAGAGACACAGCACACAAACAGTTGTCAAGACTGCAACTGTACAGTGCTTTTTTTTTATCCATTTGTAGGACCTAACTTCTGATTGTCACATTTTAAAGAAGCACTCACTCACTCACCTGGGTCAAAGTGTCTGTGATGGGTTTTCTTTTTTCTTTCTCCCGAGGCTGAGATTTGATGGACTGGACATGAAATGTCCCTCCACAGGCGTTTCTTTTTCCTCTTTTTAATGGTGAGCTGCGCAGCTGTTCGACATGAACACAACATCTTACGTCCAACTGTGAGCATTGTTTGTATTCTCAGGTACCAAGAACAAGTTTAGGTGCATGCCTTTTCTTCATATACTGCCACGTTGTGTTTGAATGATGGCTCTCAGGCCCCAGTCTGCCGCTGCATTGTACCTGCACATTCACACACACTTTACTTAATAACCTTTTAGCAATGTGTAATTGGCAGAGCTTGGCCATTAGAATTACTGAGCCCTCCTGCCGTCTGTATCAGCATGCAGCGTTTTCTCCACTTAGATCATAAGGGGTCAAAGATGAAGCATTACTTCAACAGCTTGAGTCATCTTTGCAAACAGCAGTGAATTGTTTCACTCAAAGTGTCATTGCAAACTTTCAGCATTGAGCTCACACAGCTCTCTGCAGTACCTGCACGTCTGCCCATAATAAATAAATAAAGACGAGACAGTTAAATGCTGTTGCTCTGTGCGAATGCCTGAATGCTGCAAATGTTGTTTGACCGTTTAAACGTGGCAAATCTGCACACTTCCAATTTAACAGTAATTGTTTTGTTTTGAGCAGTGACCATGTCCCACATTAACACTTGGTGGTGGCTATATGAACAACCACACAAATAGACAAACATGTGGCGAATTACTCAGTCTCCTTTTTGTTTTTGCATTTTTATTGTTCGATGTGCATCTTCAGCTCATAATCCACCTCTGTGATCTATCTGGTACCTTTAGCATGTAGCATTTACCATAAAAGAGGCAGATCATACAGAACATCATTTTTGGCTTACATTTAAATCAAGGTTGTACATAAATGTAATGTCCCAATGTGTGTGACTTTCTGGTGAATCAGTCATGTGAAAGACAGGATTATTTGACAGATCTAAAAACGATTCATCCTGATCATCAGGGCGTGACAGTGGCAGAGCAGTGGCGCTCAGTGCACTCATGACTTTTTTACTTTATGTGCAACATATGTGGTACGCTGCTGTGAAAAAAAAGTTTTATTGTCCTGCAGTGTCACTGATCGACAGTAAATCTTTATATTATTTCACATGTTCAGCCTCTGCTTGCATGTTGTAATTTGCTGTCCTCCTGCTATCGCTATATTTTTGAGCAGAATGTTAAACTATGATTGCTGCGTGATGTTCAATTTTTCTCCGGGCCGGCAAAACGCGCAGCCGTTATCAAATGAATCCAGCGTGTTGAGATTTACCGACGTCCATGCGACATTCCTGATTTACCTCTGCAGGGTGAATGAAGAGAGCCTTTAGAAGTGCCTCGTAAAACTGATTGTTTTCCATCATCACGAACACACTGCACATCTATGCATTTTTAATGGCTCAGCCTGGAATAATAATGTCACTGTAAATCCCACTAGGTATTGTGTGTCATGGCACATTGGAGAATTGCCTATGATATGTAAATATTTCAGTGATGAAAGGGTGACTGCTGCTGGATTTCTCAGGGAAAAAAATACAAATTTAAAAAAAAAAACAAGTTGGGGGGAAAAAAAATCACAAATCCTCAAAGTGATTTCATTAAAAGTCCAGTCCATATTCAAATGAGTTCATTACGAGTCTCGGTCACGTACAGCCTTTGCATACCACCGGTTATAATACACGGTTGCTAAAACTGGGATGTAAATCTCATTATTGGAGTGTGTTGGGGAACATATCAGTCTTCCTCTCCTGGTGCAGAAATCACGTGCGCAGCAGCGCCCTGGGATGGGCCCGATCATGTAAATCGCTGGGCGGTTTTAATATGTACATATTTTAACATGTTAATCTATCTGACAGACCAAACATAATGCTGACAAGGCCTTCTCCCCTCGGTGCTCTGTAGGCCAAGCCTGATAGCATGCACGCTTTGCTCCGTCAAAGACCAAACATAAATAAATCATCTAATTTATTAATATTCAGGCCAGACGTTGTCTGTTTTACACAACATTGTCTAAATAGTTACAAATGTGCGCTATACCACCCTCCCCCCTCCTCCCTGTCTGCTGAGTATTTCAGCTCTGTCAGTATTCCAGCTGCTATACGTGGTGAAACTCAACACAAACTTAGCAAATTTGTCTTTATTCTGCTTCTCTGATCTCAGTGGCTCTCCCCGGGGGGAGCCAAAGTAGTTTTTGGCTAAACAACACTTGTTTTTTTTTTTTTTGTTTTTTTTGTGTGTGTGTGTTTTTCGCTCCCAGCCTCGGAAAGCGTTCCATCTGCATTGGTTGTCAGGTAACTACGCCGACACATCTGCGGCTGGTTTGGGAACAGTGCAGCTGTGACCTCTGGTTTGATGTGCAAAAAGAAAACATCTAATATGGCATCCGCCATCTGCAGACGAGCGGGCGGGGGGGGGGGGCAAAAAGAGGGAAGGAGAGGGAGACAAGGTGGAGGAATGGAAGCGAGCGAGAGAGCATTTAGAAATCCCTGCTATTTGTTCTCCCTGTCACTAGCTGCAATGGGAGGGAAAACACTGTATTTGCTTTGCACTCATGCATTGGCTGCCTCCACTTTTTCACTTCGCTGGAAAGGAATCTTAGACAAGATAAACAAAACCCCATGGCTGTTTCACTGATATTGACTGACAGATCTTGTATTTATTCTATTTCATTAGGCTATGGGAACGCATTCTAATATGCAGCTGTTGTGTGTAAATTTTATTTACAACAATCTGCTGTATCTGAATTGACTTGACAGAGCAAGATTCCAGTTCGTTACAAATGGGGTGACTCCAGATTGTTTTACGGTCTCTCGATAACACAATCGATGACATTTTTACTTCTCCAGAGTTGGGAGAGGATTTTTATTGCTTGCATAATGTGTGAGATGTTGAACAAACAGAAATAACGCGTTTTTTTTAGAGGTGGATTTAAAGGTTAAAACGGTTATCTCACAGTGGAATGTGGCTCAGGCATGTGAACCCAGCGCGCTTAACGCACACGCGCGCGGAATGAACACATTTGTTATAGATTGGAAATGACGCCACAGAGCAGAGACGGGGTCTGAGCCTTTGGACGCGTTGGCTCCCCACTGGGCTCCTACGTGCTCGCATTTAACCGCTCGAGAGTTGATCTGGAGGGGGCTGACAGGTAGGCTGATGAGAGTCCCTGTGGTACTGCCTCTTACATAGCAATGGGATTAACACACCAGCAGGAACATGTGCGAGAGTGTGTGTGTGTGTGTGTGTTACGTGGGCATGTGTTTTAGGTGGAAGGGAGGACGGAGGGTGGAGATTGGGGTTTGAGCCGAGACCAGACACCCTGTGGTGCTGGCGTCAGACTGGTACTGAGCTTCTAACACACACACACACACACACACACATGCACAAGGTGAAAGCTAAATAGAAGCCTACGTCGTTATCTCTCCCCAGTATTGGTCAACAGCAGACAGCCATGTGTTCAGGCTCCACATGCTTCAGTATAAATTAAGTGTGGAACACAAATCCAGATTTAGGGGGATAAAGTAAAAGCTCATTTGTCCAAACCACAGTTTTTGACCTGGGCAAGCTAATGACCAGCTGAACAGCTTTTGCAGATGTGCAAAAATAATATTCTATTAACGGCATATGTTGGAAACTCCTTATATTTCAGCTCCAGATTAGCTGTGAGGATTGCTTTACAACAGCTGTGCATGTACATAAAAAAAGGTTTTTAATAAAGTACAGTCTGCTATTACACTGGTGTGGTTAGATTAACATTTTTTGCTAAGATATCACTACATATATTCTTAGTCATTATATATTATTTGTCCAGTCGAAAAATGGAATTAGCAGAAAGGAAGAGATTTTATGAAACAAAAAATAGTTTGTTAAACCATTTCAGTTCTGCAGCTGCACACCTGGGGTGTTGACTTTGTTACATTACTCCCGTTTGTTATGATTTGAACTCTCCCATTACCCTCAGACTTCCTGGTTTAGTGGCTTTGTGTTGTGATTCGATGAATGATTAATTAGCGATGAGGCTATTCACGGCTTGCTGCTGACTCTTGGCAATCTGGACATACACCATCGCTAGTCCTGACACATGAGAGACGAGACTCTCTATATGTGGGACGAAAGTAATACTCAGGGTACAGGAGGTGCCAGCCACTCAACAGGTGTTAAAAGTTGTAAATGGACTTCTGGTGGGAATCCACGCTAGTTGGAAAGCAGGCTGTTAACTTCCCTTTCTGAGTGGAAACAAAATAGCCTAGGTTGCTAGCTTAAACCCAGCAGAATTATGGGTCTTCACAAATGTTGGCTGTTGTAAAGGGACAGCCGTCTAAATGGCTCCACGTCCATAACCAGGGCTGTGAATCAGAGATGCACGCGCAAAATGCAGCCCTATCGACTCTGCATTCAGCCAAAATATGTGAATAACTTTATTTAAGCTTCAGATTGTTTTCAGAATCCTCCACAGTCTAATATTTAAGGTCTGCCCAGTTTTTCCAAGCAACATTAATGAAAAGGCACCTTCATGGTTTTCTGAAGTACAAACATGTTCTCCACTTTCTGTTTGAATTCTACCGTTGGGAAATTGTATCTCTGCTGTGTATGTGAGTCATAGAATTGTCCCGGCTGAGCAACTGTTTTGACAGTTTGCGTGGGCGTCTGAATAAGGAAGCGAAACTCTCTGACTTAATATTAAATATTCAGCACGAATGGGAGGAAAGAAATGAGATCAACTGCACCTAAAAAGAAATTGCACAAATCGGATGAACATTTGATCCACGGCAACTCCGTATGCGTCAGATGAGAGGAGGAGGTGTTGACTACGGCTTTTGAACACGGGGATAATGTGACACGTTCTTTTGATATCCCACTGTGTGATGGTAGTCCTACTTATCCATTGTATTGTGTTCCTCTTCGGCTTCTCTCATCAAGGAGCCACTTTCATCAATGGGACCAATGCTATAGGCTGATGGTTGTGCCGAGTTGCCTCGTTAGCTGCCATGTTTGACACCAGTAATCATAACAGGCTCCAGGGCACCTTGATCCCAGGTTTTGTTTCTCGTAATAATAAGATGATCTCCAGTGGACTCCTTTGAACTCGTGTGCTAACGTTATACACAGTCACCCTGTGAGGTTTGCTGGCTGGAGGAAGGAGTTGTTTGCATAAAATGGGACACCAAGCTAAATGAAATGGGATTAAACTGGCGTGTGTATTGAAGTCATTACTGGCACTTGTCCATTGGTGACGTGCAGTACAGAGGACTCTTGACTTCTCCCTCTTGGACTAGGATTAAAGGTTGCCCATTAAGAGAGAGGGACTCAGGCCAGCTTCCCTGCCCAGTGAGGGCAGGGCACAGAAGTCTCCACTCCGAGGATAAGGCAGTTAATTAAAAAAAAAAAAAACCCAGACCGGCCTCCAGACTCCCTTCAACTAGGCCACACCGCATGCTGCCTCTTCCCCGGCACACTTTAATAGAGAATGACCCCTCAACATCTCCGAATTTGTGAGGTCCGACTGTGAAATTCACAGAGGTGCAGTGTACATCTTTTCACTGCTTGGCACTGAACATCTGGAAACTTTGTGCACAGCAGTAGCTTCTTTGTCTTGCTATATACATGCTCCCAGTAGCGTTGACCTCAGAGGCCTACCCTGTCATTCATTCATTTTCTCTACCCTTTTGATTATTTTCAGGGTCATCACTGGTTCGACAGATCCTGGCATATATCAAACAATAGACAGCGTGATACCATGGAAACAGTCGGAGAGAGATAGTCATTTTGATCTGATGTGTTTCCTGGAAACAGAGGCCAGCATCCGCACAATCCAAAGTTAGTGGGAGGATGGACAAAACACATGTACATCTTTCTTGTCTCTGTGCTGAGTCCAAAAACAAAAGACTTTTGTAAAGTGACGGAGCTGAAAACGTGACCACTTGGTTGTATGTTGATTTTCCCCCCAAACATTGAATCATTGTACCTGTAATTCCCTGATAATCCCCTGCTTTGCCCTTGTCCAATTACCTGACCCTCAATGTAATCCATACTGGACACTCATCAGTGCTATATAATTGATGAGTATCCAGGACAAACACTTGAACTAATGTCTACTATTACCATACTGACATGAATGTGCACTGGTATTTTATTTGGACGTGACACTTAAAAACAGTGGGGTTGTATTCCACCCCCTTCCTTCCACTGAACTTCTCCCACTGGCTGTGTCGCCGGAAAGCTTTTCTGCTTTCATGGCTTTGGTGGCACAGCTGACTTGCTTCCTATCGGCTCCCTGCGCCCATAAATGACATTATTTTTTGATATGCACATTTGAGATTTTTCCAAGTTGTACTGGCCTGAAAAGGTCCAGAAAAGACTATATACTTTTATGTAGTCAGAAAAAACGGTATCATTGTTTTATAGCTGCACCTTTTGTTGTTTTTGTGCTTGTGTCCGTCACGTGATCCTGTATTATTTACTGTGGCCACTGTGCCCCATGCTGTTTCAGGGGATTTGGTTACGATAGATCGAGAGGGGGTTGTAAAAACTGCAGCCTGAGTGTTGCGAGGCTGCTGCTCGTTTCTTCAAGTTCGACTTGGTGTATCTTCTCTCAGTGCTTAGGAAGCCTACGGCTTGGGCTTGATAAGTAAAAACCTCTTTACTGCAGATACAGGCTGGTGTCTGGCAGCCAGTGTTTACCACCTTCACACCATTTAATCAAAATGAGATCAGACAGTTTAAAAATGCTACCTGCCAGGGAAGATGGTTCTGTCCACCTCTAGTTTGACAGGAGAGTAGTGTGAGTATATGACAGACAAATACGATGAATTAACAGGAAAACATAATTGGAACAAGCTTTCCAAATGTGGGATGTTCTGTGCACTCTGCTTGTATGGAAGTATTTCATGTTTCAGTTAGGACTCTTGGTCTGAACGTATCTCCAGGAAACTGTCCCAGCAAGACTAGACTGATAAAGTTTCATTTTTCAAAAGCAGGTGATCCATCTTGTGCACATTTGTGCCAATGCGGTAACCAGCTCGTGGCCCCCGTGTTTTCCCTCCAGCCCGCCATGTAACTTAGAGTCTCAGCAAGAGTCCTGTCTCGGCCGGCCAGAGAAAACCTCCTTGATGGATTAGGAAACATGCTGTCCACTGCAGCACCAAGGTGAGAGAGCTCACCTCTGATAAAGGATGATAACTCAAAGGATTACAGAGGAATGACGGCAGGGCTGCTGGAGTGGTGGATGAGAAAGAGCAGTGACACTCTGGGAAGGTGTGCTGTTCACCGAGGATGGTTTCAATCCACTGACACGGGGGTTATGGATGGTGCTATAAGTGAGGAGGCCAGCGCATTATTGCTTCTGAGGCAAAACCTAAATCATTTTGCAGTTAAGGGTTTTGTGGGTCACAGGTGCAGCACACCACAGATACTAGATAATAAGCTTTCGTGCTTTGTATTCCTGTGACGCTATTAGCTAAAATTACTTGTAAAAAAACAAACAAACAAACAAACTTGCCAGTCAGGGCACGAAATGAACCAGAATCTACTCTCCCCGAAGAAACACACAACTTCTATTGGATTGATAGATATGTTTGATATCTTGATCATCTTGAACAGCAAAGGCTGTAAATGTAACCTCTCTGTTTGAATGAAAGCGATAGGTTACCAAAGAAATGTAATGGAAACGTTCCATTAAATGATTCAAAGTTTTCCAAAGTGCCCAGAAAAATGGAAATCTCTTTTGAATTAACTTTTTTTTCTCAGCTACTGTTTTCAAGGTCACTAGCGAAATTCATATTAATGATCTTTGTAATGAAGAATCTGAAACACAAAAACTCCTCCTGCACCTTGCTTACGTCCCTGTGTCCTATGATTAATGGTTCGCTTTTCTAGTCATAGTGATAACAGTCAAACGTAGACAGTTGCAGTTAATCAAATCTGCACCAGAATATGTTCCAGCTATCCACAACAGCAGTAAATAAAATGTAGTGTCGTCTGCGTAGGATCAAAAGGCGGGGGCTTCGTTCAGATTCCTTATTTGCTCCGACGTTGTCTTGAAGTGCTCCACTGCTTCAAATGTGGACGTTAAAAACCAATCATAAATGGGATATTTATAGAGCCGAAGCCCTTTCAGATGCAGCCAGTCCTGGCTGAGGAAAAAGCATTTTTTCCACTCCCAGTCAAGGTCCTATTTATTTCCCCGCAGTGTCCACTTTTAACCGTAAAGCTTCAGTCCAGCCCCCCCCCACCCACACACACGCACGCGCTCGCAATGACACACGGCTACACACTCCTCCCTGAACAAACTCCACTGGGCCGACAATTTAGCATGCTTACAAATGTGTCAGGAGGGGTTCTCGCAAAAGTGGAAACACAATATGGCTTGTACTGTCAGGGGGGGGTTCACAACTGCAGGTCATTAACGAATGTTTAAGATGATAGCTCAGGCTTGCTCCTAAACCTTTCCTCACAAGATAACTTGCTTCCTCTGGTTAATGCCCCAGCGTCAGAAATTAACGTGAGAACGTGGAAAAATGTGAGGTACCTTTTACGCAACTCTGAATCACTTTCCCAGACTTCTTTTGTCCTCCAGTCATGTATCCTTGAACGTTCTCTTCTTACAACATCTATTTCCCCGTGAGTGACATGATGTTATTTTTTTTTTATCTTTTTGCTAACTCAGCAACAGATGGGGCCCGCTGGAACGCTTACACGTATTCAGTGGAGTCAGTGTGCATGATATACAGAGAATACAAGTTGCTGTAAGTACAGGGGTAGCCACACTGTGCGTTCAGCCCATTAGCTTCCCTGAGCTTCATGCTTATACTGAATTGAGCAGAGAATTAGTAGAGAACATTCGTTTCATGAGAGTAATTTATCATGTGAAATAATGAATGAAAAAATGTATGGGATGAATTTAGTCTATATTTGTCTACGAGCTCATTGAGCACTTCTTTGAAGCCTCCGTTTCAGTGTCTGGTAACGCCTCTGTTGCAGTTGGGAGGTTTTATAAAAACCCTTTTCAAACGAGGTTAAACTGCGGCTGTGACTCGTGAACATTACATTATTACATCAGAGTCACGATCCAATTTGTCATCTTTGAATTTGTTGAAGCTGTCACCTCTTCTTGTGGAGGACCAAAACTGCCTGAATCAAAAATAAATACATGAATATAGGAACCACTCAATGAATAAATTAATCTGAATTCAATGCAGCAAATAAGATTAAAAATAAATGCAGTCATTAATTATTATATTCTCTTTTGATTTATTCATTTTTAAATTCATTAACACATTATCTACCTTTGCACCCCCCCCAATTTATTTCTGTATTTTCTTTTTGTTTATGTATCTCTGCTTCATTATGCAGATAAGGGGGCTGTCAATCAGAGTGTGTCATGGGGTCAACTTGCCTGCGTATTGGCTGAGTCCAGTCTCTGCCACATCCTGCAGGTATTGTGGCGCAGCACTTTGCGGCTCAGTTTTCAGACTGGAGCGGGAGGACAGGCTGACGGGCACCTGTGACGCCCCTGGAGTCGGCTCCACCAGCTGGAGGCCCGAGGGTGGAGCGGGGGGCAGTGCCGCCGCTGGTGATGTGACTCGTGTCCAGACTGCTTTGGGGTCTGGCGGCGAACGCCAGCCTCTGCTCGTTGTCGTCCAGCGGATTCTGCTGCTGCAGAGCAGCAGTGTGTTGCTCACCTAAGCAGAGAGGGAACACAACAGCACATGAAAAGACAAAAACGTCACGCAAACATGTATGACAGAGGGAAAATAGCAAGACGATAAATGTCTTTCTATCGTTCCTCAACCCCACCAGATAAACTACCAAGCTCTCGGCGTGGCTCTCGTTTTGTAAATTCAAAGCTTTTCACAAAGTTGCATCACCTTGATTTATCTGTCAACATTAACAGCTGTCATTCCTACTTTGGCTTCAGTTTGTCCGATACACAGATGAATTCATATTAATGTCATTAGATAAGTAGCTTGATAACTGGTTTATACTTACAGTAAAATGGTTCGCGCTATGAGCAAACCCCAGTAAGTGAATGTGAACAGGCATTGGACAATACACTGACAGTGCAGCAAAAAGACACACTGACAAACACAAATAAATAGAGGAGTTAATACAGAGTTGAATAAATAGAGAAGCAAATTAGAAAAGAATTGCCAGTTTATGTCACATTTACAAATTAATTACTTCCTACCTTTGTTCTGCTTCTATTTTGCTGCAGTTAATGGCATATTAATTTGTTTATTCAGTGATTTTTTTTTTTTTTCATTTTTATTTTTTGACTCGGCAGTCTCGCTCCTCCATACATGCTGAGTGATTAGTCCATTGCCTGAGCACTGTTCAGCAGCCCCGCTGAGATTTCTACAGATTTGTGTCATTGTTGCAGGATTGTCTTTTGAGGGAAAGAGAATAATGCATTACTGTCTCTGAACGAATGTGCTTTTCTCTTTGTTGTGTCTCCTCGCCCTTTTTTACCCACTGAAACAAACTTTGCATGATAAAAGTTTGGCTGTCATCACCTTTTAAACAAAAATATACAAAAAAAAAAATCAGATAACGCTTCAAACTGAAGCTATTATTAGCTTCAGCCAGCAACGACATGAAAGAAGCAGCAAAGGCCTAAAACGGCAGAGCAGTGCTGGTGAACTTTTTTCTGCTTCAAACAGCAGCAGATATGAAAGGGTGGTCACCTTTTTGTATTCAGGTTTGTTGCTCCCGGTGAATTTTTAAGTGTAATGTTGCGACCGTCACAACAGAAATTCAATTCATCTTCGCTGTGTTTGGGTGGAGGCAGAAGTCTCCTGGCACATTAAACACAAACTGTCTGCATGACCTGAATTATAATTTCCCAGTTTCCATAAAATCCGCCATTTAACTTATTTATCATGTTCACGACCTGATACTGTATTTGCTTGTTTCTAGGTCGCCTTACTTCAACTGCTCTTCAACAAGAACCGCTGCAGCAACATCTGGCTGCTGCTGTTTAGACTGAGACGTGGCCCCTGGATACAGGTACACAAATCACACACAGCACAAGTACTACTTAAAATACCACTATGCCCACATTCCTGTCTACTTGGGAATTGGTGCCTGCTCATTGCCCTTTTGCTTTCAGGTCCCTCCTTCCTGCCTTTGTCACTTAGTTTCCTTTCCTTCATACCCTTTCGCCTCCTTCCCTTTCACGCCTTTCATCGTTTCATTGTCTTGTTTTGTCTTTTCATCCCCATCCTCTTCTGTCTCCCGCACACATCCAGATCCACAGCTATCGCTCCCAATAACTCTTTGTAAACAAATGCATTTCCATACAAACACATAACGCATGTACCCCAATAATATAATCATGTAAAATGTTGCATGTTGTTCTTGTACTGTTATTCCACTTCTGCTTCTAAACCACAACGAGAGGGAAGTATTTAAGCCCAATGAATTTGTCTTCTAGCTATACTTTCTAACGAAATTACAGATTAATATTTTGACACACAAACTCAACATAAAGGTTTCAATACATTGCTGTAATTTAAAATAGCCAGCAGTGTGCAAAGTAGTAAAAACTTCAACAAGAAAAAGAGAAGGGATCACCTGATACTTGCGCTTCACATAATGTTTTTATACATGACTTGAGGGATCACTCTGGGTTTCAAAAAGACATTCAGTTTCATATCATGTTTTGGACCAATGTGTTGGAGTTTGTTTCCTGAAGTCTCCACAGTAGGAAAACAGACTTAGCGTCTTCTGGTAAAGTGCCATAGCTTATAGCATGAGGCTTTGACAAAGACAGCCATTGTGATTGTCATGCTGCAGCCCGTTCACTCACCAGCGCACACACACACACACACACACACACACACACACTGTGCTCTCCAGCTGAGGGTATATGTACATGTGTAGCCAGCGTCAAGGGCGAATCCACCTCTGCTGCCAAATGCCCTGCTTATCCAGAAAAAAAGCAAAGGAACGGGTATAAAAAGAGAGCACTGAGAACATTTGGAGAGCATAAAGCTCATGACAGGATCGGAAAAAAAAAAAAGCTGATGGGAATAGAGAGAGAGAGAGACATCCTACGAGACATTCAAAAGAAATAAACACCATTTTAATAGGGTATTCCGCCCTTTGCCTTTTACAAGACCTGCGCTCCGGAGGGGCATTCGTCCATCATCTGCAGATCCACAACTGCCAATAAATCCCAGACAAGCTTTTCCTGCTGTCTGACACGCAGTCAGAGCAGAAAGAGAGATGTTTTACAGTAAAACCACAGCCCTGTAAAAGATCCCTCGGACTCCCCTGGGCGGAGGAGCTGGAACAATGCTGTCTCTTTCCTCTATGGACTTGAATATACAGAGATCTTTCCAGTGTGGCCATCGCACCCGCACATGTGGAGGGTAGCTTTCAGGGCCGATAACCTCTGACGGCTCTCATGGGGCCAGCTTAAGGCCAGATGTGATGGGTTTCAGGCAACCTTAAGCTCCTTTTTAAAAAGAGATAGTGCCCGTATTGTTTTATTATCAAGAGTACATGAAGGAACAGAGTCTGTGGAGAGAAACTAAATGATCCACGATGGGCTTGGTTATTTTTGTCATGTTCCATGTTGCTCAGAAGTCCAAATCAACCGAACTATGTATTTCTTTTAAACCAGAAGGTCTGAAATCAAAGCCAACAGCAGGTTCAATAATCACCACCTCACTGCAAAATGAAAAAATCAAATAGAATCCTCTCATATGTTGCAAGTTCAAAGTAACAAGAAACAGATATTGTGGTTTCGCCAATGTCAGAGTTCAAAAATGCTGACCCCTGTGTGTCTTTAATGTACTCCATGGGAAGCTCTGCTCACCCAGCTGGACTTGGCAGGACATGGGAATGATGAAAATGTGGACAATTCGGTTGATTTTGGAGAAAAGAAAGAGAAGATGAGAGCTGGAAAAGGGAAGGAAATTCTTTATTCACCGAGGAGAGCCGAGCTTGCATTAGGGATTTGCCAAGCGGGCCAGAGGACGGGAGAGCCAAAGCCGTGGTGATTTGAAAGAGGAGTACAAAGAAAAAGTGATGGCGGAGGATGTGGTATCTTTGTTTCATCTCAGATCAGATATGGCCCCTGAAAAACCTCTGAAAGAAAAGAGGGAAGTAGACAGGAGGGGGAGGCGGAGGTCAGGTTGGGGAGTGTGCGCTGACTAAGCCGTTCGAAAGGTCGTGTTATGAACTCGTTGTTAACCTCTGCATCCTGTAGGGAGGAGGACTGGGGCCTGGGAATCGTGTTGCAACCAGAAGAGCGGCTCTTATCCAGCCATAACTCAACAGGACAGCCACGTCTCATCCCTAACAAATAGCTCCTGGGCTGGATGATCCTCCCCACTCTTTCCCAATTCAGTTTTACTCCCTGGCTGATTACATTTCAATTTTGAATAGACAGTCTCCTTCTTAATCATTCTTCTTCACTGATTTCTTGATGCACGCAGCTGCTTTATACATGACAGCGACCCCGGGGAGGAGTGTTTTGATGGAGGGAATTTGGGCCGACATTGATTGGGTTAGAAGGACACGGCAGCGGGCCTCAAATCAGACCCGTAGGTGTCGAGGCAGTGGTGGGTGTCAGGGTTATTACCAGCCGAAGACTAACAAGCATATCTGAGGACCCGCAGAACTCGATAACAAAGATATAAATAACTCTGCAGCTCCATCCAGGTTCTCTGTTTACTGAGTCACATTAGTATTGGCCCTTATTGATACTGTCGCCGCATCAAGACTTAAATCAATAGCCCATCTACTGCACTGCACGGATTAGAAAACAAATCAAACCAGATATTCCAGGCAAGTCAAACTGTTTGAGAGTATTCGGTCGGTAAGTGCGGGATTGTCAGAAGTGCCTTTTATGTTAAGAGGCAGACACTGAAAATTTGTTTGAAGCAGCTGGCTGAATAGACATCTGCTACCATCAAACTGAAGAGTGTGTCTGATACCTGCAACATCAAAAACAGCTCTTCAGTGCATTCATATTCTGCCTGCCACGGGTCACATCCAGGAAGGAGGAGGCGGTGAGCATCATTTCTTGTCGAAAGCAGTTTTTGGTCACAAGTGCATTGTTGTGAATCAAGTGCGGAAACTGAACGTAGCCTACGTTTTTGACCACTGTGTGAAGGTTCCACTCTTCTGATGAAAAGATTCTGTGAGTCATGGGGATGGCTGCTGAACCAAATCCCCGGGTCTACAGGTGCTCACTTCTGCCTGTTTATAACCTGGTGAACTGCAACCTTCCTGTGATTTCAGCCAGATGGAACCCTTGTGGTTCGGGGTGAAATTAGGCAAATCTGGTTGAAGTTTTTTTTGCCAGAGAGTAATTACACGTCGAAGCGCGACGGACAAAAATCTTTTAGGCTTGAAAGATGAAGTTGTCTGCCGCCCTCCCCCTGACCACTATTAATGTACACAGAATGGTTTCAGCCTCGAGACGACCACCCGGGGAAATAAACTTTCCCTTTTAATGCACACAGCACCCATTTTAACTGAATACCCCCCCCCCCCATACACACACACATACACACACCTCACATCCCCGAGTAATGAATGAGACACCTCGGTATGTACCAGACGCCCTCTCACGTCTTTTCCTCTTTTACTGAGTCACCACCTCAGCTGCTATCCTCCCTACCTGTCATCATGGCTTAAAATAAAGGGAGCTGAGAGCGAGCGATAAAAGAAACACACACACACCCCTCTTGACTTAAAATATGCTCGCTGAAGCCCACGCACCATTACTGTATGGCACTCTGATTTATCTCATCTCTCGCGCTGCCTCCATAGCTTCCCAAAGCCGCCGTGCCACGCTCGCGAGTACGCACGCCCACACATGCTGCACAGGATCCACACGCGCACATGCACCAATCGTTCACCGCTGTCTTTGCTCTGGATCTGTTCGCCGCTTTTAACTCGGCCAGAAGAGCCCGTGCAGTTCAGCTGATCCGTCATCGTGAGCTCACAGGAAGGGCAACCTGGGGTTACTGCTGTCGTTTAGCATCGCACGGCCAGTCAGAGACAGATCTGAGGGATAATGTAACGATGTGAATGAAAGCAGCAGAACACTGGCTCCTCCGTTCTCTGTAATGCACCTCTTTAATTACATCTGTCCTGCCACGCCGCCTGTTTGTAGCACAGATTAGCTGTTACAAATGATAGCCTCAAGCTGAAATAATAACTATATAGCACCTTTCAAAACATCAGATACTAAGTGCTTCACAGAGAGGGACAAAACATGAAACCATCAAAATCAAAGACAACCAATCAAATAGTAGAAATAATTAAGAGTGAACACTTAAATCATGTGCAATCGGCGGGAGATTAAAATCACATTAAGTCAATTCGCCCTAGTCAAAGGCAACAAATGAAATGAGACATAAAACAAAAATCTGTTCTGTAGAAGTAAGGATTTAAGAGACCGTTTCTCAGCAGGCAGTGAAGTTTCTGGTCTGACTTCCTCAGGTGAACTATTCCACAGCGTCGGGGCCTTAACAGCCAAACCCTGTCACCCTTGGTTTTCAGCCTCGACCGGGGAAAAGCTAACAGGGCCTTCACCGAATATCTCGGGCTACGGGCTGCTGAGTACCGGTTCAGGAGCTCAGCCAGGTAGCTCGCTGCCAAACCATGCGGGGCCTTAAAAGTCAACAGCAATATTTCACTGGTGATTCGAAAACGCACGGGCGGAAAGTGAAGGCAGGCTACACAACAGGTGAGACTTTGTTAAAAGCCTGGTGGCTGCATTTTTCATCTCAGACCTGCATCTCTGTGTGTAAACTGGATGGCAGTTTAATCTGGGGTCACTGTCGTATCACTTTAGCGCGGCACGAATGCTGTCAGCTTAAAGTGGAAGACGTCTTAAACGCACGGCTTGTTAGGCCTCCTGAAACCTAAACAAGCATCAAGCACCTACTCTCACCTTTTATACTCCAAATGTGCCTTGTTTACAATTCATGAAGCAGGTTTGCTTATTAATAAAGGTGAAACAAATATATGTTAATGTGAGCCATCCAACTGTAACTACAATCCAAATCATCATGGCACAATATGACAACGGGCCGAAACGTGAAACGCATTGAGAAATGACTCCTTATTTTTAGTTTGCAGTTCTTAGTTTTTCTTTGTGCTTGTCGGTCTTTTGTTTCAGTAATCATACGGATGTTCTTGAGGCCAGAAGGAAAAAAAAAACAGCTAAAACTTCTCTTGTTCCTCTTTTGTTCAGCTAATTTAAAAAGAAAAGAAAGGACACTGTTGAAGCCACCTTTGTCATTCCTTTAACTGACAGATGAAGACAGCAGCGTTCAGGGCTTCGGGCTTTGGAACGCTCCCGTCACAGGAGATAGTTTCAAACTGTTTTCGCCGGCCTCGCAGGTAAACCGGTCTTCATGTGTGAAATTGGTGGAATGCTAACTATCAGATGAGCAGTAGGATATCGTCTGCACCACCCGTATTTATTCTACCATAGCTCCCTGCTCCTTAATGGTTTCCCTGAACCAACGGGGGCTCAGATCAGATAAAACAACTCCTTCTTTTCTCAGCATCGTGTTTGAAGGTGTCCCGCTCTTGAAGTGGTTACTTTCTGCGGTCCTCCCTCCCCCTCCCCCTCCCAGTCTGATGGGACGTAAATTTCCTCCCCTGATCTCTGAGTGGTTTCAGAGGTAGGGAGGGAAAAAAAGGCACTCTGCAAATTCTGCTCCTCTCTTATTTACATCAGCGTGTCAGAGGTCCTTGCGCTAATTCAGCCGGTTCCAGTGTTTTGGGGCGGGGAGTACATCACTTCAGTTTGGGTTAAGCATCCATTACCGAGGGCTGCTGGCCTTGAGGTTTGAAATTGTTTACACACTTGCCCAAACTTATCACGAGCCCTGTGCTTCTCTTCTCCCTGGAGAGCTTCTGAGGCTTGTTAGGCCACAGTCGTTTTCATCTCCGAATTCTCCGCGGCCAGTAACTTTCTAATTACGCATTGCGCAAGTGTGAAACTAACTTTGAAACCAATATTACAAAAGCCAGGGCACTGTAATATACTGCCTGGACTGATATGTTCTAATTTGCACTTTTTAACTAGTTAAAATAACATACTGAAAATGAATCTAATGGTCTCCTTCGGTAGCTCTCTAAATGTCATGTTTCAGATTGTGTTGCTTGCACATTCTAATGTCAGCAGGTGATTTGTGGAAAACATGCAGCGATGTCTGTGTAGGGAGAGCCCCAGTTTTGAGTTTTTCTTTGCCAGTCAGTCATACAGGTTTGCTTCAGACGCTCATGTTCCCTCCGTGAGAATCTGAAAATAACTTCCCCTAGTGTTTGTGTACGCATTGTCACTATGAGCGTTTTAGCATCCCGACGTTAGCATTTACCTCACACCGCACCGCATGTCCAATCAATTCAGATTCTGCAGAATGCAACTCACTCAGCTGGTATCTGAATTGAATAATGCAAAGCAGTACAGAAGAAAATAAGCAGCAGTTTTATACTTACAGTACAGTCATGCTCTCGAGCCACACAGCTGCGTGACATTGGATATGCAGAGAAACAGGCGATATGAGACTCTTCCTCTTTTGTTTTACATAAGATATATCAATACTCTAACTTGATTAGGGTTGTGCCCAGACTTCCAAATCTCTTCCGACCCTGGCTGGGGGTGCTGTGATGGACTGACACAGGCAAGCCCGCGTTCAGGCCCACTTCATTTACAAGCCTCCCATAGACTCTCAAATCAGAAATTGCCATCCAGGGCTTATTTTGGTGGCTCAGATTTCCAATAAGTGATGCGCTGAAAGCCTTGTCAGAGTGGCTCTGACTCCTTGAGATGAGAAATATAGTCTCCAAAGCTCCAGGCAAGGAGTGTGAGAATAAGAGCGCGCCTATTTTGTGGATCTCAGTATGAGGTATGTGAAGTTGCGAGCTTGTGTCATGAGTCAGTAATGGAGGCTGACTTCGCTCTCCTCCTGTAAATCTGTGAAAGCCCACTGAAGATGCCGTTGAGGAACTCCGCCTCAAAATGTTATAATACTGCTCGCAGAGTCCTCAGATGGGAAGCTTGATTGATGGTACGGGAAACTGAGAGCGGGTTGAACGTGTGTTTAAAAACCATGAACCCTGCGTGACATCACAAACACCTGCAGCCGATCCTGTCGCACTCTTACGCATCTGCTGATGCATTTGTAATAAATTACGTGGCGGTAATAAATGGTACAGAATGGACATATTTCCTCTCTTAACAGCCGTGACAAGAAAAAAAAGGAAAGAAATCCCTCTCCACTTTGGATTGCGGCTCAGGAATCATGTATTAATTGACGTGGTAACTGGCCACTGAGAAATGTCACCAAAACTTTTAATTAAGTCGAGCCGGTAATTACAATATTGGGAAAAAGACACGCTCCATTGGCGGCTGTGAGCCTCTCTGTCTCCGTGCCAGGGACATCAGGTCACTCTCAACCCACTTGATTATTGCTTAAATTGAAACCCACGTCTGGTGTCTCAGCTTGTCATCGCACATTAATCAACATGTGCTTTATTGTGGGCAATAGATAAAACATTAGGTGACACGGAAATTAATGGGATTCATATTCACATGATTTTGACCCCCCCATGATTGAATAAATGACGTCATATATTTCTCCTATGCACAGGCCCAATGAAGGCATGAGCAAATCCAGACTCTGCTGATGATTTATTTTTGAAGGCTGATGCTGTTGCTGTAAAACCCACAACAGCCGTTTACATTCCTTGGATTACAATAGCCTTGTACCACCCTGAGGTTTCGTGGCTGTTGGTGAAACATCGGGCAGACAGAACAGAAAGGGGGGGGTACTCATGGATTCAAGCAAATGGCAAAGTTCTTTGCAATTCTTCTGACTTTCTCCAAAAAGACTCTGGCCTACTTGGGGAAGAAAGATTAGTAAAAGACAGAACATCCCACATGGACTTAGAGTGGTTTTCTACCCCATCACAGTGCCCACAGCTCGGTAATTGTCTTTGCAGCCAGGCTCTTAAGGGAAACGGGAGCAAAACCCACTCCAGCCCGTTGCGCTATTTGTCCCAACTTTCAATCGGATGAAGGAATAATGATCCAAGCAGCCTCAATCTTTGAGCTTAAGAGAGGGTGATTGAAGCCCTGGTGGCTTAACAGATGAGGCAGTCTGCTGAGTGTCCGCATGTTGTTTCTCATTCCGACAACCCGTAATCTCAAGCCCCCCCATTTCGTGTGCCGAACAGACCAGTACACACTTACTACTAATAATGCTTATTCTTATAAGCAACAAGTATATATTAATATATAGTATATTTATAAAGCTAGTGTTGAGGGAAAAGTGTGTGCAAACAATGTGTTACTTCATTCATGTGGTAAAATAGCAGAGTGATGTAACAGATGCGTTTACCAATGCGATGTAACAGCAGCTCGCATCGTACGTAACATTCTTTATTTCAAGAAAGTGACTGCAATCAAGCGTTTCTATCATCAAAAGGTAATATTATGAAATATATGTGAAAGAGGCTCGTAGTGACAGAGATTTGTCACTCATCTCAGCGGTTCCCCTCAGCTTTGTTTTGATTTACTGCCACTGGCTTCATTTCCAGATGGGTAATTGGTTTCGGCAAAAAAGAAAAAAAAAAGGGCGTGAAACACTCTGGAAGCTAGCAGCCAGATGGTAGACACACACAGTTAACAAGTAGCTGGTAGCAAACCGTGGAGCCTTTAGCACATAATGTCCTGCGACTAATTGACTGGCATTTGTAACATTACGAGCCTGAGAGGTCGTAGGTCATGCCACAGGTCAAGCTGACCGCGGAATTGTGAGAGGGCCCTCTGCTGGATCACAAGGCAAACTGCTGCGAACGGTCTGTTGCACTTCCAGTCCTCGTCCCAGTATCCTATCTTACGACATTGTTATGGTTGGACGCGTCATTACAGATCGTTTATCGTTTGTGTTCTCCCCGCAATTGAACAGATGTTCACATTTCGAATCAAAAAAGTCCTATCGAATATCATCCCCCATCACCTACAAGCCCGTCCCAGAGCAGTCTCTCGCGGCCCGCTCCGCCCTCCGCCAACCACAGCTGCCACTGGATCGCTGGCTTTCCTCTTGAACCTCGCCCACAGATGATGTGAGGCTCTGTCTTGTTCGTTCCTGCTTGTTTTCGTTTAGCACTCCATAGCTGCCATAAAACAACCAGATCAGCACTCCGTGCAATTACCGAATAGACTGAGGAAGCAGTGGCTTGATTTAGCAGACTGCGGGGACTGCCATTTTCTATTATCCCCGGGCCTGTGATGATTTATGCCGCATGTGTGTGAATGCACGTGTGCTCGCCTCTCGTTCTGTCTCGCACACTTTCTCTCCTTCCCTTTCCTTCCTGTCTGTCTCTACCTCTCGCGCTCTCTCGTTCTCCACATGCTAATATCTCATCTTTTCTCCCGAGCGGGGGCCCCTGACCCAAAGTCCACAATACCAGATGTCTGCACAAACTGAGCGAGAGGAAGTCCCGGCTACACGATCTGAAGATGAAAGCTTAGACGGTGTTCAATAGCCCTCGCGCTGCGCTGCTGAAATAAACAATAGGCTGGAAGCTGAGATGTGATATGCGCCTTTTCTCGGAGGATTCCCACACATAGCAAATAATTTCGCCGCTGCCTGTTCCATATACGGCTGCGCGCGGCGCAGAGGGGACCCCAATGTGTTACCTACTCGCACGGACTGCAACAATGGCAAGCTGTTCGCCGGCGCCCAGGGGGAAAGAGCATGCGCTGCACTCTGCAATAAATCACATTTCCTAGTCTGTAATTAAAGTATGTAAGTACATACAACTAAAAACAACAGCGCCGAGGGAAGGGCATATTATGTTAATATTCATCACCGCATCGCCACGTAGCGCCAAATTAAATGATAAATATCCTCCATGAGCCTACAATCAAAGCGGCCTAAATACATGGTGCGCACCACTTCCTGGTCAGGAGAGGAGAGCTGGAGAAAGACACGGAGCTGAATTTAGCCAGAAGCGTTGACATACTAAAAACCCTCCAGTAGCCACAAGACCTTCCTTCCTGCTTCTCCCCAAACCCGACCCAGCAGGCCATGCTGTTCCAGTAATTGAGCGAGTAATGGACTTATTCCGCTGAGTGGTTCTCTGGGTGTACTCAATACTGGGATGTAAATCCTGTGGCAAATGGCAGATTAGAGGAAGAAAAAGAAAATTTGAGAGGAATAAATAAAAGCGAAACAAGAAAGTACACGAACAAAAGAAAATCCATACCACAATTATTCCCACGCAGCAAATTCAGCCGAGGTCTCATCTTGAGCTGTTTCCCATCAGCCTTTTGCTCGGAGACGTCTGATGTTGGGGTTCTCGATGGTGCCGCAGGGAGACCGCCGGGTTCGCGTTCATTCTTTCACCGCCTTCACATTTCTCTCTGCCTCCCACAGAACCTCTTGTTTGTCTCCCCGTCCAGACACACTGTCCTCCGTACACCCAGGCCGAACGCTGGACTTCTGCCACACATTCCACCGGTGGGATACCCAGATCGTGCTAATCCTTTTTCTCCAAACGCACCATGCGGCCTAGATCCTCTAACAATTAGCTTGTACAATAAACCCCATTATCCATAAATCCATCAGAGGTCTCAGCTCCAGCCCATCCCAACCAAGTCTTCAGCACTACACGGCCTTGTGTGCTTTCTTGTGGCTTCCTGTCACTATTAACTAACAACACATTGAGGTTTGTGTCTGGATTACCGCACATTCTATTGACTGCACTCCTCATTTCTCAATCTGCCCACATCTCTTTCATCTCCGCATGAATCAATTAGTATACTTTTCTGCCCCCCCACCAATTTCCACTGCCCAGCGACCACCCTGCTCAACCAGTGGGCCCACACCATTCACTTCACTGGAAGAATTGACTGATTGAAATAATCCTTGTCCTCAAAACACGCCATTCTGTCCAGATCCCCTCACAATTAGCGGCCCGCGGCCAGATAGCCTATAGTGAAAATAAGCAGCCTCGAGTCAAAACAAACACATGCAGGCGAAGGGTGCTGAAACCCACAGCATGCCGCCAAGCGAAATATTTTTGGGCTGCCTTGTCAGACTGATGCTACAATGGAGATGGTAGCAGTGATCTCATCTGCGAAATATTGTTTTTGCCATGTAGGCTACAGGATCTTTTTCCCCTTGTTCTGCACACACAACTGGGGTGTATTCTTAACGCCAAAGCTATAAATTAATGTTTTTGTGGGAGCCTGTTGCTAAGGGCTGGAAAGGGTGGGGGAGTGAGGGGGGGGGCAGTGGCCAGGGGCCAATTAAAATACAGATGTCTGACTGTCGGTGTAATTCCATTCAGCCATGATTTACATTTAGAACAGTCAACCAAGGCCTGCCACTCCGTGCTTGCACAGGAAATCGAAGCTGACTCCAACCTAATGAGAAAAGTGAACCTCCCGAACTTTTACGAGACTCTCGTCTGAAAGGAGCCTTGCAACTTTGGCCGTAATATGAAAGCCCTTTCAGCTAATCACCCATTGACAGGGGAGGCCGGTGCATTAGGAGCTCAGCGACCAATTTCACTTTGTGCTGCTGGTGTGAAAAATGCATGGCAGGAAAGTTGCCCTGTGTTAATACTCCCGCTTGGCAGCCTCTCCTAAGGATAATCTCCGTCAAATAGTTTACCTCATTTGGCGCAACATGCTCAACAATGTACTTATCTGTGGATGAAGGATTTTATTGAGCTGAGAGACCAGAATATTTCTTTTTGTTGTTTTTATTTTTTATCAAAAACTGCAGTATTAGCATTGGATCCCCATGGTTGGATATATTGTGTGAAACACTGTGCACACCCTCCATCTCTGGCTGCCTCCTCCCAGTCAAAGAATTCAAAACTGGGATGTGGGGAGCACAGTACAGTGCACAGTGATACTTAGCAGGGGAATGGCGAGGTTTAAGGGGAAGCAAGGGACTGAGACAGACTGACAGTCATGATCGATGTCATGTTAGCTGAGTTTAGCATAGAGGCTGGAAACAGCTGACCGGGCTCTGTCCACGTATGTGTCTAAGAACAGCAACTTCCAGGAGTCTTATAGTTGCCTGGCAACTCGTCCCCATCAAGAAATAGCCGGGCACTTAACCCCTGGTGAAACACTGAATTGTCATTTTTAGACTTCAGTGTTTGTGTGGATTAAAAAAAAAGCTGACAGAAGGTGTTAATGAGTGCGCTCCAGCTGTGCTGGCAGGTGGACTTTCACCTTGTTTACAGTGTCGGTGATAGGCTACACCAACCAGCAGTACATTAGAGTGATAGTTCAGGTGATTTGAAGAGGAGTCGCACAGGGAACTTATCAGTGTATTGTACAGGTTTGAAAATTTTCACCTCTACATCTTACCATCAAACAGCCGTTTCCTTTGGCACTACATCTCCACTGCAGCTATTGAAGCCATTTCGCTGCAGATCAGCTGTTTGGCTCATATGTGAAATCGGTACGGTGGCTAGGACGCTGCTTTACTTGAGCAGCATGAAAAAGCACGTACATGCATGTCTTTGAAACGTTCATGAAAGCGAAGTTTAGCTCCCGACGGCCCAAACGGCTGATCCGCAGCTGCGGCATAATGCGGCACGCTTTAACATGCGGCGTACAGACGCAAGAGTGGCATCAATCTTGCCGTCGAATTCTCGGCAAGAAAGCCTGCGTTTCCCGCCGTGTCAATCTTTTCTCTCAGCTCACCTTTCAGCTTCAAGGTCACGCATACAGGCCGGCTTTGTGCGGCAGACGCAGTCCTTGCCCACGATGTGTGTACATTGTTGGAAAAATCGCCTGTATCAACATGATGTACCAAGGAGATGCTGTGAGATTACGCGTATAGTACAAAAGAGAGTTCCTCTCTTCCTCTTTAATGTAGGCTGACGGTTTGACTTTCATAGGCACTTAGTCACATTTGGTCAGAGCAAGGCCACATAAAGCACACTGACAACACACTGCGCCGCTGCTTGTCAACAACACTAATCCTGTATATGGAAGGGAACGGGATCCATTCTCTCCTCGGCAATAACTCACAACTTTCTTTACCTTCCGCTGCTTTATGTCAGTGCTTTACTTTAATATCCTTGTCCAACAAACGCCTTGACAGTCTTTCCTGGCCAAAGCCGTCCTATCATTTACACCCAACCTCCAGTGCAAATCAGCTCTGGCTTTTGATTCCCATTTTATAAGGAAAGGTCACTACAGCGGTGATTTATAACACGTTCTCCTGTAAATTCAACAAGGTAATCCATCAACGCAAAAAAAAGAGCTCCATAATAAACATTTGCCTCCTCAAAAGCCCGTGCGAGTGAATCCTCAGGAGAGGGCATGTTTTTATGTACAAGATTGAGAAATATATTCTAAATATATTCAACAAACATCCAGAATTAAAAAAAAGAAAAATCTGCACAGGAAAGTCAGAAGAGCTGATGAAATCATCTGTAAAGACAAAAGACAAAGGAAGGTTGGCTGGTTTTCAGGAGACTGGTTGTTTTGACGGGACATCTGTTTATTAATTTTAGAGCTCCCTCATATATTTCTGCAAAAGTCCCAAAATGAAAGCAGGAGCGACATGGTCGGCGTAGGTGCTGCCAGCCATTCTTCTGCGGTGCATCCAGCTGCGATAAACAGGATACTCTCCTCGGACAATGCAGCCAGGAAGCCGTCTCCTGTCCACTCGTCCCCCGTGGAATTCATCTGGGGCACGGTGGCACTCGCACTTTCTGCTCCTCGTGGTCAAGATGTGCAAGCCGTGCTCGAAAATAGATGAAACGCTCGATGCTGATGGAATTCGGAGCCTGCCTTCAAACAATGCCTCTGACCTAACCTCTGGTGTAAATCATCCAGGGCTTTGACTTGATGCCGAGAACAAAGAGGGGAGACCTTAAGTGGTATTTTCTTCTGCACAAGCAGGGGAGGGCAGCTGAATTTGCTCGCCGAGCCCCTGCACTTTCCAACAAGACATCAACGAGGGGAAACATGAGAAAAAGGCTAAAAGTTGTGGAACTTTTTTTTTTCTCTTTTTTTTCCGAGCCCCTCCAGCGCGGACGTGAAGAAATTACATCCTGTAAGATTTTCCCCGCGCTGCACATTCCTGCTTGCGGGTGGCTCGCGGGGTTAATGCAAACGGGCGACTCGTCTTATTGATCAAGGAGGAGAGCGGCTTCGCTGCAGAAAGCCAATCTGTGAACATAATATGACCGTTTGGATGGAAGAAGCGAGGCCCGTCTTGGCACCGTACCCCACATCTGAGCCCTGCAGCGTGGGCGCTTTCCCCTCCTCGTGCTTTTGCCGCCGCCGCGCCGCACAGCGTGGTGCGACAGACAGTGACGGCGGTGAGAACGGGCGCTTCTGAGGCGCGCCTCGTCTCTAATAAAGAGGGTGATCAAACAATGTTCTTTCCCCTGTGAAAGAAAATATTATTCCAGAGCGGGGTGATGTAGGAGGGAAAGGCCGTGTTATGTGCCAATTTTGGCCTCCGATGCGATTGCTCTGATTTGGTTTCAGGGATCGTTGCGGGAAATTGAAAACAAATGTGAAGCTTTTGATGCGCTACCCCTCATGGATCTCTCTTTCCTTTTTTGCCAGCTCCTCTTACCGCCTTTCTTCTTTTCTTGCATCACTTCTTTCCTGGCTGCTCTTCACAATGGAAACTCGCGTTCCACATCCCACTAGAAGCAACAAGTCCATTCCAAAACATACATTTCCCCATAAACAAGTACACAAAGACCGTCTCTCATCTCAGACAGGCGGCGCAAACAAAGAGACGAGCCATGGAGACGAGTTCTGTCTCCTTCCTCTCAGAGCTCCTGAGCAGGCGGTGCATGAGTGTAGGACTTGGATTTTATCGTGGACACCCTGAAACTGTGGCGGTGACAGCGGCTTTAATTTGATTTGAAGTCATCTTCAATTGACGGCGGGAGCTCGGACATGTGGCAGAAACGGCCTCAAACGTTTCCTCTGCTGCTCTTTCCACTTTCTTCACGGCCGTGCAGCGTGGTTAGCAGTGCTTTCCCAAACAAGTACACACACACAAACACATGCAGAGCCTACACCCAGCTGACTCAGCAGGACGGCAGGCGGCGATGATGCTTTCTCCGAGGCAGGGGACGCATGTGTGCGGGGGGCTGACTGGCATCCGGCGAGCAGCGGGATGACATCATCCCCAGGGCGCTAATGATTGGGTGACCTCCTCCCTCCGGCGATGCCGCCTGCCGCGCAGATGCACGGCGGACGGCTTCATCACACGGCCTCCTCTGAGCGGCCGCTGTACTTACTTTATCGACGGCATCAACCGGAGGCCGGGCTCTGGGAAAACCCGACGCAGCAGAGCCAAACGGCGCTCCGCGCAAGACTGGAGTATCTCTGCAATCTGAATCCAATTAACAGAAAACCCACACAGAGTTCAAGAGCCGGGAAGAGGAGGGGCGACGAAGAAGGCGGAGGAGGAGGCTGGAAGGTGTGTGTGTGTGTGTGTGTCAGGGGAGGCAACAGTGGAGATATCTGGGGAGATGAAATGGCAGGAGAGAACAAATCACAAGCTCTTTCCTGCCTTTTATTGAGATTTTTTTTGCCCCTTGTGTGACATTCAACAATGGCTTTGTTCTCTGAGAATGGGGGGGGGCTCAACTCTATATGCTGGATTCACAATTGCCTGACAGTACCAAAATGGTGAGACAGAGAATCCCCTCCTTCCTTTATTCAATCTCACTTTTCGCTCAGGCGGGGTCACCAGAGTAGCGGGGGAATCACTCCTCGCTCGATTCCAGGGAAATGAAAACAAAGACGTGTTTGCGTGCAAGTTTTTTCCTCTTCCCCCCCCTCCGTATTCCTTTATCCTCTGTTGATACAAGGACATGGCCATCACACGCAAAAGACATTGAATAGACGAGGCAGCGACAGCCGGGGCTCGGCTGCGCCGCGGCAGGATATGGTAATGTGAACCAAATGAGTCTCATACGCATGGTGAGTGGCCCTCGAGACAGATCCCTTCCTATGAAAAGGGTGTTGAAACATACGGTAATTGCTTTCAGTGTCGTTTGGCAGCGGTGCCCCGCCTGACTTCGGGAGCTTTTTATAGACAGGGCAATTCTCCATTATTCTGCCAATGTTACATTTTAAGTGAGAGGGGAGAGGATGGGGAAAACCGGGGCGACGGCGCACACTTAAAAACTTGAGAAGCGATAAAAACAAAATGGCAAATGGGAGGGAAAAAGGCTTCCAATGGAAATAATTCATCTATTACTTTGGTCACAGCACAGCAGCAGCATTGTGACTCAGGACCAAAGGGACGGCTATTTTTTCCTTTCTGCTAATAATAGAAACCTAATAAATAGCTTAAAAAATGGCGGGGCTGGGAGCTGTGAGTGGGAAACATACTGCAAGGTGCTCAGGTAGCAAAGATGGAGGCCAGCGCAGCGAACGCGGCCGCCCCGTGTCTCCTGCCTCTGAATTATTAAAGAACTGCTGGGAAACAGCAGCTGGTGAGTCCAGCAAATAAAAAAAAAAAATAAAATGAAAAAAGCATTCAATATGTTTTGTGTGGCAGCTTTTGAACTCTCTTTTCCTTCGCCGCTTTCCATATCTCCGCCGCACGTCTGAGAAGCCCCACGCCGACTCTCTCCAGACGGACCGAGTGTCAGCCCGCTTTTCATGGCGAACTGATTTGTGGCGAGATTTTGACACAAAATGGCTGCCATGAATCACCCAGGCGGAGCGACAGGTTGCTGACGGATGAAGTGCCCCCCCTCCCCGCGTGCTCTCCAGCCTCACCTCCTCCCTTCGCCTCCTCAGATGCTTTACCTCGCCGAGACCACCTCTATGGTTCCAATCATAATGCAATCAGCTGTGGAATAATGTCAGTGGTTAGCGCCATGTGTCATCACGGCTTGAAAGAGAAAAGTCCTGCTGCACCTCATAACTTTCTGGTGGAGTCTGCGGAAATGTCACCGTGTGGACGATTTACCGTGAGCCGCGCGGGCTCGTGATAGCACTTCTTTTTTTTTTTTTTTCCTCCCTACCCTTTTTGTTTTCAGAGTCTGGTTATGCAGAAAAGGCATTGAAGTATTTGCGCCTCTCTTTTCTTTTCTTTTTCGTTTCTCCTCTCGGGGAGCGACATCAGAAGTGGAGAGGAGAAATGCCTGGCAGCCCTCTCCGAGGCTGCGGTCACGGCCGAGTGAAGAGCGGCTCCTCCTGAAATGCAGACGGGGGGCGAGAGAAGACACGCCGGAGACGGCACGTTCCACACGTTTGATCCCGCTCTGAGTTGTTATCAGAAAGATGCTGGGGATGAGAGGTGGACAGTCTCCACCGCTAAGCAAAAATGTGCGCGTTAGGTCACAACAACGAATTTCAAATATCAACACATTCGAGTACGTTGGAGGCTGAAGAGAAGGTCACTTGCTGACCTGAGGATGGCGCTACCTTTACCTGGTTCAGCCCGTGGGGAATGAGTGCAAGTTCATGGCGAAAACTTCTATCAAACCCACAAACAAACTCATGGTGGCAGAGGATCACCAAACTCAATGGGATTAATTCTCCAAGGAAGCGGAATTTGAAAACAGCATTTAATCCATCCAGTGGTTGTTGAGATATTTCAGATTGGACCAAAGTGGTGCACCGACCGACCAAAACCACCACCCCCAGAGCCACATTGGTAGCGTAGCTGCAAAGGCAATAGTGCAACCAGTGTAAGCTGCCTTTAAAATGTCCTGCAAAACAAAGTAACATTTTGTAAACAAGTCATTTTCAAAGCTTTTCTCTTGGGCTACACGCGTTTTGTCATTAAGAGGATGTTTTGCATATTGCAGTGTACAAGCAAATTAAGTAAGTACAGGATTTGTCTTAATAATCGACACTAGAGTAATGAAGCCGTCTACTTTTATTTGCAGAAACTCTTCTGAATTGCGAAGTGTTAAGATGCCAGTACCGCGAGCAGACTTTGGGAATGTGTTTTGTTCCCGTACAACAACCCAGCCCCTGAGAAGAAAAACACTGTATCGTGTAGACGATCACAGCTTCTGCGCGATGGCGGTGCGGTTCCTGACTGATTTCACACAGTGGTTAGAAACTTCTAAAGCGGCACCGAAGTGTAAGTAAAACAGCGGGAGAGAAGTGGGAAAGTGGAACAATGTTTGTCAGATGGATTAGCTTAACATAAACAAGGAAAATTGCGAGAGTGAGACACCGCTCACAAACGATTTGGCTGCCGGCTGAAAAGTAAAGTTGAGCAGACCAATCAAAAAGCACAGCATTCAGAGGAGCTGAGACGGCCGGCCAGAGAAAGTAAATCTCTCAGGCTCATAGGATTTGACGCTGATCCAGGTAAGAAGATGCCAAACTATCAAAACACAGCAATCCAAACAGCTCTAAAACATAAGAAGAAAACCACTGTTCAAACTCAAGCTTCCTGACAGCTCATGGAAGAAATGACTCACTGCGGTGGGATATTTATCGGCTCTTTTTTCTTAATTACACGCTCTTATGTTCTATTTTCAAACGGCTGCAGAAATCTTGTTACGGTAAAGGAAAAAGGAACAAAAAAATCTATTGTAAACGTTATTTCCGTCATAAATTTGAAGCCCGTGTTCATAAAAGCCGGATGACCCCTATATCTTCCAACAGTTCCCACAAGTTCCATCATAGCTCCGCTATCGTTCTTACACTTTATTACTCCCAGATGCTATAAAACTCGGCAGCCCTGTTGTCACCCAAGGTGACGATTGCCATCGCACAGCGGCTCCTCTCGCCGTGACAGACAGTCAGATCGCACATACAGTATCATAAACATTCCCTTATCGAGGCTCGTCATTGACAGCCTCATTCAGAGAGCGTCCGTACACACTGCGAGTTCTGTTATTGCTCCCGCTGTTTGACAAATGACAGGCCTGCGCTTGTTTTTGCATTTACTGTAATCTATGTGTATATATATATGTTGGCATGCATACAGAGTGTTGTGTGCGTGTTCACATAGTTGTGTTTCTGTGCAGGAGAAAGTATACAGATGTGTGTGTGTGTGTGTGTGTGTGGAGGCATTTTGTTTCCTGTCAGGCTCTGCGGCTCCATGGAAGTAAAGTCCATCAGGCAGGCAGGCAGGCAGGCAGGCAGGCACTGCTGTGGGCTTATTGAATGTTGGTTCAGGCCTGCAGGGAGGGGAGCGCTCGGGCTTCCTTAATCACAGCACAAATGCCTTTATTCATCTTCAGAACAGTGCAATTAATTTCAGCGCTGGTGTCAGAACCTTTGGGGAAATCTGACCTGTTATTGGCTCTCAGAGCCGCGCATGTTCTTTCTCTCACTCCGGGTGCCAGACAGGCATTCAAAACTAATTTCAAGGCTAATATTGTATTCACATTCACATCTTCCACAGACTCACTAAAGTTTCTTTGTTTTATATTTACAATAGAGCTGTTCATCCTGGACTCTGCCATTGTATGAGAAGCTTAAAGAAATATGACAATATGATTTGAAAAAGTGTTTGTCAGCACCTTAGCGGTTTTCTGACTAATTAAAAACTTATACAAATTTTTAATTCTGGTAACTGTCACAAAAATCAGTCTGTAAGGAGGAGGCTGAGGTTATTCTCTGTTTTTCTAGCTTTCACCAGATCCCATGAAATGAACAAAAACCAACATTTTTTTTTATGCGACTCTCAGTACCTTCTTTTCCAACCTTGTCTGTGGCAATCAGCGCAAATCCCATTGTTCCTACCGAGGACCTCAATCTTTAAAATCTGTTTAAAGCTATCTGAGCTGGGAAATGGAGGTCCACTTTGCATTTGTTTTGCACTGTTTCTCTGGTGAAATGCCTATTAGAGAGTTTGTAGGATTTTCACAGCAGCTCTGCATGCGTGGCATAAAACGCAGGGATTTGTCGGCAGTTATATAAATATGAAATATTACCACGGCTATCCTTTTAAATCCGTTCATAGAACTGCAGGATCAGTTGACAAATTCATTCTTAGATGACTTCATACGTTGCAGAAACCACTACTTGTTAAGTATAACTGGTGTAAGGTATATGTGGTGAATCAGTAATCCATTTGTATGTTGCGGTAAGCATCCAAGTATTTGCACTTGAATAGCTTTTTTTAACTCTTGTTGTAGTGTAGGTTATTTCGTGGTTCTGTTTGGAAAAACATAAATAGGCATCATCTGGGATCATTACAATAAATTTCAGACCAATATTTTCATGTCTAATAGAGAGCAAATGTGCTGTAAAACAAGAAAGTACAAAAAATAATTTGTTATTTGGAGTGCCAGTGAACACGCACGAGTATTACAAACGAAGGCCAGTCCCCCCACTTTGCCTCTACATGAAAATGATTGTCTGAAGTCAAATATCTTCAAGTGAGAGCAATCATTCTGGATACAATTAAACAAACCATTCCAAGCTCGCAAAATTTTACAACGCCGCACTTGTGATCCCTGAGCGAGTACAGGAGGAGATTCTGATACATGAAATCTCGGCGGACCTCCGAGCTGCCGTGCGATGTCTCGGGGTGAATCATGACATAGATTGATTTAAACCTGAGAGAAACCAGATGCAACCGCAGCAGTTATGAATAACTGGGAGTAATAGCGGCCCCAGATTTCTGGCCATACGGCTTCAATAACTGCCATAATCACCAGGCCGCTGATTATTGAAGTGCTTCACGAGGGTCGTACGAGGTTATTAAACATGGTGCGTGGTATTTATAGAAGATGATATGCTGGAGTTTCATGGCGCGACTGGACATGTATCAGGTCTACTGATATGGTTAATGGCCTCGTGAAAACCTCGTGGCAAGAATGTTATATAACAGTTATATAGTATAATCGCCTCAAACTTCAGATCATTGTGTTTTCATGAGGGTAGGATGTGTGCCCTTCATATCAAGATATGGAGCTGCTCCTCTTCTGTTGCACCGTCATGTTTCTACAGTAGCCCAGGAGGGACAAACCAAACACTGGTTAGAGAGGGGCTTTTGTGTTTGCGGTGCCTGTGGGTGCTCTGACACGCTTGGAAAGGCATAGGATATTTGTAAACGGTTTCCATATTTGTAAGCTAACAGGTAACACAAAACCACTGACAGAATCTAACCAAGCCAGCATATACTGTACATTGTATGACCACAGCAAAAGTGAAACTACTTAGAGCAAGATAAACCCATTTTCAATCCACCCAACCACTAGCCGGCTAACGGTAGCTAACGTGCTAGTACAGCTGCTACATTAGCCACATTATATCCTAACATTATCTACATACAAAGCAACAATCATACTCTGCCACCTCAACATCTGGCTACATAGTGACATAATATGAGCCTTCAGCTGAAGACAGGCCCCCACATAAAAGAAAGTGTTAAATGACAGTCAACACAGCGGGGCTAATACACTCATGCTGCTAAGATCACAGCTAATTGCCTTGTGTGATTTTTGCCATTGCACGTCAATATCTAATAAGCCGGTTTAACACAAACCAGAATTAGCATTGTGAAAATATGTAATAGCTCCACCGCAATGTTGAATGAGAGTGAGTTTTCACAGCCAAAAGAAGGAAATCCATGATGCCAGCCTCATATTCTACCTAACACGAAGAGACGGTTATTTATCTCAAAGTAATCGACTTCATCACGCTGTTTTAGCTTTCGAGATGAGCACAAAGTGAATCCAGTCCCACATCAAAATGTTCAATATTTGCAACGGTGTATGCAGTGTTACTCTGCAGTCCTCACAGGAGCCAGCAGTTGGTTTAGAGAGTTGACAGGACAAATATCAACAAGCGGTGGGGGGGTGACTCCCAGAGGATGTCAGGCGAGCGCACGCGAGCCCGTGCGTGGCTGCGACTGCGGACGGGCGGACTTAGTGCGAGCATCTGTACACGCGTGTGCACGCTGTTTATTAATGTGCACGTGTGTCTGCCAAACATCTGGCCTCACCTCAGCGTTCGGACATTTACACAGTACACACGGGTCAAAACAACAACTGCCAAATAAGTCGTTAGGAGCGGGTTTATGGAAGGAGCAGCATATGTTCTCGAGAGCTAATCATTTTTCACCCTCGTGTGTTTCCTTCCTCCCTCTTTTCCCCCCCAAAATCACTTATGGATGACCCCATTTGCATCCCCTCATTGAACAGGCATTACTGCCTCGCCCGCTGCAGTCACCTAATATTTACATTGCGGTGAAAAGTGATCTGACGTTTTTGTACAAACTCACTCTCTCGGTTTTCAGACAAATGATTTTTTTTTTTTTTAACGGCGAGCGCCCGAAGTGTACAAAAGACATTTCATCTTGCGGCTGTCATGGCACAGATCCCGCCTGTTCCCTCATCTCTTTCTAATTATGCGGCCGTACGTATTTTAAATTGCTCCATAAAATGTGTTTCATGTAAAAAAGTAAGGGCGAAGAACCCAATTAGCGCTGGAGCAATGAGAAAGCATGCTGTTCCTACTCAATAGAGTCAATTATAACTGGACGTGTGTGTGTGTGTGTGTGTGCGTGAAATGAGCCACGTGGGACTCATCTCCACCTGAATTGACAGAATCCCACAGCCAGTGCCTGGGCCATATTTTTATGGGGCATTAGGAGCAGGTATTTAATTGCAAGCAGGTTTTAGTGAATTGATTTGGATTTAAATTGACCTGCAAATGTGGCATTTAGCACAAAAGATGAGCCTTTAAACCCAGTGTTCTAGTTTGCCTTCCATTTCCTTTTCTGTCAAACAGCCCTGTCCTTTGATTTAATGTTAAACTAACAATTAATACAGTACCTGTGAGAACCTGTTGCGAAATGTAAATATGAAAAGCACACGTGTGGCCCCGTGAGCACGGGGCTGTGATGAGGGCCAGCTCCACCCCACAAGGGGTCCAGCTGGCATTTCAGTCTTGGGAAGCAGGGACAGCCCCTTTGATTGGTCACTTTGAATCCTGACCATGACCATCTATTATGTGTTTAAATGATCGAAACAGCCAATCAAAGGTCGCAGTATTCAGTGTGACCTATCAAAGGAGCGAAGACCTTAGCTGCTGTCAAAGTGTCAGAAATCCCCGGTGGATACACTTCCGTGCACACATCACATGCTTGCATCTGGTTTTTATGTGTGCACGATTTTGAAACTGAAATGAAAGCCCATAAATGTAGCTGCATGGCAACATAATTCGCCCCACTGCAGGATTGTCAGCTGAAGCAAACATGGCTCCAAACGTGACACGCTTTCTTTTTCTTTTTTTCCCCCCTCCGGCACCGGCACCGGTCGCACTGTTTCGACGGCCGATTTGAACATTCTGCTTGGTCTCGCACAGGCGCGCACAAACACACACAGACACGCACGGAAACGGACACCGGCAGCCAGATAAGTTGTAGTTAGCCATTCTCAGGCCGTTGCGTCGTCAAGGACTGCTTTGGCTATTGATCTCCCCTCTTCAGTGTCTAATGCATCTCCTGACCTTGGCTCCGTATTAAGAAGAGCTCGGCCCATTTGGAGTGGAGAAGGGGAACCAAGCGTCAACAACTGCTGTGGCACAAACCGCCTCACAGAAGTGATTCAAGCTCCAGATTTCAATGAGCCATTTAGCCCTTCCTTAACTTTCGGCCAGAGTGCTCAGTGTGAGATGGATTTTTTTTTTAATCTGAGTCTTTCTCCTTTCTTACTCTGAACAGAGGGGACCATAATTGTTCACCTTGCTTGTTGGCACATTTGCATTGTAATATTACCATACATATTTGTTGCTGTCTGGCTGCAGACGTATTTGCTGTTATTCTGTTGTTATTACAGTCTTTTATGTTATTATGTTAAAATGACATTACAACCTGGAATATTTACCACGCAAAAATACCTGGCATCCCACAGACTCATAAGAAGGGATTTGATAATCTCCGTTCTTTACTTACAACATTTTTGAAAATAAAAACAATTAAGGTCTCCAGTTTCTTAACCAAGCCTGAGTCAGCGTCCCGTTGCTGTTTACGTCCATGAGACGGGAGCGGGCCACTCGTGTTAATCATGTCCTTTCATTCTTTTCTTTTCCTTTTTTTCCCCCAATCTTCATTTTGCACCTCACTTCCCCCTGCCACTCCATTCGCAGGTCAACAGCGCTATTGATTTACACCCCTCACCTAATCACTTAGGTAACATTTCCCTGGCGGCTGCTTTTTTTCCTCCCCATGATTCATAGCCGAGCAGTGAAATCTCCCAGTTGCCACTAATTAAGCGTAAGGTCAGCCTTTAATCATCACCTGCTTGTGCAGCGCGAGCGACTGCCTGTTGCCGAAAAGCTCTGCAAGATGGGGCTTGTCGGGTGGGAATGGGGTGGGGGGGTGAGTGGGTGGGTGGGTGGTGGGGGGGGGCCATATTTTTTCCAGAGCTGTTGATGAATGATTAGAAGTTCTGTCGTTTCTTGAAAGACATCCATTTTGGTACTGGAGGGAACGGACGGAACAAATGGAAGGGAGCTGCCACGGAAAATCTTTGGCTATTTTCTCGGCTTGATAATTAAACCTGATGCAAGCAGATGCTTGACTGAATCATCTGTCTGTTTTTAATCTTCTCTGCTTTTCACACTTGCACTCCCACAAACGCACACACACACACGCAGATTTACCGGTATGCGTATTATACCGGCTACCCGGGACCAACTCATTCTAACTGACGTTTATGCGCTATAAGTGCCACTTTGGTCCTATGTGCGATGATTTAACCGCTTTCGACACTAGCCAAGAGCCCCCCCCCGCTCCTGTTCACTCCATCTCACACCCACATACACACACACATAAGCCCTATAAGCATGTGGAACTCTATAATGAGTGACTGTAGGCATGAGTTTAACCTTTAGCTGTGTGTGTGTGAAAAGGTAGTGAAAGAGTGGCCTTTTCAGAGCTATTTTCTTTTATCCTAGAAATGGAAATTCTCTCTTTGCTTTCCCCACTCCACGGGGTTGGGGGGGGGTATGGGGGTCAGAGGTCAGGGGTGGGCTACATAGGCGATTATTGTTGTTGGGGATTATTGTCGCTCTCGGGATTTCCAATAAAAGCACTGTCTCGCAACTTAGCATAAATCCAATGCGAAGCCACTGCTGCCCCAGCACATCATTAACTCTAAAATAGAGCTCATTTCACCCATGCTAGAAATCCCCCCCACACACACACACACACACATACACGCACAGCTACACATATATGACATCTGTATAAACAGCTCGCTTTGTCATTAGGACTCCAAGCAGTGTGATGACACGCTACATTCACAGTTACTGTTATTTACATTTTAGCATGCCTGGGAGTCTTTTTGATAAATTGAAGCCTAAATGGGAAAGCTCGGCACTTCAAGGAAGATCCATTTTTCATTATTCTTGAGCCCTGCCTTTGCACTTTTCAAAATTGCTAGTAAATCCGAGCGTTTGAGTCAAACAAAAACGGTTTGCCGTCAACCGGGTCTCCTTCAAAACCAAATGAGTTCATGGAGTTTGGTCCCAAATCTCTGTGTGTTTCACATGTCACTGTCAGGAGGTCAGACACTGGCGCTTTATGGAGGAACAGCGCAGGAGGGGGCATTTACAACCACATATCACTGGTCGCTGATCATCACAGTCAATTCCTGTAGTGCCAGAACAGAAAAGGAGGGGGGGTGATGTCCGCCAGTGTCCCGGGTGATGTATGTCTGCACAGAGGGTAATTGCGCCAGGCACAGGGAGATGACTGTGGTGCACATAGGCAGCATCCAGCCGGTGAAAGTGGCAGACAGGGAGGGCACAGGCGCGGAACTGGTCCATCCGCTGGGGAGCAGCCTGGTGATGGATGGGGTGCAAGAATGCCAGACTCCCTCCAAGAGATTGAGAGCAATTCTCTCAGTGCCAAAGTGGCAGAAACAAATGGCTGAGATAGAGCTCGGGTCACATTGTTAAGAACTCCCAGACACTGATGCCTTTCAGGTCGTGCGGCTTCTCCGGGGGGTTTTCGGGAGACCTGGCTGACTGGGTAAATGGCCGGCTGGCAACCTCACTGAGCGCCGGCCGGGTCTCACATCTGCCTGTCGAGACACATCAAACCCTCTCGGCAAAGAAGCAGCCCAGACTCAGCCGGTATTAAGTGCGGTGGATGTCTTCATAATCATGACCATTTCCTGGCACGGGCTGAGAGGGAAAATATAATTTTTTTTTTTCTTCAAGTGAAAATCCATATTAAGCTGAGTTCACATGTGTTTGTCCTATGATGTTAGGAAGTTGAGCCAATTTTAAACACAGTAACACGCTCCATTCCCAAAACGAGAAACAGAGGAGCAGAACTCGGGTCTCTGAAGGCATCGAATGGCTGCGCTTCATTGAAAATTGAGTGAGAAAGATTGTGTGACCACTGTGACAGCAGCCATGGGTGACTGGTCGAATATGAGTTTGGTCTCGAGCTCAGGCCTGTTAGAACCGAAATCAGTCCAGTGTTAAAGCTGAAATTACTCCTCTAATTACATTTATTGCTGGATTAAATCTCAAATTGCGAGACGACATTTTTGGTTTGACTAAAATAGATTTCCTCATTCTTCCACCTTAGGTTAAAATCTCTTCTGACGCCCGTGGTGGCATGAAGAATGTCTCTATAATACGGTTTCCAGAGTCAGGAACAAAATGATTTTGTTCATCGTTCGCTGGGGACAGGAAACGCATTTTGAGCAGTTACTCTGTCAGAAATACGACGAGAACCAAGCAGCTCTCCAAGGCCTGGGACCTGCTTTTCTGTTTTAGCATCATTATGTGACTGATAGGAGATTTGGAAGACACGCATATGTCTGCATTGTTGCCCTCAGGCATGTGCCTGCCATTTGAATCCAGAAAGGGAACTGCAGACTCTGCCACTCACAATATAAAAACGGTTAGAGAGGAAACTAATAAGTGTTAAGACATTGAATGACTACAGCAGAATCAATGCCAGCCAATAATAGTTCCAGAAAGTTGGGTATGACATGATGATACCAAAGCCCCTGAAAACTTTGTATTAAAACTTAAATATTTCTCTTTAAAATTAAATATTCACAACCAAATAAACAGCATTTAAAGTTTGTTAGCTGTTCGCTGTTTAAGAGTTTGGCCAATTTGTTTCATCGCAACTGTGTGGATTTGATCACCCACTTCAAATTAGTAAGAAGAAGAGACAAAAAAAAGTAATAATACCTGAACCTCTCATGTGAATTAGCCAAAACTTTGGCAGAAAAAAATATGGAATCAGAATTCCAATCTGCTTTGGGTTGATTTTCTGATGCAGGTTGGGAACCCCCAGAGGCCAAACCAATTCATTATACCCAAAAAATGAAAATCAGAAATGCGCCGCTACCATTTCCAGGTGATCATTTCTTATGCATTTCCATATTGGAAACCTATTCTATCCGATTAATTTCCCTGGGAGACTTGTCAGTTCTCGTTCATCTTTCAATTTGCAATTGCACCCGCGCAGGCCCGCAGCCTTTGTTGAATCATAAAAAGGCTTTTTTCTTGGCCACTGCCCCACATCCCTACTGCAAACCTATGATCTGGCTGCCAAATCAGCCATGTGATATATTGATCTGAGGCAGAATTGTGACAACTTAGCAACAGATAGCAGGCTGTCCGAACAGACAGCGCAGAGGAGGGAGGTCCTCGCTTGTTGTCTCCGACATAATTGCACCCTTGGTTGATTTCATTTCGTGGTGAATGGGGGGATGCTATTTAAAAGTCTGTCCCCATTTCTTCCCCCTCTTTCTCGCTCTCAAAGACAGACAGGCTCCCGACAGCCATTGTCTTGATGTATTAATTACGTGGCACTTCTTCCTCCATCGGCGTGAACCAAAAGGGGAGGAGGGGAGAAAAAAATGTGGGGCCTGTTTCTTCGAGCGCGGGGAGCAGTTCTGTCCTCCTCCTCTCATCACCGTGGCAGAAGGTGCGGCAGATTAGGTGTCAGATGATATTTAATGTGAAGAGGGCCTGTCTCCTTCCCTGACATCCTCTCCTGGGTGCACTGCTGCACGCCACCGATACTCCACCGCTCTCAATCCAGGTCTCATCAAATGGCACTCAAGTCGGAGGCAGGGAGAGAAAGAGAGCATATGGCAGGGGGGAAGAACAAAGATAGCGAGGGGCAGAGGAAAGAGGCTGAAGAGAGGAGGAGATGTGAGATGGGGAAGGGAAGTCATTAGGAGAAAGTGAAAGAGAGAGGGGGGGAAAAAAGTTAAAAGTGGGAGCGGGAGATGTGAGGGCTGTGCACGCTGAGATGGCAGGCCAAGAAAGAGCAGGACGGAAGCATGAAGAGAAGAAAGATGGAGGGAGAGACGGGAAGGAACCCAGTTTTTCTGGGAAAAAAACCCCCTGGAAGCTCAGGCTGCTCGCTGAAGCCTACAGCAGCTGAACGGTTGTGACAGTGCGGTAGATAAGAGGACGAGGAGGGGATGTCCATGGAAGAGCTGTGAAATACCGTGAGAGTTAGGGGTCTCCTCAGATCTGCTCCCTGGATGGGAAAAGGCGGAGGACCGGAGCTCCTCGAAAGCGTGACAGGAAGCAGGCCCGCAGGTCGTGGAAAATAAATGGTATCGCCCCACTCCTCCTCTTTCTATTACTCCTCCTACTCCACCCCCCTTTTTTTCACCTTCCGCTCTTTCAGCCTCACAGCTTTTTTTCCCCATCTCTCTCTCGCTCTCTCTGTGCTCGCCTCATCCCACTGTTTTGCAGGAGAGGGAGAGAATACTACACGGCAGCAAGCAGCGCCGCTTTGCTTTGAACGCCTGATTTACCGCTCTTTACGCATCTCGGCGCTCTTTTTCTGCATCGATTATGTTTTAGAAAGACATCCAGGGCAGCCGCACACATCGGTAAAGTTGGGGTTTCTCCCTCTCTGTCTGACTTGATGTTCTGCCCTTTTCATGTCTGAAAATGAATATGGGGGGGTATTTCAAGCAGCTGTGTCAACTGACTCCAAACCAGAACACATTTAAAGGAAACTGTGGTTTGGAGGCAGTTTCACTATATCAGCTGATATTTACACTTTAATTGGCAGTGACTAGGTAAAGAGAAATATCAGTGCATCCCTGCACTGACTTGACAGTTTCATCAAGAAGACCAATGGAGTGCGTTGGCCGCAGACACATCTCCTGTGAAAAGACTGCGCCTCTACCCAGCGTTGTGACTGAATATGACCCACAGGGCGGCTGTACGGCTGCAAGCGGCCTCGGACAAAATGAATGTTCGGAGATCAATTTGTGGCTGCTGAGAGAAATGTAGCTTACATTGTGTCTCACTCCTGCATGTCCTGGAGACCTCTGTCGGCGCGGATTTACTGCCGCTGCTTTCTGGGCCCATAAAGTAATGTGGCTCTGGAGGAGCTAATGTTGCTCGGTCAGTGGTTCGGTTGTTTGCTCCATCTCTTTGTCACATCTGCTGGTTCCCAGCTGATGGTTTGTGGATTTGGTGAAGAGCTTACATTTTATCTAATGTCCTGACACCTCTAAACCATATTCTGGTAAACTTCAGCCAGACTTTGAGACCATGCTAATGTGCAAACCTTAGCATGTTATTATCAAAGCACAGCTGAAAGTAGCTACGACTAGCTCAAATGCCAACGTGCTAACTCCAAGCAAAGTAGCACGCCAAATGTTATCTGCCAAGATGTAGTTAAACTGCAGGTTGACGCGCTAACTTTAGCATGTTTACATGCTGTTAGCATACATACTAAACTGGTACGAACATTACCCGGAGACAACATGCTAACATGCTTAATGTTAACATCCGTTAGTGCGCATGAATGTGAATACGCTAACTGACATGCTGCTAGCACGGTCCTACATGGCGCTGCATGCAATGCAGATACTGTACATCACAAATGTTTTGTAAAGAGCTCATTCGCTAATTGCTAACTCAGCCAACAGTCGATTGTTAATATATAAGACTGGTACAGCTGAAGTTTGTGCTCCAACTTTAACCGGCAGAGTCGTGCCACGCGTGCCACACTCGCTGTGTCTGGAGATATTGCAGAGGGGAATAACACCTTTGGCGTTACAAGTGATCTGGCAGATGGTCAACTCTGATTGAATCCCCCCCACCCCGCCCAGCCATTCCCTGCCTCCACGAGCTTCAGTACACGTTTCACATCTTGGCCAGTCCTGTCCTTTGTGTCCCACAAGGGTGGAAAAGTGGAGGCGAGCTCATCTACACAGAAGTCACTGCCCAGCATCTCCCTGCGGTTTTGGGCACCGTCCTGAATCGAAGAAATAGAATGTTTGGACTTGATTCACCTTTATTCCCACCTGACAAATGGCCTCAGACAGCCTTCAGTCTTTCTCTGGCACAGCTCTGCTGTCAAGGAAAACAAAAGAGAAAGGTATATCTCTGTGTCAGCTTCTCGAAATAGTAAGGATTTGTCTGTCTCTGTCGGCCATGTTGCGTTCGTGGTGCTTTTTTGTGCATCAGTATGTGGCCGTTCCCCCATACTTATGCGGGTGTTGGTGTGTGTTTCTGAGCGAGTGGGCGTCGATGTGTCTGTGCACTCGCGCTGGCACCAAGAGCCAGAGTCTGCCAGCGGGGCGTAGCCCTGTCTGTCCATCTGTCAAACCTGGAGAGCCTCCACTCTGCGACTCCTGTGGCTGTCAGGGCACTTTGCCCTCCACAGTGTGCTGCTCTCCTCCCATCCCTCCCCCTTCCCTCTTCTTCCTTCCCTCCCCCCTCCTTCCACCTCCCCTCCTCCTCACAGCTGCCTCCTCAGCTGTGTCCACTGGCCGTCGTCCCACTCCTCGGAGCATGTCCTGTTTATCTCGCACAGTTGGAGCAGCAAACACACCCGCACGTTGACACACCAGACGCGCACAAATACTGTATGCATGCTGGCACACTTCAGCAGGTATACACTTGAAATGAAGCTCGCAGACGCACGCAGACATATTTCTCACTCTCCCATGCACTGTGTTTATGAGGTGCAGTTGTTTTGTCCTTGCACATCTGCTCATTAGATCGGCGTGGGCTCCTCAGCCAAACACAACAACACTCAGCTCAGTAGTTGCAGGTTTATTCCACTTGAAAATCAAGTAACTACACTCTTCAAACTGATATCGAACAAAACACGGGTCCTCTTGTTGCATGTAATCACAGATCCTGCACTGTGACTGCTTTACATGCACAGGAATCCATTTTTGCTCTCCACACACAAAGGGAACGGCCTTGTTACCGTAGACACTCAATACATAGACGTTCTCTAACAATCTTTATGCACAGTGTTTGGTGAATAGATCTTGAAACTGTTATATGAATAAGCTACACAGGAAAAATAAAGGAGGTTTAGGGGGAAAAAAATCCAAAAATGGTATGTGAATGACTTCATGCTTGTGTTCCTCAGAGGCATTGGACAGACCTCAATGTGAACAGTTTTCATTGGAACTACTTTTTACCAAAAATAGTCCCTGTGAAGCCTGGTCACTGGCACACTTTTTATTTTGGTCAGTAAAGTACAATGAAATTCTTTGCTGCAGTGCAGTGTAATTACAATGCTTTTATTGTGAAATGAGATGTGTCATCAGTTGGAGCAACTGCACATTTAAAATATTGATTTCATCAGTTTCAATGAGGCGTGTGCATCCATTTAAGCACACATTATCGTAATTATCATTGGCAGAGAATTACAGAGCCAAAAGGGCGAAGGCACAAGCCAGAGGTGCACGCTGAGGAACAGCGAGCGAAGAGGGGGCACCCACAACAAAACAGATTTAATAAAGGTAGACTGACTGTCCTGCACTTTCCTTCTCCCTTTAGACAGCACATCTCCCCCACAACCCCAAGTAAGGAGAGCTCAGCCCGGGGCCACAAGGAGGTCCACTGCGTTCATCTCCAAGGTAAATAAACACCCAGTGGAAAAAAAAGTGGGGGGATAATATATGGACTAACTTGCCCGAAGCATTCTTATCATTGCAATAACACTGTTTCCCATGGTTAGAAATCTGTGGCCCAAGCTGTGTTGTTCTGCTTAAATGAAATTTATTTCAGGGTGGAGATGCAGAGGAGCAGAGTGAGGGGGAAGTACACCAGCCAAATTTTACATGTCATAAATTACATTCTTCGCTCGGCTTGCTTTGATTAGCAGCCTTAGCAAATATATATCAAGTTTTCCAGTAGTGGCATATTGGACGACCAGGCAGTGCACTGACACGATCTCACCCCCCTTGTGTTAGGAAAACACTTTGTTAAGCTCGACTTCCCTTCGTGACTAATACACGATGACAGGAAATTATAATGTAGGAAAACAAATTCAAATCCTCAGCTTTAATCTCATCAGTAACTAAAGGCATTCTGTGTATTTGAGACGCATTCCTTTAATTAAGAAATTTATTGACGCAGCAGCAGCCAAAACTGGGCCGGGGCCGGTGTTTTCGGGAGCGATAGCACACTTTGAAATGCAACACTGGCTTGTTGAGATTCGCCAATCACACTGACTTCTTCCTGGCTCTGTTTCCAGACCGCAGCGTGATCACGAATCTGAGCCGGAAAATGCAGCTGGATTTGGCAGATGAAAAACTTTGAAATTGAGTTTGACAGCGTTGGAGTAGCAGCGAATGATATTTAATACCGCGGGGAGGAAGGAGAGGACAAGAAGACGAGGTGAGTGATGCTGCAGATCTGGATTGTTTGCGCCTGCATGCTGGGAGGCAACTCTGCCAAAGAAAACAACAAATAACACACACACACACACACACAAACGCACATTATACACAAGGACAGATTAATTACTGCAGGGGCCTACTGGGCACAGGCCTCATATAGTGACAGGGCCCCAGAACGGAGACGCTGGTGGAAGTAACTTATTTACATGTCTTGTTGTTGAGTAGAAAAACTTAATCAAAAGTAGAACTGCGCCTCAAACATTTTATCGCCCTCAATCTGAGCCTGTGTAGTGAGTGTCTGTGAATGGTGGGACAGTGAGCCTACATCAAGATTAGGAATGATGCTTTTATATGTTTAATGGGTTTGACAGCAGAACAGCTTGGGATTTAGAGAACACAACTCGTATTTCCTTGCATAGTTTCTCACTGTATTATTTATGGTGTGCTATAGTTTGTTTCCAACTCGGGGGTCGGGGCCTCCTCAGGGGTCGCAAGATAAGTTTTGAGCGTTGGCGCGGTTAGTGAGGGGACTCGAAGTCAGAAAAATAAACCCAGATGGCAGATAAAATTATATCTTCTATAAGGCAAACGCAACTAAAATAGACACAAAAACTCCCTTAAACTATATAGGCAGTACAGAAATGACCAAATCGGCAAAGAATCAGGCAGAGTACGAGTTAATGTCAAACATAACAGGCAATCCTAGGTCGAGCAAAACAAATTAAATTAAACTTCAAGTGGAGACATCACGCTCTACCTTTTGGCTTGCAGAGATTCCCTGTCACTCTGTTGCTCACTTTCATTTTTACAATCACACTCTGCCACCACACACACACACACACGCACGCGTCAGTGTGTCATTTCTGCTGCTTTGCGTTTCTATCCACCCGAGTGTTACTAATAGAAAAAATGAGCAGCAAGTCGAAGCCACTTTGAGGTTTACCAGCAATAATTGAGATGATTGATGGTTGGGTTTCTAAATAGCAGGATATTGCATCGAGAGCGCAGAATAACAATGTGAAGCGGCATCAAGGAGAAAACGCAATCACGATTTCCCGCCTCGGCTCGAACGCCGCGAAACGCGCAAACGCACGCGCTCGTGGGATCGACGGCGTCTCCGCGTGCGAGCGGGCGCCGACAAACGCTCACATAAACACCAGCAAATAAAGTGGACAGAGGGGAAGGAGCCGCAAAGTGCATAGATAACTAAATCAGTAAATAATAGAATACATTTGTTCCTGGTGAAATGGGTTCTTTGGAGGATAGGACTCACAGTGGTTGGCGTTCGGGGTAGGGGGGGGGGGCAGAAAGTCAGAGGAGAGAGTATAAGCACAGCTCATCAGCTCGGTTGAGATAGTAGCTTGGAGGGGGAGAGATAAAGCCATTTTGGCACAGTTAAATCATGCATCCATCACAATGCTTATCGGTCACTTGGGAAAGGTGCCTATAATAAATCGTCAACTGCAGCGTCAATAGCTCAGAGCCAGACAATGGGAGGCAGTGGAGCAGTGCTCTGTGCTTGTTTGAACAGCGTGACTTATTTGGAGGGCAATCAAACAGAATGGAGATATTTATAACGTGAGCTCACTTCGTATCTAGCCGGGGAGAGATATGAAGGAGCAGTGATGGCTTCCAGATTGCTATGGAAAGTGCAGGGGAAAAGGTGAAGAAGAGTGCCGCGGCTGGAGGATGACTAACAACCCCTTCATCCTGTCTCGACGCTCCGCTGAGGCCACGTGTTTGTCAGAGGTTCAGCCACCTCCGAGACCGTCCGCGTACAGTAATAAACGGGGAACATGGAGAGCTGTCTGTCAGGTTTCACTTCAGTCAGGTTTTTCCGTGTGGGGCTGTGGGACTTATGTTTCTAACCCAAACATAGACATGCGTGTGATTTCATTTGTGGCGCTGAAAACCTGGGAAAACAACATTCAGTACAGACTGAACAGCAGCTTTTCTTGTCCAGACACAACATTCACCTATTACTTACTACTTGCTTTACACTGTTTCCCGGTCAGATTTAGCGAACTCCTCCCGACTGTGCGACCTGGAGAATACCGCCTGTGTACCGCGAGGTGGGTGGTTGTGTGTGGAGGTCCATTACACTCGAGTTGCTGTGCAAATGTTGTGTTTGTGGGCGAGTTTTACACCACAGAGGCAAAGTCTTTCGTTGGAAACCGGCAGGCGAAAACATGACAGACTGCGCAGGGTCAGTAGTCATATTAACTACTGTGATGGCGACGTGAGGGGGGAGAGCGGACCTCACAAAGATGGATGAGAGGATATTAGTTCCCACAGTAGGAGACTTTACGCTGCAAGATGCAAGGTAGGGGGATCGTTGCATCAGGGCCCACCGGAGCCCGCGCATGAAATCATATTAGTAACGCAACCCGTATAGAAAACGCACAAAAAGCAGGCGATTGGGCGAGGCTGTGCAGTCGTTTCTGACGCTGTGTCATCTGAAGACTGCTGGCAGCAGCTCTGTCGTCGCAGAGTGAGGTAGCTGGTTTTTGGAAAGTCGGCGAGCAGCCTTATCTTTGTCGGTAAATCGTCACGAGTGCGTGAAGCACTTTTGGACAAAAGGTCCATTTTCAACTAAAGAAGCGACGGCCCCGTCAGCAGCCGTGTTAACCGTTAAGATGGCTCACTTTAACCCGTGTGATTGACTGCCGTCTCCCCGCCCTCTGAGACTCTGCTTAACTACGTCCCAAGAACTCAGCAATTACTCTGAGAGCAGGATCATTAAATGATAAACGATCAAAATGATGGCCAAAGCCACGAAACGACGACTCCGTAGTAAAACACTGTTATAAACCAAAATTAGATAGTAAATGGTTTCAGTTTTCAATATTGTAGGGACCCCACGTGAAAATCTGTTTACCAAGATTGTGTCATAGAGCTGGACATGATGGAAGCTGAACACATGGCTGAGATAACTACTGTAGACTGGGGAAAACATGTTTTTTGTAGTTTCAACCCTTAGTTATCTGTGTTAATAATTAATATCATGAGTTCCACTAATGCACTTACTTTTATTTCAGTGTATTTAAAAAAAACACACAAAAAGGAAAGAAAAGAGGCAAACGACTCAGCTTTGATTGAGTCACGTGGTCTTAACCAAGCACACCCAGCACCTTCACTTTCCTGCCGCAAGAAATGCGGGTCAGAGTACACGCGCTCGCTCAAGCACCACCACTGGGAGGAAAATGGTGGAATCGTTTGCTTTTCCTCCCGGCCGGCGCGCACACAACCCATCTCGCTTATTTTTTTTAGCACGCTCGCTGCCCTTCTATTTTCATGTCGGCAGCGGGAGCGGATCCGCTCTGTGGGGATTGAAACATTGGCCTCGGAGAGCTGCACTTGCAACGGAGACAGACGGTAATCCTCCGGCAAACCCCAGCTCATCCCGGCCCATCATTACATCTCTTTGACCTCGAGCGCTGCTTCCGAAACCCCCTCTTCCTCCCTCCCCAACTCCTTCCTTTACTCGCTCGGAGAGAAAGACGATGCCCCCCCCCCCAACCCCCCGCCCCTCCCCGGCCTTATTACCAATTCAAAGATTTCCCACAAAATCAGTCCACATAGCCCCGTATTAGACCGGTGGCAGGGGGGGCACAGTGGTCTCCGATTCCAAATGTCTCGGAAAGTTAAGACACCGTGAGGTGAAGCAATGCTTTGCTGCTATCCAGCCAAATGCAGGGCCAAGTATTCCTGACCCGGCTTCAAAGCTGCAGTGGGGAGTGAGGCCGGGCCGAACCGTCACGCCCCGACTACGCTGCAGTCGAGGCCAATAAAGAGACACATACACAAATTCACCTCAAGGAGGGATTGTAATGATTTGCTCTTTCCACGATTCAATACTTTGTTGTCGCCGCGCTCTGTTTTCTTCAGCGGGCCTCTGCTGAATAACCGAGAAGTCATTTTGCCTGCTACGAGTGCACGCTAAATCTAAGTTCATTTAATTTGTTGGCGGCCCGTCAGAGTTTGATTTAAGCCGTTATCCAATTTAATGTAAGCGGTAACATTGTGTCTGGGGTGCATTTTGAGCAGGAAGAAATAAGATTTGCCCAGTGCAACAGCACCTCTTTAGTGACATTTAGAGAATGTTGTTCTGTTCTCAGTTGTCACGAAGTGCATTGCGGTGAATGATCTGTTTTTAGAGCCCAACCGGAATGTGAGAATAACACTCGACGACTGAAGCTACAAAGACGGCCATGAAGGTGAACTTCAGAGGTTTTCCTCAGAAATAAATAAATAAATAAAGTTCACCTCACTACTTCAAAAATGTGCAACTTGACATGTTGTGATGTGATTTCATATTAAAGAAATACTACAAAAACACGTCCCTTTATTTTTCTGTTCCAAAGGCAGGAAACACTGGTGAGAGGATAAATAATGCTGACGCTTCTTCGCTGCGAGCAAGGGCATTCATTCCGTCTGGGGCGTGATTGAAAAGCCCCAATGCCCCGGGTTCAGAGCACTATTACATGGCCCTGCGTCTGGGTTTTTCATCTCAGATGGGTATCTGGGGGCAGACACGGAGACAGATAGGATATCAGAGCCCAGGATGATACGAGGATCGGCTCTGAAAATCAATTGGCAGACAGTCTTACATTGGTCTCGCCTGTTTGCTTCTGCATCAGCCGGCGCGAGGCCCGTCATCAGTGCGGGCTCGAAGTCCAACACATCAAGCCAGATCTGGTCCCACAGCCAGACAGAGACACGTGACGTCCTTTTTTCTTACTGTTTCGAGCACAGAAGAGAAAAACAGATTGGAGTGCATATACTGAACACAGAACTTGTCCATATTTATTAGAAATGACTTGATTTTCATTTTCTTTTTCTGCTGCTGAGCTGCCGCCGCGTACACTAACTCAGTACAAGGTTACACCTCTTCTCTGCAGATTGCTCATAGTCATGAGTAGATGAGTAAATGCAGCAAAAACAGATTTTTTGTATCTTTAGTGATAACGCTGTGGGCTTCACAGCTGAACAGTGCGAGAGCGTTGGAAGCATTCTCTATTATCAGTCGCCTGTTGTTTGGTTCCTGGCTCTGCCAGTCAACAGTGACGTCTCTTTCACCTCCACCACCCCTCCACCCCTTTTCATGAAGAAAACCTTCTGTAAAGCAATGACATGAAGCCTGTTCTGTTTACAGTGCGACCTTTCAGGGAAAAAAAAGTTAGAATATCCTTCACTTGGAAACACATTGCATCGAAAGGTTAACGACACTGCTTCATCACTTCGTCCCGCAAGTCCTCCTTCCATCCCCTCTCCAGGCAGTGATCCAAGCGGGGGAAACGTCCACATTTGCAAACTAAACACTTCAACTCCTGGAGAATTAACAGGATTAACCATCTCCCAGGCAACTTGGGCAAATGAATAAAATAGGGAAGGCTTCCTGGCAGGTGCTTGTGAGTGAAGAGGGAAGCAACAGGTTGCTGAGGCCTTGTTAACTGCCCTAATGCACAACACCAACAACCAGGCTTATGAAGGTTAATTAACAAGCTGGTGGCAGGTCGACGCACAAAGCAGAAAAATGCCTGGATTAGCTGCTTATACTTCCTTATTTCTCTTCTAAAACCCATTTTGAGTTCAGGCCCGGCTCAACATGGTCTATTCCGTTAATAATCCTTTAGCTTAGGGAGAGCCTTCACAGCGATTTGGGTAATGCAGAGAAAACAAGTTTGATTGGACCAAATTGCGTTTCTCCAAACTTTAAAGCAATACTAATGGGTTTTGATTGACCACTGGGGCGAGCAGTTGTAAGCACAACATTCACATATTCTGAAAGCGAACACTCGCTTCCACATACACCCATAGTTCATATTAATGTATTTATTAGGGCAGCTTTAAAAATTAAATTAATGGGAGGGCACTGGCCCCGACTGTGCAGCAGAAGAACAATGCAAGGCTAGATTTTTTACTTCTTTTTTTTAACTCTAATTTTGCACATTGGGTTTGACTTGAAACAGTGTTTATGAGTTTCAAGTGCTTGCTTAATTCACTTTAATGGTGTTTGAAGTTGTTCATGTGATTATTGTTGATCCAGTCATACAGGAAAGTCAGCGAAAGGTTTTTGAGCTTAAGAATGCTCTTTACTCGCCAAGTCGGTCACCTTACAGTCCAACTGAGCTTGTCCTTAAAGTGGATGACGACCTCATTCAAGGCACACCCTCTAATTGAAAGTTGGTGCTTTAACCTCAAAGTCGGTGTCTCGTTTCAAACCCAGTGTGCTGGCGTACAGAGCCAGAACAACAAAAAAAATGAGGCAGTAGATGTCCGTGGAGCAGAGCACAGCCACCCTCCACAGCCCTGGTTAAGACAAAGTCAATAGCAGGCTTTTCAGAAACATGTGGTAACCTGGATATTGGATACTGGCCAGGCTACGCTCTTATTGGGGTTAAACCGTTTACATTAACCTGCGATGCCTCCAACTGCCTCTGCCCTGCTGCCAGCAAACCTGATAACTGAACGTTCCTGTACACCAGAGGTGTCCCATCCACAGCCTGTACAGTACAGCAGGCAGTTATGGTTCAGTCAAGATTGCGCGTGACAGTAATTTGTTGATCATTTTACTGGCCTAATCTGGTGGTAAAATCTTATTAAATTGTTGTAAAAGTAAATACTGAAATTCATGGAGATGGATTAGTGTGGAGCGCTTTTTTTTACAGTAAAGGAAGAAAAACAATGACCTCCACCTCCTCCTCTTTATGTGCCAAATAATTAAATCTGACTCAATCCCACAACAGAATTTACAGGAATAGGGAATTTAAGGAAATATGTTGAGAGGCAGATTTTAGAAGCTGTGATATCAGTCTCATCCGTCCACTAAATTTTATTATTTCACCTATCTTTACATAAAGACAAATACAGATACAGATAGAGGCACCTACAATAGAAACAGAACCAAACATGGACCTAGTTGTATATATTTATTAATTTAATTTTTTTTACTTATCTACATGTTTGTGGCTACCCTTTTCTCTGTCCTTCTCTCCAGCCACTGCCTCTCTTCCTCTCGCTCCCTCTCTCTGCCCGGCTTCCCCTTGGCCTCTTCCTCCATCGCTGGCTGGATGTCTCTTCCACAGAGGAGGCAGAGGCCACATTAGTGACCACACCACCTGTTGTGACAGTCAGGTTTGCTGCAACAACCAGGGACGGACTAATCGAGCGCTGCCCCTAACGTGTACCACTGCCAGGTGGCAGCAGTCACACTGCTGGCCTCTACCCCTTTGCCTGTGGGTGGGTCCCTAAGCTCCTGAGAATTGGGCATTAATTACTGTACTGTGAAGCTGAATGTTTGAATGTATTCACAGTTCCAAAGTACACTTTATTTCAAGGGCTGCTGCATCTGTTGTCTGCCTTAGGTTTCATACTGTACATGGCCTGAGTAGTATCTTTAAAAGGAATCTCAGGAAGGCTCTCTCACTAATTAGTACAAAGCAGGGAAACAGGCAGATTACTTTGCATTTGTCCTTTAAATTGTTTACACTCCTTTTTGGCCTGTTTGGTGGTTATCACCAGGCCAGAGGTGGCAACAAACTCCCTGGACAAAACAAAGGACATAAACAAGAGTGACACCCTGCCACTTCAATGAGACATTAATCATTATGGATGGAGACTGCCCAAACCTGGCTCCAGCCCTTCCCCAGACATACAGGCAATGATACAAGCGCTCAAAATCAATACCCACCCCCATCCACTTTTGGAGGAATTTCGCCTCGCTGCTGAAAAGGCTCTTGTTGGCCGCCCGCCAATCAATGAAGGCACTGGTCTCCTCAGTTGTCCCCTGGTTAAAATATTGCTTAAATGTTAGTTGTAATGCACAGTAATAGCAATTATACCAAATTTGTACAGTGGGGAATAAAAACAAGCAAGCAGTTTGGTCAAAAGTACAAAGACGGCACAGGCTTTAGTACAGTGTTAAAGTTAAATAAAAACAGAAAGTTATGAGCCTTAACTTTGCTCTCAGCCAAACCGATTTGCCTGGGAAAGATTAATCTATTCAGACTCTGAGAAGCAGCCACATGAAAAACTCTCATCTTCTCAAATCGACCACAGACTAAGAGTTTAAACAACTAAATAAACAACAGCGATGTTTACTAAATTATAACCTGCCTTTGGGATTTTTATCCTCCGCCATTGCCACCGTTTGGTGTGAGATGCATTAAAAACCAATGGAAGGAGAACTTATCCAGGCCCCAGGCATATAGGACTGGAGGCTTTGATTTGGAACAGTGCTTGGTCTGTGACTGATGACAGATCACTACTCTGCAGATTGAGAACTACACCTCAACCTGGCTGCTCCTGGCTAGGAAATAACACTTAACCCTCTGTTTGGTAGGATGCACCGACCCAGCTTTTTCAGTCCCGACACCGATATCTGGGCTGATATCAAGCCAATACCCGATACCGATCCAATACCACTGTCGCAATAAGAAACTCCATGCCTCACTGTGTGGAAGAGACTGAAGGCATCAGATATGAATTAAGCATTACTTTCCTAACCTTGTGAAACAAAACGTATAAATGAAATGACTTGTTGCCTTTTTATTGAAGTGTTAAATAATTGTGCACCAGCAGGAACCTGGAGCAGCATTCAAAATCAACAGGAATCAAAACGTGTAAACATGGTGTAAACAGGAAATAACAATCAAATATGAAATATAGCAGCTGGAATTTTGTAATAACCCTTAGCTATCTCCTTAAAACATACACAATAAATGGGAATCACAAGCTGTTTGGTGTTACTGGCGTGAAGTGTCTCCATACCGCTGACTCTTTGGCTCGCTCCATGTTTACACGCTGTACGCTATCTAGTTATTTATTCTATTCTAAGGTAGGCTGAACAACCGCTGACTTCAACTTCAGATTTAACGTACAAGCATAAGACATCACGTCTCGGCAAGAACGGAAACGTGAAGTGCAATTCCACAAATTTTGAACTTCTCTCTAAAATGAAACCAATGAATCTGCATGACAGATTCGACTAGTACGTTATGGAAAAGCAGGGCTCTGACATTTTGTAGTGTCTTACCAAAATGTAGGAGATTTAACATACGGACACCATTGTTCTCAGCGCAGTTCAAAAATGGATTTAACAGATACACAAAGCCAAGCTGGCTCTGTTGGTTATGGGGAATAGGTAATCCAATCATTATGTCTTTATTTTCTGATTGTTTATTTAGACAACATGGCAGTACAGTGTGAGGTGGGACATGGAGAGAGAGAGCGCTGCGGTGGGATTCGATCCTGCAAGGCTCACATGTGTTTCCAGAAACCGGGGAAATCTATCTGGGTGGAGATAATGATTGTTTATGTGAAATTTATATTATATAGTGTACGGAGCAATAACAGGAAAGACCGACTTGAGCTTTTGAACGTGGCCTCTCATCACTCACTCTGAGAAAGTAATGGCGGTTGGTTTTAAAGGCTAACTCAGCATGATATGACCGCCATGTTAAACAGAACCCGGAGCAGCTTGGTGGCGTGTATTGCCTTACAGTGAAAATTCCCTTTGACCTTGAGATGATCTGGGATTGGTTGATCAGTATGCATCTGTCAGTGGGTGGTGTAGGATGTCCAACATTTTTTCTGCCACTCCTACTTACATTGGAAAACATTTATTTCCTTTTATGGAGAAAAGCATTTAGGTGAAATGATACTGCACTACTGACATAAGTAGTAAAACTCTGCTTTTATCGTTCCTCCTTCTCTTTCTCAGGCTCATGCGGTGTTCTCCCAACCCACACACACACACACACACACACACAGGGAAACCACACTCACAATTATTATCACAGCTTTCCAGAGGCAGCAAAGCAGCCGCTGTTTCACTTGATCTTTTATAATGGGAACAGCAGCAAAGAGTCAGTAATGACATCTCAGCTCGCAACGCTATTCCAACACTTCCCGTAGCATGACCCCGCAGTCGCTGAGAAAATTCAAGCTCTGGCTGTTAGTGGAAAAAAATGTTTAAAGATTAAATTATATACTGCCAATAACAGACGCAGAGGGGGATTGTACTGAAGTCTGATTGACATTTACTGAATGTGAGAATCCTGCCAGCTGTAGATTTCATATGACAGAGGATCCAAAAACACTGAAACCAGAGAAACCAGGACAGATTAATTTTACATTCACTATGTGTCGTAATGTGTCCGTACAGTCGTTGAGAATATTTAGATGAAGCAGAAATTATGGTGAAAGAAAACTGAATTGTCTTTTTGTCGTATCGAGAACAAGAACAAAACTAAGCAAAAAGCAGCCTTAGAAAACGAGAACCATGGCAAAACTTTATTACTTTTTATTGTCGCCAAAGTATCGACGATTTATCACCTGATAAATCCCCCGCCATCCAATAATATCTCTTCTTCAGAGGATTCAGCCGTTTGACTTGACTAAACTTTCATAAACTGGTTCATTAAGGTTTAAGTTGTGGTTTGGACGGCTTAACAGTCAGCTGGAAGTTCTGTAAATTCATTTTCAGCCAATTCATCGCAGTGCTCCCGGGTTGTTGTTTTTGTATAAATTCCCATTTTTACTATAACATATTAAGTTTTAATATGTATAATTTAATATTCTAAAGTAGTTTTCAAACTACAGTGAATGTTAATTTAAATGACCCGAGCAATGACCCTTAAAGTCAACCTTCTATTTCTGTTCAGCCAACCCCTTTGCACATAAATATATTATATTTTGTTTGTCCCCTATGAGTAAGAATATTACATAATACTACTTCAATAGTTGAGAGTTTTCTTATTACCTTTATCTATAATGGCATTTTTGGTATTCATTGGCTTTTACACTTTATATTGACACAAAACTTCTTGTTCTTCAGATCTTCAGCTCATTTTTCTTCGCTGATACTATAATATCTTGTCCTGGAGTACTTTTTTCTCCTTCTTATTAAGGCGTTTTATCTCTGGAAAAATAAATCTATTCCAGCTCGACAAAGCATTATGTGTTTTGTTTTCACGTTAACACACAGTGACATGCACCATTTGAAAAGGGAGAGCAGACGCACAAAATAAAATGGAGAAAATTGCTAATTTGTGCGCGTTTGTTTTAAAATTGGTGCAGTAAAAAAAAAAAAAAAAAAAAGTAATACACTTCTAACGGCCTGCTGTCTCAACAGCAGCAGAGTAACTGGGCACACACAGATAGGGAACTGAACCCAGGGAGTTTGTTTTTTATGTAAAGGGATGGATTTACTGACTTCTTAAATAATAATGTAAGTAAATAAGTATGCAATGAAGTCAGGGCTTACAGTGAAAGTAAACAAAGAAACAATTCTGTTTAATGACGATAACTGCATGTGGACAACCGAGTTAAATGCAAATCATTCCTCCCAGTGGCCATGGTGTTAATCCAGTCCCACGTCGTCGCCATTGGTGTGAGTGATGTTTTAATTACATCTTTAACTGGCCGTGTTTGACAGCCATCATCGATTTGTCCGGCACCATGATGTGAGAAGTGGCTGCTTTAATTATTTTACAAAACTGATAAAAACACAAGTTTAAACCTGCACCTCCTCAACACTGTCTTGTTTGCACTGTAGTCTGAAAAAGTGCTGGGGGTGACGGGTGGGGTCTGAGCTCTGCAGGGCTCCCGTCACGGAAACAGTTTAACAAACAATCCGTATAGCGGCCGGATGATTTTGTTGCCATGGTAACATTTGGCTTCACGTCACCATGCGAGTGCAGGGATTTTCCCTGATATATCAAGAGAAATAGCTCCACAGGTTTGTTGAACTACCTTTAGCCGCCCCTCCTTGAAAGCACTGATTGCTGTAATCACAATTACAAGCATATTGTTCTGCAGCAAGGCTTTTGCATTCGGTTTCTACCTGCTCATTAATCATTCCATGAGGCTGAGCTGCAGTCTGGACTTATAATGTTCACCTCCCTGAGCTCTCTGTGACCCCAGACAACTGAAACAACCTGAGGATGCCTCTGCCAAGTCCCCGCTAAGTCCTCCTGCTTCTTTTTACCCAAATGCTGATGGAACATGTTTTCGCTAAACCTGGCACGCCTCACTTTTCGCGGGCTACTTACCTCGAGGTCTTGAGCTTAAATCGTCGATATGATGCGAAGCAGGATGTAAGCGGGAGAGTGGCGGCTCCGGCAACTGATGTGACGCCATGAGCTGGAGCGAGGGCGCGGCGCTCAGTCCGCTCGCATGAATGCTTGTGTGAATTGTATGTGTTCCAATTTGTTGCCCCGGGGCGGAGTGCTTTGTAACGTGGGATTTGAAGCGAGCTATGTTGATGAAGATTATCATGTAATTATAAATAAACGTGCTGACAGAAAGTAGAGTGACCAAACCAGTCAACGAAGCTGTCGACAGCAACATACTGCTGTTACGATGTGATGCACGGAGGCATTTTTATGGTCGGTTTACGAGGGACACCACGGTGTTACGGTGAACTCCTGCTTTCCTGTCATCTCTCTGCCATCAGCTATTTGATGGTGTAAAACACCCCCCACCCAAAAAAAACCACCCCCAAAACAGATATATAGAGAGTGAGATTAAAAGCGGAGATTACACTGAGCTAAGAAATTTACGGGTGTCGCTTTTTTAAAACCATGTAAAATTTAAACCTGCACATTTGCAGCCGTGCTTTTAAAGGCCCCCGAAAGCGAAGAAGCTCATAAAAAGTCAGCAGCGGTTCAGAAGGCAGTTCATTGCGCGACACCCCGACGCCTGCTTCCGCCCCGCGGTGTGCCTCTCTCCCCGTAGCCGCCCGACTCTTCACTCCCTCGTTGCCCGCTGCTCGCCCGTTGGTTCGCTCAAGTGCGGCCGCAGCGCGGTTCCTGATGAAGTGCAGTGGAAAATAATTGGTGGCCCTTTTTTTTCTCTTTCATTTATTTTGCATTGATTTGAACAAACAAGCTTTTGTGCAACACAACGGTTCCTGAGGACAAGCGCGGAGGCCAACAGAGAGCCATCTCTGTGTCTTTTTTTTTTTTTTTTTTTTTTTTACAGGCGCTCGGCCGCTGGGGGACCTTTCATGCATAAAAGCTGAGAGCCATCTTGAGAAACAAAAATGCCAAAATGCCTCTGCCTGCTGTGCTGCAGTGTGATCTGGGGCTGTGAGTCAATTGTTTACACCTCAGATCTAAGGTGACCTCCCCTGTCAGACATAAAGATGGTCGAAAAAGATCAGGATGGCTGCTCAGAGAGAGAAATTCAAATGTCGGCAAGCCTGAAACAAGGTTATATGCTAGGAGGCGTGTTTCTCACCGGAGTGAAGTGAATTCATCTTCCTGGCAGTTTCAAAGGTCCCTGCGTTATTTTCTTGTCTTCTCTGCATAACAGGAGGGTAGTACCGCCCTCCCCTCGCAGCCGGGATGTCAGAAATGAAGCAGTGTGTCTCCCAACAACGCAACATCGCGTGCAGTTCACACTTATTTGATCAGAGGGACCTGATCTCGAAAATGCTGTTGGCTGAATTCACGTGGCTTTGTACTGCATGCTAAGGGGAAACGCGAAGAGAGAAAATGACCGAGGGAGAAAATGAAATGAAAGCTGCGCTTGGCAGGGATGCAGGCTCTGTTCTGCTGCATTCCTGTTCCGTCAGCTTGTCCGTACTTTGTGCCTTCGCATTAATAGTCTCTGCATTAAAGGTCCTGGGTATTTGGCTTTGATACCCCGTGGCTGATTTTGTGGTTGGGTTATCGGGGTAATGCTCTTTGACAGAGCCGTAATACAAGGCTGCTGGATCAAAAGGCATTTTGTTTTCTTTTCATCTCTCGTACTCTCGGAAAAGACTTCAGCGAGCGAGGGAGAGACGGAGACAGACAGACAAAGGGAGACGGGAATAGGAAAAACACAGCGGCTGACAGGCAGGTAGTGGAACAGCCCGCAGTCCTGGAGCTGGCCTGCAAAAATCTGGGCCGTTGCTCATCAACGCCTTAATTTCTCCCCTCATGCTGGAGGAGTTTCTTCCATTAGCTCATACATGAGTATTTTGGATGGCGAGCTGCAGATGATTAATTCGCTCGCATCAGTTGGCCGCCTCTGATGGTATGAGTGTTCCTCTCTTGTGAAGTTCACATTTCTGTCTCATCTTTCATCTCGCAACACTGTGCAGTGATGGATACAGGGTGCGAGTGTGTGTGTGTGTGTGTGTGTGTGTGTGTGTGTGTGTGGAGGCCCCGCTGCCTCCGTTGGCAAAGACACATATTCATGTATATAGCAGTAATGTTCCTGGTTGTCATGTGGCCCTACTGTGAAGCATAGAGGGCTGTGTGTGCTGCGTGTGCTGTCTCAGTATGGATATGATATAGTGATCTCATCTTAGAGGGTAATTCTGCTTTAATATAACACCAGTGTCAGCTTATATAAGTATATATTTTTTTAACCTTTTCGAAGAAGGGCACACACTCACACCGGGGCTGCCTGGTACAGCTCCAGTGTGATTTGGTGGCCGCTGAGCAGCTCCAATGGAGCAGGTGGGAGTTCATTACTCCGCTCGGGGGCACCTTAGGGACACTAATGAGGAAGGGACAAGCTTTCCCTCTCCCCTCCAAGATTTATCCCGTCCGTCCAGAGATGGAACAGGCGACCATCTGGTCACTCGGCCCACTTCTCGCAGCTCCACTCCGAGTGTAATAATAACATTTCTGTGTTATTATAAAGGAGTTGGATGAACATACAGGAATATTCAAAACTGCTGGTTCAACTCGGACCTGCCAGTTTTCACGTGCAATGACAGAGTGTTACTAAAGAAGTCATTTTTCGGTTTTGAACTTTGCAGGAAGAGTTCACGTATTCTGCCTCAGCTGTTGGCTTGTTTTAAACCTGTTGTTTTTCTTGCCCAGTGTGACCTGGCAGCGGTGACGCTGGCCCTTTCCCAAATTTCAGCAATTACTTTGGTGAGCACAGGTTTTGAAAGATGGTCAGACAGATGAGAATAAGGAGCAAGTCGGAGGACCGTGAGGAAGATACTGCGTATCCTCTCCTAGTTTCTGACAGTTTATATTGTAATATACAGACATTAATCACAACACAGCCAATCTTCTTGAAATTCATTTAAGAAACTTATTAATAGACAAAATCCACGTGGTCGTGTCAGTAATTTGTCATATTGATGCAAAAGACAGGAAAATTCAATATTACTAAATAATATATAATATAACACCCTTCAGGGAGAAGTTTCCTGGATTCACTGAAGATTTATGAGCATTTACCAGTCGACCCACGACTGCATCCTGCACCAGAACAAGAAAAAACGCTAACTGTGCTGCGAACGAGTCCCCGACTTAGACTCTGTAAAGACTCCCTCCTGTTCCCCAAACGAGAAGGAAAGACGAGATCCAGTCGCTCCACAGTAGCTCTCTGCCAGTAACAGTTACATTATCTCACACAGATGACTGTCAGAGGGAGGCGACGTGACTGACAGGCTTCACAGCGTCCAACCTCAGAACACGTCTTCTGACAGTTTGGAAATGGCAGCGGCTGCGCTTAACCAGCCCATTTTATCCTTACAGTACACTAGCACCTGTCATGGTCACATTGAGGCCAGCAATAACTGGAGTCACCCGGACCATGATGAGGATGTACAAATTCCATCAATAGCACAATTAATAGAGCCACACAGAGGGGATAGCTATTTTTGCTGCGTAATCATATCACCCAGTCTTCAAAAATGTAACATTTAATCCACATATTCCCTACATATTCCCTTTCCTCTTCTTTCCCTTGCAACAGTAAAGCTCAAACTTTACTTTGTAATTTAATTTCTTTAATTTTTTTTCCTACAGGCTGAATAGTTCTGCTCCACAGTTTTATTCAACTTCACCACATCTGACTGACCTGTTGCCCTGTCTTGCGGCGGCTGCTTCCAGACCTTTATGATCGGTGGACTTAACAATAATAAAAAGTGCTTTGGAAGTGGCTTCTGTTTCAGAGGCCTAAAACCCCTCACCACTCACTGACCTTCCTGAAAGACCCCATAAGGTTAATCCCCAGGCAAATAATTGAATCTTGACCTGGCTATTATTATCTCCCTCTAGCTGTCCCAGTCTGCAGGAAGCTGACCTCGTAAAAGCCCCAGGGCCTCCCTCTGCCCCCCCCGCTAATGGACGCACACACACACACGTGTGCAAACACTTTCATCCTTGTACAACAACGCTAACACAGATGGCCACAAAATCGGGGCTTTGTCCACATAAGAGCAAACACTTAACCACCGACGGGCAGATCGAACACAAAATGAAACATAACTGCTCGCAGTTAGAGGGTGACAATGACACACACACACACACACAGATGATATACTCTGCACTGACACCAACGTTTACACACAGTTTGTGTGAAAGGGAGTAACGCACCAGCCACCGTCTGCCAGTGGGTGGTAAAAGCTGAGTCTAAAGCGATCCCACAGACCCGTGACTGCTGAGAGAATGAAACCACACCTGGCACAGCCCGCCAACTGGTCGACACACACACACACATGCTTTTTTAACACAATTGAAAAGCACACTCGACTAGTCAAAGTGTGCTTTGACCATACTTGCAGAACTGAACGTTTCGCACATTGACTTCCACGTGTGCACACATCAGACACCATATGCACGTCTTCTGGTGGTCTCAGTCTTCACGGTCTCCTGGCTCTCGTAATTAATTTGAATTCTCATCACTCCTGAGGGAGAAAGGAAGTTCTTCACTTCTGAGATCTTCGGACAAAGATAAAATGGGAAGCTCAGCAAGTGTGGGAAAGTGTGAGGTTGCAGCTCGGGCCTCACATGCAACCTCGTCCGTTGTCAGCACTGTATTTACATGAACACATACTCATACTTCATGTAACTTAACGCCTGTAAGCCCGACTGAACCCAACCGTCATGTAGATTAGCATCTTAAATCACTGGCTGCTGAAGACTGTTTGACTTCTTATGCCAACAACATTCAGCAGATCCACGCAGGAGCGCTGTACAACACGAACACATCAACCAAGCTACCTGCCTTAAACGATTCCTGTGAATCTACCTCTGAACTGATGACAGTGTGATGGTCAGAGAGAACTAACTGACCTATAATTGGTCACAGTAACTTAATCAGTGGGCTCACTGGGCAGTTCATGTATAGCAAATGTTTACCTGCATTCTAGGTCTCAAAGGAGCTTGATTGTGTGCATTAATTGGGTGCTAGGTCACTAATGGCTACCATGGCCAATTTAATGTGCAATTTCTCTGCAAGAAATGCTGTTGTTACTTTGGTCTCTTGCAGCAAATTCTTTCAGTTGCTGCTCTTGCCCTTAAAACAGGGTCATTGGATTAAGTTTATGGCTCAGAATAGCTTTGAAGGAACTGTGCTGACCTCCTGCGCGAAAACGTGGTGGTTCTAAACCTTACTGGGAAAAAGGACCGCACCACACCTGCGTTTGCTATATAGCACCTCAATATTCAATAACCATGAGTTTTTGTTTTGCACATTTGGCGGATTTACACAGGAAATTAAAACACATTTAACTGATTGCATTTAAGACAGATAATAAAGCTGTGTGGGGAACCCCCACGGTCATGACCATAAAACAATTTCTTTGCTGATATAAGATCCGACTGATGGATGCCAGAGAAGAACCTCTATTAAGGAGCCCTCAGAAATGATAGTGTGGAAGGAACTGTTGAGCACAGGCCACCTACCGAAAAGCCTCTGGCAGTTTCTGCGTCAGTATTTCAGAAGAACTCAGCAGTATTAGACAGCTGGAAATGGAAAAGAAAAACACGGAACTGCTAAGACTCTTCCTGGTACTTTATCCAAACTGAGCAGCCGGCCAAGTAAGGCCTCGGCCAGGGAGGTAACCCAAGAACCCGAGGAGCTGTCTGACAGAGCTACAGAGCTTGCGAGGCTGCCATGGAAGATGTAGCTGGACGAAGCACAGTGAGCGCATCGTTTTATGAATCGAGGCTGCATGGCAGGGTACCCGGAAAGAGGCCGCTCCGTGATGCAGAGGTAAAGGCAGCAGCCTGATCTTGGCAAAAAGGCACATGAGAGACTTTTGAGGAGAAGGAGAGGCAGAAGAGACAGAAGATGAAATGGAAACCAAACTCTCGGCCATGAAACAAAGCTCTCTGTCAGACAGGCGGAAAATGGGCACAGCTCATTACCCATCTAATAGCACCCCTACTGCGAAGCATGGTGGTGGCAGCGTCATGCTGTGGAAGGGCTTTTCAGCAGAAGGGACTGGGAGACTTGTAAGGATGGAGGGAACAATGAATGGAACCATATTAACAAATTTTCTCAGAGAACCTTGTATGGAGTGCCAACACCCAAAGATGAGCGGCACCCGCTTATGTTCTGACAGCCAAATCAGCATTGGAATGACTTCAGAAACGGACTGCCAAAGTCCTGCTGGATGCCAGAATTGAACAGAATTAAAGCCCATTGAAAATTCTGCGCACTGACTTGACAATGTGACTGAACTGCAGCTTCCCACTGGGAATTAAAAAAAACTGCAAAATCTTAATGTTTAGGTAATGTTTCTTCCACCAAGGATTTAGTTAGAACTGAGTGGTCGTCTAAATGAAGTGTATTTATTTCAGTCAGTTTGTTGGTTAATACTGGTTAGATTGGTTGGGAAATTCTGTATGACATTCCTGGACCCCAGAGGCTGAAGCATACTGACTTCGGTGATCCTTTTACTTGACCTCTGGAGCCGCCATGAGGTGGACTTTTTTTTTTTTTTTTTAAGCAAAGTTGCCATAACGTTGCGTCCAGGCATTCATGGTGTTCAGAGGCTGAATCATACTGACTCTGGTGATCCTGTTACTTCTCCTGTGAGGTTTTTAATTTAAAATATCTTTATTGAGTAGATGGATGGGCACCATATTGTAAACGGGCATTCATGGTCCCCAGAAGTTAAAGAGGACTGACCTTGGAGTGCCACCCCTTCGACAATTTTTGTTCATGGTTCCCGTTCAGCGGAGCCTAATGCTTGGGTTTTCCTCAAGCTCTGTCAGCATGTTGACATTCGGGGTTCAGAGTGGACTATCTTGACAACGGTTGGTTGGATGGATTACTCTGCAGCCTGTTGCAGACATTCACTGTCGATCTAACTGTTTGGTTGTCTTTACAATGGCATTAAAGCCTCACAGAGCAACGGGCGTTGATGTGCAGATGCTTGTCTAACCTGTCCGCAAATTCTCTGTTTAGTCTAGTCTGAGTTCATGCAAGTACACCACAAAATCCAGAAAAGAAAGACAAGGAGGTTCAGCAAGAAAATTGTAGGCTCTGTTCTGTGCACCTGCTATTTAGTTAGGGTTTTTTTGACAGTTACCCATAGAAACGGCAGGATGAATGTCGTCTGTCTTAGTTCAGATTAAATCGGAGCGTAGAAGAAGATGTCAGCTTTCTGTCGAAATGCAGTGCAAATATAGTCTTGAATGTTCAGATACGCACACTCAAATCCCCGCATTCTGTACAGTATATGCATTCACAGGACACAGTCAGTGCCTGTGTGAGTATGCATGGGCGCAGACATGAAATCCCCATGCTTCAGACTGGTTTAGTAAGCCCTATTATAAGCTTATTAGAATAAAGAGGAGACATTACACTGATAGCTATTAGTTACTTTTCTTCACTAATTGCTGAGAGCTGACCAGTGGAGGAAAAAAGGAAACCACACACTGCATATCATTAACCATTAATATCATTAATCATACATTTCTCTCATCTGTTCTCCTCAGGTATCATCAAGAGACGAGCATAGGTGGAAAACAAATTAGACTACCAAAGAAGGACCAGTGCAAATCAAGCTCACTGCATCATCATTTCTATCCTCTCTTCATTCTAATTGCAACAAATGGCTTCCTAACCTCTATAAATATTTAAGGACTATTATTTGTTGCAACCTTGGAATCTGTAATCAAATATGATGATTTATGAATGTGTTTCCAGAACCTTCGCCGGAGCTTAGAAATACACTTCAAAGTGGTTTAGAGAAGCACAAGAGATGTTTTTGCACGTGAACAGGGAGTTTTCCCTTCAGAGCAGAGGATGAGACATCCTCAGGAAAAAAATAGACAAACGCATTGTTGTGTTAGGAATACTGTTAGCAGAAAAAAAAATCATTAATAATTCCCTAAGCATTGAAGCGAAATCTGTTAATGATCAGCAAACCTGATCCTCTGTGGAGACCTCAGTCAGAGAAAGTGGTGGTCATCAGTTTATATGGTGAATCATTATAACACATTATTATAGCTTATTTTACTATACACATATTCAGATATATTCAGATCAGGACAATAGGCGCTATTCACACATAATACACATAGGTTCACACTTGTCAGAGAATTTAATTACACATACATCATTGTGTTGGCAGAAATCATGAATGTTCTTCCATTTCAGCCTTTCAAAAATGATCCTAAAAAAAAAGCCTGTTATAATATGATAGGCTATCCAAGAAAACTGATTAGGCCTACAATAGCATTAAAGGATAGATATTGCAATTGAATTACGTGGGTAAGAACGCCATTAGATTTCTTTTGTGAGGGATGAGTCACTTAATTCTCTTTGGCTGCTGGTCACTTAATTCAGTCGGTGGAAAGAGGAAATGATTTCATTATCTAAAAAACGATGGCACATGAACTGACATCATCGCAGGAATAATTCCAGGAAGACAGGGCTGTTATTTTTATTCCTCGGATAGCGTGGAGATGTATATTATTTATTACCGTGTAAAAAAAAAAAGAAGAAGAAGAAGAAAAGAAAAAAAAGTGTGTTATACTGTCCATAAAGAATGATACCCAGCTCCACTGGGACCCCCTGCAGAAGTCAGCAGTCACAATATCTCCCATAATTCATAAAACTCTCCTGCTTTGAAGTGCTGCCACCTGTTTTTCTCCCCCCGGTGCTCTTCCCTCCCCGTCGTCCTCATCCTCCCCCTTCCTCCGGGGAACTGTAGCTTTAATGTCGTATCTCATCTCTCAGGGCTTCGGATGCGCGTTTACATTTGGTATTCACTGTGAAACCGATCGCCCATGTGTACCGACCTTGCAGCGGACCTGCTCTGCCTGGCAAGGCGGCCCGGGCTCGCCTGGAATGCCAAACGCCACGACGGACGTGTGACCCTGGGAGGTGTCATTTAGGGGGAAATAGAAATAAAAATATTATCTGCATGTAGTTGTTTTTTGGGGGTTTTTTTGGTGCGTGTGTGTGCGCGCCCCCCCACCCAAGTGCCTTCGCCCCTGAACTTTGTGGCGCCGTTCTTCAGTGTGGCATGACTTAAATATTAAATATCGGACGGTGCTGGGATTTTCGATCAACTTATTTGCATTGCAGCCGTGGTCGGTAACAGCAGATCTGAAAATAATTGCTCTCCCAAATGTCACTGCAGTTGTAGTATCAGAATTGAATGAACTAGGTAACCTATTCCTCAATTCAATACAAATAATCGGATATTAAACTCTACGGTGTAAAAATATGCACCCGCCGTGGCGTTAACGCAGCGTGCCTGGTGATGTAATGGGTCAAGAGCACTCCAAGGATTTCTGGGAAGACATGAAAAAACTGCATGTGCACACACACACACACACACACACACACACACACACACTGTTTTGTTTATTTTATTTAAGCTGTGCTGTGCGGTGTGGCTGTAGGGATAATAAAGGCAGTCTCTCGGGTCACTGGGTCCATCGCTTTGGTCGACGTAAAATATCTCTATGGCAGTTTAAGGGGATTGCATCAGCACGTTAGCGTCGTCGTCGTTAGCATTTAGCTCAAAGTATCGCAGACCCGGTAGCTGGGCCGCGGACTCCCGGTCCTGCTGGCATCTGCCAGACAGCCATCTGCATTCAAGGTGGAACCGAGAGCAAGACACCTCTGCACGCTGCAACTCCATTACCGGCTATTTAGAGCTGACCACCGAACACCTCATCATCATCATCGCTGCCCTAACCGTGATTAATGTGCTTTGCCCTGCTGGGGTTAAAACAACCGCAGCGCGCGCGGTTTATTGGCTTCCCCTATGTGTTTGTTGACAAGCTGTCCGGGACACACTTAACATATCATCCAGACTGAAGAGGAGGTTGCGTGGCAGCTACTTCGGGGTCAGGAGGTCAACTTATTACATTACCATCTGTTAACAATGGAGCTTCCTCTGACGGACAAATAGATAAATGGACGGTCGGCCACGGGAATCTTCATCGCACGCCGTGGCGTTGCGGCTTCATGGGATACCGCATCATTGCCAGCAGTCGCAGAGAGACGCAATGCTCTGGCGGCCAATCGCAGAGACAGAGAGGAATGTGGGGCTGTAATCAGAAACACATGCTGGAGAGCGAGAGGGCCGCGTCTGCTGAGGGAGGATACCAGGAGACAGACATAGCGATACACTCGGGCGCACACACAAACCCGGATACGCGCATAGGGCTTTGTGAAAACATACCTAAACAAGGAGATGTAGGACATGTCATTTATTTTGCCCGGGCCCCGCTCCCTCCACAGCAGGAGCTCGGTTCAAACTGAAGGGAGAAAGGGGAGCACAGCCGGCCGGCTCGAGATTTAGCAATAAGGAGCAGTCAGAAATGATAAAGTATGGTTGCATGTTCATTTGACATTAAGAATAGTAGCTGTTTCTCCCTCACTGTAGCCACAGCTACAGCTGTCCTCGCCCTCGACAAACCGCGGGGCCTGTGCTATATATACAGGCAGGAGAAACACTGCAAAAAGGTCTGGTCATTAGTCATTTCCATGTGATGGGCCCTTTGGCATGTGTAACAGAGTTAAGACGCTGCTTACATGCTGGCTTTATGTGCTGACAACAAAAGCAAATTGCCTGAATAATGCACAAGCAATAACATTTTAATTATTACATCACAATGGTAGATTGTATAAGCGAAAGCTGCCCGATAAACACACACACGAAAAAACACACGTAAATAAAACTGGCAAAGTTGTATTTCTTCTTTTAATTCAATTTTTGCTCCTTTATCACCTACTGTAAATTGTTATTTATAGTGTTACGCAGTCCTTTCCAAAATTGGACACAGCTAATTTTATTTCCCGGGCTACTAAGCTTAACGATGAAGTGGAAGCCTGGAATTTATGGTGGTTTTTCCACTGGCTAACCAGACCGGTCCAATAGCGGTATCAATCAGGGCGGGAGCTGCTGCAAGGCCGGCGCTTTGTGGAATGAAGCCTGTGCTCCTGACTGAGCAGCTCCCCCAGTGAAGAGTTGCAATTACACCCCAGCCACACTGTCAGCTTTTTGGGACAAGCTGGGGGGAAAAGTGCACTTTTAAAATCCGTCTCAGCACCGGGGGAAGCATGCCTTTTTTTTTTTTTTTTCCTGCATTTTGAATGTTCTCTGCATACGTCAGCTCCGCACATCACAGTTTTGTGACCAGTGAACGCCCCTCGGACGCCCCTCTCTTGACGGGACATTTTACAGGAAGAGGCGCGGTAACGCCAGAGCCCGGTGCACGGGGAGGCAGCCGCATCGCTGCTGGATAACAGCGGCCAATTAATGCGATTAATGCTACGATGGAAGGAAGAGTGCGTCTGGTGTGCTCTGAAGTCAAGACGCAACTGGATTTGAAACTTCTTTTTGCAACCGAAGCCTTAATTAATGACCAACGTGAGGGATGCTCGCCACCGCTTCCCTTCTAGTCATCCTGCTTGTGAACATTCTCATTAGTTTCATAATTTATTAGCTAGAGGATGCTGTTGCCTGTTTCGTAACAGGCCGTGGAAAAGTTTTAATCTCTCGGTGGTCATTTTTCATATCTTTGTAGTCGATTTGCATTCCTCTGGAGTTGTTTTGCATCTCTTTGTAATCGCCTTATTTTGTGTATTTTAGTATTTGATCCACTCTCCCAGGGCAATGTGGTAGAAATCACCAAACAGAGGCTCTGGCCCATGAGTCCCCCCGATTTCATTCGGGAGCCACGGGCGCGCACACACTGCACTTCCTATGTAAAGCTGAAAATAGGTCAGGTCACATCTTTATTGTGGTTGCACGAGTCCATTGCTCTGCATCGCAAAGTTGAAAGTGGTCCTTGTACACTGAGCCGACCAGAATTCCTCTAATAACGTACAACTTGGCAGTTTTTCCTAGTCTACTGAAGAGACTTGATTTTCTCTGAGCGTGGGAGATGACACGTGAGACACGTACAGCAGCGGCGTTAATCAGGCGATCAAGAAACACACGTCATTTTTCTATGCGCAGCCAGCGTGGCCCTCGTGTTTATCAGACGCTATTCAGGTCTTTTCATTCTATAGCACAGTTCATGGCTTTATTAAGATGCGACCGCCGCTGACTAAAATAACTGCCCGGCTTCTGAAGTGCAAAGAAGTGCCGTTGCTGGATTCCTCCGCTCAGAAAATATGTCGTCCCGGCTGTCGCCCTGCAATGACGCCGGCAGTGACCAGCGGGCAGAGCGAGCTGGCTCTCGCTCTGCTCTCAGCGTGACCGGGCCGGGCGCAGAAGTGTAGCCAGACCAATAGGCAGATCCAGATTTGGTAGTTAATGAGGTGTGATGTATAGCGCTGTGGCGAGACTCGGGACGTGAAGTGGGTCTGTGGGTGAAATAAAATAAACAGACCGTGCTCGAGCGCTGCGATAACACGATCTTCTATTGCATTACAGCGGCCCAAAGTGGATTGGCTTCTGCAGCACTGCGGCGTTCATGCTGAATTGTCTAGTTATTACTATTATTACTTACTATTGCATATTAGCACTTGATAAAAAGCATTTTTCTCCACTGGGGTTCTCGTGGTGGATCTGTGAGGTGGAGGGTGGCTAAGAGCTGAATTTATCCCTCAGGCAAATCCTGCGCTGCAAAAAGACACATATTTGTAGTACAGTAAGAAAGGATGTTGAACTATTGCAAATTGCTTGCATCTTTTACTGCACTGGTTCCTCTGGGAGCTTTTCATCTCGCGAACAGAGGGGAAGTTCTTACTGCATTTCAGAAACACTGGGACTTTGGTCTGTGCTCATCAGCTCAGTTGAAGACTGCCTGCTCTTGTTAATAGTGTGGAAACTGTTCGGCATGTATTTGACATGCACGGCTTAAAATCAGCGGGCCATTTATCAAAACATGATGTAATTGACAATTTGCAACACCCCCCCTATACAGCAACTGTCGCAGCGACCAGGGGCCTGACAAGCCTCCAGATGCTGGGACAGTATGTACAGGGCTTTAATAAGTCTGATACTCTTTAGGAGAAGAGTTTGGATTGTGGTTTATTTTTGTTGTTGTTGTTTTGGCTTTTTCCGATAATGAAATAGTCTATAGAATTAACCCAAAAAAGGAAAAGACCTTGTTTTAGTGCCTTAAACCGCAGTGGCACTTGTGAGCTTTCCCTCCAAAGCCAGGGAGCGTGTGTAATACCTTCCATCCACCATTTACTCCTGCATTATGTAGAGGAAGCTTCGGCCTCTGTCTTTTAGCATGATGCGATCAGTCCATCAGTAAGTACAGAGTAAGCAGCTGTTGATGACACGAGGATGTACAGTTCCTGACTCTAAACGTGAGGCCTCAGGGAATCATGGATCCACGAGGACAAAGTATCAGCAGAGGGTCAGTCTTGTGTACAAACTGCACTATGTGCCGTGCGTGAAGGGAGAGCTGCAGCACCGAAAGGTGGAAGGGCTTAAAGGAAGGGTGCAATTAACCTGAGAAGGAAGGATACACGCAAGAGGTTTTAATTAAAATGTCCTGTTCAATGTGCCTGGGTTGGGGTTTTTTTTCCAAAAAAAAAAAAAAAAAAAGATTGAGACCAATATTAGACCATGAAGGCAGTTTGCCAACTATTCCACCTAATTAATGTGTTACAGCTCTTTGGATACTAATGTCAAGAGAGAGAGAGAGAGAGAGAGAGAGGCAGAAAAGAGGTAGAGTAAGTCAAGAGTTGCAGTGACTTTCTGAGGCAGACCAGAAGAGGACAGGCATCCTTGAGGTTGACATCTATGTGGAGAACTAATCTGCCTGTGGGCTGTGATTCAGACCCAAGGTGAGCCCTGTGACATTTTGAGCTGATTAGGAATTTCACCAGCCTTAGCCTTTTGTGTCGTGTCAACTGCTCTGACATTGCATTACGCCGTTTCATTATCATGCAGTCACATCTAATAAGGGCGCCGTCCTCCAACCTGGCGAGGGGCGTGAAAAGCCCTCTTTAATGCACGGTGGCCCGAGAGGAGGAGCAAGGAGACAAATCAAGTGCAACTGTTGGATAAGTGCGACTGGGCTTTTGGCCCAGAACAAATTGCATTACTGTCACATTATGTCCCCGGTATGCATGAATAAAGCACTGACCGCTCTCAACTTCCCGTCAAGATCCTCCCTGATTTTTCTTTATTTCTTTGAGTCGGGCCCGCTCACAGACCTTCCTGTTCCTCTTTCCCGCCGCATTTGCATGGGGAACAATCCGACACTTTCTCCGCTCAGCTGTTGGAATGTGAGAATCGCACTGGGAGAGGAGTGTGGTTAGTCGATGGCCTTTCTGTGCTGATTCAGACATTGCGAGATGATGAGAGGGCTCGATAGTCGCAGCGGCTCCTCGGCCAACACTGCAGCAGTAAGATCAGATATGCATTTTCATTCAGGTCAAATGTCAGGCTTTTGTGGGCTCTGTGGAGAGTGTGCGCCGCTCAAAAAAAAAAAAAAAAAAAAAGGGCCCTGTGTCCCCTGGCAGGAACAGGAAAAGGCCAAAGACATTTGGGAGTTTGACTTCTTTCCCGCTGGCAAATGTGAGAGCCCTTGTCAGACTTTTGCTGCAGCCTCCAAGTGGAGCGATGTGTCATGCTGAGACTGACGTCTCGTCCAAACAGATTAACGACAAGATATGTCCACGTGCCGTCTCGCTGGGGAAGGAGCGTCTGAGTGGACAAAAGCGGAACGTCCCCGCGGGGGCCGCGCGTTCCCTCCGCGCGCGCGGGCTTGGCCGCCGATGAAGTGGACGCTTTTAGGTGGACAAACAGTCCCTCTGTATACAGGAGGGTTCACAAAAGTCACATCCTGCAGAAGAGTGTGCGCTGGAGATATGAATTTGGCCGAACGGAGTGGTGAGAGGGGAAGGACAGAACAATGTCACGGTCCGAAAGCTGAATTTGACTCATCTGTATTTGTCTAATTGTTTGTTTCCTGAGTGACAAAGGCAAGATAAAACACAATGAGACAGGAAAGAGGGTGGCTGCATGGAGCGCGCGCTCGTCTCTCTGCTATTTAAAAAGGGAAACATGACCTGCCGGCTGTCTTGGCGTGATGAATACGAATAATGGAATCTGCAGGCTAACTTATAGCACCGAAATACGCTGCGTCCACGTCATGTCATCTCTCTGTGTCATCGCTCTCCTGCCATAGGCGCAGAAAGCTCGGCTATTCTTAGCTGACACACACACACCCGCAGGTGAATTATGGATGAGATGAAAAGCTCATAATGATATTTGGCTGATCAAGTATCATGCTAAAACGCCACGTAAAAGTGCGATATCGCTCGCCGGGACGGAAAGCCCCACCGCCGCCGCCCCCGCCATCTCCCCGCCAAAGTACGTGCGACGCCGCCACCGGCAGACGGCCAGCGAGGGAGGGAGGGAGGGAGAGAGTGGTATCACTGAGGCGGGCTGAGCAGACGAGATATGAGGCAGACAGCGAGGGTGACAGACAAACAGTCATGGTCATTGGGGGCAGCCAGTAGGGAGAAAAACTGTCTGGGCGTAGATAATAAGCCTCCACCTCGCTGGGTTATTGCGCCGCGTCCAAATGGCAGATCCCGCTGAGACCTCAATTCTCCCTCGCTTTAAGGCATGAGCCGCCCGTCAGCGCCCGACACGTGACTCAGCCAGGTGTGTCTTATTAATTTCAGAATTTATGACTTTGACTTTTTCCCCCCCGAATCCGAAACGTGCTCCCATCCCCGTGAGGAATGACTCCGCAGAGAGCCACGCGGCTGCTTGTAAATGGGTGATCATGCGCCCCGGATGAATTATCCCGCGCCCCTACACGCGTGTCACCTTCACGAGGTGGCGCGCCCCGCCAGATCAGCGTACATGTTATCTGTAAGTAAGCGACATGATGTATTCCTATGGGCCCCGCTCAGGTTGCTCTCTCTGGAGTCGCGACCTTGAAACAGACGCTAACCGGGTGAATAAGCCGAGTCCGGACGGTTCTGTCATTTGCGCGCGTTTTCTGTGTTGACATCGGGGGGTTGCGCGGCAGCAGGCAAAGCGCGAGCGAGCGCAAGGAGTTGTAGTTGTGTATTTGATTGCGTCTTGCTGCGTCGTGCTGAGTTCTCGGGGCCGCCGTCGCGTCTGCTCTGAATTCTGTTTTCTTCATCCCGCCTCATCGGCATGCACGACTCTGCCGCTGAATGTTGCGCTCGCACCTGTAAGAGAGAGAGAGAGAGGGGCGAGGTGTCCTCGCCTAACCAGCGGAGACGCGCTGCGTCGGTCGCCTTGGAGCGAGCCGGATAGAAACAGCTTAGATGTACACGTCGCGTCACTTGATATCAGCGGAGACGCGGAACACGAGACGCGAGACACATAAAGGGACGTAAGCTGCGTATTGTTGTCCAAAACAAGCCGTCAGCCGCAGCCACCTCCTGCTTCAGATGCTTTTCAGTGGCTCGGCCAGCCCCTTCCCTAAAATTGCCGCATATGTGTGCGTTTAATTACCCCTCCAGGGACTACCTTTGCCGTGATTGCCACTTTGAAAGCCTCCTCTGTGCCAAACACAACAGGACACGCGCAGGTGCGGCCCTACTGTTCACAGGGAACCGTCTCGCTGAGCGGAAAGTGTTTAAGCGCTTCCAGCAGGGGTGCTAAAGGAAATCATCTCAACCATGAATACTAAATGACCCGAGGTGTACATTGGTACATCTCAAATATGTGCTTGGCCCAGGTCCAGCGGAAAGGAAGCAAGACTCCTGCTGCATAATATACAGAGAATGAAAGGCTGTAATGGTATTGACACTGGATTTGTGAGGCGTCTTTAGCGTTGCCGCCATTCGGTTTGATACTGCGTGTCTTGTTTTTCGCTGGGGAGAAAACAAGAAAAAAAAAATGGATTTGTGGATGCTCCGTGGGGGCTGCCAGATCGCTGTCAGATGTGACACAGAGTAAGCTGCTGTTTGTTTTCACAGCTCCTTTTCGTCGTCGACGAGCGCGCTCCGACATGACAGATACCAGGGAGAACATCAGTCTCGTGTGCCCTTCAGTGTCGTCCCTTGAAAGAAGCGTTTGTCGGATACGCGGAGACAAAGACGACGACTCCGTTTCTCCGCAGCCTTAATGTTTCCACCATGTTACCTCCCCACATAAATCACACGTTTATACTGTAAGCACGCTGCACTCGCCCAGGTAGTACCCAAGTGCGCTGGGACCACTTATTCATTCCGATTATGAGTTATAGCTTGTCCTACCACAGGACATGATGAAATTTAACCTGTAAAAACTAATAATATAAACACACAGGCAGCAGTAGAAGCCATTGGATCTAAATGAATTTGTGAGAAAAAAAAAAATTCTAGCCACCGAGCTATGTAAATGTATCCACAGCCAAAATCACTTTGGCCCCTGCCATCCAGGTTATTTACGAGCTCTCATTAGCAAATGCCTTTCACACAGGCCTGTGTACTGTATCCTCTCCGCTTTCACTCCGTACTGTAAAAAAAAAAAGAAAAAAAGAAAAAGCAGAGAAAATCCACAGAATTAATGTTCTGGAAAATATAGTCGTAATAAAAAGTGTTGCGGGCTCTCTTGTGCCGCCAAAAACGTTTCACTCAAATCAGCACAATTAACCTGCAGGAGAGAACACGTTGTTTCAATTCATTACCGCCCACAGCACAACAATGGGCATCTGTTCAGCGGCCCCGCTGCAGACTGACAGCGAGCTTTTACGCTAGCGCCGTCGCCCGCTCGCAAACGGCGGCAGTAAAACGGGGGGGGACGGAAGCGCCGCAAGATCTTTGTTCCGGCTTGAAGTTTGTTTACAAATCATCCCAAACCCCCTCCCCGCACAAAACTTTCCCCGGCGCCGGCCAGCGTGGCAGCCCCAGCACAGGTGATACCATCTGGCGTGCTGGGGTGAATGATTGAGGGAGTGCAGGGTGTATGGCATATTGCTGCCTGGCAGGTGGATACATTAAAGCTGTACCGAGAGAGTCGGCAGTAGCAGCACACACACACACACACACACACACACACACACGCTCCAGTCAAGCATCATCCCTGGAGCGGACTCCGCATCGGCGACTGTGCGCGGAGCGGCCGTGGGAAAACACACCGTCAGACGCCGTGCCTCAACAGCAAGGCTCCTGTTGGGGAGGACAGCGAGCTAGGACATGAGCGCGCTGGCATCACGAAGCGGACGGGCCCGCGGGGTTGCGCTGGGTGGCAACGGGAAGATAACAAGCGGCGCGCTGTGGAACAGCCCTGGAATCCACTTGGCTCTGCAGATAAACCGAAATAATGCGGCCGTCGCCGGCTCTGAGAACATCTGACATCATAAGATGCTCCCGATTTCCTGCCCGTCACCATCTGGTTGGCAGGATCACACAGGCCCGCTTCAGTTTTGCCCATCGGTGTTTGGTGGGTTTTTTCCTGTTCCTCTGGAGTTATCTGTGAATGCAGAACTGCCGTGCTAAACTTAGGTGTGTAAAACTTTGACTCGTGAGAGTCTCTTGAATCTTCCGTGCGCTCGAAGGTGCGTCACGGCGCCTTCTCGTAAACAAACAAAGGTTTCGGTTTACCTTCCAGCGCTGAATTAAGCTTTCAGTGTTGACTTAACTTTCAGGGCTCGTTTTAATTTGCATGAAGCGTGGTCCGCTCTGGCTGCGCCTCTCGGGCTCACGTTACGTTCTGAGAGCAGCCCCGGTCACCGCTTCGTACGCCCGCGCCCAGAAATTCAGTCTCTGCGGTTTGCGTTACGACCCGCCTCCCTTTTTACAGCCTGTCCGAGCCAAGAGGCGCACCAACGCCGAGCCGCTGCAGCCGGCTGTAGGACGTAAAGTAATCCGCCCGCTCGAGGGTAAAATACATTTTATTATATCGTATTGTAAAATAGCTGCCTTTATTTGGAGATATTTTGGCAGCGTTTACCATGACGAGCAAAGACAGAGGAAGCATGGCAAAGATTTCCTTACAGGATGATCTCAGTGTAAAACAATGTGCAAGTGACGTAAAATAGTTCAGGAATGCAGGAAATGGGCACAAAAGTGGAATTTTTCTTTATGTATTCAATTATCGTCCAAACAGCTGAACACAAAACAAACCCCAAGCAGCACATTTACACAGAGGATTGAGGTCTGGCTTGTGTACAGGAATATTTTTGTGGATCAGCTCTATTGTATTTCCAGATCTGTGCAGGTAAGCGACAAGCTTCATTTACATTCCTCCGGCCCGCGGCGCGCCGACGACGAGCGTCCCCGCTGAGATGAAGCAGGATTTTTCCTGTTGCCTGTTGATGTCATATCCCCGCAGAGAGTGTTTCCTGTTGATATTAGGATGTCAGCTCCCATCTGTTTGTGCAATCACACCGAAAGACAGACACATGAATCAAAAAAAGAAAAGAAATGACCTCCTCTGCTGGGACACATCCTGACCTGGCAACTGCTTAACTCTCACTGACCGCACCTTCATCCTCCCATTGAAGTCAGTCTTCCTTATACAATGATACACACACACACACACGTGCGCACACACACAATGACAGCTGCCGAGCCACCTCGACAGATATTACATTTCCACAGCTCCCAGTATGCTGTCCAGTATTTCCCCGGGACATGCAGTAAAATTCAAAATAAATCATGTGAAGAAATATGGAGCCATAAGGAATATATTGTCGGCCGTGTAAGTTTTAGCATGAGTAAATTCTGCTTTTTAAGGCAAGACTGAGTCAGGATTCCCAAGCATTTTACATTTGCATTTATATTTCTGTGCATGCACACATGCTATTTAGAACAATAAATTCATGCTCTGGGATTTGGGGCCACGCCACAGCAGTTAATATTAGTTATGTACCTGGAATGGGCCGTATATTAGGCATGGGAGGAGAGAAAAACCTGCGCCTGAAAGCGATGAAAACCAAGGTTACCACAGTTGTAAATAAGCAGAGAGACACAGAGAGTGGAGGGAGGGGAAAAACGATACCAGCTCATATAAATGTCACGTCTGCGCTCACAGATCAGAACTTCCAGGAAGCGTTGAATAAACGGCGCAACTTCTTCCCCCGTCCAGCAGAGAAGCGTTAGCCGCGGATGATCGTTTCTAGGCCTCCTGATTAATACGGCAGGAAGCCTTTTACACGGGCGCACGTAAAAACAGCGCGCAGGCCATTTCCTGCCCGTGCAGTTTGAATTGTCTGTGGATCGGTAGCGGGCCCAGAGGAAACGGAGCTGTGTGGGCAGATTGAGCCCGCACGCAGCCCCGCCTCCCTCTGACAACGACAGTCAAATTTTCTCTGCGTGTTTGTGTGCGCAGCCAACCGCGTTTGTCGCATGCTGTATTTAGGTGTGGAAGGTCATCCGTGCGAACGCCCAATTTGTTTGTGTGTGAGCGTGGGCGAGCGCTGCCCGACTCCCACTATTGACTCTGGCTCCTCGACACAGCCCCGACGCTCGGCTGTGTCGGCGGGTGGGGGCCCTGCCCTCTTTGCCCCCATTGTGGAGAATGAGTATTAATAATTCAAAGGCATCCCAACCTCGGCCGCCTCTGAGGCCGTTACCCATTACCCCGGGATGAGCTGATATCGCTGCCGCATAAAAGGCCACCGACAGGCAAGAGGCAAAAGAGGAAAACTGTGATGTGCTGCTAAAAGGCACCCCCGAGGCTTCTGCTATCAGTTCGACTGGGGCGAAAGAAACATATCGCTTCCAGAAGACGGGAGGAGGGCAGAGAAACGCGCTCCCTCCCTCCTCCTTGGTCCTGGCCTCGATGTGCACGGAGTAAACTGTCTCTATTAGAAAGCTGAATGTGTATACAGAGGACTGATTTCTTATCTTAATCTGTCAAACTATCAGCAGCCCTGAAAACTGAGCAAATCTGTCTGGATGGTGGCTGTGCAGCTTAAAAACTTTTCCATCCACCTTCTCAGCAGCTCCCGCCATCCCCAGAGTTTCTAAGCTCCAGGTTTAGCTTATGCACAGCGACGTGCAGGAAACTCTGTGAGAATGGCTGCCCGCCCACAGGGAGAAGTGGAGGGTGTAAAGAGGCTGGGTTGACCTGATGTCGCGTCCCTGCGTTTTCATGCTCTGATCCCTGTAGTGAGGTGAGATGATGTCTAATCGAACTCACGCTGCTCGCCTGATGCATCTGCTTTTCGCCCCGCCGGCGCACCATCCACCTTAATCGGCCCTTGTGATATCACACGAGAGCGGCGATCATGTGATTCCACGTTGCTCACAAAGCGTCGGAGCGCAGACCCGTAAAACGCGCACACAAAACGCTCAAAAGATTAGCTGTTATCAGATGGACACGTTATTGTCTTTGACAGGTGAGGAGACACGTGGGGGTGCAGTCGAGAGAAAGGCCCGTCTTTGTCGGCGCCGAGTTCATATTTTGGTCTGTTGCGACTATTATAATTTGTAGAGATTTGATACATGCAGAACATAAACCCTGTAACATCAAATACACCTGCAGAAGTGAATGGAACCCACTGTCACAGATCTGGGATGATCCTAATCAGTTTTCATTGACACTGTCATCAAGTGTCTGTTTGGCTGTATTTTTATTGAGATCACATGCGTTGGTGGTGTACTGGATCGCATGACATTAAAATGTGCTTCTAATATATACGCCCCACCATTACATGTCAGCATGGATCTGGTCAAAGGGGATGGTGATGGATCTGGACATGAGAGTTGGAGCATTTTGGTGGACACTTTGTTTGTGCTACTTCCTTCTTTTACTCTGTTTTTCTCTTAGAAGAGCGGGACACGTCTACGATTGTTTGGCCTTGGCGGAGGCATGCACTCCACTGAATTCTATTCCAGTTATCTTTGTAAAGGTAGAATTTATGGCTGAGCTGCGGTATTGGAAAGCAATCAGTTTTGCAGAGGTGCCTAGAACTTCTTGTGTGTACATATACAGGACTTTGCAATGGCTTGAGGTGCTTTGGATGTTTCCATTAATTTCCATCACGCGGTGTCATTAGTTACAGGCGTCCGATCAGTCCCCAAATCAATCTGCAGCTTGACAGCGAGCCCAAATGTAGAGTCATGAGTCTGGAGTCATGAAGGACTTTCCTAAGAGACGAGAAGAGCAACAGATGGTCTGGTCCCCATGTTGTTTCACTGCTCTAACAGTCCCCTCTAAAAGTTGTTAGCTTAATATCATAACAGTACAAAAACAAGCCTAAAAGTTTATAGCCACAGGTGGCACTTTGAGCGAAATGCTAACGTCTCATGCTAACGTGCGTGCTCACAACGACTGTGCTAACGCGCTGCTACTATCAGGTACAATGTTTAACACAGTCTCAATTAAGTTCAGTCTGTTAGCATGCTAATGTTTGCTAATTAATAGCACTGAAGTCAAAGTGCAGCTGCGGCTGTTTGTTCATAAAGAAATTTTCCCCCGGCGACAGCATTAGACGTGTGTCACACATACAGCTCGTCCTGAGGGAAGCAGAAGTGCCTGCAATGCTTTTTTTTTTGGCAAGCGATTCGAAACATTTCACTTTAACCACCTCACGTGTTTGGCAGAAAGTAGCATTGTTTCCCAACGTTTTAAAAGGGACGATGACCTCTTCCAGATCAGATCAAAACTCACCAAAGCTGGGTCCAAGTTTTTTACAACATCAACAGGGATTTCCAGACTACTTTTGTGTTGATCTGAAGTTGTTACGGTTCTAAACAGCACAATCATTGCCCGTGTTTCCCAACTCTCCACCAACGAGGTTGTGAATGTAATGCCAGATGATCATAATGGACAGAAAAAATATGAGAATAGGACCCTCGTTGATATACACCGTCTTTCGTTGGACATAGAGTGACGTCCTGAATTCAGGGCGCTTCAGATGTGCTCGTGTAAAACGGAGGAAACAAGCTGCACTCTTAATAAGGGTTAGGTTTACAGGTCAACAACACCTGATCCTGGCTACGGCTGTTGCTCCGGGATCTTCTAAAGAAAATATGTGAACCATTTAACCCTGCTAGAAAGGTCAAAATCTTTCTTGGCATATGTGGCAATTAGGTACATCCAGCAAGGAGGTGATTCAGAGAGACAAGCTGACCTGAGTGAAGTTGAAACTGTCAGATCAGATTCTTAACAAGGGCCACATTCTGCAGATACTCACTTAGCGGCTGTTTTTCCACTTCTTAAGAGACTGACTGTCACGCACTTAACCTCAACACAAAAGAAATACCCAAGATTTTGGCTTTTAAGCGGAGGCGGCGCAGACAAAGGTGGCGTACACTGACAAAGTGCCCCTGCTTCAGCTGTCGACAAGCTAATGAAATGAAACCTGTGGATCTTTTCAAAAAGCCAGACACAGATGATGAGCAGAATCGATCGCAGATTCAGCGGCGCCGCGGCTTAAAACCACATAATGCTCAAATTAATTTCCCCGTGAGCCACACATGCAGGATTAATCTCCTCGTCCCCAGAAATAAAGTTCACCTTAGTACGTGTGGGCAGCCACAGACTTAACATGCAGGCTGAATCTTGCTATGCTATCGCCACTCTTCCATTTCCCCGGTTTGCACAAATCCATATTAAGCTGCGATATGTCTTTGGGGTTTGGCACCTTCACACCTTCAGTGTGGAGGAGATGAGAGTCGGCCTGTTAAATATTAATGCGGGGCCAGATGCCCGACTGGCCGCTGGCATTTATCTTAACCTGCTCCAGCAGGTGTGAGCCCAGCAGGTCCCACTGGCATCCAGGAGGAGCACTCAACCTCTGGATCATTTAGAGGCGTTAAAGGATTATATCTGCGCTGAACCGAGACTGGACCAATACACCCGAGGGGATGGAGGGGAAGGACTGAGGGAGAGAGGGAGAGAGAGGAGAGGGAGAAATGATTGTGTCTCCTCGGCGAGTGCGGATCGAGGGGGGAGGGAGCTCGGAGATGGATGGGGTGTGGTGTGCGTCTGGGCAAACACTCCCCGCTGTTTGCTTCCCTCTTCCCATTTTTCTCCCAAGGGCAAACAGAAAATCGAGCGCGCCCGCAGCTGTTTGAGTGTGTGCGTGTGTGTGCGTGTGCATGCGTGTGTGTGTGGGTGAAGTTGACCTCCGTGGCCTCTACATAAGTAGCAGGGAATCACCACCAACAAACATCCCTCCTGGGGCCCTTGGCCACTGGCCCCCATCATTACTCCCTCGAGATCCGCAGGCGGTGCCGCAGCCCCCTGCCACCAGCCGCGTATTAACCGTAATGAGGACACCGCGGCGAGGAGAGGAGGAAGCTTGAGTACGTGTCACTGCCGAGGAAGGCGGCGCTCGCTCGAAAAGGCGACAGCGCTCGCGGCGCCTCCCCCGCCCATCCCGTTCCTCCCTCGCCTTGTACCTCTACTTTCCCCCCCTACGGGGGCGCAGAGCAGCGTGAGCGGGGAAATGCGGTCCATCATGTTGCCATAGCATCTGTCCCGAGCCCGCGATTCGACAGATCATCAGGACAAGCTGCTGAGCATAAGGGAGGGGACAACCTGATGAGACAACCTGGTTGCTGTAAAATCAGAGTGTGGCCCATTTTTAATGTGGATAGCATATCATGCCCCCACGACGCACATAAATAATTCACCCGGTATGAATTGGTTTCTGAGGACACACAAAGGCACGCAAACAATGGGAGCGAGGCGGCGAGCCATAGTCCCTGCTGTTTTTCAGAGGGAGGAGAAAAAAGCGAAATCCTTTTTCACAGTAGATTTGTAGGTTGGAGAATGAGAAAGCATCCTTGGCTGTGTGTTTGGAGTGTATATTTGATTCAAAGGAAGGGGAGATGGAGAGGTTCTGGGGAGTCAAGAAAAATAATAAGAGCACAGCTGCACACAGAGGAAAGTTAAGACCAGTCGAAGGTATACCGCATGCTGTTCTCTTGTCTGTCTCTGTTTGATGTAAGTTGGGGAAAAATGGGGAAGAAATGATTGCTTGCTCCTTCTCAGCTCCGTATAAAAGAAATATGTACTGGAATAGAAAAAAACAAAAGCTGAACTATGTACTCGTTCAGGCCTTCGGTGCTCTTGTGATGACTTTCTGCTTTATTAGAAGCAGGCTCGTGACCTCGCTGGTGGTCACGTACGCGGGGGGATGAGTGACCGCTGACAGGTTGTTACTCGGGCACACTGTGTCCAGGGACGTGGAAAAAAAGGCGTTCGTGCGTCACGACGTTGCATTTCCCATCGTTTCTTCGAAATGCAGCGGAAACTCGATCAAGGACCGATTAAAGATCGCAAAAAAGTAATTCTTCACGTCGAAGTGGGATGAGCAAACAGCATCTACACATCCTAGAAATGCGTAGCGACGTGGAGGCTCATTAGGAGTTTGTCTTGACTTGTCAAATGTAACTACAGTATTCCATCTTCTTGTACCTTTGTTTTGGTCTTCACCAGCATCAGTGACTGCTTTTTACGGTGACGCCTTTCGATGTGTTGACATATCCCCCACTGTACTTATAAAAAAGAATAGTGTTTACTGCAGCTTCAAAAGAAACAACTGATATGGAAAACAAGCGTTCTGAGCTTTCAGCATTTGGTCGCATGGAGAAGCCAAGAGAGAAGCGCCGGCCCTGCTCAGTATTCATGAAATGGTTCCTTTTGTCAGACATTTGCTTGGTATTTTAAGGTCTTGCCAGACTCCGATATGGTCGTATTAACAGTAAGTGTCCTTTTGAGATATGTATTTATTCCTTAAAGCCGAAAGGCCTGTGGAAAGCTCTCCTCGGCACCGTGTCCGCGTGAATGGGTCAATGGCAGTGGCTGAAGGTCATCACTACTGGGAGGGAAAGAAAACATTCAGCGGCTTTGTGCGTGTGTGTGCGCGCGCACGTGTGTGTTTGTGTTTGTGTGCGCTTGTGAGAATTGCTGGTCATGCCTAAAGTAGCAGATGGGCATTCTGTATGACTGATTGCCCTGTGAAACATGAAGGTGTTGTGTCAATAAACGATGTTCCAACCCATACATCAACTGACAGGCCTCTGACAGCAGCATGTGCACATTTTTATCTGTTACACTTTGTGCATACACGCGCACAAGGACACGTGCACGTGCACGCACACACATCCGCTGCGAGTACCTGCACGGAGCAGGAACACCCACGCGGACCCGCGAGTCATTTCGCAGCCAGATGCGGCGCGCACACGCACGCTGGCCTCTCCCGCCCACTCCCATGGTCCTGCACCACTTTGCTGCTTCGATGCAGTTCCTTATGTGGGAAAGTACGACAGTCAGAAATAAATCTCGTCCAGCAGAGCGTGGCGGTACTGAGTTTTGCACGTGTTGCCGGTTCTTATGGTTTCAGCAGCGAGGGACTGGTGCCTCATGTGAAAATCAGCTGGGCTTTCACCCTTGTCCCTGCTTCATCGCTAAAAGGATGGCGATCCCTCGTCCCAACTCGCTTCGTGCCGATCCTTCTGTGTGATGGGGCAAAAGGTTTCACTGAATTATTGAAACTCATAGGTACATTTGCAAATAAAGAGATATTCCACCCAAAAATCTGTTAGATCCACCCTTGCTCCTTTGTGGATCGTTCCACGCATGTATCATCAGCCGAATAGCATATCTGCCTAGCTCATTTTTTTAGTTGAGGACATAGGTGATTATTTAGGGTGATACAACAGTGTTAGGAGGGTAGTTAGGCCAATATCTCAATTCTGCCAAAGAATTAGTTAGGCAGATATGCTACTAGGCTGATCATATTCATTAACACAGTGCAGCTAAGCCTAATTTTAACAGGGCAATCCATCTATTTACAGTAAATGAATTTAGTCCAAATATACACATCAGATCAGCACTTTGAGAGACTTTATGGACATTCGCTAATTATCTTTCACTCAGGTTTTGCTCATTTGTAGGTGTTAATTTGTTCAGAATGAAAATACTGATTGAAGTTGATTGAGTGGAGATGTGTCTGCACGTTACGGTGAAGCTGTGCATCGTGCCCCTCGCGTGCTTGTACACGTACATGAGCGGTGATGACAGCACAGGGACCCCTGAGTCGAAATGTTGCACCGCAGCGCCACTTCTGATAAAAACAACTGCAGGGTGCCTCGCGGTATAAGATCAGCAGGTGCCCAGCAGTTATTTTGGCGTCCAGAAGTATTGAGATATGTGGGTGTGAAAACAAACTTTGAAGTTTAATGTGAGAAGCACAGCCATGAGCTGATTTGATTTGTATTACATTAACGCCAAAATATCGGCGAGGCCTCCCTCTTCACAGTGGACTTCAAAGATCTCTGCACTTCTTCAAAATCCACAGCGGCAGAAGCTGAGAACCACTGGGCTTCATTTTCTGATCGTAATGACCCCTGTGCGCATTCCTTAGATGATTTCTTAACTCTGATATATGGACAATGTGTGTTGCGGTTAAAGAAAACAGAAAACTCAATATTCTCTGAGGTTAGTTCCATCTCTGGGCTGTCTGTCTCTGCAGATTAAATCATTCTCCACATTAGACAATGCCTGTCTGTCTGCCGTTGCCTGTTTTTTCAGACAAAAATACACCCACAGGCCCTGTGACATTATTACTCCATCTATGCAGGTCTACTTCCAAATGTCAGGCACATGCCTCGAGGAATGTCATGCAACCTCGGGCCGAATATTGGATGAGGAGGAGCGCGTCGGCCGGCTGCGCGGGCTCTCGTCAGATTGTTAATGAGGACCAGACAACGCTGTCGGCCAGCGGAGATTACAGCTGGAGAATCGCTGGACGAACCGCACTGGTCCCGCAATCATCTGCAACCCCTCCCCAACCCCCGTTTTCCAAGATGAAAGCACGTCACGTGTGTTTTTTCGGCGTCACTGCGCTCTGCGTTGTTGTGTTGTTTTTTTTAAAACTCTTTTTCCAGCCAGTGTCGTTACACCTCGCACGGAGCGATAATATTTTCCAGCGATTAGTGCTAACAGCATTACTTCCATTACACCTAGTTATATCATTCGCTCTAACTGTAGCCCGCCTGCCAACCCATTTTTCCAGCCATATTGATCATCCCTGATACTTCACCGTTTCCTTTCCTGCCTTAATGGTCATTCCGGGTAATGGGGGTTCACCTGAGCTTTCGACGCTGGGCCTCGTATGCCGTGAGCGTTTCCGTGCAGACCTTTTCTTTTCCAAGCACACAACCCCCTCCAACGCCTCGTAATACAATAATATAAAAAAAAAGCTCAAGTAAAGGTAAAATAATGTTTGTCTGTTTGGTGCAATTGGTTTCCAGAGAACCCGATGAATGCGGTTTCATGGGGGCTCCTGTGGAAAAACAGACAACTGCAGCGATTCCACACGGAATACAGATGTAGCCGTTTCATCCGACACTGCTGTGGGTGCACGGAATATGAAGTGCCTTCATTCCAATTAGAAAATCAATATTTATTCTGGTTTATCATTAGTATTTCATTTTCCACACTGATTATTAGAGCATTCTCGGCTGTGACAACAGTAATAATCTTCAGGGCTTTAGTTTGGAGCAGATTTGATTGTGGAAAACAGAGGTTCCCTAACCCCCGGGTCGTGGACCCATACAGGGTCTCAAACGCAGCTGAGTGGGTGAGTTTGTGCCGGTCAGACCTGAAAGCACTTCTCCGAGGTTTTGTCTCACCTGTGCCTGACACAACGTGCTTCCGCCTTAAGCGCACTTTCACTGGCCTGTGATCAGTCTGGACGCCCGCTAACACGTAGCACGAGTTAGCGGGCTACATATGAAGAGATGGACATGTGAACGGAGTCTTTTTGTCGGTGTGCGCACACCAATGCGGCGTGGAGAACAGATACGGCCCAGCGGTTCGACTTCTCCACGACAGAACTATAACTATGAAAAGGGTCAGCAGTGCAAGAAAAGGTCAAGAGCCCCCGCCTTCAAAGCTCCTGCTCTTCTTGTTTCAGTCTTGAATGCTCCTCTTTTTTTCCTTTTTTTTTTTTTTTTTTTTTTTACCTTCACTCTCTCAGGTAAAGTGATGCGCTTACACACTTCACTGAGCAGCCCCGCTGGTCCAGCACCGCCACAGTCTTCACAAATGTGTGGCATGTAAAAGCAGTGAGAGTACGGACAGATGGACACCCAGGCTGTTTGTAACCCCCTCCCCGATTAAATCCTCGTCGTGCAGTTGACCCCGTGTGGCCAAGAGGACACTATTCTGGCACTGGCGCTCCGTGCAGCAGGAGCGGGCCTGCCATTCATCAGCCATGGCAGGTTAAACCATGTGCGCAATCTGTTTATATCCATAATTATAAGGCATCATTCTGCCCATGGGCTGCAAGGGTTCAGGAACATCTGCTTGGAGGGTTCTACCAGGAGGACGGCTGGAGCTGGAGAGGTCTGTGGGTCGCATATCTGGCGGGGATAAATCCACGGTGATGGGTATATTAGGTGTGTCTGTGCGGGCGGTCAGGATCCACATCTCTGTCTGAGTGGAGAGAGAGAGAGAGCAGAGTCCTCCCAAGGCTTAAAGGTTCTCCGAGAAGGTCGGCTACAAATTGAGTCGCGGCGTTGCTGTCTTCACGACCTGTCGTCGGTCCTGTGATGTAAATACTGCGGTGGCATGATCTTACCTGCACTCTTCTCTCGCGGTATCTCTCTTTCCAGGGTGCTGAACAACAATCTAACAGCAGATACCCTGCTGGTACTGCTATTCTTAAAAGAGCTCTCCACCCATTCAGCTCCTCACTACCATAACGTCGTCAGACTCCCAATTGACATATTACCACCAAAAAAAAACACCATAACAAAATTGATGAGCCTGAACCAGAGTTCTGTTTCATTGTCAAAGCCTGCCACCTTTGCTACCCACAATGCAACTCAACTGCCATCAGTCCAGTTTGAAATTCAGGTGAAGCAGAGAAGCTCAAGCAGAGATGAGGTGTGGGCTACAGAAAATTGGTATGCTTACTTGTTTCTAACTCCACACCTCCATTTTTTTTTTTTTTCATTTTTAATCCTTTAAACTCAAGTGACTAAAGTAGGTGGGGTTTTGAGTGAGGTTCTCTTACCTCTGGAGTGGAAGGGGAAAACAAAAGAGAAACCAAGGGATGTGGCAATGTGGTACACAAAGAAAACAGCCCCACACAATGCATGAGCGAGTACGTATACATATTCCAGTCAGAGCGGAGTGAGAGAGACAAAGACTAATCGCCTGATGATATTAATGAGAGACCAGTCATTATGTGGACTCTTCACTTAAGTTGATGAATACCAGCAATTTAAAGTAGAGACTCATGTGGAACGTGCCTCTCGCCGCTCCCCTCGCTAACCTTTCAGTCTATTATACCACGTGTCTCCCCGGACCCACGACTGAACGAACCGACAAAACAACTGCTGAATAGCTGCTCAGATGTAGCGGCAGCAAAATAAAAAAAGATTAGTGAAGCATCAGTGGGGGGAGAAAAAAAAGGAAGGAAGAGAAAAAAACATGAATCAAAGTGTTTTCAAAGACAAGCAGGTATCCAGTTAAACACCCCCCACACACACACACTCTGTCTGCTTGTTTTCTTCTGCTGCCGCTCCATGAAATGCGTTCTGAATGATCTATATCTGTGTGCGGCCTCCCTTTCTCGTCGCCAGCCTCGAGCCAGGTGGTAGCAGCGCTTCTAAGTGCAGCGTCGAAAGCGCATTTTAATGAGAGATAGTTAACTAATTACTGCCATCCATGAACCTTTCTGCATAATTGCGCAACGCTGATCCGTTCATTACTGCGGGGGAGCGGTAAATAGAAGCATAAAGTTTCGAAGGGATAGAAATCAACCGGGGACTCCTGGTTAATTTAAGGGATCTGACATTAGCTGATTAGGGCGAAAGCTGAAACCTTATCTGAAAAATCTGTGGGGAGATTTTTATAAAGGGTGCCCCATGTAGCCGTACATAAGTAATTCATCCACCAAAAGGCATTTGTTTGTGAGTCAGCTGTCAGATTTAATTCTAATTGTTGTGTTTTTTTCTGCTCTCTTTTTTCCTTCACCTCAGTTCAAGAAGATCACAAGCAGCTGCAGATGTTTTCTGTTTGCAGTAGCTGTGAATCCTGTTTGCTTTTCTTTCTCTTTTTTTCAGGATTTCACTGCAATAAGCTTTAATGAGTGGGACCAGGTGACGGGAATTTACATTCAAATTGTACATTCGCTGTGACACATTTAAAAATAGGAGGAAGAGGCAGTTTTGGGGAGAGGGAGAAGCGGCGCACTCACAGGTTCACCAAATAAACATTTATTTCCGTTACACACGAGTGCAGGAGGAGCATTTTCATCAGCGGCTCCGTGATTGCAATCTCCCTCCTTCTGCAAGCGGGATTCACTTAAGGACAGAGACTGTGTGTATAATTTCACTTCCGAGGCTCAACTTTCCATCTCTGAACCCATCAGTGCAAAAGCCATTTTAATTTTTTTTCATTACACATGCCTGGAGATAATTACCATGTATTCAATCAGGGCTATTAAAGACAAAAGGTAATTGTCGCTGCGCTAATTTACTCAGTGATGAGTGCATTTGTAGAAATGTAATTTTCCAATAATCCGGTGGCATATAGGAGTGTGTGCACGGATTCGTTCTCAGGAGCCAAACCGTAACGCTGTTTTTTCCTCTGGCAGGCGAAAATCCAAAACTCCGAAAATAAAAGTCAGGTGGAGCAACTGTTCCCATCTCTAAGGCAATATTTCAGTGTCGGACCAGTAATAACAGCATGTGGGAAGAATGCGTTTAAATCACTCCAGCTCCTGGGATACACATTTTCGAACACTGGAGTCGGACCAGACAAGTGTTTTCTTTTGTGTGCAACCGGCGAGACAATGTTTTTTTTCCCAAGCTCCTCTCAGCTGCTTTCATTTCTTCCGACAGCACTTACTTTGAGCTCAGGCAGAAGGCACATAGAAACAAAAATGTCACCGTCAAAGGATCTTGATGTTTATATTGTACACCAGGGGTGCCGACAGCTAAGCAGCTCTGTGTGACTCCAGCCAAATGCACTTTCACGTTTCCCTCCTGCAGGCGCTTCCTGTCGGGCCGGGCCCCGCCGCGCTCCGGCTCTCTCTGCATCTCTCGCCGCGTCAGTTTCATCACTCCTCTCTTTTCGCTCACCGTCTGTTTTTCTTTCCCCCCCTGCTCCTGCTCCTCTCTCCCTCTTTCTGCGTCTTCCTCCTCCCACACAGATCATCCTTTAGTCCTGTACACCTGGCGATTCTTGAAATAGCAGTGGGCGTGCTATTAGATCCATTAGTCCAATATACCGGTGTTGAGTGGGGATGGTGAGAAATGGATTGGCGGTGATGTGGGTTGCGTGCGCTGCGGTGATGTGTGGGTGTGTGTGTGTGTGGGCAGCAGCGATTGTAATAAGTGTGTGGTGTAATGGATGACTGTGAAGCTTGTGTGTTTGTGTGTGGTACAGAGGAGTGGGGAGTAAGATAGATCAGATAACAAAGCGGATATGCTTACAGGTGTGTAATATGCATTAACAGATATGTACATTTTTGTCAAGTATATCAGCAGTTACTGTATGTGTGCGCCATAGGGCGTACACATGTAGATGATAAAGTGGTGAAGAGGAGTCCTTTTAAGATTTTTATTTCAAAACCTTTTGCAAAACTGAAGTCTATTGACATTTTATCTTATCTCATCTTCATCCACCTAAATTCAGCTTTGAAGCTGTCTCGTGTTCAGATCAAACTGTGGCTGTGTGAGAGATGGATTTTACTTCACGAGCTCAGTCTGACAGTTACCACGCTAAGCTAACAAGCCATGCTAGACCGCCAACCGCAGAGAAACTTTATGATTAGCTCTTGAGCCTCAGAAGTAGTGGTGAATTAAGTGTAAGAAGTGTTATCAGAATAAAAAATTGCAGGAGAAAAAATATGATTTTCAGTTCAGCATTTTTGCTTGTAACATTTGCTCACATGCAAAGTAGTTGAGACCAATGTGAATGTTATTCGTTCAGAAAGAACTTGGGTATGAACCAAAGTTTGTTTCTGAGTGTAGGGCTTTAAGACGCTAACTGATGCTCATTAGCGCTAAACACAAAGTGCCACTGAAGTTGATGGAAATGCCATTGGTTTTTCTGGTATTTGGTCATGAACCAAAGTTGCAGACAAATTAAATTTTGAACTGATGGTGACACTAGATGGAAATTTTAATCATCTCTAAAGTCCTCATTTGTGCCAAGTTGTGCCAATCCGTTTTTATAAAGGCTGAGATATTCTGCCGGTTAAACGAAAAGTTTGACCCGCTGGTGATGCTTCATGAAAAGTCAGGGGATCATCAAAGTCATTAGGATTCATTAGGATTTACAGTTTCACAGTAATCTATCCAGTGGTTAATGAGATATTTAACGCTGGAGCCAATGAGGTGGACCGATCAGCTAACGGACTCCCAGGAGCCATGCCTGGTGCATGGCTAATAAAAATCCTCTGATCGCTGAAAACGCTGAAAGTGATTAACTTTAACATCAAGGCGAAAAATAAAAACAGATACAACAAAAAAAAACAAACAAATAAGAGCACCAGTGACCACACTACCCAAACACACAAAGAGAAGTGGGATTCTTGCAGAAACTACATCATCACAAAAAGGAACAGAACTGCAAACTTAAAAAAGCAACCGTCTTCAATGAGAAGTGAAGTGAAAATCAGCATTTTCCCCAGATGAAAAGAGATGGGACTAAAGAATTTTAAAGAATATGCATCAACATAAATCTCACCTTGTAAAAGTAGCTGAAATCTCCCTCTCTTACCACGTGAGCAGCGTCTGCCTTGTTTGAAACGGAGTGCAGTTCTGCTGATAAGCGAAAAAATGCGCTCCCTACAATACCAATTATGATGCTTATAAAGACACCTGAGCAATCTTCCACCCTAACAAAGGTCATCAAAGGTGCAACATAACTCATCTGGCAATAATCAGCACCGGAAAGACTTTCTGAGATGATGTTACTTTTCATTTTAAAGACAAAATGTAAACATTGGGGACAAAATAGGGAAAATGAGAACGGTTGTATCATGCCAATCTCTTATGACTGTAAACAATGATTGATTAAAATGAGATGTTGGGCGACAATATATGATATGCTTTGTCATTGTCAGGAAATATACTGCCCATCTGATGTTCACTGTCAGTTCAAAGGTATGATCGAGTACTACTTCGACCAGGAAGGAGAAAGGTGAAGATGTGTGGCAAGATGCAGGAGAGCGACTTTCTGCAGACAGGCAACACAAAATCATGAGACAGGGCAGGCCCCACATGTACGCCGCAGTCGGGTCAGTGTTTTGCTTGTTGCTGTAGTAAACAGCTGAATCGCACATTGGGATGGTGGTTTGTGGGTTGGGGGCAGGGGGTGTAGTGGGTTCGGATCTCCGGCCTGCTCTGCAACAGTCACCGCAGGCAACTGGCTGAAATAAAATAAGTTGGTGTGTCGTAATGACGAGAAAAATGTCAATAGAGAGCCTGAGAACTTGTTTTCTCCATCAGCTTCTGACTGCGCTGCGTGATGGAACCCCGACAACAATCTGACAGGGTTGGAGCCGTTTTGTCTTTCTTTTTCAGTTTCAAGATTTCTAGAAGTCAGACAAAGGTGAGGTCTGACTCAGGTGTGAGGTGTTGATTGGTCACTGTCTTCATCAAATCTGGACAAATCGTGTCTAAATAGTCCAACTGAAGCAGATTAGTTGAGTGTCTGACCTCTTTAAAGGTCCTCTATGGACTTTTGGCCTGTAGTCACACTTTCACAGTTGTGTCCCAGTTTTGCCTGTATCATGCACAAACTTGAGCATTCTTCTCACATTTTGACATTGGCTGCCTTCATTAACAAAGTCAGTGAAGAAGAAAACTGCCAGCAAACAAACACGGAAGTAGACAGCGCCGGATTTGAAATATTCAAGAACACTGCAAATTTTTTATGAGGTCCGAAACACGCTCAACTTCTTTTCTGGCCCTTAAATATGCTCACAATGGTGAGCAACCCTGAATGTAAACATAACATTTGCTTGTTTACAAGATCCACTCTGCATCTTTAAAGAATGGTACTTAACTTTAAAGTTTAAAGTTTTCAGGGTAAAAACTCAAAATCTTACACTAGCAAAAAAAAAAGTCATAAGCACAGATTTTTGTATTCTTCTGTATCTGTATGTTTGTGAACCAGGAAAGTATGGCACTGAGGTCACGGCCCTTCTCCGCCCCGCTGGGTCTCCGGCGAGCGACTGAGGCGTCTCTGTCGGAGTGAGGAGCTCCTACTTCTCGCTTGGCCCTCATTTATCACTCCTTACAGCAATGGAATCTTCCCCTCCGTGTTCAGACACATCCACCAGCTCCATAACTCACTCCTCTGACGGCTTGACAGCCCGATGAGTGTGTGCGTCTGTGTGTGTGTCTCGCTGCGTGAATCTGTGTGGGCCATCTCTCAGCTGCGTGTGGGGCTGTGCATGCAGGCGCTTCTGAATTTGTGCGAGTGTGTGCGCGCTAGGCTCCTCTCGCACCCCTCAACCACACACACACACACACACATACATACATAGTCATACAAAGGCCTTTCTGTTCCACTCCGAAAATGTATCACAGTTTCCTTTCCAAGGACGTGACGGGACAGGTGTGAAAGGCTGGTGGCAGCGTCTGGCATGGGGGGGGATAATGTAAACAGCCAGGAATGTGATCCACATCACAGCAACTGATTTAGGAGAGGGGTTTGGAGAGGTGAGGGGTCACTCACCGCACTGCAACAAAAGAAATGAAACACTATCTCTGTGACAATCAAGCCCCGCTTAAGTTGCCTTTTCAACCAATTGCCATTGTCTGTCAACTTCCTGGGCGAGTAATGGGTGCTTTTTGACTTCACTGGTGATTTATGTAGGCTGCCTGTAATACTTAGAGCTCACTAGTAAATAACACAGAGCCGTCTCCTGTCAAACCCGGCGATATATATAATAAAGGATCGATTCGACCGAGTTAGAACTAAAGCATGTTTTTTGACTTATCTCCAGTGGTATGTAGTCATGCAGACAATTCCAGTTGGAGATATCCATCTCCACCCCCACAGGAACAATGAGCATTTCTATTTTAAGCAGCATCTGCGTTTGTTTGCAGTATGTTTCTGGTGAACTGCTTGCCGTTGAGTGTTGGTCAGATTGGGTTTTCTCTGATTTTTCTGAGGCCGGAAACAAGGTCGATGACAGCGGTGAGACTGAGCCAGAACAGTGAGTTCTTTCTTCGGAAAACCAACACAATGAGCTGAAAGGCACCAAAATGGAGACCTACAAAGCCTCACCATTTGGTCCATTGTTAGTATTAACATATTGATTACAGCAGAGTTAGTATAGTTGTATATTTCTCTCCGCAGATAAATTTTTGGTAAATTCTTTGAATGCGTACAATAGCAGCAACCACAGACCTGGCCTTGATGAATCTTCCCTGACCTGCCTGCTCATCTGTTTGGACTGACAGACCAAAAGGGCAGGGGGATTAGTCGCTTATTAAGCAGCGGAGCCGGCTCTTTAATCACTGATGTTGTTTAGGAGACAGGAAAGTGTTGCCATACACCGCGAATACCACTTCTTGTTGCCTCCTGACCAGGCAAGCTGCGATTAAAAACAGAGCACTTGGAAATAGCACTCGACTAAACAGATGTTGGAAACGATGACCAAAAAAAGTTAACGTGCTTTGTTGTTCCAAAGCTGCGGCAACTGCGTGTGTCGGGGTCTTTAGGTGGTACTGCTCATTACCCACCGCTCACGATCATTATCGTTTTACATCTCGGAGCTGGTGAGGAAACGTATGGCCTAGAAGGATTCGAGAACACCGAACAGCTAATTATCACTTAGAAAATAATAAAATCGTGGCAGGCGAGGACATTAAAAACACACACACTGTTGGACTGCATGCGGTGCTGTACATGTAATATTATCTTAATTAGGTGTAATGAGGATTGTTTGGTTGGCAGTGAAATTACTGTACACTGAAGGATGGTTCTTTGGTTGGAGTTATCCAAGGTTCCACATAAGCGGTTCCAGAGGATTTCGTCTGCTACAGTGAACATTAGGGATAATTGCCCGGCGGCATAAATACAACTACATTAAAATTTTATGCCTATTATAGAAGATGCTCCCCTTCCATTATAACCAAAAGTCACAAAGAGCAGGAAGAACAACAATGCTGTGGATTGTGTTTAAGTATTAATGGTAAAAGTTGCGTGTTTAATAGCGTCCTTCAGTGTTTCCCACCAGAAGCTCGACATCTCGGGCGTTCACCTCTCCGCAAGCTCAGCTGCAGTGGCTCATGGTCTATTTGTGGTTGCTATCATAATTCACCCCATCGTTCCAAAAATGACAGGTTTGTCATCATTTTAAAATCCTCAGATGTATTTCCACAACATTCAACATTCTCCGTGCAAATAATTAGCGACAGCCATCTGGTTGAAGCTTAACTCAGACTAATCACTGTGGAGTGTGCAGCAGGATGTTTGGTCTGAAGCGAAGACGGAAAAAACACGCGCGTGTTTGCTAAACTGGAGGAAGGCTGCGGTCGCAGGATGATGGCCAGCTCCATTTTCCCTTTAGTTAAGGCCGTGGCTTTGAAGCTTATTATGAGACGACATGAGTGACAGTGAAGTACAACAACAATGCGTCCGTCTTGAGAGATACTTGTGTTGGCCTCCTGGAACTTATTGCCGAGTGACGTAATATGTACAGTTGACAGATAAAAGCACTTCAGTGTTTACCTATGGCAAGATTGCTAATGAAATATCACCGTCTTTTTCGCCACGACCATGATATTCCATATGTACATTGCTGTGTTATGTTTTTGAAAAAACAACTTCAATGCTAAACTGTGACAGTCGTGGAGATGAGTCATAGTAGGAAATGTCTGGGAAAACTATTTCTTCTTGCAAACTGACATCGTCTTGTTTAACATTAAGCTCGTGGAGTGAAGTATTACCTGGAAAAAGAACACTCCTCTGTAATAACTGGAACGTTAGGATGGCCGTAAATATCAGGCATCTGCCAAACATTTCACGGCAGAAGATGCTATTTCCATTTTCTTCGGAAAAGAAGTATGCAAGACTCAAGTTAGCATGCCAACTTGACAAAGCTCTAATTACTAAGGTCCTGAGAATTGTGAGACCTTACAAAAAAAAGAAAACAAGGTCAAGGACCCAAAACAGTTGAGCAATCTTGCACTGCAGCAGTTTTAAGTTCAAACTCAGGTTAAGAGTTAAAGTGAGTTTTGACTGGCAGGGATAAGTCAAGTTTCAACAGATCTCAGGCACTGTGTGTGGTGAAACTGTATCACCACTTGTCACTTTATGAGAACGAATTGCCTTCAGTTTGGACATGTACATTACTGCAACTCGATCCCGTTGGCACTTCAGAACTTCAAAACGTTGAGTTTTTTGTGGAAGTAAAACCGAAGCACGGGTCTCGGCTTGTTGCTCGGTGACTAAGCTCTGCCATCGGCCTTGACTCCTCACAGGAATCCACAGAAAAAAAACTCAGGTGTGCAGCTGAAGATGTCAAGAAATTTTAAAAGAAAGATGTAGCATTCACCAAAAGCTTCATACAGGTCTTAAAATAGTTTTTGGCTGGACCGCAAGGCAGCCGCCAGCCTGAGAAACATGTCAGTGACTGACTGAACGCTGCATGGAAGTTTTTCCAACTTAGTACATTTGTCAGTAGATTTGCCGACTTTTCAGTAACCTTTAGTAACTTTTTTTTTTAAAAAAGCCCCTTGCAACAAATCTAGTGACTTTTGGGACAAACCTTAGCTACTCTCCATGATAGAGAGTATTGCCTCGCAATTTTCCTCCTCAGGTACGCCTGCTGCTTAACTCTTAATGGCCCACTTCAGTTACTATTTCATACTTGTCCCATTCAGCTGTAATAAAAAGCTGTATATGTGAGCATATCCTACAGTACTACATCCTCGCTTGTGCACATTAAGCATACGCCGTCCAGCCGCACGCCGGGTTCGGACCCGGTCTCGTCTCTCTCACGAAACACGGCTTCCCGTGTTCTTCGCTGACAGCGCAGTGACAGCTCCTCCGCTAATACAGCCGGGGAGAGACAGGGGCGAGGACATCAAAGTACAGGTGGAGGTAGCAACATACGGGCCGAGCAGGATGAAGGGATCACGTCGCAGCGAGATAAAAGGCCAGGCTGCTCGCACACCCTCCAAAACAAGACCACCGCATCACCGGGGCCTCGGTATCTCTCACCTGTTACGCCACCACCTTCAAAAGGGCTTGTTCCACCTTTTGTCTACAAAGTGCCTGATAGTTTGAGCGAGGAGGGATGTGCGCTGCCAGAGTTTGCTCAGGCCTGTCTGTTGCGTTCGTGCTTTTTTCAGGTAGCGGATAAAACAAGGGAGCCAAAGAGCAAAGCAAAGGATACGTGACTGAGCTTGCAGTGTATGTTCCCTCTGAACAATCCCAGGCTCTCGCTCGCTGTTCATGCATATGTTGGTACCTTTTGCTCTCCTTCGCCTCATCTCCGGAGCCCCCCTTCCTTCTCTCTCTCCCTTCATTTGAGGTGACTCTACAGCTCCGAAGCCTTTGAGGCCAGACAAAAGCAACCATCACACAGACAGGATAAGCTTAGAGCTGTGTGTAACCAGACTTGATCCTGCAGCATTGTCGGAGATGCTCTGCTTTATGCAGCGGCCTGGGAGATGCTGCCGCTCTTGCCTCCGCCTCCACCTAATGCCGCCTCGCGCGGGACAGAGAGGTCGACCGAGCCGATGGTCTCCCCTCTCCTCAATCATTAATCACTCAGTCTTCCCAGCGAAGATAGCTCAATCTGAAAATGTATTATAGTTAAAACCCAGTCTGGCAGTGTGATGAATTAATAATCATGTTCACATGAAGGTCTGTTCGGAGTGGGGAGGAAAGTGACGAGAATCAAGGTCTCCTCGTTGCTATCACTTCGGATCCGTGTAAAGCATCTGAATAAAATATTACCTTGGGAGTATATAGCGTGGATCATTTTGCAAACGTCGAACTGGCTGGAGGCACATCAAACGTATTACTCCAGAGTGTTTCAGGTGTAATTTTCGTGTGTTTGGGAAGAACTGTGCTTTGATGCTGCTCCGCTCTCTTTGTGTGTCAGTGGATTTGGGGCTCTCACCCTTGAAAGGTTCATACAAGGTCGGCGTGAGAGAGTTTTTTACGTTGCAGTGTCAGAGCCACCCAGCGCCATTTCTCTTGGGCCCCTTTTTTACAACACGCTGCTGTTGTTAATGGTATAGTGTGTCGTGGAAAATGTACTGTAAATGCAGGTCACCTTTTGTACGTGAGAACTGCCACATCAGGAGCTTATAAAACACAGCTCAACCATGAAAGACCGAGCGTGACCGAGAGTTCACAGCAGTGACGGCAGCTCGCCTGTACTTAGGCACAGCGCCTCTTTGAACCAGATGCTGATATTAGCATGATGACAGCGACATTGTTACTATGCAGCTGTGCGGTAGGAATAATGTTTTCCATTTCCACCATCTTGTTGTGATGTTAGCATGCTAACATGTTATGGTAGTTCAACAGTTTTCAGTCTCTACCAAATGTTGCATGAGTGTTGGACCAAAGTGGTGAGCTGACCATCTGACTGGCTGACACAACTACCATTGCTACAAATGGTAATTCCATGATAGATGTTTTATACATGTGGCATACTAGTGATCTCAGTAAGTGTAGCCTTTGAGAATTTTAGCTCTTCACTCATTTTTCACTCGAACTAGCTGGCGGGAATGGCAGATTGGAGGATACGACTTTGCCCAATTAACGTGCATCCACGGGGATGCGCTGCACAGCAGCGCTGTTGCCCTTCAACGTTGTGTGTTTCACATATCCCACAAACTTGTGTGCACGTCCACCACCGCAGAGGTGGTGGAACCGCTCCCCGCTCGGCTCCGTGGCAGCGAACGCGGCGGCTCGGCCTCGCAGCTTTGTTCATCAGCGGGTACGAGAGACGTGGGGTGTGTCTGCTAAACGGTGGGTGACCGACCGTAATGATGCTGCCTTCGGTAACGCTCTGTGTGCAGCTCGAGGCCCCCCCGCTGCCACCGCCTTTCTCAGCATCTCTCCTCCATCTGCGGGAGACGCTGTGACCTGCCGGGTACGAGTGAGCTGCCTAGGTAAGGTAAGGTCAGGAGATAAGGATTATCTGAGGAAGAAATGTTTATGTCCGAAGTTGGAGGATGGTTGGAGAAAAGATTAGTTTCTTGTGGAGACACAAACTTTCTGCACACAGCAGTGCCATTCTAGTACAATAGTGTGTGCCCTTCTTTCCCCAGTTAGCATCCTGAAAGGCGAGTTGTGAATGATGTCAGACCTGGAAACATCTGCCTCAGTTTTTCTGCTTTATTTCCTCTTTGCCAGTCTGTGTTATCTTTTCTGTCGCTGTCCCGAATGAACACTCCGAGAGCAGAGAGCCGCACAGCAGTAAAAATGCAGTTGATATGATAAACTATCAGCTACAGGCATGTTGCTACGCAAAGGATACACATGAGGATAAGGCTCCCCTGGTATATGGTACATATGTAGTCAGACCACGAAATGAAATAATGCATTTCTTCCTTAGTTTTTTTCGTCTTAAAACTGCAGTGATGTATTTTCTGCCACTTATTGGCCCCAGAACAAATGGTGACATATTATCTATTTATGGTTAAGGGTGAATGTGTTAGCAAACAGTTGCTTATTTGCTCATCAAGCGGGCACAGAGCTACTTTAGTATTCATTTAGAGTCATGTTTCTTTCTGCCTGGCAAATGTAAGTCCAGTATCCACCCTCTTGTAGTTCTGTTTTGCTCAAGCATCTCCTGAGGGACATCTTCGGCTCTTTAGCAGCTAAATGCTCCACTTTTCTCACCAGCTAGTTGTGAGATAATCTGTTTATCGGTAACACGCGCTGGAATATAGATATCTCCTTTTGCTGACAATGGCTGCTCACAGCCAGAAACAAGGTCGATGAGAGTGAAACAAAACAGTGACGTTATGGGCTTCAAATCCAAAACAAAGATGCAAAAAGCTCTAAAACGCTCCACCGTGAGTTGGATGATGTGGGCTTGTCTTTTCACATTACACACAGTAATTCCATCCATTGTTAATATCAACAGGTTGACTTGTGTGGCTTTAAAGAGAGACTGCACGACCCTGGCTAACAGTTGTGGGATACCGGTGCACATCGCAACAGCAGCACGAGCAGAGTCGGGAGGTTTGTCACCTGATCAAGTAACGTCAGTAACAGCGGCATCCATCCAAAGTTTGCTGACATTAGCCACCGCGAGCTATGAGTCACATAAATAAGGCTGTGGCAGCAAAAGCCCAGATTGCACTGAATTGAACAATGACTCCTTTTTATTTATCAACTCTGTTTTTGTTTTTTTTTTTGAAAGAGGAAGAATGTGTTTCCGCCTCCTTCAAAAGCTTCATAGTCTCACTTTGAAATCCAAGCTTTGGCTTTGGGAAAGAGTGGTCTACTTTTATGGGTATTGACTAGAATGCCTTAGGCCACTAACATGTGAAGCATTCTTGAAATATAACAGCCGGCCCCTTTAATTTCTTCACTAAGTATGATTACTAATGTGAATGTCAGTACTTCTATAGGTTTTGTCAGTGTTGGAAATCAAGCTTTCTTGCTGCGCTTCTCAATTATGTATGTACTGCAGAGAAGAACTATGGGAGGCATGCTGTTGTTCTACAAGCATGCTGACAGCTTTCAAAACTCCTGGATGGTTCCTCTTTTCAGCAAGAGAGCTCTTAAAGTTGCATCGCCGAGCCTGCTCACAGTTTTGGATTGTTTTGGCCTCAAGGAACTATGGGAACAATTCAATATATCCAAGTGAAATATGTGCTTTCTTAATTCCTTAATTATGGTAATGAACACAGCCAAAAGAGTAATTATCAGTAGAGAGTAAAGCATTAAATAGTAGCAGTTGATTATTTCCTCACTTTTTTCTTCTCATAGTTAATTTGGCTTGCTTTGATTTCCAGCTTTGTACTTTAAATAATCCAGTGAAACAAATGATAAAGATACAAGCAGACAAGGTATTTCATTTCAGCTTATATACAGAAATCAAATTAAGAGAAACTGCAAGGTTTGCTTTTGGAAAATCACACAAATTTTCTGCAGTGATGCTTGAAAATGAAAACCTTTGTGTAGTTGCTTTTACAATGTAAGGCAAATCTAATACAGTAGCAACTCTGGAACATATGCACAGGTATCCTTGTAATTTGTCTAATTGGTGCTGCACGCCAGAGGTTTGTAGATTGTTAAGCGGTATAAAGGTGCAAAATGTTCCACACAACTCGGGACAAGAGGACAAGTCAATGAAGCATGATAAAAATGCAACAAAGTTAGCATGAAAACTGAGGGGAAAGATTAAGAAAGGGCTTGAAAAGCAAAGCAAAAAACCTAAAAAGAAAAAAAAACTAAGAAAAAAGTGACTTGTGGAGAGCCTAATGCAGCCCTGCAATAAACAAAATTACAGATCAGCTTGGCTTCAGCTCACATTTCAGGAACCACAAAAGCTGATTTCCTGTTTATCTAGATGGCTAGATAGGGCAGAGTTAAGGCGTAATTTGAATCCATATTTCATCCGACCTTAACAGGAGGTTTTCCCTGACGTGACGTCTGCTCCGTGACACACACACGGTCAGTCATATGACTCATTAGTGTCATGCTGGGTTAGGGGCTATGCTGTGCACGCTGAGCATGCGAGTCAGCGCCTGTCGGCGTGTGATGTATGGGTGGATGTGTGCGTTTGTCCACATTTTTAACACGGACATTCAAGGTTCATTGTAAGAGTGTGTAGACAGGAAGACCTGCGGGGCACTTTCTCATACTTCCCCTGATGAGCTATGCTGTGAATAAGATGGAAGCGAGTGATAGGAGCAAGAGAGGAGGACTTGTCAGGAGTGAAATACTGAAAAATAGAGAAGGTAGGAGCTCAGGTGCAATACAAGCACTGTATTAAAGTACATCCAAAAGAAATACTAATCCAGAGCAGACGTGAACCTGTTGAACAGGGTCAAGGCAGGGATAACAAACACACCATTCAGCACAGATCCTTGTCAACAATGGGGAGAGTCAGTGACCAGCGGCTCTGCACTGAGAGCAGACTTTATTTATTGCGATGAATGACTGTACAGTGACAGCAATGCCATTTACATCATTGCATTGTTTGCCAGCCATGTTGATACTTGTCCTTGCCTCTGAATATAAAGGTGGTATAAAATATATTTCAAGAAAAATCTTTTCCTCAAGTCTTTTAATAATTAAAATCTTTTAATAAGTGAAATCACCTGAATTTAGGCTGTCCTCCCTGTCTTCCTTGAAGCAACTGAAATTATCGAAAGACCTTTCACCCATTTTCCTTGTTGGACATCTTCCAACCTCACAGGGTGGCATGTTGTTCAAATACAAGCTCTAAAGGCATAAACGCTGTGCATAAACCTCATTAATTAGCACTGTGTGCCACCGAGGAGGTTAATATTCAATAAAGTGCAACCTTGGAGTTCATGTAAAAATTATCTGCCAAGCCAAATCAGAGTTAATTACAGTGCAGCACACCTCACAGAGCTGCTTTTGTTGTGTGACAGGAGTTTACGCAATCAGTCAGAAATGCAAAAGGTGAGTTTCCCTCAGGCATAGTCTCTGACAGCTTCAACTCTCACTGCTATCAAAATACATTGGCTTTTCCTGAGTGTGGGCCAGCGGCTAAACACCAGGCAAAGTCGCCCAGACTCCTGCATGAAACATTATACAATAGCCAATAAATTCTGAACCTAAGCCTTGGCCTTAAAACCTTAACGCATAAATGTAAAACGACCTCACTTGTCAGGAAACACCCTTTTAGCACCAACGGGATGGAGTGGGTGGGTGGGACGGGGTTGTTGAAGTCAATCAAAGGGACGTGCCAAGGATCGGGCCTTTCGAAAGAGGAAAACAGTTGGTCTGCTTAGTGTTCATTAATAAGTGGGTCAGTCAGCCTGAAGCTAAAGTGCTGTATTGATGTCGAGTCAAGTAACTCCAGCGACTCCCAACGTTCTTGTCTGACGTGCTGCGCCCCAGCATCCTTATCAGATTAACTCTAACACACCTTCACTGACGCTGACTTCATTTTAGTCCGCTTTAAAGGGTATGTTAAACAACAAACGGCAAAATGTCAACACAAAATGGGTGTTGACATTTAGGGGGAACAACAAATTTTTCATCTAACTAAAGTGTCAGTGCTTACGTTGGCCTGGAGTGGCAAGAGCTTTCAGCTACGTATGCTTTTGCCATGTAGCACTTTTAGCTAAATGCATTTCTTTCAGCCAACAACTGTTTACCCCTTGATTTTAAGTATCTGTTTCAACTGTTGGTTCAGTTCAATAATTATTATTCATAGTAACTCTTCATCCATGACTATCAACTGGTTATTTTAGCAGATTTCAGGTGCCTATGTAGTATATTACTTTTAACTAATAATTTCAACCATGGATCCATTTTTCTGACATTTTTTAGCTAACTTTTTAAAATGTTTATCCTCTTATTTAATATCCTGATATTTATAATTAAAGTAACTTTTGACTTCCCACTTGCTGATAGTTTTCATGCCATCTTTATGTCAACATGTGCTGTTGTAGGAGCTAGCTTCATGGTTATTGTGACAAAAGAGTAGCACTACACCAATTTGTAATCCTACTGGATTTATTTTTCTTTTAAAGACAAATACTTTTGTATGTATTTTTAACCAAAGCATAATATAATTTTTTTTTTTTTTTCATAAATTAAATTACCCCCCACCTCACCCTTGTCAGCTGCAGAAGTGTCCCCTTGGTTGGCCCTGGTTAGGAGTCACTAATCTATCCACCAACTGAGCAAACTGAACCTGAGCTTCACCCTATGGGAAAATCAGTGAACAGCAAGCGACATCAAATCGATTCATGCCACATGTTCCGTGAACTTGACACCGCTCATTGGTTTATTAGACACAGCCGTCTTTTAAGTCTCCAATATGGGAGTGGCGCAGTGGTATACTGCCACGGGGCAGCGTTCACTATGTGTGAACAGCGACAGTAAATCAGCTGCCAGCTCTTTATCTCTGCACTGCCGCAGCAGTTAACAGGATTGGAGAGTGACAAATTCCATGTAGCATAATTACATCAATCTGATTGCAAATTATGCTAATCCTATTACAAAAAAAGTGGTAATGGAGTAAAATGGAGATACTTTGTGACATTAATTTGATGCGTTTGAAGGGCTAAAGGGCACACTGATTGTGATCTGTCATGGCCGCAAATACAAAAAAAAAAGAAAATAGTTGTGATAAATCTGTTTGCCTTTTTCAACAATTTTCTGTCCAAATAACATGAATACAAGCACCCATTTAGCTGAAATGATTTAATAATCATGCGACCCAGTAATGTTTTAGCAGGTAGCAGTGCTAAATTTCATTCTGAGGGTGACCTTGCCCCATTCCAGCCCAGCAGCTGCTCGGTCTGTCAGGCTTCTCTCCCTGTGCCACAGCAGCAGCTGAGGAGCCATTTGAGGCCTGATGCATTCAACAGCTGGTGGTGCCAAGCCCAGGGTGGGTGTAGGAGGAGGAGAGGCGAGGGGGGGGGGTGAGGTCGCCTGTCTACCGAGCCATGGAAACATGGGACACGGAGCATGTCGGACGACAGGCACACGGCCAAATGGCAAAACATTGTTCACGGGAGGAACAGCACTTCCCTGGCATAGCTCTTCCCAGTTCCAGGGCTGACCTAAAATCACACTCTAACTTCAGCTCCAACTTCAACACAGAACACTGCTGTGCAGTGCATGTCACGAGCACACTGCATGTACGCCATATGCTGCATGCGTCCAGAACGAAAAGCCTCCGCTTCACAACACCGATCCCACTGAGGGACAGGCCGGCACAGTGTGACAGTGCTCTGCCTGTGGGTTTTGAGACACGAGCTCGACTTTAAAACAGTGCGGAGATGAAAGAAAGAGCGGTATTTGATTTTTCTTACACGTCCCAGGATGTGTTTACATAAAATCAACCTTAGCCGTGTCAGGTAATGGGGAAAATCTCTGCCGCTTTGAATGTTTACAGACAAAAAGGGGATATGAGAGAGGGAGTCATGTAGCCGATGACCTTTGTCTTGAAATATCTCAAACCTCTCGCTGCACTCACTCTATAATGCCGATACTCATGCGCAGCCAGATGTTCAAAGCGGCCTCCCCCCTTTTTTCTGGTGCTGTTTGGAGTGTTGCGGTGTGCACGGAGCATCGGTTTGGTTAAAACGAAGCAGAGAGCACGCCACATGAAGGTGGAGTTTCCTGTAAAGTTGTTTTTCTGAAATGGAAATCATCCTGCATCTCTGAAGTGACACCCGGGGAAGAATTTCTCCCCGGCTTTATGTTTCGCTCAATCGCGCAACCTGCTGTGTGTGTTGGTAAGCTTCTCTGTCTCCTTAAAAATTATGTGCGCCGTGCGCTCTTTGTGCCGCCGGTGTGTTTGTGTGTTTTATGTAGAGTCTGCGGAGATGACAAGACAGCTGAACAAATGAAGAAAGAGATAAACATTTGGACAGGACACACCAGGTGGATTGTGAGTGGTATCCAGACAGCACTGTGACGAATCAGACTGTGAGACACTGCTACAGTTTGATACAGTTTTCTCATGCTTTTGTTTCTTTGAACTGGAGAATTACGGGTTTCAAAGAAAAGTCGACTTTGAAGAAGAGTCTTAATCATTCAAACGTACTGTAGATGCAGGCCATGATTTTATCACATATGCCCTATTGGGTTTCAGGCCTCCTAATCAGTAATCAAGTCCATAATGTCGTCATACAAACAAATCTCTAAGATAACAGTGCACGAGTAGCCTTACAGCAGATCGTACATACAGTGCCTGCACAGATACACACATCCATTCTCTTTGGTGGGTTGTTTTAACACTCGGCCAGTGAGAGATGCTGCAGATCATTTCTGTTAGATGTGCATACACATCTGTTGCATTACCTCTTATCACACATGGTCACAGTCTATAGTATTGCCCTGTATTGCCAGTATTTGCCCTGTTATGTAAAGTTGCATGAGGAAAACAAACTTGGGTCTTGTTTTCCTTGACAATTGGGACTGAGCAAGCCACAGATAATCATACCAAAATCACTGTATTTGAAAGTACACAATCAGGGTCTTGCCTATGTTGGGACCAACTACCCTGCTGTCCTCTACAGATACATGGCCTTGCATATGTGCGGTGAGCATACAACATGTGACTGAGTCATAGCCAACAAGTAGAGCAAACATTTTTACTTAATTCCCTGCATGATAAGTAATATTCACTCATGCAGTATTCTATATTCATTTTTATAGGGGTTTTTATAGCTCCTTTTACATGTAGTTAGAATGGATGAGAGGACATATCCTGTAGATAGGGGAAAAATAATGAGCGCCGCGAAAGCTAGTTGGAGCCAAGAGCTGCTTCCCGCTCTCTCTAATCAGTAAGTCAAACCAAATGGAGAGGGTTGGCCTCAGAACGCTTACAGTACCTATTTGAGACTACGTATGGTGTAGATTCATATGAACCAACCAGTTTACGATGACGAGACATTCTTAAATCTTGAATGCTGTGAGAGGTATTTCTTCACATCTGCATCTTGAGCAGATTTCTTTCTGTTTCCTTCAATTACGGACAGTGAGGGCTCACTTTTACGATGATTTCTCTGCGATTAGCCCGCATTTCTGAGGGGTTAGACGAACACTGCTGCCTTATCCTCATTTGACACGTTATACGCCTCCTCTGGTGCGCCAATGAATATTTCAGGGAGTCAAAATGGATATTACTCCTGAGTCAGACGTGCTGGCACAGGCTGCAGCGCCACAGGTGGGGTATTAGTGCCAAGCGCACTCAGAGCACAAGGGTAACATATCAAGGCATCACGCGCCGAGGTCAAGTTTGACTTTTTCTCCTTCCTGTCTGATAAGAGATTTAGCTGCAGTTGTGGTCGATTTTCTCAGCTACCGCGAGCAAACTCAGCTGTAAACAACAGATGTAATGGCATTTGACATTTGCTGAGGTTTCAGATGAGTAAAGATCGTTACGGCGTGCCGACCTTAGCGTAATGTTAGCGCGCACAATGCTCTGCATTTACAAGCGTGTGTGTTTCCCTCATAAGGACAACACAGAGCTAAATTTCTTCATCTAAATATAGATGTTTCCTCCTTTGACTGAGCACTCGCATTCACCCCACTGCTTATGTATGATTAACATACTGTGTGGTATAATGAGACTTAAAGCTAGATTCCAGGGTTCTCAGGACCGGGCTTCAGCTGCTTATGTGTCAAAAGGAAGGTTTTAGGCGATAGAGTCCTCACATGGCTCATCAAAAGATAAGCTCCTCTTACAATCCTTGTATTTCAGGGGAGACCTCTCTTCCCACAATTATAACGCCGAGCACAGGAATTGCCTGTAACCAGTCACAGCACAAATACTTTGACGTAAACCACGCATGAAAGAGCTCACTTCTTCCCCCAGCAGCGTTTAATGAAAGAGAAAGCACAAAGAGGAAACGTGACACTGTGCTTTTATATAAACCGCTGAAAACTATGTAGGCTTAGCAAGTGATAACATTGGACTTGGTAAACTGTGTAGCCAGGATCTTATGAGGATGTGCAAAGCACAGCAGCCATTATTTTGGACATGAGAGGCACATTATCCTTTGCTGCCGGCTCTGAATTTGCAAGAGGCACTTTGACTGCAGCTACAAAGGGCTATGAGCCCTAATCAGGGTTTTGCTCATCCCTTTCACTCTTATTCACGACAATACATCTTATCGTGGAGTATCCATCCCCTTTCATGTCTCTCCTCAGGGACCAAACCCGTATCATAAGTGATATTCCATGCATCAAGTGTGGTTCTGCCAATTTATTTTCCATAAGACTGTGTCAGTCAGCCTCAAAAGTAATAAACCAGCGCCGCTGGTAGAGACATTTGCAAAGTAAATAAGGCCTCCTTTCTGTCACCACAAATGTCTGCTGTCGCCATGGTACCGCCTGCCGACATCGTTGTCACCGGTGTCGTCATGGCCGTGTGGGCCCCCGTTATTATTTTCTGCGGGTGTGACAGCCTGTGGTCAGGCAGAGTGGGAACTCCAGCAGGGGTGTGGTAAACGTGTCTGTCGACTACTGTTTGGGCAGTAAATGAAATACTTGTCTTTTGCAATTTTACTTTCATTTGCAAATACACTACTCACAAAAAGTTAGGGATATTTGGCTTTCAGTTAAATTTTTGTAAAACATAAAATGTTCATGCTACAGTGATATTATATCATCATGTGCATTCAAAAGTTTAGAGAAGGTCACAAAGAGTTCACCTGTAAAGGTTATAGTGCATTTTAGGTTCATCCTGACATTTCATACAAAAGCTGAATATCCTTAATTTTTTGTGCGTAGTGTATGTAGTTGAAATTCTTCTGCTTTTTATGCTGTACATTTTTGTTCTCAACCAGTCCAGCAGCAGGGTTCGAGGGATGACCCTCAGCACTTTGGTCCTGGCTATTATTTATAAATATCTGTTGAATGGCCTGACCTTCATTATTTCCAGAGGATGAATTCTAATGACTTTGGTGACTTTGGCTTTTCTTCTCCCTCCACAACCAGGTTTACATTTGAGCTTTTGGTGAGTATCTCAACAGCTTTTGGATAGCTTGCCAGCACATGTACTGTACTGTAGCGCTAATTATCAAATGCTAACAATCAAGCCCACTAAACCACCACATGGTGAAAATGGTCAATTTCACGTGGTTACCGCACTGATGTTATCATTTAGGTCAAACACAACTGCGTTGTGCAGCAGATAGAGCCTCAGAGAGCTGTTAGCATGACTGTAGACTCTTGTTGGAGCTGATTTAATTCACCAAAGAGATGAGCAGGTCTTATAAGACAAGTCTCCCATTGACAGGGATCAGTAGGTAGAAGAATATGAAAGACATTTCTCTTCTCCCCACCTTTCTATTTGTTCAGTTTGGCCTGTTTCTCTCTCTGGGGGGAAACAGACCTGAGTATGGAACACATCTGGGATTGGACAGGACTGGACTGGTCTTCGTGTGTGTGTATTGGACCGGGGGTACCTACTAGTGCAGACCGGGTGCTGGAGAGAATCACCACTGTTTTCTTTTTCAGTAGCGTGCCCTGACCAGGTTTACACTGCAGCCGTGCCATATGCTCTACCCAGGAAATGGGCTTTATTAATACATTTAAGAGCACGTCAGGCTTTGGTGACTTATGGGCTATGTAAGCCAGTGTGAAGGTGCATTGTCGGCAACTTTTCATAAATAAAGACAGGGTAAAAGGGGGAGAAAAAAGATGGAAAGAAAAACATTCTCAAGGGGCCTCTGTGGAACTGGGGACCAGCTAGTTCCAGCCCTGTCACGGGGGCCTCTGTGTTCCAGGTGTTGCTTTTTAATTGGCAATTCCGCGAGCAATAAAGCATTTCACTTACTTTCGCTTGTAAAGCGCTTTCATTCCATCGCCAAATGATGTAATTACCCCGTCGTCCCAGGCGAGAGGGCGGCAGGAGAGGACTGGCGTTTGCTCTCCGCGCAGCTCGCTCGCTCTCAGCAAGAAGCCTGGTGAAGGGTTTCACCGGGTATGTTTTCATTTAGGAATCCAAACACCATAAAGTGAGCCAGCGGTTTGCACAATAAACGTACACTTTAATTTCATTCTGAGCTGTCCCTACCCTGTGTGTGTCTAATATTTTAGAAAACAAAAAAAATTATAGGGTCAGAGTTCTCTTTGATGTATGAAGGTCAGCGGGGGACGTTTGTTCCTTGCTCGCAGACACAGATGGCCACTTTGTTTCTTCTAAATTAATCTTGTATTGCTTTTCATAAAACCACTGGAACATGCTTTTGTTTTCATCACAGTTTGACATTGACTTCTTTAAAATAGTGATAAGTCGGTGCTTTTGCACATTTTTGCTTTCATGTGAGCTGCGACACATTGCTTGTTCACAACTAGCACGTCCCAAGCCTCTGCAAAAAAAAGTTTTAAAACTTCACTGTTCTTCACCCTTCTAGAGGGGATTTTTTTTTTTTTGGGAGAGGGACGAGTGGTTTATAATTACAAATATGCTAATGGAGTCAGATAACCCATGGGGTGATGTTATCATTTGAAATTTTATGGCAAGGGGAGATTTTGAAAAACTTATTTTCCTGTTTATTTAGTGTGGAATTCCCTCTGAGACACGGAGAGGTCAAACCCAAAGCCAAGTGTCTGTCGGCCAAGCGTGGGGAGACATGTAACACTAACCTGAAGTCATTTGACTAAAACGGATCTCATGATCCACCTGAGGATTGTGAACCCTCAAGAACGAGTTCAGGCTGTCAGCTTGTGGCATGGAGCAGGCTCTGAAACACAAACCCCATTTGATCAACACTGCCTACTGATAGGTGAAAAACACGAAATTCTACTGAAGCTGTATGACTAAATAACTCAGCACGGACGTTAAAACACAGAGGAGGGAGTATAAAGGAAAACACTCTTTATGCATAAGGCCTACCTGGCAACGTTTTTGCATATCAGACCTCCCCAGTGCCTGTCAGTATTCCAGCAGTGGCAGCACTGCCAAAAAACACAAAAACAAGCTGTTCGCTATCACTGCCGTTCCCATGGGAACAGGCCCGCAGAGGGTGTGCCCGCTCCGACACTCATCTGCACAAACAGTATGCAAGTCTACTCCCCAGCTTGCTACACAAACCAACAGTGGGGGGATTGCCGCACCGCCTCTACCACCACCCCCAGCCTCTTTCTCCAAGAACCAGGGCCTCATACAGAACCCTGCTATCAGTGTAAGCGATTAGCCGGCCCCGCTTGTGAAAAGTGCCACAAGGGGAAAAAGGATCAAGATTCCTGAGATGTTGGGCCTGCAGTGCTCATTCGCCGCACACTTCCTCTCCTTAATAAAGACCACACATTCCCAGCGGCTGGAGCAGCACTGGGCCAGCAGAGCTGCAGTTCAAAGCCAGCCGAGGCTGCAGCAGAGAGGGGGGGAGAAGTAAACAGCAGAAAGTTGACTGGCAAAATCATAAACAAATAAATGCCAGGCCATTTCAATCAGACACAGTTATTTTTGCCGTGCTACAGAGGGAAAGTCAGTTTGACTATGGCGTCTTTACAAAGCATCACTTTGCTTTTAGCTTTTGCCTTTTTTGCAGTTGGTTTCTGTTTTCTGTTGTTTGCTATCAGAGGGGATTAAGCACCCCTCTTCACAACTCTGCTGCATTGCAACAGCTGCCACAAACTCTACGTAATTAGCAAAGAGCGTTTCTGCAATATTTTTGTGAATGCACCACAAAAGACATTAGTGATGAAGTTTTGAATGTCCATTTAAATCTACAGCTCTATATTAGACACTTTGGTTAAAAGTCTGCATTTGAGACACCATAAACTAATAGTGGGAAATTTTGTTGCCATATGGCTTCAATGTATAGATAAATAAGAGAAAGAAAAAAGAAAATAATAAGAACTATTATTATTATTATTTGAAATATTATATGACTTTTACTTCAAAGAAATCACACAATAAATTAACTTGACATTTCCATCACTTAGATCTCTGCCTCCAGTCAGGTACTATGCAGGTGAGTGAAATTGTGGATCTCAAAGTATTAAAAGAAAGTTATACCGAGATAAATTAAAAAGCATCCAATCTTCCCAGAAACAGTGCCTGTGGATAATCTACAGAACGCACTGTGAACTCCTTCCACTGGAAGTCGGGTGTTACCAAATAAAAAGCCCCTATGAAAACGTGTTTAAGACTTCTCTGACTCAGTGACGACATACACATACATTTTTTTTTACATCCACCTTCCTGCATTATTATAGTGTAATACAAATACACTCAAAAAATCATTGTGAAGGTCATGATGTTCAGTTTTCTGATGCATGGATTCATTTTAAGGGTCACTCTGTTGACTGTAGTTTATGTCCTATATTGTTAAACCAAGAGGCATTTCTAATATTTCATTCACCCCCGTTTGTGTTAATGAGGACAACAAAAGTTGGAAACAAAAAAATGGAAACATTTTTCAGTATAATGCACTTCAAAACACACTGTTCACCCACTAGCCTCTCCTTTGATGTAGCTTAGCCAGGCCACAGATGCTACCTACATAGCCAGCTAATCAGTGAGCTTAGCCTTGTCAACTTGTAGGCTGTTACTGTCAAAATTAGTGGAAGTAGCTAGCTGGTTACCTCAGAGTTAGTTGGGCAACATTTTCATTCTAAAACTGTTCCAGGGAGAAAGATGCACAACTTTGTGAAGAGCAGTAGCTATGTAGCTAATGTTAGCTAGTTGTTGTATGTGCTTTAATGAATACTGATATCATAGAATACAAGCATAAGAAAAAAAGAAAATTTTAAAACCATTTTTTTTTCTTGAAATCCAAATTAACCCTGATCTGAAATCTTTCTGCTCTTTCAGAACCATCTGAAAAATTAACTAAGCTTCTTATTTGAGTTCCTTGTAGGTAGTTTCATTGTTGGTGAAGAACTTAACACACCCTTGCTTTTATTGAGATCTTATTCCTTTTTTATAACTGCATTTTATATCATTATTTCCTTTATTTATTTCCTTTGTATGCAAGTATGATTATTCTTGTGATTGTGGTCACACTATTTGTTTTGACTACATTATTCATATCCCTAGAAGACAAAATAGCAGCTCCACAAAAGTTTTTTTTTAAAAAAGCCTTTCCCCTGAGGAAAATGCCCCACTCTCTAAGTGAGCAATAAATCTGGCACTTAGGATAGGTTGTCTGTGTATGTGTGTGTACTTGAGCGTGTAAAACTACTCAGTGTCCTCAAGTCCATAGCCTCCAGAGCTGTCAAATGTTGCTTGGCCCCACAACATCCGTAACCCATGACCCCTGTAACTCCTGTTTTGTTCTCAGCTCTCCAGGCCCCTCAGATATCCCTCTACTGGAACTCCCCCAGTTGACAGACACCCCTCTCTTCTCTGTTGCTCCACACCACCCCGGCAGCCTTTGACCTCCCCAGCACCTCTGCCTCTCTGCGCGGCTGCCCTCACATTCCAGTAAAGGCGCTGAAACCTGAGCCCCCGGTGAGCTCATCGCCGGGCCGCGGAATCAAGAGTTAAATGATACCAAAAAACAGAGGGAGAAGAGAAAACGGAGACAGAAGGGGGAGAGGCAGCCGTTGGTGCAGGACAGGTCTGGAACTGGTTCTGTGCGTCTGCTCGTGTGGGCTCCTCAGGGGTTAAGTTACACCAGAGAAAGCGAGGAGGAAGAGGAAGAAGAAACTGCTGGCGTCTTTGAATTCTCGCCGCTTTTGTCTGTCTCTTGCCGTGTCTCGGCGGCCTGACTGACTGCTGCCTGCAGTTTCCTCTTGACACACTCCGGCGAGCCCACCGACCTCCGTCCAGGCTTTCAAGTTAACGAGCCCCGCCGGTCTTGTCCTCGTGTCTCGGAGCCGGGCCGGGATGTGAGTGTAATGCAGTGAGGTCGCGCTCTCCGCTCTTTCAGAGTCGCTGTTCTGTTCTGACCCTGCCATGACCACCAAGTGCACGAAGACGGTAAGTGTCCCTCTTTAAATTGTCTTCCAGCGTGTGCGTGTGTGTGTGTGTGTGTGTGTGCGCATAGTTTGGGGATTCTATGACGACATCTGTGTGTTCAAAAGTCTTAGTGGGTGAGAAAAAAGAAAACAAGCTTTACCCAGAATGTCACATCTCAGGATCATTGTGATTCATGTCTCATATTGTGATGAGCACCATTAAGATGCTTAATCACTGCAAACATAATTAAACCAATCAGTGTCTCTCTCAAGCTGAGTTTGGAGGATGACTGCACTAAGTAAGAGAAAGGAGCTTTTTAGCCAAGAGCATCTCTAGCTGAAAGCAGCAAAGAACTTTTAAAAGTTTTAAGAGTGCCATTAGATAAACCTTTCATCCATGCATTATTCATGGCTGCCATGTTTCTTTCTAGTTCACTGCCTGTTGTTCGCCGCGTCTCCCCCTGACCTCGTGCTCTTGTCTTGTCAACCTTTGGGGTGACAAATCTCTCCGTAGCAAAATTTTAAATAGGGCTGATGATTTTAATGGGTGCCCTACAGGCGACGCTAAATAAAAGGTTGAATACACATTATTTTACTTTTCTTTTTTTAAAGCATAATAAAATAATACATTCACATGCTCTCTTAGGAGCTGTTTTAAAAATTCAGAACAGCGTAAGGGCCAGTTTACACTCTGAAATCTGCCACTTGCTTTTTCTCTCCCAGCGGAAAGTCATTTAAAATAATTGTGAGCATTTGCAGCAATAACTTTTAAAATGTCTGAGGTGAAACAGTAACAATTATCTCTAACATCTTTTGTAATGGTCTCATTATTTAAATGGGTGTGAAGTGCTCCATTGCTCCTCAGGTAAACACACCACGCTTCTTGGAAAATAACGGCACCTCGATGATCAAATTATTATTATTTTTTCTAACGTTATCATTATTTTTCTAGGGAGTTGCCCTGAATGCACTCAATTTAAAACACTGCTTTATTCACATGTTTTACTTGACACGCCGCTGGCACGCCAAATCCCAGACCATGACTGCCAGTGGATGTGATTAATGAGTAAACAATACCATTTACAGAATAATAGGACATATCTCACCAGCATCAACATAGCACCACCCACGTTTAATTATCCCAATAAATTCAGTTATTCAGTAGTTCACAGAAGTGTTTTTTCCCTTAGCTACTTGGAAAAAAATACATTTTATTATTATTATTATCATTATTATTATTATTATTATTATTATTATTATTATTATTATTATTAACAAGTCAAGGCTGAGAGATATATCCCAGCACTGCTCATCACCCATCACAGTCCACATATATATTTATTCATTTGATTTGAAAGTGGGTGTTAAGAAACACCACATCAGCTCGTTACAAAACATTGCCAACATGTTGTTGGTTGAGTCCAGTTTGGAGTTGTGTGCTGCCACCTCTTGAAGAGCACAGAAATGTTAAAAAAGAAAAAAGAGAAACACTGTGAAAATGCTCCACTACAAGAGAAATTCCTGAATTCAAAGTGTCACTCAAGTGACAGCACCTAAGTATTATCAGCTCAAAGTGTGCGTGAGAATTGAAAGTAAAAGTATGCTTTCTGAAGGCAGAACGACCCCTGTCAGTATATTTTCTATGCAGTATCATTAAGTATTACTGATGGATTTATAAGAAGCATTAAATGTCGCAGTTGGAGCGAGTTTAACTACTTTATTTGCTTGAAGTCGGTCCTTATTCATGCAGATCATGTCATATTTTGCATACAGAGTCTTGATCCATAACATAACAGGACACTACACCTTTGAAATCAGCGTAGAGGAGTGGACGTGCATGAGCCAGTCGGAGGTTCCAACTCTTTCAAACACACCGCAAAAGTCACCCATCATGATTCATGCATCAGTTCTGAAAATAATGTCACCGATGTGTCAGCGTAGTGACAGCTTAACATGTGCCTTTTGGAGCATAGGGGTTCGAGTGCTGAAAGTAAACTCTTTCACCTGCAATTGCTGTAGGCGACAGGCCCGTCGTCGGATATGGTTTTATATAGATGGACATGAATGAACGCAGCTGACAGCTGGAATGTGTTTTTGCGCGGCGCTGGGGGAAGAAAAGAGGCGAGCCCCTGTTTCAAACTGTGCATTTTAAGTGATTTAGTAGCAAGAATTGAAATCATCTGACAGTATTTTGATGGTGGGAATGACTCGCCGTGTCTGACTTTATTACAGATGAAATATAAAGACAAAGAAGTGGGATATGTTTGGAATAAAAACGCTGCTGGTTCCTCTGTTTTGGGTGCCCCTTAATTATTAAACCGTCCTCTTAAATTACTTTGTTCTTTAGGCAGACTGGCAGTACGATAGAATTGATCTGCGCCCTGTCAGGATATTGACTCAATCCTCAACAAGCCCAGTCGTATTGTACTACAGAGTCAGCTGACCGCAGTGTCTGACTGAAGGCATGAATCAGACGTTGTCTGGCTCTGGACATGGCCCGAGGGCAGAGCTCAGATATGCAGCGAGGGAGCAGAAGGAGCGAGCAAAAAAGAGAGCATGAGGAGAGCATTGAGAGAGATCCGTGGAGGGGGGGGGTAAGAACGTAGACTGGTTCTCTGGCCAACTGGGAGATCTAGCACAAGGAGAAGCTTGTTCCTGCACCGCCGCACCGATCTCTGGGCATGTAGCAAGGAGGACATGGCCTCTCCTGGATGAAAGAAAAATAGAGTCAAATACCAGAGGATAATGTGATTACAGGCAAATAGGAGAATGAAGGTTAATTGGAGTTAAGTGTCCATAAAAAACGACCCTATATATACATCTGCAAGTCAGCCTATATTCTGTCAGCGGGGCTCGAATTCTTACTGCTGCCTTTAAAATAAACACATAACTCGATAGTTTAGAAGGGCTGTTGTGGATGTATATTTTCAGAAGATAATACCTGGACATTTGAGGTCTAATCATTAGATTATAGTCAGTGGCTTAGACATGTGATTAGAATTACACAAAGACCAATGTAAAGCCGAGTACCCCTGGAGTCTGGAGGTTGAACAGGACGACATCCGTGATGAATCCCACCTGTACCTGTATTCATCAAACGCTCGTAATCTCCCGCTCGTGACCATTTGCATTCGCCTGTTTCTGTGAGAGCAGTCATTCAGAGAGACGGACGACCCTCAAAAAGGTAAAAAGCACTTCAGCTCCGAGCGCAACCTTGACCTCGACAACCGGACGAGAGCTGCATATCGGAAAGGGAGAAAAAAACGACTTTGATTTGCCGTCCTTCAGCTTCCAGGATGCCTGCTTTGGCAAGTACATTGACGTTCATGCTGCTCAGGTAAATCCATCTCAGCATGAGAGGTGACAAACAATTTTTTTTCCCCCCAAATGAGTCAGTCAGCATTTACTGCTACCTTTGATTGTTCTTTGCAGAGCAGCATAAAAGGAAAATCACTGCTTTGATTGCTGCAGTAACGACGTTCTGAAAAAGCCCCACAATTCAAACCACTTGGGGATGAAGAAACCTCCGTTAACATTCAAAACAGCCATTTCAAATCTGCCTCGCATGCCCCTCTCTGTATGGAGCAGGCACTGCCACATTGTAAATAACAAATGGCATTATTACACTGCCATGTAATTGGCTGGTTTACAGAAATGTTTATTTTCCTATACAGCCGATGGAAAACATGACTGGAACGTGCTGCTGATGAGTTTGGCTCAATCCAATTGTCCAGAAATACCTAATCAGTAAAAGCTATGATGGTGCACCCAACATAAGTTTTCTCCACAAGGTGGGAAATATTATTGATGCGTTCCAGTATCTGCGTGGGCAGAGGCTAAAGGGGTTTGTAATATTTCATTTTGAATGGGGAAGGGTCATCAGGGTTATATCGGATTTGAATCGGTCATTCACATGAAAGTTGATCTCTGCGCACATATGCCGAAAAAGTCCCCGCGGGCTTCCTTACGCTTCTACATATTTTTGCCCGTGGAGCATGCACACACCAGCTGAGCACGGCGCACGCACGTCGGAGACTTGTGCTGGCTGACCGATTTCCTGCTGGCTGCAGGAACTCAAATTACAGTATAACTTTTTTCGCAGCAAAAAAAAAAAAAATCTTTAAAATAGCTTTTGTATTATCGCAATTTGAAATCACATAAATATTTTGTATCCGCTTGAAAAGAAAATGTAAACACCTTCCTGCCATTTTGTCGAGCGCAGTGCTGTGTGTGATTGAGTGGGCTGACGCACAAGTTTTACGGCCTGTAAGCAGGGGCCATTCTTGTTTGCTTTGGAGCCGTCTGAAAGCAGCCCAAAAAGCATCTGTGAATGCCAGAGAGCGCGGCTGCCAGCGGGCGTACAGCACACAACACAGAGGCCCCGCTCCTCGATTTTCTGCTCCAACCGCACTGAACTTTTACCAGGCCTCATGCTGCTGACGCACTTCGGACTCCACCACCTGCACCTCTGCCCCCTTATCTGAGACTTTATGTTCACACGTCAGAAAGACTCCGCTGGTTGATCAGAGTTCTGCAGTGCGGCGCTCAGGTGTTGTGGGGCCGGCTGACATGGCTGCACTGACTCTTGGAGAGCGAGAGTGAAAGAGGACGATGCAGATGAGATGGAGGATGTAGATCCTCTCCCACTTTGACACCGCAGCAGTGCAGGCAGCTTCACAGAGCGGGAAGGTTCAGCCATGTTTCATGTGACAACAGCGACGGGAAGTATTTCAGTACACTTACTTCAGTACTGCTACTTTCTACTACTCTGCTGTGTTCCAGAGGGGAGTTATTGTCCCTTTATACTCTACTACTTTTAATTGACGTTTGTAGTTGCTGCTCAGATTACGATCACCACTGTTTGGGATGTAACTGTTGAAAACAGCTGCGAGCACGTGGAGCTCTTAGTCATGTTTCAGATGTCTTATCAGTTGTTAGCACTCTCACCAGAGAGGGTTTTCCTCTGCAACCGTCTCAGATGGTTTTGCTAAGTGACTGTTTAAACTGGAGAAAGATTCAAAACGATTTATCATTAAAAAAAATCACTGGGTCACAACTGGATCATAATAGCACTAATGTGATAATGAGTTACAGTACACAGGGGGAGAAAACCACACAATGCGAGGGGATTCTTTTTTCTTTCTCTTTTTTTATTCTAATGATGTGTTCTCCAAACCAAACTACATGTTTTTAAACTGTTACAGTCTTCTCTGGCTCTTATTAAACTTACATGCCACTCTTTGTACATTTGTATTTGTACAAGAAGAAGTTGGGAAGTAACCCAAGAGTAATATAAAAAGAATCACACGCGCACATAAAAGCTGGGGTCTAAACAGCCCATTTGTGTGGGGTGAAGTTAATGCAGTATTGTTGGTGGCATATTTTTACCCAGTGATTTTTAGCATGTATTAGTAATGTTACTTACACATAAACGCACCAGTATTATCACTTTAATAATGTCATCAATAATGTCATTCTATTTTACTGCTGAACCAGTATTTTACTTCTGATACTTTTGGTTGATTTAGCAGATAAAGTGCAGGGCTTTTCCTTGTAAGGGAGTATCTTTACATTGTTGTACTGGTAGTTTTACTCCAGGAGTACTTCTTGCCCCGCCGGTCGTTGCCAGATGTGATGTCACCGTCATGTGTTCTGTGTTATGCTTGGCGAGTGACGTTAAAAGGACAGTTGGAAATCTGATTTGAGCGGCTATGGCTAAGTCATTGAAAATTTGATTTGACTCAGATTTCCAACCACCTACAGTACGTCTCCTGCGCGTTTGTTGCCAATCCGCGCTCGATAAAAGCAATCTGATTCCAATCTGGATATGCCAGAAATCTGATTTAGGCTGCCAGTCTGAACCCGAGTGCCTGTCTCTACCCATATTCTCTGATTCTCTCTCTTTTCCTTTCTTTTTTCTTTTTTAAAATCTCCTCTGTGTTTCTGTTTTCAAGCTTTGCCCCGCTCTCCTCTCGCAGTTTCGCTCGCCAGACGCTGTGACATCATCCCCCAGTTCTGCTGCTGCAATACCTTAACTCGTGAGGCCGAGAGATGCGAGTTGGATCAAAGGCCTCGTCAACACAATGCACCAACTTCTCTTCCAAAGCAAACAACGCGCAGACGTTATGCAACTCCCTGGCACTCTTGGTTCTTGCTCGCCTAAAAAGCATTCTTTATTAAACCTTCACACCCGCAATGAAACCCTCAGCATAATATCATTGAAATGAAATAATCCTTTCATAAGGGAACCAATTTAATCTTGCTTGTATGTACGGCTTTAAAGCCGTCTGATACGTGATTCATTCCCAGTCGGACCGGTTCTGAACATGTCTGTCCACGCTGAAGCTCCCCGACCCGGCCTGCTCTCAGTCAGACAGGCTCAGCTGACGTCCGGGCCCTGACAGCCCTCACCATGAGTGTCAATACGTGCGTGCATGCTCACTTCTCATTTTATGTGTGTTTGTGTGTGTGTGTGTTGCTTTCAACCTTCATACACAAATTGCCCCCCACCCCCCCAAGTCTATGTGATGCCTTTTCCCTCTTTATTGTATGTCTTGTGAGTTGAAATGACGCTCTTCACTTCTGGCACTTGACACCATTATTTTCCCATTGTGCATGTCACTTGCTGAGTTAGCTCGCGTTGTCAGCCGCCTGCTGGTTGATGCATTCCCCTCTGTCTCAAAGGCTTCCTTCCCGGTAATTGCCGGGTAATTGTTTGTCCAGTAATGCAGCATGCGAAAGCCCAGTCTCTCATTATGTGTGTTGAATTTTGTCAAAACAATATGCCTTCAAAATTTAAAAAAAAAAAAAAACATCTGAGATCTCCGTACCGTGGCAACATATTGTCACATTTCAAAAACCCAATTATTCAAATAACCTGGCCCGTATTGAGACAGGGAGGAATAATTCGTCCCAGGTGGCGTACAGTTTTCTCTTGGTTTTTAGAAAAATAAGCTCTCTTGACCGAACACAGCCTCTGGCAAGGATCCAGCTCTGCCACATTCCACTTTCACATGACCTTCTCACAGACCTGGCCCCGAGCGAGAGCAGCACCGTCCGTCCCTGACCACACCTCTGTTTGACTGGCCTAGATATTTCAAGGCCTGCTTATCTTTTCTTCTTTTGCCGCCTCCTCCTCCTCCCCCTCCTCCATCTCACTGTTTACAAGTTTTGACTCAACTCCCGGGATGCAGTTGGCTTGTAAATTTCATTTATGTGTATTTACAATTTTGTTTTACAAGGACAGATACATCCCCTCTCAGACAGTTGAAGCCTTTGATATTTATCTTAGTGCCGAGTTTGTGTCGGGTGGAGCTCCGCCCGTCTGCACTGATGTTGCGTTCGGACTGTGCACTGGTTGATTTTTTTTTCTCTTAAATTGATGAGCTTGATGTTGAAACGTGAAATGCACATGCTCAACCTCTTGCTGACAAGAGATGGATGAGAAGATTGATATCACAATCACTATGTGAAGCTACCGCCATCAGCTGATTAGCTTTCCTACAGCTAGAAGCTCATTAGCTTGTTTCAGCAGAAGGACTGGAAAAGGGGGAAGCAGCTTAGCCAGCTCTAATCCAAGGTAAAGACCAACCTACCACTGATAATTAATTTTATAACTGGCTAATTAACTTGTTTGATTTGTTCTGTATCATCACATGTGTAAAAATGACGACCTTTCAGATGTCACAGATGTTTTTATGCTTTGCTTTTAGCACGGAGTAACCAAACAACATATAACAGGTTAATGAGCCAATTTTAGATGTGAGTTACTGGATTTAGTTTCCTTCATCCAGAGCATGTTACCTCCTTCCCCTGTTTCCAGTCTTTATGCGAAGCCAAGCTGCTGGCTCCAGCTTTATATGTATTGTACAGGCACAAGATACATCAATCTTTTCATCTAACTCTTGGCAAGCGAGCAAGCATCCTTCCCCAAATGTTCTCCTCAGGGTTTCATCAAGCAACAATGTGAAAAGTTCATTCCAGTTTCCCAAATGTGAGGCTTTCTCTGTTTTTATAAATTAGATAGCTGATTGTGCCGGACACATTTTTAAATGTGACTTTAATCTTGGCAAGTCGACACCGTGAAGATTCAACTGTTTAGTGGAAACATTATCTATGGATTACCAGTTCATGAAATTTGTAATTAGGCGCAAACCTACAGTCAGTGATGAACACAGCAGCATCCCTCCTTCAGCTGGAAAGTTCCTGTACTCCGTTTTGATTTATTTTCTGAACAACAGAGGGAAGCTAGCTTCTGAAACAGGAAATAGAACTGGCTTTTGCAATTGGCAATGACAGTGTGTGTGTGTGTGTGTTGTTATTGGGGAGTCAGAGAGGCAGAGCCATGCATCGCTTTAATATCCCCAATAACGCTGGAGAGATGAGGCATCTGCTCGAGAATCCCACATCAAATGAGACGGCGTGTCAGCAGTGGGTTATGCATATATTTCCCTTGTTCTTCCCGTCCAACAGGAAGAGGCAGGCGCACAGGGAGAGCTGATGAGTGGAAGGAGACACCGGTTTTGATCAAGACTAGAGAAGTGAGCGCAGAAGAAACTGTACCGAGAGGATACACCAGTAAATACACAGATACGGAGTCAAAACAGCTGTAACAGAAAAGCAAATCAATTATGTTATCAAGGTTCCGTGCGCTGTTCTTGTTCTGTGGCGGCGCAGGCAGCGATGTTGTTTTCCTGCGAGGGCATCTGGAGGAGATTAGGGTCCAACCTGACACTGCAGCCCCGGTGAAACATGACTCAGGGATGAATGGAGGCTTTTAGACCAGTGTCTGTCTTCCCACACGTTGCTCTGCTATTCTTTATTTGTCCGTCACCCAATAAAACACGCACGGCGTTATCTGATACCCACACACTCGGCGAGCAAACAGCGTTCTGCCAATCCTTCTCCTCCTCTGCCTCTTGCTCTAAACAAGCCTTTATTAGCACCTTCCACGTAAGATGTTTTCATCATGTAGGAGAGTGAAGGGGAAAAAAACAAGATTTGCCTCGGAAAAACAAGATATCTCAGACGATATTATTAATTTCAAATCAGCTGTCCGCGCAGACTAAACATCACTGTAAGGGAATGTAATTTGTAAGGTCAGCAAGCTGGAGCAGGACGGGGCGCAGAACGGGGAGCGTGAGGGAATGTAACAGAATAACACGAGTTTGGGCCCAGCCGAGACCAAATTACCTGCAAAAAGGAGTTGGTGTTCGGAGCCCTTGTTTTGATACAGTCTGCATCGCTGTGGGTTTGGACTCTTATGAGATTCAGGCTGCGTTTCCACTTGTGGCTCAGATGGGGCCCTCCGACAGCCTTTATCCAGTTTCGTCTGGGCTCCCGGCGCTCCAGGGAGCTCACATTTGCTCCTCCGTTATGGAGGCGGGGGGGGGGGGGGCTAATGCATGTCACTGATGCCACCTGCAGTCAGAGCAAACAGAGCTGACCGCCACTCAGCTGGGGACTAATGCAGCAGAAAAATAGGGGAGGTTAGAGCATTAGAAGGACTGTATTACTACATCGAATGACCCAGGTCACTTAGCTGAGGCTATGTGTGTGTGTGTGTGTGTGTGTATATACAGTATATCAAACACTGTAAGGACTTCCTGTGGCAGTTTTTTTTACTGCAGGTAGACTTCCATATTTCTCTGTGAAAGCTGTTTTGTTGCCTCCATAGTTGTCTCCATAATTGCCAGACTAGATGCTGCCACCGCTGCCACTGTCAATTGTGTTTTTATTTTTCTGTGGTGAGAAAATATGCAACCAGGGCAGCGACTTGACACGTTAACGCGGAGACATACCTGCCGGCTTTTCGTGCTCGGCCTGACAAACGTTTTCCGTGGCCCAGAGAATGTGTGAAATTCGGCCTTTGTACATTGTTTCCATTCCTTCAGCCAGTCAAAGGGAAGAATATATGGCGCCGCTCTCTCTGAGAGCATGCGTCTGTCCCTGCACGGGGTTTCAATTTCGACGTCCTCAGCACCTCAGCGACGCGGCTGCTTCCTACTGCAATTTATTACAGGCAAATTGAAAGATTCCAAGGTGTGAGTCAGTTTGTGTTGGCTCTGAACGCGCAGGCCCGGTTAGTTAACCTCCTTTTCTACGTCTCGGCACGCAGTCGGAGCTCGGGCTCGACCCCCGTCTGGGTTTTTGTGAGAGCTGAAGTTATTGTAACCAAGTCCTCAGGAAGGAGCGGGAGAGGGTAAAAAGGGATTGCCGCTTTTCCAAAGCAAAGAGGGAAGATGGCAGCGGTCCCATTAGTTGACCCCCAGGCGCGCTCTCCTGAGGCATATAGGCTTACCAGTGTCAAAGCATAAGAATATGCGCTGAGCAGCATCAAAGCAGAGCACCGGCGCAGCTGATAGCTTGTGGTGACACTGTGCTGCGGGACAGGGCATTCTCCACCATCATTGCCGCGGATCCCTCACGTCCTCTATTTATAATCAATTTTCCACTCCGAAACATGCCGCGTATCTGTCTCCCATATGGTGTTGAGGGGAAAAGAAAGAGAAATTGGGGTGGGAATGGGGTGGGGGGCAAAGAGGAGAGAGAGGAAGGGAAGGAAGCAGGGAGCTGGTCGAGAACTGCGAACACAGGGGAGAAATTATACAACAGGGACTGCTCACATAAATGGACCCAGACGTGTAAAAGTTTAGAGGTTTAGTGAGGCCATTCCTTTTTTTAAAAAACCAGAGCGCAGGGGAGGAATAAAAGCATTCTCTTTCCGCTGGGTCATACATCAGAATGGGCTCCGTTTGAATTAACTAGTAAACTGTGCGAAGCCGCATCATTATTTGTGACAAAATGGCCTCATTTGCAGGCACCACTGTAACCAGTCCAGTCAGTGAGTAAGCATTTTTCTGCTGCATCCATCTGCCTTGTATTTATTATCCAGGGACTTTTTACAGTCTGATTATTTCGAGTATCAGTTTACACACTTTTTTTGTGAGCACTGAAAACGCACTCATGAGTGGAATTTGTTTTGCTTTGGTTTAAATGTCAAAGGAGCCACACTGTCAAGGGTAGAAGGCTGCGAAGACACGCACGTCTTCGTACGGCCAGATGGAAAACAGAAATGTGGCCGTGCTGCGCTGTTTGTGTTGACTCCCTTCCTGAGAGGATGGACTGCAGCACTGTTGATGGGGGTGATGAACCCACATTTCAGTGGCATTGCAAGTGTGTGTTTGTGTCTGCCTGCGGCGTTATGATTTGTCGCTGACACACTGACATGGTAAAGGAAGTGGAGTTTAGCCTGGGCCCATGCCTGTGCCAGGGAAATATGACCAAATGCAGAGACAATAGAGGTCAAGAGCTCCTCATTGTCTTCGCATCCAAACACTGAACACCCATTCAGGGACACATGGATGAGGTTCTTGGCCTTGTGGAGCCACTTTACAAATGTATCCACTGGGGGAAGGGGGGGGGGGCAGTAATAAGGCTGGAAGTGTTACCAGTTTCAGAATTGATACAAGCTAAAGGAAACGAATGGTGGGAGCGACCTTTTCGTTAATCTCACTCATTTTTCTGCTGCTTCAAGTCCGCTGACACCATCAGAGATGCAGTTTAAAGTGGCATTACTGCGCCCTCAGAGGCTTGTAACATTTAATTCACGTTAAAGAAATAAATCTGTGACATTTGCAGCAAATTTTGCTGCCCTGCTTTGCATAGCGCGGGAGCTTTTTCTGCATCCGCTGATGTTGACATGGTATGACAAGAAGGCCGTCAGTGATGCTTGGTACTTGTTACATATACAGCGTCCCCATTCAAACAATGACAGTTGGTTAGTTAATCAATTCGTCGCTCAAAATTAGTCTACAGCTGTTCGAATCACATGTTTGAGTCATCGCAAAGAACTAACTGTCTGCTGGTTCTCAAATTTGCAGTAAAGCAATTAATCGATCAAGTGGGAAAATAACCGACAGATTCACTGATAATTAAAATCATTGCAGCCCTAATAATAGTTAAAGTGTTTTGAACAGTCATGAAAAAATAACTTTCAATGTAATAACAAGAAAATAATACAAATAATAAAAAATACACTTTAAACGTGTGTCTGAGACTGGAGAGGGTTTACAGTATCAGTTGAGATATACATATTCATTAAAATCATGTCAGTTGGAGTGTTCACTGACAGCAGATAAAATGAAATGACAATGGAAAAACAATAACCTAATTATTTGTCATAAACTTTGTAACAGATCTTATATATATATATGTCAATATCAAGGAGGAACAGAAAATCCAAGAAAAACAGACTGTGTCCAGTACTGAAGACATTTGATTGATTGACAAGTGATCTCAGGGGTATAGCAATGCCAAGACAGCTGCTTATCTTCAAAGATATTTCCAAAACAAAAATATACACAAACAAAAATAAAGATTATTATTTTAAAAATCATATCAAAGCCCATCAAACATCCTAGTGACAGCCACTGTCAATGCAACTCCACAGTCCATCGTTTAAAAACTGATCATGACTTTGATAGCAGTTACACCTGGGTAGTTCTGAGACCAAACCAAACTTAAATCAAAGTGAACTTTGAAAAAAAACAAAACAACAACAATGTCCCAGAATTAATCACTGCACATTTTTCTGCTCTGTTAACCTCACTGGCAATCTCCAAGATAGACGGTTTGTAATGAAGAAAGTTGCACTGAAGAAAAAGAGAATGAAATAACACAACAACTTTGGATAAGGGGTGAAATTCATTTCAATTATAGACCTAGAAAGGCTCCAGTTTGCATTAAGTGGTACTGTGGTTCTGCAGCATTGTTGCAGGTGCAGACTGCTGGAAGAAAATGTACAGTGAACGATCTGGTATATGTAAATATGGCAAAACTAAATTAACTACATTAATCACTGAACTTGGCAAAAGACATACACCTTGCTTTACCTTGCTGAGAGAATATTACAAAGCTTTGAGGTTATTTAATATCACCGGACAGCTTTGCCACTAATTACTCAATTAAAGGGGATCATTAATATTTTTGGCACAGCGCTCAGTATTCAGGAATCCCATCTGCATTAACGTGCTAAAAACCCGATAGACCGACACAGGAGCATCTCCCTAAGGACGATCTTGGGTTTCAGTTCCAAATGTTCAACACTAATCATCAAAGGCAGCAATAAGGATACTTCATAGATAAAGCCTTAAAATTATCAGCCCAGTGAGATGAGTGACTTTCAGGGAGATGAGTTGAGTGCAGAGGGGGAGCAAAATCAGCACGGGCTCCATCTGCTAACACTCGGCACGGCTGCATGGGCTTCCTGGACTCGGAGGCCCCTCGCGCTCTGCCTCTGTCCCAGAATTATGTGACTGGTTGGTGAGTAGTTGTGTGGAGTTGAAAGGTCCTTGGCGAGAGGCCTTGGGCACCACTGGAAGACTATCAGAGTGCAGAGTCATTAGATATCCCTCATTCTCACTCCGCTGTGTAAACGGCCCAGCGGCCTCCATCTGAGCGAGTCCCGAGGAAGGATCACCTCTTGTCGGGCTGAAATTGGATCGTGCACAGAGGAGGGGAGCTGTGGGAGCTGAGCAGGGGAAGGAGAAAAAAAAAAGAAATTATGTGTTCCTATTTATTGACTCTGCTGCAGAGATCACTAAACTGTTTCAAGGGAGAATAAAGTTTGGGGACTTTTTCCCATAAGCACCACAGGCATTAGGAGTGAGGAGCTGCTTTCATAGGAGCCTTAACCAGTGTAAAGTTGATATTTTAGTTTGTTCACCTTACATAGTAACTGTATGGAAGACTATCTGAACTGATAGACTAATGTTTTAAGTCGAGTAAAAAGAGTAAACACATAAAGAACTACTACAGGGCATCATCTGCAGAATACATTCCACTTAATATTTGAACCTAATCTAATATGATTTAATCTGTACATTATATCTGTATTAACAGTTAATGAATGGAGTGGAATGAAATAATAAAAATGTTACATTTATTTTTACAAATATTAAAACTCATTGAAGAAGATCATTTGAGCTTAATTCCTTCAATTGAACCTCTGTCTTTCCCTGAAATAAGCTCCTTAGTCTTTAAATATCCCTCAACTTATTAGAAATATGAATATAGTATGTCACATTCCACCTTACTTGATAGGAAGCTGACTGAAATAAGAAAATTCTCTTTCACAGAAAGGAAGAAACATAAAAATAAATATCTTTGCCCTCCCATTAAAGACTGAGAAATGTCCCTGTTGAAGTAAAACCTTTGCAAAATAATTATTCTTCAAAGCTCAGGGGCTTGACACATTCTGACCAGCACTGGCCAAGTAAATTGAAAAAATGTTAGATATGATTTAAATTAAAAACAAACCAGTCAATGTAAAAGTTCTTTTGTTACAGCAACATTAGTTTTGTTGCTTTATAGAACTTTGTAGGCATCCTGCAATTTTTCTGTCCGTCGGCAGCTAACAGCTAACTTTAGCTTAGCTCCAGTGTCAGAGATCTATTAGTCCCTTTGTCAGAGAGAAGCTGTTGTGTTCACACGACCATGAACTCTGAACAAACCCAGCTGATGGTGTGAATGGGGGCTTTTCAGCGGCGGCTATAGTTAGCCAGGGGCTAATGGTAGCAGGTCGGCTAATACACAGGACAACTCCAGAATCACATTTCTCCTCTTTGGGCTGAGGTGAGCTGCTAAGTGGACCTCACACTGGTGAGCTGCAGCTGCAATGTTACAACTAAATTTGAAGTTGCACAATTCCTTACACTAGTCACAGGAAAAGATTATTACATTACTACAAAAACAATAATAATAATATTGACAAATTTTATATATGCTGTTACATACATACTTTATTAAGCAATGTTACTACCTAGCACAGATTTTGATGGAAAATGCATCACATGGAAACTGTCAAATTAGATTATAATTTGTTGCGTGATACTTTAAAAAAAAAGTAGTAGTCAAATATAGACACACAGTATAAAACTGTCCATCTTTTCCATTCTAAGTTAAATGTGAATGAAGAAACAGAAGCCTTGCCAGAGCTGTACTTGTGGGATAGGTCCATTTAATTTTTCTCCTTTTCTGTTTGATTCAGTGCAGTTCAGTTGCATGTATATAGTGCCAAATCATAACATACATTATCTCAGGGCACTTTACGGATTAAAGTCAAGACCTTACTCTACTGTTTACTTTCACTGAGGAATAAGTGTGGACATTGGTATGACAAATATGATCTTTTAGGTGTCAACTGACCAGCCGTGAATTATGTTACTGATATTGTGGCAATGAATGTCTAATTGAATCCATCATTTACGCTAAGGCATCGATTTTTTTCCTTATATGATTTTATACGGCCGAGCTCTTCCATCCTGAAACACTGGAACTGCAGCTGGAATGTGCAGAAACTGCATATAATTGCCTCCCGCTTAATGTTTCATTTTGCCTCTTCATTATAAGTACAGACACTGTGCACAGTGAAAGTGCTCAGTAATGGAAGAAATGAAAGCAGTCCTCATTAAACACGATAATAATGAGCTGTGTGACGAAGTCACATGAAAGGAAGTGAAAGCACAGTACATGTGTTGTTTAAAAATGATAGAGAGCGCTAGTCAAGGCGGCCGTATGCTTGATGTTTCTGCAAGCTGTTTTTAATGAATTTCTGAAAACAACAGGATCTTGTGACTTCCGGGATGCGAGGCATAGAGCAGCAGCTGAACAGACAGAAGCAGAAGCAAACACATGGCTGGGCTTTTAGACTGTTCCAGCAATAATACTGTGTTGGGGGGGGTATTAACAAATTGCCTTTACACAGACCTGCACTTTTTGTGTGTTTAGTCATGCGACATGGCGGGTGAGTAATGTGGCACTTGGCCTTGGTGCTCCATGAAAGCAGGGGCTGGATTTTACACACGCAAACACACACACACACACACACACACACACACGTGTGCGCACATGTCTGTGCTCTTAAATGTATTTGTGCAGCAGTCCCCGCTGGAAAAAGTCAAGGCCCTTTGCTGGCATGAGTGAAGAGGTCTAATTGCAGTGGAAGAGCAAGTATGAGGGGTCCACGGTGGAGAAAGCAGGAGAGAAAGGCAAGGGAAGGGAAGAGACAAGTACGTAATGCTGTGTGTAATTAAATTCTGTCAAAAAGCCTTTTCATTTAGGTCGGCCACGTTGAGAGATTAGCGGGGCAGGGGATGACTGGGCACTGCATTGTGTTTGCTCTGCCTCACCCCAGAGTTGGCAGAAGCAGCAGCCAAGGAGGTGACAGAGCTCTTCTCTCCTCCTGCTCTTACTCCTATTACTCCCATCAGCCATTATGAACAGTGATCCCAGACTTTATGGTTTTTCAGCCCTGTTTCCTTTCTCCTGCATTAGGCTCTCTCTTCCTTACACACGTCATACACAGGTCTAGCTGCGTCTACGGATTTACTGTATACCTACATAAAAATGGGCAGATATACTGTATATGGCACATCGCCAGTCCTGTTGCAGTCTTTCATGTAAGCTGTGACACGTTGCTTGCCTGACTTCAGCCATTAAGTCAGCGCCACCTCCCAGGCGGATGTTTGCGCCACCCTCAAATGCCAAGCCCGGCGAGAAGTGCAGCCTCAAAGCTGCACCGCACGCTTTAGCCTCCTTCAGCTCGTTGTGTTGGTTCCCCAAACCGCAGCGCTGCTCCTTTGGTTCCGTCTCGCCGCTCTCTTCGGCCTCGTTTCCAGTAGCGGCAGACAGCTGTTTTCAAATGTGCACAACCTGCCCAGCAACAAATGGCTTACAGATACAGTCAGCGACTAACCCATGAACATAATGGAGTATTTAGCGTCTAAGCCAGATATTTCACTCAGGGGTTAGTGGAAAACAAAACAGAGCTAAAGGGGGAATACTGAAGAGTGAATAAATGAATATTGGACTTGCATTCCGCAGGTGGCCAGAAACAGAACTCTAAACAAACACTACTGTCTGCTGGGTGCTCTTCTGTTAAACTTCACCATATCAACTGTACAGAGTGATATGAAGGTTTACTTTTTTTTCCAGTGAGTGGCCAAAAACATACAATGATGCAGACAACACCGCAAACATTTGTTTTAAAGCTGTTTTGTGTCTCAACATGTATTTATTTAAGTAAAAAAATAGAGAATAGTAAAAAAAAAAACATTAAATGCTTATCAAAGCACTCACCTTGTTTTACCTACGTCCCAGTACATTACATCAGTTTTTACATTAAGGAGTATCAGTGTCAGGGGAGCATTACTCTGTTATTACTCAGCGCTTGCTGTTTTTTTAAACTTTTGGATTAAATACACAGTGGGACCAGTACAGACACCTCTGCACCCACACCCGCACACACAAACCTCCCGCATCTCTCTGCCTCTTTCCTGTCTTGTGTTTTTTTGCGTAATTCCTCCTGGTTGAAAGATTCCGTTTCCTCTTACAAGGAATAAAAACAAGTGGGCAGTGTGTGTGTGTGAGGTGCTGCGATGAGGATCTGGAAGGGCATTCCTGATGTCAACACAGCCTTTGTACCCGAGGGCAGTGTGTGTACGAGTCTTTCCCGCCTATCTTTGTGTGTTTATTGGTCTCTGAGACCGGTTTCTGTGTGTGTCTATTGGTTCGCGCGTCTGTTTGCCTTTGTGTGCGTCTGTGTTTGTCTGTTAGTCGATTGTGTGTTGATGTGTGTCCGTCTGTGAGCTTATTGGAATCTTTGATGTTTGCATTTCTGTCTCTGTCTCTCGTCTGTGTGCCTGTTGATGTTTCTGTGTGTGCGCGCATGTGTGTGTGTACAGCAGGAATAAAGCACCCCATTGATAAGAACAAGTTCTTCTTGTTAACGTATCAGTAGAGCTGGTCCTGAGCCAGTGCTGAAGTCCCAGGGGCGTATTTCTATACAACCCCCGCTATGACACGGCATTTACTATTCTGCAGCCACACACACACACACACAGGGCTAGATAGTCCGGGAACGAAACATGTGTTAACACTCTCTTTCCAAGAGATACATTGAAGAGGACATTGAGCAATGTTTCGTCTTACATCTCTCTAGCGGCCGCCTGCTCTGCAGTCGTCTAAAATGCTTCCATGTGCAGTCTCCACATTCCGAATACGTTTCTGAGGCGCTTCGAGACTCACCCCGCAGATACCCGATACCCAGGGGAAAGCAGATAGTCATGAGAAATACCTGCTAGCTCTTAACAGTTTTAAATAACAAGAGGGGGGAATTTTTGCCATTCCCTTGGTCTTCTTCTTTTTTTTCCTGCACATGTGCCAGCTATTGTTTTCCTCCTCTTATACACCAGGGAGATGGAGCCAAGGTTGTTTTATGACAGTCATAATCACCACCCCTGGCGGCTGCACAGGGACATCATCTCCAATCGGCTGTCGCGGGGCACGCCTCGTTGTCAAATAAAAGTGTCTGGATGAAGGTCGCTGAGAGAACAAAGAGGTTCAGTGTGCGGAGTAAGCACCTACAAGCCCCGGCGCTCCAGCATGCGCGCGCCCCGTCTGTGTTTCACCGCTGCAGTCCACGGTGAATGCTGGGCGGATGCTTCAGAGCCGGCCTGCACGCTCATTCTTTTGACAGCGGGGACTATCGCAGTAAATCTGTGCAGAACCGCACAATTAATCACAACAGCGGGTCGAACAAGTGGCTCGCCGTGACAAATGCATGCGGGCTGCACATGCTGGGAGCCAAAACGTAGCATTTAGCATAAGAATCATATACATCTAGACTGTATCTAATAAAAAACAGGTCTGCGTTTCGATGTAAGGCCGCTGCACACGAGAACCGGCTCCCGGAGCACCGTGTTGTTAACATCTGTTTTTGTCGATAGGTCGGGAAATGTGAGGGCATTCGGGGATGAACACGACCGTGATAGACAAGGGTTTAGTTCACTGCATCTGAATTTAATGTCATCATCCTCAAACCATTTGAAGTGCAATCACATAGAACATTTGCATGAACTGATTTACTCGCTTGCCCCCTCAACAACACAGGATGTAATGTGGAAACCCAAGACGCGGGATTGGAAGGGCACGAACGCGCTTTTCAAGACAAGCGGGGACTTTCATTTTCCAGATGGCTTTGATACAGATCACAGCGGTGTCACCGCCAGAGCATGCTTTCCATTATTACGATTGTTTAAAAGCTTTACCTCTTAAAGTAAATGCAAAGTGACAAATCCAAAGAGGTTCAGACAAAGAAGGGGGTCGGTCTTACAAATGGAATTGTCCCCATGGGCAAACCACATAATATTCATATCAAACCTGATACATCTACCACTTGGATTTCTAACCATGCAATCAAGGGCTCTGCCAAGTTAGTGAATACACCCTGATCGCTCGGACGATAAGAGGAGACCAACAGGGCACTGCGGCTTTGTGCAGGGCTGTGTTCTCGTTAGCTATCAGACGTCTTGAGGCAGTGCTGATTATTAGCTCATAGCCTGTAAACGCCTCCTGTGCTGCACAACCCCACAACCTCCTTTGACAGGAACAAAATAATGTCACCAGTGGTACCAAGTCCGCTGTCCTCTCTCTTTAATGGTCTTGGATGAGCATATTCAGAGCCGCGATATCTCGCTAGAATATTACCTCATCATGTGGCGTCCCTCCAGGAAGTTAGAGCAGAAATTTCTTTCTCTATGCTCAGGGTTTTTATATGTAATCTGTCATCTCGGCAGCTACTGGATAGACCGCCATTACATATTCTGCAGACATTCATGGTCCCCAGAGGATAAATCTCTTCCATGTGACATTTTGTCCAGCACCGTACCAAGGTTCATGTACTATACGGCTCTGAGGGAAATGTCTCAACAACAGTTGAATGGATTCACATGGAATTTGGTAGAGACATGCACATTCCCTGCAGGATCTGAACTGTAATAAGTTTCTTCCTGCACCATCAGTTTGACCAATAGATTTATGACTTCAAACTAATGCAGTTTCCATAATCTACTAATCTTCTAATTAGCACATGATAGCATACCAGCATGCTTAAGAAAGATAATTAACATGGAAAATATTATACTTGCCAAACAGCAGTGTTATTATTAGCAGTGTATTGTATTGTGAACATGTTGAACATGCTAAAATTAGCATTTAGCTCAATGCACCACTGTGCTTTACAGCCTCTCAGAACCACAGCTGCACACTGATTTTTTTTCTTTTTACTTTTTTTTTGTTTTAAGTTGCTTACTAATCACGATGTAAGTGAATACCTTCCAAAAATTCGGATGACTTTGTCGTAGTTTTTTAAAAACATAAAAAAAAGAGATGAATGTTATAAAATGTCTTATTTTACTTTAATTTACTTTAATTTCAGAAAACTATATGCAGGTTGTCGAAGGTGTCATTTTATTGTAAGTGGACGCATCTGAAATGTTGAGTGGACGCTCAAAAGTGTGTGGTCAGTTGAAAGAGAAATAAAAGACTTTTGATATTGGTGCCGAGAATAAGTGAAAAATGAAAAAAGATACCCTAAATATATCAAGACTGGTTTCTGCAGGTGGCCATTAAGGGGTTGCGTCGAATTATGTCAAGATTCATTAGGGTGAACAGATCCTCCTCATGCGTTTTGATTGCACTGCTCTAAGTGTGTGTGATGTTTTCATGACAACCATGCTGTGTTGACATGACAACCTGATGGAGCTGCCTGGCCTGACACCGCTGTTAATGTCACTTCGGTCAACGTTCATCACTCTATTATATTACCTCCTCCTGGGCGTCAGTGCCAAAAACGCCGTTAGCGACTCTTCGCTCTGTCTCCTCCTTTTAGTGCTGTTATTCTGGGCAGTGGGTCTCATAAATAACTAATAAAGACCAAAGCTATGACGCATTCGTCTTAATGCTAGGTGGCATCAGGGACAGGTGCGCTGGCTTATTCCTACCTTTTGTACGGCAGCGCAATTAATCTGCTTAGTGCCAAGTTAAGAGCAAAGAGTGGACTGTGGAAAGAGACAAATGAAAAACCAAAAGGGAAAGTCATGAATTTTACAGTGAACTGGAACCAATGAACACCTGACCTTAGCTACCTTGAGGCTTCCTTCTTCCTCTCTCTGTCTCGTGTGGTGAGCAGTACTTCCTTAAAAAAATACAAGGTAAGAGGCATGATTGAAGTCATCTGGTCCCGAAATAGAAAACAAACGAGGATAGGCGATGCTCGCGTGCGCTGGAGGGGGGGACAGGCGAAGTGGGGCGATATTAGCCATATGTGATTCATTTACAACAGCATGCTTCAATTAATCTGGGCAGGGTGGCAGGCGCCAGGGTTGGGCCCCATGCCACCTGAGCGAGGGAGGGAGAGTGATCCGCTGCTGGGTGAGGGATGAGCAAAGAAAACAGATCCCTCTGAATTGATACGCCTTAACATTATTGCTCAAACCGAACCCACCCCCCTCTCACTTCCCTCTCCTCTTCCTCCCCGTGCCTCTTTGTTCTCCCTCCCTCTACGGGACGTAAAGACGGGGCCAGCAGAGGCCGAACGGGGCGCTCTGATTCATCAGGCGTCCCTGCAGCACCCCGAGAGCAGCCGTAACTCTCATGCAGGCACCAACCTAGAGAGTCACCCTGGAGATATTTTCATCAGACTTCTCCCACACTGCGACACTAAGTGAAAGCAAAGGGGTGGGGATGGGGGGGCAAACTGGCGAGGGGCAAAAAAACCCACAGTGACCAGATGGAACCGCAGATTGTTTTAAAGGGGCTACTGCCTCAGCAAAACCATATGGGCCAAAAATGCTATTTATCGAAATCTCATTTATGTTTTCACGACGTAGTGAGCAGCACTGGAGGATCTCGTAGGCGACAGATAAAGCACTAATGCTGTCAACACGTGATGGGGAAAGGAAAAACGCAGAACAGCCAGCTGCCTCATCAGCATCTGCGTGTCTCTGGGGCATGTTGTTGTGAGAAGTCTCATTTCAACTTGTGAGCAATATTCCAAAATAAGAGCAAATGAACACATGCCAGGCTTTAATATCATAAAGCATTAAGTTACAGTAGATCTTGCCAAGGCTAATACTGCGATTGTTACAGAATAAATAACCTGAAAAAAAATCGTTGATGATGATGAATTAACCAGAGGAAAGAAATGCATATTAAAAAAGAGGGTAAGAATATTAAATTTGACGACTCTTGATAGGAAAAGATGAGCAGTGACATCAGCATGCCAAAGGATTAAACACTGTAGCTTAGCAGTGTCTGACAGCATAATTACATTTTTAGCCGTCTGTTTGGTGAGCTGTTTCACCTGGCTTCTGATGTAATCTGGATTTATCCAAAGTCCCGCCTCGTGCATCGGGGGGGATTTTTCACATTAAAAAGACAAGGGGCGGGCTGATAGATAATAAGAATTGCCTTTCAAACATCCACTACAATGTAAGCTTTCAGTCACACTGCAGGCGAAAAAAGGCTCTTTGCTTCCCAGGCAATTAAAACTTTCCACCAGGAATAAAGATTGGCACAGTATTTAATCTGAAAGGGAGGACACAGGAGTATAGGAGTGGAGTGGAAATGCAGAACAACCCCCATGCCTCATCTCAGGAGTGTGTGTGCGCTCGCCGGTTTTGGATAATCTAACTCACTAAATTAAAAAACGATGATAATAGTAATCATTTTATTTTATCAAGTATTAAGTAAATAAGCGGGGTCTGAAATTACACAGTATCTCTCTGTATGGAATTATATTACATGCACTATATTGTAATTACTTCTGATTAATATATAGTGATTAATAAGTGTCCCAGGTCACGTGAGTGTAAATTGTTGTGAGACATTCTCCACTCAGCACTAATTTGAAATTGTGCACTAATAAATCAGCTGCGGGGAGAAGCTGTCAGAGAGGAAAAGGTCCAGGGGACCGTGGTATTTTGGTGTTTCAGGGCTTAGTTAATTAGTTGGCGGGGAAAGCTGAAGATAAACACCGATTGTCATTCAAGCGCAGGAAGTGGCTTGAAACAGCTGTCCACAGCTGTGACGTCCTGATCAAATCAATGTGGTGCGGCTGGTCGGACACAACCGAGCAGGGCTGAGACATACGTTTTCAGCAGAGCACATATCATATATACATATTTTTTTATTGATTTGTAGAGAATTTATTCGATTTTTATGGTTTTCATATAAATGTCTTAGCTTTTGTGTTGTCATCTGTTTGCTGTTATTTGTCTTGTCTAAACACCAGCTCACAATTCTGTAAGGAATGAACCGCATGAAACTTTCACTGAAGAAACTTTTTTTTCAAACTTGAGTACCTTATCTGCCTTTCTACCAGAGGAGCCAGACACGAGAATTCATTTAGTGTGGCAAATAATTTTACAATATTACAGTGTCATTACGTTTTCCAAAAGAAACTAGCATAACATTATTACACAATGTATATATAATAAAATATTTTTAAAAATACATGTTTTATCTTCAAACATCTTCAAGCTAGTTTACTGATTTCTAACAAAATTGTTAAGTGCTATGTTCTTTGTACATGTGACCCTTTCTGATTTAGTATTTAATTTCCACCAAGTTTTGGTTCTCACATTACACAGATTTAAAAGCAAAAAAGAAAAAAATTATTGAAATTGAAGAGGCCAAGATGTCATAACATTCAGTTCGTAGTTTGTGTCAAACTCCAAAAAACACTCATGGTAACTCAGTAGTATAATTCATCTGAAGGTCCCTGGCCCCTAAATGCCCATTTCTTTAAAATTTCAAGCCTCCAGTACGTAATGCAGTCTCTCTGTTAAGAATGCCCAAGGGCAAGGCTGAGACAACTCTCATGACATCACATTTCAGAGAAATAGTTTCGAAAAACTACAGATATTATGCAGCTGGCAAAAATAAATGGAGTCAGAAAAATACATTTTGTTTTTCTGCTCTTCTTTTGTGATGGAGCGGTCGTGGCCTCATCTCATGACCCCTCATGGGGGCCCTGACCCCAAGATTGTGAAGTAAACATCTTTTTTCCTCTTCGCCAGAATAATGCATAGTTTAAGACTCCTTCTCCACAATACCCAATGGTAAGTCTGTTCTGCCCTTTGTGCTGGATTACGTCAGTGTTGTACCTTTATCTGTCCATGTGCAGTCCTATCTGAGGATGTGTGGTAACTGTTTTATTTTGAGATTTATAGAGATTATTGTCCGACTGCTCGCACCCCTCTTCGTATGAAGCTGTTAAACAGCCTGACAGGGCAGATTAATCTTACATAGCTAGTCAAAACATACCTTTGCCCACATGTGTCTGAATGACTGATAGGAGTAGTCATGGTGGATCCACCGTGATGAGCTCTGAGTCAGGGTCTGGATATATGTTTGTTCAGTCCCTGCTTTAATGACTCATGGATCTACAGTATTTGTACAGTTTAGCCTGGGAGGCAGGAATGGCCCTGAGCCCCCTTCCACCCACCCAGAAGACTTCCTCTTTGCTCAAGTCAGGAGGGGAAATTTAGCCCAGATGTGACTTCAAACAAAAGAAAAGCTGCAGGGATTGGAGGTGGGATCAGGCCCATCTTTTGCGTGACCCCAAGACCTGCTCCTTCCTGGCATCTGTCTATTTTTCTCCTTTTCTGTTCACTCTCCGATGAGCTCTTGTAAGTTGCTGTCTCGCGGGGCCTTTTACTTTTGCTCCAAACAGCGCGGCTGTTTTTAACAAGTCGGAGCAGCATCATTTTTACTTTGGTGTGTAGTTACCCAGCGCTGTGCATGAAATGATGAGGAAATCCTGTGTAGCAGCGCATTTTCACCAAATAAGGTGAAAAACAGGGATTTGTTCTCAGAATGCATGCACACTTAAACCTTTTTAGTACTCCAGAGTTTTCTGCCACGTGTTGTTTTTCTCTCTCATAAATACCTGAACGACTGGAGACAACACAACGTTATTTCCAGGAAAAGCTTCTGTGAAGATTAAGCTGAAAAATGATTAGCCTGAAATATCAGTAGTAATTACATGAGAGGTTCTGGAGATGAAGCAGCAGGATAATAATTGAAGGACTTCTTTGTAGTCTTATACAATTACACAGGAAGAAACATATTTGCATATTTGTGTTTGCAATACAAATCAATGTTTTTTCCTCATCTTCATTTATCCATATAGGTACACAGCAAAAAGACCTATTCCCAAGAAAGTGTGGAAATATAGGAAATTATATTGACTGAAAGCATAATTGACAGCACTTGACCTAGCCCTTGTTTGTGCCGCTAATGCCTCACCATTACATTTGAAGCACAGAGCTAAGTGTCCAATTTTCAAAAAAAAAAAAAAAAAGAAAAAGAAAAGTTGTTTAACAGCACATAACACTGTTCTCAAAGTATTTCCTGAATCTTCTAATAATATACATTTTCTTTTGGTTACACAAGGAAATAGAGATTTTTAACCTGTTTCCCATTACCTTGATTTTTTTGTGAGACACCTATACTTGCAGCGTATGAATGCAAGATTTTTTTGTGAAAGTATCAAATATAATAATATATAGATGTAAGTATAAGTGACATTGAAACGTTTTCTTGTTTGGTTCGTGTTGTACAAATTAGCCAAGCATCTGCCATCTTTATATTATCTTTATATTAAGAACCAGACTATGAGTGTACAGCTATGCTAGTGCTAGTGAGGCTATATTTGGCTACTGTGGTGCTTTGAGCTAAATGCTAACACCCCTCAGTTTAGAATTTGCAGATATTTGGTTGTGAACCAAGGTATTGTTTAAACAGAATAGTTGTCACATTATTAAAGAGCAGTGTTCTGGTGGCGTATGAGGAAAGGTCAGGCTGTCACTGAAGTCTTTGTGATTCATCTTCTGGGGAAAATGAATGACTATACATAATTTCCACTGAAATTATCCAATAGCTGTTTCAGCTATTTCTGTCTGGGCCAAACCGGTGAACCGACTGACAGATTTTTTCTTTTACCCAGATGGTTAGAAGAGTCTTTGAGGAGTCAGGAAACACAGCAGAAACTGTTGTTAAATGGCTTTCGGGGGTTTTGGCCAGGTATTTATTTTTTTGGAAAATCAGATGCTTCGCCCTGAGCCTGGAATGTAATGATGATAAATGAGAGGCGCAGACTGGGGCTACACTCAGCCATAATATACTTAAAGGGATGCACTAAACATCACAGACTGATGCCGTTTAGGAAAGTAAGACCTTCTGAGGGGGGATTGCTCCTTTAAGCGGTATTATTTTTCATAGCAGAGACCGGCACACATGTCAGCACAAAATGGCCACCACATATCTTAACAATTGCTAAGCAGTTGTCTGCGGTATTAAACCTCGGGAAGATGGGGGGTGACATGGCAGCCGAACGTCAGAAACAGCAGTAATCCACAATCCTCTCCTACTGTCCTCCTTTGAGCGATTTCAAACCTCCCTATCTCTTCTCCTCTGTCTCTCGCTCTCCCCCCTGCACTCTTCCTCCTCTTGCTCCTCTCTCCCCCAACCCTCCCTCAGGAGAACTACAGGGGCTTGCTTGTTGTCAACTCAGTGTTTTTACAGCCTGGCATTAGCACAGGGCAGCATTCAGTCAGGACCCTGCATTCACTCGGCCTCCCCTATAATTCACATGCTCATGTGCGAGCGCGCTTGCCTTTGCTACTACTCGCCGAATGACCCTGATTGAGTGTCGCTGGCCTTTTGACAGCTCGACGGACCATTTTACTCTTCCTATAAAACCAACTTCAAGCTTTACAAATAAATCTTTTATACATTTTAAATGCCACAAATAACACCTCACGCGACGTGGCGAAGGCTGAGACGGAGCAGTGCAGTATTGAGTTTTCTGACGGGACAGTCGGGGCGATTTGTTTGACTTTAACAAGGAGGGAGGGTGGGGAGACAAATGTTGTTTACGCCGAATCTACCATCTAATTAGTAGGCTACATTTCATCATTTAGTAGATACCAAATGCTGGAAGAATAACCTTATTAGTGTGCGACTCTTGTGTTTCTACTGTATGGACTGTATACTGCATTTTTCATTGTCTGTCAAGCCTGATACGCTCGCACAGAGACAGAGCAATAAAAAAAAATCCGACAGCAAAGGAAAAAAGGAATTTTGGTGGAGAGGGGCTCAGGAGCTGGTGCAGTCCTCCCTCGTCTCCTCTCAGCTCACTCCTTGAGTAAAATATACAGTTTGCTGTTGGCTGCCTAGTTTCCTCTGCTGTGAAAATGCCTTCTCTTCTGGGAGCCATGCTGTGACATTAGACGCATGTAGATTGATAATCGACGGGGGTAAACATAATTACATCGCCTTAGAAATTAATGGACGCATTGATCGCCCACTCTAAACATAATAAGCATATTTTTCTTGAAGCCTCAAGAAACCTCAAGCGACGGGCCTGATTATATCACGGCTTTGGCGATTTGCAATATTGCTGCATTTTCCCCAAGTTAGTTCTTCCAAAGATCTCGCTGATACTGACTGCGAGGTTTTTAAACACTGATGTTGTTGGCATCTTTGAAGTGCCTCTCAGTGTCCAGATGTAAATTCATGCAGGGAGAAATGTGATAAGCTAATGATGTCTCTGGGGACTGGAGCGAACATAACCAAGGGATAAACATATCTGCATATCTGAGTGGAGGGGTTTTTTTCCCCCTCTACTCTCCTTTAGCACTGTTCGGGGTCTGAACAGGAGCAGATGGACAGTGGAGGCTTTGATGTGCGCTGGGGTCATGTGTATCTGCAGTGTTATCAAGGTACACAAGCGTGCAGAGTAAATACGCCACACCAAACACTCTGGGAAGGTCTCTGGGTAATGCAGAGAGTGGGAATTTCCCCTTCAGGAGCGGGTGCGCAGACTGAAATATTTCTCTGCATTTCTATAGTACGGGCCTTAAATACGTACAGTATATCCTCACCAGACTTGCACGGCCGGTCAAGTGTTGTGTAGAACTCCCCTATTTTTCCAGTTTTTCTTGAGATTTCAGCAGCTCCAGTCCAGTCAGATTGTAAAGAGGTGGACGGTACACTGCCCAAGGTAAAAGATTTAAGTCATCAAAAATTGAAACATCATGTACATTTCAGAGAAACTGTTTAACATACAGCTTTCCTGCAGCAGTAAAAGCAAATGAAGCCTTGGAAGTTAGTGTAAGAGCAGGTCTTAGATAGGAAAGCACATTACAGCCATGTTCCTTTTTCACCAACTGAGGCTCAGCATCGGTTTAATTATTAAGCTTCATTTTAAAGTCATTTTTGATTGCATACAATCACTATGATTATGCTGTGTCATACTAGCTCCTGCTAGGTTGGCTTTGGCTTGACAACAATGAGCAAATCAAATTAAACAGAGGATAATAGCTGGTGCATATTTGCCTATAGGCCCCTCTTGTGCCCATTTAAGTGTCTGTCATTTTATCCCCTATTTGCGTGCCAGAACGAGACATTCCTTAATGCTGCACCAACCAAGAACAGAGCGTGCCACTGCAAGGCATGTCCATCAAGGAGAAAATAAAAATAGGCTGTTTCCTCTAAATTCACTCAATCAATAATTCATGCGGTGCACAGGAGCTTGATTTATGAAGGAATTAAATGTTGTGGACTGGGCCTCGCAACGGCCGTCCATCTCGTGGACGTGGCAGCTGAAATTAAACATGAAAGGCAAACACTGAGAACAACCAAATCATCTCACGGAGAGCTGACGTCCTCGAAGACTTAAATGGCACATGCACTGGATGGGCTGATTGGACAAAATGACACTGGTGATTTGAACATGAGCCCCATAATTTGCTTGGAGGGTTTTCTTGAGTTACACACGTCGGAGTGGGTCACCTGAAGTCAAAGAGCTACATTAAAACTATTTGGCAACTGGAGGCAGAGATCAGAGGCTGACGTTCACCTGCTGACCTTCGGGATCCTTTGACTCCTGTGTGCGTTTATGACCCCGGCTTTGGCTGTAAACTAAAAACACAGACCATGACAGTTTTAGTGTCTCTTCATTCCACCTGATATTTGAAATCTCTCTTTGTCAGCAGTTTATATGACCTTTTCCTGTGTGCGGAAATATAAATGGTAGTGATATATATATGTGGCTATTGTGCCTATTTTTCACGTTTTCAAAAAGATAAAACTGTTTTTGGACACATTTGAAGCGTCCGGCAGCTCAGTGGACATTTGCCATGGCCACTCTTGACAGACGTTTGACAGCCTGCAATGCTAGGAGATGCACTGTCGACATTTGTGGTGCAGTACTGACAGGACGTCATAGCCTTGTCGAGCTTATGAACAGCAATATAATTCCCCCCCCTTTTTTTCCAGCAGGCCCACAGCTGTCTGTCCCAGTGCAAATTTCAACGTTTGGGAGGAACTAATGATCTATTATGTTGATGTATTTCACTTGGAAAGTGGAAACGAGCAGGCTAGTGGACGCTAGTTAGTCTGGCTTTGTAACAGGACACGTCAGTTAGCACCACACATTCACTTCCTTTGAGAACTTCAGTGTAGGAGCTACTGTCAGTACATTCAAATGCAGTCTTTTTTTGGTCCATTTTGACCAAAAACACCAATCAACAAACATCAAAGATACCCTGCACTACATAAACATGTAATAGCAGGTAGGCTAACTTCCGCTAAACAACCACGAATGGTAGACTAATGGTGAAAACATAGTCCAGCTGTGGCACAAGTAAAGCCAGAGGTATGTTAATTTGTTTGTATGATTCGCGCAGAAGAATCTATTGAAACTTTGCAAACATTAGTGAAAGCGAGCAAACCACATTCAGTGACTGGCCAAAGCAGAACAGGTAGGATGTAACAACAGAGTCCCTGAGGGTACTGTACTGAGCGAAGGTCTGACTTTTTTTCTTCTGAATTAAACTTTTTTTGTGTAAGAGGCTGTGATATTTTGCTTTCAAAAGTTCTTTTATATCAGTTCAGTGTTATCTACTGCTTGTGTGTGTGTGTGTGTGTGTGTGTGTGTGTGTGTGTGTGTGTGCGCGCGCGCGTGTGTTGGGGGGGGCAGAACCAGCACCCACATCAGCAAAACAGCAAAATATTTAAATGATAATCTTCTGCATATAGGTGTGGGTGGGTGTGCTTTTACTTGCTGAAGGAATGAGTGCGCGCGCAGATGGATGGTGAAAAGAAGCGTGTGTGTTTCGCGCGCGCGTGCGCGTGTCTGCGTCCGCGTGCGCGTGAGCAGCCTGAACTGTGTGGGCAGAGCAGCAGTGCCCTGCTGAATCAGTATTAGCGCGAAGAAGCAATGTAGTCAGATGAAATTACTTTGGCTGTCAGTGTGCGTCTAAATGCTTCAAATCACTGGAAGAACGCATGGGAAAGAAAGATGAGACTGTGCTTTTCACTCGGGGCTAATTATCCAGCAGTAATTAAAAAAGGAAACCGTTCAGTAAAGAAGTGGGGCTCCTGGTCATAAAAAAAAAATCTTACAGCAGGCCAAAGAATATTCCGCCACGGCTACGGTGAATAAGGGCCCTCGGGGACACGTAGCGACCCCAAGGATATAGTCACGCTGTAACTAACTCCAGGAATATTAAAGGAATGTGCCCTGTGGTGATTTTTCATTGAGAAAGTGACTCCAGGATTTTGTGATTAAAATGCAAATGGAAGCTCAGACGTCGTCGCGGGGTAATAGGCCGGGCAAATAGCGTGTAGGGGTAAAGTGCGTTGAGAGACAAACTATTTTCTGCAGTGTGAGGGCAGCAGGGAGGATCTGTGGCTTAAAGCCATCACGGAGCTGCTGGAGGAGATGCATTCTTTATTCTGAGGAGGGGAGGAGGGACAGGAGGGGTGAGAGAGAGAGAGAGCGGGAGAGAGAGGGAGGGAGGGAGGGAGAGAGAGAGAGGTGAGCAGAGCACACACGTCGCACTATCAACTGAATCCATCTAAGAAAACAACTCGCAGGGAGTCCGGGCTCTGAGCTGCGTAGACACTGAAGGCAAGTTTGAGCTCCGCACTAAACAGCGCGCCGGACGCAAGCAGCTGGCCGTCATGGCCCGTGGCGGATCGGGCGGCGAGCGCGTCCTCACCGTTCGGGCAGAGTGTGGAGGTGGAGAAGTGGACGCTGCGATCACCCTGCCGCCGCTTTCCTCGCTCCTCAGGAGCTGCACACGGTGTTGAATAGGGGGGAAAAGAAAGCGGAGTTGCTCCGTTGTGAAGCGCCCGGGAGCTGGAAAACAGGGGAAAAAAGAGCGAGAGAAAGAAAGAAAAAGTGCGGACAGCGGCGCGGACGGTACGCGCAGCCACGACCGCGTTGAGTGCGGGGGGAGACCCATGCAGGCAAATATGCTGTTCTGTGGACTCACCGGGTCCAAGCCGCTGATCGGAACCGAGTCGCAACAGCGTTACCGAGCGGACCTTTACGCACGGGCATACAGCGGGACCGCCTGAAGGACAGACGCTTACACAGAGGGGGAAAGTTGCGGGGTTTGTAATGGATAAAGGCTCGCCAAAGGTACAGTGGATGTTTCTCTATAAAGCGGGACATACGCGGAGAGACATGTAGACGGGCAAAAAAAAAAAATAAAGGTTCAGCTCAGGCCCAAGTTCTGTATCGATCTCTTCTAATTAAATTCGGAATGGAAAAAACAAAACATGCACATTTTACCTTAACCAAGCCCTAACAAAAAAAAAAAAAAAACAGATCCACAAATATGTTTTCTTCTGCAACTAACGGCCCCGGTCGTACTGCGGGCGAAAATAGTCTTACATTTACATTGATTCACCAATTCCCAGCGACTTTTCAATACGAATTAGTCGAAAATTGTTAGCCAGTTTATTCGTGAGATAAGGTATTTCAGCCAGTTAAAGATTACAGCTACTACAAAGCGCAGAGCTTCACATTTTTCGACCCGGAGAAAACCTGACTTTTTTTTAAAGAGGGGCTTTCACTCTCAATGCACTGCACGGTTTTCAATTCCCCCTTTGAAATAATTCATTCAAATGGACACCGCTCACTGGGCAAGCTTTGAAGTCCACCTGATCCGCCTCTTATCGCCTCTTAAATACCCTATCCATTTTAAAACTTTTAATTGCGTTTCTGTCGCCAAATCCAGTTCTAATCGGATTGTCCCTGGCCACATATCACAGCGTTCATCTGGTGCTGAGAAACTGTGCTCCCTGGGCTGCAAATGAAATCAAAATTTAAGGAAAAAAAAGTCTTTCAATCACTTTCCCTCCTCGATCTGTCCATGCCCACAGCTCATCAGCTGTGGCGTTGACAAGCAAAGACGCACATCATACCGTGCGCCTTATTATTTGGATTCTCGGTGACATTTTATTTATGCAGCTATAATAATCTTGATGCTGCTGCCTTCTGCTGTTGATTCTACTGCTGTGGCAGCACATTTCATCGCCTCATGTGGTTGCTTACCCCTCCACCCCCCACACCCCAAGCTTATTTGATTAAATTTAGCCCTTTCAATTTAGAAAAGTAGATCACAGATGTGTGTCAAAGGATTGTTTCTCCATCTCTGCCACAAAGAGCCCACGCAGACTCCATGTCGTCACCTAACAGGGAATTTGAAGAAGCACACGGTCAAATAGATAGATGTAATTTTTAAAATAATAATAATAAAAATAAACTTTTTTTATTGTAACTTCTTTTCTTCACAGTTTCCCTTGCCTGCAGATGCCACACATCCTGAATTTAGCTTAAAAACAACTGGCACAAAACAAAGAGAATTGTATTTATTTGTGGGATAGCATGGCTCAGTGGCTGCTTTTCTTGACAGACCCTGCAGGACGCCTCAATCGGCTGCTCCTGTGCTTAATATTGAACCCATCCTTCCAATTATTGTGTGTCATCCAGCACCGACTCAGGGAGGGGCTTCAGATAAGCTGAAAGCTACCCATGACAACCGGTATCTTTCAATCATGTGAGGGAAGACCGTGGGGGAAAAAAATGTTTGCTGGCTCATAAAACTCGGAAAAATGAACCAGGGGTTCTACTGTAATCCAGTGGCCTTGTGCTACAAGCCTCTCCATGCTGAAAAATGGCCTGTATTGATCATTTATCACAGGTGGAGGAACTAAATTATTTTCCAATCCCATTTCATTTGACAGCTTGTGTATGTCACTCTAGTGAGAGGGGGAGCTGAGATGCGGGGGTCTCTCTTCCTTCTCTCCCCTCTTGCGTCCTGTAATTCCACCCTTCGCAGCTTTAAATCTTGAGTTTGATGATGGTGTGTTCGGGGCCAACACGTAATAACGAACTCCCCCTCAGGCCTCCAACGAAACAATTGGCTCTGTTTACTGTAAGCACCCGTGTGTTTACTTGTGCACCTCTGCCCACAAGACCGTCGCAACTTGTTTTATGTTCTATTTATTTCTTTCCAGGAAATATCTTGTGCATCCATCTCGCCACTCAAAGAGCTGCTGTATTATTAGCCTTATCACTTTTTTGCCTGTTTTCCATTAAGCAACATTGATGTTGCTCAGATCCTCCGTGTGTGTGAGTGTGTGTCCTTGCAGTGGTCTATTCCCTCCTTTGATAGAGCGGACGGGATAAAAGCCTTCTTTATGTCTGTGAAACCGGATGTGCAAAGAGCGGTTCTGAATATTTATCAGATGGTTTGACTCTTTTTTTAAATAGCCAGCGCATAATTTGACATCAGCAGTGAACGATATGTTTTGTGACTCTGTCTCTCTGTTTGGGAGAGGAGGAAAGAGTGAGAGAGAAGGAGAGACAGTTGGTATGTGTGTGCATGTTTGTATGTCAAATAAAGAGACAGAGGAAGAAAGGGAAAAGGGAGGCCCCTTTTTTTCCAAGAACAGACCACCCCTGAAAATACTAATCTAGCATTTCTTTGTTTTCCCACAGGTCTCTGGATCCAAATGTCACCCCCCTTGGACTCTGCCCCGGTCGGGGAGCAGCCGTGTGTGACGGACAGGCCAGTGGAGCCTGTGGTGGCTCTCTACTGTGTGGCTTCAAATTGGCCCTGGCTGAGCTCTGCATGGATCAGCGAGTGAAGAGTTCTGCTATGGTCTGATGTCTCAGCATGGATGGAGTCAGTCAGAGGACTGGCCACCACTAATGAGACCATCACTCTTTACCTGAGGACTAGCATTTACAGGATTACTCCCACGGTTTCCTGCGCTTTTCCCAGTTAACTGCATCCTTACTTAACTCTCCCAAGTGGACTTTTCGTGAGTCTAGTTTTTGGTGGATATATACGTCATTGCCTTTCTGGTTTTCATATTTGTTTTTTTTCCCCACCCAGTTATTTTTATTTTTGGTCTCCCATTTTCCCGTTTTGCTTTTCCACTATGGAGTTTCTGGCTGGACCCTGGAATAAAGATTGGGCTTCATTCTTGCAATTTTGGTTGACTGTCATCCTAAGCCTCCAAATGCAGTTCAGCCCAGGCGCCTCTTGCCCGAAAGAGTGTCGTTGCGACAAGTCATTTGTGTACTGCAACGAGCGAAGCCTGACATCAGTGCCTCTGGGGATACAGGAGGGCTACAAGGACCTCTACCTACACAACAACCAGATCAACAGTGCTGGCTTCCCTTTGGAACTTCACAATCTGGCCTCTGTGGAGACTGTCTATCTCTACGGCAACCAGCTGGACGAGTTCCCCGTCAATCTGCCCAAAAATACAAGGATCTTGCACCTCCAGGAGAACAACATCCAAACAATCTCCAAGGCAGCCCTGGCTCAGCTGACTCAGTTAGAGGAGCTGCACCTCGACGATAACTCCATCTCCACCGTGGGGGTGGAAGAAGGGGCATTTCGGGAGGCGGTGAGCCTCAAACTCCTCTTCCTTACCAAGAACCACCTGAGCAGCGTTCCCATTGGCCTTCCAGAGGACCTGAAGGAGCTGCGGTTGGATGAGAACCGCATCGCTGTCATCGCAGAGGAGGCCTTCCAGAATGTGACACGCCTGCAGCGCCTCCTGCTGGACGGGAACCTGCTGACGGATGAGGGCATTGCGCCAGGGACCTTCCAGGACCTAGCCAACCTCCGCGAGCTGGCCCTGGCCCGCAATTCCCTCACCTTCCCCCCTCCCCTCCTACCCAGCCAGTCACTGGTCAAACTCAGCCTGCAGGAGAACCAGATCGACCAGATCCCTGTGGCGGCCTTCGCTGGCCTAAACAGGCTAGAAAAACTGGATATTTCCAGCAACCAGCTTCAGACTCTGACACAGGGCGTGTTTGACGGCCTGTCGAGCCTCAGGCACCTCATAGTACGTAATAACCCGTGGCGCTGTGACTGCTCAGTGAAGTGGGTGGTGGTTTGGCTCAAGTCTTTGCCTTCTTCCATCAACGCCCGAGGGTTCGTTTGCCTGAGTCCAGACAAGGTGCGGGGCATGGCCATCAGAGAGCTCACGCTGGATATTATCGAGTGCCCAGTCGACGGCGACCAGCCGCCCTGGCCCACCCTCCGCTCCACGCCCCCTCCCCCACCCACCACCACCCCTGTCACCACCATGATCTCCAATGTCATCACCACATCCATCCCTTACTACTTCGACTCACCCTCCCCTCCCTTACCCCCGATCCATATCAACCCTCCCGGGCCCATGCCCCCTTACGAGGACCCCCTCCAGATCTCCTTCAGCGTGGTCAACTCCACCAACATCGAGGTGAACTGGGATTCCTATTTCACTGTCACGGCCTACAAGGTCACTTGGGTCAAAAGGGGCCAGACCCAAACAAACGAAGGAATGCGAGAGCGGACGGTGAGCGGTGGCCGGCGGCACATCAGCCTCACCAACCTGGAGCCCCGGTCTGTGTATCGGATCTGCGTACACGTGCTGGACACCCTTAACTCCTACAGGCCTGGAGAGGATACGATATGCTCCGAGGCCAGGACGCCTGCCCTGTCCACTAAGCCTCCAGGCAGAGACCAAGCTCCTCAGGAGAGCATCAACTCCACGCTGCTCATGGCTGGGATCATAGGCGGGGCAATTCTCATCGTCCTGGTAACGCTCCTCAGCCTGTTCTGCTGGCACATGCACAGGAAGAGCCGTTCGGCGGCAGCCAAGTGGAAATACAACCGGGGCCGCAGAAAAGACGACTACTGCGAGGCTGGAACCAAGAAGGATAACTCCATTCTGGAGATGACTGAGACCAGTTTCCAGATAGTGGCGCTGAACAATGAGCAGCTGCTCAAGGGAGATTTCCGCATTCAGCCCATCTACACGCCCAACGGGGGCATCGGATTTAGAGACTGTCACCTCAGTAACAACAGTATAGCCTACTGCAAGAGCAGCAACGTGCCCAGTACAGAGTTCTGCCACACGTGATGCAGCAGCAGGCAGCGCAGCAGCATCCACACACACACACACACACACTTAACTATACATGCATAAATACACACACATAACACAATTTGTGTAGACAACAAGAAACATAAAAATTCTAGTGAAATATAACTGTACTATATATATTTCCAAGTTCTGTCTACAATGTAATTTATACTGTGGATAATAATGTGGGATTCTCTGCTATCTTTTTTATTCTTAGAAAAAGAGATACAAGTGTTTCTTTTTTTTATAATCAGCAGGGTTTTGAACGTTGTTTTAATGGTCAGTACTGTACATGAACATGGATTTGTACAATCACGGCACCCTGGGTGTAGCTTCTGACGGACGCTTGTCAGCCTGGGAAACGTTGGGGCGCTTAGAGGGCTGGGATCCTTTGCTAACCACAGAAGCAAAATATGGCCTTTTTTTGCGCTTTGACACACTGCAAACACTCCCCAGTACAACAGAACAGTAGTAAAGACAACACAGCACAGGGGAAATCCAAACACTGCTGATTAGAGCGCTGTGGAAATAACGCACTGGTTCATTGGTGGCGTGGTGTTAAAAAAAAAAAAGAAAAAAGAATTGAAGTGCACTTTCTCATTAATGGGAGTGAGGCAGGAAATGAGCAGAGGTTGTGGCGATGGCATGTAAGGTATTGTGTGTCGGGAGAACGTCGTTGGTGCTGTTTGAAATCCCGGACGGAGATTTCCAAAAGTGCCTTAAAACTAAAAGCATCCTTGTTCCGTTGGTTCACACAGGAACAGAGGTGGGCTTAGTCGAGAGACCCTTTTGGAAAAGAAGTCTAGGAAAAGGATGTGAAAGGATGTGTCATTTTCAGCACATTTGGCTTTCTTTGTATTGAGGAGGTGCAATTACTAACATGAGCTTAAAAAGCAACAAAGGATTATTGTCCCTAATGAGGCGCATGGATGTGCTGAGACGTGCAGATCCTTTTGAAGAAATTCCCTAATTTGTTCTGCTTCTTTTTCTTTTTTTTTTTCGCCGTTTTCTCTGTTTGGGCAAGTGAGGCCACAAGGGGGCAGTTCCCCTCAGCGTCATGTGTGGGACAGAGGAGCACAGGGTAAGAGACGGAGAGATCACTTTACCTCCACCGTTCCCCCCGGAGGCCATTACCCAGGCGACATTACTCAAACCCGAGCAGCATTGTTTGGAGTATTATTGCTCATCGAGCTACTTAATGATGTGGAATCATTTAAAACTAACGCTGTTTTTCTGTGGCTGGTGGCTACGTTATATGGATTTTCACCAATGTGGTCTGTCATGGTGGAGGGAGGCCCCTGTGTGCGGCGAGCATGATGAATTTTGAGGCGACACACGCATAATGCTAATTAAACACCCACTTATTTCGGCCTTGTCTCGGCGTTCATTAGGCTTTTTGATAAATGAGGGATTTGCGACAATGAGCTCGCGCTCCGCCCATCATCTCGCAGCGCGCTGCTGTGACTGAGCGGCCCATCTCGCATCTCATCATTTCTCCTTTTGTCTGCGTTTATGAGACTGTCTCCTTCATTTATGGTCGGCGCACCTGAACAATGCACCTGCTCGTGACATTAGTTCCCGCGGTGGTGACTCCCGCCCCACCCCACCCCCACCCGGCTTTCTGCGTCCTTCCATCCCCGTCCGCCTCGCTGTCTCCCCTGTCTGTCTCCGCACCTCTGATCCCTGCGTGGGCTCAATTAAAACAGTTTTGCTTCCCCTCAGCTCACGGGCTGCTGTGGCAGCCCTTTGCATGTGAGGTGCCAGCGAGAGGTCTTCATTATGCACTTCTTAAGAAGACTTGATTTGATTTGACAAGATTTTATTTTGAGGGGCCAAGCTTGAAAGAATTCCCACCGCTCCCCCCTCTTTCTCCTCCCCACTTCTCCTCATAATCCTCGACCAAAAAAGGGAGAAAAATATGTGGACCTTATTTTCACTTGGCTGCGTGGAGCTCACGCTGGGAAGAGAGCGCGCCTTAACTCTTTGTGAGACGCGCACACAGCAGTGAGTCAACACAAACTAGGCCAAAAAAAAAAATTACAATAAAATTGTTTTTAAGGGCTTGTACTCGAGTTATTCTGGAGTGTTGAGCTCAGCTCTGAGGGGATTTACCTCAGACATATCTCAAGAGTAACCGCGCTTACTGTAATTCCAGCAGTCGCTCAGAACGCCATCTATTCCACAGCCCTACCTTTCGATTCTGATTAAACAAGCCCATGTTCCCAACAGTAACAAACTGCGAATCCATGAAACCACCTGTATTAACATTGTCATGTCATGTCATGTCGTAAAATCTTATTTGTCATAACACAACTGGCATATCTTTGACCCAGTTGTTGGACTTTAATTTCTTTAACATTTTGCAAAAGGCAATACCTTGAAAGAAAACCCCTCTGGCAATGAAAAAGTATTCAGTGCACTCGCTCAACATTGTCTTGCTGATACATAGACGAGGAAACTGATGCCACTCTCTCATGTCTGAATGCTATATATGAAGCTACTGCCAGCCAGTTAGCTTAGCTTAGCATAGAGACTGGAAATAGAAGCAAACAGCGAGCCTGGCTCATTCCAAAGGTAAGAAAGTTTGCCGTGGTTTTGGTGTGCATTGACCAAACAAGATATATAATTTGTGAGCTTTGAAAATGCTGGAAGATGGATTTTGTTGCCTCTGAACAGACAGCTGACAGCTTCATGTTTACCATACAGACAGAGCGGTATCATTTTTCTCATGACTCTTGGGAGAAAGCAGTTTTTCGCAAAACGTGAAAAACTGAACCATTAAGTTAAAAAGGAAAATCATAAGAAAAAAACTGCTTTGCAATGCAACAAAATGATTGTAACCATCTCACTCCCCAGGCAAAATGACATCCAAGTGAGGTTTTAAGTCTTTTCGGTATTAAAATCCTCAATGCATCACATCTCGTTTAGATGGATTTTATTTGTTTTATTTCATGTCGGGTTTATTTTCAGTGAGATCTTCTGTGGTTATCAAAGCATCCTCACTTTTGATTTTGACTCTTTTTCTACTAATATCCACATATCAGCACACCCAGTCCGCGGTCACACCGGGCTGCCCCGCTGACCTGCGCTTTGACCTGCCCTGCTTAACAATCATGAAGCTTAACCGGCTGAGCACCTAACCCTACCCCAGTTCATCGTGTGTGCGGTGTGCTCCACCCTGCACCAGCTGACCGCAACCCCACACAGAAACACTTGAACATTTGCATCGCATCACACGTTTTCTTGTTTGTTTTTGTTTTTTTGTTCCACATGATCCCCCTTTCTCGAGTCATGTGCTGACAAGTCGGGTCAAACTATTGCAACATGTGGTATCTCCCCTGTCTGTGAATGTGTAACGGAAACAGATATTTGCCTTACCTTTTATGCAGGTCTGAATGATTAGCTCGAGGGAGCTTTTAGGTGGGAGGAAGGAAAGGAGCGGAAAGGATGAGGAAGAGGACAAAAGAGACGGCAGCACAGAAAGCACATCTCTCCACCAGATTGCAGCCGTGGCAGCAACAATAACAGTATTAACAGGGAGAACAACACTGAGCGTGAGCACAGTAGCTGACGAGAGACTGTTCATCCATGGTGCCAGACCTTAAGCGGTGCGTGGATAATGATTCAACCAAGACTGGGAAGGAGATTTGGTGGTTGCTTTGCAGCGTACATTACTCTTAATTTTCTACTCGCTTGATGAAAGAACGCGGCCGCAGCGCCGTGACCAATGGAATTACACAAAATGTATTACAGACTGCTAGCGTCAGTTTATTACTGCTTAAGGGTGCCGAGGAGTCATTTCCCTTCAAGCTCATTGATTCACATTGAAATAATTATGTTTAATCACCGAGAGGTCAAGTCAGACAAAACACATAAGAGGTGGAAACTGAATACGTTTCGACTCATCTTTTCCTCCTGTAAGCAAAACCTTCACGGCAAATAGCTCGTAGCCAATGAGACTCATTCGAGGATTTTTGCATGTACTGTATTTAGCTTCGTAGCCTTTCTTTGTCATAACAGGTTTAAAGTGTCTTTATTTCTTTTATTTAATTTTTTTTCAAGCAATCATCTGGCGGTGGTTGAAGAGACAACCATACAGGGAGGTTGAGAGAAAGTAGGCAGGAAATTTGCAGTGCATGGAAAACGGCGATGTTGGGGTTCTTCTCATCGACGCTCGCAGTGTTGCGTTCGCCATCCACACCAAGACGTTTTCTTAGGAACCAAAGTTAAAATTTCTGTTCTCATGATGAAATATTGATGTTGTTCCATGTATGTGCCTTGAGGTTGAACTTACAATGTAAAGTCCTTGAAACCTTTAAATGTTTTTGCACAAATTGTAAATACTTAAGTGAAGCTTTTTGAAAATAAAAGAGCCATTGGATTTGAGCGACCACTCATTCATTTTACAAACCCTTACCCCCTTGTTTAACAAAGAAATGAAGGTTTATGCGGTTTATACTGTCGATCAGGCGTGTTTGCCATAAGCTGTCGAGCTGTCTAAGGAGAGTTTGTGCAGAACCACGGACATGGCTAATTCTATTTTGGGTCAGACGCTGGTAACTCTGGGTGAAACATTTGTGCAGCACCAAACCATTCCAAGTTATCCTCTTATTTCCATACAGGAAGCTTGAGAAATCTTAGCGTAGCCACCGCAGCTTAGAGCTCAGCTGGGAAAATCCAGGATACTCTTTCATTCCACATGTATGGCACAACTAAACCCCAGAATGAGTTCTTTCTCCAAATCCCTGTGTTCTACCAAAGTCCAACTTTTTTTGCCTCCCCATGACCACATCCCAATGTTGCCTTTGCAACCTCCAGCCCGCTAAAAATCCCACACTCGCCCAGTCTTAATTCACTATGACAATTAACCACATGTGTTCAGCCAAAACACAAGGGTGTGCCATTCTGGTATTTTGAGCGGGAAATTGGTATTTTTCTCAAAATCCCCAAACGTCAAAATGTGATTTGTTATTGCAGAATTGTAGGCTTTTCGGAGAGGCCAAGTGTGTGAAGAGAACTGATGCTTTGGCATGAAAAGTCATCTGTTTGGCTATCCCCCGCTCCCTGAGTTGTTGTGTAACCGGGGAAAGAATCAGAATGTGATCTCACCCATGTGCATTCATCAGGACTGGGTTGTGAGTCCGTCAGTTTGTGTGTAATGATCTTCTCAATGACTCACTCACCACTTGTGAAAAGACTGTAGTTTAATTAATTAACAGCATTCAACTACACTATGAGCCAGTCTTGGAAATACAGGTATTTATAAATGCATACATGCAGAAAGAATGCAGTTTCAAAAGAATGAAAAATGAAGCTGCCAGAACAGAATCATTAGGTCAGTGTGTGTGTGTGTGTGTGTGTGTGCATTTGCGTCCCTTTGTAGTTAGCCGGGGGCATAATGGAGAGTAACTCAGTATGATTTGTACTTCAGTACAAATTTGAGCTTCTTGAAAATCGTATACGTCTGTGTACCTCTGCTCCCCCACATTCCAGTGGGAAATATTGTACTTACAGTCTGCTACAGCTGGAATTACTCTTTACAAATAAACAGTAAAATACCTCTTACCCATCACCGTAGCGTTAATAATAATCCACTAATACAGTACCTAATTATAGAACATTCATAGGGCCCATTGTTCTGTATTCTTAGTACTTTTCCCTTTCCCTTACTTTAATGCTGCAAGTACATTTGGCTCATTTTACTTTTACTTTAGGACCTTTTTCAATGTAGTACTTATAATGGAGTATTTCCACATTTCCACATTGCTACTCTGCCTCCTCTTATTTGTTTGTTTACTTTTATTTATTTTTCCATCGCAGGTAATGACAGCGCTCGATGTAAATACTGTTCTAAATTAGTGATGTTTTAAACTCTAATGGTAAACCATTTAGGTTTAACCAGGCTAATGTTGAAATACAACTGTTCAAATCAGCTTCAGAGCACCAAGTTAATTGCAGTAAGACAGTCCAGTGTTGTTTTTTAAAATCAAAGTATGCATCCTAACATTTGTGAGTGTTGTGACTCATTAAAAAGCAAGTGGTTGTGTTAGTCATACTCCATATGCCGGGAACTAATGAAATGTGGACGTCTGCCTCTGAAATGTTCACTGAACAGGTGTTAGCTTTGAGTTACCTTTCTCTGCCAATAGAACGTTCCATTTTCTTCTGGTTACAAGCTCTCTAACAGCCTCTCTTTGTGATTCTCATTTAAACATCTTCTAATCAGCCTCAATATGGAGGAGCAGTCATTAAAGGAGGCAATTTAAAGCAATCTTATTCCAGGTATAACAAACATCGACATCTGGTAGACTTAACATTGAAGTGGCTGCTTTAAAGCCGTGTTCTGTTGTTATTCCCATCATTCACTGCCCTCAGCATAGCCTTTAATTAAAGACTGAATGCAGGTGAGGCCTCTGCCTCCCGCTCAGTACGTCAGGCTAATGCGTGTCAGGATGGGTCACTGGATTTCTGCCCATTTCGCTGCCAGGAGTGAATGCCATGAACATTAAGTAAAAGCTGAAGAAAATCAATTGAGGATCACCATCTTTTGCTGAAATGTATGAAAATGCCAATGAATCGAAAATTGGTCAAAACAAGCAGCTCTCTTTGCTTTTCTTCCTGTGTGATGATGAAAGAAAATAGCCCTGCTAGTTCTGTTTTCACTTTTCCTGAGCACTGCTGTTTACTGAAGGTGCTTACTCTATTTGATGCTAGTCATTAAAATTTGATGTTATGACTTGAAAGAGACCAAAACACGGCGCGTGCTCTATAGGAATTCCTCTGACAGCATTTAAACATTGAACACAGGAGATATTTGAAGCAAGCGTCAATGGGGATGAGGGGGCTGTTTTGAGATGCAAATTAAATTTGTCCTCCCAATTTTAGATTGTTGCACTGAAGAGGACCATGTGAGGGGGAAATGCTAAAGGAATTCAGGCCTGTTTTTCTGTTTCGGCAGCAGAGAAAATTTGATATAAGAAAGATATTTTCTATTGCAAGAAGAATGCTGCCTGACAAGTGTTGTGCCCTGCAAGGGGAGTTGCTTCCCAAACAGGAATACCACAGCACTTTTCTTTAAAAATGTACACAATACACACAGTTTTCTTCCCTTTTACAGCTCATGAAAAGTGACTCGCCAGCTGTACAGACCCCTAATTGGTGACAAAATGTGTTTTACACTGAAAAGTGCCGTCGAACTGCCGGAAATCCTCTCAGGCCTGGGAGGCATTTACAGGTGTTGACGCGATAAAAACAACCCCTGGTGTATACAGTATGATGCAACTCACTAACACAGTCCACCATCACACACAACCGCTGTGAGGCGTAGAGCGGTCAGTCCGTGTCGCTGCGTGACACTGTGGTTCCAGTTCAGACATAATCCCCTGACACCGCGTTCATCACTGGATTCCTGTGATACTGAAGAAAAAGGTTTTTAGGTTCTTAGGTTCAGTCTGAAGTTGAAGACAGCTCCTTTTGTTCCTTGTGATTTCTAAAGCTGATTCATGGACTTTTTTTTCACGATAACGTCCTGTGAGTGTATCATAGCCGCGTGCTCAGATTTAACTGAGTTATTGCTTTAATTATGATGGAAATTGCTACGATGGGGTGCTGAGGGTTTTGAAGTACGTTAATGTGCTGTCACAGCCAGTGCTTTCATTTTTTTTTTTGAACGACATGCACCTGTTCTTTTCACCTCATGCAATTTTCTCCCTCTGACTTCCACCACATGGTTTGAAAACCAGCATCTTCCTTTGTTACTTGTCTGTTTTTCACTATTCTGATAAACATATACTATATAGTACTACTTTCTGCAGCACAGTATTGTCCTCATGATGCATTAGAGGGTGGACTGACACCGTTTGTTCCAGCACTGCCTTTTGCAGACAGAGGGCTTGTCAGTCATCAATAGAAGATGGGAAACTTGCAGGAATTGTTTACTTCAAGCTGTAAGTGAACCAGTTTCTTAATCTGTGATAAAGGCCTGTATTCTTTGAAATTTACAGGATTTTGGTGACTTGAACTTTTGCTTTTTACCACTAAGCTTTGCATCATCTGTCCACTGAGCAGGGTTGTTAATTGGGGAGTTGTAAAACTCTTGATAGGTGGCGTTTGTGTGAATTTCACAACATGCTCTCCATATCCTGCAGTGTATGTATTATCAGCCACATGTAGCCTATTAGAATAATCAGGTAAAAGTACTGGTTATGCAGAAAAAAATGACTACTGTGTTCTATAATTACTTTTTTAATCATTTGTACCATTGTAGCTGGTTGAAATTAAGCAAATTTTAACTCAAAATGTTAAGCCTGTGTTTCCCATATTGAAAGTACAATATTTTCTTCCAAGGTTAAGTGGAATAGAAGTATAAATTAGCATAAAATGAAAATACTCAACCCATGTACCTTAAGTTTGTATTTAATAAATGTACCATGTTACATTCCACTGAAGTGTTAGCTTTAACCTTATGCAGTAACATCAATCTGGTTGACAAAAAGTGCAGTGTTTCCTTTAAAAAAAACCTGTGAATGCAAAGCCATATGGTCAGCTTTAAATCTGCATTATGAATTCCCTTATTACACATTTACCTGGCGCTCGTCATGCTTGGTGCTGTGAGCAAAGTCATTAGGAGAGAGCGCAAGAGCAGACCGTTACAATGTGTGGGAATCAAACCGTTGCCATGCACAGATTTTTTTCATTGTATAACTTTGAATAATTTCCCTCATCTGCTTAAATAGGTCTCAATTATCTGCTTCCATACCTGAGCGGTGCTGTAGTTGAGCAGGCGCAGTTCACCTACTGCATTAACTGTGAGGTTGTCTGTGAAGCAGTTTCACTTGATTTCAAACTAACAGTGCATACATCTGCACTGTCTCCAACATAATTTCCTGTGGTATCAAACCCAGCTTTAGTTGTTTGTGCATATTTGTATCGTAATTAATTTTTTTCTCCATCTAGCATACAGTGTGCTGCAGTGTTGGGTGCCTTAGAGCGAGCGTTATCATGGGAAAGCTGATTTCTGCAAACACATCAGTACAGAAAAATAATTGGTCTGAATCAAAACAACACCTCCTTGACTGTCTGTTGCCTTGATTGAAAGGAAATGTGCCTCCACTTATAGCGACATGAATTTTCAAGCATATACATTATTAATGTTGTAGGGGGTGAGCTGGATGAGATGCTTAATATAGATGATCATAAAGATGATTATGTATGCACAGCACACCACCACAATAGAGAAAAAGGAAGAAATGCTAAAAATTCCTCATATTTGCTCTAAGATTGTGGCTCTGGCTGCAATTTGCTGTTCTTGAAGAAAAAGTCATTTGTGGCTAAACTCAATATGAACCGAGCATTTTCAATAATTAAAACACCACCTGTCAGGGAAACTTGGAGCAAATTCCCCAGTAGCTGGCCAAATTAAAGTTTAACTTTCTCCCCTGGACCACATGGAGCATGGTAGCACCTCCATATGTCGGGCCAGTGGGTCAGAGGAGTCACAGTTGCAGGTGGGACAGAGCAGCTGTGACCTTGAGGGAGACTCACCGTCTGCTAAGGCCCATAATGAATGAAGACGGTGATGAATAGTGAAGGCAAAAGGATCGCGGCTTTCTGGAGGTGACCAGAAGGAAACTCGGAAAATGGTTTCTCCTTTTTTATGTTAATGTTCAGTACAAATTCCGAGTGTGCAAGTCTTTGGCCCAGGGTTGACATGTCACTCAAACTCTGCAGTGAATGACACAAGCTGAAAGAAAAGGTGGATTACTTGTACTACTCAGGTATTACTCAGGTTTTTGACCAAACTTAAATTTCTTTTTAGAGAAAAAACTTAAATTAAACTTAAATTGCTTGTTTTAGTGCAGTTAGTACTAATGAACACATTAAAAAAAAGGCTGGAGAGTGAAATGATAAATACTAGATGACAACAAGGTCACCAAAACTGGAGGGAAAGGCTGCAAACTGAGCCACTGAATATATAATGTTGGGATTTTTTTTTGCAATGTCAGTCAAAATAAATTCTTCTCAAAACAAGGTCTTATGGGATGTATTTATGACAGTGACAATGACTTGCTCATTGAGGGTCAAGTTTTCCAAACATGAGTTATGAGGCACCTTCATAATAGACAGTGAAGTCTGCACACTGTAAAAATGCCAAATTATATTCTTTGTCATAAATAAGTCTGTCATGTGGTTATGACATAAAAGAAATATCTGCATTTAAGGTAAAAAACTGAATACGTCTTGTGCAAGAAAAATTAAGAGGATTGATGGATTTTATTTTTTAATCACTAATCTATAGGACTTTTATTTGGTCAACTCGAGTTCTCTTTTTCAGAACCTTTATCAAGAATTTAGTTTTGTAATGTGAACTAAGATGACTAAATGCTGAGGCATCAGATTAAATTACAAAAAAAAAAAACTTACATATTTCCCAGCAGTATTTGGGTAAAAAAAAATCCCTCTTTCTTCAGGGAAGTAAAATGGAGCTTTGTTACTTTTGTACATGGTTCTCTGAAGGCTTACATGGTTGTTTTGTTTATTAAAATGTTTTTTTTTTTTCAAATGGGCTGTCCAAATGTTTCATGAGGAAGGAAGGTTGTGTTGAGAAACTGAATGTCAACACAACTTTTGTTTGTTCAAGAAAACTCAACAGTGCACCTCTAAGAGAAATAAAAGATCAGAGTTGTGACAATGTAGAATTAGATACTGGGCTAAATGACAAGTAAGCATTTCCAAGTAAAATTATCCAACCTACATTTAAACAGAGGGGTATTTTGCCTCAAAATTGAGCTTTTTTCTAGCTTTTTGATTTTTACAGTGCAGTCAGGTGATGTTGGTTAAGGAATGAGCACAATGTTGGCTCAAGTGTGATTGTTATATTGTTTCATTGTTCTTGTTCTTCCCGATATGAGCGGTTGTGCAGCTATAATCTCAGAGCAGAGTGAGGGCTGTCCCGAGTCATAAAGTCTCCTTGAGTCATGAACTCCTTGTTCACAGCTGCATTCTTTGGGCTGAGTCATAAATACAAACTTCAGTGAAAGTAAAGCGTGTGGTAGTGCAGGCCCAGAAACAGGGCTTTTATGAGCAAAACATCCCATTTGTGATGGAAAGACTGCTGAGTGTTTGTTTGTTGCCTGGCAAACATTGCTGGCTGATGTAACACTGGAAAAATAGGGTTTTGATGTGTGCTCATTTATAGTCAGACTGAAATTACAATTCATTTTTATACAGCAATCAGTATGCATATCATTGGTAATTATTTTGACTTATGTTGTTGGTCCAAATTGTAACAAAAAGAACAAATTTAATTCCCTAATTATCCTTATGTTGTGATGCTATCATGGCAGAAGCACATTCGGCGTCATTGTTCTAGGTCTGTGAGTTGTGACTGACAATATATGTAATTTGATTAGTGCAATGTCTGTGTCTGGGACACTAAAACAGCTTCTTATATCACACGCACAGAGACAGTTAACCAGCTGTCAGCAGATGTTGTCAGCTGTTGCTTTGTCCCACCCCTGATGTGAGCGCTCCGTATTACTTTGCAACATGTTAGCAGTTCCTTGTTTTGAATGAAATTATGGTGTGGTTACATCAATCTGCATTTTCTGGCAGTTTGTAGCCTCATCATTTGCCATGAGACCTGTTAATGCTTGTAAGAAATGTAATCTAAATATTAGCAAGCTCAGCTAACTTTGATTTCGTTCTTTCATTCTGAGAGGAAGCTAACTAGCTTCAACTATATCAAATATATTATGTGCACACATATACACACATACACTTTCTACATCTTAGTGAATGTAGCCCTCATTGTTACTCTGTTACTCGTTGCTAAAGTTTTTCCTGAATGCATTATGCTCATTTGTTGAAAAAACAAAACAGCTTCCACTTTCCCAGCAGGGAGGTAGTTGTAGATTGTAGCTTGCTTAGCAATGCTTTTCCTAACAATGTGCACAATAACAGCAATATGATTTTCTTAGCTTTAATCCTTGCATGTTTATACTCATGTTGGTTTGACTTCATGTGCAAAGCGATCATTTCCACAAACTGCACGGTGAGAGTACGGCAGTTCCTGTATGTTCATTTCCTGTCATGTTACTGATGTTTTTTTGCTCCAAGCGTTTAAACTCCACATTCTCCACATGGTTTTAATAAAATCGTCCGACAGGAGGAATATGTGTGTATGTGTGTGTGGTGACTATGGTAAATGATTTTACCACAGGAAAATTATCTGTCATAGCTCTGTGCTCGGCTGCAGGAAACAAACAGCAAATGTACTATTGCTGTTTTCAAGATTATTTTTTGACTTGTTGAAAATTCAAGTATCTGTCTCAGTCTCTCAAACTCCTGTTTCCTTTTTCATGTCTTCCCCAGTGAACCTGTACTGCTTTCTCTCAGAAGGAACAACTTCTTGTAGTCCCAAACAAACATTTCCGTCTTCATCGGGAGCTCATTAGAGTCTCACACATCCACTGAGAGCACAGAAAAGCGAGACACTGTGAATTGATTTTCTCCATATCTGGACCATAAAAGCTGAGTGCATTTGCATTAGAGAAGATGAACGTTGCATTTGAGATCAGCAGAGGGCCGAGAGTGGTGTTGAATTAAACAGACACATTTAACAAGCTGTTAACAACTCTCACTGTCCTGCTCTCCCTGTTATTCTCCCTTTCTCGCTGTAAGTAGCAGAGACAAAAGCCAGCCGTGGCATGAACGGGAGTGCGATCCCACGAGAACGCGTCGGGAAAGGGGCCCGCTGCGGTGAGGTGGTGACAGTTCACACAGCGCGACTGGAGAGGAGTCCACCCGAGACAAAAAGCAGAAGCCCTTTGTCTCACAGCTGGGGAAAGTGTGGCTCAAAGCTGTTTAAATGTTATGGCGAGTAGGAATGGTTCTTACGAGCCCCGGGTCCGGAGTGCACATTACATGTTAATGACTTGGAACACAGACAGCAGAGCAGAGGCTCAAACTGCCAATTAAGCATATGCTGCAGACGCCACTGGTGTTCAGACACAACCATCTGATAGCGTTCAAGCTTGGCCTGCAGATCTGAATCTCTCCATGGACGTGGAGGCACTCCAATGGTGAGTCATTAGCCACAGACATCCCTGAAAACCACAGAGGAGTATAAGCAGCTGCTGATTGGATATCAGTCATTCAGCTCCATCCACCACCGATGCTTTATTGTTTTGCTCTGGAGCACCACTGTCTCTCTTTGTTTCTCACTCATCTGTTGAGTCTAACACTTGGTGATGATGTTGTTTGCCTGTGAACAAGTAAACAAACTGTACTCCAGCACTTCGGCACTTCAATTATCCCGTGAAAGTGCCAAGCTTTTTAAAAAAGCGTTATTACTGCAGCGGCAGGAATTCCTTTTTATAAGCACTCTGCTCTACACATTTTCTTATGTTTAATCGTTTTACAATCACAAGTGGGTTTGGAAACATTTGGCCGCAATTTTACAGGGAAGGGCCACATTAATTATTAGTACAATTATGACTCAAATTTCAAGCCTGACTTTGAATATTCTGAGTTGAAATAGGAGAAAGACACTCAGACTGAAAGAAATGCAAAAGGACGTCACTTTTTTGGTTGTTTTGTGTTTCTTTGTGGTCATTTGAATGCCTTTCCAACAGGAGATGTTAATAGCCACTTCCCATAGAGGCTTTACTCAGATAGCCAGTTAAGTAATCCATCCCAGTACTAATAAACCAGCTTCCTATCACTGTCTGACTCTGGCAGATGGGACACCCCTGGCCACTGCTCTGGCTCCAGCCCTGTTTACATTATTGACTCACAGTGTGTGATTAAACTTTTTGTGATGAAAGAAAAAAATCTCTACAAATTGATCCAATTTGAAACCAAGGATAAAACTAAACAACTGATGGCATATTTCACCCACTTTGAGTCAATATTTAGTAGAGGCACCTTCTGGCAGCAGTTAAAGACTGTATGAATAGGTCTGTCTCACTTTTCATGTCTGGACACTGAAAACTTCCCCATTTTTCTTTGCCAAACAACTCAAACTCTGTCAAGCTGCGTGACGTATATGAATGAACAGTGTTTTTCAAGTCCAGCCACAAATTCTGGATTTGATTGAGGTCTGGACTTCGCTACTTCAGGACAGCGGCACTGTTGCTTTGAAACTGTTCCTTTGTGGCTTTGACTTTTTGTTTATCATCACAAAGGTTCTCCTGCAAACTCTCAGCACATGATTTCTCTTTACTTTGCTGAATTCAATCGATCTTTTGCTTCACATGCCACCCAGGGCCTGCTGCAGTAAAGCATCGCCATAGCATGATACTGCCACCACCAGACTCCATTGTGGAGATGGTGTTTGTTTCTGACATCAAACGCAGTATTTAGTATTTTTGGATGTCATCAGACCATATGAAGGTTTTTTGCCACTCTAAAAGCTGCTATGATGAAGGACCTTTCTGTACTGAGACATATTCATTGTCTTTTGAATTTTCCTTCCTACCGTGACTGTTACTTTTCTGTAAACCGGTTGTGGATTTGTTTGCAATCTTCCTTTGTTCCTACTGTATATAAAAGTAAGTACCGAATGCACTGAAGTACGATGAATGGCTGCAGATGAAAAAAAATTGAGCTATAAACAGTAAAAAATGTGGTTTAAGTTTATGAACATCTTTGCAATTATAGAATTATATCTGTAATTTACAGTGTTTGGAAATTTGGAGAGATGACCTAACATTCTTTTAAAAGATGTTCCCTCATTTGTTGTTTTGATGATGCTGTTCACATACTGCAGATGTTCAGCTGTTAAGTTGTATTCTGGCAAATTTGGTGACTGTGACCCACAACGATTTGCACGAAGCAAACCAATCAGTGAACCCCTGTGCTCTGTGTGAAAGCATCTGCATTCATTAAATATAGTAAACGATGTGATACAGATTCTAAATATGGCTGAGATGACAATCCAGAGTTTTCTGCTCTTTTGGGGAAAGCAGATGTCGCTCTGTCTCAGTGAGGAAGATGAGCGTGCAGCCATCCCATTCTCTCAGGCTACTTGGGATCTTTGTTGCAGGAGGCACAGACCAGGACCTCATATTGTGCTATTGTTGAAAGTACATTTTCTTTCTGATATGCAAGCAGCAAAATCAACAGTGACAATTCAATTTTCCACCTTCCACGACTCTGCAGCCACTCCTGAGCCTAAACCACACACATCTGCTGATAAGCGTCTCCACACACCGAGGAAAGTTGGTGCCAAAAGCAGTTTGCACAGCATCTCTTTGACCTTGGCATGATTGCCTGTGAGGCACTTTAATTTAATCAGCTTCCCCAAGCTTGAAGCTGTGCTCATTGTTAAGGCGAGCAGGACCAGGGAGCCCTATCCACACACACACACACACACAAAGAGGCACATGAAGGCATACTCCTCCTCGTGATGAGGCAAGGTTAGCAACAGACCAAAGCTCCAGGGACCTGGGCCTCAAATCCACACAAAGGCCAACAGACAGAGGAGTTTGCCAGGCATCTCCATCAAACAGGCCCGTCTCTAATTATGTCATCAATCAGGGACGAGATGACGGGCAGGTACTCAATTAATGGCCATTGGAATGCAGCGCAGGGTCTTCGGGCACCGTGCCATCTCTGTCATCTCAGGCAGGCAACAGGACATACACATCAATGCACTTGGAAAATGCATGAGGCTGGGGCTGGGACAAACACATGCACCCATTGTACGAGACCGAAAGAATGTCAAGGCTGCATTCTTCTAATATTAATCTTCTACTTCTGAGAGCATGTGTAATTGCGTGTCTTCATGACTATTATGCCAAATTTGCTGTTTAGTGCTGCAATGACCTCCTTCGTTTTTTGTGTTTGGTTGCAGCACTAATTCTTTTAATGGCTGTAGTTGTGCATGCTTGTCCATCATTTCAAATTTGGTCTAATGAAGTAGCTCTGCTATTTTATTTAAACTCAATTGCCGTGTTTGATCAAAGGAGTGGTAATCTGATAAATGTGGATTCATCTTGGACCTTTTTAAGGCAAAGGGTGTGTTTCTTTACGAGAACACCATGGCTGTATTTGGAGAAATATATACTGTTGCTTCTTTGGCAGAATATGCTGGAAAAAGTTTTTCAGGCTTCCCTGGGTTTCTACATCTTTTAGGGCAGGTGCATCAGAGTCATGAGCATGAGCGCATTATATGCTGCTCTTCCTCTGGCTGAGCTGGTTGCCTTCATGTCAGCTCCTGCATTCATGATGACATAAATTACTGATAGGACTCTGAGACTTCTCACCTTTTATTTGACAGGTTGGCTGAAATTCTGATAAAACATTGTGGGTTATTTGCAATGCTATGAAAAATGCATTAATGATTTTAAAGCCATTCCTTTTGTAACTGTGCTTTATATGACCCACAATTCCGACTAAGACCGTTACATCAAAACTATCTTATAGCCCACAGATATGTGCACAGTCATGCAGGGGTGGATGTAACATGTTACATTTACTGACTTTACTATAACAGCAACGTTATATCCGAGTAAAAAGAAAAAGTCACGCGTTGAAGACGCTGCTTATTTAATGCACCACCTGGCGCTGCATATGTTGCAGAGACTGAAAGCAGACTGCACCTTCTGGACAGGTTAAAGAAACATTGCTGCACCTATTCTGGGCTTGCCCACATACCAAACTAGTCTGGCGTAAACTGTCACGATTCATTGCTGCTTGTATTTAGCCTAATTTCTGACTTTTATGGAAATATTTATTTTTATGGGAAAATGCACTATTTGGATTACAGAAAATGATGGCAAGGTGTGTTCACAGTTTTTAAGAACAATTTTAGAACCAATTGCACAAATCAAATAGACTGTACAAACAAAGGAGCTGTTAGAACGTAGAACCTCTGTAAACTCCACAAAATAACTTGAATTTAAAAATGTATTTTATACATTTTTCTCCTTTTTATTTCCTTAACATTTCTTTAATAATCCCACCATCATATCGAAAGACTAAGCGATATTAAGATAATATTGTTCATTGACCTTCATGTTCTCTTTTAAAAAAAGCGCTCGATTCAACCACGTCCGCCATTTTGCATGATGAGCAGGTGCAATCTGAGCCCGGATAAAATTCTATTCCCGGAAATACAGTGGCTCCTTAGGCTGAGACTTCTTCGTTAATTTCTGCCGTCAGCGAGGAGTTCACTCGGCTTTCTGCTGATTTCTAATCCCCGTTGTGGCTGCGGAGCTCATTTAGCTCGGAGTTTGAAAAGTTCTAGGAGTGCAGGGAGACCAGAGAGGCGGAGGGGACCTGTTTTAATCTGCATTCAAAATGGACGCGCACTTTTAAACGATGTGATACCAAGTAAATACGGGCCAGTATCGCCGATACCGGTACCGATACTTATCAATAAACAAGGTGGATACATCATTGAATTGCTAAATCTCAATTAATTTTCATGACCTCAAGTGTTTTTTGTGATATTTCCTTTTTTATTATTAAATAGTTAAATCCAGGACAGAATTAGGGGAAAGTTTATAATTAAGTAGAAAATGCTTTATTATGAAATTTTTAAAGAAAAATCTTTTTGCTTTGCGCTTCTAAGTCACGTCACGTGACTCATGTGACGGCGCAGCATCTAAACACAAGAGGGGGGAGGGGGAGCAAAGTGTGCCTGCTCTGCACTGACACAGGAGCGGCGAGTCCGGCGACCTGGCTGTTTCCTCTTTGCCGAAACTAAGTATATGTATTGAAGTACAAATACATTTATGTTCCGGTAGCTTAAAGATGTACTTCAGTGTAATAGTTTGCTCATGAAATTATTATCATCCCCATGGAGCAGTTTCCATTCCCCCCTTTGAAAATGTAACGCAGTAACATTTTCCTCCCAAAGCATTTCCACACCAGTAATTTTCCGTCCGCTTGAGTAAGATTTCTTTGAAGTAACAGCACTTTTAGTTGAATGCAATTTTTCTCAGCGCTCTGTCCCGACTCCGCGAGCGCGTGGGCGACACACCGCGCGCGCTCCTGCCGAGTGCGGGAGTTGGTAATGCGCGCGTGCTGTGCGCGCGAGGCACGGTACCTCACTGACTGACAGTTGGCGGTAATAACGGCACAAGAAGGAAAGGCTGCAGGAAAAGAAGGACGGATGCAATCAATGCTGCTTTCAAAACGCGCTGCGTGTAACAGAGACCCACGTGATCCGTGCACACTGCCCTGGCCGTTGAGCTGTAACTGCTGGTGCATTATGGGAACTGTTGTGCAGCATGTGCATGCTGATGATTGGGGGAACCTTTTAGCACAGCAGGCTCTCTGCTTCATGGGCGTTCCAGTGTCTGCATTGGGAAGTGTGTGAGCATTATGTGCAGCTGCAGGTTGTTTGTGTTTTGTTTTTTTTAGGTCAGCCGTGGAATGAGAATAATAATTGCATTCGCACATGGAAGAAACTATTGAACCTTACACATAATCATTGCATTTAATGAAGGATGCGGACACGTATGGAATCCATGTAATTTGTTTACTGAGATGCAGAGGCCCGTCATCTGGGCATCTGTATTTTTTACCATCGGAGCTATTAGAGCGAGCTCAAATGGACTTTGATCAGTGATTTGGTTACAAAATGAATCGCACTGGAATTAATGATGTTCGATTACCGTGGTAGCCCACTTGTGAGATGCTAACTGCACTCATTAGCCCCTGAACTGGGCAGGCGTGAAATGGGCGCCCACAGTGTGTCAATGCTGGCCTCTGCCTCAATGTGCACCGCACAGCATTATCAGCTGCTGTTTAGACAGGGCCAGCTGATGAATGGGGGAGCAGAAATGCACTTAAACTGATTCATTTGATTAGTATTGGGTGTATTTTTTTTCCCCTCGCTGGAGACAACCCCTGCCTTTCTTGGGGGGGGTTGAGTCTGTGTGTGCACGGTTGCCTGTTTGTTTGTGTGTGTGTGTTGGCTGACAGATGTTCTCGCAGTCAACCCATGAAAGTAACTCCCCAACAAGTGAATTAAGGTGAAGCCAATACTTACGCCCACACCAACAGATTCTTTAAACCAGCTTGATCAATAGTGTTCTGCAGAGGAGAGATATCCTGGGAACACCAGGCTGGACATTCCTCTTCTTTTTAGCCTCTGCAGCTTTCTGTAAAATCTGACGTTTGAAGTAACGTTAAAGCTCGCAAGATACGGGCAAACATGGACGCCACTGAGTTGCTGTGGCAAACAGGAAGCATGAAATCAGGACCGTTGATCAAGCCCAGCCTCCGAAATTATTGCTGCGACACATTCCCAGTTGAATATTCCTGCAGGTTATGATGAGAATGGTGGGAGCAGATTTGCCACAAATTTTGAGTCATTCAGTCATCAGTGGTTCATTTTTAGACAGAAGAGGAAAAAAAACATCACCTGCAGTTTGTAGGCAAAAAGCTGGTTCCATCATCATTTCAGATTCGCTCATGTAATTTGTAAAACAGAAAATTATCTGCGAAATGTCACATGTATTGTCAGGCAGTGGGTTGTGCAGTGTGTTGAATATTCTGAATATTCTGATTCATTTAGTTTGATAAAAAGAAGTTAATAATATAATGGTAATTGTATGGAGAAGTGTCCCATTTTAAATGAGTGCAGACAGTTTTTCTTTTCTTCCCCAGGGACATTTGGTTCCACCGGCTCCAGTTCAGGACCTCGTGTTCTGCACAACGGTGAGAAATGTGTTTTTTAGCAGAGGAGCTCGTTTCGCCCATCTTGTCCTTCTGTCACTGCAAGAGTGCGAACCAGAGAGGGATGACCAGGGGATCGAAAACTGGACATTAACTCGCATTAAGTTTGTTGTTGCGAGTTAACTGGAAAACCGATTGTCCTGGAGTGGGACCAGTCGGTGCCGAGAAGCTCACGCTGCAAAATAAGATGTTGTGATTACTCCAAATGTCAAGGCAGCAAATTTCACTGAAACTTAATTTCTTCTTCAAATCCATTCAGAAAGGTTGAAGATGTTATCATCACCTCACTAAGAATGAATATTTTGCTGTCGTCTGTGAACATTTTAATAATTTCAGCAATTTGACAAATGTGTTGGCAGGATAAACGCAGAACCGCCTGGTGATCGTAGCGTTGTCTCGGATGGTTCGTGTCGCCACGTTCAGTAAAGAGCAGGACAGAGCCGCTGCGTTGATGTTCGGCTCAGGCTCAGGCTCAGGCTTGTCTTAACCCGACCTGTGGACACACAACGCGATGTAGTGTCTCGCCTCTGGTGCCGACGATGTGATCGTCTTCATTTTTCTCTGTCGTCCTGTGTGGAAAAGCGTCAAACCGCTTCCACTGACACGTGGAGGACTGAGTTAAACTTTAATCGCAGTCGTGCGGCGCAGGGTGTTGAACGCCACCCGTTCATGGACATCGACACCTTCAAAGATAGCTGGGTATTCATGACATCGTCGCAGGTTCAAAATCAAAATCATTCAGCAGGTGCTGAAGAAGGTCACGCAGCAAACATCAGTAAGTTCTGCACATTGGGCACCTTCTGCCTGAAGGGCCTGTCTTTTTTTGGCCCTCGTTTTTTTTTCCACACCTCCCCTTGCGTTTTTGCTTCATCCATTATTTTTGCCGATGTACTAGTTAATGAAGGTACGGAGCCCAACGGGGAGGGACCTAAATATCTGATGGGGCCAGCTCACTGTCAGGGAAAAGAAACGACAGGTCTGGCTGTTTAATGGGCTGGTCAGACAAAAAAAAAAACAAAGACAGTTGTCGGCTCAACAGACATGCCAGCCCACCGGGAAAACGCCCGCTCCGCCAGATGGCCGGTCGCTCCCTGAACTCTGCTGGTAATTCAAAATGTTCTGAATGTGTGGCCCCCGGCAGAGGTGCACCCGCAGCAGCACAGTGCAGAGTGATGAGTTTCACTCCATGACTTGGCGAGCACAGGCTGTATTAAAGGTCCAGAGGTCTTCTCCTATCAGTACTTCCTGCCTCTGCACTGAACGAGTACTGAGTGATGCATTGCACTGACTGGTACTGCCCCCCCCAACATCAGCAGGCTGCTACAGATAGTTAATGTACCTCAGAATCTGGGCCAGTTGACTTTAGTTTACTTCTTTTTTTGTTTGAATGTTAGAAATAACCAAAACCTGTTTATATCTTGTATACCTTATATTAATTTATACGACCGCACAGCTTCAGTCCTCTACATGTGACCAAACACAGCTCCGCTTTCCTCCCAGTCTAATATCTGATAGTTCAGCAGCAGTATAACGCTGTAAACTGATGACCTCGGGGCACAAGAACCCTCCAACACACACTCATTCATCAGATACTCCAAACAGCAGTCTGTGCTACATATACTTTGAACCGAGGTGCCATAAGTTTTATCATGACAGTGCACTTTTTATGTGACCTATATTTATTTCTAAGATGCTGCTAAGTCTTTATATCAATGATGGATTGAAAGTTTGAGAATATAACCAATAGTAATAACCAGACATCTCCTACGTTACACTAAAAACTTATTTTATTATTCATCACTAACTTATGTCACGATTTTATTTTTGTTTTTTGCATTTCTCTCGAGTAAAGTCGAGGTCTTTACCAACCTTGTGAGTTGCTGAGTGTTATTCATTATTTAGCCACCGAGAGCCACAATTAGAAGTTTACATCTTTACCCATTCATGTGACCTGTTGCAGTGTCGGTGCACTGAACCCGCTCATCAAAGGGAACGTTGCGGTGGAGGCTAATGAAGGCTGACTGGGTGAAAGTGCAGAACGGCTCCAGGGGGCTCGCCCGGCTTCAGCCCCTCCAGGGAATCACAAAGGACCTGCAAGCGGAGGAGATCATGGCCCTGCCAATGCCTGATACCCTTTGAAATGGACAGATGTTGTCTGACCTGCGCTCTGACGCTTGAAAATCAGCATTCCTCGAGGCAGCGCGAGCCGCTGTGGGCGTCGCCAAGGGTGAGAGGGCGTGTTGATGCAAGGTTGGCGTCGGCACGTGAAGAAGGCAGCTGGCCTCGTTCGGGAGAATTCATGAGTTTGGGCAGCTTTCATTTAAAACCTGGATGCATTTTCACAGCAAAAGCGTTTGTTTCAATTAATCACAGCACCATTTTACACACCTCATATTTCATGACTTTACTAAATATTCAACAACCGAGCTTATCGTTAGTGATGCTGTGAAGGTCAAACACCCTGATCTGAAGCCAACTGATGAGACGCATCATACAGACAATTTTGGGACTTACCTTGAGTCACATTTCTTTTTTTATTCTGTGTCCCTACGCTGCCACCCTCGAAGCTAACGCAGTGAGACCGATCTGATATCAATCATCTCTCAAACCCCCTGTAAGAAACCACAACAACAAACAAGCCGACCTCTGAAATGTTCCAGTAATTAAGCTTTAATTAAGCAATCAATTGCACTTACACTGCGCTTTTGTGGAAAGAAATGTGAAGCTGTTCTAGTATTGAGTAATTAGTGTTTAATGTGGGACCCCACAGCTATCAGTCAGTCAGTCAGTTAACCTGACGTTTCACCTCATGCAACCGCTCACGCGCCTTTCAGTGCGAGCACCTTGCTGCAGAACGCGGAGCAGGACCAGACAGGCGCAGCCAGAGTGCTTCCATGATTGCCGTAATCGCAGCGAACGCGTCTCAATCAGGAGAGTCGCCGAGTCAGACGCCTGACCAGAGCGGTTAGCAGGTTAGAGCAGCTGGCGTGTGTCTGAACGCAGCAGCTGAAAGGATTTACTCAGCGAAGATGGAAAAAAAGGCACTGCAGACACCCAGCCACATATCAATCAGTCTTCTGAGTGCTCCCGCGTTCAGTCATGAGCCGTGCCTGAGCCGAGGTGTCAGAGGAAATTGTCCTGGCCAAAGGGAAATGGAAACACTCATCACATAGATCAAAAAAAATCACGGGATAATTTTATCGAGCATGTCGGGGATATATTCAACACAATGTGCGCTGTTTGTGCGTTATCTCTCTATCTCTTTTGCCTATTTTGTCGTGGGGCAGTGAACACCATCCGTCAGAATAAAGATATAGGTTTATGAGTTTACCGCTCCTTCTTTCTCCCCTTTTCCTCTCCCTGCCATATTGGGCCATAGATCTACAAGGGCTGACACTTCGATGAGCCCATTCCAAGCGAGTGATATTGCACCATAGATTTTAACAACGTGACAGAAACACCAATACAGTGCTGAACAAAGAGGCATTAAGGCAAAGATAAACCTCTGTGAAAAGCACATAAATCCTGCAGGGCCCTGGTTTAAGATGGAGCCCAGAAGGTTGATGGCCACCCTTAATCAATAAGAACCTCATCAAGAAAGGTTTCCGTCACACAGATGAAACTTATACCGAGCCTGGAAGAGGAATCTGCTTTTAGGGCACACTTAGCTTTGCTGGTCCAATTAGTTGGAAATTGTGCAGGCGCACGTTTCCCCTTCATAGATCCAAGACGAGGTTACCTGAAACTTTAAGGCTTCTTTAATTGTTTTGGCTTTTCTGACCGACTCGTTTGATGGAGTTCCTGTCTGAGTTGAAGCTGAGAGACCGCCGCACACAGTGTATGGTCATACTGAAGAAGTAGTCGATGGTTAATATGCAGTTATGGTTCACTATGACTGACTTCCTGCGGGCGTCTCAACGGACTGTTATCAAGAAGAAGATTTGTCTCTATGGACATGTGACAAGTATTCAGCTAACAACTATTACACTGGAAAGGTCATCTCAAGTGCTAATCCCCAGACTCCATCGGTTAAGTGCGCAGTGAATGGCCAATGACCTGAAAGTTCCCTGCGAGTTCACCACGGAGAGATCTGGGATCAGCAGACACGTCCACCTGCTCTGCCTCATCTCACTTAATGTAAGATCTCCGCTGTGATTAGCATTCCTGGGACCAGTTCATCACTAATGTCTCAGGGGCGGGGGCTGCATTTGTTCTTGCTCTTTCAACGAAGCCTCACTAACTTAAAGTAATAATGTTGAAGAAGAAGCAGCACGCTGACACTCGCGCACTTTATTTAATTGCAGTGTTTTGGTCCGTGCTCCTTCGTCAGCCCTAATTAGTACGGTTGTCACAACTGCAGTTGGTGGGATGAGATTGTTGAACTCTGGACTGCTGGCGGTCAATAAAGCTGTGGACTACGTGACTCCTCTTTTGCGTCAGTGCGTTAAGACTCTGTGTTTTGAAGGGACATTTGTAGCCATGCTCGTGGCATGTAGTGAAACGCAGGATGAACCGTCATGTGGTTCCAGACATTACTGGTCCTCAGAGGAAGATCCTGCGACTCCTGAGGTTGGCATGTGTCATTTTATTTCTAAATGTCTCAACAGATATTGGATAGACTTGATGATGATATTTGGTGCAGACTTTTTCCAATATGCCAGGATTAGATCCAAATTAAATGTCTTTGTGCGCTGTATTTCAACTGTAGAAATCCATTGTGTTTAGTGCTAATTGCCAAGCAATGCCAAGCTACGATGCTGACAATGGTAAACATAAACGTCATCATGTCAGTATTGTCACTGAGCATGTTAACGCGCTGATATCTTAATTGTTGTGCGCAGCAGGTCGGCACACGGGAGAAATATGGCTCACACGTTTGCAGAGGAATTAAATATTAGCATAGCCCTTAGCTGTCCTTCACTGTGCTGTCGACGTACACGAATATGGCCTGAGACGGAATCATATCTCTTCCACCCCTGTCTGATTGAGGCGCCTGTTGTATAAGGTTAAGACAGCAGCCGCGTCCTGGGCTTCCCAGCGACGCGCTCGTGTCCTTGACATTTTCCGCAGCACTGCTGAAATAATTACAAAGCTGCAGAGATCAGACCGGCGCAATACAGAGAGAGAAAAAAAAAGTGCCAAGTGAACTTAGACCCACTGCAGACTAAATCATCTTCCAAAAATGCCTCTCTGTGCTACCCGGCTTCTCTACTGTGCGGTACTGTTTTTTTCTGAAGCGTTCAGAAAAGAGTGGCCTTTGACTTCCCTCAAAGATTTGCAATCATCTGATCATGTGTTGTGTTCAGGTCGTTCTAAATATCTCTGTCTCTGTTTGTTGAGCTCGTGTATGAAAGTGGGATTTATTTATTTGAAACAGCAAGGTGTGTGGATGTTGTTTTGTTTTTTTGCAAAAATAAGAGAGTGAGTAAATGAGTACATATTACCGATGATTTCTGAAGGGGGCAGAGAAATACACAAACACTCTTTTGGAGTGTTTTAGGCCTTTGTGCCTTGTGGTCAGTTGTCATTTTAGATTAAACGTATGAAAGAAGTGTCATTTGAAGGAGGCCTTTGAAGAATCCTTCAGATGTGCCTTTTGAAGGTGCATTGATCTGGAAATGTGAGCAAAGGCAGAGAGATCGCGAATCCACTTGTGTCAGTTTGGAAACCAACATTCCACCCCTGTAATTATCCATCACTGGGATCACGCAGTAATTACATCTTTCATTTTGGTAGCAGACGCCTACAGCGGTTGTAGTCGACTGCACGTTGATCATTTCGGCGGTTGCCACCGGTTGCCTGGTGGAGGGTCTTCTTTTTTTATCTTACAAGAAAAATTTGTGATAATGTTCGGGGGACAAAGTTGTGCTCAGTATCACAGCATGAACGACAGCAGAGCTAACATTTAACCAAAGCGAAGAAACCACGTGGATTAGTCGGCCACAAAAAGCAGAGGCACATTTGGGACTAAATTAAATTCCACATCTAATTACTGGATTCTTAATTAACTTCACAACGGAGCGATTGCACAAATGTAGCATTTGCAGTAGATGACATCTCATTTATTCGTTTCAAATGTAAAGCTGTTGCACCGATACGTTCAGATCGTCTCGAGATGTAATTTTGTTGGAATGTTTTCCCAGTCTTTTGTTTGATTCATGACGTGAGCTGAAGTACAGGCATACAGCATATGTGGGAGAGATATCTGACAGTTTTTCTCTGCGCTCTCTGGCACACGAGCTTTGACGGCCGCCTCTCTTCAGCCTCTCGTGTAACCCCGCAGGGCGAGCGCAGCCCTCAGAAGCCTCGTACCTCCTGCGCCCACGACACGCAGCCTGCAAACACCTCGCCGCCCAGGTGACCTTATCCCCTGGCTTCAAACGGGAGGGTGTCACATAAGGCGGAGCGCCGCAGATAAATCGAGCGATGCCGGAAAGGACCGGGGTCTGTCAGCTGACAGACTGTACTTTGACAAGAATGATGAGGATAAAAATACGTTTGTGTAATCTCTCCAATCGGATTAAGTCTCACCTTTGCTGCGGTGGAGTGATGGTGGCATCGTGCGCCGCGGCTGAGGGCTTTCATAATGAATGGTTCAGCATCTCCATGAAAAAAAAAAAACATAAAAAAAACAACAACACACACACACACACACACAGAGTGCCATCTTTGATTTTTGTCTGTGGCTCTCATCTCCAGTTGTTAAATCCCCCCATGTCTGCATGCTTATTGTCTTGGAAAGCTGCCTGGCACAAATCTAATATCAACCAAGAGACACCAGTGAAGTGAACACAAAGGCGAGCGATCTTTGTGACACACGATGAAAGATCCCTGACAAGAGCGGCTGGCTTTGGTGCAAACTCTCCCGATCCAGCTAATGGTTCCGTGGAACGTTACTGGCGGAGCTGCACCGGGGGAAAGCAGGACATTAGCACATCCTTTCATATTCACTGTTGCTGCGCCAGTATGAGTGAAACTACATTTTTAATTTATAAACCTTTTGTATAAAGAAGATAATGGGAACAATCTTTGATGAATACTCGGTGGTATTGTGATACAAATGAGAGTAAAAGTGGGTTGATATTCACCGTAGCAGGGGAACAAGTGGGAGATGGAGTCATTCAGCGCAAGTCTGATGCTCTGTAATTATCAACATGCAAATATCACCCATCTGTGCTTTAATGTGTCCCCCCACCCCTCCCACCCCCACTGAAGGGTAACATTTCTAAAAAGACAGTAATTACTTTGTGCTCAGTTGAGAATGTGGGTCCCATTAATTTTTTTGCTTTGGCACAAATACTGCGACTGCATCCTCAGTGCTGCATCTGAGATTTATTAAAGTTCAGCTGGTGCTGCTCCACGCTGATTACCGCGTTAGGCTGCGCGCCGCCAGTGATTTTTAGAAATAACCATCAGATATATTGGTATATGGTTTATATATACGGTAGACACATATGGTTAGTCAATTTCAGCCCATATGGCCCCCATAACAGATGCTCGAGGATTATCTGGGGCAAGTGTATTTTCAAGAAGCAGCAAAGGTGGCGTTTTATTGTGAGTCGTTATAAGCTGGGTGCCGAGGCGTTGGCCTGCCGCTCCTCACCTCCCCGTCTGAATTGAATCGACAGTTTTCTCAGCTCTGCCTGCCATAGTTACGGCTGCTGCCGCTGAGCTTCCTGTTGCATATGACATGTGTTGTTTGCAGTGACACTGGTGGCAGATTTACCACGTTAAGTGACGGCTGCTTTATTTCGTACGGAAGCCGGCGTGTCTTTGCCCGGCCAGCTGACACAATAACTGTTGCCAGTTAGTTTTCAGACCTGATACGTTACTGTTAACCTTGTGGTTCTTTGAATGTGCCAATGATCAATTTGCTGAATCGGCAGGAGCGTGATACAGGTGAACTTCACTAGTATCCTGTTTGCAGCTCCTCAGTCGGTAGCTCCTGTGGCCATGTTACATTACGCAGTGGCCGTCCATCATGATGCCGGATAGTTAGTTTCACTGGAGTGACAGCCCAAGACATTAAATCCATCCATCCAGTGTCAGACTGGTAAGCTTTCAATGAAATTTCATTTTCATTGTTTCTATCAAGGGTTAAATTCCATGTTCAAATGAGGAGCCTCTATATATTTTTATTTTCATTGTAAAAGTTTCTTCCCCGCCAATCAATCAAAGCTCCACTTTGGGAAGGAAAGAGATACAGGGCAAGGTGAGGAGGCTGATGGAGGTACTGTCCAGGATTGGATGAGCCTTTTGTCCCCGTGCTGTTCGAGACAAAGTGACCTGATCACATTCAGACAATGTGGCTAATTACCACAGAGATGCTACATGTAGAAAATCCACCTGCTGCTCCCACATTTGTCTAAGATGAAATTTCAGTGGTGTCTCTGGTGTGAATTTCCCTTCACTTACCAGTTTCATTGTCGACAGTCGTTTTTCAGATGTTTCTAGATTGTGTTAGTCTCCTGTGTGTTTCCAGACTGCGGTGTGGCTCATTGATTCCAACACTTCACCTGAATCTCAAGCATTACTCTTTGACACATCATTTATACCTCTGCCCACTGACATGCTCTTAAAGCTATTGTTATCCACCGTTTGCCCTCCAAACATCTTCAAATGCACTTATGGAGACAAGGGAAATCCTTTATTTATTATTCTTTTTGCACAGCTTCTCCAGCTGCTATATAATACAGCTGTTCCTTTTTTTCCTGTTGTAGTATTATTAATGTAAATTCTCCTCTCATATTACATGTTACCATTAGAAAATGTAAGATTAGACCTGAAACATAATCCTGTTATGAGTTGAGCTCAGCTACTCATCTGTTTTTTTCCAACACTTTCAGCATTTCAAGCGAGAGAGATTTCAGGATAAGGACTAAAAACTGTCTTTAGCAAAAGCACTTGATTACTTTTATTACTCCTTGTTTACTTTTCTCCCTCTTCCGCACACAGCGTGGAAATGCTGCACGCGGATGTTCTTCTAGCCACCTCTTACCCCACAAACAAATCTATCTTTATTATAGGAAATGCTGCTGCTTTTCCTTGGATGGAGCGCTTGGCTGCCTTTAACGTAGTTAGCCAGACCTCCTAGTATTTAAGCACTGTTTAATCCAGTCGCCACGCTTTTGATCAAGTGTTTTTTTTTTTGGTTTTGCAGGGAATTAAAAAAAACAGAACGCCTTCCAAAATCCTTAAATACCGACTATCTCTCTTACTACAGTCCCATTATTGAACAGCCAATTCAAGCGCCACAATACACAAGAGCACGGGTCGATCCAGATACAGAGCAAGCAACGCAGCAGTTACTGTTTGCGAGTGTGTGACTTGTCATGTGTTTTTGTGCGCATCAGAATGTTTGTGCACATATCCCTGCGTGTAAGCTGGTTACATGCTGTTACTCCTTCAAAAGACACCAGCCTGCGTGCTGTACGTGTCAAATGGATAAGACCTAATCTAAGAGCATACAACACAATCGCCCACTCATTTCCAACTGTCTGTCAAGTCGAGCTCCGGTGCAATAAATCACTCACTGACACACAATGTAATTGGCCATGTGATGCAATGAAGTATGCTTGAGTATCTGATGGCCACGGGGCCGGTTCTTAAGACAGCGCTCACTTTGCTTCCCAGTACATCATAATTACTCCGTTTCCCTGCTGGCTTGCAACCCGTCTCCATAGCGATCCATCTTTCACATTCAGGGCGTGTCAGGTCACGCATCGAGGTGCGCAAGCACACATATCACACACGCACACATTTCTCCCCTCGCATTCCTCTCAGCCCCCAATTAATCCCTGTAGCAGACCCTTCACATTCATTTTTCACACGTGCTGGCGCGCACACTTTTATCACGTCAGTAAATGAGAATCAACACCGTGCTCTGCTCATGTAAATGCATCACAGGGGGGCTGGGACTGGCAATAATTGAAGGTAATTCATTATGAAAGGCTCTCGGACTATCAGGCTCCATCTGAACTTCACGTATCCTCCTGGCAATCCGGGGCTGAGCGGCTGCTGCAGCATTTTAATCCATAATGCATCATAGTATATGTCCTGCTACCAGAGATCACATTTCCATTTGACACATTTTGAATATTCAAGGAACAGAAACGGTGTAATCATAATCTCATGAATAAAGTAGTGCACTATTACAACCTTATGAAGACTGTAATTTACATTTCATGGGGAGATAACCTAAATGATAGCCCAGGGACAAACTTAGTACTTGTACTCATCCTTCATAAGATTATATAGACTTTTAAGGGTAACTTTTTGGAGTAATTTTGTTCATCGTGTCGCTTTTTAAGATTATTCCTTAAGGCTTTTCCCATTACATGGTTTCATTGTCACAGTTTGGGAATTGGCTCTGTTTAATGATGGGTCATTTACTGGCGATATCCTGAAGTTGAGCATGCCAGGAGGAATGGCAGTCGTTTCAATGGCAGCCACAGTGAGCCCAGTAAAATTACTGCCAGTTAAACATTGAAAGAAGAGGGCGGCAGCAATTTGGCAACAAAAGATATGGGTAGCTAAGTTGAGGGGGTAAAAAAGACATATAATCCAATTTCAGGTTTATTCAGAAGTAGGTTTTAAACAGTAGAAATCAAACTTTATATATCCTAGTTTACTTTAATAGAGCTTTTCCAAGTAGAACCAGTGTAAACAAACCATTCATCTCAAAATGAATGTAAAATTGACATTTAAAGCCAGCTCCTCAGCCTCAGCCAATGGATTAAGTGTGTTTTTATTGTCATAATGAAAATAGATACAAATACATGAGGAAAAGTCAAAATGTAATGCGACTGCAGAACCCTGTGCCAGTTAATAACCCACAAAAGATTAAATGACAGAAGAGGGAAGAAAAGGCGAGGAGATTAAAAAGAAAAGTAGAACGATTTGCTGGGCAAAAAAGAAGCCATAAACTCAAATTTGCAGCTTTGCATTGATGTATCTGGTTGTGAAAACACAACATTTACCTTGCGGGATGGATGAGAGACGACCGGACATAAAGAGAGTCAGAAAAGGCTTGAATGACGCAAAATGGGTGCAAAGTGTCAGATGTTGTGTGATATATCCATATTCAGTAATAGCGCTGCCTTCACTCTCTGTCGTTTCACAGCTGCCTCGACTTAAGTCCTGAGGTAGAGGTCGCGAAAAGAAATATCACTGAAACAGAAATTGCAACAGAAACTGAAGGGGAGGATGTGTGGGTTTTGGCAAACATCAACAAATTCATTCTCCTTGTGAGGCCTTAGAGAGGTGACAGTTTGACGAGTGGAAACCTCTGGAGGGTTGCTTCCCATAAGGCTGCAGGAAATGAAATCTGGATTGTCAGGAGCTATCCATGAAGGACACCACATCCCTGTGTGTGTGTGTGTGTGTGTGTGTGTGTGTGTGTGTGTGTGTTGCATTCGTGCGCGCGTGGAGGAATTATACTGTTATCCTGTACAGCACCATATCCTTAATTAGTATTGTTGTAGTACTTGTGCAGTGAAAATTTGTAAGCATGATTTCAGCCTGTCAAACCTGCTTAGTCATACAGCTGCTGTTCCAGGGCAGCGCTGAATACATCACTCATTAACTAAGGTTTCAGCAGTTGGCAAAGTTGTAAGAATCAGGGTAACACTTAATGTTGCGTGTCGCTTCAGAAACTTTATATTGCCACCAGGATATCAGATATCTTTAAGCCCCCTGAGCAGTGTGGTGCGAGGTATTGCAGCATGGATCAATTGGTCAGTGCAGACACATATCTCAACAGCTTGTGGATGGTCTGAGAGCAGACCTCACCCCTTAGTGTACCATCTCTGCTCAGTACAGTAGAGATTGCGCGTGGGAAGATGAAAATGAGGCGGTTCCGCTCGGCTGTGCATTTGAGATTGCTCCACGTGTTTCTGCTTCCTCTGCTGCATCACTCGCGTTGGGTCTGCTTTGACGTCTCAGAGTTACAGAGTTGGAAACACGGCTGTGATCGAATTTGTCTACCCTCAGCGTGGAACCCAGAATACTTCCACATACTGCAAAGACGCTTTGGTGGTGAACTGATCTGTATGTATCTCTTTTTTTATTGATGAGCTTAGTGTCATGATAGGTCAGTAAAGCATGCACAGGAGTGGAGCTGGTGATGAGTTTTGAGAGCGCCCTCTGCTGAACTGATCTGTTCCACTTATATAAGGTAGAAAATGAAATTTGACCTGGAACAGGTCACGACACCCTGGATATTAAATGTATTCCCGTGTTAGAAGGAGTGTTTGAATTTAGAATGAAATGTGACAGCCGCAGTACAGATATCCACGGTGCCAAGAGGATTAATCTTATTGGCTTTGATAATGGCCTTAACTGGCCTCTCGCGCCGCCAGCAGGTGAGAGTTTTCACTTACCCCGAGAAATATCTCCGCGAAATGAAGAGACTGAGCGGAGCCTGGAGCACTGCTGGAAAGTTTTAAGTCAGGTTTCATGTGACCAAAGATACCGAGGTCCTCAAATGTTCAATGCTGTTGATGCACAAGCAGCAGCACAAGATTAATGCTGAAGATGTCCTAGGAATTTTGCTTTAAATCATGAACTACCTCTGCAAAGAATAACAAGATTATAAATATTCACATATTCATCTTTTACTCATTTCAAATTTTGATGTTTGATACTTTTTGCCACCTATTTATTTTGGATTCAAAAGTAAAAGTGCTTAATTCAGAATCCAGCTAAAGTGAGTAACCCTTGTTCTGTCCTCTGACAACCCTCCCACCTGCTGTGGCACTGGCACTATAAATCTGTTGTCACATGATCCCACCAAAGTGGGCCACCGCTCCAGATTCAATCAGAGTGCCCTGCGAGAAGGTGAGAGGGTGAATAGTGCCCCACGCTCTTAGTCATAAGCCTGAGAGACTGTCGGCGAGCAGCGGCCGGCTCCCACTCATCACTCAAGCGAGAGGACCCGGCACTCCGTGCTCCTAATTACCAGTCACAAGATGAATCATAAGTTCAGTACAAAAGCATCACGTACAATTCCAGCAGTCGGAACAAGCATCAGATTTGGTTAAAATGACGGATCACCCTGACACCGGGCTGACACTGGAGTTAGTTTACTGTGAAAGCTTGGATCCCAGAACTCAGCAGTTCAAAAGTTAGGAAACAATGAAGATGTATTTTCAGTGTTTCTGTTAATGTTTCAATCATATACTGGTTTTGGTTTCATCTGCAATAATAATCTACTACTGTGGTTCTTCTGCAAAATATTGCATAGTATTTTATGACATTTTATTTTTACCACTTGATACGTATATGAGTTTAAGAGTAGTAATGACACAGGCACTAAACTGAAATTTACAATGCAATATATAACTTCAGTAACTTAATTATGAAACACAATTCCCTGATGGGGCTAGTTTAGGAGTAACATTACCGACTATACATTATTAAATGTATTTGTGTAACATCTAAAATTATAATCTGTGATGGCCCAGGATGAGCGTGGCTTTCCGGTTGCCTCTCCCTCTCTTCTCCCTTGCTCCCAGGTGGTGACAGGAGGCGTGGCTGGTTCCCCGACAGGTAGACGAGACACACCTGACACTCATCATCTGGCAATCAGCACACCACCTTAAAAGCCCTGCTCCCCAACACTCCAGATACCAATTTCAGTCATGGTTGATATGAAAACCCCTGTAAACGTTGACACGTCCCAGTATTCTCTCTTTCACGTGCTACTTTGTCAGATACACAACTGATTTATCTGTTTACAAAGCGGCCAAACAAACTCATTTTATGTTTGCATACACTGTATTTCCTGCTGGGGCTTCACAGTAAAGGCTTGGTGTTTTAATGTGAAGCAGCAGCAGTAGATGTTAGCGTTGACATTACCTTAATGCAGCTCTGATAGTGTTTGGATGACATCAGTGAGATCTAATTGGAGGCAGTAATGAATCCCTCATGCATGTGAAGGCAAATTGGATCCATGGTTAGAATGATGGTCTCCATAGAGAGTTAATTACAGAATGTAAATACATTGAGTGGCTGTTGATGGAAAAAATTCTGATCATAAATCGTGTCGAGGAAACGATCTCACAAAAAGCTTATGAAATCTAACTTTGCCCAACTCTTTCATGTGTCCGCCTAAGATATGATTTCAAACATGGCACCAGTTTCTGTTATAGTCGAGGAAAATGTCACGGCTCACCTCAACACTCTCTGGCTGAGGGGAGTATTACTGGCCTGAACGTCCCGCTGCTCCTCTCTGCATCAGTAGACAACATCTGGCTCTGTGACCTCTGAGACAGGACTCACCGCACTTTCCATAGCGCCTTCTGCTGCTCTGTGTGTGTGTGTGTGTCTGCAGAGTGCAGAGTCCTGCCCGCGCTCGTCCGTTAGTATACGTGCGCTTCTTGTCACGCGTGTACGTGCCTGGTAAAACAACCTACACGAAACCTCGCTTTCGCAGACGCTCCCTTCGGGGCCCGAGCGTCCCGGCCGCCAGAACTCGCAGATGAAACGGAATATTAAGTCGCCGGCGCATCAGCTCCCCGCGTTCCCGAACCCGCGTCTCTGAATTTCCCTTCAGCCTCAGATATTGAGTGTGTCGTGAAGGCGCGACACTGGAGGGTGGATCGGAGGAAGAAATGTGCATGAGGAATGTGGAGCGCTGTGCAGCGGTTAGTGAGATAAGTGGCATTTGTGTTTCCTCCCGTGGCTAATTATGCTATTTATACCCCGGCAATGGAGGAGACGCTCTGAGCTGGTACACCAAGATTAGTATTCTCGCTAACATTGTTTATCCTCCTGAAAGTGATAACAGCACACACCTCTTGCTTTAGGGGTGATAGCTGTGTTTGTGTCTGTGTGTATATTTGAGAGCACGGATACGCGCATCTCTGTCTGGATGTGAATGCATTTGTCATTTGGAGGTTTTTTTATTTGCATACACAGTTAAATAAAAGCAGCCAGATAACAGCGGCAGATTTCAGCTTTCACGTATCTTATCCAATACGTCCAAGAGCGGCCCGAAAGCACACGTGTTGTCATGTGTGTTATCGGTGGGAACTGGGCCTGTAAGCTGTCAGCGTGCAGGCGAGTGGATGTCAGAGTTCCTGGGAACAGAACAGCCCAATATCACTTATCTTAATTCCTCTCAGTAAAGTGGTTGAAAACGCTGCAACAGACAGTTGGATGCAGCCTCGCCGTGCAGGCGTGACTGCCAGAAATGGCCCACTTCTTAAGGCAGTGTGTCTGTAAAACCTCAGCCGCACCGGAGAAGCAAATTATTACTTTTTCGGGGCAAATTCAGTGCAGCGTAGCAAGTCGGTAAAACCATTCATGTGAGTGAGCGCAGGTGGCGGCAAAATCTGTGCAGGAGGCTTTTAGCGTAAAATAATATGCATTTGGGCAGGTAGGTAGGTGGATGTAACCCCTCTCACATTATACATAGAAACTTGATCAACTGTTGTTTTAGAAATAACGAGCGCAGCATCTTTAATGCCATGGGGGAAGAAAAAACGAATTACATCATCATTTGGTTCAACCCCTTCCATCTCACCGCGGCTGGTGCAGGAGAATAGCTGCAAGAACGATGTGGGGTGTGATAAAACTGCCCTCAGGCCGTTCAGAATAGATATCACACCTCATCTACAGTCTATCTTGTGGACATCTGTACTTACAGCATACTCTGCTAGACTGCTGCCGCTGCGTTTCTCCGTTCATCACCAAAATGAATTGGAAAATTCATTTTTTTTTTTTGTTCTTTTCCTTTTCACACGGCGTGCCGGAAAGCAAGTGAAGTGATTTGACAGCGGGAGTAGCTTGTCATAACACCTCACAGTTTAGTGTTCTCACCTTCTGCTTCTACATACAGCACAAGACGCAACTCGGAGCAGTATACCTAAAGCAAACTCTTACATTATTTATAATTCAGTCAATATGCAAGGTCAGTGAAAATGAAGCCAAGGCATCTCTCTCCCTGATGGGCCATCAGAAACACTTTCTCAGCTTTGACACAATGTATATTCTAATCACTGCTGTGGTGTTGGCGAGCAGTGGGCGTCAGGAAGATTTGAAGAAATCAAATCTCGTGAGAAGGTGGACTTGTTGATGCCTGGCATATCCTTTTTTTAAAAAACACAGAACTCTGAAGACTCGCAGGCTACAGCCGTGGCTCAAAGTCGGGCAGATATCAACGAGGTTAGACAGTCGACAACCACGCCAGCGGCTCTGTGAGGCGGCACGTACGCACAGCGATCCATTCACATCAGCATGCTAATATGCTCACGTTTAACGGATCGCGCTCACCGTCTTAGTTTTAGCTGTTAGCATGCTGCCGTTTGCTAATTTGCTTATGGGAATGTTGTTTTGCAGGTGTTTGATTGTGAACCACACCTCACGAGTTGTTCTTCAGCTCATTGAAGTTAACAGGCCAAAATCCCTTGAAGCCGTGCTGCTCGCGTAAAGTTAAACTCGCTTCCCATCTCTTTCTCTCTCGCCTGATCCTGAATCCTGGCACTTGATATGTTGCTCCCACTTCTTTCATACTGACGAGGAATTGGCTCCCAGTTGCCATGACTAACAGGCTAAGCCTTTTCATGCGATTCTGCACGAATCTGTGAGATGTTACAGATAGCACAGAGGCAGTGCCGGACCTGGGCGCTCTGGGAGTGATCTGATATGTGGATCGCAGCAGACTCATAGTTACGTTTTCTTATATATGGCTCATGTGTTGGAAAGAATCATTACAGTGCCATGCAATAAGGTATTCAGGCAGCTTTAGTGTACATAAAGGAGCTTAACTGTAGTTGTGCGAAAGCTGTCCGTGGATTAGGAAACACATTACCATGTGCTTCACATTATACTTCAGCTGGAGACCTGAGACACACAGGCAGAGGACGGTGCAAGAGACTTTCCATCAGAATCGCTCCTTCTGTCCGTCCTCTCTGCCCCCTTCTTACCTCCGCTTCATTCTGTCATGGACGGTGTCGTAGAAGGCAGATAATGGATTCTGCAGCAGCTCACTGCGATAAAAGGCGACACAGCTGAGTCATGTGGTCTTATCAGCTCTTTGTGTTCACAGTGCAGGACAGATCATCCCACTGCAATGAGAGAACCCCATTGTCTCTTTTGCCACCCTCCGAAAAATGAGTTCCGATTTTGCGGCTCCACAGATACAGAATGGGTTACCAGGCATGATTTCGAAATAAAATCCCATTTTTCTCCCAAATCCCGCTGCAAATGAATCGTGCCAGTTTTCATTCCATTCCCTCGTTCTCCCCTTGCCTTTTTATTTGAATGTTCTGGAAGAGTTAAGATTATGAATGCCTTTTTAAAAAGAAAAACATTACAAAGTCTGGCTCTGGCAAACTGGAATTACAGCAAATCGTTCGTAAAATTAAACTGTAACAATATAGTAAACACAATTTAATTTTGTGTCAGGGCCATAAATCGTGTCTTACCATACAAGAGCTGGTTTGTTTTCATGTTGTTTGGGCTTGTTTCAGGTCCTAAGTACAATTTAATCAACCATTGCAGGTGCATAAAACGAGACCAGGGCGGTTTGCGAGACAATAGCAAAACCAGAAATTGGATTTCCCATTCGCTTCTACAATTAAACAGTTGAGCTGCTGATTAACACTTTTCAATTTCCTCCTTCTCTGGCTGCAGCTGCTCTCCATCCCCTGCTTCCCTTCGCAGTCTCTGTCACTATCTGTCTGTCTATCTAAACACATATTGATTATTTTATACTAAGAGCCTCCATTAAAAACCCCCCAAAAATAAATAATATATCAAATGCGCAGAATTGTCCACCACCTGTGCTCACTCAGGATTGGGCCTCAATCATATTTCCACAAACTGGTTTGTTGTTTCTCTCGGTGCTAAATCCACTCATTACAGTATCACCCCTGGCCCTGCGTGGCTGACTTGCGTGACACAGGACAATTTCGCTGCGTCTATTGCCCAGGATTGATGCGAGCGACGAAAATCCATTTTGTTGTTTTCACAGCCCAATATGAGAACGGAGGAGATGTTGTATTGTGTGTTGGCCGACAAATAATGTTATTGGGAGTGCAATAATTCTTAGTCGGCATGCATGCGACTGATTAAATTATGTTTCTGTTACTTGCTCATTTTAGATCGCACACTGCTCTGTGGCAATGTGTGTGGCGTGTTATTCTTTCATAAAAACCAAATCAATTTTGTTGATCGCTGTGTTTTGTTTTTATTGTCTTCAAATCCAAAAGGCTTTGTGATGGTAAAGAAGTTGTAAGACTGTCTCATAATTGTGGATGGAGGCACTATTGGCACCCACATACAGCATATAACTTGCATTTTAATAAATGAACAAACTAGCGTGACAATTTTACCAAAGTAATAGTTCCAATCCCAGAGGTTCTGCATCCTTTAAATGATCATAACTTGCTCTATAGAGATATATGATATGTTGATAGAAGTACTAATACAGTGTGGTTTAATTTTACAAAATGTATGAAAAACATACATTTTTAACTGCAGCATCCATCATATATCCTGCAGTTCAGCTGGAATCTTCTTTTAAGGGATCGGTTTCCGACTTGACAAAAAAACATATTGTCCCACTCTCCCCTGGTAGTGGCCAGATAGCTCCTGCCAAAGTTTTGAGATATACATCTCGAAGATCTCTGTCACCACTTCGACACAATGGGGGATTGTGTTTTGAGTCCTCAAAGTGCTGAGGAAAGACCTTCATGAGCTCAACAGGAACTTGTCTTACCTGAAAACAGGGCTCCGTTGTTCGGCGCATGCATGAAATTCCAATGTGTCGGGTTGGTAGCAGACGTTTCAGGGACAGATATTGTGTCTTAAAGAGGAACTCAGACGTGGGAAATGAACTCGCTCGCTCCCCCGTCGAGGGAAAGATGAAAAAAATCGATATGACTCCCATTTATGTGATGGTCCAAACAATCCTCGAACAAGCCTCTGAGGAAAAAAACGAGAAAACTTTTTAAGACCAGTGCGAAATGTTCTTGCTGGAGGCCAATGCCTGTTTTATGGCCATGGCCAGCCCGCCCATAATAGGTCACCCGAAAGACAAAACTGTGTTTCACTAAGTCCTGCTTTCAGTCTTAATGCAAAGCTAACCTAACATACCCGTCTCACAGCTGCAGCTTCAATTTCACTGCACAGACGCGTGGCGTCGGTCTCATCCTCTGACTCCCTTTAAGAAAATGAAAGTGCTTATTTCCAAAAATGTCGAACAATTCCTTCCAAAACCATTGCTATCTGAATTTCTATCTCGAGCAGTAAGAAAATATGAGTTGGGTATGTGTGTTTTTTAAAAGATGCCTCGGGGCCTGCAAGCTTTCTTGTAGCGGCGGGAAAAAGCCAATTAGGGTGCAGAGGCCAAATATGGCATTCACACTGTATCGTATGGCCCCTACACACACACACACACACACACACATCCATACACACTCAAAAGCCTTTAACAGCCGCGGTCACAACTTTACAGTCACTGGCTGCACGTCCACACGCCCAGTTTATTTATTTATTTTTTTTCCCGTTTTTTTTGTCCGAGCGATAAGGATCTGGTGAAGGTCGGGAGAGGGATCTCATTCTCAGCAGAGATGAGCCTGCCGATAGCGTCAGTCCTGCGGGCAGATTAGCGCAGTCTGATCCCAGTGCTGCCCCAGTCGTCCCAGTGGTGTCATAGCCGCCGCGCTGATGCTATCGCATCCAGCCAGCCACCGATGACCCTTAAAGCCCGTTATAGATTCCATTTAACTCGGTGTCATGCGGGGATGGTGTGAAGACGTTGTGTGCCTCTGTGCGTGTGCTGCGTGCGTGCATTAGTGCAGTATTTTTATTCTGTTGCTCGGTCTTTAAAAGATGAATAACATCTGAACCTGCAACACATTTACTCAACTGGGAGCTGCCAAGTACAACCAAAGTTTTCTGAGGAGCTCGCGTGGAGTCATTCTGGCTTCATGTCTTGCTCAAGGCACCTCAAGGCCGCCTGCTGAGGGACGACCTCCCGACCCCAGAGGTTCCCAGTCAGCATGGGGCTTGGGAATAATAATGTGGAGGTCAGAGAAAAGCTTGTGCTCTTCGCCTGAAGGTGGAACGACACACATGGAAACGGAGGGCGCGTTGTCTTGTCCGCGGTGGTTGCAGTTGTTACGGCGACGACCCCGGCTGATGGCTGTTTTCCTTTGTTGTTATTTCGGAAATTCAAACTTGACAAGCCAATCTATTTTAATCACGAAGATCTTAAGGTACGCGGCGCATCTCGCTACTTTGAATATGACACTGTTCACCGCATACCGCGGGTTGTTGTTGTTTTGCACACAAAAAAATGTGTTTTTGAGTGCGACAGTGACAAAAGCCAAGTTTAAAAATAAAATAGTGGCTAGAAGGTGCTCATTAGAGCTCTTGCCAAAGAAAAGGTTTGTTGGGGGAAAAAAAACACGATCCCTTCATTCTTTGTCAATAATTAAACAGCTTTTGTTGAGATGTCATGGAGACATGAATATTTAAAACCATCCTTGGATACATATGCTTTGGCTTTGGCTGAAGTGTCAAATATATTTTTGTGGTATAATTAAGGAAGAATATTATAGGGGATATACCCTATCATCCTCTCAAGTATGAAAGACCCTCAGTAATTGATTACACAGGTTTATAGAGTGGATTATTAAGAAGGGTTTTCCGGTATTTATGAATTGGCACAGCATTAAACTGGAAAGCAATTGTATTTGCATTTTGCAGGACTGTAGTGTCGGATTGCGATAATCCCTTTGGTTCTGCCCTTGTTTGTTGTGCTTGTTCCTTATTTGAATGTTCTCACAGCCAGCTTCACGCTGAAGAAACATCTTCTCAAAGGGTGTCTGGTGTTTAAATGGAAAAAAAAATCGATATATTTTTGAATTGAAGTGACTTGAAACTAAATTCAATAAAACAGCCTTTTAGACGTGGAATGAAGAGCGACCCAAGATCAACTTTAACTTACATCGATGCTATAGGGGCTCCAATGAGGGTGAGTTGTGTCAGCTTTTGGGTTAAGATCACCTTAAAGGTTTACTGTGTGTCAAAGCATTATATCATGAAGAATGGGGGAAAAGCAAGCCATTCAGAAAAGTGATCACCCAACAGGTCAATGTTTTTATGAATAGCATTTGTGAAGAATTCCAACTAAAATAGTGGCCAATATGACCATCAAGGTAAAGCATTCAAAGTGTTGGAGTGTGTTGCTTTGTTACAGACTGTGAATGGGGCATGCCAGTTGCCAAATGAAGTAGTCTATTGTTCATCTGTTTTTTTCCAGGCAGCCCTGCAGTAAATACTTTGCCGCGCGAGCAGCAGCATGTTGACTCAATGACTTCTGCTGATGCTGGCAATGCATTACACTGCAGAGCCACAAGAAATGCTATTATACAGGAAACAATTAAAAAGGAATTAGAAGTGAACTAAATTGTGCGCTGCACTTCAAAATGTGTTCATCTCAGCGTTGAAGCGTAAACAGTAAGTGGAATTTACAGTATTTGCTTGATCGTTTGCAGATCGGAAGCTCTGTCTTGAAGTCTGAAGCCACTGGATTAAGCTGGCTATGTGTAAGATAGTTGATGAGTTGATGGTTGTTATATAAAAAAAGAAAAGGCTCGTCTCGTCTTTCCAAATGCTATTTGACTGAAGGGATTGAATTCTGATGATACAGAATTATTTTCTTGGGCAAGTGTGCATCACATTATGAACTGAGAAGTTGCAATAACACATACTGTGTTACGTACGCTGTAATTTGGTGTAATCTAAAACATTGCCGTATATTGTGTGTGAATTGCAGCTCGGTCCCTGTGAGACTGTGACGACCGTGCATCGCAAGGACAAAATATTTAGGCGCGTACACCCACGACAAATTGTACTGAGTGAAACATCTGGTTCTCCACACAATCCAGATATGGCAGATATTAATCCCAGGTCTGCAGCAAACCTCAGTGGAACTTTTTGAACACGGTGCAAGGCTGCAGCCGATTCTGTTCATACTGTGTGCAGGGTTGTTTTTTTTTTTTTTAGAACAGCATGGACCGTCTCATTAGGAGGACGAGAGTTTGAACACGGATGTCTTCCGTCGTATTCAAAAGGATGCATCAGTGCTGAATAAGAATTCCTGTTAAAGCCCTCCTGATTGAGTGAGAGTATCTAAGAGAGTGAGATATCTAAAGACTTCATCTGAAAGCCCAGTCTCACAACCGAGGCGACGTCAAAGCAAAGGTCATTTCATTGAAAATTTGATATATTCTCTGTCCTCTGTGTGTGTGTGTGTGTGTGTGTTTTCACTGAATGGAACTTTTTCATTTCGAAACGAAACGCTGTCATATGTTTCTTCCCCCAGGAAGTATGCCCTCTGAGTATATCAAATACCAACTCATATTCACAATGTGTCTGGCCTTCAGTGAGAGCGCGTTCTCAAATAATGCATTCCATTATGAAGCCCGCTCCTTTCATGCTCACACCTCACACTATATGACCCCTGTATATTTGCGTCCTCCAGTAGTGGTGGTGGAGGATAAAAAAAACAAAAAACACCAAATAAACTGTCATTTCTGAAGGTGAAAAAAAGGAAAAACATAATTGTGTGTTGTCCGTTGCTACCTTGAAAAAGATTTTTTTTTTTTTGTTTGTTCATGTTGTACAAATGTTCAATCTTAACTCAGTCTTCCTGATAACATCCCGCTGTTTGAACCAAACAAACATTCCTGAGTCGTGGCTAATTGGTGTGGAGCAATGGAAAGCCCGCTGCCTAACAATGCCCACTGAGCTCTATTAACAGGTCGTCACCTCACGCACCGGCGTCTTCGCGCATGACAGCCGCGGAGATGACTGACGAGCGAATCGCTCCCCTGCTGCTTTACTGAGGTAATTTGCGGGTAAAACAGAATCATCGCAGACGTGCAGGGCTGCCTTGTTCAGCTGTGAATTCTCCGGTTTCGCTTTTCTGGCGCTGATGATGTAAACCCGGGCCGGGCGGCGAACTTGTGAAACGGTAATCAAAACAATGTGGCGGCGGTCAGTTTTCCAGCGTTTCCCGTTATTTGCGGGTGTTTCCAGAAAACTGTAGGGCTTTAGCGACGCTGAAGATTTATGGAGCTTTATTTGCCAGCGCTGCACAGGTCCCCCAAAGAGCCGCAAAGAGGCGTTTCTGAAACACTTAGACATTCTCTCACGTTGGTTTTGGTTATAGCCTCCCAAGATCCTTTTATGATCCTCCTCAGGACACGTTCAAACCCAGTGTCACTTCTAAAAATGTCTGACATCTTTGAAAGTCTGAAGCCAAGAGTTCTTGAATGTGAGAGACTACCTCACCCCCACCTCTCCATAACTGTAATGTGTAATCCCATCTGCAGGTTGTAAAAACCCCCAGATTCCCAGAAAAAAAGATACAAAACTCATGACATCATTGTTTTGGCCGAAGTGTGTTGCCTTCTCCCTTTTAGATAGTAAAATGTTAACATGGCATAATCCAGTCATAATGACGTCTAACATGCAAACATCGTGACTCCGGCATGAAAAATGATTAGGGTGCACTGGATTGGGAAAATACCTGGATTTACTAAACTCCTACGCTAATAAATATGACGTTAATAAAAACATTGTGTGTTTTGGCCTCATTAGGAAAGAAGTCCACGGGAACCGGGGCCCGGGGAGATGTTTTGCTTTCGCAGCTTTGCTGGAAGCCCCTGAAGTTCCAAACGTTTTTCCTCTGAGGCCGTTTGACTTTTGTGAACTAGCGTGATAAACAAGCTAATGAGGTGGAAGGAGCAGTTCCATTAGCGTCACTGATCAAGTATCTGTTAGCTTGGCCAAGATGTGGCTGTGATGGGGTGATGGCTACACCGTGGGCCAGAATGAACGCTCGACCATTCCGACTGTGTTTCTTTTCCTCTCTGATATGATCAGACTGCAGGAGTAAAAAAACGGACTTATGATTTATGTATCAGTCATTTAACCTCTGACACTTAGAGCTAGTACATTTAAAACACAAGGTTTCATATATGATATGTATTGACGTGTATTTATGTGTTCTTTATAGTAAATGCTGAGTATCTTTGGCACAGACAAATTTCTTATTGTATATAATTTGTGCAGCCGCATGCTGTGAACATAAATTAGACTGCAGCACTTTTTTTTATTCTTCATCCATCACTGCACTTCTAAAGTTGAAATTTGAACCTAAATGCATCAATAATGCATTTGAATGGATTCAGACTCACTAAGCGGGTTCAGTTTTTGATTCAGAGCAGATCAAATCTGAGCTTTTGAATGAGATGCATTAACTTGTCCTGAGGGCTGAGAAACACTTTATTTATTTATTCATTCCGTAATCTCTTACTTAAGTCAGTTAATGTTTTTGTTTCACGTGCATCCTCTACATTTAATGTCAAATAAACAATTTAAAATAAGTTTTGTGTGGATAAACCAGCAAGGCATGTTGTGCTTAACGTTAAACCCTGCTGCACTGGCTGTTGTTGTCGTTGCACTTAAGCAGAAAATGAATTAAGACCACGGCTTCCTCTAAAGTTAGAAATAATTGACATTACGAAATGCACATTCAAGGGCGAACAATACATGGCTTCCAGCCAAACAGGCTGCACATCTGACTCCAACTTACATACGCAGACATGCTGGATGCGAATATTAATCCGCTGTATGAGCCAAGATTTTAAATATAGAAGTTAACACAAAAACTGTTGCAAGGGGATCACAGAGGCGTTTGAAGACAATTTCCACAGGGGCCTTTCAGGGTATATATTTGATGTACATCTTGTACCTATAATAAAATTATCAAAAAGATAAAATTAAAAATGCTTCCCAAAATCAAAGGAAAAGCGTCTGACTGCAGGAGATGATAATGAAGGATAAAGATGACAAACTGTGTATCCTACATCAGCCGGTATGTTTTGTAGATACACAGGAGGAAGTGACAACAGGGGAATTTGTCATGTATTGGCAGGCAAAAAAAAAAAAGAATCACACCCTCTAAAATCTTCCATGCGTAAAGCATACTCATATTCTTACTCCCATAAATCATCCTGTCACTGTTCGGATCAAGTACATTTATCATTAATAAATTAGTCAGTGATGGTGATGAGGTGGAGGGGAATGGGGTGGGGGGGCTGGCTACGCATGTGTGGCTTTAGGATTTTGTGCTAATGAGATCCCAGAGAACAGGATGGCAGGGATGTGAGGGCGAGCAGCTCCGTCCTCAGCAGGACGCAGGCCACAGTTGAGAAGGGCTGGCCGGGCCTCTCTGAGCTCCGTGCTCCGCTTCGCTTCACGCCAGCACAGAACAAATATCCTGCGGTCAGCCGCCCAGGAGGTGGTTTGAAGCCGGCTTGTGTGGAGACCAGAAGAAGTTACAAGTTAAAAGTTTCACCTTACATGCCCACGTCCGATGTCCATGTCCAATTTACGCTACTGGCAGAACATCTTGTTGTGCGGGAGGAATGCAGTGTTCGTGGCTCAGTGTTTGAGCTTAGTTTGTGAAATGTAATGAGGCTGTTTTTGTCTCTTGACTGGAGGCAGGACCACCGGTGTGGAGTCCAGTTTTTAAGATTAGATCCAATTCTGTTTTCAGCATGACCATAGAAACACAGCGAGGCTTATCGTTTTCTAGTTGTTTGCTATCACTGAATATTTGTTTATCTCTTTCTACACACTGAGGGGAATATTAGAACCACCTTAATATGACAATGACCACATCCACGGCTCCAGCTGTTACTAATAAACTGCCGATTCGGTGTTTATCTTTGTTGTCAGCAACCGTTAATGTCAGAAATGACATTTTACGGATAAAGGAACTGCATGTGTAGAAAGAAATGCAAAGCAAATATCATATCATCACATCTATTATGTATCTGTAACCGGGGTTTGTTTACACTGAATATTTCTGTTTCTCCAGGGGATTTTTCTTTTGATCGGGGATTGAGATGCAGGATCATCGCCCACTGTGAAATATTTATTCTCGGAGCCTCACCGTAAGGTTCGGACAGGATCTTCTCAAAGGTTTACGTATTGAGTAACATCTGATTGACAGAGAAGACGATGGAGGATTATCCTTGAATGGCATCCCCGAGCAACATCACTTTGACTTGTTTCTCCTGTGTGGTAATTACCCAGTAACAGAAAAAAACCCACAGGCAGAAGCTGCAGCTGATGTGGAAGTACTCTGACTGACCCCTATTTAACTTCCCTTTTAGAAATACTTTTTACCGCACATCGCTCTGGACTTAATCACTAAATTCAGAAAGTCTAATAAGTGTCATTTTGGGCATTATTCTTCTGTTAAAGTGTGAGGCCAGGAGAACGCGTTGATGTCTGCTGTTTGCTCGTGTTTCTCCCCGGCTTCTGGACTCACACTGACTCACGCTTTACGTAGGCTCTGTTATATTATTATTATATTATTATTTTAGTATTCAGTACATTGCTTCAGTCGTTGGTAGCCGTGGAGAGGGAGTTGCCGTCAAACAACGTGTCAATAATTTGATCATTTCTTGATTTTAATACCCGTCCCATTCCCACACGTTCCTGCTAACAGGAGAAACTGTGAGCCTTTAAGTTAGTGTTGCAGATGGTCCATGTGGTGTGAAGGTCCCCTGATGCCACTAAGCATCTTCAAGTGACTAGAAAGAAGCAAGAGAGCAGCTGTGTGTCTGCAGTCGTACCTGTGCGCATCCATGAGGCAGTATGATTGAGGCCAATCAGACAACTGTTTATGTGGTGCTGATGCTGGTTTTGCCGATTGAATCAGTTTTTACTGAGGGCGAATGAAGCACATCCTGATAGTGAGCCCTGTACTCTTGGTGGCACAAAGTGACTTGTAATCAGAAAATGTATTCACTTGAGTATTTCAGGGGAGTTTTGTGCCAGGGTGTGGTGGGTCTTATCAGATAATCAGCATTAAGATGTTGGCTAAAAGCTAAAAGTAGCATTAGCTGCTGTCACAGGAGCTTGTTTTGAGAGAGTCGGTTATTCCATCATAAAATATTGTTCCAGGTTTTCAGTTCCATTTGATCTATGATTCCATGGATCTCTATGGATAGCCTGCAGTATGTACTAACAAGTTGCACATGCCTTTTGAAGTAGGGAATCTATAACAGTGAAATATATTTACTCTTTTTCTGTGACCTGGTGGTTGCCCCGCAGTGTACTTAAATATGCCTGATGCTGGTGCCTCCATCAGCCTGTAGAAAATATGAGAGTTGGCAGCGAGCAGCACGCGTGAGCTCCGCTGGAAAATCGAATCCAGAACACAACGTGGATTGGGACGGAAGCTGCTTTGACTACAAACTAACGATGCTGTTTAGTAGCCGTGTGGTGTTGTGCCAGATGACTGAAGAACATCAGTAGCTCTGTGGTAAAATAGCCTTCCACTGCCTACTGTTAACTCTTTGCCTTTTCCTGCTTGAGTCCACCTTTTGTACAGTTTCCATCATCCTCCTGCTGCTCCGACCATTATACTTTAACAATCAATATGTTTGGGCTCTCAGAAACACCACATCTCCATTACTGAGACTGCAATCTTCTAGTTTGCCAGCAATAATGCAAAAATGAGTGAAGCTGTAACATGAATACAGTATATACCTAGGTAATGGACACACTTCCCTACAACTTTTTACAGTAAAATCACAAAGTGGATTTTCGGACGTTGCGAGGAAACGGATAACACGAGGATGCTCAGTTGCACAAAGCCTTCTCACAACTTGTCCACGAGTGTGTCTTGCCAGTTGTCAGTCAAACTGGACAACAGACAGTCACTGAGTTAATGGTTAATCCTCGGTACATATAATATTTCAATCAAGCAGTATGATGTGTGCGATTTAGTTACAGCACTGTATGTGTTAAAGCTGATCAGACAAACATTACAACAGGACTTGATACTTGTACTGGTGTATGAATGTTGAAATCGCTGGAACAGCTCTCTTCCTTTTGGCTGATTGAGACTTCACTCACTTCCACTGTAGTTGGCCGTTGGCTCGATTGCGTCCCGAGGGATTTCAGTCTCTTGGTTGCATTTCACTTCACTTACCCTGTCAGATGTGTCGATGTGTGTTGCATGGGGCGGCACCAAATTCTGCACAGCAACAACCGCACAGTGGCAGTGTCCAAGCCCGAGCCGAGACAACCCTAATGACATCACCAGGGTGTTTTTTTTTCCCTCTACTGTCGAAGCTCCTCCCGAGCATCAGAAGATGTCACACATCGCTGAACGAGCCGGTTCAGTACCAGTTTAATGTGGACCAACTTTTGTCGAAGTCCCATCTTAAAGTGTTATGCAAGTCAACTTCATAAGATGAACTCAGGAATTGAGCTGGGCGGGGGGAAGAAAAAATGTTATCTCTAATAGCATATTAAGTATTCTTCACATTTATCACGACAACCTCTATTAGCCTGTAGACGAGAAAGAGCTGTGAGGGAGATCCAGAGCCGCGTACGACAGCAGAGGACAGCGGATGCTCGCTCTGTTCCCGGGGAAGTCATTATTTATGCATTAGCGATGTGAAACTAATTGTATTCATCAGCAGCTCACATGAGCCCACGGAGCTGACTTGTCATTTGAATTAAACATAGTGAAGCATTTACATATACCTGCCAAGTGCGCCTGCAAAAAACAGCAAAAGGGGGGCTGGTTGTGCTCATTCATGCATGGGCGCTCGGATTGAAATTTCAAAACTGACCGCTGTTTTCTCAGTGTTATTTTCCGCTTCCGTAGAGTTTATTAGTATGCTAGAGTTTGCACTGAATTCAGAGCGCACTGGGTAGCTTTGAGTGTCAGAGGATGAAAGAGAAATGTTTACAGGCGCTCGGCTGTATAGAAATTGTAATGGATGACCTTAATATAGCGAACAAAGGAAATAAAGCGCCGCTAACCCTGGGATGCATGCTGCGCAGCCCCGCGCTGCCTTCTCTGCTCACTGCGCAGCTCACTTGGCCTGCGCTGCGTCGGAATATTAACGCGGCGGAACATTCCAAAGTGGAAGTCATTGCCCTTGTTTGCTCAAACGGCATAAAACCGGGAAAATAATACAGTGGCAATTTTGGCAAAACGAGTATCCCAAACTTGGCAGGCACGCGTGTGCAATAGCCTTACATCTTCTCCAAACTAGTGGCCCAAAGCTTCATCTGGGCAATGGACTGTGACTGTGGCAAAGCTCGCTGAAAAGAGAGGGGGGGGGGACAATAGGATGAAATGTGCTGGCACCAGATGGGAGCAAGTTTGGCTCTGTGTTTCCTCCTCTCTGTTTAGCTCTCAGTGCACAAACCCCCCCGCCCCCCGCCTGTCATCCCACTTTTATCGCCGTCTCTTCTTCCCTCCCGATGCTGCACGTCCGTTTTCGACTCCCCCCCCTCCGCTCCCATCCAGTCTGAGCAGCTCCACTCCCCTCACAATTAGGCGAAGACGAGTGTTGCCCTTGACGCGTTGCACTTCCAGCCACCCTGCTCCGCCGGTGCACAGGCTTTCATCCCCTAAATCCTGGAGCTGAACGGCCGCGGTGCGGTGCGCCCCTGCGTCGTTCAGATCGTCCTGACAGCCCCTGTCCCCGAAGCCCGGTGTCAAGCTGATATGGAGAGGAAATCACTGTATCACTCCCATAACCGCTCTCCAAAAAAAAAAGGTAAAAAGTGTAAAGTAACAAAGCAAATGATGGCATCAATATTTTAAGTGCTGTCACTTTCGGAGGAGTTGACTTGACACGGGATGTAATCTAGCACTTTACCTGACACACCCTGGCAGAACAGGCCGGATAAACTCGGTGCGGATAGAGAGCGGCGTAAGCGGCGCAATAACAGCATCCTTTTGAAGATTAGAGTGACTGGTGAGCGTGGTAAATTGCTCTCCCCATGTTCCTCGGTGCCAGAGACAGTTGTGGAACATTTGTCGCCGACCTCTTTGACAGAGAAATGTTAGGTTTCTCTGGAGGAGGGGAAAAAATAAGCCTGAAAAGCTTTCCAAAAGAGATGCTAAAAAAGACTCAAGCATGTTTCCAAGTGGCACAGATAATCAGACAACGTGCGTAATACCTAATTTAAAATATAGAACCGACATTGCAGTGTTGACTTGATTCAGAATCATGTAAACACCAGACAATTTTTCGTCGAACATTAAAAGACGTTCATTTTCTGTGGCGCTCTTCATTGCAACGGGGGTTACACGTGGCGTTGACTCAGTTGAGCGCACCCTGGGGAAAATTTGCGCGCAGAAACGTCAAACTGCATATTTTTATGCAGCAATGAAAAGCCCAGCATGACGACAAATCAGACAATCCAGTAAAAGTGGCGCTTTCACGACGCCGTCTGTTCCAGTCGGCCCTCGTTTTCTCGAAAGCCTGTCACGTCTTTTAAAATGTCAGGACATGTTGTTATTCTGCAATAAAAAAAAGGGTACACCTCATTCAACAAACTCAAATAAAAGCCGACGCGTTTGCTTTTACACTGATACTACATTTTGTGGCGATTAGGTGATAATAAAGCTGTCAGACCCGAGCTGGAAATTGCTTTAGATGTATTACGCTGCCCTTTATCATGAGGTTAAATAACACAAGTTTTTTAAAAAATCTGTTCCAGACTTAATTTATTACCTCAGTGTTTACTCCGCTATCTGGGAGGCGGGGGGGGTGGGGGTGGGGGGGGTCATTCTCAAAAATGATTTTGGAAGTGCTAATTTGATGCGTCTTCAGTTTGCGTGAGCGCTCAATAATCCCAGCTTCAGCCATAAATTAACTGAACGCAGAGGCAAAACTGATTGAAGCCTCAGTCGGTTCAATAAATCACCCGGGCTGAGTCCAGCGTGGCCGGTCTGCGGAGAGAACGAAAAAAAAAAAATGTTTGCACGATTAAAAGACCTGGAGCCCAGAAGCGCTTTCCTGGGTTCATAAATTTTCTTTGTTTACGCCTTCAACAAAAAAACTGCTTAATTACAAATAATTACCCTCACAAGGCATTTGGGGCTGAGAGATGATGCAACAACAACCAAATTACCCATTCCTTTTGATTCCGGCATCATTTTGAAACCACCACATCCTCGATGTTTGGTGCTCTGTGACTTATGACTAATGGATGAGCAATAATTTGGCCTGTGAAATATTTACAGAACTACCTTCATCCTGTGACACTTTTTATCATCTATTAAACATAAGTTCAGACAGCGAGTCACAAGATGGAGGTGCAAAAAACTGAAAATATTGCACGCTTCCATGCGAGGAGCGTTTCCGATACAAGCCGCGGGATGAAGTGTTTTGTTTCTCGTATCTCGCGAGCCAAATGCGGACGTGAATTGAGGACAGAATTTGCAGCCGTTCATCCTGGCTCAAAGCATGTTGTTAACCTCTGTGGAAAATGCGGCTTACAGGAGTAAGCTGTAATAATACAGCAATGCTACAGCAGCAATATGACGGCTATAAAGGGATTTCGCAAATCCAGAATTCTATCGCCGGAGCGGGAATCTACACTTTTGAACATACGAAAGTTAAAGTAACTGCTCTCACGCGGTGGGTGGAAGGAAAGCCGATAGAACAATGCTTTCCCTCAAACTCGTTTTTTGACTGAAGATTGGGTCCAGTTAAAGCTCAGCCCTGGAGGTTTACAGATTAAGAGCTCACACAGTCTGTTTGGATGTTAGGTTCTCCTCCGGCACCTTTCGCTTGAGCGGTCTGGTTCCGTGTTTATCTCTGGAGTGTTCGGAGTAAATAAATGACCCATTAACAAATAAAAAAATCATACAGCTCGGCCCACATGAAGCGACGATACAAATAAACCAATGTACCCGTTTGAGACATTACCAACCCACTCCAAGGCCATTAATTTAACAAAAGCGAAAAAAGTTTAGTCTGTTAAAATGATATGGCCACAGAATTGTCATGTACTCCACCTCATCTTCCATCATCTCACGGTTGAACGCCACAAGAAACCAGAATGACTGGAGGTTTGTCCTATGTTCATCCTCATTCGCTGACGTTGCTTGAATGCAGCTCGTCGGTGCGTTCACAACAAACCGTGCGGCTCAGAGTTGGGTCGCGGTCCATGGGCGGCGTGTGATTGGCTGAAAGGTGGAGGAGCTGTTGACTGCATCGCTGACTTGAAGAGCAGCACCATGGAATAAAAGTGTCAGAGGAATGCGTGACAGGCATGTCGAAACGAAAAACTGAATTATTGAACAGACTATATTGAAATAATATTTCATTACACTGATGATATTCATAATGTCTTACTCGATATTAAGCACTTAGGGGTTCTGCATTTGGCTGGAGATGAGATCGGTCTGTCTGCGGGACGGTTTAATTCCCATGTTGTGAAGAAGAACATTCCACGCTAAGGTCAACCATCACTGTGGTTTCATTAAAGCGACGTGAACGTGCTCGACATCCAGGGTAATTGATCATCCCCACGTCCTGGGTACAGTCGCACGTTGGGCGAGTGAAAAGAGGGGACCCGCGGCGCCTCACTGTCAGAAAGACGGCAGAGAAAAGCCAATAGAGCTGCTGATAAGAGGCTGTCCGTCCTCATTTCCCTCGCCAGTTCAGCTGTTTGAAGCGCAGCGCAGACCGACACGCGGGGGGCTCGGCGGCGACTGAAGGTCTGGATCTGCCAAAGAGGAGGGAGGCGCAGCGTTTTCGCCCCCCGTCAGCAGGTTTCCGCAGCTCGCGGCAGGTGAGGCGGCGGCGCTGTCGTCGCCTTTGAGCCCGACAGCTCGCATCCCGTCGTAATGTGTGATAAATAGTTAACGTGCTCAGTCCTCACCCTGAGCCAGCTTGAGCCAGGCCAGAGTTCAGCCGACATTACTGGATGAATAAAACATGGCGACTATTATTTGCCAGAGGAGATAACTAATGCGATACGCAAACGCTGACTGATGAATTACAGTCGGCTGCTTACGCTCCCTCAGCGTTGACTTTTGCTGGGACATGGTGGAATTTGTCTCTGAGGCTAATGCGACACACAGTTCAAACGATAACCGTTCAAACTACGCGGGTGCTGAAAAATGAAATGTTATCTGTTCTGTGTGATTTATTGTGCGGCGGGGCTGCTGAATAAAAAGTGGTCTCGCGGAAATGCGCCTTATTTGTGACATCCCGGATTTTCCACAACCGGATGCAGAAAAACAAGGAAGGGAAATAATTATGCGCGAATGTCTCTGCCTCCTTTATGTCCTATATGCATCCAGTAGGGAGGGTGATGGAAGAGAAAAAGATGTGGGTTTATTGACGTATTGATTTCAAGGCCTTGCGGTGATGGAAATGCTCGGCGTTGTCTCAAAGTATGGACTAAAGAGTAATCTTCCAATTAATAAACCGGGGGGGGTGTAAATAGGTTCTGCGGAGAAAGAAACCGCTCGTGACGTTCGGCCCAGCGTCACACTTTAGGCATCGTCTGGGCTGACGCGTGTGGAGAGCGCGGCCCCGTGCCCACGTGGATGGTTTCTAAAGTGGAAAGAGAACACCGTCTCGAGTTAAATCCCGGCACGTGCGTCTGAACTCTGCTGCGCCGCCGCGGCTCAGCGGCGAGCAACTGCTGCCAGAAAGGAAAAAAGCAACGGCTGCTCCCGCAAGTCTTCGCCCGGGGCGGAGGACGTACACCAAATCCTTCTTTTATGACTTGAAGATATTGCATTAGCATTACAGAGTGGCGTGCTCGTGTTCTGTTACATAGATATATACAGTATATATGTGCTTTCGATATAACCTCACACCAAATGAAAAAGTCTTGCAATAATGATTCCTTCTGCAGCTTTGATGAAGAGTCACCTTTTCATCACAGAACAAAAAGCACTTGATACATGACTTACAATATTTCCCCCCTTATGCTGATGTGCATTTGCCGCCATTGTGAAATCTGTCTCGTGACAGGAGCAAAACCCGAACCTGAGCCCGAACCCGGCCTGTGGCAGCACCAGGCACATTATGTCTCTGAACGATAAATGATCCATCTTAGTGGTGAGCAGATTTGGGGATTTTAAGAAGTTCCTTTTTTGTAAGTTTTTAGCTTTGCACATTTAAGAAAAAAAAAGCTAAATTCCATTTATGTGACCTTGAACTTGTCATATATTCACATAGAGGGCAGTATGGGAAACATGCAGTGATTCACATTTTGCATTCACATTTACATTGATGACCTCACTTCACATTCCGTGGACGAGTGGTAAGCTTGAGGGTGCCGCTCGAAGCAGGAAGTTCCGTTCAGTTTCTGAGGCCGTTCTTCAGCTGAAGGAACGCGGTGAGAGTACTTCCCTTTGTGTTCCAAATCAAGGAGGGGAAAAAAGACTGGCGGGGGCAAGTGCAGAGCAGAAATGCAGCCAATCAGTACACTCAGAAATAGGGCATGTAGGCGAAAATGCGCTGAGGGTGAACAGGATGAATTGTTTCAACCATCTGCACTGTCTCTCTCTCTCTCTCTCTCTCGCTGCTCGTCCCCTCCAGCCGATTGTTCGGATCAGATCCAGGCGCAGCCAGATGTGACCCCCAACCCCGCGTACGGGTGTCGTCACTGACGGCGGTGCCAAGGAGGCCTCGCCTGCGCGTCTCCACGGCTGGATTCCTCAAACAGTTGTGATTTTAAGGGGGGGGGAGTGGTGTGTGGGTCTTTGTGATGCTGCATTTTAATCAGTGATAAAATAACTCCTCCGTCACATTCAAGTTACAACAGGTCCCACAAATAATGAGAGGATCCCCTGGGTTTATCCGCAACAGGATGATTCATGCATTCCAAGGTGCATCAAATCCAGACTAATGGCCTTTCACATTTTGAAATTCTGACCTTTGATAAGTTTCCCCATGAGGATCATCCGTCTGATGCCAGGGCGCTGGTGCAGAGATCCATCAGCCCCGGCGGCGTCTCAAAGATCACCCGAGCTTCGCAGAGAAACGGACGAGAACAAAAAAACAAAAAGTTTGCGGCAACCCGGCTAACTTTTTCCCACCATGGCGGGGACAAAGTTCACCGGCTCATGAATTTGCATCCGAACATCTGTCGGCGTCTTCAATATGGAGCATGTCCGTGTTGCGCATATTTTATGCGAGAAGGTGAGCGTGCCTCCATGTTTCACCCGTGGTCATTGGTTTGCTCGCAGGCATTTGTTTCTAACTAAGCGTCTGCGTTTGTGTTCCCTGCTGCTTATTTTTCATATTTACGCAGCACAGAGTCAACAGACTATTATGACAGATTGGAGATTTAAATAATTCTGTCATATTCGCATTCCCAGCAGCCCCTCAGCACTCTGCTGTGAGTTTTCTCGCGCACTGTCTGAGCTGAACAGTAAAGTTAATTCTCATTTAAACAGCGTTGACCGTTAGCTCAACTCACATTTCCTAACCGCACCTTCTCTCTAGCTTTTCTCCTCAGTAATAAACCGTCTCTGGCAGATTCTGCTGGGCCTTACTTCTGAGGCTCGTTGTGTCGCCGACCTGAACGCGCAACCGCAAAGGCGGCCGAGGATGGCGGGTTCGCGTGGAACTTGGTGGGAGATGAGGCAGGCCCTAGCAGGCTGTGGAGCGACAAGGCTGGCTGGCCGGCCCAAGCGGACAAGGGGAAGTATATCTGTATCCGGTAATGAGGACGCAGCGTGGCAGAGAGAGGCCGTGAGCGATGCGAGAGCAATTCTGCGATGAGCGGATGAAGAGCGTCGTGACATCACCAACGTGAGCTCAAGGAGAATGTGAAGGTGTTTAGAGAAGACAACCGCGCTGCCCCAGGGCCACGTGATTGCGCGACGGCAGATGTTGCGGACGTGGGTCAATAAATGTTGCTGCCGCACGGAATTGTGGGACGCCATTATCTCCTTCCCCTTTGTCAAGCAAGGCCCAGCGTCCACCCTATGCTAGAGGAGATAAGAAAGGAAGCAGTGAAGCTCCTTTCCTTAGCGTTTGGAGGACTCGGCCAGCTCTTATCACGGCTGCCAGTTTCTTGCTTTTTCTGCAGCCCGTTGTGGAAATCATAGAGGCCACTATACGCAGCGCAGTGGACAGATTTTCAGACAGTATATATTCTCCACTTTATAATAAACAGGGAGGGATTTTTGGATGTTGCCCTGGAGAAATCCCCAGACTGACAGACCTATTATTGCCCGTTACTGTTGCTTGGCTATGATTGGACAGTTGCAGGTCCACTCTGCGGTTTCTCCAAAGGATCACAACAAAAACAAATGATCTGGACCGATTTTGAAAGGAACAACAGTGCATATTGATATTTCATATTGCTTAACAAAGTGCAATTTGTTTCTAATCTACCTCCCTCCCCTGCTCGCGGCGAGACTGAACTGACTCGGAGTCAGCGGCGGCGTCCGCGGTGATCCATCCCTCCGTCAGCACATCTGTCCTTTAACTGCCGACAACTCATCAACTCAGACGGCATCGTCAACCCCGGGGAGGGGATGATCACGGCAACGCCGGCGTATTAGCAATTCAGCAGTGACCTCATGCACGGCTGCCTTATTGAGTCATCGGTCGAACTTGGAAAAGTCGGCCCCGTAAAAACTAATTAAACGTATGAAGCAGGCTATTAGCCTGTCAGCCTTTGCCAGACAGCCCGAATCTGAAACTTCTCGTCGTATGAACTGCTCACACACACTAATCCTGAGGACTCATCTGTGTTCTCTGCAAGGGGTTTAGGAGGCTCTCCAGCACCATATGTTGTGTATCATCACCTTAACCAGAGGCATGTGTCTAATGTTGTGTGCGTGTGTGACGCGTCTGCATGTGTGTGAGGGGCTCGGATGCATTCGCGCCCCGCTGCTCGGGTCGCAGATGTTTTGCCGTGGCTGCGATACTCGAAGGCTGCGACAGAGATGCAGAACAGGTGGTCGTTTAATGACTTGCTCATGGCCTGCTCACTCTACTTACTTCGGTGATGGAAGTTATAGCCCTCGCCGCGACGCCTTTCCCGCTGTCCCAACGTTCCCCGGCAGCGCCGTTGTGGGTGTGAATGCTAACCGGCTGTGGGTAAACTCTCTGCAACCCCCCCCCGGGCTCTAATCTACATGCAGATCTCTTTGATGTGCTGTCTCGGGAGCGACGGAAGGAATTACTCAGTCAACCTCGGCGCTCATCGCTCACGGCCAAGGTGACTGCACCTGGGTAAGGTGAAACGCTTTCCCGGCGTCCCGTGAACTCGGCCGGCGAGAGGTCCGCTTGTCGCAGTCGATCAGCTCGCAATTCAATATGATTGACCCGGACGGGAAATCTTTAAGTTGCTCATGCATGGATGGAGAAGGGGGAGACGGCGGCACATCAAAGCGTAAGGGATGCAGATTGCTCATGCATGCTAACATGGCAGCCAAGGTCAGGAGGAGTTGCTAAGTGACTGCTCCCAAATCCAGCCGCCCACAATGAAAATGGACATTGATTTAATGCTGCTGTTAAGTGATTCATCCACTCTCTGATGTTACAATTGCACAGCTTTGAAACCGTTTCCACTGAAGTAAGAACCCGGGCAACACACGCAACTTTCAGCTGCACGGTGACTTTGTCGCACGTCGTACTTTCGAGGCCAGAGACGATCCGACTTCGCCAAACTATTTTAGCACTGAGGATGATCGTGGGTCTGAAGTTACACAACTGCCCCCTTAACGCAGTCTAAAAGCAATCAATGTTTTTAGAATGCATTTTCATTTGCATTCAGTAACAAAGTTGCATGTTACAGTGCAGTGAAAAAGAATAATGCAGAAGCTGGACTGGCTACATGAGTATCCCATGACCATCTTTCCCTACAGTATTAGTAAATGGTAAAGACGGCAGTATTCAAATTTTCTCTATTGATTACTAAATCCATGTAATCCACCGATGAGTTGAATAAACATGTTTGCATTAATGCGCATCAGAAAATAGTCCCTTAACACTTTCAGTTAACAGTTTGAGCAGCTTTTGCATAATAACTACGGTGGTCAGCCTTTTTTTTTTTTCAAAAGCCTGATATTAGAATACATCATCGGTAGAGCGGGGAGGTACATCCTCCATCCCTGAGGCCATGTGAGAAGCATCCTGACGCAACGCCAGTGATCTGCCACATTAAAGATGCGCCTGAAGCTCTATCGGGGTGCGGAGCCATTGGAGGAAACAGACGCGATGCGATGATCAATATGATGCAGATGCTTTGATTTCTTTGATTCTCCTTAAGCAGAGAGCGAATCAAAACTAAAAAAGTGCCCTTTTGTAACTTCACCCGTTTGTTTCCCTGATACTGCAGCTCAGCAAGCATCTCTTTTATGCTTTTTGACCTCTAAAAAAAAAACACCTGGTCCTTTCACAAACAGGCCTTCGCACAAATCCTTTGTAGTGGGGAGGGTGAAAAAAAGTCTCTTACAAAGGCTAAAATAAAACCAGGCCTGGACGTTGCATTAAGTCAGTCCTTTCCTGTTTTCTGTCTCCAGTTTCACTTTTCTAACCTCACACATCCAACAGTTAAACGGTTTAAGGCTGCTCAGGATTAGCAGTGAGGCTTAATGCAATGTGCCGTAACCATTGACAGCAGGTGGATGTGCTTTAGGCTCTCAGCAGAAGGCAGCGCTGCTGTCTCTATAGTTTACATTTTTGGAGTTGCATGCATCCTGTCAAACTGTCATTCTCTCTTTAAAAAAAAAAAAAAGTCCAAAGCGGCACCAAACATTTGATTCTGACTTCATGTGTCGTCATCCTTTATGTAGGAAATAACTTACTACTGCAGTTAAAAAAAGACTCAAAGAATTGATACTGTAATTGATTCTTAAGTCATTCATTAATTTGTCAAAGCCATTTGTTAAAGCCATACTAAATTACTGAATTAATGAACGCGTTTATCAGAGTAACCCCTTTTTAATACAATGGCAAAGAACCACTTCTCCTTGGCGAGGCATCTGATGTGATGATGATGATACAAGCATCGGTTTGGACATAGCCGCTCGACAGGCCCTCCGAGCAGCTCGTCTCAAACGGAGGTGCGTGCGGTTTGTAGCGGCGGCTGTTGCTTCGCAGCTCAGTAATTCGGCGCCATAGGTCGTCAGGGCGCTTCAGTCGCGGCCACGTTAAACCCCGCAGCCGGTACTTTACGATGTGGCCCTTTTCTTTGCCCTTCATGTCCTGAGTCCTCTCACCAAAGGCCTGAAGGAGATCGCAGATGTCAGAGCAAGGAAATGCACAGCGGTATCCCTTTCCAGTTGCACTTTCAACGACAGGCTGAATTGAGGTTTTAGCTCTTAGCCATTGGCTTGCTCGCTGCGTAGCATGGTCACACTGCTTGTGTCAGAAAGCACAGTATTCCACACCTGTGCTTCTTTTCTCCACAGTCAGCATGATGCATGTCAGCTGTCACTCCTAACTGTGTTTGTGTTCACCCCGAACATGACCCGACAGGCTGGCAGCCCAGAGGGACGTGCTTGCCCGCTCTTTTATATTATTGTCTTTTCGTCGCACGACAAAATAATTACCATCGGGAGAATTTCTTTTCTGTTGCCGAGTTGCTCGTCCTGTGTTTATGAATTACCTCGTTGGCCGGATCAAACCGCCTCGCGGGGGGGTGTAACGCCCAGACGTCCCCACCCGCTCCTGGTTCACTTCTCGCTTCATAACTTCAGGTTGTACAGTACGCTCAGCATTTTCACAGAAGGCTGACGTATATCAGTTTTGTACATGCTGCATTGTTTTTGGCTATGGTCCACACATTCAAGTATATCATTTGATGATTAAGATACTAGACTGTACCATACTATTAGAATTCAAATTCCCAAAGAATCTATTTCTCATTTTCTCTCTTCTTATTCAGTCATAATGAATAAATTAAAATTAACTCCCACAATACCAAGTCAAGTCTCACCATCACAAATGGTGCAAATAAAACCTGTTTTGATTGGACAATACATTATTATTCCATATATGTCATACTGTACAGTATATTAGTGATTTCTGTATCTAACAACAGAAATTGGATACAGTTATACTCGACCTATCATGACAGGTAGTTAATACATAATGGATTTCTAAGCGTTTTGGATGGTTTGGTTTTGAATCACCCAAAACTACTTGTCCCCTGCCTAATCGTAGTAGGTGTGTTTTGCTGATAAAGGAGTGTGTGTGTGTGTGTGTGTGTGTGTGGACTGGAGGGGACTTGTGGCTGCGTTAACAATTTGCATTTTGAATGTTTTCTTTCCCAGCGGGTTTTATCATTAACAATAAACCACGAGATTGTGGTTGAAGCTGGGGATTGAAAGAGGCCTGTATTTGCCATGACCAGACACAATTGATGTATTCATTACTTTTCAGATATCTATGATAATAAATATTGTGCACTGTACATACTAATGGCCTCTCTTGCGCAGTGTGGCCTCATGCTTTTTCCACTCAGAACGCCATCAGAACCGATTCAGCGGGGAGAACAAAGGGGTTCGTGGCAGCGCTGTAATTGTTTTTGAAGCTTTGTTGGTGCAGAGCAGTGGTTGGTGGAGACGATTTAATGTTACTGATCGCAGGAGTTCTCTCTGCTCCCTCCCCTCGCCCAGCAGAAAGCCCTGCTGCTCGCACTGGTTCAGGGCGATCGGTGCTAGAGGCTTGACGGAGTGGCGGCTCCACGTGCCCCTTTCTGTTCCCTTAAAACACGTTCCCGCCCTTTCCCCTTCTCCTACGTGGCCTTAAACACACCTCCAGAACCCCTCATCCTTGAACGCGGCGCTTCCCAAAGATGAGTGCGAGTCACGCTGCCGATCTTTGTTGGCGGGAGCCGAGGAAGGGGTTTATTTCATATCATGCTCCGTAAACCGGCACTAAACCGGGAAGGGCGAGCAATCAGGAGGTGAAGACATTGTGGGCTGCGGTTATTCGCCAACATGGCTGCACCCCCAGCTCCCCCGGATTCACGCCGAGTGTTAAATCAAAGATGGGGGAGCTGGCTATATGCAGGGCCTGAGATTAGTGCCGGAGAAATGATTCCATGCTAATTGGAAAAAGAAACCGTACGACACCTTATAAGACCAAAAAGCTATTATGCGGCCTCATGGCAGGAGAGGGAGAGGGCGAAATTGAAAATGTGATGAATACAAATGACGACAGAGTTTAAAAGCGAGGGGGCTAAACTTCTGATGGATGGATAAGTTTAATAGGGGATGAAAGTATTCAGAATGAAAATCACCACGTAACCCCCCGAGAAGCTGGATTTGAAAGCTGAGGGCTCTGAGATATTCCATCGTCGCGCGGGCCCCGGGTTGAGATGAGCCGCTAGGTCGGATAAAGAGGGTGGTCGACGGACGCAGCCCCGCCCCTCGCCGTGCCAACACCTGACAGGAGGGGACAGCAGATTTCAACGCGTCACGATCGTGCCCTCAAAGGCCGCCTTGTGTGAAAAGGAGCGGTTGTAATGTAGTGGAGGGAGGGGAGACAGAAAGCCGCGGCGACAGCGCGGCGGCCGGTAATGGGCAGAGGTTTGGCCGAGGGGTCGGGGTTGCGCGCTTAATTCAGGCTGACAAGGTAGGGGATAAAAATGGGTTTTCTCCTCCGCAGCAAAGCAGAGGGCCTCCACTGTCCAATCTCTGTGATGGAGAGGGGTGCGCAGCCCTCCCCTCGCCGGCGACGGGTGAGACGGGAGCGGGAGGGAGGTGCTTTATCGAAGGTGAAAAGTTGCAATGTTTTCTGAGTGGACAGCCTCAAGGGCAGCCGGCAAGAGATTAGAGGGTGTTATTAGAAAGCAATGGGCTGTACCTTCCACTCATAATCCTCCCACATGGGCATGTGTGTGTTTGTGTGTGTGTGTGTGTGCCTAACCTGATGCTATCAGTGACATTACATCCCCCGGAACTATGGAAATCATTCCACACTCCCACGCTCAGGTAAATGTTTTGTCTCCTGCTCACCTCCGACCACTTGACAGCGCGCTCTGGAGATATGCGCAGACTGCGGAGCAAGCTCCCAGGAGGAACTGTGCTCTTTGTTGCGGTCTCGTGTTTGCAAAAAGCGGAGGCATGAATGTTACTAGGTCGTGAAATATGCGGAACACTGAAGTAGGGTGGCACGGCGGGGCGGTGGTTAGCTCTGTCGCCTCGCGGCAGGAAGGGGAGACGCGCAGGTAAGGTTGATTGGCGTCAGGAATGGATGGACGGACTTCACGCACGCCGCCGCACTGAAGTTGAGTAAAATCTAAACTATTATGACGCAAGTCATGTTGAGCGTGATCCCTTGGTAAATAACGCTGACGTTGGTTGTAATATCCGTCGCTGCTGGGCTCAGAGAGAAAACTCCCGCCTTCTCTCTGCTTCTTCTTCCTTCTGTTCTGTCAAACGGCCATTAGAGCGAGAGCGTTTCTGCTCTGTCCTTAATGGTCCTGTCACGTTTGAGTCGTTGGAAAAACATTAAATCACGACTTTAACAGCAACTTAAGAGACAGCATGTCTGAACAATTGAGATGTCTGGATGCTCAAATGTGAACGAGCACCTTCATTTGCAGAAACCTGGCTTTCTTAAGCTTGGCATCACAAAAGAGTTTTCTTTCCCCCCCCCTTTTTTTTTCGCAGCAAACCTGCCACAATAATGAGTTTTTTGTCCTCCAGTGGATGTGTTCTCCAGGTGCGCTGCTGCTTGTCGCCCACCCATGACAATAATTGTTGTTTTCTTCACGGGGATGCTTTGAACAGGTCTCTGTGAACAAGGTCACCCAGGGAGACATCCTCTCGGCGCACTGTTTAGTGTATTCAGAAGCTCTCGTTTCCTCTTTGAAGAAGCCAGGCTGTATCATTTATAGCTCCATTAGGATGTACTTATTATGAGCACATAGTATATCTCCTCATGCCTCACCTGCGGTATAGAGAGCATCTTATTATCAACCCTGAAATTGATTAGTTCATGTTTCTATGTCTGTTTATTCCTTGGTGCTGTATGGAAGTGCTTAGAATACTGCTTTTTAGCTCAGGGGACAGGCTGTGCTCACCTCAAGCATCTCGTCTTGCGTTGGTTTCGTAACGCGGCCTTTTTGTAGCACGTGTCGGAAAAGCGGCTCACCTTCTCTCCTCCTCTCTGGCATGTTTATCAAAGCAACTCCCCGTAACGTTTACCGAGCACAGAACCATGGTCCGAGTCCGTCGGGCTCGTCTGATTGATGGAAAGCGCCTGAGTTATAGCGTGCTAACCAGCTAGCTGCGTCACCGCAGCATCAGCCAGAGATGGCGATGATGTCGTGGCTCGGCGTGGCTCGGCGTGGCTCGGCGTCGGCTGCGAACCGGAGCACGCAGCAGCACGCTTACAGGGAGGGGGAAAAAAACAACAACTTTCTGATGAGGTCATTATGACAACACGTAGAGTCTGCAATACTCTGACTTGCAATGCACACCTGCCCGTGCAGCATGCTATCTGTATCCACCGCAAACTCATTTCACTCATTCACAATAGTGACAGTTGTACACGCATCTATTGTGCACAAGCATAAGATTTCTCAAACACAAAGACCACTTCTTTAGGTTGAATGCTGAATTGTATCAAAGCCTAATGCATCGTATCTATGACCCTACCCATGGGCTTTCATTGATCTCATTATATTAGCTATATATTTTTTAGGGAATAAGGGAAATTGATTTTTTTAGACTCATCAATCCATTGACAAACATGGAGATCCACACCTCAAGCATATTTTAATAAACCTTTAGCAGCAAGCCTCCATAAAGTTTGCACAGTCAAATACAGCATATCTAAATATGAATTAGCATACATTTTCATGCAATTTGCGTATTCCATGTATAAATTTGCACCTGTGGAATTTCCAGCTGGCGGCCACGTCTTCTGTTTCCTGTAACTCGTCGACCCGCGCACACCCGTCTGCATCAATCCATCTCCCAGTCATCCGTTTACCACGTGTGGACGCTTTACGTCCGATCACTTTCCCATCTCCTCCTCCCTCGTCGGGACACCGTGCCCGGCAACGTCTTATATAATTCACTGCAAACGCCGTGGCCGATCAGCAGCCTTCATCTATAATAAAGCAGAAATTTGTCGACATGGTGATAATTATAAGAAATTTAAGGGACTGCACGGGGGAATGACTCGCCATAATTGCGGCAACCATAAATGCATGCTTTATCGCCTTTATAAAGTATTCATGCGCCATGGTTGATGTGCTCAGAGTGTTTCACGACAGCAGCCCCGATGCACCGAGTGACTGATCAGAGTCATAAAACCCCAAAAAGGGCAAATGGAGGATAATTCTCAGGAGCAGTCAGGGTTCTACTATTTTACCCTGGCAGAGTTGTTACGCTGTAATTTCAAAGTATTTTTAGTTATTCCATATGTTGGAACGCTTTAAAGAAAACATCATTTATCCAGTGGAGAAACCTCGCAGCTTTCAGCCCGTCGTCATTCGCTCCGAGCCGCAGCAGGAGCGAGCTCGAACGCAGGAAAAAGGAAAAAGCCAGAGGTGGAGAGAGGAAAGGCGCGTCAGCTGAGAGACGGGGAGACAAACGTCATTTCTCCAGGTTATTCTCGGACCTCTGTGTAATGACTGTGAAGTCAGACCGACCCACCTCTCCTCCAGTGATTCAGAGCTGGATGGAGAGTGCATCTCATTTGTATAATTAGTTTACTGGAAAAAAAAAGAAGAAAGAGTCTGCCGTCACATCACTGCGTAAAACCTCCCAAATTAGCATTTAAATGAAGCCACAATTCTTTCAATGGAAAAAAAAGAAGGAAAATTATTCAGCATCAAATCAAGGTTTTGCACTTCTTGCTCTGGCTAAGGACGCCTCGTGTTAGGGACTAATTATCTTCTGTTATTTTGTGTTATTTCTTGTCTCAGGGCAAGACTGCACTGAGTCATTTGGAGACCCGTGACTTTCAGATGGGTGCAGCTCCGATTACTAGTGACAGTAACTGTGGGCAGAGACAGAAGTGGAAGGATTCGTCCGACCTGGGTCACACCGCGTGCTGCTCTCCGAATGTTGTGCGAGCGTTTTTCGCCTCGTTAAAATCATTGCGTTATTTTTTTATGCAAATACGTCAGCGGTGGCCATTTCCAGGTTTGAGAGTCTGTAACGCATTAACAGTGTTTAATCAGCTATGGACAGTCAGACATTACGTACGCTGTGTTAAAATCATGTCCCGGGTCAGATATAAGCAGCGGGGTGTCGCAGGGAGGAGGACCTTTAGATCTGGTGCAGCGGTTGTGCGGGGGGGGGGGCGGGGCGGGGCGCCGGCACAGAGGTCAGCGAGGGTTGATTACACATGCTAGTGAGCTCACGCTCTCATGCGCAGGACAGGACGGGGGAAAACTAATGGATTTTTTTTGATGGTCCGCCGACCCACATTATTATGTATGAAACTGCCAATCAGATTTATTTACTTATTAATCGAAGGTGCGCTGATAGCGGTGACCCACTGTAACCCGCAGGATAAGACTCATTTAACAGATGTTTTCTAGGATTTAAAACAGAAGTCGCACGTCTTTTTTTTATCATTTCTAATCATCATTAAGTTTTATTAATGTTTAGTTTGGTAGTAGTTTACAAGGGGTAATGAGTGGATATAAATCTTGTGACTCACCAAAAATGACATTGATAAAGTATAATTCAGAGGAAGACTCTGACAATAAACATCTTTTGAAAGTTTATTTTCAGTCTTTTCTCTTTATTCCTCACAAAATAATGTGAGATGAATTCAGTATGATTTAGGATCCATATTACTGCACTTATAAATAAAATATAAACATATAAATGCCAAATCAATGATAACAGCTGACATAGTCATATTTTCATTTTTTTCAAATCGGTACGACAACGTGTTCAACATCTAAACACTTTACATCAGTTATATTGTTTAAGCTGAAAATAATTTTCTTGCACGCTGTTAATTATAGAATGAGGTTTGCCTCATAATAGCAGCTCCAATTAGTCTTGCCTCTCACGTAGTGGTTCAACAGTAAAGATTTTTTTTTTAATGTTAGACAAGGAATAGAAAAATTTATATGCCTGCAGTCACTTTAAAACTGCTGAAGCCTAGTTATCAGTGCGCCCTCCGTTCCATCAGCGCTACCGTTTTGGCACACATCACTACATCAGATGTTAAATTGGCCGTCTCTTGGTACAAGCTGAGAGCGCTGCAGAACTGTAGTTTATCCATCAAACGGCACCTTAAGAATGACGCCGTATCTCTTCTATCACACAAAATTACAGCTTGCCGAGAGATGGCCGTGGGGGTATGCTCGTCCCGAGACGTGACTTAACCGGGGTAATTCTGCCGTCGCTTAATGGGCACTTTGGACAAAGGAGCAAAGCTGACGCTGGATTCTCGCAGGTTAGTTTAGCTGTTTTTCATGAATGAGCACGTCTAAATACATAAACATCTGGCTCAAGGTTTTTCTTCGTGGATGTTAAACCTGGGTGTACTCTGGCTCCATGTTCATGTCAGCGTTTGGATTAATCAAACAGAAGTTTTCGATCTCAAGCTTAATTTGGTGCCATTACCAGTTGCTGCCGAGGGTCAGATCTTCTGCAGAATTTGGCGGTTGTCTCCGTCGCCTGGGTTTCAACATTTTTTTTTTTTAAGTGGTAGTGATGTCCTGAAAATCAGCAGGGGCCAGAAATAATGAGATACGCCAAGGGGCACACAGAGGGTATAGAATGTATCGGGCTGTTACGACAGTTTTTTAAAAATATAATAAATATATTTATTGCAAAGCGATTGTAGGCCTTTTTAAGCGCCGCACATTTATTGCCCTCCACAGAATAACAACTTATGAGGAATGTTTGGACTTGTGCAGCAGTAATGAGAATTTTGCATGCGTTCCATTGATTTTACCATGGCTTGGTGATCTCACATATAGATGTCCATGTGAGCCGAAAAAGATTCCTTGCACAGACGAGAAGCTCCCAGCTCTAGCGATCATCGCTCCCCGAGGGCCCTGGGTGGGCGTTGCGCGGCCTTGGCCCCCCTTGGCAGCGTGCCGCCTCCTGGCAATCAATGCTCATTTTACTCACTCATCCACACCCCTCGCATTGATCTGTGTCGCCCTGGACATCCTGCAATGCAGGCAGCAACTCAACACCGCTTCCCCATCTTGTCTGGAGCACAGATGGCCTACACGGGCTCTGGAGAGAGGACTCTGCATTCCAGGTCTTTAGTAATGGGAGCAGGGGACATCAGGAGAGGATACTGGGCAACATGAGGCCACTGGCACCATTGACGCTAGACTGGCTGAATGATAATGCTCCATAATGGTTTGTACTTGGATGGGTCACGTTGCTGAGTTTGGAGATGGGCGGGTGAATGGGTGCACTACGGAGTAGATGGATGGAAATGGGGCACCGCAGCGATGAGGGAGATGTGGCTCCAGAAATCACTGCCACCGTCTGTCTCGCTGAAGAGTTGAACGCTACAGTAAGCCACCACCGAGCATCCTGCCAGCCGGTGTGAAAGCGGAGAGATTAAATCAAAGATGTGCAGGTATCACATTTACCCCAGCGGAGGGTCAGGGCAGGCGCTGCGAGTCTACATCCAGGGTTACATCCTATTAAAGAAAGGACCCTGATCAGGATCCTGATGTAGTAAGCAACCAGGCCCAGGGTTCACTGGGTGTTAATTGTTATTTGGTCATTTGATTAATTGCAAATTTGCCGGAGAAAATTGCAGAGGACAACATCGTCATCGTCCCTCATTGTTACACAAAAGGCCTCGTCCTCTGCGGGGACGGGCGTAGCTTTACGTGCAGCCCTCGGGTCACGTGTCCCCTGCTTTAGTGATGCAGCTGAATCTTGGCACTACAACCGCTGATGATCACCGTCATATACTCAGAGTAAAAATAAAGGCACCAACAGCTGCCCCGTTATCTTAGCTTAGCAAAAAGCCTGGAAACAGGGGGAAGCGGCCAAACAGCCAAGGGTTATGTGCTGGACTGTTTCTGCTGATTGCCTGGCACCGTCGCAGGAACAACAAAACAAGAGGAAGTGAACATGCGCAGCTAAAAAAAAAACACAGCCCAGCTTGTAACCCCTTATAAAATCACATGTTGCAGGCTTTTCCATGGATTAAGCAAATGAGACGCATTGCATTAACTATTAATGAGCTTCAGAGGCTAAGCTAACCGGCTGCTGGCAGCGCCTTCATAATCAGGGCAGAGACACAACCGTGGCGTTTATTCTCCCTTCTCACTCTTTGCAGTAACACGAGTATGCGCAAAGTACGTGGAAAGAAGGTGGCGCGATACGTTCATCACAAAACTGACACATTCCGGAAGCGCATAACAAGAAATGAGCCCAAAGTCGGGGCGCCCAAGTTCCCATTCTGGTAGGAAGAAATGTTCACATAACAACCCACCAGGGTGTTAGAAAAGTTTTTTCTTGGGTGACAATTAAGAGTACAGTTCTCCCTTCTTCTGCAAATACAGTCTGTCCAACAAAACCATTTCAATATGACAAGGCGGATTCTGCAAATAGCAGACTCACCATTGATCTGACTGACTGGTGAGATGGTTGGATTCCATGGACCCTTGAAAATAATGAGCCCCTTCAAGCGCAGACGAAGAGTATAACTCTGTTCTGCATAACAATCTTAACAGTGTGCGGAAAAGAGAAAACCTCGAGTACCTTGAATTGTATTTGTTTGTGCCAAAAGAAGCTGCCTTTTTATTTTATTTTTTTTTCATGTTCTCATTTAGCCCGCATCGCTTCCTGAAGTGTGTGCAGCGTCTACGGAGAAGCGAAGCGACGAAGAGCACATTCAATATTAGCAGAGCCACGGTTCAGTCCCTTGGTAAACGCTGGAGTTGCCTTTTCAAATGAGCTCACTCACTTCCCTCCGGATTCTAACGACGTGTATTGATGTCTTTAATAAGTTTTCCCTCTCTGTTGGGTATTAATGGACAGCGAGGTTCCGGGCGGCGCCGTTGGGTGCCCCGAGAAAGCGGCGGGCGAACGAGGCAGGGAGAGAGACGGACGGAGATTGAGAGAGAGGGAGAGAGAGTGGAAGGGATCCCAAGAGTTGGGTCGTAATAATCCCTCTGGCCGAGAGCTGCGAGCCAATTATTCTTCGTTTGTCTTTTATCTTGCCATGACTGTGTGGGAACGGGGCTCCTCTGAGGAACGTCAGGCGCTTATTGACGCCGTCTGGCCTGGAGGGCTCGTGCATTTCTGAAGGCCAGAGCGGTGAAGCGCAGGGTCCAAGGGGGTAATTGCGTCAGGAATTGGGGTTGGTTGCGGAACAGGTACCTCGCGTGGGGTCGTGTGACGAACGACTGGAGATGGAGCCGGAGCTTCGAAGGAAAACGGAGGAGGCGTAGAGGGTGCTCGGCAGCGTCGCGGTTTTGATAAAGCTGGAATTTCTGTGAGTGTTTTTTGGGGCGGGTTTATACAGGACACAGCTGCTCTGTCTGGACTGTTTACCATAAGTGTATGATGTAATAGATGAAGATGTTTACAGTACGCGATAAGTCAGTCATAAATCACATTTTGAAAAATCAACTTATTTGACTTCCTGCTAACTCATAAGCTATCTGCCTGTAAGTATAAACCTATGGCCTGGCAAAATAGCGTAGCTTAGCATAAAAACTGACGCAGGTGGAAACGGCAGACCTGGCTCACGATGTCACGCTGGGAGTTGGGGGCGCAGTGACTTTCTGAGGTCATCTGCCGGGTGACCTCACAGTCACAGCCGGATCCCGGAAAAGTCACCACACCCTGAGAAACCGCCGGAGCCCGTGTCTTCCTGCTGCGGTATGACTTGACGTCTTCTCATTCGGGCCGGCGGGTGTGTATTAAAGCAGCAATAGCTCTTTGGCTTGAATTTATCGTTACAGCAATGATTACATTATGAAAGAGCGAGAGGTCCACAGAGGGACGTGATTACTGGGGGTGGAGCTGTTTCCAACTGACAGTCGTTCCGTAACCTCAACCGCATGTTAATTATTGTCACCATGACGACAAAGACCCCCACACCTTAACAAAGTGCTTATTTTAACCCAAACCGTGATGTTTCCCTGAACCATAGCATCGTCACATCGTTAAATGTGTTTACTACTCCACAGTCAGTGAGCAGTTTGGAAAGGCACAGACCGATGACGCTGCTCTGCCAGCAGGAGGGTCGGATCAGGGTCAGATCGGCGAAACTCCTCGACGTTTCGCTCTGGAGCACGCGAGAACGCCGTCTTCTCATTTCGTCTGGATGACTTATCGGATCTGAACATCCTGGATAACGGGCATGTTTCATCGCAGGGTCTCTTCCGCAGCGTAATTCTCTCGTGTTCTTCCTCCTCCACAGTCGCTCTCCCCACCGGTCGGCGCTTCTCGTCCCCCGTCATCCCCTCGCCGTGAGCGTGAAGGTACGTGCGCGCGCACACGCACGCACACACAAGCATCACACGTCCCTGGCCTGTCACTCTGTATAGAGTGGCACGGCGGCCAGCAGCGCACCAGGTGAGAGAGATGTCAGCGCTGTCAGAGGCTGTAAGAGAGGGACTTTGTCCTCGTCCCTAAAAAAAAATAAAAAAAGAATAAAGAATAAAAAAAAAATCCTCCATGTGAGACATCTCAGTTCATTCTACAGCGGCGTGCATCTCAAATGATCGTCCTTCGTATCACAATGCAGGGCATCGCTTCTAACTGACTCATATCCTGTTGATGATGTATTTGCATGCTGTTTGAAGATGTATTTGTTTACTGGATGTGGACACGAGGACGGCACTGAGCTCCGCAATGACAGAAATCCTGTCACAGCGGCCTTGGGCTCATAATGAACCTCGAAATGATGCAGCGTCGGCTCGTTTCAGGCCCGCCCTCGTTAACCTTGGAACGCTGCCACGTACGCAGGTCCAAAGGATTCAACGAATCTGCTGATTTCCTCCAGGTCAGCGTCAGATCTATATTGTCGTGTTTTTCATTTACTCTAAAACCCACGTGACAGCGGGGGGACCAGAAAGGCCAGTTAACAGGGGGGAAAACTGCTGACAGACAGCAGAGGCATCCCGCTATGAAGTACCGTCTTTGATGCCTCGGTACAACCTGAGATGAAGAAGTCTCGTCTTTCATCTCCAGCTTTTGAGAGAAATATAGATGGACAGTCTCCATCTGTGAGATCACTGCAAATATGATTTTTTTTTTTTTACAGTTCAAAGTAAATGCACAGTTAATCGTGTGGCAGAGGAGGGTCGCTTTTTTTTCTTCAAATCATTTTAAGGACAATATCCAAGTGAATTGAAGCACGTTACATCGAAACATTCCACTCACCAGAATTCATCTTTAATGTTGGACAATTATGCAGATTTAGGATTTTCATGTAGATTAATAATGTTATTATGTTGGCAGTGATGATGCTGCAGGAGCCAAAGCTTGCAGTCTGCTCTTTCTAACTTGTTTGTTTTTTTGCCCAGTTGTCTTACCCACACAAGAAAGTTGTACTGCATAGATGTGTATGTGTGTATGTGTAGATGTGGTTTGTAATGGAACCTCAAGCAAAGTACAGGTACCTGAACTGTTTGAGTAAATCTACTTAGTTACTTTTCACCACTGGTTGGAGTTGAGGTGACATAATAGGGTGTGAAACAAAGGCTACATTTCCAGATTCATGCAGTAAGTGTCGAATGTTGCTTTTCTTTTGTTTTTTTTTCAGTCGCAGCAGATTTATTTACTCTGTTTTTAAAAGGCAGCAGAAGCCTGTGTTGCCATAGCTACAATGCAAACATGCTCCACAAAGGAAGCGCGCGGGTCCCTTTCCACAGACCTGTCGGGCGGCTTTAAAGGAGGGAGTGGAACACGAGACCGCCGGCGTGCCTCACCCGCTCGTGAACGGGGCGTCGATGTCATCGTGACCGAGGTCGTTGGAAATTTGGCTCCTCTCAGCTGGGTCACAGAAGAGCTGTCTCGCCGTTACAGAGAATTACACCTTCTCTCACGCCTCTCCATGCGGCGGCAAACGCCGCGTCTACTTCGCCGGACTCACCTGACTCCAGAGCTCTCTGATCCAGTTAAAGGCGATTCACAGCGGAGGCTTTTGTGAGCGTTATATATATATATTAAAAAAACGCCTTCATTCTGTGACGCTAACAGCTGAAAAACACGGTGGTACTTGCTTCCAGTTCAGCCCCGTCTCCGAGAAAAGTTGCTTCCTGTGTGGTTGATTTTCAGCAGGAAATGGGTATTTTGATTTGACGCGTCATTTTGTGGGACGCTGATCATCTTGTCCTCCATTGCCCACACTTGCTGGTGGAGGCTGCTGAGCTGGGACTCTTAAAGGGATAGTTCCAGATATTTGAAGGGGTTGAATGGGGTATGGTCAGTATAGTATAGTGTAGTTAGGTTTTTAGCTGCAGTAGAGTAAAGTTCTACTCACACTTTCGAGAACCAGAAAAAAACCTAATATTTAACCACTTTAAACAACATTAGTTTAAGCGCACGCTATGTTTAGAATATTCCATCTTGCCTTCCGCACTGGACGCACACTGCAGGGCGGCCGAGAAGCTGAAGGACAAGACGTCTGGTGGGCGAGGACAGCGTGGGCTTGAAGCTGGGTCGGCGGCAGAGGAGCCTGTTGCTGATGTGGTGAAACTGTTGCGAGAATACGATGGCGTGCGTTTGAAATAGAGAGTGTCACTTCCTGTTCGAAATCCAAACATTCGTTCCTTCGTGATTGCGTGTCGCTCCAACTTCGTTCCAATGTGATTTTTGTAAAGAGTGACAGCCCAGCTGAAGTAAGCGTCTTTCTTCCATTTAATTACAGGGCAGCTCCTGTACACACACACACACACACACACACACACACACTGCGTTTGGTTCGGCTGCTCTGAGAAACGTAGTTATCTGCTACTTTTTGTATTGTTTTCCTCCTTTATTGTATTCCTCTATGAAGTATTGATTTTTTCCGTTCAAACAAAGCAGAGAGTTGGAAGTGGGTCTCAGCCAGTCGCTCTGGGAGTCGGCTCTGAGGCAAACCTGTCTGAGAGTTTGTCGGCTGTCCCCGCGTGACCCCCTTTTCCTCTGTATGAAAAATGACTAATTGGCGAAGACGCGCGGAACTCTGCCAATTATCGGGTGTGACTTCCCATGAATTTCAGATTTCTGGATTTGCATGAATTAGCTGCAGGCTTCTCCCCAGCGGAAGTCAGCGCTCACGGCCTCGTGCGCGCCGCGAGCCCAGCGGCGGTTCGCTACCTACATTCTCAGGAGCTGGGAAACGAACTCGGCCGGAAGCGCGGCCAACCTCTGAGCGTCGCGCGCCGCAACTTTCCATTTGCTGCGTCCATTACGGTCAGTGAGAAAAAGAATAGTGAGCTTGTTAGGACTCGCAGTGGGGAAATGGAATACAGTCCAAATGCAAGTTACTGTACATTCTGTCAACACAAATGTTTTAACAACTCAGTCTCACACCAGTCAGGTTAGTCATTATATATATATTCCCTACATATACATATTTCCCTATTTTGAATTACATTTCCCATAATCCCTGTTGACCCCCCCCCCATAACTGGCAGCACTCCTCCTGTTTGTTTTGCACTTGTCGCTTAAGAGGATGCACAGGTTATGTTTTGTTTTTTATTCTGCACAAAGTGAGACGGCGAGAAGCGGCTGCTGATCCTCCCATCGGGCCGATTTCACCGACGTCTGCGATTAATGCAAACGACCCGCTGATTGAACGTTTAAGGCGAACCCGTCAGTTAGCCAGGCAGTTAAATAGTCAGTCAAGTCGTCAGATTTGATTGTTTAATCAGCTGCTCCTGCTACATGTAGGCACGCGTCCTCTCCGGAGCGGCGGTTCTCAGATTGGGGGGGCACAGAGCCGGCGCAGGAGGGGGGCGTGGTTGACCGGTGGAGAAATATGGAGTGAAACTCAACACAGTAAATGTGATTTATGTGGGGAATGTAAACAGAGGAGTTTGCTGATGCTACGGCGCTGACCTTTATTTCACTGAAAGTCAACATGGATCTCTATCATTGTTAATGATTGATAAAAAAAACACACACACACACAGGGTGTGGGTGTGTGTGAACTTTATCAGCGTCTGAAGGCGGAACGTGCCAAAAAAAAAAAAAAGTTTGCGCACCAGCGCTCTGGAAAGTTAACAGGACATTGATAAAGATGGAGGGTGTGTGTGAGTAATGTAAACAAATAGCCTGTCTGCTAAATAAAGGTGGTATAAACGCGTTTAATTTTGACCTTCAGCGAGGTTTGTCGCTCCGCCCAAAGCCGGGAAGAGCTTGGCTGATGCGGTGCTGATATTAAAGACACCTTGAAAATCGTGCACAACTTGAGAGCAGCTGGGCCGAGGTCAGGAACAGATTCAACTTTGAAACGTGCTTCTATCAACAGCTTTCTCCATTTTCTTTTTCACACACATTTCAAGGAAACTCTGTTTGAAGCATTCTTCCTCCCATTGCATAATTACGGAAGCGAATAATTAGATTTTCTCACAAGAAACTGAATTCCTCGTTTGATTTCATCTGATTTCTTCACGTTGGGATTTAATAGAGCCTGAATATAATGCACTGAAACATTTTTACTTTTATTTGACACATCAGAGTTCTTTCAAAGCCTCCCTGAATTTTCTTTTGCTTTGTTGAAATTGTTCAATCTCGAGCAGTGCCTAGTCCAAATGCCCCTGAGTGCTTGGCCGGCGTCAATCCAGCGCACGGCCTTCTTGATAGCATCCTCCAAACAAAAGTGGGCATTCCACCCACCTTGACATATTGTGTTCCCTCTCCGCTCTGGCATTTGTGCGCTGTAAATTGTCCAGGTGCCGCGCTGCCCCCGTGGTGTACTTCTGTCTTCATCTTCGTGTCAGGGAACCCGCGGAAACAGCTCATCCAAAGCACGGGATACGCCCACCGAACCCGAAGTCCGTCGGATGAGTCGAAGTGCCGACGGACGGAGGTTCCGGGGACTCGGCTCGTCGTCAGATTGGCGAAGGTCGGTTCAGATCTCAAAATTCAAGTCAAGTAAAAAAAAATTGGAAATATCCGCGCCCGCGAGAGTACGACTTCACATCATTTATACCACAACCCGAGGTAAAAGCAAACGCTGTGCATCGTCAGTCAAGCCCTCTCACCGTGATTTGCTCCTGCACACTCACAGTAGCGCAGTGTGCGGTATGGCCCATTGAGCTGTAATGGCCCGTTTGTCAATAGCTTTCTCCTTCCTGATGACAGATACATGCAATATGGCTGCACGCACTTGTGATGCTTTTACAACCCCCTGTTCTGTTTCCACGTTTGCAGGTTACACAGCTTTGACATAAACTCAGCTCCGACTGCCTTTTTTTTTTTCCTTTTCCCATGTGTTGTGATTTGATTGGTTGAAATACATTATTGCATAATTTTGCGAGCAGATGAAATTGGATAGGAGAAAATAACTTGAGATACTGCAGATGGATCAACAGTACCTTTGTGCTCCACACACGGTGTGTGTGTGCCAAGAACCCAGCCGCGGATGAAATATTGTGTGTGTGTGTGTGTGTGTGGTTGCCTGATGCGCACTGCATCCTGCCGGTTGGAAAGATGTGAGGACGGCAGCATCTGCTTTCTGGCCGTCATCTCACGCGCACGCACGCACACTTCGAGCGCCGCACCATAATTCATAACGAGAAAAAGATTAAATTGGACTTATGAGGGAGGCAGCGCTGTGTTTCTGGCCAAGGGTGTCTCTTAAAAATGCATCAGCGCTCATTAGATTGTGTTTAATGGTCTTCGAAGAAATTTGTCCCCGTGCCATTTTGGTCACGGCTCGGGAAAAGCGGTCATCATAAATACAAATTAAGTCATGAGTGCGGCTGGACACACAAACCACGACGTTTTCGCACATAACGCCGGTCGGGCCGCCCCTGGAATGCCGAGCCGCGGCTCGTCCAAGGTTCGACTGGAATTGGCCACAAATACGATTCGGAGGAAATCGCAATAAGTTATGATTAAAAAATGATGGAGAACCTCATCCCCCAATTAGGACAGAGATTGTTTCCAGCATGTGAAAGGACTGGCTGGAAGTCCTCGTCCGCTGACGTTCCAGACATATGCGAGCGCCGGCATCCGCCAAGGCCTGCACAGACTGAGGCGGCGCATAACTGTTGGCTGAAAACTTTTATCAGAGTAGTCAAACTTTTAATGATTTTTTTGTAAAAACAACTTTATTTGACACTGGCAGCCGCACGAAGTGTCGCGGATTCCAGTTGCTTTTTGTATCATCTCGCCGGCATATGAAATGGCGGTGTAAGTTTTCAATTCAACTCAAAACGAGCACAATGAGGCCAACAGTGACTTGAAGTGGTCAGTGGTCCCATTGAACAGAACTATAATTATCTACTTCTCCATCTGGTCGCGTGGCCTCCTGTGCCAGGAGTGGACCTCCTGCTGTCTGCCGTCTGAGCGCGCGCACACAGCCAAGCTCCTCCAATGAGGTCAAAGGGGCGGGCTTGGCACCGCTTAACATACAGCTTGGACATTGTAGTTTTCAGCAGCGTCCGTGCCGGCCAAATAACTCCGGTCCCGTAGCACTCGCTGTAATTTATCATAATTTGTTGTGATTATTTCATTTAGTTTTTTTTTTTTTTTGCATTTTCCCAGCATGTGCTGATTGTACACGTGCGTTTAAAAAGTTTAAAAGTCCAGTGTGTTCCGGGGGAAATTCCCCAACCAAAGACAAAAGAAGTCTTGTTTCCCGAGGCGGTCACGGAGGACGGGTGAACTGATGTGCGCTTGTTCAGCTGGTAGCTCAGTTAAAAAGTGCCTCCCTGATTGACCCTCGTTCTTCTGTAACATCGTCCGACTCATGGCGGACAGTCAGACCAAAGTCAAAATCGATGCAGCAGAGCCATCGTTTATTATCCCGGCGTGTTCTCCTTCCCTGTCAAAACCTGCTGCTCGCATTACCCACGGTGCAACTCCACGGCCCAACGGGGCAGTCGGAGAAATGGGCTGAGTTATGCTCGTGGCGCATACTTCAGCCTTGAGCCCTCGGCCTCGTGCAGGTCTGGTAAGCTCATTGCTTCGTCGCTCAGCTCGCAGCTCTGCATTTCTTTCACGTTTTGGACCGTAGTCTCCGGGCCAACCGCTGCTGACTCAAGTGACATCACTGGAGTCAATTCATCAGACTCAGAAGGCTTTGCGGTAGCACTCCATAATGTCTGGAAACAGACTTCAACGTGAGAAAACGAGCGCAGTTCTCCTTTAATGATTCGGGCCGTGCTTTTCAAACGGTGGAAGAAAGATAGTGGAAGTGCTTAGAGCTCTAACAGCCTCTTCAGCTGAGAGGACGCTCCATGGCTGCAGCACAAAAACAAGGTTGAACACAAAATACCACTGGTCCTTATATATATATATATATATATAAGGCTAAACACTATCTAGCAGCAATCTTAAAATAGATGAATATGCATTCATATGGATTTTTTCTTTGAAAATTGTCTAAAACGGAAATAAAAAAAGAAAGCCAAACCTGAGCAGACAGGAGACGTTGCTCCTGATGCATCAAGAAAACAAACACATGCAATAGGTAGAATAGGTCATGGTTTGTTTGTTTGAGGCGGGGATTGTGCGATGCCTAAACCTGCGGGAGGACTGGGGCTGAGGCCAAGCATAAACCCATTAAATTTTGATATGGCTCCAGATAAAAGGGCAGATCCAGCAATTTATTCATCCCTTCCTTTAACGTTGCGAGGCGGGGCAGTTTTGACATTTTTGTTAATTTCACAGGGAATAATGCATGAATCTTGATTTTTTTTTTTTTTTTTTAAAGAGAAAGAAAAAAAAAGTCAATTCAAGATCTGATCTGCGAGTGTGTACAACTCGGCGCGTGTCGAGTGGCAGCCTTCATCAGTCCTCTGCGATGGAGATTCTGATTTCATGATGTGCGCTGCTTTGTTGGCTTGTCTCAGACTTGATTAAATTTAAGAGGAATGTTGGGCCTTGGTGCCATTCTAGTTTTTGTTGTTGCAAGTAAAAAAAAAAAACAAAGGCAAAAGAAAGAAGAAAGAAAGAGAAAGCGGTGTAGCAACTGATCAAATGTTCAGAGCAAACGCAAGTAGCAGGCTAAAACAACCCTACTCTGAATTATGCATGTTGCCTCAGTGAATCTATTATTTATTATGATCAATGACACTTTTTTTGTACAGTCGCTCCAAACACGTCGGAGAAGAAATGTGCTCTGTCTCTGTACTGCTGCCATCTCAGATCTATGGAAGATCCAAAAAGCATGAAATAAAATCAACACAACACACACAGATTGTATTTGTGTTAAGGTGGTCCGAACTAAATGGAAGGCAATCATTTATCTGTTCGGGTCCGATCGCAGAATGAATTGTTTTTCAGTGTGAACGTGTGACGCAGAGCAGCAGACGAAGTGAAGGGGTGCGTTGCATTTCACGGTAATCCGGCGGCGACCGGACAGCCGTTTCTGAGATGGAGACGTCTCGTCTGCGCTACAATGAAAAACGATCGCGTGTCCAATCAAAGCCCGGAGGCCTGAACGCATGCAGGAAATGAAATGCAAATAACGTGCATTTGAAATTCACTCCATTGGTTTTTATTCATCCATTCATTCATTTGGGGAAAAAAAATGTCGCTTTCGTTCTCGGTGCATGAGTAGGAGTGAGAGTGGGAGGCTTTTGTTTCTGCTTTCTTGCTTCTTTGCATCCAAAATGTCACTCTCAGCAGTCTGGTAAATGCAGGCCCCCGTCTCTCGACTCTGTTTGGATTTCAAGAACAGCGGGTGAGAGTCTAGCTCATCGTGCACACCTACGCCTAAAACTTTCCGCGTGGCGTCGCGTTGTGCCGATCGCACAGCTGTATTATTTAGGCCCGCTCGCATCAGAAGCCGAAACAGCTGTGGCTCGCGATCTCAACCTCTGTAATATTCCCTCTGTTAAAAACGATAGCCCCGTGGTGTCATGTTTCATTTACGCCGCGCGGCGCTCATGCCGCGTGACGCAACTGGACGCGAGTGTTGCTCCGTCCGCCACGCAGATCGGGGGCTTTTACGGGCGCAACCAAACACACTGACACACACTTTGTCGACACTGGAACTCGGGGCAATCGCGCTCTCTCTCTCTCTCTCTCTCTCTCTCTCTCTCTCTCTCTCCCCCTCTTCATAAGAGCCAGTGTTGTTCTTCAGTCAGTCAGTCATTCGGTGCGCGACACTGTGCAAACAATCAGTCTCCCTGTCCAAACATGTTAATCCACCCACTTCATCCTCAGTCCCGTGGACGCTGGCTACTGGCCGTCGCAGTTCCTGTGGAGGGTGCGCGCACGCACACACACACACACACACACACACACACAGGCACACGCACGCAGGCAGGAGCGTCAGCAGCGTTAACGAGCCTCTTCAAACAAACACCCCTTTTTGCATATTCAAGAGGGGAGCGGATCAGATAACGCTGCGGGGGACTTAACGTGACGCGGGTGGATTTTCTCACTGGAAATGAAAACGAACCAGGCTGCGGGCGGACTGCGCGGCTCCCCGCCTTTGTTCCACGTGCTCTTGCGTTTTCCCGCGATCCGCAAAAAAGACGCAACGCAGCGCAGAGCGGGTCTTTTACACGACTTAATACTTTGGCAGCGAACAGGAAAGCGGTTTGTATTTATTTCCGCGCCGCTTCCGGCGCTGGTGTCACGCCGCTGCGGGAGCTCGCTGTTGCTATCTTTTCGTCCGTGCCCTTACGTCTGTTGTGCCCACGCCGATGTTTGAGTAAGTCATTTGAAATGTGCGGCAGGAGAGGCCGTTGTGAGCCACCGGCTGTAAAAGAGACAGCTCTCTTGTGATACTTCGCTCTGTGTGAGCAATCGATACATTTTATGCACGTTTCATATCGATTGTTGGTGCATGCTATGTACTGTAGTTTGGGAGAAGCACATTTAGGAGATGAATGGGGTCGGATATTTTTCAGATCTGAAGTGCCCTGCGTGCTCTGTAGCTCATTTCCTTCAGGGAGATTTACGAAACGGGAAAGACCACCGCTTGTCACGATCCCCACATTTCAGAAATACCCGTATTGATTTCTGAGCGCCCGACCGCCATCTCAATTTCATAAGCCTGTTTGCAAATCATTTCTCGTGGTTCATATTTATCAGATTCCCATGTTTGTCCAGCAGCCAAAGCAGCAGGACTCTCCTTCATGTAGATTAGCGAAAATCTAAATAGCCTACAGGCTAAAAAAGCTGTGATATTAAGCTGGATCTTTAGACATTTGCTGAGGTTCATCCTTAACAACCTCATTAGTGTATTGCATTAGTGGAGCGGGGGATATGGTCGGGCCGTACTGATGTTCCACGGGTGTTATTTTAACCTCCCGACCTGATGTTTAATCCCAGCACTTTGTTAGACCTGACAGCATGCTGGAGACTAATGAACTCAGTCTGGGACCATCGCAAAAAGTGCGTGCGAATGAGCCAAGGGAGCTCTCCAGGTTCGGTGAATAGCTTCCTCTTTTTGTCACAGACACTTCACACTAAACTGATTTTAATCTGGACCTCGACCTTGTCTCCTTTTGGAAATAATTATGCAGCATGGCCCAATGGGGTTTTATGGCCCTCAATGGAAAAAAAAAAAATAGTTTTCCCACTTATTATCAGAGACACTGTGGACAAATCTGGAAAATTTGTCCATCTGACATCATTGCACTCTTGTTTTATTTGAGAACCAGAGAAAATTTTGATCTAACAAATTGCTTTGTTACGATCGATTGACTTGCAGTTGGAGGTAAGAAAAGTCAAAACTACTACTACAATATTAATAAAAACACAATAAGGAATACACAGTGGATTAATAGAAAAAAATGTGCAGATGCAAATAAACAAGAGAGGTCTGAGAGATCCCTGGGAATATATATATAGTATTTGCGAGCTTGTCCATCCAGTGATGTCACGTTGAACCCCCCTCTGCTTCCTCTGGGTGTCCCTCTCCCTGATTTCGGCAGGGACTTCATTTGCTCCGGTCACCATGCCCACCAGCATCGACGCAATCAGCCGATCGCTGGGTTAAACCGTGGGAGCGTGGAGTTGGTGCAGAACAGTAACGTTACTGATTGATAGCAATCAAAAAAAAAAACCCAACCATTACCAACCATACAGCTCCTACTCAGATGGAGTTTAGACTGAGAACAAACATGATGTTCTTTATAACATTATATTACCTCGTTGGTGGCTAAACGTGCAAATCCACATTCATTTCCATTCCATAGTATTACACCCCTGCCAGGAAATGTTATTTGCTCTCTCACCATCTTTTAAGCATTGTGGCCAACTGTATTTACCTAAAGGTAAAATATAAAATACTATATTAAGAGAGACATGCCTTTATTCCTTTATTCGCATATTTTATTTGGTCCTCGTCAGCAGTCTTGTTAACGCAAACCCACGTCTTGCTCCATGTTTAACTGTTGTCTTGATGAATTCAGAGACTTGTATTTCCACAGCGCCGCTTCCATCAGCACAACGGTCCCGTGCTCTTCCGAATCTGCTTTCTCTGACAAAAAACACCCTCCCTTTTTGTTCATCGCAGTTAAGCTGCCGTCAAATAAACTCGGTGCCGACTTTGTCGAATTTTCACGTTTTAATTTGAGGCCTCTCTTTTGAAACGTCTGAGATTCACTCGGCTCGGGAAAAACAGACAAAATCAGCGGAATTAATTAGCGAGGGAAAACAGTATTTGTGGTAAAAAGAGAAACTAAAAGCAGGAGAACGGCGACAGAACTAACAGAACTGTTTTTTTTTCTGATGGAGCTGTGGAAGCGCACATTATGCTTTGACTGTGTCATCCATCAGAGTGCAGGTAATTCCTCCTCTCCCTGCTTCTGGGCGAGGATCTCTAATTGACTGGCTTTTTTTTTTTCAAAAAATTTGTGCTGGCCATAGCTACAACTTGAGCTGTGACGGGCTTTTATTTGAAGACGTAAGGACTCCTGACCAGGCTGCGCAGCAGAAGCCTGTCAGCAGCGCCGGCACCAGGATGAATCCACAGGAGGACGATGCTCTGCAGGGCCGGCTGCTTCACGTTACGGCGTGTGCATCTGCTGCTGCTGCTGCTGGAGAGCCAACGTCTCCGGCAGACGCCCATAAATTTCTCAATGCCGTCCATGAATCATAGATCACATGTGATTGTAATCACAAATTCTGCCGTGCAACGGCGGTGCGTTGTTCCAGCAGAGCGGAGCTGTTAGAGCCCCTTTGTTTAGACTGATGGCTCCGTGGTTCAAAGCCCGCCGTCGCAATCCGCCGACGTCCCGCCAGACGCCTTGAAAGGAAGAGCCACGGGCCTGCCGGGGAACGCCGTGACACCACCTCTCGTATCCGTTTCCACAAAGTGGCATACGTACATGTGTCGGGGCAAGTGTGCGCACGTGCGGGTGTAGATATAAGGGTGTGTTAGCGGTGAATCATTTCCATACCACAAGGCTTTAGAGGATTGGGATTTGCAGCGATGCTGACACAGAACACCTCGCCGTGCGTGATACACAGATTCAACCGGCTGAACGTACATCCACACGGAGGTGAGGGAATCGGAGTCACTGCACGGGGGAGTGTTTTTTTTTTAAAGCGATTGCGATCATCCGCTGTGGGTGGCGACGCTTTGAGGCTACGTTTCCGACCAGCGCGTGGGAGTGAGCGCAGGGCTGAGGGATGGACGGAGGAATGCGAGGAGCGAGTGAAGGGACTCACGCGGCTGTTCACCACGGAGCTGTGTGGGCTCACATCTTTGTCTCCCCTCGGCACGGAGAAAACACCTTTCGGTCAGACGTCATCTGGCCTCGCTCGCCTCCAGGGCCAAGGCTCTCTCACTGTCTCAGAGAAACGGGAAAAAATAGGCCAGGGAAAAGAAAATGGAATCATAAGTGAGTCAGGAAAGAGGAGCCAAGGAATGAAGGCAATATTTATCAATAAGGAACGGCGAGGTTCCTCGCCGTGTGACCTTGCGGGTATAAACTGATTTCGCTGTGGTTTGGTTTTTCTGCAGTGCCTGCCACCTCGGAGGATCATTAAAGTGACTTTGCAGACGGCTGGCAGCTCTCCCTGACACATGCTGTATATCAAGAACAGCAGTCTTATTAACATCGAGAGACGGGGGAAGCTCGCCCTGCGCGGCCGTCCATCGATCCTCGCAGGTGCAATTAAAAACTAATCGGCGAGGCTGTTTTGATGGCATGTTCCAAACGGCTACCAAATGTGTAAAGTAGGAAATTACGATGGGTTTAAAGACAAAGAGAAAAAGTTGTGTTGTTCTTTAATTAGCCGTCAGCGGCAGCGGCGTGATTTATCGCAAAAGGGACGCGGAGGAACTTTGATGTCCATCGTAAAAAAAGATATCGGCCCTCCCCGGAGTGACATTGGCGTGCACCTCGCCGAAGCTTGAGCAGACAGCACCTGGATGTTGCCGTGTTTGTCAAGCTTGCCATTCGGGCGCAGCGTGCATTTTGGTGGCCTTCTCTCACACCAGGGAGTATGTATATATATGTAAATGTATATGTATATATATATATATATATATATATATATATATATAGAGAGAGAGACAACTGCTTTCTCTGCTCCACAAGTGTGAAGATGATCCGTCAGTACACACTTGTCTCCCGTTCACATAGATGCGTAGGATATACCAACGCGTGAAATTTCACATTCCATTTAAAGCCAAGGCTCTTCTCAGCACCCTTTCAAACAAACACACGATCTCAGCAGCTTTAAAAGCCAAAGAGGACAAATGTCACTAATAGAACAGCGGATGAACACAAGATGGAACTGAATGCATAAAGCGTTTACATGAGAGAGTGAGGTCGTTTGTGTGGAATGTAAAAAAAGAGCGTTTAATTAATCTGCTTATAAATACATTAACAGTGGAGTTTTTACAAGCTCTTATTCCGACTCTTCCTCCGGTTTGTTCCCCTGCTTTTCCTCATCGCTCAGGATGTGCCGCTCAATGCAGGAGCTGCTGTCATTCAGAGTTCGGCGTCACTCGCCCGCATGCCGCAGTGAAGGTCCGGTCTCCCCTCCCGCTGTGCGTCCCCATTGAGGAAGCCTTTTGTCTTGAGAGAGTGGGCTCCTCATTGGTCGACCTTGCGGAGGGCGCTCGCTTCCTGCAGCTGATTCACAGTGAAAGCCTCCTTTCCTTGTGCTTTTTGTTGCACCTCCCTGGATTTCGTGCTGTGTTACGACTCAAATTACTGCAGAAGGGACAATCATTTGAGATACACGATTAAATTTACTACAATTACAGTAAATGTACGGCAGTCACTTCATTTTACACTTGGTAAAAACACAGGACAAGTATTCATGTGTGACATCTGCCCTTTTGAGGGAGCTTAAAGACAAACTAAAACCAAGTGTTTTCCAACAATTCTTTAAAAAAGATTTTATTGGCAATGATCAAGCGTGGCCGTGTGAGCTCTGACATATTGATGTGAATATTAATGTAAATGTGCTGTAAACTTGATTGAAGTCTGTGCAGGCAGCCCCGCTTTCCCTGCTCCGTGTCATTCAGGAACTAATGGTGCGTTGTGGTTAAAGACCCCGCTGATCCTGGTCAGCGGGTACGACCAGGTTCTGCCTCGCTGGGCCGGGACAGAACCAGGCCTTAATGAAGCATCATGTGCGTGACCTGCGAGTGGTCTGTGAACAGCACTCTTTTTTTATGTGTTACAGCAAAATCTAATTTTAAAAAAATCATGCAGAAATGACATCGTACAAATTTATTAGCTCCTGGTTTGTAATTTACTAAATTATTAAACTAAGGCCTCGCTGCAACAACAAATGATTTTCTAAATGTATTTTGCATTAAAAAAACATTCATTCATTTATTAATTTCAGACGACACGCATGGACACATCATTGTTCTCACCTTTTTCTTCTGTAGGAACCCTTGTGTGATTTTTCTGTGTTTTGAGTCATCGTCGTGCTGGAAGAGTTCCCCTCGCGTCGAGCTCCTCGAGTCTTTTCACCAAAAGCTTTGGTTCCGTCGGACCAAAGAATGTGCTGCCGTCATCTATCGGGCCTCGTTTCACGTTCTTTGCTGAGGTTTAATTTTGCCGTTTTGTTGGCTTTTGTGAGAATGCTTTTCCATCTGGATGCTGTCCTCAGAGGTTGACTTCATGCTCGCCTTCTGATCAGTCACCGAAACGCCAATTTCCACAGATGAGCCTTGTGCCGAGTCGGCTGCACTAACCCGTCTGTTTTTCAGAGCGAGATTGCGTAAATGCCAAATTGCGCGCAGCCTCATTTTCCGCTGCACCTTCTGTCCCTGGAAGTATGACTGCTCCTCTTCCTCCTAACCACCGCTGCAGCTGTGTTTCAGTCCATGTTCAGCTGACGCTCTTGCATCCGCTTCCATCATCTCATTGTCTCACAGCCTGGTGTCTGACACGTTCACGGAACTCCTTTCCATGATGCCTGTTGTGTTGGACAAAGCTGAGGAAGCTGTTCCCTGATTTGATTAGATTTTTATTTTTTTTTTAGATGACCGTATTCATTAATGAACAAGAACAAACAACCTTCTTTTGGTTCTCCAAACCCATCCTTGCAGCTTGTCGGTTCCTCTCAGCATGGGAGAAGAGCTCTCTGGGCGTCGGACGCAGATTTGTAAATCCAGCACTGAACCTCTGAATTCCGTCACTATCAGGCTCTCGTTTTCAAAAACTGTAGACTCAGTCATCATGGTTCAGAAGAAAATGACAAATGCAACGTTCCTGCATCACCACTGTGGGTTTTTTTTCTCCAAACAGTGATAAGCATGGCAGCGCAATCAGCCATTGGCATTTATCTGAGGAGAACAACCTTGAAACTAAAGTTAAGAATAAAATACATGAAAGATATAATAACAGCATTGTGCTGCCACTGCATTCCAAGACGTGGTTATTATACTCATCTATTTTTAAAGACAGTGTGAACAAATCAAACGCTGGCATTCACTTAAAGGCTTCCGCAAACGCCATTGCCACAACAAAGCTGATTACATGTGAGAGTACAGGTTATTTAATACGTTCCTGCTTGTTCTATTACTACTTTACCCTGTGCAGCACGGTGTTAAATTGCGTTTTGTCAGCTAGATCTTAACGGAGCCATTTAGTCATTTATTTTCCTGCACACGCCGACTAATTCAATCATGTGGATCATATCAGCAACTGAATACCCCCGTTCTGAAATGTAATTATTACTGTTAAACGCCCAGCATTGAATTTGAGAACCTGAAAATAAATGTGTACTGGAAATGAAAAAGTTGCGGAAATTGCACAACTTTGTGCAAGATTGTGTATTTAGAGTGAAATTTAGACCGCCTGAATTCAGAAAGCTGCTTTTCTAAGTTAAATGTTCACGCTGGACAGAATATTGCCTGAGCTACAGCGCAAATAACAGGTTTCGATTTTGAGCAGCGTACACGATGGAGGCGTACGCGCTGCAACGTCTTTTATACGATTCCATTTTCTGAGAACGTAACAGAAGCCATTTGTTACTTTAAGTTGTTTTTACCAACATTCTTATTTAGCATCACATGCTTAAGAGGCCTTCCTTACATTTCGCACCTCATGTGACGTTTAATTTCAAACATAATTCACCATTAATACGGTTGCAGGTTTCTGAAAGCTTTGTTGTCTTATTTTTGCTGCACAATTCAGCAGATTAAAAACCACCGCCCTCGTTCCGACTGAGAGAGTTCATGGAGAGGTAAAGCTGGGAAGGAAATAACTTCCCTTACCACCAAACCCTGCTGGGTTTTTCTTTTGTTTCTTTGGCACCGACCAAGCCGCCAGTCAGTCAGTCCTGCGCCTGTCTGGGTTTGGGCTTGGATGCTTTTTTTACGAACAGACAGTTTGGACACGAGACAGCAATGCGGAGGCAATAACCGCCGCGGAAATAAAAGAAGCGCTGACTAATTCCAGGCGGCCGACACCCTGGCGGAGGTTACGCTGATCGTTGCGAGAGGCAGAAGTCTGGGCGCGGACAGAGGACCTCTGTGGGCTGATTGCAGACGAGCCCATCTCTCTTCTTAATACTCTCCATTTTGACCTTTCTCATTTTAATTTATCTCATTTTCTCCGCGCCTTCCTCCCCCTCACAGTGTCTCTTTTCTCTCTCCCTCCTGTCTGACCCCTGAAACGGCTCACATCATCAACATCCAATGAAAGATCATTTCTATCCCAGAAGAGGTCCGGAGGAGGACCCGCGGCTCAGCCCGTTGATTAAATGAAGCAGATTAAATAATGGAATTTCTAACGGCGACAAACCCGGCTCTATTCAAGTGTTTCTCAAATGAAAAAGGATATCTGAACTCTGTGCAAAGTTTATGTTCGTGGTTTTTCTTTTCTTTGTCTGTTTCTATACATTCAAACCTTGAACTTTATGAAATTTAAATCATTAGCGATTTATTGAACACTGTCAATAATTGTACTCGGTGGGAAAGCAGCGCAGTGTCGTTTCACATAAAAAAAAAAAAGAAAATGAAACGCTTGTTAACAACTTAAAATTCAAAATGTCAAGGTACCCCTGAATGTCTCGTGACGCCCTGCAGAAGCAATTTCCTCTGCTCTTAGCTGCTAGTCTAATCAGCGAGAATACCGTGACGAGCACAAGGGGGCCGGCGCACTTTGCTCTTATGTCTTTATCGCCGGCATGGATTTGATTTTTAAAGAACCCGGACGTGACCCTGTCAGACTGGAGGTTCTCGCGCGCCTGTCCGGGATGACGACGAACCAATTCCATAAGAGCTTTAGTAAAAGAGAGAATATTCCACTTAAATTTCACATATGAGCGATTGGTTGAAATGCTCCACTGACCACGAGAGTAAACATGTTTTTTGACACATTAATGCATCAGGAAGAGTTATCTAACTCAATGATCACGTAAGAGTGTGCGCCGGGGCCGTTTTTACTTTTTCAGCTTGCTGACTCGGAGCTTTCACTTGACATTCTGGGTGTATGACTTCTCATCTTAGTGGAGCGTTTTGACACGGTGGTCTTGCCACAGGACCTGAGTACTTCCTCCAAAAGTGACATATAATAACTGCCGCAGCCCTCATCGTCTCTGCTCCCCACATCCGGGCCAGGTTATTAATATTATTATTATTCTTATGTTTGTAAAAAATAAGGACAGTAAATAAATAGAGTGAATACATAGGGACCAGAAGAGAGAAGGTTGTTAATTAGCTTTACCAGTGCATGAAAATGAGATGCAGAACAGTTGCCAAGAACCTTTGCCGACTATTATTTTTTAACATGTGACATGACTGCATTTGAATAGTGACACTGTATCACTATTAGACTTGCAGAGGAGCTGGTCATGTTTCTGATTTCTTCTGCAGCTTTCGACTCCATCAATCTGAATGTTGGAACTAAAATGTCCTCCAGAAGCCAACCCGCACAACAGGACACCATTAGTCCTTTTGTATGCTTTCTTTAGAGTAGTATCCCTGGCAACTGCAGTACCTGTGAGACAGTGATTAAAGTTCTTTTCCTCTCTGCCAAGCCTATGAGAGCTCACCATTAACAGGCCATAGGGCTGCATTGTCAGCACACTAATGAAGCCAGTGTGTTCTTTTTAAAGTGTCATTCTGGATTATTGCCATAATATGGGGGTGAGAGTGGATCTGTAGTGTGTCCGCGAGACCAAGCAACATGAGCCCCACCACCACCCCAGAGCTCAGGCCCCCCGACGGTCCCCCGACACACTGCGGGCACTTGTGGGGCCTCGGCGCCGGGCACGGCCCGGGATCCCCGCCGTCACCTGGGCAACTGACACCGCAGTAATTTCATCTGACAGGTGACTTAACAAAGCTTTGGTCCGTGGCAGGCAGCAGACCAAAGGCTGCTGCAGGATATACGTTTGACCTGTCAGCCTTTTTTTTTCTATTTTTTTTTTTTTTTTAGTTGGGAGCAATGTGACCTGTCAATATTTAGATTCGCAGCCAGATCCTGATAGCTTGCACTATCAGAGCACAGAGGACGAGATGCTGCAGGTTGTCTGCAAACTTTTAATCGACTGAGTGTTATATAACACTTCATGCCTGGTACTTTTTTTTTTTTCCTTTTTTTAATGGAAACAGAGAATAAAAAGAATGAAAACATTCTCCTTTTGAAACCTTTCAAAGACTCAATGTCTGCTTGAGACATAAGTAATGTCATAGCGCAGCCTCTGCGCTCTGAATGGACGTGACAGGACAAATGAGATGCCGCGGGCACTGTTCACGATGGCGCGCAGGGGTCACGGCCGGCCCCCATTGAGACAGTAAGTGTGTGACACATTTATTGGACGGGAAAAATGAAAATATCGATGGCTTTAGATCCAGGGTCGGCGCCGGCAGAAGAGGCAGGTTAATTAAATGACTAGGACGCCGCCGAACGGAGGGGAATCCAGCGCTGCGGGCGGAGAGCCCATGTGATCGTAATGGATGCTGTCACCGTACAACCTTCTCATTAGGCACGCAACAGGTGTAGGTAATCAAATGGCAGGTGTTGGCAATTATACGACAGCCACACGGCCAATGAGCAGCGTTTATAGCCGCGTGCCACGCCGGTGAGAAACGCATCAAGTGTCATGAAACGTAATGAATGGAAATTAATTTTCCCGATCGCGTATTTTCCACAATCCTGTGGGCATCAGCTGGCACGTTCAGGTCAGCCAAGGATGAGACGCTTCACTCTTTTATACCTGCGCTCCATCAAACTTAATCATGGTTTACAGCGTCTGCACCAGTAATTTTATTTGGCTGTTAGCTAATCAGTTAGCAGGTCATCTCAAAAAGAAATTTGCGAGCAGATTCCTGTGAAATTCGATTGAAAGCGAAGCCACGGGCCGAGGAGCGAGTGATTGGTCTCGGGCGTTTGTCAAGGATTTTTGGCCTTCTTGCCTTCATTTGGGATTGACGGGAAACGTGGAGAATTTGGATGACGTGCGGCAAGCCAGGTAAGACCAGCAGGCCATGAGGTGGCGTCCTGACTGCACAGGCTTATTACCGCTACAACCAATTATTGGATTCGGCGCCAAGGAGGGACGATTAAAGGTCACGGTCTCACATCTGAGCTTTAATATCCATATTAAAACACTTACAGAGGCTCCATCAGACTAACGCTGGAGCCCTCAGGTAGACCAGGACAACGGTCCAGGTCTCACACCTGCACAATGTCTTCCTCTCTGTTAAAGAGGGGACACCCCTCTGATGCTCTGGGACAGCTCTGCTCACACTAAACTAAACACGGGGGAGCAGCGGGTAAATTTTCACACCGTCAATACGTGGAGCGAACACCCCGGAATGCTGAGCGCCGCGCCGACTCCCGGCTCTTTGAGGTCCGAGCTCGAGGCTCCTCTGTTTGCTGCCGCCTTTGATTCCATTTAATTCAGAATTTATTTACGATGTGGCGGTATCTCACGCCGCCCTGTAGCTGTGCTGTAATTCCATTCTCCCTCCTCTTATCGTATTTTACCTTGTTTTTAGATCTCCTGTTTTATTTACTCATTTTAAATCCCATCAGCATTACATTCTTATATCGCCATGTTTCTCTTATACCTTTTCTCAATGCCCTTCAGGCCTTCAACACTTTGACTTGCGTGGCGGTGAAAATATGATGTAGTAAAGTCTTTTTATTAATGACTTCCTAATTATACTAATCTTTACAACTGCAGCCTCGATGGACTTTTGCAGAGTGTAAAACCCATACCTTTCATTACTGTGCTACCTAAAGCTCTCATGGAGGGCTTACAGCCGATCTAAGGGCGCTGGTTAAATTTTAAGGGAAGAGTTATTTTAGTGAAGGATGTCTTCTTGAAAGTGGCACATATTTGCAGTTGCAGAAGAAATTGTGAGAATGGTGCGACCTTGGCAGAAGTACGCACCGTTTAAATGCCGTGGAGTACGTTTAGCGGCGTGGTGACGGGCTTCTGCTCCAGGTTCCTGTTTCGTCTTCACGCGTCGAGGGGATTTCGAGTAGTTTGTGGTTTTTTCAGAGAGGATCTTTGGCTGAGTTAACAGCCGGGGAGGGACGCCGCGCTATACAAACGCAGTCGATTTGGCTGGAGAAATGTGGCCGCTGGAGTTCGCGCCCTCCCCATGAAGCTCGGCGAAAATCCCGCAATCCCCTTCTTGTGTTAAGGGAAAAACTATAGGTCATTGCCACAGATACACCATGGGACTGTACACAATCTGTACTTGTTATTACAGAGCAATCAATGTTTTACAACGAGGGAGGGTTACTGTGTATCAGCGAGAGGGATTAGAAGCTCCTATGGAGCCAATACCACTCGGAGGAATCAGGCGCACAGAGGCCACAGGCCCGGGGGGGGGGCAGACCTCCTCTCGGGTATAAATCAATACCCAGCATGCAGTGATAAATCCTCCCAGCTCCGATGACGGACTGGCCCTCACACCCTCGCACACAAAACAATCTCGGTCCCCCATGTCACAGCAGCCAAAAGCTATCGCCGCCATGGATCACCAGCACCCTGATGTGTCAGCTGAAAGTCAGCTTCAAGAGAGAGATAGAAAGTCCTCGGCCTCGCTGGATTAAACCGTGTGGAGTGGGCGTTTAAGGAAAGCAGAGAGCGGCTCCGGGTTGATCGCACACGTGGGCCAGCCGTGTTTCACTTTAAATTCAAGCATCAAGTTTTTTTGCCAAGTTAAGATTCAATTCTCAGGGATGTTTATCTCAAATATCCTGAAATTGCTAATTTTTTAATAGCGCTGAAGACAGAAAAGTTTGAAAATAGCTGAATCATTACTATTTTTGGCACACAAAAGCTTGACTCTTTAACGCTCACCTCTTTTAAATTATATAACCATTTAGTGGACACCCCCCGCAGCAGCGGAGTCTGGGTCGCGTGACAGTGATGGCTTGATCCGTCCAAACACGTCGACTCGTCCCGACTTCAGCCGGACCAGAGTCGCGTTTCTGAAATGGAGACGCATCAGCAAAGACGACGTCTTTGCGACGCGGTGCCGGAAGGCCCGACATCGTCCCCCACGCATGCATCAGCGGTCGGCCCGCTGCGTCTAGACTGAAACACAAAAGGCGTCATTACACGGCTGAGCGGGCCCACTGTCGCCGGTATCAGGCCAGTTGACTTGGGCATGTTGATGTATTAAGGCTGTCATCATTCGAGCAGCGTGTGGGCTGCGGTGCAGGGCCGCGGCACAGGTTGCTATTTGAAAAAAAAAAATCAATAGGAGCCAAGCAGTTTCACAGTCTGTGAAAAGGACGAAACCTGCAGCAAAGTGATACAGCAGAGCGCGGGGAGCACCGTACGCCACAGAGAGCTCCGCCGTTGTCATCGTATTTCCGAGATATGCAAAAAGTCTCAATCATAAATTTTGATGCACTACCTAAACAGACCGGACCTGGATTAATGCGTCCCGCAACCGGCGTAGCGGCGTAGCGTGCTGTAATGGAAGCTGCGGCGTTCTCAGGGATGATCTACTGTTCTACATTCACACAGCTGATGCATTTTTTATGTTCAAAACCAGAGGGGCTTTCTCACCTTCAATTTTAAAAGTGTTTACTCAGCAGCAGTCCTGAGAGCTGATAAAATGAGTTAGAGCACCTGAATTAAAAATGACTCTTCAGCAGAGGGAGATTGTCCCCGACCCCCCCCCCACACACACACACACACACACCCCTGCAGCGTCTCCTTCCCCCCGGTAATGCGATCGGAAAAAGGTCTGGCCTCGCCGCTAAAGGCCAGCCCTGATGCCGTCCCTCTGCTTTTGTCCTTTGCTCTTTCCCTACGTCCCTGTTGTTGTGTACTTCTTTTTTTTCCCTCCCCGTGCACGTGCCCCTGAGGGGCAGGACAGCACGACACGCAGCACAACACAACAGCCATACGGAAAACACAGCACGTTGTCGTGTCCGCTGTCGTGATCACGTCTCCTTCGTTGATGTGTTCTCTAAAAATGTGTGAAATGAATCAATAAATAAGAAGTGGGGGGAAACACACAGCACCAATAATGTCCGGTAAATGTGCACTGATCAATAAAATGTGGATTCATTTATGGAACTGCAACTCAATATTATGATTGCTCATTTAGTTGACCTTGTTTGCAGGTTCATTGTGTAATTGACTATTTGAATATATTAATATTTAGATTATTTCACAGCTCGGTGGCTAATTTATCGACACAATTTGTTGACATTACAATTATTTTGAGAATGTCAGCTCATTAAGTGTGATCGCTTTGAGTCCGTGTCGTGTTGTGTTTAATTTTTCTGCCCGCAGGGCCTCCGTACGTAAGGATGCACAGACTTCAGCCCGGGGGTTCGTCAGCAGAATATGTGATTTCACAAAAGATAAACCGTGCCCTCATTCATCTCCGGCACATGTTCGGCCTCCAAGTCTCTCCGAGCCGATGGAGATATCGTACAAGTTCGAGATTTATTTGGTCTCGGCCACTAAAGTAATCCAAACTTCCCAGTAAACGGACACTTTGAAATTTACACCAGATAAAGAACCAGTAAAGTACCAAATCCAATTTCGCTGTCACTTTTGGCACCTAATAAAAACTACATTTGTGGGCTGAGGAGTAATGGTTTCCTCTTCAAACGTGTCCCCAAGACGGCTGCCCCGGGTCAACGTGGTGCCTCTGGGGGTGGGGGGGGGGGGGGGGTGTTTGCAGTGAGCAAGATGAAGCATATGTTGGCCTGGGCGTGCGCTGGCCGCAGGAAGCTAGCTTTACTTGGGTGAATTATTTACAATGATGTATAGGCCCTGCTGCTGGGAAGCCATTCTGTTTTTGGCCACCACCTCATATCTGTTTTCCAAGGCATATCCGTCACCACGAGAAATTGAAAAGAAGAAATGGAACAGCTGATGTATGTTTTTGGCTACTTTTTTTTTCTTTCCCCCAGCGCGGCGCACTCACACACCTGAGAGAAAGGAGCCCCGAGAAAGATTTTGTAACACACTTATGAGGATTACATAAACTCCTCCACGGAGCCAGATGGGAAACTGAAAGGAGAGGAGGGAAATTGAATGCAAGCTGCTTTCTGTGCGTTTGTGTGCAGTGCGTTCAGGTGCGTCCGGGAAGCTCCGGACATCGGGAACTCCGGTGCTTACTGCTTTCGCAAGCAAGCGAAACCCGGAAATGAAGCAGGAATTCGATTGGTCATGGCTCATTATTTAACCTTCGCCTCCGACTTACAGGTCTCTATCATCACTTCCTTATCCTGAGACACTTGCTCTTGTAGTAGGATGCACAGTATGTACAGTATAAGGTAAACTGATGGGCTGCCAGCTCTGGTGAAATAAGGGGGCTTTTGGATTTGACAGGTCAGGGAGGGAGGCGTGGCTTTTGAAAGCCTTCTGATGCTTTCATTGGTTGGAGCTGATGACTGGCTACAGGAGAGCGTTTTAGCCATGTATAATGTTGAAGTGTAGAAAACTCGAGTGAGTGCACGAGGTCGTCCTGCTCCGTGCTTAGTTCTTATTTTCCAGGCAGCACGACAGAAACTGACCTGAGGCATATTGTACTTGTCATGAAATAGTCAAATGATTTTTTATTTTTTTGCAAAGCCAGTTATTTCACATTTTGAAACCTGCATTGTGTACTTGCGAGCTCTCCCGTATTTTCCCCGCTTTTTGTGGGTGAATTGCTTTTTCTTTTTTCGCCGCCATTACCTGTTGATCTGTGTCTGTGTGTGTGTGTGTACAAGACAGACAAAACAAATACACACAGTGTCCCATTGCATGTTCCAGCAATTCCCAAATGCCTTCAATCCACAGCGCCCCGTCATACATTAGTGATTTATGTTTATCTGCAGTGGGTGGTCTTTGATCGCTCCATAAAAGCAAACACACTCGTCACTGGCTGTAACCGGTGCTGTTTACAGCGGGTGTGCATTTCTGATTGTTGCCCACCTGAAGAAGCAACGATCAGATCCTCCGGCAAAGCCGGGCCCGCCTTTGAGGCGCCCGGGGGTGCCGTAACGCCAACTTTTATGAGCTATTCCCTGAAGTGCAATTTATTTGCCGCAGCCAAGATTCTGAAAAAAACCCATATAAAAAAAGAAATAAAAAATATTGCATTTGTGTCTTTTGCCCGACGGCTAGCAGGACAATGGCTGTACTAGCATGGTTAGCAGGGCGAACTTGAGTGATGTCACATTGTGTCCTACAGTAAAGTGTGCTGTGGTGTGTGCAGTGTTGTGGAAAAATGAAACCCCTCTGATCCGGATACACAGATTTTTTGCGGACATGCCAGCGAGGTTCACGCAGAGAGTTCACTGTGCTGCTGCACTTTGCTCATTTGCTTGCGTGCATTCATACCGGCACACGCAGAGCTTCCCAACTGGTTGGAGGATTGCTTCCCTCTCGCAGTCATTAAGGCACCCTGTTCATTTGGATGCAGTGGCACAGCCGAGTTATTGACAGTGTGAAAAGGAAAATTAGGTCACGTAAATGTGGAGCGCGAGGCGTTCTCGGGACACACAAAGACGGTCTTTAGCTTTATAGGTTTATCTTCCAGCCCGTTTGAAGTCAGTGATTTCAGGTCATTGGCATTCAGGCGCTGATGAGCAACAGAGATGGTTACTTAGCGTCCGTGGGTGACTGGCGGTTTCGATTAAAGTAAATTTTGTGAGTTAACTTTAAGAGGTGGATATCGATTGATCTTGTTTTTTAAAAGTCTCCATGCGTGTGATTGAAACTGCTCAATCGCTCCTGGTTTCCTGGCTCCAATGTGAGTCATTGTGAGCTCCCCGAGGAGAAATGTGGTGGGTTTTGAAGCCGAGATCAAGAGGACTCCGCTGAATAAAAATAACACCAAATACATTCAGCATTGAACAGTCTCCAGGCTTTTCAGTGGCAATTGATTGCAGTTTGAAAGAATGGCCGGACCATTTGAGTTCTCGGTGAGCCCGCCGCGGTACAAAGACGCGTCTGTAACGATGACTCTTTCTGTCGGGAGAGTTTTTCATTCGAGGTTCTGTCCCCTGTATTGAATGTGTCAAAAGCATCGGCCGCACACACAAACGCCCACGTAGTGAGTACAGCGCGCACGGAGGAGGCATCTTTCATTTCACGCTAGCTTTGTGTGTGGGGGATGCAAATGCACCATTAGCTCCCGACCATACAGCTGACCGCATCTTTTAACGACTTCCTCACTTCTTCTAAAACGCCGGGACACTGGGAAACTTCAGGACAGCCGTAACTCTGTTCCTAACACTTCCACATACATCACACTACACCATTACAACTGGAAATGACACAAACACAACACAGACATATGAAGCTATTGCGGCTGGTGTGTTAGTGTCCTGCTTATGCGTGAGGAATTATCCAGACTTGTTTCTCCATCCCCCATTTGGACGTAAGTCCAATATTCAGCCTCCTTTCAGCTTGGATTTCTCCTCAGAGAAAAAGCTTGTCTCCTCACACTCTGCTGTGTGCAGGTAGCGTGCAACGGGCTGATCAGAATTCCTTTTCGCTGGACATTATGGCTGACGTGGTGCGAGTGGCGGGGCTAAACCCGAACAGTGAAGGATGCTAAAACGCTCCGACGAACCGAGGCTCGCCGCAGAGTAGGGCAACAGCTCTCTAGGGGGTTTGTCATTAAAAGTGGGTCCATTTACAGCAGACATAAAAATATTGATCAGTAGGGTCCGCAGCTTTAAAATCACGATGCAGAAAACAAACTTTATGAAGAAGTGCGGTTTTCATATTCACAGCTACTTAGGTTTTTGTCTTCGCGCTTACTAACCATCTTGCCAATCAAAATCGAATTTGAACTCCACATTTTTAAAACGGGTAAAGTTCTCAGCCACTCTTCCCGCACTTGACGTTGAGATTCCTCCTCCAGCCCTTTCGCAGATTTCCCAACATCCTCCCCTGCGTGTGTGTGTGTGAGCGGTGAGGTGGAGCTGCGTTATGAGAAGATAATGTGAGGAGATTGAGCACTCCAGCGAGCATGACACTGCCTCTGGCTGTACTTCTTGATTACCAGCCGTTTGCCGCTTCTCTAACCTCAGCAGGGCCCTTCACCATGGAAACTCCTCATCACTCGCCTCCCACCGCGGCTCATTACAGAGCCACCGCCGCAAGCGCCGGTCCAGGATCAGCTCACCTGAGCCTCGGCACTTCAAAACTCGCACATTGCCTGTTATTAAAGCTGATCCAGGGTCAGAGCCCAGAGACGGTGGCAATTGAATGAGTGCCTTTGTGCCTGAAGGTCTGGTTCTGGTTTCAGTATAATCAAATAGGCCTCCTGGTGTGATGATGTTATTGGCTCACCTATGCAGATGGATCATCTAACATCGTGTAACCGTGTGTGAACACATGTTAATGAGGTCGGCCCAACGTCTACGTTGGATCTTTTGTGGCGTGGACCGTACAGTACTGTGCCGTACTGATACTGATGTACCAGCAGACAGCCGGGCTTGGACTGGAAAATCAATGTGTAATGCAGAGATCGTTAATGAAATGACTCCCATAAGCAGGTAAATAGAGGTGTTTTGCTCAGTCACACTCAAATTACAACAGCAATTTACTGATTCCGCGCAAGTTCTTCGAGGAGTACCTGGACATTTTTTAATCTTTCGACAATGTTCCGTCTTCGGCATCTGAAGAGATTCGGGCTAACGAATCTGCGGCTCGTAGCTCCGCTCATCGAGCATTCGGCGTGTGAAATGATCATCCAGCACAGAGATAAACACTGCAAGAGACACTCTCGGAGTCTCAGGGGCAAATGGGTTTTAGGCTTTTGTTGTTATTTTTGCAGTCAGTATGCCCACTTTACAAGTCCCCTTAAAAAATAAAAGCAACTGGTACATTTGCACGTACGTTCGACAGTCATTCCAAATCCCACTCGAGAAAATGTGCTGTTTTTAAGGAGCGGTCACATGAAGTCAGCGAAGCAGCGTGGAGGCTGCGCACGGGTTTAACATCTCGAGCTGCCTCGGGTTATTAACATGCAACAGCCCAAACATGTGAGAACGTGCTCCAGTGGTGAGTAGCTTCATGTAAGAATCAATAATTGCACGCTGCTCTTTGAGGTGGTGTGCCGGGAAGGCAGCACCCAGGGGTTAGTCAGGCAAGACTCTAAAGCTAACCGGGGGGTGTGGTGGGGGTGGGGGTGGGGGGGTGGGTGGTTTGGCTCCACTGCCTGTAGCATGAGCCAGGATCGCCCGCAGGCATCAGCAGAGAAGAGAGAAGATGAGGAGGACGTCTGTATCCCACACAACAGCTCTTACTGCCTCTCTGGTCGCGCGGCGCGCCTCAGTCGCACCTTCAGCCCCAGCTTCGCCTCGAAAAATGGCTTCGGGTGCCGTTCTACGCCGGCAGCGATCCCGCTCAGCGCCGGCGTTGTCTGTCCAGCCGCGAGGCAGCAGAGGCGAGTGGTCCCCCGCCGTCTGGGAGAACTCGCATATACTCGAGATTCATCCACGAAACATGAGCCTGCAATGTTTCTGGTGGATAATGACATTTTGTAACATGCGCTGCCAGTGAGGTAAATTTAATTTAATAATATAGCCAGGGTGTCACACTATTTTATTTTCAAATCAATGGGTTGGTGCAAAAAATATGAATAATTCTTTGTTTTTTTAAAACAAAATGTTCATATTCATCCCCACCCCAATTATTTGTTTACTTTTATATTATTTATTTATATTCATTTGTTTAGTCCCTCACAGTGTGTGATCATTTACAAGGCTCTTTCCTTTGTAGTTACCCTACTTCTACCTTTTCAAATCCTCTTTGGAATATAAAAATGTCCTTTATTATTAGTGATCAAGATCAAATTTTGAAGACAGGAATTTTCCAGTCAGAACGTGTTATGTCACCATAATAGTCAAAAAAAAAATTCAGCCCCTGACAATGCAAATCTTGAAGAATGAATGGTTTAATTAAAGGTTAATGAGGTTCCAATTCTGTCGGAGATAATGGAAAAGAGACTTTGTCAGACGCAAATATAGGTTGTGATGCAAGACCGAGCACGCTGCAAGGACCAGAAATCCATTACTGCCCCAATAATGACTGTTATTAATTTTCACCGTTGTTGAATTCAGCCCTTTAAAATTGTTTCAAATTGTTAGGAATCCGGGATTCAATAAGGTCCTGAAATACATTTGCACTTGTGGTGAATTCCAATTAGTTACAATTAGAGCCCTGGGTGCAGCCTCCGCGTTCCCCCTCCGCGCCGTGTTTTGCTGAGGTTGCCCCGGCTGTCTCTCAGGGAGCCTGCGGTTCCTGCTCAAGTAAACTGGTGTGCCCTCACAAGCATATTCCCATTTTCTGCTTCACTGAACTGGTGGTCCCCAATAATCCTAACACCATCATTTAGTCAGGCAGGCTTTGGAGTGTTTTCTTTTTTCTTTTTTTACTCTATTTTCTCCATCCCACGGAGTAGGCTTGGATTCCCTGAGCTTAGCAGGGTAGAATTAATGTGTATAGTTTGTTGGCCTCCTTTTTTTTAATGCACCTTGAATGAGAGAGGAGTAGAACTGCCCGAAGAAAAGGTGTTCAGATGTGCACAGTGGCTCTCGGAGGCCGAGCGCCCTTCTTCTCTTGTGATTTCGTCCGATTCTGCCTCTTGCGCGTTACTGAAGGAGCGCAGTATTCGGGAGAGTGTTCCCTCTTGTCAAAAAAAAAAAAAAAAAGCCTTTCAAACACGGGTGCCCAGGCGAAATGATTTTCCATCATCTCTCCCCTGCTCTGTCATGCGGACAGCAGGTTGGAACAGAACGGCCGCTGCGCTTTTATACCGAGAGAAAAGGGGCTGCGAGGGCGGGAAAGAATGAGGCCTGGTCGTGGAGGGAAAGAGGGAGAAAGGGAGGGACAGGGAAAGCAAAGCTAACAGTCTCCCATCCAAGGCTGACAGATGAAAGAAACTGGACTGAACTTATCTAGAATTACCCAAACTGGAAGGGGGGAAAAAACACCAAAAAACAAAAACAGCCACACAGCACGTGAAATGCTCAGCTGGATCATGCCAGGGAAATAAAAAGTTAAAGCTCCCCTGCTTGTCCTTTGCACCGTGTCCTTTAAGAGCGTAGCGTTTCGCCTTCCCAGAGATAAGGATTTGATTATCCAGGACAAGCTCTTCTTAAGCTGAGCCCTCTTAGTTCCACAGGCGGGAAAGACATCGTAGATGAAACAATATGCCGTGGATATGAATCGAACGGGAACGCTACATGCAGGAGGGGCGAAGACGCCTGTGTTTACAGGGGTCTGCAGAGAACAAAGGCGGTCGGGGCTTACGCTGATGGACGCAAATCCTGAGCCTCGGTAACTACCCGCTCTGGCTTCCATTCCGCGCACGCCCGACAGGAACTTTGATCTCTCACATCCAGTCACCTGGCTCTGTTCCACGAGCTGGGATGAGTCTAGACAGATAACGCACGCGCTCGCTTTGTTCCCTGCATTTCAGCTGTTTACGCTGTCAAGCTGGCTCTTCCTCTCGCACGCCGCTCTGCCCCCACCCCCACGCGAATTTGCGGAAGATGCGCTGTAAATATTATCGTATCCGCCCCCCTTAAAATGCCAACTATGTGTTTTCAAGGTTAAGGAATGCGGGGAGACGGCCTTAGCATCGGCATCATGTCCAGATCTTGTATTTAATGTTGCGTCTGATGTTGGCAAAATTGGACTTGCTGAAACATGAGTATCAGCAACCCTTGACAATAAATCCACATACAGCTGGTACTGTGTGAATGGCCTCCCAAAAGTACCAGGTTTGACAGTGAATCCATGAAAGTCAAGACGAGCGTGCATCAAAGCCCCGAACGTGTGTGTGTGTGTGTGAAAGGTGCGTGTTGTGGCGCGTTGGCTCGATGATATCGATTTAATGTCCCGCATCCATCTCTCCTCACCTCTCACTTCTTTTCGCTCCTTTAATTTCATGTCATGTCTGCCGTCAGGAGAGCGGCAGTTGCCGGCAGGCCCAAAGCATCATGGGTACGCTTCACAACGCGTGAGCTTTAAGCGAAATTGGAAAGCATGGCACTCGTGCCATTAATGTGGCATCTTTTTCTGTAGTGTAACATTCAGTAATTCCGTCACAGTTAACTGATCCCAGAAACACTTTGTTACTTTGACAATCCGGGGCTTGTGCGTCGTCTTAGCAGGAGTCTGATGGAGGATTAAGTGTTCAGTTTCGGGGGGCTTGCTAACATTATCCAGTGGCCCGATTAGCTTCAGTAATCACAGGGCTTCTGGAGCTAACATTTAGCATAACCAGAATGTGTGCTGTCTCCACGCTAAAGCACAGTGTCTTGTTTTCTGTGCATACAGTACATAATGTGATGCAACCAGCATTGCACCTACTTACTGTTGTTGATGAGTCAGTAGAAATACCATTTTCAACAAGTAACATGTAATGAGTAATCAATGGCAGTGACGGGTTTAGCTCATAATTGTTGCGTTAGCAGCCACCTTTGCTTTAGAGGACACAATTGACGTCAGCCGGAGGAGACACACGTTACCAGCATTATGCTAGTCGTGCTGGTCGCCTTGCCTCGTGTCATCGCTTCAGTACTGTGGTATTTGTTGAGCCAAGCGCACATATTTGCAAGCGAACATGGTCACAGCAACTATGCTAACATGCTATTGTTACTTTGCACCGTCGTAGCTTTTGGTCTCGCTGTGCTAATGTCTGTTAGCTGATTGCCATTAGTCCTGCAGATGTCTGATCATTAACCAAAATTATGAAATTTCAAGACGCTTCGCCAAAGTGCAAAAATCATGGAGCTCATGATGGTGCAAAAAGAGCCAGTCCTGCACGGACAAACCCTCCTCCCATTTTGAACACAGCCTATTTTTTTCTCCCCCGTTTATTTTTTGTCTTACCACTCAGGTGGGGGGCATAGACTTGATGATTGTCATTGGGTAAGGGTAGATATAGTATGGAACAGTCGTTGCTTTTAAAAGATATCCTTTGGGTGGAATTTATTCTTTCTTGATATAAAAGAAAAAGAAAGAAAGACAGAAAGAAAAAAGGGGCCATCGCTATCTCTCTGTGTTGCTCTCCCCTCTCAGGCGGCCCCCGTGTTCAGCATCTAAATGTAAAATGTCAGGAGTAATTGAGAGACAGAGATTGGAGCCGGAGAGCTGAAATAAGGTGAGGCCGCTCCTGCCGCCAGCTCTGTGTATTAGCTCATACCTGTCGTCCTCTTGGCCTTTCAAAGAGGAATCTTCCAGGTCACGTGCGCCCTCGAAGTTTAAAGGGCTCGATTTTCCCTCTATCTCCACTGTTTCATTCCGAGAGGCTCAGGTGAAGCCATTATTGAACCCTCTGATCTGAGGCTTGATATGGTGTCCCTGCTTGTATAAGCCGGCCTGAAATATTGTAGGTTGATCTCTGTCCTTTGGAGAACATTAAGCCCCGCTGATCGCGCAATACATTTTGCCGGGGCAGCGGCCAGTCACTGCCTCTAATTCTGGGGTTTGTTGTAAAAGAAAACCTGCTATTACTCAGACAGGAACCCAAGTGAGAAATTTACTCTCTTCAGATTTTTTCCCCTCCCTCAACACCTGCTGTCAAGGTGCCCTTGTGAAACACTCTCGACTTCTTACTGCTTCAGTGGAGCTGCCGGTGGAGCGGCGGGTGGGCACTGCGACGATGGCGTTTTAACACGCGCGAAAACCTAAAAGTCTCAGTATGGTTTGGTTTCTTCTTTCCCATGGCGGGCGAGCAGCGGCGGGCTCGCAGAGCATATGTGACCTGCCCCCGTGTTTAAGAAATCCCCATTAAAGAATCGCAAAATGTTTTCGCTCTTGTAATGATCAAAACCCAACGAAAGGCCCTTTCATCAGACGAGTCCAAATGAGCAAGATGTACGAGGAGTGATAAATGAAAAGAAGAACGAGAACCAATCCTGCACCTTTTTAATCACTCCTTCTGTTGCGGCATCAGACATCTTTTAGGTTTGCAAGATCCAAGGATTTTTTATCTCCCTTTGACTGTCGCTGATGCCAACTAAAGGGAATGAGGGATTCACCCAATTAATTTAGCGAGGCCTGCAATAAAAAGGCGGAAAAGCGAGTGTCCAAGTGGACAGCCCTGCGATTCAGTTAATTAAGTAGAGTGCGTATTCCACTGCACAGGAAACAGCGCGGTTGTAAAATGATGTCACGGCGCTAATAGAGAGAGAGAAGTTGAGACTTTTGTCGGCGCTGCAGATGCGGGCACGGAGATGCCAGTTGGGATCGGTCAGACTTTATACCCCAACCCGAGAGCCGCATTGATCCATCTGCAATAAGCAGCGTGTGAGGTTGTGTGTGTGCCATTCAGTGTACTTCCCTGTGCGAATTGTAGTCAACAAAACGCAGGTCTCACTGAGATATAAAAGTTTTATGTTGCCGCGCGCCAGACGGATACGGGTCCACGTTGTAGCTCAAAGAGGCAACTGCTGGCAGCTGCGTGGTCGAGGAACAGCTCCTCGTTCCACAAATTTGTTCTTGCACGTGCAAAATGAAAATGTGCCCGTGCTTTCTCCTTGCCTCTTTGAATGTCTGCAGGAAAGAGGAACATCGTGGCGGCGGGAGGGTCGCTCCTGAACCGGTGCGCGCAGATCCTTACTGAAGTTCTCAATCGTGTACCGACGTGGTTAGATGTGATCCAACATTGACAGCACAGCGTTTTCAGAATCGCTTAAATGTCGTGCTCCAATACCTCCAGTGTCTTTTGTAAGCGTGAGGTCATGTTCTGCGCTGAAGGAAAACGCCGGTGAGCCAAAAGTTGCTCGTTCCCGGTGCGTCAAAAGAAAACATCCCTCCACGCCCAGCATCTCTCAGAGCATGTGGACAGAGATAAAGAGGCAAAAACACATTCTCACTTTCGGTTAGAAAAACCCAGGAAACAATCAGTTACTTTTCACCGACCTGTTTTTCCAATTCAGGCTGGCGTAGAAGCTCGGCTCACTTGAGGAGGATGAGTTCGGTTGTGTTTGAATAACCACTTTGATTATTTTCTTTTTTTGCCCATTCAGACGTGGTGACTGCAGGCATTATCTGAGGATGCAGGTAAAATTCAAGTGGCTCAGCAGCTTCTTAAACATCAACTTTGTTTATATCATCGGCGGCTTCGACTTTGCTGATGGTTTTTGGGGTTGTTGTTTTTTTCTGCCCCTCAGCCGTTTGGCACGCTCCCTCTATCAAGCAACCTCCAAGCTGTCAAGAGAAATTTCACACTGTCAAACACATCTCGACCTTGGTATTCTCAAAGACACTAACAGGAAGATAATGCAACGTCTGCTCTCCAGCTCCGTTTGAATAGACTGTAAGAAACAGCCCCCTCTCTAAGTATCATGGCAAGGATTGAACTGCCCATCACTTACACAACTGTATGGACTCTCGCATGTTGCAGAACTGCAGCTCTTCAACGGTTCCCCGATGTGTAAAGGTTTAGTCTGCAGGCTAATAACGTTCCCAGTGTTCCATGTCAGAGTTTCCACCAGCTTTTTTGATAACGGTAAGCCTCATAAATACACAAAAAAACAGCCCAGTTTTAGGAGGGTTGGGAAAGGTTGTGGTCTCGGTGGAACATGAAAGAGGCTCAGCTGAAGCAAGACGCGTTTACTTTTTCGGTACCTCCCTAACCTCCCTTCAGCTCATCACACGGGGAATGCGGGACATCAGCCCTGCACTCTGCTCGCCGCCGCCGGCTTGCGTGCGGCACGGGAACGCCTCGCACACGAGAAAACAAATGCGGCCGGAGTGCACACAGCTTATAGCCTCTCCTCCAAAATGCACTTGGCAAAACAGTTAAGCAGTATATGCTGTGAGCGGAATCTGTAAGAGAGAGGATGGCCTCATCATGCTCCGGCTTAGTAAAATGGTATGTGATGTTGCCAGACAAGTAAACATTATCTAGGACATTGATTGCATTCCCGCGCTGCTACCGTGCTCGTCAATGAGCTCCACTTCATTCCAGCGGAGCATATTTTCATTGAGAATATTAATGTGGAGGCCTTGGGCTTTGTTTTTTGGAGGACAGGCTGAATGGAAAAGCAACCATCAACGACCCGAGCTTTGCCCACCAGACATTAATCGCATACTAATCGCAGCCTGGTCCCAGATCTGCAAATCAGCGCCCGCCTCTTGAGCTTTGTCAGAGCGGTAATGAAACGGTCGTTCAGTCTGAGCATGAGGCCAAACTAATTACGCACGTATGTGACAAATGAAATATGATTTCGATGAGGACCAAAGCGAATAACGGCTTACAAAATGACTGTTTTTTTCCCCCCTCCACGCTGAAACACCAACGTGAGGCGTGGGCGTTTTCCTATTGCAACGAAAGGGGCGAACGCAAGCTGAGGGGCGCGCAGAAAGGTGGCCGAGAGAGGAGAGGAGGAGCGAAGGGGAGAGGGGATGTGGGGCTGCACTGTAAACAGCTCTTACCCCAGGCGCCGCACATGGTTTATGAAAAAGCTCATCACATTCACAGATGGCCGCCCAATCCAAGGCAAATGTCAAAAGACTCACATGACAGCCAGAGCACCTGTGGAAAAGAGCAGCGCACCGACAACACGGTGGATTTACAGATGGTTGTGTGTGCACGGAGATGATGGAAAGCCCGTCACAAATGTCTCTGGGCTGCATTATGGGTAAAGCCCCCCCCCACACACACACACACACACACACACACACACACTGTAATGGAAACATAAGTCATAGCACTCTCAGTCATACCGTTTCACCAAAGGTCACTTCTAACTTAATATAAATTAGAAACTATTTCCTCTCCCACTTTCTGATTATTTCACATTTTGCTCCCTCGGGATGATTTGAATGACAAAGCTGCGCGCAGCTTTGAGGCTAAAGGCAAAAGAGTCCGCACAAAGCCGCATTCTCTCCCAGCCTATTCCCAACCAATACATATGCTAATACTTTAAGTCACAGTTGGTGGAGGAACTTACAGTATGAGACACTTTACTGTTAAATTTATTCAAACCGGCAGTTCAGAAATGCATCCGGCTGATATTGTTGGGCGAAAAAGAGCAAATATCCAAGAAAGTGGCCCCGCTTGTGAAGCTTGGGGTTTTTTTTCCCCGAGACAGCCGCAGCTCGGAGATCGTCTTATTCTGGAGAACAGGAAAAAAGAAACAACCCCTGAGCAGGTTTGAACATAATCAGTCCTTCTGCAGTGAGACGTTTGACAGTCTCTTCTGCGGAGGATTTAAGAGGCCTCCATGAAAACAAGCCAAACAAAGAAATAAAGTGGAACGCATCGCACATTTTTATATGACGTGTTGGGTTTGTTTCGGTTTTTTTGTATGTGTGCATTTTATGCATCATAATTGAAAGATAAACACAGTGATTTTTTTCTTCCGTTAGTGATAGAAGTGGTTTTCTTTTGGGGAACTTTCCCACACCTTTTGAGGACGTGTGCGGAGACGTTTTGACCCTGAAGAAAAAGAGGACTGCTCCGCTTCATTCACGGGACGCGGTCGGATATTAGTCGTAAATCTTAAGTGATTCTTAGATGCATTCACATTTACTTTCTTAGATCAGACAGACTTCGTACGTTTTTCCATTTCGTTCGACACATTCAATGCGTGTTGTGCCTTTGTCATTGTCATGTCTTTGTTTTGGTTTTGCTTTGTGTGGGCGTTTACAACCACCCATACGCTGCAGACAGCGCATCAAGCAGCTCTTACTGCTCTAAATGGATATTATCAATTAAAATAATCGCCCGCTAAGTGCGTGTGCTTTGAACATGGATGAACAATAAAAAGGAAGGATGCTCAGAGGACGTCAGAAGTGATTTATAATTGAAAACATTAACATATCAAAGAGTTCCAATTTGATGGCTCAAAGCAAATCAGCAAACACCTTTGGCATAATTACGTTGATATGTGGTATTATAGGTTAACAGGCAGATGAAATACAATTAGCTTGTGAGCATCGGATGTGAGAAAAAGGCTTGGATGAAAGGATGCTATGGCTCCCGTTTCCGCTTTGTTTGTGTTGCCTCAGCATCTGTTTCCCCACCTGCTGAAGAAAAGGTGTTGTGTGTTTGCTGTTGCGCAGGGGATTCTGACCCTCTGGTCTGTATCACATTGTCTGATGGGCAGACGTTCGTCCAACTTTTCTACCTTTACGTCTTTGTGCGCATCTTTTACATCTCTGGGAGCAGCGGCACGCCCCGAGGGCGCGGCGGTAATCTGGATGGAGCGGGGGAGACCGGATGCAGTGCAGGAGGAGGCGGCGTCAGTTCGGACATATGGGACAGGAGAGAGCTGACAGACTGGGAGTCTTAATTATACAAACATTTCATAGAGGCAGAGGGAAGGAAAAACAACCTCATCGGTGCAGTTTAAACCTCTTTTCATGTGAGGAGGCGGGAGGAATTGCCACTCAGTACGTTTATTAACAGAGAATCTGTTGGGTGGAAAGTTCAAGGTTCAATCTTGACCTTGGAAAAAGAAGTCATGAGAACAGTCTCACCACAAGGCCCGTTTTTTTTTCTGGAGCTTTTGATCACATGGCATGGTTTTCATCAGCAGATGGTTTACTTGGTGCAGATTAGAGGAATCCTCCAGTGATTACGTGTTCCATAAAGTACCTCCATGAAGTTTGTTTGCTTGCGAGGGGAACAGAACAGGTCTGGATATCCTGAATTTGTCAAACTGCGTGTGTGGAGGTGCCAGACGATTACTTGTTTGTAAAATGAAAGTGCAGGTGCTTTCTGTCTGATCTAATGCGACACCCACAGCGCTCAGCCCCTGCTTACAATCTCCAGGATTAGCTCCCATAAACGTTCACCCCGCCTGGTTCGGTGCGTCTGCGATATCCGTGACGTTTAGACAGTTTCCTGGCGCTGCAAAAGCCTTTACGGGAGTCGTGAAGGTGGGAAGTTGTTTGCAGTCGATGTGGGTACGGGCGGCGCGGGGAAACCGGAGGGAGGAGCTGAGTGCAGATGGTATCGCATCAGATCAAATGGAAAATGACGGCGCTTTTATTAAATCACTGATTGCATCATTAGCGACTTATCTGCGGCAGATCTCTCCCTGACAATAAGGACGTGTGTTGATTTGAACACCTGTGGTGCGTTCAAGTCGGGTCAGCTTATTTCACAAGCAGAGAAGGTCACAAACACTGATACTGAGGTCATATCAAACACTGATACTGCATATTTAACAGAACCACTGATTTGTTTCATAATGAATCGAGCCCATCACACTAAGTAATAGTCAGAGGATCGCTCAGCAGACGACCTGTACTTGAATCAATGCATGTCTGCGTTTGTCGGATTCGATAAGGAGGAGCTGCATCCGAGCTGAAATTAGAGTGGTTACCATGGAGAGTCCTGACGGGCCTTGGTTATTCCCACCATAGCCCTGTCACAGTGGCTGGCCGAGGCCAAAGGAGGAACAGGGTTATCTCGCTCCTTTTCAGCTTTATCTCCTCCACCATATTGTGCCTCCAATCCAATCCCCTTGCCTTTTCAAGGCTGGGGCCTCACTTTTTCTTCCTTTCCCTTTTTTTATGACAGATAGAAAGAGATATTACCCTCTGTTCTCCACCTGGGGGAATTCTGAGGAGAAGTCATCTCATTTTCAGCAGGTGAATCTCCCCTCCGCCTCACTTAGGCGCAGCGTATACCGAAATCTGACAGTAGACAATAAATTACAGAAGAAGGGAATGTAAACATAATTAAACTCATCCTGTGGCCGGCAGGGCCTCGTGCGCACCGGCGGTCGTGGGCATTAATGCGGCTCACATTCTTGGTTTGGGCCCAAATTGATCGTTTTATGCGCAAATGTGTGCTATTAAAGCGCGCCCGAGGGAGAGCGCTGTCGATGGACGTCCGCGGCGCATTCACACCCAACTGCAGGCAGAAACTTGGAAACCAAGACCGCTTTCAAAGGAAGAATGAAAAAAGAAGACAGCAAGGTTGTTAATAATTAATTTGACAGAGTTTTGGTCCTGGGAGGCCAGAGGAAAATATATTGACGTTTGAAAAATGCTAATTAAAGAAAGGAGCGCACTTCGGTTTGGAAGGCATCCGTCTGCCCAGGCAGTTTGAAATCTCGCTGCTGCCTGGGCTAATGGTGCTAGTAATGCCTTTGGGGGAACACGGCATGAAACACAGAGGCGGGTGCTAATGAGTCTCGCGGACCTCTCCGGCACACAGGATGAATGAGAGCGACGGAGGGGAGGTGCTGAAAGGGAAAGTCGCAGCCACACTTGGCGGAAGATGTCTCGTATTCTTTTTAAATTTCACGGCAAACGAGGGGAGAGGAATCCTTCGGTGGGTAAAAGTGGATTCGCGCGCCCCCCGCAGACTCCCCGCTGGCAGCCGGTGTTGAGTCACACTGCAAACAGGATCAACATCGAGCGCACTATTGGTTTCACGCGGCACACGTGACGTGAATAAAACACAGATTCGAAGAAACTCCTGCCTCGCTTGCCCACGTTCTTTCAATTGTGCTGCTTTTTCTCAAAAGAGTTGGGTTAAATTGCACACATTTTCAGATTATACCGTTCGCAGCATGGTTTCCTGAGTTGTCTCTAGTGACTGCTCGTGTGTTTCTCCCCTGTTTTCCCATGCCAAACCTTCAGTGCTTTTGCTCGAGCTCGAGCAGCTGAACCCGCGGTCCCAGTGAATCCAGTAAAGTGGCAGTGAGGTGTCAGTAAGTCTTTTGTTCTTTGAACACCCCTGAACTTCAGCACCCGCGTCTGCTAACACAGTCTGAGCTCCACATAACAGCAAAGTGTAAAAGAAAAAGCTAAAGGGGCGAAAAGGTAGGTCAACATCAACCAAGATTCATGGCTTTCCTTCCAACGGTTGCTGAGAGATTTCACTGAAAACCTCAAACATCTTGCTTTGGAGAACTGAGGAGCTGGCCAGCGTCACCGTGGCCCTGCTCGTTTCTGGCTTTAACGTGAGTGACGCGATCATGAGTGGACGCCTCCAGGTACGTGATGTTCATCTCACATACTGCACGTGTGCTCCGACCATTTTAATCTAATGGCTACAGCGCTTTCACTGTGGACACTGTCAGTTTTATAGGATCAATCAACGCGTGCGCATCATTGGCACGTGGTCGAATGACACATTGCGCGTCTCCCATGGCAATAGAGGAATAGTTAATAAATGACAGTCATTAAGTCTTCATTTCGGGACTTGTATGATTCTCCCGCATTTGCCTCCAGCGAACAAGGTGCGGTGAGGGGAACCGCAAAGGGAAACAAATTAACCATTGCATGTGCGTAACGGTGATGTGCCATGGTCACGTGTGATGTAAGCAGTACAGTGTGCGCTTTCTTCTTCAACATGAGAGGAATCTGTTCCTGTACAGTAGGCCGTGTTTACTCAGTGCCCCCTTAAGGAGTTTATTTAAATGATTTGCACGTGTTGGTTTGTTTGGTCTTTTGAAGTGAAGTGGATTTTGTTGCTCCTCCGTGTCACAAGCAGTAGATTGCATCGATCTTATTAGAATGGTGAGAAAGGATTAGAATTGCCACGATATCAGCAGGTACAGCGTTTTGGCCCGGCAGAGCCGAGCACAGTCGAAGACCGGGGACGACGGCGTTTACATCGACGAGTCTCTTCCTTCGACGGTGGAATTTACATTTAGCGTGTTTCCAGAGTGTGTTTTCCTGCTGGAGCCGTCTCTGTTGCATGCTGCTTCATTAGATGTCCCCCACAGCTTCATACAGTGCACGTGTCGTATTTCTCGTACAGTATTCTATTTCTGTCCCGCAGGAGATAGCAATCTGAGGACGGAGGAGAGATATCTCCTTTGTAGTGGCAGATCGTCAGAGCGACGAGATCCAATCTTTCTCCTTCTCCCTCTCCCTCCCAGCTGGGGACCGACAGGCCTGATGTATGGCACATGCACGCTCTCACCCAGTCCCTTTGCAGAAAATGCGATGCACGCCGATGATAAAGTTGAAAGCGAGCGTATCGGAGCAGATATCTCATAACCAGGAGATAACTCGCATAACTTGCGACAAAGATTAGAGTCTGATTAGACACAGAGATTGTTTTATTGATCTCCGTGCCTCCATCAGATCTGATAAGATTGTTAATTCAAACTGTCCCATTAAGCAGTGTGACCTTGGCGCCTAACATGAAGATCCACGCTAATGCTTCAATATGTAACCGCTCACGCGTCCATTTAGCTCAGCGCCTCAGTGGTGAGACGTGGCTAAGTGCGTTCGATCCAGTGTTGCGCTTCAGTGCTACTTAGTTAGTAGTTTGAGTTTTGAAAGCTGGGACTGAGGGAAGTGCACCATTTCCTCAGTTTTTCATTTCACTGATTCAAGAGTGGTTCCAAAAATGATGTGCTCTTCCAGAAAAAACGTACTAAACAAGCAGAGACACACTGGAGAACATTTTAGTTAGCCCCTTAAGGAGAAGTAAAGAGTTTTTTTGGGGTTGTTTTTTTTTTACCAAGATGCTGCTCTGCGAAGTTCCTGGATCAGAGGCGTCCATTTCTACACTCAGTAACGTTGCACTGGTGTCTATTGACAACTCTAAGTTTTGCCTCGGAAGTGGTGGATCCAGTCTCCCGTTTGAAGTAGCATGAGCTGCCAGCGTTTCCTTGCCTTGCGCCGACTGCTCCACCCTGCAGAGGCCCCTCGTTAAATGAGTAGCGAGGCGCCACCGGCTTATTTTATGACACACTCACACATTTCTTAGCCGCTAATGCGATGTCGAGATGTCGAGATGGTTCAGTTAAAGCAGGTGTGTGTTCGCAGCTAGCTAGAGAAGCGTCATGAACCAAACAGTGTTCTATACTCGGCGACTTTCCTTCTTTCCAAATAAACTGACCTAAGAACAAATTAGTGTATGATCTGTATCGTAGCTCAGTCTCCCAGTCTGGCAATTTTTTTCCAGTGCAGTTCTTTCTTTACACCGATTATTTTTATACAAAAAATATGATCACCTTCTAAGAGTCTAAAAAGTCTTTTTTGTGTGCCATTGACTCCTTAAAGTTACATTTTCTATTAAAAAGTGAGAAATCCACTAGTATGGTATGAATACTTTGACTTTTTTTTTTAATGCAAATCAGCTACTTTCAAGAATTTTCTAAAACTCAAATGATTGTACCGCCACAGTCTGCCCCAGCCTTTCTTGTTTAAATATACAGACACTCTTTAGAACTTTTTAAAAATGATATCTCTGATTTAAATTAAAACCTGGTCGAGACGGTTCCACTGAACTGCGGCGCTTTTAAGACTCCAGTCTTTTGTAAGATTGAGGTTTTTTGCAGATTAAACACCACACACCTCTCAACTGCTGCGCACACATTACCGCATTACAGATAATATTCCTTTAAGATGTTACAATATATGGAAGAGGCCGTGCAGCATAATGAGTCGGCTTATTTTTGAATGCGCGTTTCGCTGCTTACACCTCTGTACTTTTTGAGTCACTATTGTGAATGGCAGACGATCCCTTTGTCATGGGGCATTGTTAGATTGTTGCATTACCACGTTTGCTCATGTAGCGGATTCACATCGCTCCTCCATCCCTGGGTAAAGCGGGGGAAACCCTGCAGCGTGAAATGTGATGTGATCATACACATCGCAGCCGCAGCTTCTCAAAACCGGGGAGGCGGGCACTTAATGTCCGCTCAACCTCGCAGTCAACGCCAGAGGCCATTAGCATTCGCGGCGCCTCTCAGCTTCCCCTCGCCATCGGTCCCACTTCATCAGTTAAACAGCGCGCTGCTAACCCTGGCTTTGTTTGGTGGGAGCGTCCGTGTCTGATAAGGGCCCCCCCTGATAGCGCTGACATCATTAATCACCCGCGCTGTGGGAGGACACGGCGGGCAGGTTGAGAGCAGCAAGTCCCGCCGTCTCTCTCCCTCTTTTTCGAGGGCCGCGCTCCTAATTGATAGAGCTGGCCCGCTCCCTTCACAGATATACATCAAAACGTATGTCGGGAGAGGATTACTGTTCTCTGTCAGGCATATACAAAGCCGGAGAGATGGAGCGAAGTCGAGTGTGCTCATACGGCCCGTGAGAGGGACAGTGAGACGAGAGGGAGCGAGCGTCCGCGGACAGAAAACTGATGGCCCCGTCTGCTTGAACAGTGTAACCCTCTAATGTCAGGCCCGTTGATAACGCCACACCGCCGGCGACCATTTTTCGTCTTCATTTCAAGCGCCTGGGAGGGCGGTAAAAATTGGCGAAGCGGGGGGAGATGGATGATGGGTGCAAAGCTCTAATTTCGGCCTCCATCTGGAACCAGCATTTAATCGCTAGTCACATATTGGAGCGTGACGCGTCCATGCGCAGGTTTCCTTCCGTCAACCAGCTTCCCCTCAACGTGTTCGCTGTCGCCGCGTGAGCCAGTCAGTCACTGGACTCCTGGGGACGAGCTACAAAGTAAAACAGGACATACAGTGATAAAAATAGTGGTTGTGGTTATTTTCTGCTCTCTGCTGCAGTAGCAATTGCATTACTTTCATTTCTGTATTTGCATAGTGATAAAAACACAGGGGAGGAGATAAAAAAACCAAACTTCAGAAAGATAAAGATGCAAATTGCTTGTGTGTGCAGGTGAGATGCTAAACAAGGTGTTATATAACATATCTCAGCACTAAGCAAATACATAAACAAAGCGCCTACTAGAAGGTGCGTGTATGAACATGTGAGTGAGTGCGCAAAGCTTGAGAGTTAAGGCTTCCCATCTCCATGCTAATGTCCCCACCACACTCATAACCGCTGCTGTCAGCGCTCACATTAAGGGCACTTAGTCATTACCCACACCTGAGGAAAAAACAAATAAATATAAACAGCTTCCTCCAGAAAGATGCTCCAGCCAGAACAAAGTGAAACCCCCTCATTAATTACTGCAGGTTGCCAGGCGCACGCAGAGATTCCCAGCTTTTTTCTTTTTTCTTTTTTTATTCTATTGAGTAAGGAACGGGGACCTCGGGGATCCTGTTCCACCCCGGATATTATTGGCAGCAACAGCAGAATTTGAATCTAATAAAAAAAACCGTGTCAGCATCACTCATGCAGTAATACTTAGTCTCCCCCGGGCATTTTTAATAGTACAATCACAATAATCTGAATTCAACCATACTGGCAGCGATTTGGCTAAATTACTGCAATTTGTCTCCAGTGAAAGTAGCTAACAGGACGGCCAGAATCAAAGCAGCAGCAACACACACCTGTGTTAATTGGCTGCAGCCCCCCCCCCCACCCCCAAAAAAATCTTTGTTTCTGTAAATGTGACCAATCATATTCTGTTTTAAGATAAAATGGGCCAATTAAATTATAACAACAGCAGCTCAGCGGTTTTCTCAGGCTTTTAACAAGGCAGGATGAAAGTGGGGGTGGCTCCAAAGGAAACTGAATCATTCTGTTTGATTCCTTTTCTTTTCTCTTTACAGTTGAAAAACTGCACTGTCGTTCTTTGCGTGCGTCCGGAGTGATTGTCAGCGTGAGGAGCACGGCCTGCCTCACACATGAAAAAGAAATCTTTTGAATAGCACCGCACAAGTCGAAAAACCATCGTCATGTTTCATGTGTATTTTTTCGCCGGAGTTCGGACAATTACATATTTTGCAAACCTAAAATCAAAGCACTTATTTGTAGCCCCTGCTCGTTCTTTTATTTGCAGTAACAGTCAAATATGAGGTTGCTGTATCTAAAACACAGTATGTTCACCGTCGGTGCAATTTCAGGACCGACTCCTCAGATTGTAATATCCAGCATGTAATCACGTCAGGAGGGAAACTACACCAGTCTGGGCTGTAAAATATGCTCCCACCAATGAATGGGGCCACAGAGTATATTTTGCCACCCAGGCAGTACTTGAGCAGCGCATCTTAATACAAATAACCCTGTATAAATTCTATAAAAAAAATAATCAAGGGGCATATTACACATTTTAAGGGGCAAAGTTAACTTTTTTTGCACAATAACAAAAACTAAACACAGTAGCCGAAACACAAACAAGCAGAATGTGCAGGTGAGATTGAAAGCCCCCTCGAGGCTCATAGAAGAAACCTCAGCTCAGTAAACATGCCCATGCAATTAAACATTTTTTGCTGATTCACGTCCCTTTTTGCAAAATCACGCACTGGCATTATTTTCGACTACTTCCAGATAACTCGGCCAAACTCCTGAGGTAAACGTACAGCTAAGACAGAAGCGCTGCCCACGCGGAGCTCGGCATGATCTTTTGCGCCCAGCATTTTCAGATCTTTCTTGGCACGGTCATGATGAAAGCGCCACAGGTGACATGCCCATTTTTCCTTTTTCAGGCTGAACCAACCTTGAACATCTCTTGCACGTTTTTTTTTTGTGCCTCGTGGACACGAACTCTAAACAGATAAAACGTTGCTATTTTGTACTCCTGGCCGCTGTAATTAGCTCCTGTGGAAAAGTTCACCTTCTTCTCCCGCGTCTCTCGCCGGAGGGTTGGAGCGGGGTGGGACTTGGCCAGGAAAGTGGCCGACTTCTGTGTCTGTGTGAGGCTGTAGGAGACAGTGATGAAACGATGCCTCTCTGTCGGTAAGCGCTCGGAGAGAAAACAGGCAGCAGGGGGCTTGACACCCGAAACCCCTACGCTGGGTCTCGCCGTGGGGGGGCCCTGCGCCGGGTATGAGTAATTACACGTGTGAGTACTTTCCTTTGCCCTGTAGCATCTAAGTTACCCCCCCCATAATGATCTCCACAGACAAAGTCACACACGTACTCACACAGGCCAAAACCGCATATTGTTTCAATCAGTCTCTCAGGCATTCTAATTACGGGAGTCAAGAATCGATGTTCGTCTGCTGTAACATCCATGTCTTATGTCTCATGTTCGAACAAATGCGATGGGCTTCTGTGGGTTTAATGGCAGCGATAGTCGCTATACACACACTGACGTTATTAGGCCACAAATCTCCTGTAATCCTGAACCAGCGATCTCGTGTACGACACGTTCTTTTTCCGTCTCAAATGAGGGCAGGATGTGGTGTCCTCTGTTATTGGACGATCAGATTCGCTGAAGCAAGCGGGACGCGATCGCAGCCTGTTCGTGTTTACAACGCATTCCACGGTTAAAGCTGGTTCCGCTGAAACAGTCGCGGCGAGCTTTCCCTGCTAATCCATAGTAAGATTCCTCCTGGTTGTACCATTGATACTCCATGATGAACTTTAATGATGAGAGCACTTTTGCTTGGATTACGGGTGACGGCATGGAGGAAAAAAAAGGGAGAAAAAGAATCTTTTTCCAAGTAGGGAAAAGCAGTATTGATCCATATGCATTGTCTCGTTAATTTTGCTCGAGGTGTGGATTCCTCGTGATCAATATCTAGCGACTGCATCTTTATTCTTCTGTGTAACCTATTACTGTTTGTGAAATGCGAGGCCCGCACCACAATTAGAGCTGTGGGGCAGGCGAGGCCAATCAATAGCATAGATGTATGATCTGTATAGCAGGAAGCAATAACTAGTCAAAGGGTACAGGATGTATTCTTCCAAGGCTAAAGGCTAATCTGGATGACTGACTCCGCGTTAGTCAATGGCCACCGCGGCTCCCCAAAGCCCAGCGTTAATAAGAAGGGGAGGCCTGAAGGCTTCTCACAACAGGGCTTCAGACTCCAGGGTCATTTCCATCTATCTTCTGCTTTTATGGAAGTAACGATCTGTTAACTTCTTTACCGTTTGCATGATAAACCATAGGACGAGAGAGGTTATACTAACTCCCAGAGAAAACATGCTGCTCTGCTACATTGTGTAGTTTTTAACAGTCTCATTGTTCTGTAGGTTACAGCAGGTATACACGTGTTATATTTCATTTATATATTTTGTACATTAAATTAGGTTAGTTTAACCTCTTAAGCTTTAAACTCTTTTTTTCATCGCTGTTTGTAATGAGTAAATGGACCATCTGGATTGCTACTCACTACTTGACTCACTAGTGACAGGCAAACATTACTCAGTTAGCATTGCTAATATAATTCCAATTAGTGGTTTTCTTTTATACTGTATGTCCTGTCTAATTAGGTCAGGAATGTTCTGTTGTATTGCCATGGATCTCAGGTCTGTTTGTAATACGTCTGATATCCAAGCGGATCCGGGCTCACTTTTAGCTTACATGTGTTGCTCGTCTTCTCGGCCGCAGCTGCTTATTAATCTGTGGTGCGTAATGCACAGGTCTGTTCAGGTCGACTGCATGTTGGATGAGCCCTTATTATCCCCTACTTTGGAGCGGTTCTGGCCGTCCTTGGGGTTCCTCTCAGATTGGTCCTCTTCTGTTTGAGAATGCATTTATTCGTGTCGGGTTTCGCAAGTTTTCCACAGCTCGTGAAACAGGAAGGGTGTCCTGATGATGTTGATAAGGATGAAAGGGGCGGACTAATTGTGATTTTTAAAATGCTAATGATGACACGAGTGGGGCGATTAGGCCAGTGGCATCGTCGTGGTTTTCTATGGGATGAGCTAAATGTTTCCATGTAATCAGCGTCGTCGAGCTGAGCGCTGATGAGAGGGCTGCAGCTGCAGAGCGAGATGACATCGTTGCGTCGCTCACAGCCTTCCTCGCCCAGCTGTATTTTCATATCAGCAGTACAGTGGCTGTTAGCATATTAGGCTGTCCTTTTCTGCCAGTCCCTGTCTTGGTTTACAAGTGAATGGAATGACTATAAATCACAGCTAAATCACACAGCAGAACTAAGATTGTGTTTAGAATAATGACATCGCTATAAATCTTCCATGCTGCTGACTGGACGAGACAAAAACACTAGTTTATTCTGGGTGTTTTGTAATATAATTTTCAGTTCAGATTAGCCTGACATTGATGGATTGTATCATCGTTCTCAGAAAAACACAGACTGACTTTTTTTGTTGACGGGCTGACAATCTGACATTAGTTTATTGTGCGGGTGGGCTGCCCTGTCAATGGTTTCGGGGAATAAAAATCAAATCAAATTGATTGTCAAATTTAGAAGTTTTCATTAACTTGGAGAAAAAGTTTGGGGGGGTGGCAGATGTTTTACGCTCGTCATTTCAGCATGTCACCACACAGTGTATTGCCTGTGTGGTAACAAAGAGGCAGCTTATAGATAATGGCGAATTGAATGTCTAACAGCCTCCTGGCTTTCTCTTTAAGAGGGCACAGGCACTTACTGGAGAACAGTGATGGCTGCTGGTCATTTGTATATGGATTTCACTGCCACGTTTGAGAAGTTGCGGCTCTCAGGTATTCACTGCAGCATGAAAAGCAATAAATAGCAGAGCTATCTCACTGTTAAAGTCCACTTACCTCCTGAGGGCCCAGTGCTCTATATGTAAATGAGAGTGCCTTGTAACAAGTATGCAGGCACACACTCACACACACACACACACACACACATATATGCACACACAAGCTTTCACGTGTGCACACACACCTTCACCAAGTGATTCTGGTGGTGTTTCTGCCTTAGATGAAAACAAAATACTCGGTGAAGTCCTTTTCTCCAGCAGGTTGGACACAAGGTGACTGCGTCCACCATTCAATTGCAATGCCTCTGTTGTCCCGTCCTTTTCCTTTTCTTTTCCCCCACTTCAGACTGCCTCCGAAACAAATGAATTGGACATTGTTAGCCAAGTTGTTAATATCTCAAAAAACCAGCGGGTGCTTTGGTAAGGGGGTGCCTTCTTTGTTCCAGCGTCGGTGTTCTTGTTCAAAGCCGGCCTCGTCACTCCCAGTCCCGCTGTTTGGAGTTGAAAGCCAGAACTTTGCCCGTGACCTCACCCCCTGCGCGGGTAAGAGCTGACCCGAGAAAGTCTGCAGGTAATGCTAGTTAATCACATTCATTAGTGGAACTGAAAAGAAAGGCAGCACCGATCCTGCATGTCCGCCGCTCGCTGCCTCGGCGTCTAGATGACAGAGAGGGTCAGACAGGGAGCGGCGCAGAAAAACAAACTTCAGATATGGAGTGGCTACTTAATTAGCCGTGACAACGTAGTTCAGCTTAATGAGCATTTCTTACCCGATGTAAGTCTGCCAGCTATTCTCTATAGCTTCTCAGAGTTGCTCAGGGCAACTCAACATCTCTGCCAGTTAGCCACAGAAATGAGTGGGACGCTTGCCAAAGCTTTGTAAATATACATGGAGATGAAACAGCTCTGCCAACATCCTCCTGGTGCTCTGGAAATGAAGCTATAATGAAGAATATTCCATGCTAACTATTTTTAATAGAGGCCTAAGTTTCCTTAATGACAATGCACAGCTGCCCAACATATGTTCTGGTTTCCTTCTCCCTCTGATTTAACGGCTGGTACTGGCTGGGAGAAATGCTCTACCTCTAGACAAATAATTTCTGTCTGGTTAGAGTAATTATGTGTTGCAGGTTTGTAATGAACTGGACTCGGCGCTACACATTTAATAACGGGAACTACCTGTGCCAAACACTCTATTCTGCAAGACCTTTTCATACCACTGTTTGATATTAGCACGCATCAGTTCTCCTAAAGTTAATGTTAAAACCAGAAAACGGTCACACGTGCACAGAGAGGCCCGACATTAACACATGCAGCAGCACAGGCAGTGGAATAAACCTGTCAACTTTCACATTTACTGCTGAACAAGATGAGGTTAACCCGCCAGCATTTGCTTGCTGACCTAGATAGATGAGCTAGCTCTGCTACATGCTAATTTCTGCTGGATGGATAATACAATTTTAGCCTACCTTGCTACCTCCTCACAGGCCTACTTATACCCAGAGCTCTAACCTTTCTAATCTGTCTATTTTTCTTCAGGACAATCCAATCTATGGAAGCCACATGACACTAAACAAACTGCTGCTTTTCAGAGCTTGTCAGCACCACTCTAAAATCTCAAAAACCATTATGCTGTGAAAATAGAGAGTTATTTGTGGCTGAAATTGCTTTCATAAAGGTGAGGCACACTGCGGTCTTTCAAGGTCAGCCGATTAGCACCGACAGTGCATGTTGTGTCTCGCCCAGAAGCCAAAACGCCCAAAGAGCAACTTTTCTTTTATCACGGATCAACAGCATTCATTCCTTTCCAAAGCCCTCTTCCCACAGTTTTAACGTAGACGTAGCTCCTCATATTTCCAAAGCACAGATTATAAAAATATCAAAAAATACTCATGGTAAAAAGTGCCCTCAGCAGTACAGCAATTGACTGTGACTCACTCTTAGGTATTAACTTATTTACCTTAAACAACGTAAACAAGTTTTTACTTTGAGAAGCAGTGTGGTTGAGGCCCTTTTCCTAAACTTAAAGTCACTGCAGGCTACCACTTTAGAAAAAAATAAAAATTTTTAACACATTGAGATTGAACCCAATTATTTTCACAGAGCAAAAAGGGTTTCACCTTTTTGCCGTGAAAAAAATGTCCAAAAATAGATTCACGTCAGCATAATATCCAGTATGACAGGCTTTAGTGTGGGTGAGAAGTTTCAAGCTAACCACCCCTGTCTGTCTATCTTTGCACAGTACAGCCTTGCATGCAATTGTAGCCCATGCCCAGCCCGATCATAAATGAAAGTGACTTTGAGAGCAAACAAACAAACAGAGCTTAAGTGAATCAGTTAGGCAGAAAGAGGCATGTGGCAGGCAGGCAGGTGATGGATGTTGGCGCTTAAGAGCCGTGACTTTTGGGTAAGTGACAATGACACACATAAAGGCCACCATTACCCATTTTAAGATGCGGTTAAAATCCTTATCGACCTGCCCGCCTCACTTGCCAATATGCCAGAGCATCACGCCAGCTGGAGCTAGATGGCAGGCAGGGAGTGATTTGCATTGACGAGAACCACCCCTCTCTATAACAGACACACACACACACACACTTTATACACAGACAAGTTTTCCCATGTGAGCAGAGTTTAAACTGAAAAGAGAAGAGCACCTGCAGTAGCAGATCATTGATGGATTCCAAATGCTGCACTCTCCAATTCGTCACAAATGCACTTCAGAGTAAAGTGTGCTGCAGAGTTAAATTAAAACCTGACACCAATTTGGTGGAGGACACTTTCTTCCACCTCCCCTAATACTCCTAGAGACACTCACCTGTGCTGAATAATTGCATGAAATTACAGCTTCCTCCACAATTTCCAAATCTGCACTTACGCAAAGTAAAAATATCGAGTGATGCATCAGTGCAGCGAGCGGTGAATCACATTTAATCCACATTAAAAGGCACATCTGTTCACATAGAGACACGGATAGATAGACAGATAGATAGATCTGCACAGCTGTCCTCTCTATTTACCTAAAACATTTACGTCTGCACTTGTACAGAGATCATGAAAACACAGACGATGTTCTAAACATAGAAGAAAGACGGTCGAGAGCTCTCCCACCTGTATGACCAATCCTGTCATTTTTTTCTTTCTTTTTATCAATCAATACCTTTCTTTTTCTTTTTCGCTTTTTAGAAATTCTGGAGGAAAATAGCTGTGACATGACTTTGGGCTTCGTTTTCCTGCATTTTTCTAACAAGTGGCTCTTAACATTTTGGCTGAAATAAAAATAAACTAGCTTACCAGATCAAGAGAGAAAACATGACTGAGTATGAGAAAATGACAGAAGTACCTGTGAAAGAAGATGATATGTTTGATTCTTTTTTTGCTTTAGTTATTTATTTTTTAGGAGTTCAGATAAGGCATACAAAGCCTGAGCAGTTGATAGGGCTGGAGTTTTAAAGCATTTTATTAAAATTGTAAAGTTAGGAATGACTAAAACTCAGAGATTTATTCATAATTTTTATATTTTTGCTGAGACGGCAGATAGACTGCATTTTTCACTGATACATCCTCATCACCTGCAGCTACAGCCTGCGAAATGAGATGAAAAGCATGAGATATTCAGTAAGATAATGTTTAAAATATAAAAGTATAATGCCTCAGTAGTCACACAAGCAAAAATACCCGAGAAGGTGTAGATTTCCTGACTGCGATGGATGGTGTGGCAGCAAACATCCAGAAGATGATAATCATGGGATGTGCAGAGATACTCTTACTTAAAACACATTTGAAATTAAATTTGCATTCTTCTCAGTCGAAGTTTCACATTTCCATGGCTGCATGAACAACCCTCGCTATGAGATCTTGAGCTGTCTCGTTTGCATTATTAACCACAACCTCAAATAACCACCTTGTACTGGTGTCCATTGAAGCTCCCTGGGTAATAAAAGTTTATTCACACCTTCTAGCCAATTGAAATCTTTTTTTTTAGGTATGAACACACACAGGATATATCATGACTGCTAAATGGTCATAAATAATAATACTAAAAGAGAAGGGCTACTTGAGAACAGGCTGCTAGATGTAGGAGTCCACACGCTGAGCTCTTCATGAATTGCTCTTGATTACCTCTGAATCAGCTCCTAACTGGCACAAAACCTGTCTAATAATACATTATAATAATTACAACTTTCATCTCTTCTCCAGTAACATACAGCGTGATCTCTTACCCAGCTGTCAAGCAGCTACCCTGCTAAACCAGAGAAAGCCTAATTCCCAAGCAGGATTTTAATTATCACATTGATATCATATTTAAATTAAGATTCACATTTTACCTCCACAGTCACACTCAGTCAGTGCAATGTGAAAATTACCCTTTTTGATCTTAAAAGTTTTACGTTTCTTGTTGGGGCTGTGTCACAGACAGTGATTTATGTCTATGGTAATGTCGGAGGCTGAATTTCCAATAGCGTTGTATTGGATTGCATTAGCTGCCCCCACCATTATCACTCCTTCTTGAATTCATTGTGTCCACAAAGTCATGAACAAGCGCTTGTGTGCCCTGCCCCTATCTGACAGTCCTGCCTGCCCATAGTAAATCGTTTCTGTGTGAGCGGGACCGAGTCCAAAGGCCCTCGGTCAAGACTGTGGTGGAGGTGAAATGGATAAAGACTATGAATAGAGATCCCATTTCCCCCAAGCGAGAGTATGACACACAGATACACGGTGCTCGGAGAAAATCCATAAATGCAAATGGTGCCTTGGATGTACTATGGTGGCTGCAGGACACAAGGAACTTAATATTATAGCTCAACGAGCTCATTGGTTCATGAACAGCCGAGTGGGAGCTGCATTGATTTCTGGCAAATGCCTTGATGTTGACTTGCTTATTCTCGGGCTTTTTAAAATTATTTTATTTATTTATTTATTTATTTATTTTAGCTGTCATGTCTTTCTGCTAATGCAAATCTGGCTATTATTCTGCACAAGAACCAGCAGGAATTCACATCTGTAGGCAGAAAGAATTGACAGTGTTATTATCATACATTGCCATTTCAATTTAATCTGAACCAGCAGGAAGAAAATATTACATCTCAAAGTAACTCGAGTCACCTTACAGTTCTCCTTTGTCAGTCACATAAAGTATTAAATTCCACAGTATATGACCCTTTTTTCTTTAAAAAGCACAAGGCTTTGTGGGGCTTTGTGCATCTCCTCCAGCACGTTATCTCACCGTTCAGCACCCTTCCCTGCTCATGCAAACCTAAATGCCTTTAAATTGCTTCCATAGCACTTTGCACTGTGGCGGAGATACGCCAAGACACTATGAATGATAGTCTTTTAGCCCCAGCGAGAACATGACACACTGCAACACGGCGCGGGGAGAAAATCTATAAATGCAAATAATGCTGTGTTTATTGTGGTAGCTACAGAACAAGGAGATCTTCATATCGAAGGGCAAGGGGCTAACTGGTTGATCCACATTCGAGTGGGTCTCACATTGATTTCTGAGCAATAGCCTTGTAGATGTTGATGCTCTTGTTCCAGGTTGCTGTTTATTGTCCTGTTTTCCAAACTTTAAGCAAAATGCCTCATATTCCTGCGGCTCCAGCAAACCTTGGAGTTGCTTGCATGATATGAGTGACAGTGTGACCTGCTTGCTCATAAAAAGATGTAGCCATACATTTAATAACAATATGAACCTGCATTGAGAGCTCATAGGCTGTACTGGTGTGGTTTGATGTTGTTATCATCAAAACATTATTAGAAAACACTCAGGCCAGCTGATGCCAAAGCGATGCACCATATGCAATGCATTATGTATACATCAGGGAAGGGAATGAGTTAAGTGGCTTTCAAGTGCTGTATTGTTGGTTCTGCTTTTTAGACTTGCAGTAAAAGGGTTTTATGAATTTTGCGAGCCACGCAACTGTTTTCTTTTTTTCTGTTTTTCTTTCTGTTTTTCTTTTATTTATGGCATAATGCAAATGGATTTGGACTAAAGAAAGTTGTCATGGGAAATAGTCTTTCATTAGCATCATATTTCCATCTATAATCTTGATAATTTAGGCCTAGAATATTTGCACATAAACAAAACCATTTAAAAAGGAGTTATTCTGAGATATGTGATAAATATTCTGTCATCCCAGGTCCAATTTTGGCTGCGGTACCTGTGCTGCCCATCCAGGCAAATGTGTTAAAATAGTTTTACAACTATTTCCGGCTTTATTTCAAAAGAGCCCCATGCTGTACTGCCCTGTGTTTGACTGCAATTCAAGACAAGTATCTGTTTAGGTTATTATTATCTATACATAGAAATGTAGGATAAATGTAATGCTAGTTCAGCCCTGAGCGGTGTCCCTAGGTGTTTTCATCACTTTCCATAAGGCCCCAACAGCCGTCAGCGATAAGGTAGGGCAGCCTGTATGCAGCCTGTGGGGCAATGAGGGTTATTAATAAAAGAACATAGTTTATCCTGACAGTATTCAATAATGAATACACACTAATGAGAACATGAAGCAGCACAAATTTTAAAAATAGTTCATGTATGTCGACACACTTCTTAGAAGGTGTTGAAATTTACCCTGCAATGCTGACCAGCTAGCTTGAAAAAGCGACACACAGAGCGTGTAAGCAAATTAAACATGACTGGGTCCAACAGTTTTACAGTATGTTACGCCTAAGCAGCGCTTCACTTATTTTTCACAGCGTGGATGTCAGCGACGCTACGATCGTGGATTATTTATTGCCACACTCAACTTGCTCTCCATGTGCTTGCACGTGACTGGTGCGGACGTATGACATGATTTCACATGACGGCCCACAGCATTTGCATCATGTTGATCTAACAGTTTAACAGTTTAACAGCTTAAAAATGTTTAAGCACCAAAACAACACAAAAAAGTGGCACTCATGCAGAAGTAAAGAGAATGTAATTTATTTTTCCGACATATGAAAGATGACTTCACTAACAGATGCAATTACCAGTGGGCTCCACAGCCCAACTGAAGTAAACAATTATGCATCAATTTTCTGAGTGCGGAGAGGAATAATATGCACATGTAATAAGCACTGTCTCTGCAATTAAAATAAAAACCAGAACAAGTTAGCAAGAAAAAACCCAACAACTTATTCAGTGATGAAAATGATTAAAAGCAGACTGCGAGCTGGCACTTCCCCAGTCAGTACATGATGCAGGCAGGAAGGACTGCAGCACTCTGTGGTGTGTATGTGATGGAATTAGTCTGAAATGCAGACAGAGGTAATGACTGCTGGAAGTGGGGCTGATTCAGCAGCCGAACAGGTGTTGTTGGGATTGTATCAGACAGAGTCCCTTCATCTTTCGTATCACTCAGCCGAGCGTGATTTGCGAGCAGCAGCATAAATTCCGCAGACGAATTATGGGTAATTATCATCCCGACGTGCAGGATAACATGAAAACTAAGTCATACATATATAAAACAGGCATAGCGTCACAGAGAGTTTTACAGAACCCTTGGCAGAAAAATCTTTTATTTTAAAGCACCTGAAATCTCGGATGGTCAAAATGGATGCTGCAAACCTCTGGTCCTACACTGGGTGAAGCTTCAAAAACACCGGATCAATACATTTCCCATAATTCAGTTCAATTGAATAGAGTACATCTTTATTTATTCATGCAAGGGCAATTCGGTCCTACAAAGGCAGGCTGCAGTAACTACAGAAGCAGCGATGCTGTGAGAAAAAAAAAAGGATTTAGAGTTTTCAGGCCGGAAGGCTGTAAAACTGGGAAAGGAGAAAGATAGGTTGTAATGCTTTCATTTTATGTCTTTTTAGGCTGATTATTTTTATCCCCCACAAACCCCAAAATATGCAGATGCTGCACTCTGTCTTTAGATATTCTTCAGCGCTCTGACAAACTACAGCAGGTTCTCTCAGCGTTCTGATCCATTGTAGCTGCTTTGTGTTCAAGAAAATAACCTACTACTTGATTATTCTTTACAGTCCGTAGCTCATTAATATTCACATTTCGCAGGCGTATTATGTTTTATTTAGTAAAAACAGATGTAAGTGTGTGAGAGTAAGATACAGGTTTTAACTCAGTTTTGAACAAATACGTAGTTTTATCTTTGCACTGCAGAATTGTTGCAGCTCACAGCTCAGATCAGTAAAGACACACAACATAAAGAATAGGGGGGAAAAAATCACTTGGCTGAAAACAATCAGAGACTGTAAGATAAAAGTACATGCTGCATCTGGTGTTAAACGCATTAGTAATTATGAAAAATATGTAAATCACACACAAAGTCATGCAAACACATAAAAATGTCTAATGAAACCAAAATGATTTCCCATCCAAAACATGTAAAATGAAAAATTCCATGTAATAAAATCACAATATATGGAATTTTAATAGTGCAGAAAAACCAGATGCAGACAGGTCTAATTGCAGTGTTAGGACGTGCTGTAGATGTTGTCGGAGAATGCTGTGTAACTCAACAGTGGAAGAACATAGCTGTCATCATAATCGATTGGCACGACGGCAAAAAAAAAACGAACAAAGTATAAGAAGAAAAAACAAACAGAAAATAACTGTTATTATCCTTTAAGAGCGACTCCACTGGGTTTTGTTCAGGCTGGAGAAGGAACGTGATCTTTGCCAAGACTTTGAACCAAAAAGAGCCTCCATCACGTTCCTTCACACGCCAGATCCCCGCACGAAAGCATATCTGGCCTCTCCGCTTTGAACAGACGTGGCAGAGAGGAGGATTTAAAGAGGGTATCGGGCGACCTATGTAGATGATGGCCTTTACAACCGGTGAATGAGGGAAAATGTTAGCTTGTTGCCGTGCAGCCTGGAGCAGGACTGCAGTAGCCCGCCAGCTCAATTCATCTGATGTCCCTGCTCGTGATTTATTGGGGGCTTCCTGCAAGGTTAAAAAGTTATGGCGGAGTTACGACTTCCCTCCCATATTAATTACATAAACAGAGTGGTGTGCGAGGCGGAGATGGGCACTGATATTCCCTCAAGTTTCACCGATCAATCAATATTGATCAACAATACCTTGATGTATGGCAACATCTCATGGCTGAGACCTTGGGCAGCTTGAGTGATGATGGCATCCAGAAATGGCACTGTCTCTAAAACAATTCCCCCCCAAAATAGATAGGATGGAATTGAGATCTAAGGCGCGCACACGCACAGACACACACACACACACAGATCCTCACTACCTCAAACACATTTGCTCCCTCTTTGTTTCTCCCTCTTTTCCTTCTTACTTTCTCTCACGGAAAACCCCACTTTGTCTCAGCACCGCACAAAGACAGGCTCTCGTGGATCTTTTTCTCCGGGTTCGGCGTGATGAATATGAAATGAAATCCATACGGCTCTGTCAATAACATAGCTGCCAACACAGCTCCACCGCCATTATAAGTGGCTACGCCTCGGGCGATACACAAGCTAATGAATAGTGCAAGCAACCAAAACGAAACATTACTTCATAGCCTCGCCACAAATGAATAAACATGAGCGAGACCGTACAGGAACGAAATGTTTACTCATAAAAAAAACAAAATTCCTGTTTCACTTAAACACATTTTGGATTTTCAACCTGACACTTCAATTTAACCGGGTGGCTTTTATGTGGATCAAATCGGATGAGAGGAGGGGGAAAACATGGAAGGAGAAGCAGCGGTGGGGAGAGAGTAAACACACACACACACACACACACACACATATCTATTTCTATACACTCTCACATGACCACACACACACATTCAAGGACAGAGGGGAATTAACAGCAGGCGGAGGCAGGTCTCTTTCCCTGGATGCTTCAGGCTATTTCAGGAGGCTATTTCAGGTCTTCTGTCTTCTTCCTGTGTCTCCTCTCTGCGTATATCCTTCTGACTTGCAGCTGAGGGAGGGCACAAGAGTATTTTTAACGCTGTGTCTCGACAAACATGTTTTTTTCTTCGTATGTACCTCTCTTCACAGTTTATCCACTTTCTCAAAAGCGAGATGGCAAAAGGGCCTGTAAAACTGTAACACTTAGCTACGAAAATAACACAAACATTGACAGAGGCACTGGATCAAGCAAACTTTTTAGGTGAGGAGTTTTCATTTTATTTCTTTTCTGCACAGCCCTGAACGTGTCATAAGCAAGGAGAAAAGCGTTTTCCAGATTTTTCCAAACACTCTGAAAAGTAATTGGATTTATTCTTAAGGCAAGTTACTGTTTTTTAATAATGCTCTTATACTCTATCTTAACCTTGTCATAGCCCCAAGGGTTGAATCTCCATTAAAGTCAAGTAAGGGACTTTTTTAAATCTCCACATCTTGGACATTTTTTCGTATATATACATAATATGATCACTACAAAACTCTACCTGAAACAGCTCATATGCCATGAATGATTGTTCTGTCACAATGGAAGTCGCTGGAAACCCTACTGAAGATGCAGTGCACCCTGGGGATTCTTTTGGGCCTGACATACATTCAGCAAAGTGCCAGAGATGACTCCGTCAGGTTGAGTTACGTGACTCATTCTTCAACCAGATACCACAACTCAAAATGGGCTCTGCCCAAGCCGTTTGGAAGGCCATTAATCCACCTTAGCTCAATGTATTGCCACATTTTTCAAAAGCAGAGGTAGCCAGGAACGCTGAGCAGCAAAAGTCATCAGCCAGGTGAAGTTAGAATAACTACTCCTCTCTGTGTCGCTCATTAGCACCCCCTACTGGCTCAATGGAGAGAGTGCACTGATGAGTTTTGCATCTGTGTTTTTTTCTTTTTGTCTTTTTTGCCACGAGCGAGACGGACACAGAGGGTAGCAGAAGTGCCAGCATGTTGTCTAACTCCTGTGCAGAAAAAACGTTTGGTAGAAGTAGAAATCCTGAGATGATACAGGAAGAGAGAGAACTGCTGACCTCGTCAAAACAGCGGGTTCGTTCATTAGTCCAGTAAGTTAGCTGCTAGCTAGGAAGGTAGTAGCATTTTGGTTGTTGCATACCTTGAGAAATATTACTAACTTGGAGAATTTGTGCTTTAAGATGTTAAAAAATCAGTTGGGGTGAGCTAATAACCTGAAGAAGCACGCGACTTGACTTGACTGCTGTGCATTTAAAAAAAGAAGCTCCTGGTTGGTTAATTTAGCTGAAATTCAGCAGAAATAACACATCCTGTTTTTCTGGTCAGCTGGTGTACTGAGCTAAAATACTTCAGTCAGATGTTGTTGGAGTTGTGGCATGTCAGAATATTATGTCATATTTTGCTGTGAGGAGAAACACGTGTGATGTGTGGATCGCTAAGGGACTGCGCCGCATGTTTGTGCAGGCTGGTTTTCCTGCTGAGACTCTTATTACGGGCAGAGCTGTTCTGCTCGAGTTGCAGGCGCCCTGCATCCTGGTCTTCTTCCCTTTCATCACCCTCCTCTCACCGCTCGCCGTCCTCATCCTTCATCCCCACTGTTCAACGGATTCAAGGGTGGAGCGCTTAAAAACCCAGTCCAAAACATTTTGACTGGGTTTGAAATGTTTTTGCCTCAATTAAATGTGGTTGCCATATTGAATAATTTAGTTAATCATGTCCGACTGCTTGTGGTACTTGACTACTAATTAATCAGTGATAGGAATTTTGTGTCATTTGGAGTTGTAAACTGTCGCGCTTCTGGGTGCAGATTTGTTTCATGCCCCGTAGGTGTACAAACCTCGTGATTCCTGTCACAGAAATGAAAACCGCAACGGGAGCTGAATCAGGCTCGTGTGGCAGTGATGTCGGTGTTTCAAAGCGACGGCGTCGTACTGTACGATGTTGGCACATTTTCTTTTCCGCTTGCTGTAAGATCGTTACGTCCCTCGGCTAGATTGACACGATGGATGAAATTTTATGACCGGGCTCTTCTTTGGACATGCTCTGTATCCACATATGACAGCTTTTGCTTTAGATCCTTTTCCGGTCGCACCTAGCATCAGAGTAACTCTGACATTTTTAGAACGACAGGTCGCGATCGCATTTCATTTCCTCCACAGAAATGAGCAATAAGCAATCCCAGCAAAACAGAAAGGATCGTAAGCTTCCGCTGGGCCACACAGCTGGCAGCGGCTTTGTCGGTGCCTTGCGTCGGACTTCACAACCTTGTCCCAGTTGTTTGGCATAGACAAATGAACTGTGTCCAAATCTGTCCGGGACTATAAGCAAAATTTAAAAAGTTGACTCAGCAGTCTATCGGTGTGGTCTGGGGCACAGCTGTTCTCCGCAGTTTATGGAAATGAGACGCTCCATTTCGTCAGACGTTAAGGGTGTTCATGTAGGAAAATTCTGTGAAACCCAAGGTTACATGTAGTGACAATATTTTTACAAGTCCGGCGCCAATGTTTTTTCAATTCTCACACGTGGCAACAACAGCCATCTGGAATATGATAACGTTTAGGAAATCTAGACATCTGTTCAAGGTTAGCGAGCCATCTTGGTGACGGTACATGAGATGAATAGTATCTCCGAGCAGGTCTAATTGTGTTCCCACAGCAAATTTCAGAGTGGCGTGACTGTCTACAAAGACGCATCCGCGGGAACCGACAGCGTTTCATCTTGAGACACACAGCAAGCGTGTGCGCCTCTCGGGGCTTTGGGAACACGGAGAGAAGAGAGGGAGAAGGAGAGAGACTGGGAGGAAACATCAGAATGAAGTGGAGTTTCTGGTGCAGTCCCAGCTCGGTCGGAGTGCGAGCTGAGCACAGATAACAGTTGTATAGTGGCAAATACGCAAGGCGAAAAAACTCCCTTCACTCTTCACCTTTAGGGCTGACAGTCCCCACGAGCTGCTCCGGGAGACTTGTCTGATGTTTAGCTGTGTGTTAGCACGCTAACATTTGTTGAATGCATAGTACCTAGGAGACCGAATTAGATGGGCTGAAATTTTATCGATGGCAAAAGGAAATTTTGGAGTTACAGCGTCAAAAAGTGACTTAAATAATATATACAATAAATACACAGCATACTACATACAAAACACCTGTATCGTTCCTCAGTGGTCAGAGCAGCCCGAGTGAGGACCTCAGTCTCGTAGGCAATATCAGCTCACACAAAAACAGACGTCGGGGAGCAGTGTCTGGCAGCTGATGGGGGGGCGGCACAGCTGCTTTATGGAGCTTTGCCATTTCTTCACATTTCCCCATGGGCTCAGTGACAAGCTGACCAGAGAAGAGTGGAACAGGACGTATTGATCAGTAGCTAAGAGTAGAACAGAGCCACTCAGAGTATCAAACCCAGAGGGGGAGGACAGAAGAATTGGCACTTCTCCCCTGCGAGCGTGAAGGACTCCAATGGGGTCTCTTTGTCTCCGGTCTGACAGGGCCCCTCGGTGGCTCATTACAGTCGGCTCTGCTCGTCCCCAAACCGACGATTTTAGCTCAAGTTTTTCACCGAGGGCTTGTCTCTTTCCTGCAGCCCTTAAACCAAACACACTGTTGACTGTTTGAGGGGGGGATTTGGAGTGAGTAAATGTTAAACACTGAGGCACAACACAAAGCAGCTCTTTCTCTGTCTGTCTGGTGGATTAGGAACAAAGGAAACCACGTTCACATTTGAAAGGTAATCAGCATTTCTGCACTGAATGTAACAGTGGAGGGGGGGGAAAACTCATTTCATTTCATTTTCAAAGCGGTGGCTCCGCAGCACCTTGCTTCACTAATTGTTACCCTCGGAGCGCTGCCAAGAGGTTTGATGGTGTGCCAGATTAGCTGTGTGTGGTTTGTCTCTCACTCGGGCCCACCTTGTACCCAGCCCTTTGCCCGGGCCTACGCTGGCATTGGCCCCGACCATCTGTCAGAAACTTGGGCTTTGAACCACTCCCCACCTTCCCCATATATGAAATTTAAAAAAACAAATCCGCATGCTTGGGTAACAAGTGAAGAGACCATTGGAGACCATTGGAGCAACCACACACTCGTTTTTGCAGCCTAGAAATTTGCAGGTTTAACAAGTTACTTTCCCCCATTTTTATTTATTTTTTTAAGAAACCACTACCCAGCCAGCTATCTGTGAATTATCTTTTAGCATCATGTCAAGACTGGCCCAGCTATTTTAAATGATTGAAGCTTTTAATATACTGTTGTTAAAAATTTATTTAAGAAATCAAAACTCTGCTCCTTTACATAAGGGGGAACAGATATCTAATCTAAAAACTGAAGCCAAACAAAAAAATCCAAGGAAGTGAGCAGGAAAACATGCTTTTGTGTTTAATTAAGAGCTGCCGTGCTCACCTATGATTATCAATTTTCATTTGGAATTCAGCTCTTCAGTCCAGTTCGTGTGCTCCCATCGTCTTTCATCAGACACAGGCAATAACAAGACAATTGCCTTTTTAAACGGGTGATCAAAGGCGTCATTAGCTGGAAGCCTGTCATTCCTCATCACTCCTTGCAGGAGGGTCAAAACACGTGACCTCGCTCGCTGCAATTGGCAGACTACAAACACGCTTCAGTGACAACAGACAGTCTGGACCCAAAGCACCCCAGGGAAGGGCAAACAGGGCAGTAATATTCCCTCACGCACACGTACACGCACACACACACACATCTACAGATCCTCTCAATCCCTTGTCCTCGTCTCCCATACTACACCAAAAAGCACCTTTCACAGGAGCCACACCTGCTTGTCAGGGCGATGGTTTGAAACCACCTGATCACTGGTGCAGATGGATGGTCATGAACAACCAGCAGGCCTGGGGAGATAGAGAGAGAGAGCTGAGGAGTGTGTGGGGGTTTTATGAGGTGAGGGGGGGGGGGGTGATGAGCAGGGGAGAGTGTCACTCTGATGTACATGCTGTAGCTCCGCCGCTCAGAGGGACACATAATGCTTCGCCTTTGTCACGTAGTGACACCAAACTGGGTCTGGTGGATCTGTAAAGGCCTCCCTGAGACATTCTCACTCCCTTCAGTCTTGTCTTCACATACTGTACACACGCTTGGTCAAGGCCCCTTAGGACATTTTTCATGCGCAATCCGTTGCAACTCTGTTTCATACACAACTTATTTGCTGTTGCAGTTAAGTTGTACAGAACCGTAATTCTTAGCCCCTTTTTCAGCCCTCTTGTCTGACACCCCACACCTTGAAAAAGTGACGCCGAAGGGGCCCTGACCGAGGGTCCGTATGTGATGAATTGTGAGTTGAGAACACGTTGGCCTCATTTGTCATTTGCGCGCACTCTGTCAGCCACGACAGCTTCTAATTATGCACATCCAAGAGCAGAGTATCATTTATAATTCCAGCTCTCTCAGCCTACTATCTGAGTAGCACGTGCCTCCTCCTTTTCCTTCCCCCGCGTGGAAGATAGAGGATGCAAATACCACGGCTTCCTCCCACCAAAGCCCCTGAAATAATAGTCATTATGAAGTTGATCCACGCAGGAGAAGGGCACCTGCTGAAGTGACACAACCCTCCTTGATTGACTGCAAAAGAATCAACCCACAATAAGCCATCAACTGGCATGGATCAGTTTCATCGCTTTAGTATGTGCCGTGTACCATACTGTAACTACCTGTAATATCACAAATATTATGTTACAGGTGCAGTTTACTGCTTTATCCATTGCTGCACTTTTGTTCGTGGCACCAGAGATTGTCTTTCTTGGCTGTCTTTTACTTATTGTTGTTCATATGGAATTTGAAAAAAATTGTTGAAAATTAAAATTAAAATTAAAATTGTTGCAGTTGAAGTTTTATCGAGAATTCAAAAAAAAAGGGAACGGGATTAAGAATGCAAACTGCAGTGGGAAAAGTTTAAATGCAGGGAAAGACTGGGCTGCATCGCCCTGCGTCACCACACACTACCTTACTGTATACTGTAACCTGAAATGTGCATGCTACCTGACCTTAGTTTATAGAGGATGTAATTAATGCGTGAAAATCCTGTTACCTGTGTGAAAGCTTGAACGACGTTCCTGTGGCCACTTCCCTGGCAGCTCAACTGATGAACGGATTCCTGCCGGCTGTCGTTGGGGTGGTGCCAGGCTGTTTGCATGTTAGTGAGCGTGTCTTTGTGCGTCTCGGTGTCTACTTTTGTTCATCGGCCGATCTGAGTCAGCTGGCTATGTCCGACTGCAGTTTATGGTTGCCATAGCGATGGTAAGTTACAGCTGGCTCAAACAGGGACTGGGCTGACACGCCTCTCAAAATCTGGCTTCTCACTCGAAGACCGTTATCCCTATCACCTAAATTTTTACAACGTGTGAGAGAGGAGACTCAGCTGAACACAGTCCACAAAATATTTGTGTGCGGTGTCAAAAATGTGGGAGATGCAAAAATCTGAAGGCGCCTCTCTTTTTGTTTTCCTCCCGAGCGTCAAGTCTCTCTTAAAGCTGGAGTTGGTGCAGCAGTTAGACTGCACTCCTGCCACTTTCAGGCTTGTAGTTCAAATTCTATAGGTCACTGTGCTTTGGTAGTCACATTGTATGAAAGAAGACTAATTTGCCTGTGTCCTGCCAAAAAACGTGAACTTTGTGGTTAAACAGAAAGTTTTCAGTACATTTTTAACAGTATTCTCCCACTCTGTGGTGTCACCCAGTCGAGCCTCTGAACATTTCACGCCCCAGACTCCCATGTAGAAATGGAAAGGTCAGGAAAGTTTATGAAACTTCAACCGTAATTGTGTAAAAAATAGTGGGAAGGGCACAAAAGAGCTGAACAGATGTGTGAAAGTCCCATTTTTCACGGACGTTTTAAAGTTTGAAAGAAGTTTCTCGGTGAGTGCATGAATAGGGAGAGGCTGAAGATGAGTGGGTTTGAAGGTTCCTCTCCTTCACTCCCAGTATGACTAAGGTTCAAACAAAGCAGAATACTTTCAAAAGTACGAATGGGATCAAAACGATGAATGTGACCAAAACAGAAATGTAGGAAATTAACTGAGACATTGATACATTTGTTTCTACCTGAAAGCATGAACTAGTAAGAGTTGAAAACTGTATGAATAGAGGTGTCCAGGTTGGCACCATCTGATAAATGAGACAAGCACGTCGCCACTTTTCTTTCTGCTCTCAGATTTATTCCTGTGCGCCCGAGCTGTCTGAAAGCCGTCGATGGCAGCGATGGGGTCCAGAGTATCTCCGCTGCATTCATGAGAGCCTCTCCAATTCCTCGCGGGGACTGCTAGCACCGCGAGCCGCTCTCATATATCTTACTGTCCAGTGATCTCATGTTGCCCATGATGATAGAAGGGCGACATGGCATACACTGTATATCCTCCTCTTCATCATCAGTCTCTTCTGTCTGGACCCAGCTCTCTCCTGCCCTCATCCCTTCAGTCCTCCTCCTGATTACAGCAGGGATTTCATTTGTTCTGGTCAACACGCTGACAGGCTTCAGAGCAATCAGCTGGTCCCCTGAGGAAACGGCGTGTCTGTGGAGTCGCTTCACAGCGGTAGCATCGCCAAAGATATATAAATATAAACGAGTATGGCAGGTAAAAATGAAATGGAACATTTTGGGGGAAAAAAATTAGAAAAGGAACAGGAGTATCTGCAGCAGACTGCAGCCACAGTCAGTGCAGGTGCACATTGGAGAGATAGTTACACAACACAATACAACAAAATTTAGATAAAATACCCACTGGATCCTTTAACCCTTACTGTTAACATGCTGCTCTAAATAAAAAAAATCCATAATGACCTTATGTGAGATGCGCAGTGTGCGTTCACCCAGTATATCAAAGGTTTCTTTGAAAATCGGGGACACTATTGGACCAGATAAGCCAGAGAATGGGTGGAGGAAGCAGCCAAACAATGCAAATGAGAAGGTTTTGATTTGTCCAATTTCTGATCATATCTTGGTCGGGTTATTGTAACAGGAGGCTAGAACTCCGTCCAGCTCCACTTTAGCAGCCTCAGATGCACATTTATATTGAAGAGATATGTTGCATAAATTCAATTAGCCACTTGTATTGATGGAACAGCAAGCTGTCCTGAGTAGCATGTACATGAAGAACAAAGCGCTATCAGCTTACTTTATTAATGTTTGGACAAATGCATCTAGAAATCGGCTTTGGCACGATTTTGTGTTCATTATGAATAATGATAAAACGCTAAACTGAATTAATTAGTGTTGGAACTCATGTGTAACAGAAGCACATTCTCTGAACTGAAGCCTTTTTTTCATTTGTTCATTTGCCAAATATGAGCAGCAGTCTTTTGTTTTTCTGCGTGTCTGTTTTGTTTTTTTTTACTGTGCATGGACACTCTATTGACTCTTAGTTGTTTTCTTGGCATTTGAACCAAATTTTGATGTCCTGAGTTTGTTCATAGGAGCTGAAAACAACCACAGATCCAAGCGTTCTGCTTGATTTTTTTTGTCATCAGGTGGCATATATGTGTGACTGTGCATTGTGTGAGGGGTAGAGAAAAGAACCACACTACGCACAGTGTGCGGTGTGGTATTTGGCTTTCTCCTCTTTTAACGCCCGCCCATAAAAACTTTACTGACAGCGTTCCCTTCTGCTTTCATCAGCATATCACTTTGAGCTCCTATTATGCAAATGAAATCACAGCTCTATAAACCATATGTAAATGGAAAACACAAGCATGTCCAGATGAATTTACGCTCATAAATTTGATCAACAGTGCTCTAATAATCAGAACAGTAAGTGAGGCTCCCCTGTTCTGCGTTTTTTGGGCCAGATCCTTTCTATTCATCAGAGTGATGTGCCAACCAATTCCTGTCAAATTGTCCGACTTTGAGGGATGTTTGTCGTGAAATTAGCTTGGAGCTTCAATAATTGTGTGCTGCGCTTCCAAGCATCTCTTTTGGCCTTTCAAAGTACTCTCAAAATACATGCATAGCAGATAAAAAAGGCACACCAGCCTGTGTCCTCCAAGTCAATCGACCACGCACCATTGACTTCTTTAACAAATCTATTTAATCTAAATGCATTTATGCAAAATTGTCTCAGTTGTAGCTATGATGTATTGATCAGGTGGATGCAGAGTCTACCCCAAAATGCATCTGGAATATTTATACTGGGATGCAGTGAGAGCATCAAGCAGGGAACAGAGGGAGCTGGAGAGCCAGATTTAAAGGCCATGTGGACCAAATGGATCCCACGAGCTTCTGATGCCCCAACAACATTAATAATAAATTTAGCCACAAGCAGCCATTAGTGGGGTCTGAGCCTGTGAAGCGAACGCTTCGTGGGAATATAAAACTAATTCATCATGCCGGATAAGTGCTGCATCTCTGAGACAGAAGCCCCAGCAACTGCAGCTGAGATGGTATCTGACAAATTTTCATTTTGAAAAAATGCCAATTTTGGTGAAGCCACTGAGTGCAATGAAATGTGGCCTCACAGACTTTTAAGCCCCTCTCAAAGTCATTACGTTTTATTAAGCATGTGTTAATTATGCCCTTTCTGCATTCATGTCTTTGCTTGAACTTTTTTTCCCAGTTAGTGCGATGTGTTCAAATTCTGTGAGGCAAACATGATGTTAACAGTTGAAATGACAATTAAACAAGGTTAAAAGAAAGACGCCATCATAGTTCACAGTCATACTCGTTACACAGTTAAAACAGAGAGGCTGGTTAGACTAGAGAGCTGTAATCAACTTTATACTATTAAACCACCAGTGGGACAAAAAAAGCAGAGTCTAAAGTTAATTAGTATTTGAGCATGTTGGCTAGATATGACACACGACAATGATACTTGTTTAAACCAATGCATTTGTTTATTTATGGCCATTGAAGTCAGCACAGCAGTCTAATGGTGAAATGAAATATGTTGTATTATCACCTAAGGAAGTTATGATGACTGTGTTCGCAAGTAGCTTCTTATTTACACATCCAGCAGACACAGAGCAACATCAGCATTCATTCGGGGTCATGTGTCTTCTCACCGAGAGAATCTAAGTCCAGCGTTCACTCTCCTTTTTGCTTAGGGTCAGGGGTTGGCAAATAGAGGAATGATGTGCAGAAAGCCAAAGATGCATTGCGATAACATGAAATCACAGGAAATTGGCATGTTATTCATACTCCATTTGGCGACCAGGCCCGTTTCATCCATCACTAACATCAAAATATTAATTAGAGCAGCACAAGCAGACAATTAGATTTAACAAACCAGAAGAATGAAACATCAGCCGAGCTCAGCATTGACACGCTTAAAGATTAAAAAAGCCCTAAATGATTTAAGACATCTTTAAACACACGGAGCCCTATTTAGAAACTCCACTCTAGGTTGAAGTTAACGGCTTAAAAATAGTAAGCAGTGTCTCACTATATTTGTAGAGTAAAGATCTGCAAAATAATGAGGTGTCAGACGATTAACATCACTAAACGCGTGAAGCCGCGCTAATAACGCACAGCGTTTATCTGCCTTAAAAACAATATTTACAAACCAGAGGAGCAGAAAATCTTATCATATAAGGCACAGAAAAGGCAGAAAAATTATCACCCGGTGCTCAGGCTCCCAGCTGTGCTCCTGCTGTGTTAATGGGCTCTGGTCCATATCCAGACTATGACCTGCCCAGCACGACACTGGTTACTTTAGCTTTCACACACGATGTGGCGAGGTCACCTTTACTACAGCTTCATAAGTGACTCACCACTGTGTTTGTGTGTTTTCAGGACAAAAGATGACAGCTTTCGCTTACTGCCTCTTCCCTGTAAATGACATAGGTAATGGTGGCCTGTTACAGAAGGCTAATGTTTGCACTGGGAAAAAGGTGCTCAGTTTTATGTTTTGAAAATACAACAAGGCTATATTTAATTCAGGCAGTAATATAAAGCTCTGAGCTATGTGTGAGGAATGTATGTTAAAAAACTCTTTCTCAGCCTTCTAAATCCCGCCTTTCTCCCAATTACCATAATGATGATGTAATTGACATGATGTCATGAATAAATTAATTTGGTAAGATAGTACATCATCTTCAATGCCTTAAACCTGACGGAATCATTGTTGCACATTTGTCACGCTCCCTCTTGAAGGACTATCTAGTTAACTACACTATCTATCTAGTTATCCCCTCCTTTATTTTGAAATTAAGTTCCTTGTGTGTCTCCAGCTTCCACTCCAAACAACCTGACTTAGATAAAGCAAGGTCATTTCAGTGATTGCAGTTTCATGTCAAGCATTCTTTGTGTTTCTTTGGAAGAAATTTAACTTTTAAAAAAAACAAATAAATGTAAGCAAAAAAAAACATGTGCCATGAATTTCACGGTCACATCTACATGCAGACAGCTGTTCAGCTGTTTAATAACCTTTGTCTCTGTGTCTTATGATGGTAGGAGCTCATTCACCCCAGAAAATAACTGTGATGGGGATGAATTGTAATACTTGATGTGGCCCGAGGGACACCAGCTGCCCATTGCTGTTATGTTATGTATAATAGGATTTTGCATGTAACTGTGTTCATAAAGCGCTGCAGCAATTAATGACTGCATCAACAGTAATTTTGTTGCTTAAAATGACAACCCCCCCTGCCTGTCTCCTGCTCCCGAAATTGACTTCTTGGCTCCGAGCACCAGTGGGCAGGACTGAACCTTTGAACCCGAAGCGTTGATTGGCCTGTGTCTGTAACAGGAAGTCTGACCTGTTTGTGCCGAGACAGCAGGAGACACGGCGTCTCTGCCGCTTTCGCACACTGTCACCTTCAAGTGAGTGATCGCTCTTGGCACGGGGGCGAGCGAGCCCACGCCCATTTGTTTTCAGTAATCGCACGCAACGTACATGTGGCACTTTCTGCAACCTGCTCATTATAAAAAAAAAAGAAAAAGAGCATCGCAGTTCCACACACATGTGGCTTAAACACACGCAGATGCAGACTTGTACACAGGGGGCAACACAGCTGCCCACCACAGTCCATCCTCGCACAGACGCACACCACAAATACATGTGCTCTAAAACACACACACACGTCAGGCTCCGTCTCGCACAAGGGCTCATCAGAACCACCATATAAAAGCTGTTTTGGTTCACAGAACATAGATGCGCTCTCCCTCCCTCTTCCTCTCTCCCTCCCCCGAGGCACCTGAACCGTCCTGCCCTGCCATCCTCCACATCTGAGGCAGCCCAGAGATGAAACAATAATTACTCACATATTGGGGTTATGTGTCACATATCAAACATTATGGATTTGGCGAGTGGGGTGCGATCAGATATTGGCATGGCGATAAAGCACTCCATTCTGCATTGCTCGCCTCAGAAACGGTCCCAAATATGATCCAGTCGCCGTGGTGGAAAAATTCAAGTTTTAAGATTTAATCACATTTAATCAAAACGAGTTTTCTTTGCGTTTCATGCTTTGTATATTTTCTATAATCCTGCAACCCAGTGCAGACTCTGTGCCCATTTTTTTTTCTCTTTTTTTCATCACAGGGATTGTTGAAGTTTCATCTCATCTTTTGCAAATGCGCACACTATTTGAAGGAAGTACTATCATAGATTCAGTAATGGAACTAAAAGCACAGCGGCTGCTGTCAAGGTTATTTGGCTGCCATCTCTGCACAATTTTGCTACATCAAAGTCTGTACAGAGAGGACAATTTTGTCCTCTTTCGGATGGGAATGACACACCACGAAATTCTAACTCCTGCGCAGATCACACATAAAGACACCGAATGCAAATGTAATGTTCTGAGTGAACGTGAAATCTAACTGCTGATTAAAGACAAATTTATTTCTCATGGTTTACAGGTTCCAACAAACATACTGTTTACTCAGCAGTGTGCATATTCTCCAGATAAGGACTGAACTAATACGAATGTGATTCAAATACAAGACAGATCTCACTACAAAACAAGGCTTTGAAGCCTAAAGTAAGAGTGGAGCATTTTTTTTTTGTATTTTCTGTCACCCTCATCAGAACACATTGATGACGCTATTTAACGCATATATTAAGTATATGCATTTGGACAGCTTGGATATATTTCTACTAATGGTAAGGTACAGCTGAAAATGTTTTAACAAACCCAAACTCTCTGCATTATGGATATGCAGCGCTGCCAGTTCTGTGTTTTTCCAGTATAAAGTGGCAGAGGGGAAGAGTGAGAAATGGGGGATATTTGACCTGATGATCTGGTTCATTGGCAACAGAAACAGCATGTATGAAAATTTAGCCACCACACGCCAAACTGATTCATGTGTGCCATGATAAAGACACCCAGGTGGGTGGAGCTACAAGGTCACATGACCACTGATGGCATATCCTGTCAAAACGGGATGTTTTTGACATAATTTAAATATCTGTGCATGTAACATAGAAAAAGACAGAAAACAAATGTACCCAACCAGACAAAGCATGTCCTTACCAATATTTAAACCAAACTTCTGCCTTTCTATTGCACCCAAGCACATATAAAAATCTGTCTCGCATTAGCACACGGCTTCATTCACAAGGTGTACAAAACATACCAAAGGTCTTTTTAAAAAGGATTAGATTTATGTCGGCAGGTAATTCTCGCCGACTTCGTTTTCCCCTGCCAGTAAAATTCTCAACCTCTTGCACCTTTTGTATAATGTCCAGTAAAAATAACCTCAGGTAATGGTAGTCTGATTAGAACTGACAGCCTTGAAATTGCTGGCAAAGTTGTGCATGTATTGCCTCTCACACTGAATGCTTGTGAACCATCTGTTCAAATTGTACTTGAAAGCAGCATTCACCCCCAACTGAGATCAGACCAAAACTTTAGTCTATGTACGACCTCTTCTCACCCACGCAACCCTGCTGCACTGTTTGAGCATGATAACGCCAGCTGCCGCTGAAACTGTGGCTCACGCGTGGAACGCTTTGGTGCGATGAAAACACGTAAGTGAAGTGGACATATCTGTGATTTTTGGGTAGTGACAGCAGAGTCCTTTCATCCTCTGCAGTTTGACATTCACACTGCAGATGTCCCATGTTAACAGCCACTTCATATCGAGAGAACCTGTTCATACATCATCACATTACCAACAGATTTGTTGCTTGATCCTTCATAGTTGTATTTACCTGGTGACAGGAGAATTGAGTAAAGCTTCTCTGGTTTTAAGTTTAGTCCTGAGACCTAAAGTTGATTGCGAGTGCATATGCAGCTTGAATTTGTTATCTTGAATGATTACATGGTATCAGAAATTAAAGGAACTAACATTAATGTTGTAGATTCTGTTGTAGTTCATGGCATGTAAATGTTTTTGAGATTAATTATTTAAAGACTTCATACAATCTTGCATAATAACATCAGCTGCAAAAATATGTCATGTACAGGGACATATTTGGTGTCATTGTAATAGATCATTCAATAGAGCATTCAAATCACCGCTGTCCTTGTGATGAACAGATTTATTCATAAATCTTTCATACATGCATACATAGTCAAAGTTCAGTTGCTTCTAATTATGATATTAGAAAAAGGGACATTTGGATTCTGTTCAAGTTAATGGCGGATAATTGTTCTCAATCTCTTAATAGGAGGAATTATTTAAAGGGCAGAAATTGTGCAAGAGTCCAAATAATCTCCAGTCAGATAAAAGCAATAATCACAGGGAGGAGACATTTGCAAACAATCAAATGGTCTGATTTGTTCCCCCTCAGCCTGCTGAGAAGTGAATTTCACCAAAGCCATGATATCACTGACCCCATCTGGGAGAGGTCCAGACACATTCCCACCAAGGCCACAGTGTGATCATGAGATTGAAAGAGTGCACCAACAGTTTTTCCCCGGTCTCCTCCTGTGCCTTTGATTTCTCTTCGTGTTCACTTTCGCTACTGTGGCCACTGTTTGTCCTTCCTCGTCTGTCATTCACCTGCTGCATGATCTCCGTGGAGATGGCAGATTATTTGGAGCCACAGAAAGCCACCTCTGCTTGTGTGTTTGATTTTTTCACCAGTGCTGAGCATTACCTCAGTTTCTCATTGCTTTGTCTCTGTCTTCTGTGCCTGTACTGCCTGGTCCCATGATATTAATTAATGCTAATTAAGATCCCATGGAAATTCTTGCCATTTAATTTGGATTCAGGATTGATGTGAGTGAAAACAGATGACTCCGATCATTTGCCGCATATATCATGCGCTTTTTGTTTGTATTATTTTGAGGGTGAATGCTGTTTATCAGAAATTTAGAATGCATTGGTACGCGAGACCCAATATTCAGAGCAGCATACAAAGCTGGGAAATACACATATTTGCTTTCTTGCCTAGAGTTTGATGAGAAGATTGATATCACTCTCATATCTGTCTGCTGAATATGCAGCTGGAGCCAGGAGACCGTTTGCTTAGGTTAGCATACAGAGCTAGCCTGCTTGTCTCCATAAGTTATGAAGTATCAGCATGTCTAAAGCTCACTTATGAACATATATTAATTTAGTTTTAACCATACACAAACTTTAAGTGATTAGACTATTATTTCTTATTTTACCAGCAGACAGTGCCAAGCTAGCTGAAGCATATTTTCACTCCTAAAGCTACCATAAACTAAACGAATGATCTGCTAAGCTATTTATATATCTCTCTCATGTGAGCGGGGAGGTAGTGAAAGAATATACAAGTGGCTAGTTGATTTGCATTTTCTTTTGTACTTATTTGTTCCCACAGCCCAGCTGGACCTGACAGTAAATGTTCCGTACAGACAGGGGTAAAAATAGCAGCACTTCCAGCTGAAGTCGTAATGGTCAGACCTGTGGCTAAAACTGAAAAACAGACGGCTTAATATGTTGCCCCTGCTGCCATTCACATCAGCACCTGACAGCAGTTCTTAGAGATAATCGTAGCCCTTGAAGATCAGATGGTGAGGCGTGAATGTGTCACCGCCCCATTTGGTGGAAAAGTGGAGAAATTTTGAGGAGGCAGCAACAAACGGTGAAGGAACCCCTGCTGGAAAGACAGAATCTGATTAGTGCATTTTAATGATTTCATTTGTTCCACACAGGGGGAAAAAAGACTAAATCAAAACCTAGATAGATTGATTGGTTTCTCCACATGAGCCCCCACCCGTTCCTCCTCCATCCCTTCGATTTGCTTTGTTCTTGAAGTGCACCTTCATGCCTGCCTTTGCAAATTGCAGTTTTTGCTTAACACAACGCTTAATTGCAGGCACATGCTTGAGTGGTCACAGTGCCCATCAGAGGCAAAATGAGTCACACCAGCACAGCGTAGATTATTCAGAAATCAGCAGCCGTGGTGCCAGGCTCCCATTCTAAGCCCCCGTGGTTGCAAACCAGAGCCGAGTCCATCTCTTGGGCACCAGCACCAGATGGTAGAGCCAGTAACAGAGCTGGGAAAAAACAGCAAAGAGGAATGAGGAATAGAGAGAGGAAATGAGAGAAAAGTCAGATTGGAAAAAAAAGAGAGGATGGAAAGCGCTTGGGTTCAGTCTGATCATTAGATTTCTAAACTCAGACGGCTGCGGATGGATTTGCATAGCCCGGGGTTGGCAGTGGCCCACTTTCCCCTCGCTGTCTTTCTGAAAGACTGCCAGTGCATTCCATTATTTGTGTCAAGGCGGGTTCTGTGATGAAGAAAATAACAGCGCTGGCACATAGTCAGGGTTTACGGTCTCTCCTCTCCCCTCTCCTCCCCTCCTGGTGTTCAGCGTGGCTGGCTGATTGCTGAATGCAACCCAGATATCTGCCGGCCGACACCAGAGAGAGGCAGAAAATGCAGCAGGTAAAAGAAAGTGTAAGGTGAGATCAAGAGAGCGAATGTGTTAAAGAATGAAAGAGCGAGGCAGATCAGTGCAGGACACACGCTTTCTGCAGGCAGAGCTCGAGGCCTGGCTCTCTCTGAAGACTGAGAGACCCAGCCAGAGACCAGCTCCCACAGCTCAAATGGCTTTGAGACATGGCTTTCCTCTCCAGCTCCTATGCTAACAGAATAGGAAGGATAAAAAAAAAACTTTTAAAAAGACATGCATGCTGGCTAAGGAAGAATGATGTTGAAATTCCACAGGGCAATGAATGAACAGATTATACAATATATCATATCATTAAACATGTGGACATGCAGTAGACTTAACACAAACCACCATTGCCATGAAAAATACGGCAACGTTGGCACATAAATCTAAGCATTTGTGTGCTGCATATTTTAATATAAAGTGTTGTCAAGATAAATAGAAATATCTTTTATTGTATCTGGTATGATTGTACATTTTTTGTATGCAACCACATTTACACCTAAAACTTAAAGAAAACTTGTAGTTTACCTAAAAGTTATGTATACTTTGAGTACTGAATATGCACAAAAGTTTAGGGTTGTACTTGTTACTATATAGTCTCTTTGTGTCCAGGAAATTAACTTGGAATATACAGGAAGCACAGAATAAGGCAACGAGAATAAACTAGTTGTGTAACACTGCATATAATAATACTGACCTCGTAGTGTACTTAGTAGGCTTTAATTTCCAGTATCCAGCTCCAATATCAGTTTAAGTGTGTCCTATATTTAGTATATTTTCACAGCTTTATCTTGTCATCAGACAGCCATTTCCTTCTGCACTACATTTTCTTAGCCACACACCAAACACTGTAACAGCTGTTTAGACCCAGCTGATACAGTGTGCGGAGGAATTGAGTCGTTCCACCGCTCCAAAGTGGGAACGCACCAAGTTCACTATATATCAGAACCTTATACCACTTCACTTCAAATAACCCATACCAAACCATCCCTTCAAATATACTTCATTTACAATGTAATTTTATGTTCTAAAGTAGTAGTGCACTTTCTGTTTCAAATGGCACAGAAAGTGTGCCAGAAGAGTACTAATATATTTACATGAGTATACTTGTACAAAGAAGAATACTTGATGGCATCAAACACACAGTTTAAGTATAAAACATATTACCATGATTAGAAACTAGCAGTGTACTTGCAGGTTCAAGTGTACTCCATGTTCAGCATTACACAGAAACAGTTGACTAAAGGAGTACTTGAAAATTTGCAGTGAATCTACTTGTGTCCTTAATGGTGTGCACTTGAGCTTCACAGAAATATACTTCATGGATTATTAGGTCTTTATAAGGTTAGGCGTGTGTGTGTTTGTGTTTGTGTGTACTGCAATCACACATGATTGACATGTCATGCTTTGTTCTCGTGGCCATGATTTGAATATGTATGATGTCTTCTTATATACAGCAAATCAAAGCGCCCTCTCAGCAGCAGCTCCATTCCCCTGTTTATCGCAGCGGCTGAATTCCACGCAGGAAGAGTGCGTGCGGCATGAGGCTATTGTTATTCATGGACAAGGTGTTTTCACCGTCTCTGCATATTTTTAGGGATTTGAATAACTATCCCCCTGTGGCTCAGAATCTGCTGACCTAATGAGCCAGTCTGACTGATTGACACAGGAGACCATCGGAGCAGCCATTCATCATCTCTTGTGGTGAATAAACATTGGATATTTCATCCTCCCAATGTATGCTTGATAATGGATCATTTTAATCCCATCAGAAAAAAACCCGCAACAAAATCCCATACAAACTGCCAACACGTGCCGCTGACAGAGCCTGATCACAGTCCCACGTTTTATACCCGCATGAGATGGGTGAGGGGGCTGCCAAGAATTTCAAAAAATATGAAATGATGATTGCCTTTTAGGTTCATCAAAGATACTCATTCTACAATCAAATTACCGGTGGCCATACAAATTGAAGTAGGAAGGTTTTCTTTTTTTTCTTTTAAAAGAAGTAACTTTAGTTGACAAATGTGACAAGGCCTCTTTAGGAGAGCGGTGAAAGGCAGCACATAAATGACAATGATGTGAGTGAAATGCACTGGATGCGGTTTTAATCGTTTCTGTCGCTGATGTAGTCAGAGGCTCACATCAGGCTGTCATCTAACATGACTCCTTGTTGGAAATCGCTGCTGTTCTGGCTTTGCCTTTAAGAAGTTGGATAGACCCGAACTTCCTAAATCTGGCATCATCCTGTCAAAATGAAGATTAGTGGATAATGTGCATAAGCCCGGCCTGCTTTTCTTTCAACGTTGTTGGGGGTTTTTTTTGTCAGTGTTAAATGCAAAGCACGCACACAGAATGAATGGTTCAAAAAGCTGCCTTTCAAATGTGAGAGGGGAAATAATGCCGCAGATACACGAGAAGTTAAATAAATTTCACCATGCTGAAGCAGCTTTTTAGGGGTTCCAAGGGGAGTTCAAATAACTGCAAGGTCCACCGAGGTGACCCGTTTTAAACAAAAAAAAAAAAAGAACGATTGAAGGAAAGGATTTTGCCCTGCGTTCCTTCACAGTGCTGTAATTCCACTCCCTCTTGAACAGAGATGAGAGGCTTTACATTGTGTGGCCGATGCCAAAGTTTAAATAAAAATATGCCGGAGGGGTCATAACGTGTGGGTATTTTGTTGCCGTTTAAAGGAGTGGTTCAAAATACACTTATTTGCTTGAGGGCTCTGTCCAACAGCAATAAAATCTGCCTACCAGCGCCTCTCAGGCTCAGTAATTCATACATTGGTTCTCACACTTCCAGGCACTTTTTTAAACCAGGTGAACTGCCCCTGGCTGCTGGTTTTAGCATCATATTAGGAACACACAAAAATATAGAAGTGGTATCAATCTTCCGACCTATCTTGGATGTTCAATATCAAACCTATAATGAAAAATATGCATCTGTGGGTATGTTCTGTTTAAATGCTTTTCATAAATCAACAAAAATATGCAGGATAAAAGAGGGGAGACCACACATCCGTTGGAACTAAAAGAAATGTTTATTCTACCTGACTGAGAGGGAAATTAACGTGTAAACGAACTAAATGCAACAAAGATGGACTGGGTGGAAGCCAGGGGCCGACTGCCGCCAGTGTACGTACGGTAGTGCAGTCAGGTCAGGTGAGCTTAATCTCCCTGACGACCGCCGTCCGTCCACCAGGCTCCTGCAGGGACAGGTCTGCCCAGGGAGAGTCCTCGTGACTGCATTCGTGATTGCCCTACAGTGTTGAGCCCACGGCATTTCAGAAATGACATCTAATGGCTCACGCCATCTTTATTTCTCGACATGAACACGTGTCACCTACACCATTTGTAGAGTGGTGCTAGTTCTTAATGAGGAGTGTCTGTCAGCTGTCAGCAGAACTCCTGTCGTTTAAATAACTGTTGCTACCATTTATACTGCACCATGCCCTGTTTACTGTTTACTACCTCATCTTATGGTGACTGTAGAGTGGCTTGCTGAAACATTTATGCGCACAGTCAGTAGTCCCCATCTAAATGCTGAGGGTGAGCACAGAGTTACTTTAGAAACTGCTTAGACTGGAAAACATACAGTTGGCTTGCCCTTTATATCTTTGGCAGTTCAATCCTAAAATCCCTTAGGGAGGCTCACACCCATTTAAAGGCCGTTAAATGATGATTGATGAGGCATCCTCACAACGAGCTTGCCCCCCTCCGCTACTTTGGAAACAATCTGTTATCCCCAAAACACCAAAAGGCAGGCCACGTTGTTGTATTAGGCCCCCTAATTTTCTTGCATCGGGGGAATGGGAGCCATTAGCTATTTAAGTGACAGCAGAGAGCTTCGAAGGGCAAGTTGTGCAGAGATGGAAAGTCCTCATTCTAACTGGAGGTCAGAGGGCTGCTAGTTTGTTGTACCCCTCTGGGGGGGGGCCCACACCGCACACTCACATGCTATGCTGTTAAAGATAGCTCAGCACAACATATGGTCAGGGGGAAATATCAGGCAAAAGAAAATAGCAAGTGAACAAGTAGGGTCATGTTGTTTACTTTTCAGTTCACTGAATCTGTTACACAACGTTTGAGCAACAATATTACAACCATTAGTCAGGATGTCTGCTTTTGTGTCTCTATTGCTTTTTCTTAGTTAAGGACCTTTGTAAAATGAAAAACAAACAAAAAGAAAAAGACATTCAGATTGATTCCTCAATCTGCGTGCTCACTTTGTTCGGTATGCTACATCATCCATTTAATAAGGGCACGTCGCTTTGTACTACGTATCATGTCATCATCTAGTTTTCATATCTTCACTGAATTTTATTGTGAAATTGTGAAAAGTCATTGCAACACGTACACCCACTTCAATTGTAAATATAATAGTTGAAACTGGCCATGATAGCTATTAGTAAAACAATTCAGCATATGTCTTATGCTACTTATGCTAACTAATGGTAAACACCATAACTTGTCATCAAACGCTTGTTTGCTAACATTCTCTTTAACAGTAATGTAACTTCTAATGCCAATGATCGCGTACTGTTTTCTTGCGCCTTGAACTGTTCATCATATTAATAATTTACTTTAGCCATGGGCTGTTACAGTCCTGAGTCACCCTTACATCCTTGCTGTAAGTGCCAGGCTCTGCTGATCTTGACAACGTATTAGCTTGTTCCTGTTTTGGCCAAGTCGAAACGAGAGCTAAAGCACATCTAGTGTCATACTTCCATCCTTCACAATGACACGTCATGATTCAACAACTCTAAACTATGCAGTGAAGACTCCTTCATTCCCGTTTTGGGGTGTACACCACCACCTGCTGGAGGGTTTGTTAAACTCCTTCTATCGTTGACAAAATACCAACCAAATACGTTAAACCTAGCACACACAAGTACGAGATGTATTGTATGTATAGCAGTTACAGACAGGGCAGAGTAAAGTAGACTTTAATCAAAGACAAACTGCCAATTTATAATGGCATTTGGATGCACAGGCTGCTGTTCACTTGTGGATGTTGTGGATTCAGCAGATGAGGAGGAGGCGCTGAGCGATAAGGGAACATTGGGGGAGGTCTGCTGAGGGCAGGAGGAGGCTGTATAAATAGGAGACAAAGCTTAGACTTTTTGGTTTCCTATGCATCACAGGTGACATCAAAAAGAGCAAAAAAACACTGCTCATTTTAACCGGTTATAGTTTAGAGGCCACAATATGCTGAAGATGCTGAAGGGTCTGATGGAGTAATGTTATATACTTACACCATGAAAAGAAATACTCTTGATGTGAAGCTGGAACCTTTTGATATTTGGATTCATCCCACTGGAAATATGCAGTAGGTATACCATCTGCTTAACCAACAGAAGAAAAGAAAAGGTGTTGGTGTCCCTAAGCAGCCAGGTTTTTCAGGGTTGGTGTGTCACTGGGGGCAGTCAGCCAGGGACCGTGGGAGGCACAACACGGCACGGAGCAGGCTGAGGAAGCTATGATGGAAAGGCTGGAGGTGGAGACTTGAGCAGCCCTGAAGGGCACTTCTCTTCTGCGGCTGAGATGGGCAGTACTTGGCGGGTTAAATGAATTCCATGACTGATGACTAGTGGCTTAAGGGGTTTTTCTCCGTCTTTTCTGGCCAGGGTCTAGGCCTCACACCTTCCAGTGCAGTCCTCCACCTCTCTTTCATCAGACATCTTCTGAGCAGTTGGTACCCAAGGTTTGAAGGTTGCCCTCCTGACCCTGCTGGTGTAGAGGAGGAAGTCGATCTAGGCCAGGAGGTGAGCCGGGTTGGCTGTGCTATCCAGCAAGATGCTCAGAGATGGGTGAGTTAGGGAGTGTAATGGCCAGATCTCCTGTATGATCACAGACTTCTGCCTTCAAAGGTCCAGAAGAAAGCTCACATCCAGAGGCTGCAGGGTGTGTGGTGGAAGGCCACAGGGTTGACCCCCTCCCTCCCAGACCAGTTGGTATCTGTCCATAACAAGCGGCAGTCACACACGTATGTTCGGTCCCACGGGGCCTCCCATCTCCCCAACTCATCACTGTTGTAGATCTGATGAGCCCTTCCCAAAACCCATGCTCCTGCAGCGCAGCAAGAGGGAGCCTGAAATACTCCTCGATGGGCCCCTCTTGGCACAGAAGTCCCTCTCACAGCAAATTGGCTGTATTATGTCTATTGAAGCCGATGCAACCTTGAGATGGAAATTGCTCGGCTTTGATGTGATTGTGGAGAGACAAACATGTGGGAGGTAGAGGGGGTTTTTCATTGAGCCCCTAATGTACCGGGCAGAGAGCACGATGATTTGTGATCATATTTCACATATACTTCCAGCGACTCCAGAGATCCCATCATTTCAGAAATGCAGTGCTTGAAAAAGTGGGTTCAGTATGCTTCAAGGTTTATTCTGTCTCTCCGTGTGCCTTCAGACGATCCTTATGGGATGACAGGCTTCTCTTTTGATCTATCTTTTCCTTATCACTAGTAAATGCAAACTGTAAAGCCGCACGGATTTACCAGTGAAGAAAAACGCCAGCAAATTGGAGATGAAATCAACAATGGCGAATAATTGTGATTCAGGACACAGTCTAAAAGCTAAATGATTGTCAGGGTAGTATTTTCACCCCCACAACCACCACCTTTGTAATAAATTGTCCACTCAAGACTCGTATTGATGCCCCTCAGCAAAGGTACAGTATGTGAAAATAAGGCAGGAAATAGAAATAACCCAAAGGAGACAGTGAGAGATAGAAAGGCGATACTGAGGCAGAAAGAGAAAGAATTTCCCAGGGAGGAAGAATTGCCAGGAGAGAAACAAAGACGGATAGAAAAACAGAACCAGAGAAAACAAGAGAAGAGAAACTGTCTGTACCCAATAGAAAATCTGTATTGACTTCAGCAGTGTGAAAACTTAAACCCTTTAAAGGATTTTTTTTTCATCAATGCAACTAACACAGAATGCCCTGACTTATCAGACAAGAGCCCACGGAGCCCTTTGCCCTCACATTACAGATTTCCTACTGAGAGCAAATGGGAAAATTCGATCCTTTGTTTCTGCTCTCCCTGGGCCTACAAATCTTTTTCTGATCACTGGATGCGTGTGGGGACTCCAGCATTATTGGGATATTGTATTCCTCTTTACCAGAATTGCCGCATGCACTTGGTCGAATGTAGACACAAGCAAACAGTAGAAAGCTGGGAAATCATTCATGAAATTTATTTATTTAAATTTGAAAATTAGACAAGGTATAATATGTTCTCCTTGCCAGCCATACGCTAATATTCTGCTTAAATATGAGAGTCAGGCTCATTAAATTAATGTGATTATTGATCAGCGGGACCTATCAAATTAAAGGCTGGGCAAAGTCAGCAGCTGCCCTGAACTCTCAGCAGCCCCTGAGGCTCCAGGCTCCATGTGTCAGTTGGCCTGTGGTAATCTGAATTTAATCTGATTCGGTACATGCTAATGTAGATTTATCATGCAAAATTAAAGTAAGAACTAACGTGTGACGTGGACACTGACTGACGCTCGGGACCTGTATCTCCACGATGGTACTGAGTACTGCACTGCTGCCACCTGATTGGCTCATCGGATAACTGCGTGTGTAAGCAGGTGTAGAGGTGCGCCCATCAATTTCCTTTTTCCTGAATGGTAGCTTTAAGATTTTGTTTACAGTTAGGAATATTTACTGTTACCCAGAAGTTGTTCTTTCGTTCATACCTTCACACAGTTGGAATTCTCTGGCTCTTCAGCTGCTAAAGCTAAAGATGTTCACCGGCTAGCTACAAACTGTCTGTCTACTGTTGGCTTTTAGAATATTTGTGCAATGTAAAAATTTGTGCAATGTGAGTTTGTGGGCCGGAAAATTCTGTTTATTGCGTTCCTTATGGTGAAGATAGTACAGTCAGTACAGTTTAAGAAAGAAAGTTTTCGGTCTAATAAATCCCCCCCCCAAAAAATGTTGTTAGTCAACAATTCTGGATTTGGTCCATGAAAGTGGGAGATCTGAACTCCCCTGCATCCTGCGAGCTGGGGGGTGAGAGCCAACTCTCCACGCTCATGACCAATTCATCAGCCACCCACTCCCAGCCATAAACCCCGCCGCTCTCTCGCCTCTCTCCCCCTGTTCTTCTGCCACCTCTACCCTTTCCTGCCCCCGATCCCCATCTCCCTCCTCACCTCTCACCTCCCTCGCCTTCTCGCATCCTGAAATGATGGCCTCCACCCCCACTTCATCCTCATGCAGCTCACACAAGGCTCTTCCTTGACCCTGAAGTCCATGGACTCACTGGCAGTCTTGATTATGTCAGATTAGCGACTCCCTCTCATTTGACTCTCTGTCTGTTTGTGTCTCACTCTGTCTTTTTCCCTCTATTTGCTTTGCAAAGAGCGAGTCGACTGCTTGGGAGAGAAGGAATCAAGGGGATAAGGAGAGAGGAGAATCAGCCCATTGTGAAGGGCTGGTGTGACGGCCATTATTGTTGCATAATGGCCAATTATAACCTCTTCTTCACCATTTGTGTAAGACAGGATTTCAAAGTGTAAGCAAAGTGCTGCCTCTTTAAAGACAGTTTACAGTAAGTGTTTCTCTTTATCACAAAAGCTTCTGCCACACAAAACCAGACGTGTCAATTTAGCACAGCAGCTTTCAGCCCGAGGCAGCTGGCCACTACACCCTATAAATGAGTTTCATTGTCGCTGTGGAGCAGCCTCAGTGACAGTTTAAAGTAGGATAAAAAAGGAAGCAAAAATGGAATAAAGTTGTTTAACTTTACTGTAACAGGTCTGGTTCAAAAGCTCTGGTTTGGTTTTTCGTTTGAGGTTACTGTGACTGTGGGTTGAAATACTAATAATACAATTTTTGCTAATCTTGGGAGCGGATCACAATTACTCAGCGTTTCCCATTAGACGGCACAAAGCCTTTGTTCTGTCGTTCTGAACTCAAGTTGCTTAAGTGCTCCTTCGCTACGTCAGGCCAAAATATCCCAGAGTGCGGTGACCCTGAATCTTTCCATGGGGATATCTTGACATTTTAATAATAAATGCAATCAAAGGATGAAATCTGTGCAGCCTCCCTCGTACCGCTAACCCACTTCTCCCTGTTTTTCTGCTCTTTTCCTCTCCACTTGAGGATTCACAGAGAGAGCTGCTGGGCAGAGGAGGCTGACACTACTCAAAGTAGGTACTGGGTAGAGGCTCTGAATCTTATATTTCATTGTTTTAAAAAAACAAAACCCTTCTCAGCTATTAATGTTTTTCTTGGACCCTCCCTTTAACTTGGAAAACAAACTGCAATACCCTCCCCCGCAGTATTTCATAATTATAAGGCAGAGAACAGTCCCGCTGGCAGCGCTTTAGCCAGTAATGGTAATATCAGCAGGGTAGCATGGTCACAATGATGATGTTATTATTTTATATTTAGCAGGAAAATGTTTGCCATGTTCCTCATCTTAGTTTAGGGCATTAGCATGCTAGCATGCGCTAATTAGCCAGGGTGCGACTGAGGCTGATGGCCTTTTTTGTTTTGCAGGTGTGTAGTCAACATATGTAAGTGACGCATACATTTTTTAATGCTGACCTGATGTTATCTGATGACACTAACATGGCCAAAAGTCCTTATTTTTAAAATAATTTACAACTCAATTAACAAGGTGGCAGCTGTGTTCCCGCTGAGGGCCGTATGTTTCAAATCTACCTCCAAATTTGCAAAAAAAAACCCCAAAAAATCTGAAATGCAGGTTTTACCAGCTGAAGAAGCTAAAGCCCTCGATACAGAGGATTGTTGTCCGAACCCTTATGACCCAAAGAGCACACTGCAGCCATCTGCTGTTGCCATAATAAATCTCACAAGGGAGGAATGAAATGAATACAAACTGTGTTGATACTCCCCCAACGATTTTAGAGAGTCCTCCTCTTCGTAAAAAGGGAGGGTCATCATTTTCATGTAGTGGCCAACCTGCTGGTGATGGAGTTTATATGTGTGTGAAAAGGGCTGCAGGATAACGAGATACATTCAGAGGCACTGTAACAGACTGTTCGTCTGCTGAGGGCAGCGCTGAAAATCGTAAAACGGAGTCAGTGACAAAATCTCCTAAACATGTAAAAATTAGCTCACATCACATCACGAGGACTGCAGTAATTGCGATTGCAAGACTGCCGTCATATTATATCACAATTGCCTTTTCTGATTAATTGCCCTCCAGATGCACGCTGCATATAGCCGCACACACAACTCAGGACGGCCACCTGGGAGGAGCAGTCTGCGAGGAGAGCTGCCTGCTCATCACTGTTTGATCCTGCGAGCGCCAGCAAATTGGTGTTTTATCAGGACGGCTAATTATAGGCAGAGGAGGATGTGGAAACGGCATCCTGCCTCCAGAGGGAACGGCGTGCCCACACACGCGTTTTGAACGCACACGTGTGCTGAGAGGCGTCCACGGGCCGGCGCAGGCGCTCGTGTTATTGTGGAGCGTGCGCACGCGCAGACACACAAACGTCCCAACTTCCTCTGAGGTTCACCACTATCCATCCATCACGAGGGCAGGACAGCAAAATGACACGGCTAACTGCGCTGCTGTGGTTGGTCAGTGACAGAAACATTTCTCTGGCCCCAATTTGGGGCCCTTGAACTCTATGGTCTTTGTTTGTATCCTGCCGCGACCCCAGGTTTCTCTATTGTAAGGAGATTTGTCAAGGTTGAGTCTAGTTTGGGGATGTAAACGTCTCACTGGCCTTCGGTGGAAGTTGCTCTTGCATGCAGAGGTTACCAGAGTTCACTTGGAGCTGAGTTTACTCACTGTTATTTTATTTTTTTTACAGAAATAAGCCCAGTCAGAGGAAATGTGCCTTTTGCTATGACAGTCATTGGAATGACAAAGATGTTTGTATTATTCATCATTATATGATTTTTTTTGTGTTTTAAATTCGCAAACCTTTGCTGCTAGTAACAGGCAAATAAAATAATGCATTTCCAATTACTGATCATTAATAACATTGTTTTTTTTAAAATAATTTTTGTCTAAAATTACAATACATTAGAGCATATAAAAATATGAATTAAAACAAAGCAGAATAAAACAAGATTTAGACAAATTGTTAGAATTAAAAATGAACATTTTTCTTTCCAGTTTTGGACAAAATGTCAGTGAAAAAGAGGCTGTGGTCTAATCATAGTCCAACAAACAAATCTGTGGCATAATTGCAAAAATGTGGCAGCTGAATAATCAGCTCCAGAGCATCAGTTCATCTAAACGGAAAAAATGTGGCAGCCTTCAAACCGTCATCCCATCCATCTTTTCAGGTTCCACTTGTATTTGCCAGTCACTCAGCGGAGATCCATGAGCGATAATGTATGTGAGGAGCTCAAATGAAAACAATCCTAGGATTTTGCGCATGTATAGTATGTATGTCTGTGCCTTCTGTTCAGACGCACTCCCAGCAGCTCAAGGCTGTGTCGGCAGACGACGCTCTAGCCTTCAGACTTCAGGGCGCGAGCCGTACTGGAAAACAGCTACTTCTGCAGTAAAGCAGCTCTCACCTGCTTTGAGTTTCCCTTTGCATTTTGTCATGTTTCCTCCGCGCCAGATTCCCAGCATGTGGCAGAACTCCGCCTTGAAGCGCAGGCATGTCATATAAATTATTATAAGTCATTTTCATGGTCGTGACAGAGCGGCGCGAGGGGAACTTGGCTCCTCTTTGTAGCAGAGGCCCCTCCGTAGGGCCCCGTAGTGTGGAGAAGATGGAAACATTGATGTGTGCCATTCATCTTAATGTCAGAGGTGTGTATGTCTGTGTTTGTGTGCTTGTGTGTGGGTTGTGCTCGGTGCGTGCGTGCGTGCGTGTGATGTATTTTATTGATAGATGTTCTGACAGCACAGTTGTGTTCCAGCCTGTCTGAGGAAGAAGAAGCAGCCTGTTCTGATTTGTGAAGAGCTCAGAAGCTGTAGACGTCAGAAACCAGAACAGTGAGTGGTTTGTGAATCGCTCTCTGTCTGTCTTCTTCCGTTTTTTCTCCTCTCCATTTTATACATGAACATGCAGACGCAGAGTAATGCAAAACACAAATATTGACATAGAGTGTAAGATTCAGTTAAGTTCAGATACAGAAGTTAGTAAAGCCGTCCTTCAGGATGGCCAAAAAAGTGATGGCAAAATAAAATGTTGTTTTAAGTTGAGGAAATATCAGGGAAGGTGCCTCTGTTAATACGTTCCCACCCGCCCAGGTGCTGCACAGCCCAGTGGGTTCCTGGTCCCATCTTCTTTGTGAAGGTCAGGACACATCCCAATCGATGGGTGTCTTCCTGCTTCCAGCAGCGACGTCACCCCGGTGGTCCTGCCCGGTGAGTATCACTTCCTGCTGGAGGTCGTCACCTTCTGAACCCAACAACCCAGCTAGTCCAAATACAAAGCTGCATTTCAACTCTGCATTTTAAAACTGCAAGTGTCTCAGGTCGTTTGATTAGAAAAGCCCATTTTTGATGTAATATTCCGTCCTTATATGCTGTACGCTGCATTTTCAGAATCACCGATGCACTCTTGCATACTGTTTAAGTACATCCAAATTAATGAAATAGATTTTTATGCTTATTTTTTAGTAATGGGGTTAGCTGAGTGTGTAGGAGCACTGCCGTCCTGACTATAATTATGAGGATTTAAAACGGAGATGCACCAAACTGAGAACATCAACCTCGTGCAAAAAGTTTCCGAATTGCTTTTATTTATTTATGGTGGCTATACTGTTCACTCTATCTCTACTAAACCGGTAAATAATGAGAAGCAGGAAGACACTGTGACACCTGGTGAGTGGAAAGAGGGAGGTTTGTATACAGAAGGGATGATCAGGGAAATGAGAAGAGGTGGGAAAGTGGGCAGCTACAAGCAGCCGTAGGTTGATTGTGACAACTGAGACATAAAGAATGCATATGTACACTCAGCATAATGGAGCACTGAGTATCTGAGAAACTCCTTCAGCGCTGAGGACGTGGATGAAAAGAAATGAATTTTGACCTCAAAGAGTTTTGAGTCAAGGTTTGCGAACCTGCAAACATTTCAAGCGCATAAATGTGGTTCAAATTCAAATTGCACGGTAATGAGTGCCAGTAGTCACAAATAGTTTTTTTTCACGCTTGCGGTACATGGCTTTCTCTGCTTGGAGTGAAGATTATTATATCCTTGCCCTTTTGCTCTGTTGATTCAGTTGTAATGAGCTGCTTTAATATTTCCATACAAACACCGAGGCCCTGAGTTAACTGGATGTTTTGATGTCTGGACTCAGAATGCAAACATGGGAAAATGAATTTCTGTGATAGGCAGTTTCCTTGGGAGGGTGTATTGATAAGAGCAGATAAACACCTTGGAGAGTCAGAGGCGGTGATTAGGATACGCAGAGGATGAGGCTGGGATTGTTTTTTGCTGCTTAACACTAGGCGTTAATGAATACAAATACACATACTTGTTTGTACACGTACACTCGGCGAGCTGCGCTCCATGCCTCTGAAATAGGCTCCCGATGAAACGCCGCGTACACAGGCTCCGTGGTAGGCTGTTTATTTTTTCTGCATTGTGATCTGCGCACTATTAACAATTCAAATGCATCTGTCGGCACGCACATGCCACCAAACTGCATAAGGCGTATAAACCCCCGATACTCTTGTGTCCTTTTCCAGCCTTTCATTCGGCTGCGGTTATATTGCCTGCAAAATCCACCCGAAAGCGAAGTAAGCAATGAAAGTCTTTTATCAGCACAGCTGGTGCCCAAATATCCCGTGAAATAGTATTTAATATTCTCTCCCTGTCTCTTGCTGAAGAGATGCCGCCTCATTTCCTTAGCGCTGCTGTAATACAGAAAGTCAGGCCTACCTGTGCTTACCATGAAGCCTCCAGTAGCTTGTCACATTCTACTGTGATGTAGGGCTTTGAGGACTCTTTTAATTTACATTTGATTCCTCATTTTGCCCAGCAGCAAATGTTTCAATTGACCTTTATTTAAATCCCTAACCTAAACTACGACTGTGCAGTTGTAGCTAGACACAGCAGACCTGTCAAGTGTCAGATTTCTCTGCATTATCGTGGCGTGCATGATGGTGTAATAATAGAAATTATTAGAGTTACCAGTGGAAAATGCAAGAGAAAAAGTAATGTAAGCTGTTATCTCGACCAGCCACTTTATGATCTACAGGAGTAACTCAGCTTATCTGTTAAAATCAAGGAGCATTTCATGAACACACAACTTTAGTTTTGGTGGGGTTTAGGTTTCAGTGCTGGTCATGACTAGCACATCCACTGTGTATTTCCCCGCTGTGTGGAAGCCAGTCCGAGACTAACTTTACTGGCAGTGTTCTGATCGTTGTGGTATTATAGGAGGTTTACACTCCAGCTACCAGCCAAGCTTGTTACCTGAGACTGCATTAGCCATACACGGCAGTCAGAGCTGCAACAAAACTCCCATTTTAAAAGTCATCATCATTAAAATGTCAGCTGGAGATGGTGCGTCGAACCGAGTCATGGAGCTACTTCTACCTCTGTCTGAAATCAGGGACATAAAAATTATTCAAAATTTGAAGTGGTAAATCTGCCACTGTTAGCATTGTTGACGTCACCGTGTGTTGCGCAAGAATGGAAATCTTTACAGGCACAGCAAAAGTAATCTTAAGTCGAGAAATGGGCACCACATCACAGTCCTGCAGAGTTAAGCTTATTGCATATATGAGTTGGATTGTCTGGCTCTCGCCAATATGGAAGTTTTGAGTCGGCCTTTTTTAAATTCTTTTTCACAGATAAGGCCAAAGTATTCAAAATATAGCTCTTGTGTCTGATTAATGTTATATCCAGTGGGCAAGAGGAATTCAACTGTATGATGAGTAACATCATCATTGACTAATTCAGCCATTCAGCGTGACTAACCTTGAGCGAAGGCACAGAGAGCGAGCACAATAACTGCTGGGCACGCACTCCAACTGCTAAGACATTTGGGAAAGTGTCAGCGTGTGAGGAGCTGAGACAAGATGATGAAAAGTAAGTGATTCATTCTATGTCTGACTAATGGGACTTTCATTAGAGAAGGAAAAATGGAGAGTCAAAGCAGAAACAAATAAAGGTTGGGGTTCTTTTCACACGTGCCTGCCATGGTGCCTTTACGACCATTGAGTATTTATTGCCTGATGCAACCAGAAATGTACTTACTCCAGTTGTTTTTGTTGATTTGCCACCCACCCCCCAGCTCACCCCCATGTCTGTTCCCATGTTTTGCAGAGCTGTTAACAAGACTCCCACGTTCTCAGTGAGAGGCCTGTGTTAGGCTGTATGGACCTTTAACTATCTGGAAGCAATGGGCCAGTGAGAGGGATGAATCACGTCGACAGCAGAGCTCATATCACCCGGGGTGTAAAAGGAACACTGCTGGATGGGAACGTACCATAATATGAATGCCGTCATTAAAAGATGGGAAAGGGCTCTGCTTAGCATGAAGCGTAGCCGCGACACACATTGTTGCACAACACTACACAAAATACAGGCAGAGTGTGCAGAGCTCTATCTGCCCTGCACACGCACACTAGTTCCACAGTTTGCAGAGCTTGCGCAGGACACCTGAATAAACTTTGCTTAAGGTTTAGGAATAATAGCTCCGTGCAATCCTAATATCTGCACCCATTCCTCCGTCATTTGAAAGCCAGCATATTGGAACTGATTTCACAAATATGCTCTTATCCAGCCCGGGCAGCCAAATCAGTAGGTCTCTATTTAAACACAGACGATTTTCCTCCCAAAGCCAGAAAAGGTGAACACATCCACAAACCACTTAGGCTGCTTTTTCCACCTTATTTGGTGCAGTTCAATAGAATCCTCAGCTGTTTAGCCTCTTGTTTCTGCCTCCCGTCAGGACTGGGGAATGTTCCCATCAAATAAGATCTGCATGAAACAACAGCTCCCCCGACCAGCCTCACACAAGTGATTTCACGCTGCTTTCAAGTGAATCCTGGAGAGGGCAATCTAAGGTGAGAATCCAATCAAAAAATGCATTGTCTCCTACAGAGCCTGTGATAAACTTGATTAACTGATTCTTTCTGCCTGCTGTAATTTTCCCGCACCTGTCCAAATGCCTCCCACACTACCACTTTGAAGTTTTTATCATCATCATTTAATCATAGTGAAACTAAAAACAACTTCCAGATTATTTAATGTATTTGAAGGGAAAAGGGCTCTCCCACAAAAGTGATTACAAATGGTGCATGAACAAGCATATAATACAAAAATCCATCTGTTAATACTAGATTTTGGGACCTGCAGCTTCTCAAAGATCAGTGAGTTGCAACATCATATGATAGCAGTAACCTTTTTCTAAGACACAACAGATGCATCCTGGGGACTGTGATTTTACCCTTTTGAGAAATCCATAATTTCTGACAGCTCAAGATTAATAATGTTCTGGCCAATAAACAGCTGACCTGAGCAATCGTGTGACTGATTACAAATAGCCTGCTTAAATGCCATTGTCAGTTGTTAATGGGAAACAAGCCTGAGCCAGTGGAAAAACTGCATCACAATTTCTGATTTCTACTAATCCAAACAAACCAGGTGAGAGGAGGTGAAGCTATAAATCCTTTGAGAGCACAAATTTAATATCCAAGAAATGGAGAGGGGTGCTAAGAGAACCTGAGCATGAAAGTATCCGAGGATTTTTCTGGAAATGATGAAGGATATTTTTCTTCATAGCTAATAAAAGCGTTTAAAAATGAAGCCGATTTTTCCTTATGCACCTCAGGCAAAGTGAGTCTGACGTGCTTTTTTTTGGGGCTCTTTTATATCTTTGACATCATAGGTGTGAGAGTTAGTTCTGTGGTTTTTGTGGCCTCCAGTAAATTTTTCCTGTTGAAGTTACTTTGCTGCTCTCCAGGGCGAGAGAGGGGACCTGAACAGGGTGACTTATTATTGAAGGTGCCGATTCAGACGCGCCAGCTTTCAGCGTCAGACGGAGCTCTACTGACATCTAGTGGTTTTAAAAAGTCCATTGAGGCTGGGACGATTCACAAGCAGACACGAGGAGAATACTGCAGTGGTGAAAGATTCGGAATTCTTTTTTTCTGGAAGGAAGCAATACCTAAATGTAAAAAATAATCCATTAAAAGTAAAAGTCCTGGGATGGCGTCAAAACCTTATTTAAGTATAATATTTATAGTGACATTTCAGTCAAGATTTATCTCTAAAGCGTTATTTTCCAGTGCAGTAAAATCTTTTAACCTGTTTTTAAGTGAAAGAAGCTTTTTGAAAAAACATATTCTAGCGCTCATTCGGCCTGTCCTGTATTCAATCCATGGTTGAGAGGTGGATTTACATATAGCATGTAAAAGTACAGGCCTTTCACAGCAAAAACTCGTCATCGTGGGAAACACACAGATATGTTATTAATAATACTAACCGCTGGTACCAAGTACCAGGACCCTGAAAGATACAAAAAATACAAGACTTGGCATAACAGTGAGTTAAGTAGCTAAATTATTAGCGTATATATATATATATATATGCATATTTTTGGGAAGACGACAGTAAAAAAATCGTTTTGTGTGTGAAATTTACTCCTTCAAAAATGTAAATTTAAATGAAATAATTCACAATGACCAACTGTTACGTTTACATTTAGCTGTAATACCTCTGCAGTACAGCTATCTTACAATGCCTGCGCTGTGTATTGTGACTTCACGACGTTATGTCCATGGACGTTACGTCATCCGTGCGATACGCACGGGGGGCAAGAACGACACTTCCGGTTGCGGCCGGGCGGCGCAGGGACGTTGTTGTGGGCGCAGCATCCAGGGAGACGGAGGAGACGGGGACGATGGCCGATATATCGCTGTATCTGACGAACGTTAACGTGACGATAGGACAGAACATGGCTGTGGAGCAGGTCGGTAAACCGTCGCCTCTATCCTTCCTGCCACATTTCCTCGGTGCCGTTCGCTTTGCTGAGCGTCGCGAACGATGGCGCTCAGTGCCTGGAGCTTGTTGACACTTGTCAGCTGTGTCTGCTTGGTCTTGATATTACAATAGAAGTGGATTGGGGGTTCACGCCTCACGCCCTGCAACAGTGTTTTAATGGAATGTCTGACTCCCTTACAATACAGCCCCATAATAATGCACACTGTCTTTATGCGTGCTTGTGATGTCTTCTCAGACTCAGAGCCCAAACCCGGGGAAGGATTTCGAGAGTGTGGAGCTGGGGGAGCTGGGCAAGAGAGAAGAGGAGGGGCAGCAGAGGGAGAAGGTCCCTCGCAGGATCATCCATTTCTCCAGCGGGGAGACCATGGAGGAGTACAGCACCGACGAAGAGGAGGGAGAGGACAAGGAGCCCGAGAGGAAAGACCTGCTGTCCTCCCCGGTTGATGCGGTGAGGGTGAGGAACGGTGGAGGGACAGAGAATTTGTGTGTGCGTGTATGTGTGTGTATAAGGAGCTAAATGAGGAGGCAGGGGAATGATGGAGGAGGTATCGCGTGTGACAGGAAATCAGAATTTTTGTTTTCTGAGTAAATCATTCCACTGTGAAGCAGCAGCGACATAAATGAAAGTGTCTCAGTGACGGTACTTTTTCTTTGTGTTGCAGTCTAAGATGACTTGGGGTCCGTATTTCTGGTTCCACATGTGGAGAGCTGCAACATCCACCATCTCAGGTTTGTTCATCACTCTCATCATTTACAACCTGGACTGTACCGCAAAGCACGGTCGGTGCTGCTCGGCTATCTGCAGCTACGCCCAGGAGCAGGTTGACTTCAGACTCAGAGAATAAGATCGCTGGCAATCATTTGTACAGAATCTTGAAAAATTAGTGACTTTGCTATAGAGACAACATTTCGTTGACCTCACAATTATGGTAGAAATTGAGAAAAAAAATGTTTTACACATTAGCTAGAAAAGGGCTACGGCGAGTTTGATCCTGCCATCACCGGTGTAACATCCAAAATCCCTCCACACACTCTTGCTTTGGTGCCATGATTATCTTATCGTGATTATCTTTGCTCACTAGCATCTTCCTCAGCTTAGTTTGCTGGTTGGCCAGCGAGGAACAGGTGGTGCTGGTCGTGAGTTTTCTGAGTGCCCTCTGCTGGGCCACAAGGCAATCTACTTCAGAATGTCCGGTGTGCTTCCTCTGCGTGAGGTTTGAATTTGAAAAGGTCATTTTACAGCTCAAATGTTTCGTTTAAATTTCAGATAAAACACAACCTTGATTTGTGATGCAGGTCACGTGTCTATAAAAGTTTGCACACACACGTCTCAGGTTAGAATCATTGCAAAACCTTAGGTGTTTTTGAAAAATGTCAGTTTTTTCTAATTTATTTGAATTATGCATTATGTCAGTGAAGCTGTAGCCTCTTAAAAAAAGCTTAGACAACATATGATTTATTGATGCTGCTGACATTAAACTCAGCATTTGTGAAGTTAACAGAGGGTTGAAGAATGAATATATAATGTCTTCCAAAGTTAAAAAGCACTACTGCTTTTTACTTATTTTTACCCAACTGGAATTGTGCTCAGTGGATATTTCTGGCCTCATTAGTGGAGGAGGTTCAGTGTTGTCTTGTCTTGTATCATATTTCTCCTTCCTGTTTTCTTTTCCAGCATGTGACTACCTGGGGGAGAGGATGGCCTCCCTCTTTGGGATAACATCAGCCAAATATCAGTACGCCATTGACGAATACTACAGGATGAAGAAAGAGGTACAGCGGGTGGCTGGGAGGTTCTGGAGTAGCGTTGTGTTGTGATTTTGAATGTGTTAATCAGCTGACGTAATTCCCTCTTGCGTCCCGGCGTCAGAGGGAGGAAGAGAGGGAGGAAAACCGGCTGTCGGAGGAAGCGGAACGATCCTTCAGCCAGCTGCAGTCTCAGGACGACGAGGACGAGCCGGTCGCCTCGTCGGACCGGCCGGAGGTGCCCGCTGCTCGCCCCGATGTGACCTATCAGGTCGAGAATGAGAGTCAGGTACCTTCGAGCACCATCAGAGTCCCCGCCATCGTCACGGCAACCTAACCAACCCCAGACACGGATGTTTGAGCTTTAAATGTGCGTTTGTTTATTAAAGAAGGAACGAGTTCTTGTTTCACCGAGCACCATTTGGTTTGCGTACGACACATTTGAGGTGGGCAGTGCCGCTGTGTGGTGGTTGTTGGGCGAGGACGGTGATGGCGACGGGGCTCCTCTGACGACTAGGCGTCCCTTTGCAGCAGTGTAGCAACTGATAAAGTAACTGCTGGAACTTCTCTGGATCCATTAAATGTAACAAAAAGGGGTGTTAGGGAGCAACATACAGTATGAGTCAAAAAACGTCAAACTTGCCCCGTTTATCTGCTCAGGCCTTGCGTTGTTTGTGTTTGTTTTGCCCATGTCGACCGACAGTTCACCATTTCGGCTCAGTACGACATCATTCAACACTTGGGGCTTTGTTAGTTGCTGCAGCAGCCTCCCAGATTTGAACGTTTTGCTGCGGAGTGAGATTAGAACGTTTGCTCCCCCCTGTGCCTCAGATGGACCCGACACTGTGCCTAAATCACCAGTACAGCCAAGTCAGTGCCAGATCTCGAAGAAACAACTATTTGAAAAGAATTTTCACTCTTTAAAGACGTAAAATAGCCTTTGACTGAGCGTGTATGCTCAGGTTTGGAAAGTTTTTCAAATATTTAATGCCTTCAGCAGCTGTTTTATCCAGGTCTGGTTAAAAAAAAAAAGTACATCCTTGATACACCTGGCTGCACCAAAGAGCTGGCCATTCTAACACTCCCTCACCTGTGTAATTGTTGTCTTTTATTAACGTTTATTAAGCTTGTATTGCACTCGGCATCTGCGGAAGCACTGAGTAGATTTAGCCTTGGTTAGCAAATCACGTGTGGATCGCCGGACTGACTGACGTTTCGTCGGGACGCTCCGAAGACGGGTGTTGCACGGCGCTCTTCCTCTCCGCCTCATCTGCTGTGGATGTGAAACATACAGCAGTAGATGTGGCATGCAGGCCTTCCATAATGGCAGGGAGCGCTGTAACACTGAGTCTGTGTAAAGACATGCAAAGTTACATTTTTAACAGTTTTTAGTACGATTTTTGATATTTATGTATTTATTTTACCAAACTGACTGCACTTAATTTAAGCATTTTTTTTCCTATTGTTTTACTAAGTGACACTGTAATGAAGCGTTAATAAAATCAGTCGTCGTCTGACTTTTCCACTCGTCTGTGTGGGAGCTTTTTCTTCCAGGACGGTCATTGTAAACGGCTCCATGTATCTGTGTTACTCCCCTGAGTCAATGTTGGCAGCTCCGCCGTCTTGTCTGCCGGTTGGAAGGCTCATAGTGGAGCTCCAGTGCGAGCCGTGTGACCCAGCTTTGTCGCCGGCTGACAAAGAGGCCGTGTTGTCCCGCACGCAGGCGGCCCTGAGGTCAAGGGACCCCGGCCGCTCGCCGCACAATGTCACCATTCTCGGGGTCAGAGTGGGTTTCTGTTGCCACGGACGACCCCTGCAGCGGTGGACATGCCAGACTCGGGTGATGGCTGTGGAGTGAGTCCACAGACTAACTAAGAAGTTGGCATGTGATTTGTAAGAGCAATCTTTTTTTTTATATTGTTTTGTTTTATTTTTTTACCAGTCATCCCAATGCTTATGTACAAGTTGTGCATTACAAAAACCTCCATTTTATTGAGTCATTTTGATGATAGAGGTCTGTTTGTCTTAAACAAGTGAAAATACCTGGTGTTGCAGTGAGATAACTTCACTCTATTCCAATAAATTCTGAAAGCTGAAGACAGAATTAGGCAGAATGCAGAAAACTCACTTACTTGAAAACATTTGTTTGGGTCGAAAACTTTGAAGTGACACTTTCATACTCCCCACCACCACATGCAGATGTTTTAAAGGAATATTTCAACCTTTGGGAAATACATTTATTGGCTTTTTTTTCCAGAGAGTTAGATGAGAAGTTTGATGCCACTCTTACCTCTGTACAAAATATGAAGCTGCAGCCATGAGCCATAACATTGAATTTTTAAAACAATGAGCTGATTTTTAAATCAACATGTAACTTTAGAATAGTTTTACTTATTTCCATGGCATTTCCTGAAATGATACAAAATAAAACTTGGTGCTGCTATTTTGGGACCTAATGAGAGACGAGATGACATATGGCGGAAGTGTTTGGCAGTGACCCATGACAGGAAGGAGGAGTTTCTCTTTCAGCATAATAGCGGGATGTGGAACGTGCAAGATTTGAAGGCAAAGCCTTCTGGTGGCCGAGCTCGTCATTATGGCGGTGTCGTGACGAGACGGCTCCTCTCTTTACAGCCACACGGTGAAGTCATGCCGGGACACACAAGGCGGCCTCACACGGCCTGTACCACCCACTGACTAACCCCGGTCATGTGACGCTGCCGGTCACTCATCATGCTGGTGTCCATGATTCAAACACAACAAGACAGAGATGATTTTTTTATTACTTCTTGTAATTATGTGTCCAATCTGAGACATGAGGCTAAAGGCGAGGTCACGTCAGTTCTTCCTGCTGGAGCTAAGATAGACTTCTTAGAGTTCTTGAAAAACAGCTCCTGGCTGTTTTTATCTTGATGAATGAATTATTTATCTGTTTTTGAGTCAATTATGTACAAACCTCAGATGGGATTTTTCCTTATTCCTCCTTATCACTTCAGTCTGACATATTGAACGTGTTATTTTCCTTCCATCCAGATACAATTTGGTCTGGGTGAGTTGAGGGGGACAACAGTAATAACAATTAGTAATTATTATATATTCTAAACGATATATTCTCTTAACATAAATCATAATAACCTTACAGGTTATGCACCTTACAGTTATATCCCATACATTTTTATGCCTTTTTGTATATTTTCTCTCAGCTCTTACCAAGCTGTCCAAGAAGTACAAAAGAACATTTCAGAGGACATCTATGATGATAGTTTGTTTACATTTCCCATATTCCTCATAGAGATAGGTTCCTATGTAGTCTGTGAGGCAGGTATTTTTCTACAGAGCTTTAGAGGCTGTCGTACCTTATGAATAATTTTTTCTTCCCCCCCAGAGATTTCTCACCAGTGTCACGTTATGGCCGGTTGGTAACAAGATTTTGCAGTTCCTGTTGAGTCCACTGGAGGGTAGTGCTGCATTTAACAGGGGAGACAAACTGGGGTTACTGTGGAGCACACTACCAGTCAAGTTGATACAATGTGTGTAAGATAAAAATCTATTTGTGGTTGTTGTTGATATTTCAAATAGCAACTCTGATTATAATTAGGCAGCATGAATGTAAAGCACATCATGGTAAAAAAAAAAAAGTCCTGTTAATAGCAAAACAATGATGGATGGAAAACATAATATAATGAAATCCATGTTGTTTCAGAATCTGATTATGAGAAGCACATCTGTGTAACAATCTGCGCAGTGGTGCTGCAGAGAGAAAACCCACTTTATCTGTGTGAGCGACTTCCTCCTGGACGATTTCAGGCGCACAGCGATCATCAGGCCCTCAGTGATTAAGAGGGAAAGCCCAGAATTGAGAATTCACAATGCCATTCCTTGTGACTTAGTGTTTATGTGTGCGCATGCAGAAATAGTCGTCTGAAAATATGCTTGCATGGCTGGGGCACGTGCTCATGGGTCTGTCCCAGACTTGGCTTCACCTTTCACGCGCCAGTCCCCCACCTGAGCGTCCGCACGCCAGGCCCCAGGTCGTCTGACCCTTCAAACATACCTGACATTTTTGCGGCTTTGGGTGGTGGGGGCTGGGTCGGGAGGTGTTTACTGTTCTGGGGAGACCAGTTTAGTAAGCATTTTCACCTCTCATTTACTCAAAGCGAGCACACTGGTCTAACCACATGTCCTAAAAATGTGCTTCACCACACCTGACTGCCATATGTGCTATAGATCGACGCTGTGATTAATCAGGGTGCGCATGAGGCTTAGTCATTCACAAAGTACTGATAGAAATAGTTAACAAGAGGGCAGGTTGTGCTGTGGATGCAAAACGCCTGGCAATGTTGTACCTGTCCGATTCATGAGAGGAAAATACCCAGATGACAGGTTTGTGGCATGTTACTCCAGATTTCCTAGAGATTGGAGAGGTTTTTTTTTAAAAAAAAAAAACTAAACAAATGAGGACAGCTGTTCCTCAGTGGTAAAGGAGACATATATATAAATGGAAGCAGAGGCAGGGTCAAGAAAGTTAGGACAGGCAGTGAGACATATAGAAAGACAGAAGGAGGGAGGATGATGAGAACAGCAGCAGCCCCTTTGATGTGGGCCTCAGCTGGGCCCTGTGTGTTTAAGACAGGGCAGGCCTGCTGAGGGAAGGGGATTTCCAGCGCTGCTTGGTCTCCTGTCTCACCCCCTTAGCCTTTGCTTCCTCCGTGGGCTACAGCTTAAAAACACAGAGAGGCTGTCTGCTCCAAGGCGAAGCCTCTGCAGCGAGCACCGACACTGGAACGACAGAATTTGTCGTTCTGCTGATAAGACCCTGTTACCACCGCATCCTTTTGGGGTTGAAGTGGAGTAGAATGTAAAAAAAAAAGGAAAAAAAAGGTGGAGGAGCGCAGGTTGCTCTGCTGTGGGGCATCAAGTTCCTTCTCTTTGCATGTCACATGACGACTGTGATGTTTTTAGCTTTGCATCAAAGAGTTTTGAATATGCACATGCGTCCCCTCATTGAAATATTGTTTGCTGCATTAAAATGATATTGCATCAACAGCTGCAAAGCCCTGCAACTTCAGCATGCATGACTGAATATTCACCCCCTCCTCCCCATACTTTTATGTACTCTGCACAGAAAACACCGTATATGCATGATTAGGATCTCCACTTCATCACCACCAAAGCTCTGCTGCATGTTTTCTAACACTTTGTGCAGTTGACACTCCGCTCACTCACTCACACACTCACTCAATGTCTGTCTGCGCACTGTGCCCTTTACACACCCAAACACACATGCACACACCCAAATGCAGAAACATGCACTTGACTGTCAAAAGAGTACTTTACACACACACACACACACACACACACACACACACACACACACACACACGCACACACGAGGATGTGGAAAGTCCCTGGCACAAGCTGCCTCCTATCTCAGCTGCGAGTTTGCTAGTACAGGTGGCTGTTTCAGTGACAACAAGACTAAGACACTCTGACCTGCGACCCGACACTGTAGCTGCTCATGCATTAATTGACATGCTGTTTGTTTGAAAATGAAAAGAAAAGCAGAAAACATCAATTAAATGCACATGAAAAGGCCGTTCAGGGCTTGAAATTAACACCAGCTGCCAGATAAATGTGGCGGGCGAGCCTGAAGTTATATATAACAGCTCCACTTTGCAAGCTTTTACAGTGTGTATCCAGTTATTCTCTCGAAATCTGCAAAACAACAAGAACAACAAGAACAGATACATTCAGATAGATTTAGATGAAAGATCAGATGCAGTTTTTATTGCACTAGGAAACTTACGTCTCCCTCCATAGTGTTGTCCAACCAGAGCATCACTGTCGTCATTTCAGATATCTTATATCTTGCAGAAATATTCCCTCCTTTTATAATTTGAACTTTCATCAGATGTTCTTCTGAATCAAAACTTTTACCATTAACAGGGAAAACCCTTGTAACCTGTCTCTGCTGCTTGCTGTCCAGCAGCATTCCTTTAATTGGTTTACTACCTGACTAACACCCATTGTTTCTCTCACCTTTTTACGATTTTATCATTCCTTGGGCACACTGGATGACAGCAGACAGCAGGAAACCTGCTAGTTTTTAAACTGAGTCAGACCCACGGGACGTTTTTCCTGCTGAAAATTCAACTGTTTCTATGTTGGGACACATTGAATGTGGCCTTTGTATTTGAATTTTATTGAAAATTTGTGTATGCATCTGCAAACATTCTTCCATCCATCCATTCATAAGCTAAATTGCTTATCCTCTGTGGGTTGTGGGGGTGCTGGAGCCGATCCCAACTGTGGGGAGAGCGGGGTGCAGCCTGGGCAGGTAAGTGGAATTAATGAGTCACTTCCTCTATCAGTGGATACACCTGACAGTATCACATATTTATCATTGTTTTCTTTAGAATGACTCAAGCTCCCATTGACCATCAACCAGCATACACTGTGTATCTTTAATCACATCCTCTAGTTTTCTCCTCATGTGGACATGAGTCATGACTGATGGAGGTTAGCAATTTGTGAAAAGTCCCAGTGTGAAACAGAGCTGATTCGTTAAGATATACAGAAAAAAAAACTGATTAAAAAAAACAGTCTCACAAAAAAACCCACTAAATAGTGCAGATTCTCATTTTCTGCTTTTTTCAGTGCTTCCGTCTGTCAAACCACATCAAAATAAAATAAGTTTAAATTAGGTTTGGGACCATATATCATGGATAAATTACACAAAACAGGGAGATGTAAAGCAACTCGCACAAAGTGACACACAACAGAAACAAAGAGACATAAAATAAAATGACAAAAGACAAAAAACAACTACAGCGAGATGCAGAACTACCAAACAAAGGACACTAAACCAGCCACAAAGAGAGACAAAAACATGCAAAGCAATGCAAAGGAAGTCACAAAATAATACATCTATGCAAAACAACTGAACGACTGCAAAGCGGCACGGCTACGTGACCGTGATCTTTGAGTCTGTTCCCCATTCTGGCTCCTGCATTCAACATCCAAACCTGTGGATTCAAAAGAAAGAAAGAAAACACATTGTGGAAACATGTTCAGTAATGAATAATGTTATTATGAAGACGTTCATATTATATATTAAGAAGTCATTTCCACTTGGAACGAGTAGAAATAAGTCTGATTAGTTTGGCCTTTTGGCTCTGTTTGATAAACACTGGTCAGTGGGTGGTTTGTTTTTTCGCAGGGTGGAGGCCCCCTCCCTTTTTTTTTTAAGAATGGCTTATGTAACTGTTGATCGGAGTGAAACAACAGCGAAACATCCTCTGCACAATAATGCATAGGTGGAGTGCAGCACTGCAGAGGACATTTGAGGTCCAGATGTATACTTTAGGTACTTTCCTCTGTAAAGAGCAGCCCCCCCCGTGTCTGTCACTCATGTTCTCAGATCATACATGCAGCGAGCAGTGAGAACAGAGGTTTGAAACGAGGAAGCAGTAAATATGTCAGCCCCCCCTCTCTGGGCCAGTGACAAATATTGTAGCTGAGCTTGTGGCTGGCTGATGTTGGGTACAAGAACAATGGAATAGAGACTCTAATCCTGTGGGCTTTTTGAAGCAGTCCTACTTCATCATTCGCAGACAACAAGAACATAAAGAAGTTGTACTGATGATAAACAGTATTACCAGGAGAACAAAAGGAAACCAGAGTTATCATCTAAACATTGTCCTCCATTGAATTTTATGTCGACATCTTTTGAAGGCATCTCTTTCACTTGTTGAGGTCAAACAAGTCATTTATATGCTACAATAATAACAACCATCTTTTTGTACTGAAAACATGTCTTACTTATGCTGCAGATTTAACAAAAGTTCATGAAGTATGAATTGATTTTGTTGACCGTTTGGGGACAGTGAATCAAGTTGTAATTGCAAAATATTATCACTGTATACAGTTAACAGGGATGACACGTTCGCAAATAGTTCATCTACACATCCAGTCGACATGGAGCATCATTAGTGCTGGTTAGTTCTACGCAGTGAATGTAAGTCAAATATTCTCTCTCTCCGTGGTTCTGTTTTGGACTCCATTAGCTCCTGAGAGAAATACCTGGCTCTTGAGCTTGTTAGATGCTCCAGTATGTTCACCAGCCAGTTGTAAACTTCGTCTGCCTGCTGCTGGGCACGTGGCATGCAATAGGTTTAACAGGAAGTGATGTCAACTGGAGCAAAGCGAGAGAACCAAAATGTTGAAGTTGCCGGCCTGAGCTACAAGACATTTAAGGTGCTCTGCGGAGCTGACGGAAAGTGCAGTTTCAGGAGATGATTAACTTGTTATTATGAAAATATCCCTCAGGCTAGCTGTAAATACAGTGCAGATTCATGGGTTAATAGCAGGACCAGAAATGGGCCAATAAGCCAGAGAGATCCCAGATCATCTGTCTCTGTATTTACTGTGCGAGCCACTGGACTGAAGTTCTACTAACACAGAAGGCACTGCACAAAAATACTTTTCTTTTCTATAGTTAGAAAGTTGGACTAATCTCGAAAGGAGAACAGAAAACTGTTGTATATATAGAGTCACTCTTTGTTTATCTACAGGTGGTTAAAGCACGGACAGAACCGCCGTCTCAACATTTCCTTCCATTCAAAGACAAAAAATATGTGTGATAGAACAAACTGACTTTTCTTCAACCACCCCACTGAATATGACAAACCTCTGTGTGCCCCGTCACCTACAAGCTCCAGAAGGAGTAACAGAGGCAGAGGTCAAGTGAGTGGTGAGCAAGTGAATATACCGGGAGTGGAAGTGTTATGTCAGAGGGACAACTGGAAGACATCACCTGTGTCCCTGAAGACGTCAAGTGTTAAAGTGCATGTCAGCGAACATCGTTGTGAATCAGAACGTGTCCCGGATCTTGAAATGCTAATACGTACAGGGAAATCTCCCAACATCCTGGAGGAGAGGAAACTCCCTGCTTTTGTTGTGCTGTGGCCAGCCCACGCAGCGGCAAAACAATGGATATTTTTAGCCCCTTTGTTAAATTTAACCCACTTACCAGCACTGTTAAAATGAAATTGCTATTCATATTTTTGGAGCCTTTTTTGGCTAGCAGAAGCCTGTCTCCTGTTTGTTGCTTTGATAAAATGCTTGTGGCTGAAGGCTTTGCATTTTTCCTCTGTCACAGTCGGACGTAGGACGTGTGGTGAGGTGCATTTAAAGCTCATGATACCAAACACAGCCTCGTGGCTAAGTGCTTGTTATGTCTGTGCTTCATAACACGGTACCGTATATTTACAGAAAGACTTGGCTCTTTTATCTTCCCTTTAAATGTCCTCAAACACAAAGGGATCCCACGCCTTCTGGAGTAGCTACCAGACCAGCCTGTTTGTCTGTCTGTGGGGGGAATCGGCTCATGACACACGGATGGAAATATGAGAGGAAGAACAGAGGGAGGCAGTCAAGCAACTCATTGTCCCGAGCTGAGGATTTAGCTGCACAAAATACATGGAGGCGCACAGTGAGAGAGGAATTCCCCCAGTAAGTTCAAACGATTGCAGATGTGCGCCTGGCCGACTGCTACTGCACACATCTGGGCCAGAAAGCTTCCCCGCACGCCTCCTCTTCCCTCTTCTGAGCCCTCTATGTCTCGTCTTTATAACACTGCCCTCTGCTCTACCCTGGAAAAGCAATTAGGTAGAACACATGGCGTGGTGTAAACTACTACTCGCCAGGCAGCCAGTTCGCTTCTGTGGCAGGGCCGCAGAAGTGTGTATCATGGGAGGCCTGAAAAGACCATTATCTTGGCAGCTGGGAAGAGGGATTTGGCGGAGGGAAAGTTTTGGGGGATTTCAGAAGGGAAAGATACAGCCTCTAAGTAACAGTGCTACTGGAGATCAGCAGTGGTCCACGCCACTTCTGCAAAACTGCACTTTTACAATTATACAGCTTTGCAGGATTTGCACATTGTGAAAGTTTGGTTTTTCAGGTCCTGAAACTGCAGTACATCTTCAAATGAAGAAGCTCTCCGCCATGTTTTATTTTCAAATTCAATAAGGCCCGCCCTCAAACTAGCTCTAAGTTAGGTTAAAGGAAGTTTAAAAGAAGTGTGAATGAGTGTGCAGGCATATCTCAGCGGAATGATTTTTTGGAGTACATCATGTCCTCCCAAGCAGGGAACATTTCCAGCTGCTACTAATACTAATCCATAACTGATCTCAAGTACGACTCATACACAAACAAGAGGCATTTTTGGCACATCTCCCCTGGCACGTGCTCATGGTTGACTTTCTCAAAAGGAGATGTGCACCTGAATGCGTCAGACTTGTTTGTGCTCATTCACAGACAACAGGCACTCCGCATAGGCCCCGAGACACGCTGTGCGCATGTGCAAACACGCACTAGTGGGAAATTCCCAGGAAAAATTCCACTCTAGCAGTCCTCCGTGAGCACATTCCTGTGTTTTTCATAACATCTCGCTGCTGAAATGAAAGTCGAATTTGTAGTTGTGAGGCAGTTTTGAAGCTCGAGCGTACCCTCAAGCTGCCAATAAATCTTCCTAGACTGAGGATATTGCATGTAAGCTTATATCCCTGCTAGAGTTCCTGGATGCAGATCTCTTTGGGAATGTGAGGGAGCATGAAAGAACAGGCAGAAGAGACAGGAAGAGGAGGAAGAGACTAAAGGTTTTAGGAGAAAAAAAAATTCTTTAGGTGCTGTAGCTGTAAAATCAGCTATCTATCAGATACTATCTATCGGTTTGTACATCTCTACATGGGGTTCATGTTCATTTGCCAGAACATAAAACAGCATTGTGACTAAACATCCAATGCACAGTCATGTCATATCAACTCTGTAATTTTTGAGAGCAAAAAATAATAGTTTTCTCATTCCAAATTCCCCTAGCATTCCCTGCAATGACCTCACTGCTGAAACTGACCATTTATTTCTAATCCTGTTTGACTATCTAACATAACCAAATAAGATCGATGAGAGCATGTTTTCCATTTGTGGACAATGTGGACACACAATTAATGAATGCATAAGTGTGTGTGTGTGCGGGGGGATTTTTATAGGCGTACAGTAGTGTGCAGAAAATGACTCATGCCTTTTGGTGACTTGGATCTTTCGCAGTCTCCCTTCCAGCATACTGTGAGTGTGTGTCCATCAAGATGTGTCTCGCTCTGGGATTGCACAGTATTTGCTAACACAACAGAATCGTTGTTCATGTTGGTTTTTGGCATATTAGTTTGATATATCTCTTTAATCATCGTGTACTATGACGGTCCAAAACACAGTTGGTTTGGCCGCTAATGCATTATGGAGTTGGCATTGCCTGCAATGCAGCAGGGTGTTTCCTCTCGTCTTAAGCCATCAGGAGTTTACTGACTTCGCTCTGCACCATGCAGGAACTACCGGATTCTTAGATGAATCTGTAGCTGCAGGTTTTTCAGGTTTTGCATCAGCCAACCCCCTCTACAGGGAAAACGTCACCTGTTTCCAGTTTAACTCTAGTTGAATGTTTTTTCTTGTTTAAATAGCTGGCTTTGACTGTTAGCTAAAGATAATTATGTCTGGCTAGCAATGCAAACAGTGCTAGCTGCCAGCTTGCTAACAATGCTAACAAGCTGGCAGTCGAGGAAAACTGTAGGTAAAAAGATATTACCCTGAGGAAACCAGACCCATAAAAAGAGTAAATGCTGGACTTATATTGGTTGGGTGGTCATAGGCACAACTGCAACTGTCAGATGTTTAATCAAACTAAATAAAGTTGAAGCAAATAAATAAGCTAGGTTACTGCTACATTTTTCCAGCCTTTTTGGAAAAGCCAGTTTTCTGGTCTGAGCGCAACAAAGTGAAAAATGCAACTTGAAAGCCTGAGGGCAAGGAGTAAAGTTGCGTTTGCTGTCAGCGGGTGAGTAAAGCCCAGCATGTCTGGTTTGCAGACCACTATTAAGTGATGGGCATTAAAAGTGCACATGATGAGACAGCTCAGCATGAGGCAGAGTGTGTGATGCACAGCAGCCAACACTCACCAGCAGAACCTGATAGTTAAGGCCTGTCTGAATATGCCCTGCTGGTGTGTGCTGAGGAACACTCACACCGGTTCTCAGAGTGAAAATGCAGAGAGGTACTTTGAAAAAGAAGAAGAGGTTTTGGGTTTCCTGCTGCCCTGTGGTACAGCAGAGTGAGACATGTTCAAGGTTGTTTTTGTTGTTCTGTGCCCCCATTTGGTTTTTTGATCCAGGGAATTTGATGCTTGTGTGTTGACACACTCTCCATTTTGCACAGTTTCACTGGGGCAATGCACCTAATCTAGTTATGGAACCTAATTTAATCTGTCCTTACTACAGGACAGTTTTGTCCTTATATTCAGGGACAAGAGGAAAGATGTGGGCATAAGCTGGCTGTCTAAAACAGCTATTGATCTCACATTCTACTCTCACATCCAGTCATGTGGCTTTCATTGCAAACTTGTATTGTTATATTACATGACAAGCTGCTCACACCTATTTTAAATCAAAAGTGCTTGCACTCTTTGAATATCAGTGGTGTTTTGCTTGTCTTGGGGATTTACCTGTTGCGTAGCAGATTCACCTGTTTCTGTGCAGCTCACACAGAAAGACAAGCGGATGAGGCCGCAGTCAGCTCTTACTCAACGTTCATACAGTCAACTCATAGACTCTGTTTTTCCAAGAAAATAGACAAATAACTGCAAAGCAGGGGTGAGAGTGGTTCCAAGTGAGGACACAGTGGTCACTGCCGCTGCTGATTTTCTATGAACTGTACTTCTCATAACCATCAAGATAACCTTCTACCTGGAACTAAGCAAAAACAAAAGCTTTGGTGACTTACAGTCTTGAAAGAACCTGTTTTCTGTCTCTGACAAAAAGCAGACAAGGCACATGTCAAAGCGCAACAGTGTAATTGCACAATCATAATGACTTGCGCTACTGGCAGAGGGCTTCAGCCCTTGCCCTTGGCTTTGGTTTAAGTGAACTACAAAGTCAATACACCGCATTATTATTGAAGTTAAATGGTCCATTTACCATCTGAAATTCATGTAATTCTAACACTGCTGCATGGACGTTTCAGCCAGCCATGTGAGCTTTACACGTAAAGCATCAGCCACATTACATAAACACTGAAGTTACTTCACCCTGCGCAAGATTCAGAAGCCAGACGCAGTCTCGTGGATCACAACACCACTGTTGCCAAAGGTCATTATGTACTTGAAATTACTGCTCCTGGCAGAGGGTGCAACTTGGATAGACCTGTTGGTTTACATGATGAAGCACCAAAAAGGCGTCAGTATTTCAACTTGAAACTATATAACATACGGTATGGGGCACTACAACAATTTTACACATGAAGTTCAGTTTACTTGTGATGAAGAGTATTACTCAGCCAGCGAAAACATTCACATAATTTCCTCAGAGGTTCTGGAAGGAACTTTCCAACATCTGAGAAAAAAAAGTTGCGCTTCATTGTTAAGATTTTTAACGAAAGCATGCATTGCAGACTGGAGGTGTGGGTTTTGAAAGATGTGGGCATTTAGGAAGCAGAAGGGCTTTCCTCAGTTGCATTATGGAACATGTGTAGTCAAGTGTTTTTGAAGCTTGACTCATACTAAGGATTAAAAGTCCATATAGCTCATCATCTGTCTCACAGTTCCCACATCTTTATGGAACTGCTGTGCTATGTTTTACAGTCAATATAAGTTCAAACTTGGTTATATGTACTGTGTATCTTGATACATTATCTGGGCAATTACATCTATTCCTCAAGCCTCTACATGTACACCTGGTTTTAACAATTATCTTGACTTTGCCTGTTTTGTGATCAGACCTCGGTATGCAAATTAGATAGGTGAGGCTGGCAGGCTCGTCAACAAACTCATCCAGGGAACACTTTGTGCAAGGTGAAACTTGCCAACTCCATGTCATTTCTTGACAAGCAAGTTCGGTGACCTTTCAACTTACCGGGCAGATGTTATCACAATCAGGGATACGATCAGAGAGCCAACCTTAATGCAAGCAAGACCCCCCCCCCAAGTGAAATGTGGATGATTTGATTGGCAGACTGGTCATGCATGCATTTACACCTTGCTTCATTGTACTTATTTGTGACATCCAGTTCTGGCCTTGTTTTTGCATATTTGATCTCTGACTAACATTGTAGTAGTTACTTAAGAGCTACATTGAGTTTTGCTTTCTTTTTCAAGTAAATAAATCAGTTTTGTTTTTCCTGTCATCCTGTCTCCGTAAGTCTTAACAAAGTATTTAGCTGGAAGATTATCAGAGCAACAGTGAAGGAAATTTGTGAAGTACATGAGATGGACAGGAAATACCAAAAATAAAGGCCAAGAGCAAAAATTTCTGGCAGTTCTTTCAATAAATGATTATTCATAATAAAGTGTATTATAAAAAGTGAATTAAAGTGGACTTGACCTTGCTGGAAGCTATGGAAAGTTATACAAGCCGTCTAGATTCTGTGTAATGAGCTTTTTCAAGCAAGTGGAGTGAGGAGAGTTTGCTCACACCAGTAATTTATGGCATTAGATCAAGAGCTCTTGCCTTCATATAAGATAAGTTAAGATAAGATAATCTTTTATTAGTCCTACAAGTGGGAAATTGCACCGTTACAGCAGCAGTGAAAAAGGACAATAGCAATTAAGCACGCACAATTTTATTTGAAAAGCTTGGCATCTGTTCTGTGCTGCAGAGCAAAGCTTTTCTACCCTCTCTCTTTAAACCAAATTTCTTGCATGCCTCTAAATCTTTGTGTGGTTTGGTTTTAAACTCTAGTGTCACTGCACCTCAAAGATATTTGCACTCCGCTGTGTCACTGCTACACAACTGGTCGTGAATGACGCGATTCTATTTTATTTTATTCACGTTGCAGGTTTTACATTTCAGTCCCCTTTTAACATTTCCAAACAAGTGTTGCAACACTAATTACAACACACCTTGAGGTGACTTTGCAAGCTGTGGAGTGTTTGCAACATGACAAACCACTAAATACTTTACAAGGAACAACATGCAAATTCTAAAGATGTCTGTAGTAAAAGGAAGTGAGCATGCAGCATTTTTAACACGCACATGCTCTGTAGACTTATATCACATTAGCATCAGCCTGCAATCAATCCACTTTAGATAAGCTGCTCCTACAAGTTGCACACGGCATTTAGATTCTTAGAATCTTATAATGAATATTTTGTGTTTTTGGAGGTAAACTATATTGTCTGCTTTATATTTTCAAGCTTTTACAATTTAAAAACATTTGCATAGCTGGTCTGGGCATGGAGTTTGTACAGAAAACCACAAATAAAAGATGGTTATACAATTTATGAGGGGTGTTTTAAATTCTCAAAAATGTCAACAGTTATGGAAAGAAAAGCAGTTAAAATATTTTACTCAAAATTAGTCAAAACTACTTTAAGTTATGAGGGGTTTGAGAGAAAGCAAGCTTCATCATACAACAGTAATGTTTCCCTAATTGCCCAACATCTAAACTTCTGTGCTTGGAAAACATTAGCAATCTGTGGCTTTGCAATGTGAAAAAGTATTGTCATATACAGGGTGGAGATCCCCCCAACCAAGGTCAGCCCCACGCTTCTTCTCTTAGACATGGAGGTGGGGGTCTTTCTGCTTTTAAGATGTGAATAAGGTGCGCTGATACATGTAAAGGGTTCACGCTTTAATTGAGTAAGAACTGAAGTAGGGGGAACGAAAGAGAGAGAACAGAGGCAGCAAAGAAGACAGGAAAGTGGGAGGATAGTGAGAGGTATCAGGATGGAGGGGCATCAGAGTGGGCGGGTGGGTGGGTGCTGTTGAAATTGCAAAATATCAAAGCAAAGGAAGAGCAGATGCTCAAGTAACATGAAGCATTATGTCCTTCAGCCATTTAGTAAAGCTTATATGTGTTGATTTTCTAAAATGATCCTTGAACTAAATTTTTTTGAGTTGCAAAATCCATTTTTGGAAACTCCTGTCTTTATCATTCTGCAGCACTGTGGATAAACTTTTTGCAATACTGGATTTTGCTTAAATTTATAGATAATTAGCTGTTGTTAAAACACTTATTGCATAAATGGCATGTAACTGCGTCATATTTGGGTTAAATGCAAATACTCCCATGTATGTCATCTGTGATTGTATCGCAATGTTGTACTGTTTTTAAAACAGGATAATGACATGGAAACCAAAGATGGGGACTTTTTGCCATAAATCCTTATCAGAAATGTTTATGACATAACGTTTGTTGGCATTGTGGACCTAAGATTCTGCTTATCACTGATCATGATACCACTCTGAGTAGCTGTGTGAGTCATTATCTGAATGTGTTAGTAACTAATAAAGAGGAAGCAAACATCCTCTATTCAGCTGTATTAGCTACCTGGGAACAGAGGGAAAATCCCAGATGACACATGAACATTTGCAGTGCTTTTTTTTTCTCAGGAAACAAGGAAATGGGAGTTGAGTGCATACCAAATGAATTGACAGTGATTTTGTTCCACGAATTGGAGAAAATTATTTTAAAAGACAACATTATTTTCAAGTGGCTTGGTATGTGATGAGGAAAAATAAACCTTCTCCTCTGTTTTCACTTTGTCACAGTAATATACAATTTTAGCTTTTAAATACAGGTTTTGCAGAAATAATTTCATGGCAGACAAATGTTATAGTAATACAGTGGGTAATGTATCAGTAAATACTAAATCTTAAAGAACAAATTCAGCACCTGGACCTGACACTAAAAAAAATAGTTGATATGCAATATTAACCAAATTTACATGTATACATTCAAACCATCCTTAGTTACTGATCAAGGTTTTACATCAACTCACTTGTATGCTAACATATCCATGGTATGGTTCTATGTATGTGTACATTTAATGCAATCCATTTCAATAGCTGCACAATATATCTATGCCAACTCTCTGCAGCTTACATTGTTAAGCTTTTCTTGAGTCTGTGTAAGAAAGGTGTTCAACTCCAAGGTAATTTTTGAGGCAGTAGTTGACGGTGCATTTGTGATGCCCTGCTTCACATTGTCTGATGCTCCTGGAAAAATAGCATGAACAATATGGTGTGCAGTCCAACGCAGCTTTGACTCACCGGCTTCAGGTTACGGCTGAAAGACAAAAGGTAAATATTATGAGATTCACAGAGGTCTGACAAGCCTTTGTACACGGTAGACACTGTGACTGCTAGGAAAAGAAAGGTAACTTGTAACTGGAAGGTGTAACTTTCAAAATATATATTTAGTGTTCCAGTAAGTCATGACAATGAGCCAGCATGGACAGGGCTTTTTTCTTGGAAGACAACTGAGCATTTCACAGTAGGAAACGCACACGTGTAACTGATAACAGTGACTGGTTCCTGGTTTACTAGAGAAGAACATACTTACATACTGTAATATCTTAACAGGAAATAATTACAGTCATTTTAGTTTCCACTGTTTACACTGGTGCAAGTGTAGAAATAATAAGAATTTCAAATACTGATTATGCAGACACCATTCCTGTCACTGTGTTTTATTAATATTGTAATAATGGAATATTATTACAGATGCTGACAGTGATGTGTAAATGACATCATGTTGAAGCTGGGCAAGGCAATGCTACTTTTAATGACTTTATTTACTGCTGGGTAGTTAAACTTGTGCCTATATAGTATATTTTATGAAATAATTATTTATTTGGAATGTGAAAAATGTATCTGCTAAAATGGTATAACTATTCTGCACATGTCAAATGTAACCAGTGATGTGAAGCTGTATTTCATACTGGAGTATAAATAGCCTATAAAGAAACAGAGATGTTCTTAATAAAAATGACACTCGAGTATAATATGTACCTACTGCAATACCCCTTTTTGCTTACATCTGAGTACTTCTGTCACAGCGTGAGCGTATTATATCACCATGGAAACGAAGGAGGCCTCTCGCACCGGAAAAAGTTTGGATCCTCTCAGTTCAACTTCCGGGTGGAGATAGTGTGCATGAAGTAAAATCTGCTTGCAAATTCATTTGGACGAACTTCTCGGCCAACTTAACCTGGCAAAATGTCCCGAGGCTCAAGTGCGGGGTTCGATCGACACATTACCATCTTCTCTCCTGAGGGAAGACTCTACCAAGTTGGTCAGTATGTGGATGTGTTCAGACAAAAGCCGGGTCGAAGGCTCACTTGCTTGCTAGCTAGCTAAATGCCCTGTCATGGTTCGCTTAGCTTGGCTTCAGTCTGATAAATAACACCGCGCCGAAGTGAAAGGAGTGTCATATATATCAACAGAAGTTTTGTTAATGGCATGCGAAGTGTTATTTTACGTTTATCTTGCTGATACTTGCATCAAACAGAACGGAGCGAATCACAACAGCTCGCTAGCGAGCAGGGTAGTTAGCATGTTTAGCTCTGCAGTCGAGCAAGCTGATTCATTGCTCGAAGTGTCAACCTGTCACTCAGGCAAGTGTAACGGATTTCCATAAGTATTCACAACATTCGTACATCGGTTCTATATTTTGTAGGTCGGTTTTAGTTTTCGAACGAGGCCCAATCTATTCTTACGCTGAACAGGATGTAGACAGGACTTTTGTTGGTGATATCTGACCAACAACAGTTACAAGACGAATCCAGAAGTTGCTCCACAAGCAGTTACACGTACAAACCTTTGTAATAATAAAGGAAATATTCCCTGATATACAACCCTGAATTGAACATTTGCATGCAACAAATCCAACCATCAATAATTCAGTTATATCTGGCCAATCAGAGCACACCAACAATTCTTTGCTTGTTGTTCTAAGCTTCCTGCTGATGGAGACAGCTGTGTTTGTCCATATTAACATACTTCAAAATCGTGGCGTGTTGTGCTTGTTTATTACCATTTCCCAACTTCCATCGCTGTTGTCAGATGAACACGTGTGCTCGTCTCCTGCTTGTTCGCAGAATATGCTTTCAAGGCCATAAACCAAGGTGGGCTCACGTCAGTAGCAGTCAGGGGGAAGGACTGTGCGGTGGTCGTAACACAGAAAAAAGTACCGGTGAGTTGGCATCAGGTTGTTGTTTCCGCACTGCTGTGATAGGTGTTGCTGGTGTGCACAGGTGTGCTGTTAAGCCTTGTATGTAGCAACATCCATACTGACAGTTACACACGTTCTCTCTAAGGCTTTCTAAATGTTGATTTATACATTGTGTATTTTCATGGTGACTCAATACACGTTGGTCATCAGTGAGTGACAACCACCTGTGTATGTAATCACAAGAGATGCACTACACTACAACTCAGTTTCTCGCTACTAGGACTTAGTCTGTTGCATAAAAAAATACGACGTTCATAATTTTTTTACTGTAAAATATATCAATTATGTAGGAGTAGAAATATTGATAGATGTGTTTCCTGTTTTTCGAGCCCACAGTGTGATTGCAAATGGTAAATTCTTTATTTGGTCTATTGTTTTCACTTTAGTGGGTTCAAAGTATATTATATGAAAGTTATGTGAAGTTGACATTTTTAGAAAGAAATTAATTTTTTCTTTCAAAAAAGGAGGAAGGAAGGAACAGCAAATGTTCTGCAAATTACTTAAATTAATAATTTCAGTAAGTTTTGTATTTTTGTTGTTGTTGTTGTTGAGGACTTAATTGTAAATATATTCTTGAATACTTCTATCTTTGATTGCTGCCAGAGGAGGCAATACACAATACACCATATATAGTTAGTGCCTCCTGTGTGCATGTAATATTTTTAGTAATTGTCATCACTGGGCTACCCACAGAACTTATTGATGTGGTGAGTCAAGTTTGGAAACTGTCATGACCTCAGAAGATGTGGTCACTATCAAATTTCCATTCTGTTTTTTTTTCTTCTTTGAAACAGGACAAGCTTCTGGATGCCTCCACAGTGACCCACCTTTTCAGAATAACAGATAATATTGGATGTGTAATGTCGGGGATGACAGGTAAGGAAAAGACTGATGTTTATATAAAAGATGCAACCACAACATTCAACTCCGTCTGTTGTGGATCATTAGGGTTCATTATGTTTAGGTTAAAAATCCAGTAATGAATCAGTTGTTTTTTTTTAAAACTGAAAAACAAAATAGTAGATTAAAATTTGACCTAAATGCCACTTTCAGCACAGACTGCAGGATTTCCATTTGTTTATTGTCTGACACAGAGACTGCAGAATGAGCAGCTGCTTTGCATCTTCCTCCCGTTCTGCTCTTTAATTTTTATTATCGAAGCATTTTCTCTGTGAGTCGCTCATTTAGTCTAAACTGCGGTGGTGAGCTCAGAAAACGCAGCAACTTTTCAGGTAATGGGAACAATCTGGGTGAAAACCAGTCTCAACCCGAACTGCTCCTTTTGTTTTTAAATTTCCAGGTACTTTTCGATTAAAGTGAAAAGACATGAGCCTCATGCATCTGTTCTCAACCAGCTTTTGCTGTTGCTGATCCTCCTCTCTTTCCACACATTCTGGCCACGACAACTGACTTTCTACGGATATCATTTCAGCACCGCGCTGAAGATTTGAAGATGCTTTGAAACAAATCAGCTTCTCTTCTCTCCCTGTGCAGCCGACAGCAGGTCCCAAGTGCAGCGAGCTCGCTACGAGGCAGCCAACTGGCAGTACAAGTATGGTTATGAGATTCCAGTGGACATGCTGTGCAAGAGAATTGCTGACATTTCACAAGTCTACACGCAGAACGCTGAGATGCGACCACTGGGCTGCTGTACGTATAGATGTTGATTTATTTATTGTGTGTCTTCACTTTTTGTCTAATCATCTGGGGTTCCCAATAACACAACATGGGAATTCGCACAGACTTTTGATAAAACATTTATATTTCTCCTTCCATCTAAAACACATCCTGATATTCCATCTGGTTTTCATTTAAGTGACATTTGGTAGAAATCTCTGTCTTTTCACAGCCAACAAACCCATATGTGTTCTGGAACAGACTGTCCTCCTCATCTGTCTTGAATTCACACGTTAATATGAAACTCTGAAGCCAAGCGTCGCAGTCTTTGTCCTCTCTGATGCCTGTGAACACGCAGGTATGATCGTGATCGGCATTGACGAGGAGAACGGCCCCCAGGTGTACAAGTGCGACCCAGCAGGCTACTACTGCGGCTTCAAGGCCACCGCTGCTGGAGTCAAGCAGACAGAAGCCACCAGCTTCCTGGAGAAGAAAGTGAAAAAGAAACTGGACTGGACCTTTGAACAAACCATTGAGGTATACGCTGAAGTCTGGTGATGCTGATGTAGTATAGCTTGATAAGGCAGGAACATGGATGTGAAAGTTAACCGCATAGGGGGTTTCCAGCTGCGTGGCTTCCAATTATATAACTATTATTTTCTGATCAGTCGTAGCTATCTAAATTATTATTATTATATGTAATAAAGATATCATAAACCTGACCGTATCTTCCCCCTCACCTACCTGTCTTTTATTTCTTTCCCCTTTTCTCCCCTCTAGACGGCAATTTCTTGTCTGTCAACTGTTCTCTCCATTGACTTCAAGCCCTCTGAGCTCGAGGTGGGCGTTGTCACAACGCAGGACCCCAAGTTCAGGTAAAAGAAGTCAGCAAATACCCAGTTGTAGTTGTATTACCCTGGAAGATAAGAACAGCAGTCACCAAAATAATCTCTCCTATGTGTTATTTAAGCAAAGTGGTTTTCTAATTGTTGCACACATTTAATCAGTGGGTCTTTTCGGTGCTCACATTTGAAGTGTAACTTTTGTCTGATTTGGCTGTTGTGTGTTCTCAAACATATCAGCTCTGCTTGTAAAATGTCACCTAATGACACCGAAGCTCATTCTCACTCTGGTGTGTAGGGCTTGAGGTGAGGCTTGTTTCTTGTATTAAAAAAAAAAAAAAAAGTAGTGAAAAATGTAAAAATGTCCCACAGCCTTCTGAGATGTAGTCAGATCCCTCAAAGATATTCCGTTTATTATCATCTATGGCACCAAAAAGCAGCAAATGCTCTAAATTCTGTCAATCAGCAAATCAATTCATCAACGAGTTGTTGCAGAAGCTTAAAAAGATTGTGAGAAACATGAGAATCATTGTTTATTTAACTGTTTTCCGGGGTTTCTTTCTCCAGGATCCTCACAGAGACTGAAGTGGACACCCACCTGGTGTCCTTGGCAGAGCGGGACTGAGCAAGCAGAAACGCGTCACCTGTTGGATTAGGTTAGAGCATGATGGGATATGCAGTTCCTAGGCGGAGACCGGTGTTATCTTTGTTTGCTGTACATTTACCCCCCCACTGTTTCATTCAACAATAAAAAAAAAAATTTTTTGGAGTAAAATAAGAATTGGCCTTGATGATTTTTTTCACGGTTAACCGGACATGGAGCTGTTTGCATTGATACAGAATTTTAATCTTTATTTATCTTTTTCCTCACCGGCAAACAGACCTGCACACGCTTTTTAACCCCCAGCCATGTAAACTTAATCCTTCTGTTTCATCAGCTGTGTTTTCACCTGTCAGTTAGATTTAGCAGCAGAGGGAACTGTTTATGGGAACATGAGCGGGTGCAGAGCTCTGCCTCCGAGCTTCCTGTTGTGGCTGTCGGCGCGCTCAGACACCAAGACGTGCCGAGGTGATGCAGAGAGGTTATTTTACTGCAGTGAATGATGTTGACTTGATTTGACCTAATTTTCTCAAACTTTTTGGCTTTTCTATTTTTTTTTACGCACCTCCAGCATGTCGGAAATAGATTACTTCAGCTCACCGGATGTCTGGTACAACACAAGCAGTTTCTCTTCGTGAAGGGAAAAATTTGTTTCCCTTGACAGCTCATAATGGTTTTATCAAAGCTGCTGTATGGGCTGTAGTTTGTGATTGGCTCTCATTCCCCTGACTTCTCTCCGATCTTGCAGCCACCATCAGAATCAGAAATCCAGCTGCCATGATTCCTCATCCCAGACGTGGTTAGAATGTTTGGGACTTTTCCTTAGATTAATGTTTATACATTGCTTATGTAATTTCCACTGTCCTTAAGAAGCAACAACTTGCTCCTTGGAAAATCCCCCTGCAGTCCTGTACAGTTAAAGTTTACAGCCCAGAGGACAATTACAGGCTGGATGATACACAACTATTAAACCTGATCACTCTGAGACATTCTCTGAGTAAGCATTGGCTCCAGCTTTACTTCATACTGGGAAATACAGCAAGCAACATTTATTTCCAGGTAATTCCTCATTGAAAAACTTCCAACAAAGTTCCCTGATCGCTTTCCTAACACGGCGGTAACGATAACTCACAGTGGCACATTTTCCCGTCTCCGTAAAAGACGTTTCCTCCTTACAGAACTTCCTTGGTATTTCTCCCCAGTGCCAGTTCCTCGCTGCTACTCAGAAGTAGTTCCAGGGTGGGGTGGAATATGTAAGTACATTATGCTCCTCTTTATTCTGCCCAGGGACTTTTCAAAGCAGTGACTCAGAGACCTGGTGACCTCGCCCCAACAAGGAAATCCCAGACTGTTCCAAGTGGCTGAGTGCGATCATTTTTGTCTGTGTCTTTCACAAGTCTGGGTGATGACTCTCTACCCCGTCACTTTGTGTAAGTGAGAAATTCTTCTCTTACAATGTGGAAAGGCCGCGAATAGAATCATCACATGGGAGGAAGTTTAACCCATGCTGAGTGGAGGAAACACACCAGTCCAAGTTCTTTATATTCATAGACTCATTTTTTTTATTCTGAGCATTTTTTGTTAATAGTGTTTAAATTCACACAACATAAAGTATGTACAGGTACAAAAATAATATCTCTGTATTTACAATATATTACATGTCTGATATATACACATCAATATATATTTATACAGTATACAGAAGGACTACATGGAGGTCATGGTCTTGCTGTTTTGTGCTTCTTGGCACAGAGTTCTTCGACCTGGACGGGTCTTGACCAGACTGGACGCCATCTTCATTCATGTTTGTGATCCCAGGGCCAGCACCTGTGGACTTGGACCTTGACAGGGGGACAGGTACTGATTTGTCCCTTGTTGGGAGCCGTGGCTGGGCAACCCAGTAGCAGCTTCACCATTCATACCATCAGCAGGAGGATGGTTCCTTTTACTTCCCGAACTTTATGTCATCGTACAGCTGAAGGAAAGAAAATACAAAAAAACCCCATTAGGAACTCAAACCTTAAAGTTACGATTGTATGGAATCTTTCCTTAAGAGACAGCTTATAATTCTGTTGTTCTGACTCTGATACTGACCTCATCTTCTGACAGGTCCAGATCCTCCATATCGCTCTCATCTGATTCGCTGTCGGGCAGCTCCCTCAGCTCTTGCGCTGTTCTTTCGTACAGCTGGCACCTGATCTCCTCGTTCTGGCGACCGTACGTGAGGTGGTATGCCGTGAAGCCGCCGTAGTTCAAGCAGTTAACGTCAGCGCCGAGGTGGAGGAGGCAATGGACCAGCGTGGGGTTCTGGAGATCCACGGCCAGATGGAGGGCTGTCCGTCCGCTGCACTGTTCCTGGGGAAAACAATGGGTAAAAATAATGTCAGCTTTGCTTTACATTCAGATATTTTTTGCAAAAAAAATGATATCAGCTGCCCTCATTTAGGAGTTTATGACACATACCTGTGCATTGATGTCTGCACCCAGCTGAACAAGGTTTTCCACCAATGAAATGTAGCCATTGATAGATGCCAAGTGGAGACAGTTGTGTCCTGGGAGGAGGAAAAATCAGGAAAAGTCCAGTCAACACCCAAATTCAAGAAACAGGTGAAACTGCCAAAGTGACACAAATAAACCTGTGTGTGTGAGAGAGAGAGATTTCAATTCTTACCACTGTAGTTGGGGAAAGACACAATGGATGTTAGGTGGCGCTGGCAGTTCTGGGTAATGACGCTGAAGCAGGCGAGGGAGCCCCTCTTGCAGGCGATGTGGAGGGCCGTGTTCCCGCTGTTGTCAGCCAAGAGTGGGTCACAGCCGGCCTTCAGGAGCTTCTCAACCAGCTGGGGCTGCTCTGTGATCACTGCTAGATGGAGGGCAGTCTGGGGAGAGGACATGACAATAGGTATATAAATATTATTATCCCTTTTAATACCACTCTCTGTGTGCGCTGAAGAAGAAAAATTATTATAAGAAGATTATTTTGTTGCTTATTACCTGTCTCTGGTGGTTCTGCACGTTGAGGAAGGGGTGATTGTGAGACAATTTGATCAACTGCAGGGCAGGTTCAGTGGCTTCATGAATGATGGCCAAGTGGAGAGGCCTGTGGGGAAGGGGAGAGAAAGAGAGAGAGAGAGGGGGAGAGGTTAGTTAAAATAGGGCTTCTTAAAAAAATACGCACGGAGGAAGTGGTTCCAGCCAAATAAGAAAGAACAAAGCGAGCAGTGGAGCGTTTCGCAAGAATGGAGTTTTGTCGGGTTATTTCCACCAGTTGTGGCTTGACACATCTGATGCTTTATCAGTTACTGGCAGCAAGCCAGGGACTTTCCTGAACGCGCAACACGGACTTTAGCACCGCCCAGGCTGCGCTCTCAGCCAAAGTACACACACACACACACGCACGCACGCACGCACGCACACACACACACACACACACACACACACACACACACACACACAGACACACACACACACTTTTAAAGAGCAATTGTTTTCATGCAACTTTTGCTCATTTTCATGCGTCCTGCTGCAGCTTTTCACATCTTTTCCGTGCATTAGGTCTGAGGTTTAAATGCTGCGCATCAACGCAAAGCTCCCATTGTAATGTGCGCAGAATTATAACATTTGCAAATGCGTAATTGCCCTTTTAATGATGATCTACAAGAAGATATTCCACTTACGTGTCACCGTCTTCAGTCACTGCATTTCTCCAAGGCTCGTATTCCTGCGTGTGATCCCGTGTGTCCACAGTCATGTCCTCAAACTCGTTCACCAGCTCGTCCTCTTTCAGGGAATCCAGGCCGCTGTCAAAACGGTCCTCCTGGCAAGGCATCATTTTCCCGTGTTTGGGCCCCATGTTGTCGAAGTTATAATCCATTTGATTGTGGTTAGACATTCTATGGACGTCCATGTCGACTGGAATAAGAAGGAGCTCTGTCTCTATGCGAAGGTCAGGGCAGAGTGGTGCAGCTGGGGGAGGCGCGCACGGTTATGTGCGCTCTGGGCGGAGCCTTGGCGGGGATTTCCAATTGATTTATCTTAGAAAAAGCAAGGGAAATCACACCGAGCAGTGCTTTTGTGAGAAAAATCCCCCCCAATGAGACTCAGAATGAAAACTCGTAGTTTCCTATTAGACACCTATTTTTACCTGTGATGTAGGTTAGGTTAGGGGACATTATTTATTTCAATGAATGAGACATGATGGGCATGAATGACGGAGACAGCCCCTGTCTGGCTCTTGAAGAATTCCCTTCTGCACCGGGGAAATTATCTTTTTTTCAGTGGCTAACCAAAGAAGCACTGCATATTTTCCACTTCATACTCTTGGCCTAATTGACCAAATTTAAATTAGTTTGACAAGAGACATTGAATTTTCCGGTCTAAAGTTCTGTAAAGGAACTATAGCCCACACCTGCTGTACACTATTAACCACATTGTGTTATCATGTAACTGCTTTTCTGTGGGTGCCTTTATCATAGAAGAGATGCATGTAATTTTACTTGCAAAGAATATTTCTATTTTCACTTGATCTTAACATTAGACACACATGTAAATACCACAAAACATAAGGAATACGTTTTATTTAATGAAAATAGTGTGTTCATCAGATTTTTTATGTTCCTTCACCAAAGAATAATTTGCAACATTTGTTTCCCATTTTGAGCTGTTGAGTTCAAAGTTGAAGCAAATTTAAATGTATGCATGTTCTGCATGTATTTAAAACAAGTTTAGGTGTGGCTCTGCTAAAATGTGCATTCTCTGTCACAATCCACTACTTTTACAGTCTCAAAAGAGTGGTGAGATGCAACTTAATAATGTCATTGTTTACAACCAGGACTGTCAAATATTTCACCCTAAAGCATAAAAGACAATTACTTGGAAATGGGTGTGAACACAGTGGTGGTAAAAGAAATACAAATTTACTCCTACTATATTCAGGGGACAGATAGAAGGAGGCGGCAGGATTTCCACACTTTCTGTACGTGGTTATGCTACAAAGTGAATTCAGGCAATACACAAAGTGCAGAGGAAGGGGGAAGATTCTAAAGTTTCCTCATGGAGACTCCCTTATGAAACCAGCGCTGCATGTTCCACAGTACAATGTTCTGGACTTACCCGTCTAGCACTGCATATGGTTAGTCACACCTCTAGAGGTAAACTCCTGCACAACCTAACTTTGATCCTGGAAAATACTGTGTAAAGGCATGCATAAATGTAAAAGTTACAATGACTTTTGGCAGGAATTTTGAGTATTTTTCTTTCTTTTTTCATCCAACATTGTGACTTTCCTTGTGATCATTTTTAAAATTTTTTTTTTTTTTTTTTTTGCATTTTTCCCATTGTTGCTTTTAGGTAGGTCTTAAAAAGCACATTCCTTTGTATTTCCCAACACGATGGCAAAGTGCGTGACAGAGCTACCTGTCTGTGTTCCCCTGACATTTAAAAAAAAATCCCAGGATCATTTGTGTTTACACTGTGGAATATAGGCTTGGTCAAAACATAGCAACAGTATCCTAAAGCAGTGAAACATTCACACCTCTGTGGGTCAATACTCAGCTGAGATTAGACTATACAAACCAAAAACACGCAGCCAACAGGGCTGTGATGTCACTATCTCACTGTCGACAGTGTCTCTCAGACAAACGTCACTCGCACAGGCGTACACCAGGTCCTGTGTGTCTGTCTTGAATTCCACACATTCTTTAATCTCTCTGCCAAGTATCATAATGAGGCATCTGGGGACAAACTGTTCTTACAGCTCCTGTGTTTTTCCCCCCTTGCCTAGATTGTATGCTTGAGTCTTTATATGGTCAGATATTTACCCCATATGGGAAATACTGGGACTTCCACTTGCATCTCTGAGAATTTTTTTTTTGTAAAGCTGTGCAAGTGTTCTTGTCTCCACTTGCTCTGTGTTTACTTGTGGTTGCCATGGACACCAACCACTGAGACAGAGCTCTGACGCAGTTCAGAGTCAAGTGCTGTACATTGCCCTCTGTCTGCGTGTTGGTAAAGCACCACTTATCTAAGACAGTGAAGTGCCTGGGGGGACATCACACCCTTTCAGTGGAGTGCTGAGGTCATGAAACTCTTTCATTTTCTCTGCTGTCCACCCAACGCCAACCTCACCCTTCATTCTTTAAAAAAATGGTCTTTTTCTTTGCTTGTTTAATAGGAACAACAAATTGAAACTAATGCCTCCGTCCTCTAATCTCTACAATAAATTCTGCTGTCATGAAGGTTACAATGCTCAGTTTTTGTCCCTATTCTCACTGATATAAATGGGTCAGACAAAACATTATAGGTACCCCTCAGTGGAATCCAAGGCAACTAAACAGCACCACAAACCCAGAAGTTGCAGTAGTTGTAGTTTTCAAAAAGAAAAAAAAGATCCTTTCCTTGAAATAAAACCTTCATGAAGGCAGGATGTATTCCAGGGTTGTGGTGCTGTATTGCATGGATAAATTCAAATGGATTTATGAGGAGTACTTATAAACAGACAAATGTGTGTACAGTATATCTCTGAGCAAAATTTTAAAAAACAACAACCTGCCCTTCCCAAATATTTTATATCATATTTAGATGAAAATAGTTGCTTAGAATTATCAAAACATTGGAGAGTACAGAATCCTTTTTTAAAGAAATGTCTCAATAGGAACAACTGCAATAATTTCCCATACCTCCATTCCAGCAGTCATTTAATAAGCACCAAGCATTTTATGTAAGCGCAATGAATGACTAAACTAGTTAAGCGCCTCAGGGTTTTTTTTTTTTGTTTTTACAGCAACAGTTTAGCATGAGGTAAAATACTACAGCGAAGAAGTGGGGCAGAAAGAAGTGGAAAAGATACCAAATTACTAATACTGAAATTACATCATGGCTAATTTGTGAAACTGAAACATTTGTAATTTCTGGAGAGCATCTACTATTTACCCATAAAGGAATAGTTTAACATTTTGGGAATTTGCTTATTCACTGTAATGTTGAGAGATGAGGTGATCAATACCACTGTTGAATCTGTATGCTGCATATGGAGCAAGAGCTGAGGGGCGCTTAGCTTAGAATAACCAAGGGGAAACAGCTAGCCTTGCTATCTCCAAAGTTCAAAAAACATGCATTCCAGCAGCTTTAAAGCTTAATCATTAACACATTATCACTTGTTTTTTCTGTCGACACATAGATGGTTTAGAGATATAACATGTAAATGCTTGAGCTTTAGAGGTAAAGGTAAGCATAGTTTGTAACTTTGGACAGAGCTGGGTTTTGTGTTTCTGGCTGTTTCCAGTCTTTAATCTAAATTCCAGTAAGCTAATAACCTATGGCTATTCTTCTGGTTCAAAAGCTAGTGCACAGACAGACCTCTAATTCATATTTATCAGTGTATATATATTATACAAAAGTAATACAGTATAATGAGTTAAAAAGCTTCAGAGTTGTTGGTAGCCATTTTTGTTTTACTTTGTAGGGGGCTCGGCTAGCTGTTTCCACAAGCCCTTAGTCTTTAAGATAAATTAAGCTTCATAGGCCTGGCTCCATAATTAGTTGACATAATGGTATAATCTTCTATTCTTACTCCTGGAGGAAAATCAAATCAGTAATAAGAAAATCCAATAAGTTAATTTCCCAGAATTTCACTAACTACTGCATTTGACCAAGCACATAGTTGAAAAGTGTAGGCCCGGATTAATTTAAAACTGACTATAATAAGCAGTAATGGATATTTTAAAAAAATACTTTCTATGAACAGAAGGTCACTCTCTGAGTTATACAATCATATGATTTAATTTCAAACAGTGTTATAAGTCAGTAGCTTGTGTCAGCTGTCTCAAAATAGCTTTAGCTTCCCAGATGTATTTATGTCATTCATGACAACTTTCCTCCTGTTTCAGAAGCAAACTATCACTCCACTGTGACAGTAATCGCTCAGCAGGCACTTTTACACTGCCAGTCATCCTCCATTCGTCTTGTGTGGGCTCAGTGACAAGGCAGTTCTATACACAGAGTTTACACAAACTTCACCCACTTTATGTTTTCACAATGTGGGCTAAAAAGGAGTATTTTAGTGTGACAGCTTCACACAGGGCTACTTTCCATTGCTTGTATTAAATAATGGGTAGGTACGCTCACTGTTTAATGGCATTAGTCAGGCTGTTTCTTTGTCAGAGGGACTTCACCGCAACCATGCTTTATGAAAAGAAAATAAATGTGGTTATTATCTCAAGTAATCACAGCTACTATGACATAATTTTAATTCAGTCATGAGGAGTGGGCCTAAATAAATAAAAAAAAGTGTGTTTCATCTTTCCTCTCAACATGATCCATTGACTTCATTCAATGACTTTGCAACTCAAGATCAAGAAAGCTCATTAATCCTGTGTGTTTCCCAGAACGTAAAAAAACATCACTTCGAACAGGTTTTCATACCTGTGACAGAGAACAAAGTTTTTCCCTCACAACAGCATGTGATGGTCATGAGATTTTGATGGGTGGGTTGATGTATTTCAACGGCTTTTTAGAGTTGTGGCTTTTGAAAAAGTGACTGAAGACATCAGAGACTTATTGATTGAACTTTCAAAGTGATGTGAAAAACTCTGAGATCCTCCCCTTTGTTGACTTGGTTTCGCGCTGAATGTGCAAATGCATATTTTTTCGGGGAAATGTGGGTGTTTTTGGAGAAGGGGTAATACCTTTATTTCCCTCCCCAGGCATTCCCACGATGTTATATATATGTATATATAACATACACACACACAGGGGTTAATGCATGCAATATGATCTGCTGTCCTACTGCCACCAGGCATCTCTCAAGACCATAGCGAGAGCATAGAGTGGGATCAGTGTTCTTACTTAAGTCTCACCAACAAAGCAATAAGGTGTCGTTTTCAAGAAAATCTACCTATTTCTTCAAGCTAACCTTTATGCGCTTATGCAATTAAAAACATAGCTTTAAAGATGATTATGTATTAGTGAGCCTTGAAAGGCTAGAAGATCTCACACTGTGCATATGTAGAACCAAGGCCTTTGTGATGCAATAGTTTAATGCATTTAAACATGTTCATTAAACTAATATGATTATGTGGTGGTAAGCCGAGGAGGAATGCTAATGTTGAAGATTTACAAACACTTTGCTTGGCTCGACTTCAAATACTTGATGCTGCATATTGTAGAAGCTGGAGATGTAAGAGTAATTTTCTGTGTGAGGCTCTAATAGAAGGATTTGCAGTAGTTCAAAGGGGATAAGATGAAAGTATCAGGCACCAACTTGATTTTTTGATTATCATTTTTCATTTGTAGAAGGCAAGCCTTCACTCATATCTCCATATATCATATCCATATCTCAGTTATATGACTATTGGGGTAATAGCAAGGGACAGATTGGCTGTATTCTTAAAACTTTAAGATGAAGTCACAAAAATATGAAACTGCATGACTAAAATCATATCAGAAGAAAAATGGTTTGACATGCAGCCTGTGTAAGCAAGTATGGTTTAGGTCATAGATGTACATTGATTACACATTCTTATCACAGCGCTGACTGTCATGTGAGTTCATGTGCAAAGCAGTTTGAACAAGTTTTGTACCAAGAAATCTTTCCAGGGTGCAGAGACACAGTTTTTGTACAAATTTGAATATGAGGTTGATTGAGACAATAAACAGTTAACCATAACCTGGATTTACTCTCCTTGAGTCTCTGTCTACATTCCTATATAACATTATTGATTATTTATTGTGTCAGCAATCTTTACTATGGACTGTGCGACTATGAGAAAAGTTCAGTATTATGAAACAAACCACAGAGACAACTCAGATTTTCTGATAGCCAACTCTACTGCACCCAAAATACAAATTACATGAACAAAGTTTCCTGACACACTTAACAGCAGAGTGAAAATGGATGTGACTGACAGTGTGCTAAACACCACGGAAATAATGAGGCTACAAGACAAACCACAAATCACCTGAGCAAATTCTTTCAGTTTTGTATGCTCTGAAGTTTGAGCAAGCCATCTGTCTATGACAAATAAAACTCCAGTTTCTTATTATGTCTGTTGATAACTAAATACTTTGGATTTGGTTTGTTTGATGTTAATTCTTTTCAAATGCGTAACTGAAATAGTGCAAGAAATTGATTATAGGGTTATTTTCACATTAAAAATTGCTATTTTATTTCATCATTATTATGAATCCTTCCAATTTCAATTGCAGGATAAGTCATACTCTTCAGGAATGGATTAAAATTAAAGAAATGGAACGTTATTGTTTTGTTAGGTCTTTAACGCTCTCCTGTGGTTGAAACGTGAATTGCAGATACCGGTTTTCTTGTCATTAACACTTCTTGTTAGTGACAGGAAATGCAACTCGAACCTGCAAACTTTCAACCACAACACAATGGTTCTGTGACAAGCGAACAAGCAGTGCGATAAGTGTGTTTTCTAAGTTCTGTGTTTGTAAGCAGTTGACAACTTATATTAATTATTGAGAAAACAACAAAACAAAAAATATTGAAAAACGGTGACGCAAAAATGAAACATTCAGTATTCCCTTCAAACATTTTATATTTGTATATACCTGTTTAATTTTTATTAGCCTACTATTCTTCATTGCCACAATATAGCTAAACAAAGTTACACACCTGCACGTAAATTACCAATCAGGTGCTCATGAAACGTTTAATAAACTACAATTCCCTAAAATCCTCCGGTTGTATTAGTTACCCATGCCTGTACCTCATTGGTCAAATGCAATAAAGCCTCCTGTGATTGGCCGAGGGTGGCCATGTTTGCGCTTCCAGCTGTCTAGATGTGGGCTAGCTAACCGGTTAGCTGTCTGAGCTACATTTGCCTTTTTATTCGGGGTAAAAATTTAACGAGCAGCACTGCCACCTCGTTAACACCGTCTTATTTGTACGCAGAAATGCCGGTTCACTCTCGGGAAAAGAAGGAAAGCAACCACGAAGAAATGGAGGTGGACTTTCCCGAGCAGGACGGCAGCAGCACAGACGAGGAGGACACCGTAAGCTCATCTGTGTCCGAAGATGGAGATAGCTCGGGTAGGAAAAAAAGCAGGCCTCAAACCCCGACCCACAGTTAATTTTAACACGCTTGTGTGTCAGACATGGTTTAGACAGGATTTGCGTTGGCTGCCTAGATGGCAGCTTGACCAGGGAGGTGGTGGCATAGGATGGGGGAGAGGCGCCATGACGTTGATAGTGTTTGAAAAGAAAAGCGGTTGATGTCAAACACGCCATGTCTTCATGTCAACAGAGATGGATGACGAGGACTGTGAGAGGAGGAGGATGGAGTGCCTGGATGAGATGACAACCCTCGAGAAACAGTTCACAGACTTGAAGGAGCAGTAAGTTCCTCCCACTTTGTTTCCAATTAAACGCATCCCACACCTCAAGCTGTGTCGTGACCTAATGGTGTACTGTTTCATGGGAAAACTCAGTATGGTCTGGGACAGCAAAAGACATGGAGATGCTTGTCATCTCATCTGACTACTCGGGACACTCTCCCATATGTAACCTTCACATTAATCCTTGTAATCATCATAATGTCACTGAAGCACTTGCCAGTCAAGTGCTGATAAATCTTGTTCCATGCTGCTCAGACTACTTTTTCTTTTTGACTCCATCTGTTGTAGCAGCCACCCAGTATTACTGACCATCTTTTAAAACTCTATTTTGAAAATGTCTTTGTCTATTAAAGTACTAAACTCAGCTGGTGTATTTTGAGAAGGATTCAATGGTCCGGAGTTAGGACATGACGTTTGAGACATTTGCTCTTCTGTGACAAGTAGTAATGTCATTAATCCCAGTTTTGTGTCGAATAATCAAAAACATTTTCTGGACAATTGTTCAGACTCTTGAAACTGCTGTGAAAGCAAATTCACAACAGTTCCTCGACTCACAGTGAAGCCCTGATGATGATAATAATCAAGTTTTGACCTAAGTTCACGCTTATGAATTGATGTGCTCTGTAACTGTATTATTTTATTGTTTAGGTTGTACAAGGAGCGTCTGAGCCAGGTGGACATCAAGCTGCAGGAGGTCATGGCTGGCTGTGCCCAAGAGTACCTGGAACCTCTGGCCAACCTGCAAGAGAACATGCAGATCAGGACCAAAGTGGCTGGTGAGTCCAAGTGTTTGCTGCTCACATACAGTATTTAGGTATAACAGTGAATTCTTTCATGGTGCATGCCCCTGCTCAACCCTTCATGTGTAAATTTATCTTGGAAATAAGCTGTTATTCAAATGTTAACGTCTGCACTGATATGTATCTAATGGTGCTTTTTGCAGTTTAAAGACAGTAGTTGCTTGAATTAAAACAGATTTCTTGTCTTTCCTGCTGGCTGCCCTAGATTGATTTGCCGCTAATGTCTGTTGCAGGGATCTACAGAGAGCTGTGTTTGGAATCAGTGAAGAATAAGTACGAGTGTGAGATCCAGGCAGCCTGCCAACACTGGGAGGTGAGAGGCCAACGTTTAAATCGGGGCTTGTGTCAAGTACAATTAAAATAGATTCTGTTTAACAGACCTTTGCTGAAACAAATATAGGAAATACACTGGAGCTCTGGATGTTTGGGTTTTTTGGGTTTAAATTCAACCCCAGACCAACTTCTTGGAGACGTGAGATGGGATGACTTCCTCTCTTTGTGGACCTCTCTCTCTGTCTTCCAGAGTGAAAAGTTGCTGCTGTTTGACACTGTGCAGAGTGAGCTGGAGGAAAAGATAAGAAGACTGGAAGAAGACAGACACAGTATTGACATTACCTCAGGTACCAGCCAGGGCCTAAAAAAATCCATTGTTTCGAAAAGATTTGTTTTTGATCTTGATTTATTCAGCATTTGGTCAATAAATGTCAAAACCTGTCGGAGGTTGTGCAAACAGTGACAGCTCAAGGTTGCTTGCGTGGTGCAGCTGTGTTTTGGTTATATTTTTATGAAGTAGAGAAAAGCCTTCCTTACATTCATTTAGGTAAGCAGCAATTAGTAACTATTTGATATTTTCATTATACAGCAAATAAAAGAGGGGGGTTGTTCAAACAGGGAGGGGTCATTGACAAACCTATGGATTTTGTGCAGTTATGTGCAGTTATGTTAAAATGAACATTATTTTCAGAAGTTAGACATTTCTTGATGAGAAATCCTTTCCTGAATGATCCAAGGAATTATTTGACAGGACTCGACGTGAAATTTGCCTCGCTTCCCGTACGCACTATTTTAGGACTTCGGGACAGTCCTGTGTAAGTTCCACTGGCCCGCTCTGGCCCGTTATAACACTGTCATGAAACCAAAACAAACTACCACCGAATTTCACATTATTTTCATGCGATACTGCTGTTTTGTCAATGAGGTTTTGCGACCACTATCCTTTATTTACCGCTGCAGCGTCAGCGTTTCCTAAGCGCCCGCGTACCCAGGTGTAGTTGAAAGCATCCGCCGCCTGTCGCGAACGGGGGCGCGAGCGCGAGCGCGTGAACTGCTCTCTGCTGCGTTCTCAGATTTTACCGCCACTTTTCTTCTTCTCTGTCGTAGATGATAAAGTGTTTTTTTTAAAAACCGTCGGTTCCCGGACAAAAGCCAGGCAGAAACACAGAAGGGAAGAAAAAAAAAAGAAAGTCACCGGACGAGTTGAGGGAGAGCGAAAGGGAGTATGAGGGAAAAGAAGGAGAGAAAGTTTAGCGACGCTGACGACACCTAATAATTTGGTCTTTTGCCAAATATGGCGCTGACTGCCGACGTACGCAGACAAGTAGGTGACGTATAGCTAATAGATTTATAGCTTTGCTAGCGAGGTGTCACAGGAGGATGCTCACAGAGTGTAGGAATGATCTTTTCTCGTGCGTACATTAATCAGGACATCCGCTAGAGTAACATACTGTAGCTATGCTAGTACAATAGTATTAAGAGTGTTATAGAGAGTAATAGCTACATATAATACCTAGCAGGGCTAGCTAACGGTTTACCAACCATCCTGTCTGCTGACAATGGTAGACAAGCAAAAAGTGCTTAATATATATGATAATTATTTGCTGAATTAAAAGTAATGTTCCAGGGCCAGCAGCAGATATAACTTAATGTCATCCCATGTTTGAGAGACTGTTTCTGATTTTCATGAGCTATAAGCCATAATAATCAAAATTAAAACAGAAAGGCTTCAAATATTTTACTTCATGTGTTATGAATATAGAATGTGTGCAAGGTTACCATTTTGAATTAAATTATGATTTTTTTTTTTCCACAATATTCAATTTTTTTGAGATGCACCAGTACTAACAAAACTTACAGGGTAAAGTAGTGGTATGGCGTTAATGAAGGATCAGTGAGTAAACGTTGCAAATTTGATCAAGAATCAGTTAGCTGGCAGCATATGACGTTTTTTCTTTCTGTCTATAAAACAAACACAGAAGCCCAATAATTCCCCTCACCATGATCTGTCCTCTGTGTTTTCCAGAGTTGTGGAATGATGGATTGCATTCACGGAAAAACAAGAAAAAAGACCCGTTCTGCCCCGTCAAGAAGAAGAAACCTGTTGTTGTTTCTGATATCCTTTCCCCGTTGCCCTGTTCTTCTCTCATGCCTCCCATCAGTCATCCGTACCACGTTTTTCTGCAGCACTTCATTGTCATGCGAGAAGAGTTTCTCCTTAACCTCTCCATTACGGCCTTATATTGTTTACATGCTGCAAGATCTGGATATTCTTGAAGACTGGACAGCAATAAGAAAGGTAATATTATGATGATGGACAAACTCATCAAACGACATTGGCATCTCCTGTATGTTGATGTTGAGTTGTGGGTTTGATTTTTCAAGTTGTGCCTTGTCTCCTCCCCCTGCAGGCGATGGCATCGCTGGGGCCACACAGGGTGAAGGTGGATGGTAAGAGTTTCTCCTCGTCCTCTGTTACAGTCAATATCTGGCTGAGTGCAGCCATCGACCCTCAGTTACACAGGAGGAGCTGATTCAATACTTTCTGCCAAAAGGGCTCAAGTTCATTGATAAGGAGACAAATGTTGCCTTTGTCCCTCTCCCTGTCCTCCATTTTGATGTGTTGTACTGTATTTCTTTTAACCTTACCTTGCCCTTAGTCACTTGTTCCCTCCACTGTCTCCCCATCTCTTCCTCAACCTATTTTTCCTTCTTTTTTTTCTTCCTCCAGTCCCTGCAGTAAAGCCTGACAGACATCACCATGTGGCGCGCTCTGAGGACGGTCGACTTTTCTATGACAACCAGTGGTACTGCAGGGGACAGGCCATCTGTATCAACAGGAAGGACGAGTACCCGACAAGGTGTGTTTGTGTGGGAGGAGGGTTCAGACCCTGTCTACGCACAAAGAAAGAAACGTGTACACACACTCTTTTTCTGGCCAGAAGTGTAAAGCTGTGAATATGCACGGTTCTGTTTTTCTCAATCTCAGTCACTGTGAGGCAAATGAGCACCGCACTGTGAATGGATGTAGACACAAAGTTCTCAAAGATGCCAGAGCAGCTGTCGTTACATGTGATCATGATGCACAGTTGTGGCAGTTTATAACCCCCAGTGTCATTCATGCTTCACACTCACCTGTAAACCTAATTCCTGCAGCAAGGTGCTCGGTCATTGTCATTATATGTCCGGCAGGAAGGATTTATTTTGTAGTATCATATCCAGAGAGTTCTGATATGATGATATAGACACAGCGACCCTCTGAACTGTGAGCTTTGTGGCGTCACTCTAACATCGCTCTCCTTGTGTGTACCGCAGTGCCATCATCACCACAATCAACAACGATGAAGTGTGGTTCAAACGACTGGACGGCACCAAGTCGAAGCTGTACATCTCCCAGCTGCAGAAAGGCAAATACACCATCAAGCACTCATAAACACACGCTGACACTCACTCACGCACATAGAGTACAAAGACAGTCTTTGCCATGTTTCCCTGCCTCCTTTCCATGTTGCATCTTTCTGCGTGTTAGCCATATGAACAGTACACACACACACACACACAATGACACTCTAAAAAAAAAGCCTGACAAACACACCTCATTTCAGTCCCTCTTTGTATGAGTAACAAACAAATATCAACTGACCCTTTTAGAAGATGGTCTTCTCTGTAAATATGTATATGTACTGTATGTTGATATTATCGACAAGGCCACAAAGTGTCATTTTCTCTGGAGTGGAGATCAATGCAAAGTGCTGCTAAAAAAAAAAAAACAACAACAAAAAACGAAGGGTGAAAATCCGGAGCAGTAGCGAACTGTTAAGCTCAGTCGCGTGCCTTTCTGAGACGAGACGATGCCTCGGCTGATTTAAAAAAAAAAAAAAAAAGACAAACTATCAATGCAGTAAAGCCTTACTCTGTACTGTGTTCACCCCCCCAAGGACTGAAGTGGCTCAATGAATGAGTGAGAAATCCTGATCCAGGGGAGGATGCCGTCAGACTTGAATTTCATGCTCTAACAAATCTGTGTTAAGATCCCACGGGTGCCCAGTTAGAGAAAACGTTTGATAGCAAATGCACAAGTGTCAATATGGAGAGAGAGAGAGAGAGAGAGAGAACGATTAATCAATTTTGAGTCAACGATTATACTATTGTGAATATAATGAGATAAAACTGTTCTTCAAGAACGCCCCGGGGTTTTGTTGAAACCCACTTGGGGAGCCGCTGTGCTAAATGATCTCTTGGTGTGTTGATGCTTTCAAGTAATTTTCCCAGCACTTCATTTTTAAGTTTGCACCAAGGCCACGGTTGGGAAAGAAGCCAAAAACATGCAGAATGGGAAGTGATCTGTATATAGAGACGAAGGTGTATTTAGCATTAACTTCACTGTGATTCTTCCCTCCGTCTCTCATGTTGCCATGCGTCTGATAGTGCCTCAAACAGATCTGAACCTGGCGTCTGTCTCATGTGTTACTGTGGCCACTGTGGCTCCTTCTGACGGCTTCCCCAGTTGCATTCCTTCTGTGTTAACTTTGGGTTGGAGTCGGAGACACTCGCTTGAAGTGATTCACATAAAAACTCATGTTTTATTATGGAAGCCTTAAGAGGCTCAAACACTGTACCTTGATTTGCTCAAGTCCTTGATTCCCTTCTACAGCGGAGGTGAAGAGTGAAGAGTGACAATGGGTAAGTTGAATGGGAAATAGGTCAGGTTTAAGTAAACCAGATTTGCCCTTTATGGTGGAATCCAAACAAGCTCTACTCCACAGCCTTGGTCTGTATTTTTTTTTTTCCTTTTGTGATGGGCTTTGGTGCCATTTTTCAACATTTTTGTCTTCATTCGGTCTGTCTGCTATGAATAAATAGCAGAAAGGATCATTTATAAAGTACTGTGAATGTTTATTAAGTATATTTTGCATTTCTGGAAAAAAAAAAACATGGTTATCTCCTGTTCCCCACCCTCTCCTCTTGCCTTTCTTCCCTCCTCTGTTGTCAGCTCTGTCCCTGTTCCCCTGTGTCTTCTTCTTTGCTGTCAGTAAAAATCTCCTTCAGCACTGATGCTTTAACAGTATGAAGGAAAAGCAAGGTTAAGGGATTTTTTTTTTTTTTGGTCCGTATGATCCATCCAGTGTAAATTATGTTGGGTTCAATGAAGGTGATCTTGCTTTGTGTTGTCTTGTGGTGCTTTATACTTTCAGCGTTGCATACAGATACAAGTATTACCTGCCAACAGTATTGTAAAGAGAGGTGCTTGCAACACTTTACCATAAACATGAAGAAGCCTCGTGTGGCAGTAGAACTTTTGTTTTTTTTAATTTGTACTTTGTTTTTATGCATCAGAGTTCCTTTTGCACAGTAGAGGTAAAAAGAAAAATCATTGTGCCAATGCATGTACAACTGATTAAAGACTTTGTTTTGTATAATTTAAAGTGTCTCACCTGCGCGCAACTGGTTCATACTGCAGAAAAAAAGGGACATGTCACGTGCATTAAGTTGATTACAGTTATCGACCTGCTCTGCTCAGCTTGACTCAAGCTCATTTCCTTTTCTTCCACTTAAGAGCTTTGAATGAAATAATATTAAACTTAAATATCCTATTGAATTTTGGCCTAGCATGCACAGAAAAAAGCCAGATAAAATCTTATGTAATATTCCGGTCTACAAAGGCAGAAAGTCCCTGACAGTGCTCAACTCAAAGTCACCCCCTGAGGTTTGCTGAACCTTAGCTACACTCCTTGGTGACATAAAAAAGAGAGGCTTATTTGGGAAAAAATGCTGAGCTAGTCCTATTTGATAATGTCTCTTTGGTCTGCTGTGCTGTTCAACCTTTCAGCCACTTATTTCTGCCAATGGGCCACTCACTAGATTAACGCCCCACACGCATTGATTCCGGATCTGCGCTGGTGCACCATTTTCTTGTTCCCGTCCCTGTCCATCTTCCTGCAGACACTTCATGCGGAACCGCTGGAACCTTTGACTGATCTATTGGGAATTTTCAGAAATTCAGAGGAATCAATTGAAAGGCTAATTGGTCGACAGGCCCTCCTTTCGCTTCTCTGCTGCACTACCATTTCCCGGCCAGAAGGTGTCAGTAAAGCTCCACATTGGAGAGAAAGAGCGGTCTCTGCACTCTGGATGGGAGGGGGGGGTGGCTTGCGAATCTGGGGCACCCTGCTACTGAAGCCTTCCAGCTGATGAGAGAGAGAGAGCGAGCGGATGGATGAAGGCACAGTTTGATCACAGCTTGCCGACCACGTCTGCTACCGCAACAGAGAGAGGGTGGAGGGGAGAGAGAGAGAGAGAGAGAGAGAAGGAGGAAAATCCCCATCACCGCGTCAAAGGCAGCAACAGCAAGCGAGCAGCAGGGCTGCCTGTCTCTGTACATGCCATGCAGCATCTCTCTAGAGCATCCCTTGACTGGGCTTCACGCTCCCGTGAGCGCGCAGACGAATGCGTCTGCGAGTATGGTCAGAAATGTCATCATGACATCAAATACAGGCAAGAGGCGCACAGCAGGAAAGGGAGAGGGGCTCCCTGCTTGTTTTCAGACTCACTCTATTTGTGATGACGGCTGCCGAATCTGGCGCTCATCCTCAGGTTCTAGAGGGTTCTAGAGGGTTCTCGGGAGCTGCTGCTGTGACGAGTCAGGTCCTGACGGATGAGGGAAGCTGGCCATCTTCACCCCCATCCATACTTAATGAGTAACCAGAACTGGAGGGTCACTGGGACGTGTTTACTGCAACAGTGGGGCTAATTAGACCGTGAAAGTGTCACACTGTGCTAAATTACTTATATCCCTGCCCCTCTGAGCGATGCACACGTATGTGTGTAGCTTTGCATTTTCAGGAGAGCGCGGCTGTCCATGTGGATTTCTTTTTTGTGCATGCATGCGTGCGTGGGCGCGTACCTTAGATGATTATCTGTGAGAACGTTAAACGCATACGTCCATAAGTTAACATCAAAGGGGTGAGGCCAGCTGCTCTTCATCAGGACAGAGGAGAAGAGAGAGACACGCAGAGAGCAAGCTGGATTCAAATGGACACTGCTGTACCTTGCCAACTGTGCTCTCCATGAGTCTGGTATCGTCTCTCTAAGTGTGTCACTGATGGCGGCCCAGTATTCTCCATAAGCATAGGGGATGTAGCCGCTTCTTCATCTTATGCTATCGAGACTCTTCTTGCATCTGCTTCTCTGAAGTCTCATTTTGTTTTGCACACTGCATGTGGCCTATTTTTTTTTAAGTGCCATTTCTTTTTATAGAACTGTGAGCATCATTTGTTAAATGTTTAGCCCTCTTTTCAATAAGGTGAAAGCAACTGTTTGACTATTTCCAGTGTCCTTGCATGTTAGAACTGGATTCGCAGTAAGGGCATACTCTCGAGCTGTTTGTAGCAGTTCTGAGGAGCTCTCTGCTCCTATGCATGAAGGGAAAGTCCTTTTCTGTTTTCATTGCTCCACCTGCACCTCCAGCTTTCTCGACATTTTACAACTTAACATAAAGACTGACATGCTGGACCATGACATCCATCCAACTCAATTATGCTTTGCCACTGGGTCTCTGCATCTGCAACTTACCCCTGACTTATGTCATAATTTCCAAATACTTCCTTCTGCAAGAAGAATAAAGGACAAGAAGTTGCAGCAGCAGCTGACAATGTCTTCTTTGTGCTCAACCTATCATTTGAAGTTAATGACCTGGCATGTTTTAGCTTGTACCTTGTAGGCAGGCTGCATCTTTGTCTCAGACAAGAAACTGTTTCTTATGCCACAGAAGGTGATTGACATGAATTGCCTAAATGAAAGTGGTTGCTACAATAATCTCAGGTCTGGCTGGGCATGATGCACTGCACCGGTGGAATAATGCGGTCCTCCTGTGTGCCCAGTTCTGACCCGACACACTTTCTGGTGACCAAAAGGCCCGCAGAGCGAGTAAGGTGGCTGCCCTGGAGTCTTTTCAAAGAATGCAGCGGGGCAGATCAGTGATGACCTTGATTGCTGTGCAGAACAAAGCAGAAGACCTTCTCCCCTACCCATTCTTAAACTGTCAGCAAGTCAGACAGGAAAGAACTACATGTCAAACTCCCGGACTGAGTCATATTCTTAGGAGGAGGTGTCCAAGCTAACGAGAGCTTAAATCCCCAATACTACGGAGCGTTGACACAGGCCAATGACGTGGCTGGCACAGCGCTCGACTTGGGGCAGCCTCCCAAGACTTGGATCTTGAAATATCGAGTGTGCATCAAAGATTGACCCCAGCAGTTGTGGAAAAAAAGTCCAACAAAGCAGTCTACCCTCTCTGTCCACATGGCAAAATTGCTGGGCTTTCAGCAGCGGCGTCGGGAGATGGAGTTGACCCAGAGAGCTCCCTGGTCTGTTCTGTTCTCTCTTTTCCCATCCGTCACATTCCACTATTAAGGTGTATGCATCACTGATCTTCTTCTTGTCATGTGGGGTTTAGAGAGAGTTTATTTTTAACCAACCCTCAGCTGAGTGTGACGGAGGCAGCTGCATTCTGTGGTACACTCCTCTGCCCCTCAGTGAAAATTGCCAGTCTATACCCACTGGGCAGGCTCCACTAAAGCTGTTATCCATCACGACAGCATTGCTGCATTCTCTGACAACGGCTAAAAGGGTGAATAAGTTGCGCGCCCTTTCGCGCAACCCAAACTACTCGCTTAGTCGAGGGTACTTGAGAGACCCTGCCTTCAGACTGAACCTTCCCTTTTGGCCAACTAATATTAAAAGTTTGTTTAGGTGCAGGGCTGGGGGGAGGGCTCAGTTTCAGTGCTTTGTATCCTCAGGGGACAGCGAAATGAAAAATTGCATCATCTGTGCCCTCTGTGAGCTCTGGCATGATATGCACTCTGCAGCACTTTTTCTACTCTTTGGCCAGTGTTGCTGGGAAACCCCCTAAGGCTCAGCCATTGGCTAAGCACGGGTATCTTGGAAGTATCCCCTTGGCCGTCTGTGTACACTTCACAAGGTTTGCAGCAGCATCTTTGCGCAGTGGAACACACATTCGGGAACTCTGCCTGCTAGCGTTGCAGTTGGGGCCCTGCATATCTTCATCTTTAAATGCGACGCGAACATCTCCAGCACCTCCTGCTGTGCAGACGGATTACCGCCCAGTGAACAGTTAGTGCAGCCTCGTCATGTGGCGTGGGACACTGCATCCTCTTGCACATTCCCTAAGTGGCCTGGTTGGCAGCCAGTGAGCGCCACTTGCCTCCATGCAAATTTTAAATGTAGATCCGTGACGATAAGTGGCCAAGTTGTTGAAGCCCAGTTTGAGGGATGATTCTCATAGGACACGGTTCATAATAAAATGCAGCCATCATTAACATACCTAATGAACAGTTTGGTAGTAGCAGTATTAGTAGGTCAGTTGAGGTAATGAAAAGAAGAGCCTACAAAATGTTTGATAAGAATCCTCAAGCTGTTGGACTGCAGATATTGATGACATTTAAACCTTATTCGTGTTTGGCCCCTGGAGCTCTTTGACCCTGACCTTTTCCTTTATTTCAACCCCTTTAAAAAATTATGACTTGAAATTACATCGAGACTCAGTTCCTATCCTGTAAAAGTGCTGCAAAATTGACTTGATAGTTTGAAACTGCTGCTGCTGATGGGACAGTATCTGTCAAGTTTGTTTAGCTTACCAGGCGAGGTGGTGGTATCATCTTCCATCACCCCACCCACTGTCGGCCACCATGCAGTATCTCCTCATAATGTCAGGTCCCGCATGCAAAGTAGTCCTGCATGACTGCAGCATGGCAGAGAGAGTCAGGGCCAGGGTGTATGTGCACAGGAAAGGATGTGTTTTGGTCCTTCTCTGGGTTTGCATGTTTTAATGGGCTCCCCAGCCAGTGGCAGGACTGTTGCTCTGATTTTACATAGAAAGGGTATCAAGGTGAGCAGCAACTCCCCAAACAGATAAACGCGCACGTCATCCGTCTCTTGCAGGCACAGCCCCTCATGCTCAGAGCAGGCTCAGTATGAAAATGTAGTCAAATTGCCAAAAGGCATCGGCGACAGAGACTTGGTAGTCACGGTGAATCTCCTGCATGCAAATGCAGATACAGGCTTTCTTTCTTTGAGGATGCATGTTGTGTTTGTTTTCTGTAAAAGCACGTGTGCGTAATGCGGACGTACAGGTTTCACTTGGCGTGTATGTTCGCGGTGGGCGCAGAGTCAGTGGAGTGAGAAACAGAAAGCTCACCCAGCCGCTTGGCGGCGGTCCTAATTGGCTGTGCGCTGTTGACAGGATGCTGACAGAGCACGTCGCGCAGACAGGTGCTCCGTTTCATCCTCTGGGTTTGTGAAAATATTTCCTCAGAGGAATTCCCTGCTCGACTCATTTTCAGGCATAAAAAGAAACCTTAAGTGTTGCCCTTTGATAAGTTACAACGCTTGTTGTTTTTCCCAGTGTTTCAATGCAGAAAAAAAAGGGAATAGGGAGGCTGGAGATTGGCCAGCTTTAATGAGAATGCTCTCTGCTGCTTATGGGCCCTCGTGGTTTACTTTTCGCTGACCGGCTTGGCTTCTGAGTGCGTCCGTGAGCGGCACACGAGCAAACATGCACTCGCAGCAACGCGAGCGAGCATTCGCACATTCCTTTTATGTTTTAAGATTTTAAGGTTTGCGCACGCACCTAGACGCCGCTGCAGTGTTCTTTAGCTTCGTAGAGAGACAAACATCCTGAGTTCAGACAGTCAGGAGTACAACACTATAACTGCATGCTGAATCTGTGAGAAAAACACACACACACACACACACACACACACACACACACACACAGAGCTTTTGATGGACAGCAAAGAGCAGTGGGATGTGAGTAAAAGAGGGGGAGGGGACGTAAGCCGCATTTGAAATGAACCATGTCCAAAGGACGGGAAAGATTGTCGCCGCAGGGTGCTTTTACCCAACACTTTACTTCGATGGATCACAATGATATCACTTAGTGCACTTCTTCTCTCTCTCTCTCTCTCTCTCTCTCTGCCGCTCATTCATTCATACATTTACAGAATCCGAGATGCCTTCAGGTGTCTTTTCACATTGTTTACGTTTTATGCGAAATTGTGTGGTACACTGTACGCCTTTCAGAGGTGTAGCTGCTGTGTAGCTGTACTCAGTCAGCCATGTTGGCAAAGAATAACCCAGAATCATCATGTTTTTCAGTCTAGACTCAAGGATAAAGGCGGTGGTGGGTTGTGAAAGGCCTTGGTTGAGAAAGATTGGTTCGCTAAATAAGTGTGTTGTGTTTTTAAAATATATTGCCCAGGTTTCCTCTGGCTTTTTACAGTGTAATTTTACATAAATGATTTTGGGGAAATACTCTTTTTCACTTTCTGGTGGCGAGTTAGATCAGAAGACTGAGACCACTCTTGTGTCTGTCCGTTAAATATGAAGCTGCAACCAGCAGCCAGTTACCTTATTTTGGCAAACGCACCGGAGACAGTGGGGCACAGCAGGCCTGGTGACAAAATCTGCCCGCCAGCACCCCTGAAGCTCACTAATTAACACCTTATATCTTATAGTTTCGCTGAAGTCTCGGCTGGTTGCCTGGCAGTTCGTTCTCCCAGCCCAGAAATAGTCAGAGACTTAATGCCACGCTGTCAGCGAGAGCGGGACAAACTCCTGTTGTACCGACTTCAGATTTTTATTTCAAGATGGCTACCCCCCCCCCCAGCTAGCCTTGTAGCTACATTTAAATTAGCCTCGGTTAGCTGCTGTTGCTGTGTTAACAAGTGAAATTATCTTCCCTTCATCTCTGATTGTGGATTACAATTAGGACACACAGTGAATTGTCACACTTCAGCCTGTTAGCTCAGAAAGGTCAGAAGAACAAAGTATGCGTGCTGACACTAAACTAAGATGGTGAATATGGTAACACTTCACCTTTATACCGTGCATTGCCGTGTTAGCATTGTGATTGCGGACCTGTTAGCACACTGGTATGGGTGTAGTCTTTTGGTAGTTCATAATTCATTTACAACACAAGCCATAGTTTAATTCAAGCATTTGGTCAATTATGAAAATAATACTTCATTTGGGCCTTAAGCCCACATTTATCATGATCTGCAGTTAATGTGACGACATCAGAGCATTTCGCTAATTGCGTACGTCTCTCAAGGAATCTTCCAGAAAAAGCAGGAGAGCAATGTTTGAGGCCCATGGGAGGCTCCGTGTCCTTAATTCCCTTTAAATGGAGGGAGAGCAAAAAAGGTGAAACTGCTGTCGGGTTGAGTGCCGGGAGGGAAACAGGCAGGAATCTAAGACCCATCAGGGGATGACCCCCGCATTTTAAAGTACAGCCTCTGTCTCCTTTTACCGCGCAGTAATCTCCCTCACCTCAAACCGCCTCTTTAATGTTAAATCCCTGGTAGCTTTTCTCTCTCGCTTACATTCTGTTTCGCTCTCAAATCCTCGTCCCTCTTTCCGTTTGGGAGCTTTTCCTGACGTCAGAATCAACAGAGGTAATAAGGAGCAGCTCATGGACTCAGAGATTTTATTTGTCTCTTTTTTTCTTTCTTCACTTCACCAGATAATTCACTTGCTGAAAAGAGAGAAAATGACTTGAGAGACTTTGAGGACACAGGATCACCCAAGTTCACTGTTCTCAACATGCGAGAGTGTTCACCTCAATTCGCTATAGATAGGTTTAGCACTTTGAAATATTTGATGTTCCAATTTTAATAAAGCTCCACCGCTTGAACTGAGCAAATAGCATATGACGTCTATGATCCCTCTTTTTTTCTTTCTTGGGTGAAATGTGTGTTTCATGGTTTTGACTGGTGTGTGTAGTAACCTTCAGTGTTGCATCGGCACATATTATGCAACTTTTGGGGGGATGTAATGCCGTGAAAGATGATGTGAAGAAGATGATATTAAGCCAATAGCATCATCATTGTTGTTGTAAATCAGCATGGTATAATATTCCCTAGCAAAGTATGAGCACTGGCATTGTGAGCATGCTAGCATGACACCAGTGCATTGCTGTGCCTACCTGCAGCCTCATAGGGCAGCTTGCATGTTTGATTGAAAGTTGCAGAATAACCAACCAATTGTTTCAGCCTTACACTGTTTATTTATGGTAATAGAAATGTACAAAGTTAACAATACTAACAATGTAAGTGTTTAGAACAGCGGGTGTCGCTCTTATATCAAAGTGATGGGAACTGGTCGACTTTTATTTTCTTTCATCTCCAGTTATGATGCAGTTATGACTCTGTCCTCTGCGCTGCACCGTCACAGACATCCTTCAGAGGGACCAGTTAGTGCAGATGAACCCGACACACAGGGCACAACTGATTTTCAGGGCTGACCGCTGCCTGTGACTCCCGCGTCCCCCTCGTAACGCACAGCTGTGAGCTGAGCAACACTGCCAGGGGAGAACAGCGGTAATACGAGGGTACTTGTCAATGTCTGGGCCCACAGGCCTGGCCTCGTCTCAGCTCTCCAAAGCTGACATCAGTTTGGCTGTCATCTCCGTTTATTGTCAAGCGCCTGCCTCCGTACTGTCGGCGCCGCCGCGGCAACTCGCAAACCGCCGAGTCTGAAGGCAGGTGTTTGAGCACGGGGCGCAGAGCCATCCGAGGACATGACGAGAAGCACTGACTCATAAACACGAGACAGAGGCCCGAGTGTGAAATTGTCCGAGTGCCGCCATGCCGTTCCAAATCATTTCATGAGGTTGTGCGGAGGTCGGGCTCATTACGGCCCTTGTATGTGTGTGGTTGATGGGCTACTAATGGGAGAAAGAGGCAGCTGTCTAAATAATCCAGGCTCTCTGACCCTGCTGAGCATTTACGCATTTGAATATTATCCAGGGATGGACGCTGAATTACAACATTACAAAATGTTGCCCCCCTCCCGGAAGGAAAGACGTGGACAGTTGTAGCCACCAGTCAGACCACGTAAACATGAGAGCATGTAGTTGGCTTGAGGTAGGTGTTTGTGTGTGTGCGCGCGTTTTCCAGTGTTTGGATGTGCGTGGGCAGACAGGATGTCAGAGAAAGGCCGAGAAAGAGAGAGCGAGGGAGAGCGCGCCACCGTCACGCATGCACGCTGCACAGCAGGAGTGTACTTGTGTGCTTTCGCAACAACGGGGATTTCTCGGTGCTGATCTCAGCGAATTCTGTTGCGTCCCCGGTGTTGGCAACATGAATATTAATGAGGTCCTCTTGTCTTTTTGTAAAAGCCTCATGGTGTTCCAAAGAGGCTGCTGGTGGTGGTGGTGGTGGTGGGGGGTTGCACTCCTGAGGTGACCAGTGTTTTGTTGCAGGTTCATGTTTATATTCCTGTATTCTGTCTCTAAAAAGCTGTTTGACACATGAGAGCCCTTGGAAAGCGGTAATTACAGTATGTGATTAACATTTTATCTGCTATTTCTCATGTACCCGTCTTTAATTGTTTCCTCTTTACATGAGGACGCACACACACGCACACACTATGTGAATGTGTTGAAAAGCAGCCCTCGGGCTTTCTATTTATGAATAAGTAAATAGAATTTCCTGTCCAGCGGTGGCTCCATTTGCTTCAGCCCGGCCCACCGCTCCTGGCTGTGCTTTTCTCTCACATGGCCCTCTCGAACATCCACACATACACACACACACACACACACACACACACCTATCACCCCCATTGGCTTAACAGGCCTACTTTCACCTCCAGCTGCAGCAGCGCCTGTACGCCTGCATCTTCCAGTCTTACATAACCCTCAGAAGGAGGGCGAGCCGAGGAGCAGGCTCGCTCCATTTTTATGTGCTGGCTTCAGTGAGCCTCGGTGATGCCCAGGGATGCGTGTTAAGCCCCGCAGACCGCGCGCTGGAACATACATAAAGACAGAGCGCCCTCGGAGCAAAGCCTGGCCCCTTCTACCTGACCCATCCATCCATCCACATACATGTCTAAAGCGGAAATGAATAGGCTGATGTGTCTGCGGCTCTTTATAAGGAATCTTTCTGTTCCATTTATCTGTCAGCGAACTAATGCAAGGGGCTGGGGAAAAAAAGGGCTTTTATTGTGAAATGGATGCATCCTTTAATGGCTCACAGAGGGAGGGAGGGAGTGTGAGAGAGAGAGAGAGAGACTACATGTGAGCAGGGAGATGCAGAGTGAGGAGGCACTAATGGAATCCGCCATCATCCAATCATTTTCAAGTCCAAATCATTTCAATAGGCTTTTTATAGTGACAAATTTGCTCCGCTTCTGAGGAGATTAGAACTGTACACAGTCTGATGTAACTATGCCTAAATGTTGTCAGCATTATTATTATTATTATTATAATATGAGTGAGCGCTTCCAACAAGGTTTAGAGAGACGGATTTTCCAGCGGGGTTATTAAGAGTACATCTGCCCTCATTAACGTTTCACTGGGTCAGGACCAACGGCAGCAGCACCAAAAATCACAGCTAGTCTTCACCAGCCGAAGGAATACCTGCTGTCGGCGCTGTGTTACAAGCATGCCCCCCGTGGCAAGAACATCCTGGGGTTCAAACTCGCACCAGGGCGTTCGTGCACGTGGCCTGCTTGCTTTGAGTTTGCATCTTCTCCCCGTGTTCACGAGGGCTTCCTCTGGGTGTCATGTTTCCTTCCGTGCACACGTTGAATTTCCAGCAGGTGTGAACGCGAGTGTGAAAAGTGCTCAGGCGGCGTTGAGACAAGGATCTTCGGCAGATAATCTACTGGTTTTGATAACTGCTTAATCATCATCGTTATTCTCAGTTACCCCGTACAGTGTAATGCAACTCTATACAATTTCTCTGCCATGAATTCTTCCTTTCAGAACCTTACAATGGTCCGTTTTTTCGTGAAGACTTTCCGAGGTATGTTAACTGTGCGTTAGTTTCTGAGGTGATAGTTGGTGGTGGTGTTGCACTGGACTGCATAATAACACGGTAGATAAAAGGTTAGAAACAGCTCTCAATATAAGAAGTACCTTTGTGAAGCACCTTTTTACAGGTGTGCCTCATAAATTGGTCGCTAAGTTGTACGGGTTTTAATTCTTTCGTCCTTTCATAAAGAATATAATCATGCTTTCCTACAAGGCCCTTTTTTTTCATTTAACGAAAAATGTTGTTGTAGTCGACCCTGCAGCTTAAGGGTCTGGCCTTTGCTGCATCTCTGTCTCCCTCATTTCCTGCCATGTCTCTACCATCTATAGTTAAGGAATAAAAAGTCTAGTCCCCCCAAAAAACTTGAAAAACAAACAAGCAGCCATGCAAGAACTTTGACTGAGTTAAAAAAAAACAACAACTTGGCAGTTTTTTTGCTCTACGCTGGGACCTGTCTGAAAGAATAAGTACACAATCTTTCAGTGCTGTCGTCTCAGTGTACTGTTGGATCTCATTATCACTGCTCTGTGTCACTGACCCTGGTCCTGCTCGGTGCCTCTTGCTTGCCCGGGCTCTGTGCCCGGTGGCCTTTATTTGCCCCTCTCGCTCGTTGCCCGTCTCCCGAGGCTGACCGTGAGCCTGTGAACGTTGGCCTGTGGCTGCCCCAGCCCTGAGCTGAGCTCTAACCACAGCCTGGTGAGTTCACCTGCCCTCACCATGCTAGAGCCGCTCTATTATTCATCAGCCGTCTCAGGTGACCTCTCATAAACACCCTATTATCATTTGGGATCCGATGTCTCATTAGCGGTCTATTCAGCTTCCTCATATATTGCTTTTGTGACTTCAGCGGACTGCCAACCCGCTGTCCTCATCCGACCGATTGATCCTTGGCGGCCTGTCATTCGCCAGCCGGTGCCGCCGCGCTGTTGCGATTGGCCCTCGACAAAGAGTTACAGGTGCTCTGGCAGAAACTGAAGACGCCTCGGCCTGGGGTGGTGAGTTTCAGCAGGCCACAGCCGCCATCTCAGGTTTCCACCTTTAAGTCCCCGCAGGTCTCCTTGGTAACTGCGGATGAAGTGCATTGCCCGCCCGCCTCCCAGACCACCCCACGGCCCCTGCCCCATATGCCAGGCACTTAGTGGCATTTAGTAAACAGTCACGCGGTGTGGAGAGGGGTCGGGGTGGACTTGAGAGACAAGAGAGATATGTATTCACAGTGCTGCTCTGTGTAACCCAGAGGAACGTGGGATAAAAGGATATTTTTAGTTCAACAAGCACTGCCTCTTCATGTTTAGCCTTTGCCCTTCCATTAGTATTGGACTGGCTTCACTGGGCGAGACCTTTGTCCGCTTAGATTTGGCTCTCGACACTCTAAATATTACAGCTCCATTACTATCCAGTTCGCCTTGAGCCCTTTAATAAAGCATGCTTTGATGCTTTTGTAATGCCTCGCGTGTGTGTGTGTGTGTGTGTGTGTGTGTGCATATGTGCGAGTGTGATGAAATCTTTGCCACTTCTGTTTCTTACCGGCTTCAAAGACACTTCCCATTCTTGGGTCTTATTTTTGTCTTCGTTTTGACCATCGCACCAATTATTATTATTATTATTATTATTATTATTATTATTATAATAGTAATATCATTGTACTTGCTAACATCTGGGATCCAGGGATGTGGTGACATAGTTAAAACAGGCTCAGATGGGACAAGGAAACAGTAGCAGCGTGATGAGCAGAGGTTTTAAAGCTGCGGTAATGAGTGTTTTTACACTAACAATAACTGTGTTATGTAAGAATGGTTACTTATTATCACAGTTCCCCTCAGCTCTGCGGGGCCTTTTAGCCCCTTTCAGCTCGTTGTTTTGGTTTATTGGCATGCGACTTCACTGTTTGGGTTCAGTGTAACAGCATTCACCAGTGTGATTGGCTGCACGCTGACTGGCTAGTACGGCATTTAGCAGCCAAAGCTAAATTGTGACCAAAAACGTCAATCATATTCGTCAGGTGGGCGGAAACATGCCTTCAAGTTTTTGCTAATTTCTGCATTACTGCTGCATGCGTAAATAAGTGACTATTTGCTAACGTGTTAGCCATATAACCTTTATAAGGTGATATTAAGACAGTGTTGTTTACAACTGCTTCCATCAGCTAACACTGCTTTAAACATGCCCACAGGCTGGTAGTGAAGGTGATAAGTAAACGCGTTGCATTATGACCTAAAACCTGCTTAAGCTGTTAGCTTGTTTACAACCTGTCTGATGATCTGACTGCTCATTTCTTACCCTGTCAGATTCCATGAGCTCAGTGATTACATGCTTAATGATTAGTACACAGTTATCACCACCAACAACAATGATGGCCAGAACTAAAACTAAAACCTGAAAGTAAAAACCGAGACCTTATACACTGGAACTCAAGGCCGTTTAACAGCATTACCTCTGCCCCCGTGTACGTTTCTCCACAGAATTTTTTTTTCTCCCTTCTCTGCAAATGAGGACGTTCACAACGTATACACATCAGCGTAAGCATGCACACCCCAGCGTATTTGCCATTTTTTTCCCCCCGTGCCATTTTAAGGTTCGGCAGCGCGGCCTTTACTTGTCTCAGTATCAGCAAGGACTTGGTCTGTTTTAGATGCTCCACTCTCTGCCACAGTGTTTTCAAAAAACAAGCCAGAGAGGCTGCTAATTAAGGGCCGGGGCTGCTGTTTGTATTTAACGAAAGAATCCTCCTCATTAGTTTTCCAGGCAGTAATTAGAGAAAATGCGGCGAGAGAGCAAGGGGGTGAAAAAGTGACTGACTGCTCAGCACAAGACACTGTACTGTACATCAGTCGGGTTTAATGATGGCTGTTTGGCCATTTTCCTCCATGGTTCAAAACTGACCTGAAAATTGATCCTTACCACTTTTTGATCATGTTTGTGTTGGTACGTTGAATATATTATTTGTCTCTCTGACCTGGGATCATTAAATAACAGGGCACGTATTCAAATATTCTGTAACAAATAAAGTAGCCTATCTAAGAGATTGGAAGGCCTGCACTGTGTCGCCCGCGGAGCAGGCAGAATTCCCTTTCTCAAGGACTGTAGTCGGCTTTGAGCAGCAGAACACTGCATTTTAAATATGGTATCTCGCATTTGCAAAAGATGAAGATTATTAAGACATGAAACCGCAAGCTATTTTGTAGTTGTATTTGAGGATAAGAGCGCAGAGCTGTATAGAAAAGATGTATTTTGCCACCATAGAGAGGCTACTGCTTTTTAAGTTTTCAAAGGAGAGTTGCAGGTGTTAAAAAGTCTGATTAATCACTTTCTGTCTAACAGAATGTACTTGTTTAATGAGATGCGAACCACTCTGGGAAGTGTTTTAATGGCGCCTCGTACGATTGTTTTTAACCCCATTGACTTCCATTTGGTTGAACGACGTGAGAATAAGCCAAGGTCCGACAGGCCTTTCTCAACCGTCACTATAATATCCTCTGCGAAGGCTCATCAAAGGAGGATGATGATGGCATAACTATTTATATCAAGGTAATTCTCTTCTCTGAATCAGCCCCTGCTCATCGCTGCGGCAGGGGCGCGTTTGTGTGGGGAGATGGAAATCATCCTTTGGCTGGGAAAACCAGTGGACCAGCTGCCTCAGCTGGCCAATGAGAGTGGACCGCCAGCCGCCCACCTGGTGACTGGGCCTCTGTGTGGGTGGACGCCGCTGCTTCCCAGCCTCGTCTCCGTGGCAGCATGTGCAGACGCGTATTGGCTTTCATATGCGCGAGGCCTGGATTCAGTTCCACGCCATGCAAGGCAAATAGATGAGCCCGCTGGGCTTCCTTGGTTTGACACTTTTGCGCCACAGCACACGTTCTAATTAGGGGAATAGCTTTCCAAGATGTGTCAGGTTGATTTTGATAAAGCAATAAAAAAATGTGTGTATTATGGTATCCGTTTCCTTGACAACCACGGGGTCAAGGCAACCTTATGGTTCCTACTGCCTGCTGCCTGCTTTCATCTTTACAATGTTACTATTCAGAATCCTAGATTATTTCACTGTACAATCAGAGAATGCACTGCTTTGCCAAAGATCGTTCCATTTTGATCTTTTTAATATAAAATTCCTTACTTGTGTTGCCCTGTTGAGCTACAGTAGATAGTAGGTGATGAGAGCAAAACTAAAGCTCACTTGAGTTTTGCATGGTTAGCGTGTCGACCTGAGCATTTAATTCAATACAGCCTCATAGATCTGCTGGTGTGGCTGTAAACTCACATTGACAATTGACAAAAACTAAACATGGAAGGAACATCATAAAGGAAAGATTGTTGTTTTCAATTCTATTAGACTGTACAGCTAATGTATACTGCGCATTTCCGTGCTGACTGACACCACACATGACAACAAACGATTATCTTGAGGCCGTCTAAGCTGGTTTCTTCTACGTGATTGGATCCATCCAATACTGTATAAGATATGTTCAGATGATTATTTCAGACTTATCTCAAATCGATATAAGATATACATCTTGCATCATGTCTTGACCTGCAAACCGTCACTTTAGGGTGAACACGTATTCGTGCAGGGCGATGGGACCGTGCAGGAGAGACTTGGCGTGGTGTCGAGAGCAGGGATCTTCACGTGTGCTGACAGTCAGCTCCTTGTCAGTCAACGCAGCTCCGGATTAGCCGGCGCTGACGGTCGGCTGACCGGCCCATCCTGGGAACGAGCGCTCTGCCCTTCCCACACTGTCGCCTGTCAGCACCTTTCACAGATGAATATTGTACGAATACAGTGCCTCTCCATTCCCATCAAATTTGTCTCCCTGCTGTCTCTTTCAACCACCCCCTTGACAGCAGGGCTAGCTATTTATTTATTTATTTATTATTTTTACCCCCACAGCACAAAATTTGGCCCGCGGCTCGCCACAGCAGGATGGAAAAAAGTCTGAGTCGGCGAGTTGCCTCAGCTTTCCTGGCAATCGAAACGCACTGTCAATGCAGGAAGGACCGACAGACACAGAGGTGGCTGGGGCCGAGGGGTTACGCAGACATGGCGAACAAACAAGGGATCCAAGCATAAACCCGGCTGTCACAACATGTCTGGCTAATTGAATTGTTCCTGGCAGCCCTGAGAGAGCGCAGACCATTTTAAGTTTAGCTTTATTGAATTATTAAATCAGAAAAGGAGGACAGTAACATTTAGGAGAACATTCTCCAGACTTGTTCGCTGGGCCAGGAGGGAGCTGTGTTGCGACTTGCTGACTGTATGCAGCGTAACAAGACTCGAAACAAGATTACTGGCTCTTGAAAACTGTATTACTCTGAAGTGCGTCAGTGTAGATTGCCATGTCCGCATTACCTAAACCACGGCCTATTTGCAGTAACGACTTCTTTTGTGTCGAGGTACATTTGAGCCAGTTGTGTTTTGTTCAGACGGTGCATATATTGGTCATGAATAATGGAGCATTTGGGCACGTGTGTAGATTGTTATGAGAGTGCGTGCAGGAGCTGATGAATGCGTGTGTGCGTGTTTAGGAGAGGGAGGGGGCAGAAGTTGGATTTGATGCAAACAAAATCCGTCGTCCGGGGCCGAGGAGGACGGGCTCTGGCCATTCTCACGTTCGTGTGCGGCTACTGTTGCACATTTCCATTGCGCACTAATATGTAATTCATAGTATACATCCATCAAGGTCAAGGGTGCGTTACAAGCATCATCCTTTGTGCCCATGGGGAGTAACAGCCCTCTCTCGGACGTCCTTGCCCTGTCTCATCTGCAATGCCTCCCCCAGCACCACTGCATTATGTTGCATTTGCATCGTATTGCCTCTGCATTGCCTCTGCAAGACTGGCCCCATTAGGCCCCCCCCCCACCCCTTCCCTTGCCCTTTTATTTATCTGCCTCTCTTTCCCCCTCGTCAACCCAGTGTCAGGCTGGTGCCAGTCTGCAGAGGCTTGGCAGCGAGCTGTTGTGCAGACGGGGTGGGACAGGACAGGACGGGGCTCAGTAGATCTGCAGCAGCAGCAGCAGTGTTTGAGGTGAAGTCAGCGGTGTGCAGTGCTCGGGGTATTGGCAGGGAATATGCAATGAGCCCAGGAAAGATTACGTTGCGGTAAAAAAAAAAAAAAGAAGAAGAAGGGAAAAAAAACATCAGAAAGAGGAAATCCCTTGCAGGAGGATCCCAGCTCAGCGTTTTCTCCCTGACAACCCTCCTCCTCCTCCTTCTCTTTCCATTCCCTCCCCCCTTTTCCCCCATCCCCTCTTTTGCATCCTGTCTCTTTGAATTGGTCTCTCTGCACTGATCTTTCTTGAGATTTTTGTTTTTTCCTCTTTTTCAGTCCAAGCGTTTTCTTTCTTTATCCCTGTTTGAAAAGCTGGTGATGCAAACCCACACCACTCCAGTCCCCCTGCCCCCCTCTGCTCATGTGTACACGAGGAGTGTGTGTGCATATTTACTTTTTGCACGTGTATGCGTTAGTTCTGCACTCGCATGTGTTGCGTGTGCATCGTAAGGCAGTGGATCTCCAGGGCACGAGCAGGGGCTTCACAGGCCTTCTCACCACCACCTTGTCCCTCGTCCCTGCCTGTAACGTACTCTATGTATTGCAGAGGGAGGGCTTGGGGCAACAGGTGGGCCTCCGTGCTTACAGATTGTCCCTCTGATTATCCCCATGTAGGCGATAGGCTCATGGGTGCTGGTGCCTTCACCCCCAGGGGCCCAGCATTGATGTACGGAGTCTCTCAGCCCTTGGCCGCAAGAAGTCGACTGCGCTCCTGAGGCTCAACAGAAAGCAGGCTGTTCTGCCAGGCCTTTATTAAAGGGCTGTTTGTATTGCCTGCTGTTTTTTTTCATTAGCAGGAATCTTATATCATCGCCTCTGAATATTGCATGAGGTTCAGCGAGGCTTGGTTGTCGTGACACCGCCGTAATATTTCACAACAATCAAAGATGGATGAGCCTATTCTTCTAGGTAAATAGAGGGAGGCCTGGCACCGATGAGGAAAAAGCCCAGAGATGGTGACGGTGACACTGACGCACCGTCGTGGAGGCTGAAGCAGGAAGAAAAAAAAAAAAAAAAACTAGAAGAGTGATTGGAGTCCATAAAAACGAAAATGCACTGTAAGACAAATGGAGCAGGCAGAGATGAGAGAGCAAGGTAAATGAGGGGGAAAGAGAGAAGGAGAGGACAAGAGGGGGAGACAGAGTGAGAAATCAAGACGGAGGGAATGACAGAGTGAGGAGGATAAAAAAGCGAGAGATGGGGCTATTAGAGGCCTGAGAGGAAGAGTTAGTGAGAGACCCACGCTGCTCTCAGTAATTGAAAAGGCACCGGGACTGATTTAGGGGGGAACTTAACTGGGTCTGTCGGGGTGGGGTGGGGTGGGGGTGGGGGGGCGCTGCATTGCAGACTAGGAGAAGGACAAGGAGCAGGAACAGCCGAACCCCACCTGCGGTGCTTTGCTCTACCACCTCTGTAGTCGTCATTAATACAACACGGCGCAAACGATCCTCAAGGCCCATAATAATAAGTCGTAAGGCTGCAAAAACACCGTGGCAAATTCCATATAAGCTAATTACTGTAGGTGCCTCTGCTTTTTGCACAGGAATAAAATAAAGAATGAGCGGGAACGGCTTTAAAGGAAAGCGATAAAGTACAGTCATGAAGAGTGAGGAAAGTTCTTTTGTTGCCACAGACAAAAAGAAAATAGTGAGCAACAGATTGTGCGTGTTTGATTGGTAGGAAGTGCCAGGAGCCTGGCCGGGTTCACCTCATCCACTTCCTTAACTCGCTAATACAGCTGGGCACTGCACCGACAAACTCCATGTCCACCAAAAACATGCCCTGTCTGCACCCGCCCACACACACACACACACACACACTCACTCACTCACTCACATGCAGGTTACACACCCTCTCATAGACGTACACTCTCCTGCTGTATGTCATGGGCCTGTCTATTAAGTGTGCCTGTTCTTTCCAGGGGCGCTGATACGCGATACCTCTGCCCGGTCAATCCTTCTCGCATTACTGCCTCCGCAGTGTGCTGCTTCATTTACACGTGAAATATTGATGTTCTTAATTTAACCCCCAGGGTGCTCAGGTGTCCCTTCCTCCCTTGAGAGGAGGAGGGGGGCCTTCTCCAGAGATCCCGCAGCCCTCGCGCCGATACCGCACTCTTCCTGCCTCGGGATTGGCCGACGGGGTGAGTTTAGCTGTGCCGCGTTGGGCGGCCGGCATGCCGGACGCCCCACAAAGCCACCGGCAGAGTCGTATCCCAGTTCTGTGGTCTGCTCACGTGCCGGGGTTGATACCTGTGTTGTATGCCTGTGCACGAGCGTGCGCCAAGTCCAGTGCTGTACTTTTGACCTTATGGCATAGGTGGGCAGTCGTTTTGGGGCCCTGCCTCTCAGAGGGCTTTGTAAATTTGCTTCCTTTTTGAATTTGTCACATTATGACACATCGACATCAGCCAATATGTATTATCACTCACATTTCACATTTAATCCCACCTGGATTTTCCTGTTCCTTCTCCTTACTGACTACTTTGGTCTGTCCTTTGTTGCTGTTTTGTGGCTCTGTTAACTAGTCCTTTGTCACTAGATCGTGTTAGGCAAAATGGAGAATGGCCTCACATCGGTCTTTGCCTGGGGCCTCCAAGTAAATAAAACCGCCCATGGGCCTAAAACTGAAAGAGCAGCGAGCGTTCTGCAGACAGAAAGTTACAAAACTCAGTGAGCGCCTTTCTACATCAATATTTCACGCTGGGACCGGGAACTAGCTGGTCGGTGGGGTGTACGAGACAAACATGTCACAGGACGGAAAACGCCGTTATCAAATAAAGAGCAGCGCTTTAGTCGCGGCTGTCAATCAGCCTTACGGCCGTTCTTACTGGGCTCGTAGGGGAGGGGCGAGCGAGGAAAGCTCGGTGCAGTGGCTTGCCTGGGCTACCTCAACATAAAATGCCATGGCAGTAGTCGGGGGTTGATAGAGACACTTAGCAGTTACTGGCAGTGCTGGGAAGGGCTTCACATCATCTGACCTGCTACCCAGCATGTCCTTCACACCCCCCCCCCCAAGTTTATCAGATTAATGCAGGGAAGGCTCATTCCACGGAAGCAGCACAACATCTAATTTAAAACAGATCCACATAGATAGTGCATGAGGAAGGCAAACAACATCCTTTTTCTTTCATACTCCATGCACCACGCCCCATATCTGTGTAAAAAGAATATGCCTATGTGCATGCCTATGTGTAAGTGTATGATTTAGCGTAGTGCTCCATCATGCTTTATCTCTCGCAGTGTATGTGAAGGTGGGCGGAGAGCTGTCTCAGTCTATATTTGCTCCTTTTCCAAACATGGTCAAATTACACTCCAAATATAGTAAAACGATTCCACTCTTCCTCGAGTTTTTGGACATTTAAGTAGCGTGCTGCTGACGGCTCGGCAGAGACCTTCGTGCCCGTCCGCCTGGCCTGCACCGCGCACGTGTGCAGGCTGTTAAAAAAGTGCGCACGGCGGCCCCGTTTGCCTTACTAGGACAAGCCAACGTGGAGTTGTCGGCAGAAGCAAGGAGGGTTTATTCAAACCCCCCCCAACACCCCAGTTACAGCATGCCGCTGTTGCCTAGCGACCGCCCGTGTCTCGAGAGAGAAGATAGAGGCGTCATAGATGTGTATGTATATCCACTGCTGAGTGCGAGAGCAAACACACTCCTCCGCCTCTCCCTCCCCTGTGGGGGAGCTCTCGGCATCACCCAGCGACAGCGCACGAGAGAGAGAGAGAGAGCGAGCGAGCAATTCTTATAATCATTTATTACCGACGCATTTGTCTCATCGGCGAACGACACACAGGCTTCTCCTGCAGTCCTTATGAATCCTTTTCGCAATCAAGCAAAAGAAGAAGGCCGCGAGACACGATAAAGTTCATGGTCTTTTATTTGAAAAAAAAATAAAGACTAGCATGTACAACTTGGAATGAATGTAAACTGAACTCAGATGAACAGCTGCGAAAACTGGTGCGCTGACACTCCTAACAGCATGCGCTGCGAACACAGTACACCCCTCACTATGCTCTCGTCTGAGTCGAGAAACAGAAGAAGAAAAAGAAAAAGTGAAGGCCAGTGATTCTCTCTTGCAAGAAAAGAGGACAGACACTCCATCTCAGCGAAAAAAAAAAAAAAAAAAAAACGAAACAAAAACAAAGCTCACCGTAAGACTCTTTATAAGTCCCCCCTCCTTTTACAAGGGCAGGACGCACAACTACTAAGATGGCCGTCCAAGTAACATAACAAAAACAAAAGAACATGCCAAACATTTGAAAATGTATTTTTTTGTACATCGTTTTTTTTTTTCTCTTTTTATCTAGCATACAATTAAGTCCCATTCCACTTCAACGCTTGAGTTAGAACCTGGTATATTCTCTCATCTTAACAGTACAGGGATCCTCTCCAAATACAAAAAAACTGTACCAAACCAACAAGAGGACAGCTTATAGTGGAATCAGCACGCTCTGGTAGCCCGGAGGAGGGATGAGGGCGGGAGGGGGGGTTAGTGCTCCGGTCTCAAGCTGCATGCATGAAGAACAGAAAACAGAGAGAAAGAAGAGATGGCCAGCCCAGACATTTACCACTAGCAAATGGAACTGGAAGGAGTTCGCCAAATGCTTTTGCTTTAGTCTGAAGGTAGTAGTTACAGGGTTCGTTGTTATTATTTTTACTTGTTAAGTACTGATGCTAAACTGATCTCCGGGGGAAGGGGACAGGATCACTAACCATCATTTTCATGCAGATATTTTTTGTATATTTTTATATTTTTCCTGTGTGGACAGAAGGATATTTTATTTCAACATTCAATTATTTTCTATACAGAAACAGTATGAATAAATGAACATTTTTTTTTCCAAGAGGTAAGTAAAACATTTTGATTTTTTTTTTTTTTTTTTTTTTCTTCTAAGAGGGGACAGGACGGGGCGGGCAAGCTTCACTTTGCAGTCATCATCTGTACAAACTCTGCAGGGGGAGAGAGAGAGAGAGAGAGAGAGAGAGGACAAAAGACAATGAGGACATTAGGTTTTAAGGCTTTGGCACAGCCTGTTGCAAGTAAGAGCAGTCACCTGCTAAATTGTTAAATGCTTTATTAATTTTTTAATCAACTTGAGCAGGTTCAGGACACACATCCTAATTAGTGTCCCCTTTCCAAACGGCTTCCGTGTTCATCTCATTAAACCCGTTTGATTAAAAAGCTCTCGTGTTGTGCTTACCGTTTTGAAACGACGTGCCGATGATGCGCTCGCACGCACACGCAAAACAAAAATGGCGGAGCTAAAGGGAGGCGCCCGTTGGCCGCGGAGCGCGTGCTCCGTCGGTTGGTGCGACGGGAGTGCTGGAGTGGAGCGCTTCTCAGCCAAGACTTATGGACTGTTCATAATGTATCAACAGCCTTCGAGAAAAAATGAGCGCAGTCTCTCGTGTAATGTGCCGGGGGACCGACAGGAGGGGGGATGGGAGAAAGAGAGAAAAGGCTCCTGGCGCACTGATGGTGATTCAGAGGGATGACTTTCGCCCATCTCTGTTTCAGCATGCTCCATCTATAGCCCATATTTAATAACTAATATTACATGTGGCTGGCTTATCTCGCCGTCGCCCTCAGAGAAATACACCGCTTGGAAAAACGAACTGCTCTGGTCCCCCTGTAATAAAAGCTTACGCCATGGCCTAGAAACTAAAGCTATTTGTGCACCTTGGCGCTTGGGCATCGACTTCCTTTCCAAGCATCTTAGCATTATCTTTTGTCTTCTGGGTTGTTTTTTTTTTACCTTCGTAGTTGACCTGTCCATCGCCGTCGATGTCTGCTTCTCTGATCATCTCGTCCACCTCCTCGTCCGTTAGCTTCTCTCCCAGATTTGTCATGACGTGACGCAGCTCTGCAGCGCTGATGTAGCCATTTCCGTCCTGGAAACATGCAGCGTGGGATCAAATGTGTGAATCAACAACAAAAAAAAAAAAAAACAGGTTGACAGCGAGTGAGGGAAATTTTTTTAAAAATCCCACCAGATCAGTTAATGAGCAGGTGTGAATCAAGCAGTAACTGGAGACAGATACAATTTTTTTTAAATCTCCATTAGTGTAAATCAAATTTAGTCTTCTTTGATTCCTCAGAAAAATCTATCTTAAAAACTAAGCACGGAAACAGTTGTATGTTCTCCTCATTATGCGCTTTGAGTTTCATTTACCTTGTCGAATACTCGGAAAGCCTCGCGGATCTCCTCCTCGCTGTCTGTGTCCTTCATTTTTCTGGCCATCATGGTCAGGAACTCCGGGAAGTCGATGGTGCCATTACCTGCGACGGTTGATCAATGAGGCACGTTTAATCCACAGAAATTGCAATCACTTAAAAAGCAAACTCGGATGAGTAGACATAATATAACCCAGCATTTAGCTGATGAAAAGCACCCGGCTAAAAATATTAATTCACTGCTCCAGCCCAGTCCTCTTTTTTCCCCTCTGAGTATGACAGTAGCGTTTACATTATTGTATGGGACATTGCTTCTCTGCAGGGACGAGTAATCGCGGAGGGGGCGGGGCTCGAATCATTGCACTGCAGCGCCTCCTTCCTGTGATATGCACAGCTGCTGCAAGCTGGTGGGGGGGGGGGGGGGGTGTAGGTGTGTGAGGAACTCTGTATATACGTGTGTGTTTCCCTTTCCAGCTCGGGGGAGCCCCGGGAGGATGTTGCATATATTAGACAGAGCACAGTAGTGTTGCGGGATAGGGGGGGGGGGGGGAATACCCATGGCGAGTCATCCATAATGTAGATGTACAGTATACTGTGCAGCATGGCCTTCAAGGAGCCTGGATAAATCAAAGGCTCATCTCTCGTGGTGCCCCCTGTCAGAAACTGAGGCTGGAGGGGAGGCGAGAAGGGCAAGGGGGGGTGGGGGGCTCCATCCCTCCTCTCCACTTTTATTCATCCTGGATTCCCTCTTTTTACCCCCTTTTCTCTGGCAGCGTTCGCCCGAGTTTAGCATGTGCGGTCATCTGGACAGTTGAGTCGTGTGGTAAAGCTAATTGCTGGTGGCGCGCGTGTGTGCGTGCAATAGGATCGATATCCATGTTTCTGCTGTCAAGACGGGATTACCAGGGGATCAGACCCTCCTGACAGGGGGAAGCTCAGCAGCTCACCGACCATAAAAGGATGGGAGGGCTGATGGTAAATCGAACGGCCTTGCTCTCGCGTCGATGTTATGGAGATGTTAGGAGGTAGGCGTGCGCGAGTGTGCTATCGTTCAGAACTGACAATAAAAAGGAAATGCATAGAAATTAGCGAGGAGACTGAAGTGAAGGTCAGGGACACCGAGGGCAAAGCACCCGGGGGGATTACACCTGGGGGTGGAGGAGGGGGGTGTACGCAGATTAACCAATGACAGAGCGTGGCTCAAATGACCGGGATTGAGAGGGAGCGAGAGAACGGACGTGTGTGTGTGTGTGTGTGTGTGTGTGTGTGTATGTAGGACAAAAAGGGATGCAGTAATGTGATGGGGCAGATGGTGATCTCATGACCCGGGGTAACAATCTAAGGACCTGTTATCTAACGCACAGTGACGGCCAGCAGCGTCCAGGGAACACTTGCTGCCACTGGGGTGTGTGTGTGTGTGTGTGTGTGTGTGTGTCTTTGTGTCCCAGTCTTAGGAAAAGCTTCATCTGAGGGGCACGGTGACTAGAGAAGCAAGGCAGCCCTCCAGCGATATCTGCTCAGCTGCACCTCGGGCCAGCTGCTGCAGCGGAGGAGGGAAGGAGGGAGGACGGCAGGCGGGAAGAGAGAGAAAATGGTGGGAGGCCAAGAGAGAAAAAAAAAGAGAGGGAGAGAGAGAGTGGGCAGTGGAGAGGGAGATGTGAAGAGGAGTGTAAGGAGTGAACCGAGTGGGAGATGGCGCGATTACGCGGACGAGGCGCTGACGCAAACCACCGAGGGCCGAGGCATCACGGCGCGCTCGTTTGTGCGGTCATCGGTTTTTCCCCGCAGCCGAGAGCCGGCATAAGAAAAGAGGGGTGGGATTGTGTAATGATGCGCCGCCAATCAAGCCAATATCTTAGTCATGCAGCTAATTAATCCATGATTCAAAGTGTTTTCTACCTTTTCCTGAAGCATCTCTTTTTACACATTCTGTCTCATTATAGCCTGCTTGTTCCAGAAATACCGAGCTCCGGTGTCATTTCACGTAGGTGTGGTTGGTTCCCCGCATGTGTCGCTCTGAGATAAACAGCAGAAATTCCATGTCACACTGTAATCCACAGTGTTCTTAAATGGCAGCAAGGCTTTTACAGTCAAATACCCGAGAGACGATTTCCTGTAACAGCCCTCTGTCTCGCTAAAGCCCTCCGTCCATTGTCGTTCTTTACCACAGCGTCCTTGTTTGGTAAATAAAGCTGATTTTCAATGGGCCGGCTGACATCCCATGGCTGCCGATGTGGGTACGGGATGTGCGAAGCGCAGAGAGGCCTTATGTAACCATTTTTATTTTCCATTACTAGCTTCATTGCTGTCTGACCTAGATTGCATCAGCCAAGGGAGGCAGAGGCAGAACAAGGGGATGTTAGTGACGGTGTGTGTGTGTGCGTGCTCTTCGGTGTAACCGAGGGGGAGGGCGGCGGGGATGGTGGGAGGACATTTCAATAAAGGGGCAGCCAAGCTGCGGTGCAATTGATTTCTCCTGATCAATGCGGTCCCATTTACGAAATCCTATAAGCTGACAGAGCAGCGCTGGGGTAAAGGCCCCACTGACGGCTCACATCCTCCACTCTGCTGCCCAAGGGCGGTCGGCCCGGGAGCCGCTCGCCAACTTCTCGGGCTCCTTCTCTCTCTCTTCCAATCGCAGCGCCTTTGGGAGACGCTGCAGTGTGGGATAAAGAGTTGGTAAGGCGAAGGTGAGAGGAGTCTGTCTGAGTTATGGCGCTCCGCCCGCGGCGCCAACGCTGACAAGTCTTTTGACACTTGGCCCGCTCTTCTCGGCAGCACTGCGAGCGCCTCCTGCTCCACCCTATCTCTGGCAATGTCAAATATGATGGAGCCGAACAGACAGTGACTAAACTGCTGACACAGGAGGCGCGCGTCATCTGAAAATAAAGCCGGCCGGACAGTTGGCTTGGACAGTTGGTTGACAGTTGGCCGAAAAGGGAGGGTGGTGGGCAGCAACACGACTGATGCGTTTCGAACCGGGGCAGTAATGGATGCTCTTGCCTAATCCCCCCCTGTGTTCGTAACCGAGGTTTTGTAGCTGGAGTCGTGCGGCGAAATGCTAACGGCAATTAATGACTACATTCTCCAACAACAACTGAAATAAGCAAATGCGTCTCGTACCACCTTGGACTGAGCTGAAGTTGTTTTTTTTGTGCACGTAGGAGAGACAGTTGCAGGTCAGTTTGTTGATTTAAAAGTAGGGGCGGTAAACAAGAAAGGATTACATTAACCTACACATTAAAACCCTCCCCCCTCACACATGGCCGACTTTTAATTTAATTATTTGCCGGAATATCTGGCTCGAGTGATAGCGCAGACAGTTGAGGCTTCCAGTGGAGAAGCAGCCACTGATATTTAATTTTTTCGAGTCATGTGGTTGGAAAATTAACCACCTGATACAAAACCTGTTTCCACTTCATCACCTGAGGCCGTTCAGTTCAGATAGATGAGCTCTATTTCCTTATTTGGCCTGTCACGCGACCTGTTTTGCAGAGACCTTATTTATGACTGACATAGAGCGTAACGCTCCGCTGTTACTGTCACGGATAAATCAAGCAGGAGTATACTGACCGTCAGCGTCCACCTCGTTGATCATGTCCTGCAGTTCAGCCTCTGTGGGGTTCTGGCCCAGCGACCTCATGACGGTGCCGAGCTCTTTGGTGGTGATGGTGCCGTCACCGTCCTTGTCGAATAAGGAGAAAGCCTCCTTGAACTCTGCGGGGGGGTGAGAGTGAGAGGTTAGGGGACCGTTTCTGTGCCGGGTTACGTTAGGACGCGACAGTCTGGTCCAGGAGGTTAATCGATTCTCGTGAGCGATGCGACGAGAGGGGCCGCGCGGGGAGGCGGACGAGACTGAAGCTGCAGACGGGCTGAGCTCGGAAACGCGGGGATCTTATCTCGTAACAAAGCAGAATTTGAAAGATGCCACAAGATTACACAACAACTTTGTGCGTGCGTCTGTCTTATCTTTAGATGAGCAGGCTTCTTAACCGCCGGGCCATAAAAACCCGTGCAGGGAAGGGCAGGCAGTACTGAGCGTTGCCCTAGGAGCATTAGCACAAGCTAATTAGCCACGGGGGGGGGTTTGACTGAGAAGAAACTTTGCAGCCTCCAGTTTTCGCACAGAGCCCACATCATTTATTCATCAAGAATATCAAGGTGCCCGAGTGATTGAAACTTCTTGTAAGCTTGCCTGGAAAACTGTCTATTCATTGTCGCTGTGTGGGTTTCGGTCGTGACTCATGACGTGCTGTCAATACTTCCTCCTGCTCATTTTGAAAAGCTAATGATCTGCCAGGGGAGGGCGGATGCCAGATCCTTCAATATTCTGTTTCATGTACTGTGGAAGCGATGTGGAAGCAGGCAGAACAGCTAATGAGAAATCGGAGGAGGAACTTTATTGAATGGCATGGGGTGGAACTGGTCCAGCAGTCAGTACTTGTGGGGGGGTGGGGGGTGGGGGGGGAGACAAAACTTTTCTGTTCCTACCTGCAATCTGCTCCTCTGTTAGCTGGTCGGCCTGCGGTCGGAAAAAAAAGAGGGAGGGAGAGAATTACAAACAAACAAGTTACTCAACAAGGCAATTATTCCAGAGCTGTTTCGTCACCGCATTCCTCGTCATCCCCGCCCACCGACCACCACGCGCTTCTAACACTGGCCGCAGTGTGCAGGGGGTCGCCACCTCGACTGGAATCTGCCCTGCGATAACCCACGTTTGCTGCTCGTTATCATCTGCACCTCGAGGTTTCCTTTCCTTCCCTGAACGCCGCGTTTCGTGAGGGCTGGTGGAAAGTTCACGCGCGGTGGCCCGTTCAAAGGGCGGCGCCCGGCGTTAAACTTCCAGGCGATGAGCGGCTCCGCGGTGTTCCTCACAAGATAGTGTCATAAAACGCATGAAGTGCTGCTTCCAGACCAGGAGAAAATGTTGAGGCGGGGTTGTTTTAGGACGTGTCAGTGTTTTCCATGGTCCTACTGACAGGGGGGAGGAAGGCCTGCCGGGTTGGTTCGGTTCCCCTCCCAGCCTGCCCCACCCCCCCACCCCCACCACTAGCTGGGGCTCTTTCATGGCTAATAGTGACTCACACGCGCTTTTAATGGCTTGGAAGCGAGCATCCTCAGCCAGGCCTTTCACGTTGATGGATGCAGACTTTGTAAAAACAACAACCGTTAAAAAAAAAAAGGTGCCACTGAACACCCACAGCTGTAAAGTGTGAATACAGAGCTTGTGGTGCGAATAACGCCCACAGGTACCCTCCCTCATCCCGGGAGAAGGGAAAAAAAAAAAAAGGAGCGTGTTTTATTATTACTGTTAACAGACCGATCTGACATCATTGTGCTCGGCAACACAAAGGAGGAACACACACGCAGACAAAAGCGAGCAGTCACAGATGTGCACGCATGCTCACACACACAGAGTCTCCCTTAATGGCATTCTTCCTCAACACCAGTACTTTCCATCCCCATGTTTCCTGTGAATTAGTCAGAGTAGCCAGTTCTGCCTGGAAGCGAATTCCTCCGGCCCATCTGTGTGTTTGTGTTTGTGCAAACAATCTGGCTTTGAACGCAGCCCAGCGCACGTCCAATAACAGAGCCATCCTCCAATCCCATGGCTGCGGGAACCTGAGCCTGCTTAAGTCCATGTTTGGAGGTGAGCGTATTTTATTTTGTACATCTTTGCAAAAATGAATTTTGTTGCGTAATGGCCGGATTGGGTAAAACTGGACAGGATTTAGCGGATCGCCGCGCGGCACGCTGCGAGCTGACCTTTAACTCGTCGGGAACGTTTAAAAAAAAAAAAAAAAGGGCCTGTCCCTGTGGTCTGAGCAGCAGCAGCAGCCGCAGCGCTCATACGATTAGCTGACATGATTCAATAACCTGCGCCCTCTTCCTGTCTCCATTTCCATCTGTGAGAGCCCAGCTCGACCACTGCCCCCCCCTCCTCTAAGTGGACTGGGTGTGGGGATGTGGTGACTCAGTGCTATGGATCCTCCCCTGGCTTTGGCCCAAGCTGTTGGGCCTGTACAGTATTGCTGCACCACCAGGCCCACTACCGGCCCATCCCTTAGGTTTTGCGTTTTTCTTCCTCTTTTTTTCCCCCCTGGCACTCGACCAGATGCCAACACCTCTTCCTGAAGACCTTTTCCCCTCTTATGCGTCTTTTTTTCTCCCTCCCTGTCTGTGTGACCTACTGTTCAGAGGAAACTCCCTGTGATTCACCGTCCACGGTGTCTTTTGTACAGGCTTTTCCATTGCCAGGCTTCCACTCTTAATAACAGCTTGTGGAGGTACGCGTGTATGCGTGCGCTCCCCCGCATGTTTTGGGGGAACGGGTGGTGCCCTGCTGGCAGTGGGCTGCTGGCACGAGCCGGTCAACCGCTCCCGCTGTTGTCCGGGCAGCTGGCCTCAGCACTGCGCTCCGCACAGGAGCAGGCGGGGAATATCTTTTGCTCTCGCTCGATGCCGTGACGCCCAGTGTATCCTTTCCTGTTCACACTGGGCGCAGTACGACCGGGGAGGCAAAGTCGCCATCGCCGGTTACCGTCTCTCTGTGCCGGCGGCCCTTTGTATCGCCACCTTGCAGGTTTTGCGAGTCGGGCAATCTGTGAGCCGTGAGGTGCCCAGATAGTTCCTGAAGTAGCTTCTGTGCGTTCACCAAACGAAAGGTGCAAAAACCAGCTGTCACTCTGACAGATGGGGGTGACACACACACACACACACTCTCATACACGCGTCCATTCACCATGACACAAGCTCAAACACAAAGAGTCAGTGTGACACACACACCTCCTTTCTATAGGAGCACTGAGCTCCACAGAGAGCTGAACGCCCCTTCTCTTTGAGGCCGGACAAAAGACAGCAAGGCCTCGGGGCCGGGCCGTGTCTGGGGTGGGGGGTGGGGGGGGTGGGTGTAAACAACACCGGCCTCCCTCCACCCTGCGGACAAGGCGGGTCCACCATATGGCCCGGTGGCAGTAGGTGGCTGGGTACTCCTCCGCACCACAGAGAGCATTTAATCGCTCCGAGACACCGGGGACATGGAACATGGCTAGGTGTTGCCGCCAAGCATATAAATTATTCACCGCAGCGGATCGGATGTCCGTCAAGTTACTAAACATGCATCAGCAAACAAGAGCGTAACAGGAATAGGATAGGGCCCCAGCACGGTCCAACTACTTATTCGATACTTCCACCTCAATGGGGGAGGCTGTTTCCACATCAGCGGGCGTATTGATGCAGACAAGGGGCTTACGCCCGTGGATTAAACTTTTCAGAGAGGCTGATGCGCCGGGCTAACTCCATAACAATTCAGCTTTACACTCCAATTACTGCGCCGCGTTGCAACGTGAAACTGCACCACAGCTCGATACCATATATGGGATATTTGATGACAGCGGGGGTGGAGGGGTGGGGGTAGGGGGGTGAAAGAGGTCGACAGCTTCTTGATTCCCTCGGGCCATTAATGATCTATCAAGCTTGATAATCAATGGATTAGCACGGGGCCTTCTTTTCCACATGCACACTCGGTTACTTCTCCTTAGGTGACGTAGCCGGCGGGGGGGGGGGGGCTCTGTTTCATCAGCTGGATGCAGATGTCATAGTGCGTGCGGCTCCAGCATCTGGTGAAATCGGTTCGATCGGGGAGGTAACGCGGATGTTAATATACAGTCTTTTGCAAGTCACTGAGGCCCCGTGCGAGCGCACAGGTTTGCCATAGTTTACGTTGCTGCAGAATGATGCGGAACCTTTAAAAAAAATAAATAAAAAAAACACACACAAGCTGTGGAGCAGCATGACAGTACTGTAACATTTACATTTCCACAATAGGTGGTGCGGCGCCGGTTTGGGGAAAAACGCCGACTCAACTCGACAGCTGTCAATGCTCTGTGGCGGCGAGTTGGCAGAACGAGTTTCTCGGACAACCGGCCACAAAAGTGTGGCTCCTCATTTGCATAACACTGGAATTTGCGATGAGGCAACCAAACCGGCCGACGTAACACAAATAGACAAGGCAGCAGATAAAACGCCGGCGGCACGCAGTCGAGGCGGAACTGCGTCTCACGTCGCCTCCTGCAGCCCCGGCCGACACGGTCCAGCTATAACCGCATTATTACAGAAAACGATCAGTTCCCGTTGCGAAACACAAGACGAGATCCAGTTGTGCCACCCCGACACCCCCCCTCCCTCCAACCACCACCCCCCATCATGGCACGGCTCGGCACGGCAAGATGGTGCAGCCTTAAAAAAAAAAAGAGGGGGAGGGGGTACCAAACGCAGCACCAGTTCGTTTTCCGCCATTCGCGGGTTGATCGTGTTCGACGCGGCCGTTACATCGCAGAGACGGAAACGCGTCTCTCTTTCTCTGACATATGCGCAGGATCATGTCGGCTCCGTTCAGGAAAATGTCAGCGTGCGGCTCTCCCATGTTCCCAATAACGGTCTAACAGGCAGGCTTCCCAACACGCCTGCGCCTCTTCCTCGGGCGGATTGTAAAACGCAGACCGGAGCGAATTACGCTGTAATAACCCAGAATAGCTCGCTCGTTATTCCGATACCATTAAATCCACTCCAAGAATTAATTCGATCTGCACCTTGCAGTCGCGAACCAGCGACTTGACCCGATATAACCGAACAGCCAGTAATGTTCTGTGATATTGCGCAGTTATGGGGGGGAAATGCGTTCCCGGTTTGAAGGTGGCCATCGTTTCGGACCAAAAAAGCAAACAAACGAACACGAACGAAGCCAGTCCATATTAGGGCGTCTCGTTATCCCATGCACTAACTAAACCGCATAAAAACGTGGACTGCGGGCGTTTTCCGTCCTCGTCTACCCATAAGAGCGGCTCGAGAGAGCAATCAATGACTGAGCAGCAAGTACGGGAACGGGGAAAGCACTAAAATGCGCCGGGCTTACACTTCCAGTAACCAGGCATTGCTACGATTAAAAACACATTTCCCTTCTACACGGAATGAATGGCAATACATACCATGTCGGATGGGTTGTGTGCTTGTCGGTCTGTGGAGGCAGACTAGGAGTGTGCTCGTTCCTTAGATGGAGTTCCACTGGCGGGTTAGCAGTGTGTATATTGGCCGTGGCCAGAATGGGGATTGCCTGTGTATCCCTCCGCCACGCTAGCACTGATCACTCACTTCCTTATTTCAATTCAGGGCTGTTGCAGCAGCTCAGGCCTCCAGCCGGAGACATGCCAATCACCGGGGCTAAAACGCCCGCAGTGCACGCACAGCATCCTTACACTCACATTCAACTGCATCACTGGGGATGAAGGGAGAGATTCTGTCAATTGTTGCTAAATCTGTGTTTGTTGGATACTGTCATGATGTACAGTAAGACCGTTGATTATACAATACCACCTTATCAGTGCATATATACTGTATAAATCATAGTAAACATGGAGATTAAACCTCCAGCAGTTAAGGTGTTGTTGCTATTCCATACCATAATTCAATAGCCTCCATGACAGCAATGCCTGGCTGATGTAAGTCATTTAAGGATAAGGTCCTTTAAGGAAAGCCTGAAAGAATGTTTCTAGACATTGCTTTTATTCACATGGACATTTGTGGACCTCTGTAATGACCCACTGGAGGCTACATTCTCCACACATTTTTGATATCTACAGTACATCGTTGTTTTGTGCACTATATGCTGCAGACAGCCATAAATTGCAAGAAGAAATATTTTGCAGAGTCTTTTTGGTTGGCCCCGTGGGAAGTTTCAGGGCAAGTACGATGACACAGCAATAAGAGAAGCAAATTAAAGTCACTTTCAAATAGTTGTTGAGGTGTTACGGTTTATGTAAATACCATGATTACGCTTTGAGTGGGCAAAAAAGTGCATCTGAACTGAGCCATCACCATCCCTATCTACATGGTAACTAAGAAGAAGATATTCCATATGTTAACGGACAGGGTGTACCGACCTGTTGGTGTGGATTTTAGTAATGTTGCTCATCCAGAATGACTGGAAACACTTGTGTTGATTGCTCCTTATGTCCCGCTGTCTGCTAATCACCACATATAATTATAATGCAAGGATCAAACCTATTATGGCAAAGGTAATCAACAACCCAAAGTGATTCATGTGTAAGATGGTGGACATTGGACAAATAACTAACTGCATTCAGGAATATAACAACATCATTAAGCTTAGCACCAAACCCAAATTACAGTTTATATTTTGTTAGTTTTAGGTTCTAATATTCCTATTAATCCAATAAAGGACTATTTCTGTAACCATAAATCGTTTTGTAATGCTTTTATTAGTAATTTCATCACAATATGAAGCAATTTTGAACTCCATAGTTAAACTCATAGACTTGAAAAAAAAAATGCATACTGTTTCTTTAAATTGAGGACTATAATTATAAGAAGTCAGCAACTTTAGTGAACATATCTATTCCATTAGAAATATATAAAATTTCCAGTGGTGCATTTTGAAGCTGCCATGGACCCATCTGGCTGCTTATTATTCCAGAAAGAGAGTTGGATTCTCCCAACACAGGGCACTAGTTTGCAGCCGCGGAAGGATACCTCTGGTGTAGGAAGCAGCCTAGTTGACACTGGAGAATTTGCTGTGCCGGTGTGTGATGGCGTTTCTGATTGGCCGTTGCAGACCTGCAATATTATACTCCATGTGTCGGCGTCACCGATTGGCTACACGGGACCTGCATTGCACCAGGCAGTGGCACTTGATGGAAATATAATAAATATAAATACAGGAATCTTTAAAGTCAGCGCGGCTGTCAGCGCCGTGTCCCCTCTGCCTTGTCAGTCGCCGTAATTATTTTTTATTTGTTTGGCGGAGACGGATGGAAAATGCGACAGGTTTTCATTGGTGCGGGGTCGTACATGTTTGATAGGCTCCATATGGGGAGTGCGCAGACTTACTATTGGCTGCTACAGCGTCTGGTAGGCCTACGTAAAATTAAAAATGACGCATGGCGGTGTTTCTGCCTACTTACGAGTCGGCGGTACGTTACTGGCCTGCGATGTATCGCATAAAAACGGCTCGTTTGCCGCGTTATTTACTCAGCGTAACCGTATGTCTTCCCCCTGAATATAACAGCGCGCGTGTTTGTGTTCATTGTTGGATTATTTATTTACTACCTGTCATCTGTTTTTTTCCCAGTTCTGGGCCAGTGTTACCCTTTCCAGTCATGCATGTGTGTACACGCACACAGTGTGTATTCGTCTTCCTGTCTGTCTGTGACTGTGAAGTGTACCTGACAAAAAAGCACCACTCAGTGGACAAAGTGTAGAAACAGCAGACAGGTGGCAACGCAGCAGAAAGAAATGCCAGACGCTTATTAACAGCAGAAAAATGGCTTACACGCGCGGTATGTTCTCCAAACGCAGATTTAACCATGTGATGAGAGTCTTTACGTCACTGAAATGTGTCCAGGCTCTGTATCTAGGACACAGGAGGTCTTTATTAACTCGTGGACAGACTGATACAAAACCTCATAAAGTGTGAGCCTCGTCATTTAGTAGGTAGGATACGTGTGGTACTAACATTTACAAGGCTGCAATAAGGTATCACTGCACTTAACAGTCAAACTAAACTAAGGTGTGACAATGGATGATAAGGTAATTATCCTGTACAGGGCAAACGTGTATTGATTAAGCTGCTGATAACATTATATACTGGTGCTGTACCTTGTTTTATTTTATCCAATTATCTATTACTACTGTTATATATGTGTGTGTGTGTGTGTGTGTGTGTGTGTTTGCTGTATGTGCATATACGTACATTGACTTCATTAATTTTATATAATCATATGACATGTTCCTCTTGAACCCAGGAAGAGTAGCACTTATAACATCTAATGGGGAAGCAGAGAAAGTCCAAAGATCCATCTTTGTAATACTTCAACTCTTGAATTATCTTTTGTTATACTTATTCAAGCAAAAATGTAAAATGTGTATATATCTGCGTTTCAGTCAGAGACCAGGCTGCAGTCTTCTCATCAGGTCAAGCAACTCTAACTCAAGTTGAGCTGTTTCATTTGTTAATCTGCTGGAACTAATCGGGACTTCTTACTGAATTTGTTCGGTGCTTTTGCCCTGTTTAACAGGAGAACTAGCTGTTACATAAGCAGATGTACATTTCTCTTGCTGCTTTGCGTCTGTCTCTTGCTCACGCACAAATTTCTCTTTTGTGTTGCCGCTCTCTTTGCAGCAACACAGAGGCGAGGGGATGAGCATCCTTGGGACTACATTTCCCTGCGCATGTGGTGTGGTCACAACCCCACTTTCTCAACCTCAAACCGCCTGCTGTCTTTTGAAAGGCTGGACAAGTAGGACCTGCCTGATGTATCTGGCAGGGTCATAATTCAGCCAAAGAATCGTTTAGTTGTAGGTTGTGAAGTAGTCTTTTGGATTTCTTCAGAAGTTCTTCGTCCATTCGCGTGTTTGGGAATTCGCCGTTTGGAAAAGATGGCTTTTCTTTGCTTCCACGCAGAGCCGCGTGAACCGGAACGCAACCTGTTGTGATTGAACAATAATGTGGATGTGGCATTTCAGAGAATGCCAGCACCACGGTCAGCCCTGCCGTATCATCCCTCATCAGTGTCTTGTGCGCTCACGGGGGCGGTTTAGAAACACCCAGCCCTGAGTTTGCCTTAAGCTGACAGGGCAAATGCCTCATTAGAACGCACACTCCTCTTCTTGTAACCCTCCCAGCCTTTCTGGCCCGACACGCCACACTTGATTTAAATGGCTTGTGTTTTTTTTTTTTTCCCTACTCCCATTTGCTGGATGTGCTGCGATGTATGAGCTGCAGTCGAAATGCGTGACTGATTTAATAAGGAGAGTGTTTCTGAGGAGGGGGGCTGCAGCACAGCCATGGCTCCGTTCTCGCTCGAGCCTAAAGATGGCCCCCGCAAAGTGGTTCGACGCTTGCTGCATGGGGCCACTTTCTGCTGAGCACTGTGTTACACATGGCTCCACATCAAGAGGAATTAAATCAACGCTGCTGTTCTCCACATGTCGGACTGCAGCACAGGCAGCTTAAGCTGGATTTACTTAACCGCGCTGCAATAACTCACGAGGCTGATTTGAATAGAAGACGCTCAAGTCAAATCACACCGCGCTCACCTCGCCCTTTCCACAGATATATTATCGCGTGGAGAAACAAAAACATGCACAAGAACTGGCTTTGATTTCCCCCTAAACAGTTGCGAGCGAAGCGCGCCGACATTACGCAACTCCTGGAGGAAATGTCAGAGCAAAACTCTACAGTCAGGGTGTTTTATCTTATTGTGAAACACTGGGATTTAATTATGTGCATCTCAGCAATTGTCAAGTGTGTGGGAGTCATATGAAATATTCTAGTAATTAGTGAATTTCTTATAAAAGGGAAGGAACGGGCAATTCCTTCAGGCCTTTTATCTTGCCTCTGGGCTCTGAAAAGAAGGGGCATGTCACAGTCAGGGAGTAGGCGAGGAGGGCAGTAAGACAACAAACATGACTTTGCATACTGATGGGATCGATTGTGCGTGCGACACTGAGGGCGACGACGCTGAGACTCAGCTAATTGAATAATTCATGTGATTAATTATCTTGAGATATTACAGCACGGAGATGAAGTCAATATTCGGCAATCTAATAAAGAACAGACGTCAACAGATGCCGCTTCTGTGCAAACAAGATTTTAGGAGGGCGCGGCCAGCCAAAATGCCTCTGTACATAAAGAGGATGACAAACACGCCGTCAGCAGATTTTTTTTTTTTTCATCATCATTTTATTTATCGTCTGAACACATAACGGTGACAGGAGAGTGGGGTAAGCCAGACATGACATGCACAAAATATATCAAAACTCTCTCTGGGGGGGGGAGGCAGACAACTCGGCTGCTGCCTCTTCTCTTTCACACAGCGACAGATGAAGGTGGGGGGCGAGGAACATAAACGTTTAAAGGTTAGAGGTACAGCCCCTCCGGCGTGCCCTCCTGCTTCTTGTACAGAACGTTTTCCTTGGACTTTTTGAAGTCCTCGTTGGTGACTTTCATGCGGCGCTCTCGCAAAGCCATGAGGCCCGCTTCTGTGCAGATGGCCTGGAGGACGCGGTGAGGGGAGAGGCACAAGTGTCAGGCACAATCTCGCAATCTACGCTTGAATTAAGGCTTTTCAGGAAAGGGGAGAAAAAAAAACTGGGAGGGACACTGATGAAACGTGATGATTTGTCTGACAATCAAAAAGATGTTAGAGTTAAAGTCGTTAGATCACTGAGCTCTTCAATGCTGACTGCTGCTCAAAATCAGAAAGAGATCCAACCACCTATTGTAAATGACATTTTATTTTATTATAAACTAATTTAATCTAAACATAAGTAACCATTTAAGCATCACAGAGAATGCTGAGCCCACTCAAAGTGTCGTTCTCTAACATCCCACATGAGGGCGGCAGAGTTGAGCTCTTAATGGATCTTTTTGAACAGAGGACAGTGGAGGAATTTAGAAAACCAGCCATAAACCTTACGACGCCTTCATCTTGTTTTCTCTCCTCTGCCTCCTGATCTCACCTTGATGTCTGCTCCTGACAGGTCATCCTTAGCCAGGATGAGGTCATCGAGGGTGACGTCATCCGCCACCGTCATGCGGCTGGTGTGGATCTGGAAGATCCTCCTTTTGGTCTTCTCATCCGGCAGGGGAAACTCGATCTTGCGGTCGATTCTCCCTGAGATGAAGGTAAGAATAAGACGACAAAGATTTGACAACCTGTTTGCAAACTGGTTCTATAAAAGAGGTTCTTCACCCTCCAGCCAATTGTTACTTTTGACATCTTATTCAGTAGACCTGTTTGGTCGTTTGCAAAAGCAGGATAAATATACTATGACATAATTTCTACCTCCTGCCATCAATCAGCAAAACACAACCGTTTCCAAAGTGCCAGCCAGGTATAGATATGTGGGCCAACAGCCAATCAGTGACAGATACAGGCAGGCAGACTCGTACTGACCTGGTCTGATGAGGGCTGGATCCAGGGTTTCTATCCGATTGGTGGCCATGATAACTTTCACATCCCCCCGCGAGTCGAAGCCGTCCAGCTGGTTGAGCAGCTCCAGCATGGTCCTCTGGATCTCCCTCTCACCTCCGGAGTTGGAGTCATACCTACACAACACACGCACAATATAGACATTTACCTTTAAAAATGTATGCCATTCACGCATCGCCCTGTATGTTCAGACTCCAAGGACACTTGGCTTGTCCATCACATTGTTTAGTGATAACTATTTTCCCTGCCATCTCTTCAGTGTGAGGTAAGAAGCGCAGTGTCGGTTTACATCTAGTCCTGTAATTTATTTTTCTCTCTATGAGAAAGTGGGGAAAAAAGCTACAGCTACTGTATTACATCACGCCACCTGAAAAACAAACTGGCAGGTTTGACATGCATAGTGAAATTTGAAGTTTTGTGCTGTGTACCTCTTAGTGCCGATGGCATCGATCTCATCGATGAAGACGATGGAGGGCGCATGCTCCTCTGCCACCCTGAAGAGCTCTCGGACCAGCTTGGGCCCGTCTCCCAGGTACTTCTGGATCAGCTCTGAGCCCACCACGCGCAGGAAGGTGGCCGATGTCTGATTGGCTACGGCCTTGGCGAGGAGTGTTTTACCTATCATGACAGAGGCAAGTTCTGTAATTGCATTTCCACAATTTAATCCCACAAACAACATTGTTGTCCTCGGCCTACGTGAATGTTATTAGTAGAGTAGAATATTAAAAGGTGTCATATCTGTACAGCACAGTATCTGTATCATACACTTAAACCGATATTGGGTTTTTTATGTGACATATTTAGTGGGATAAAATCCGTGTTGCTGTTGGCCCAGTGCACAGCAGTAGATGGCTCAGCGTCGGTGCCACTACTCCTCTCTACTTCATCAAGTGGGAGCACACCGACTCGAATCTGCCGCAGGTAATAAACCGACTATACGCCGGCTCCTCATACCACCCCACTTTCGGAGAAGCGGAACTATCACTTTAAAATGAAACTGCTGTACAACATGTTGTAAAGCGGGGTGGATATGAAAAGCTTGTTCTCTTACGAGTTTGAGAGCCACTGTTGGAGACATGTTTAATAAAAGTGCTTACCTGTGCCGGGTGGTCCATACAGGATGACACCTTTGGGAGGCTTAATGCCCATCTCTTCATAATACTCTGGATGTGTAAGAGGCAGCTCCACGGACTCCTGTTGAACAACAACAAGAGTTTTAAAAAATAGACATCAAGTAAGCAATGCCAGCAACTCAATCTTACATTTTCTTGATAGCTGCAAAGCAAATGTAGTTTCAAATGATGAAAGCTTCTAAAATGTAGGGGTGTTGTAGAGTTTAGAGTGTTTCAAGCAAACCGATTAAGGGCAGAGGATTATGCTACAGAGGTAATGTGAGAAATTTTGCTGAGCACAGCACAGGAGTTATCTGGTAGTTCATCTCGAAAGCTCTTGAGCGCATTTTGGATTAAATGACTTGGAAGAGAGTTTTGCAATTTCATTTTTCTTTCATTTGAAAGACCTGCACCTGTCCAGCATCACGAATAACCATTTGTTTTACTGACATGAAATTGTTTTTTTTCTCCCCCTGGCCCAAGTTTTCTTGCTTCTCCTTGCCTCATATCATGAAATGAGGACTTCAGGCTAAAGCAGCTCGCAAGACGAACATTGTGAGTTGAGGTGCTTGTGTGGTATACTGTACTTTGATCTCCTGGATCTGATTGTCCAGTCCTCCGATGTCAGCGTAGGTTTCTTGCGGGGCCTTCTCCACTTTCATCACTGTCACCAAGGGATCGGTGTCATCCATCAGCACCCCAATCACAGCGTGAACCTACACATGCACAGGACAAGCAAGCACAGGACCATTAGGAAGAATTTTTGCATCAGTTAAGAAAGCTGGCTGAATCTGTATCATGAAATTGTGGAATACTTGGTGGCTAGATTGATGGCTGGTAGTTAAATGACTGTTAGTAGACAGAGGTAAGCCTAAAATAAGCACTACGTTTGAATATTACCTTGTGGTTGAGCAGGACAGAGCATCCTGGCTCCAGTAAATCCTTATCCACGAAAGACAGGATGCTGACGTAGTGCTCTGATCCCACTGAGGTGGAAACGATGGCGTGGTTGTCATCGATGATTTCCTCCAAAGTGCCCACAGACATGGGGGTCCCTCTCAGGTCATCCACCTTTGACCTCTCCTCCTGTTAGAAAAAAAATGTTAAAAGTGGATTATTTCCCCCACGTTTTTCCCGAATATGCAGCACAAATGCACGTGAGGTACTGAGGCCACAATGGCTGACCTCCTGTTTCTCTTCCAGGGCTTCATCTGCTCCTGATTCCTGATGAACTCCTCCTCCATCAGAAGGTAGTCTTTGATCCGCTCCTGCTTCAGCAGCTTCAGGCGGCACTGAGTGTGAGGGGTGACTGAAAGACAGACGCCAGCGTAAGTACCAAACAGTATCCTGAGTTGTATCTAGTGAGCTCCAGTCTAATATTGATATCTATGCTGCAGACTCTACCCCTCCAAATATGCACAACAGTGGAAAAAAAGAACAGACAACAAAACAAAAAACATAACTAAAACAAAAACAGAGTTATGATCCAGAGAAAACAAGGTAATGTGACTAGTACACCTAAGAACTGAACACTTACTATTAATGTACCAACAGCTATAACACAGAGAAAGATGACCAGACAGGTAAACATTTCTTTCTTACCCAATGGTAGTTTGCTGGCAGCATCTGGTCCCTTGGTCTTCTTCTTTTTCTTACCAACTCTGGTGGGAATCGGAGGCTCATACTTCTTTTTCTTATCCTTCAATTAGCACAAGGTGCAATGACACATCAGAGGTGGTGAGACACAGAGGCACGTCAACCGCAGTGTTTATATTTCGCACACGTTTATCAGCAACGTTTATTTTCATAGCAGCATGAGCCAAATTTTGAAAATGTTCCCTTGCTTGTTTCAAACAGCCATAGAGGAGCTTCGCTTTGATATAGTACAGTTCCTTTTTTACTCTTTCAATATAGCGGGCCGTGGTAGTGAGAATAAACTATCACAGATTACTAATGGTTGAATATGACGTGATTATTGGAAGATGGATCACATATTGCTGCTTCAGCTGCCATATAAAACAAGCCTATATTTCAGATCTAACACCAAAACAAATCAGATTCGTATGCGACTGTCATAATAATCATTTCAATAATTAAAATTCGTGTCAGTGACCGAAGGATTGGTGTTTTGCTAGCCGGCTAGCTGAGGCTATGCCATTCTCACCTTGTCATCCTTCTTGCCTCCTCCTGGACCGTGGCCTCCACTCTGGCTTTGACCCTAAAATAATGTCAGACATATGTTAATTAAGTTAAGAAAAAAAGGAGCCATCGGATTATTTTGACCACCTCGGATCGTGGTTTCCCTTCCAACAGTTCATTAGCTCAGCTGTTCACAACAAAGTTAGCTCACGTCGCCGTTACATGGATGGATAGCAAAATTAACCGAGTTAGCTTGTGTGAATGGAAAGAGATGAATTGCAAAAATGACAGTGCGATCCACAGAGATACATCACTAATATTAACAGTGAGGCTGCCTCCTCACCATGAATGACTTAGCTGTTTAGAGCAGGATAGCGACTGCTGCCGTTCGAGGAAAAAAAGCTAATGTCGCTAGCCTTCAGCTGGTAGGCTGTTACCAACTTTTAATTCTGTTGTTACATCACAAATCCAACACAAAATCATCTGAATGTACATGTCAATACGACTGTTAACGTCCAAAGCCCCGTGAGTGATGTTATATTGGCGAGGAATACGTTTTAATATAACAAATATACGAGACGCAAAGAAATTGCTTGCTCACTTACCATCGCTACTTGTCGCTCTGCGGTGACGTCAGAGGCTACGGCAAACTCTGAGGACAAAAAGCTTAGGAGCTGGATTCAAACGTGAAAGGTGCGCTACGTACTGCAAATGTTTGTTTGATATAAACAATTAAACGAACAAACACAGTTACGTAGTGTCGTTCATATATATATATATAATATATATATAATATTGTGGTTGTCATTCAAAATTCAAGCGGGGAAAAGTAATGCGGAAAATACTTACAGAACCTGCAGATGCTCCTTTGAGATAAACAGGCATTGTCATGAGTAAAACTTAACAATTTTAATCGTTTTAATAATTCACACATTGCATTACAATCAAATGTAAGTACAGTGTATTCTGTAGTGAAATATACCTCGATATCTGCATTGTGTTTTAAAGGTGAACAGTAGTGACACAAACGTGAAAAATAATGCAATAAGATTTCAGGGCCAGAATTCATTGGACCGTAGCACACTATGTTTAGTTTTGATCAAAGTTTTCCTTTTAAAGTTTATTGAACACATCCTGTCACAAAGACAGCTTCTACCCCTCTGCCATCAGGCTCTGGAATAAAACCTAAGTCTGTCTTAGTCCAATACGTTATATTAACGTCCATCCCCCCAAGTCAATATGCATTATATTAACGCCCCCACCCCTTCACTGGACACTTTATCTTTCACACCACTACCTGCACTACCTGTGTAAATATATATAAATATGTATACAGCTTTTTCTTTTTATGCCTAGGTTTATGTTTATTTGCACACTTCACATGTGTATGCTCATTCTATGTTTATGTTTGTCTCTCCTTTTTTATATGTAAGCACCATCAAATCAGGACAAATTCCTTGTAATGCAAATTACTTGGCAATAAAACTGATTCTGATTCTGATTGTCGCTGATTTAATAAGTATATGGATCATTAGAGCAGGTAGTAAAGCAAACAGTTTGCTGCCCCTTGTGTTTTCAACAATACAAAATGTGAGTTTATTGTACAGTATCGCATAAAGAGAAGAAGTTTGCTGAATGATACCAAGACAAGGTAGACTTTGATGTGGAACTCTAAGGACAGCATCCTCGGTGCAGCACGAGGTCTTGACGTGGGTGCGCAACTGTGAAGAGGGTGGAATGAAGCTGCAGAAATAATACTGCTTTAATTTGTTTTTGTTTCTGACAAAATGCATTATTTGCTCTGCATTTGGTAGACGAGTACCACGTGCCACCTGGGTCTCACAGCCTTGGCTTTCACAGAGGCCGTTTAATTGGCTTGCCATTTAACCTCCCCTGTCACACTCATGACCAAGATAAAGCAATAATTATGCACACAACACTGACAATACATTCCTCCCATCCTAATTAAATCATTAAGGAAATTAGCTAATTGTGCAGGGCAGCCGCTGTTTGTGTCTAGCTATACCTCGGGTTGGACGTGTCTGTATGTGTGTGAAGTCACTGACAGCCACTGACTTTAACAGGACTTGAATCCAGGATCATGAACGTCCTGTCTAACTGAGGGAGATTTTAAAATAGTATTGCAATTACCACTCATTGTATAATATGAATAATCTATTCATTGCTGCTTTCCCCCTCAAATTCGTGATAAGGAAAATAAATATTCTCAGAATCAGACATCTGTTCCATTAGAGCAAATTTCATTGTCTTCAACCCTGTGGATATAACAACGGTGTGACTAACTCTCTGGGAGGTGTCGTGACTCAGAAATGAGCTTTAACAAAGAGCCTTTGTGTGTCAGCATCCATCCGAGCGTCAGCTCGAACATAGAAACATGTATATGTGCATGCACAGACACACAAACAGATAGGAACACACAAATACAAAGCTATTATTAACTGCGCAGGCATAACTTCTCCCTCTGAGTCTCTATTAGGCTATTTTGTGCATGCTGTTTTGTGTGTATGCAGCATGCATGTGCACAAAGACTGGCAAGGCAACAACTTTCTACTTTCTTTGCAGTTTTGTGTTCTGAGGGCAATATTGTCTCCATAGCAAAGAGGGGAGGTTGTGAGATTGAAGTTATTTTTGTCTGCTTTGTTATTCTGCGTCAGATATTGGATTTCAAGTATGCAGGGATTTGCTCATGTCCGTGTTATTTTCTCCTCCTCTCCTGTTAATTAACTGACTTGCTGATTGTGTAGCTGACATCTCCACATTGGTATTAATGAGAGCAAAAATGTCAACCATTAGGTTAAATACATTAAATCAAGCAAGCCAGTGCACAAAATGTGGCACCTTGCAACATATTGTGCATGAGGAACTTGAACAGTTAAATACACAAAATAATTTTTTTCACTTGATGAATTAAAGCTGCTGCAATTGACCATTCTCTCAACTCTACTGCCCTTCCTTATTGTTGATGCATATAAGTTTTCTGTTCTTGCTGTGCACTTTAAAAGATGTCTGTTAATATTTTTTTAAGCAATGGGACCATGGTTTTAGACAGGTAGACAAAATTGGGCTTCTCATTTCTTCCTTGTAATCTTCTGTTGCAGTTAACATGACCTCTGTTGCTGGGAGATTTTATATTTAACCGATTAACTTCTATGAAACTAATATTAGGTTCATTATTCTTTTGAAAAAGCCTTCTCCGACTGACTTTTTTATGTTTCCAGTAGATCAATTATTAAAATGAAAATGAAAGATTCTACTTTGTGGCTACTTACAAGATGTTGTGCTAAACAGCTGGATGTGTTGCTCAGGTTGCAGAAGTAAACTTCCCTAAAGTATCTTAGAATACAAAAGTACCCTGTTAAATGTGCCCTTTTCTTTTTTTACATTTTTTATTTCGATTTTTGGAAATGCCACAAAAAGCCACCACCCATTAGATTATGAAGAAAATGTAGGTTTCCTGTGATTAAAGCCCCACGCACGCTCCTTTAAGATGTGGAGAATGCCAAGATCAGACAGGCTTACTTTTGCCAGTGCAGTTACCAAGCTACGATTGGACAATGGCTATGTGGGGAATGGGTTTAACAAACGGCCAGTCACAATATGTTTCTTTGGTTTCATACAAATGCATTCTTTACTCAACACATGTTTAACTAATGTGCCATGTAGATCTCGCCTTTATTCTGTGAACCAAACTGATTTTGCAGCGGATAAAATTTCCAAAGAAAACCTTGAGTCTGTACTAAAATATTATGGCACGTTCTTTCTTTTCCAGTTTTGTTGGGTTGTCATTTTATTGAGACGACTCCAAAAGGAGGTTTTCTTTCTGCGCTCGTTCTCTGTAAGTCAGACCCACTTAGCTGGTGACATCCGAGAGGGAACCTGGAGGACTCTCCCCCTGTAATTTTAACGTCCTCTCACATGCATTTACAAAGACCATGGAGATGACTATGTTGTTGCCTTACATCAAGCACAAAGTAGTCTCCACATGTCATCGTTGCTCTTGGCTGTTTGCAGTTTCCGTTGAAGTCGGTCACTCCACAGATAGGTTATTAACATTAATCTCATTTTTCTGTCTGTTGTCCTTTGTGGAAAATATAAACCTATAAGAATACTGTGCTCAAGTGAAATGAGCCCCAGAGCCTTTTGCTGGGATGATGTGCAGCAAGGCCCTTAATAAAAAGCAGACTCGTATAATAGGTTTCATCTCAGGCTGTCGTTCAGCTTTAGGTAGGTCTGTTTGGTTTGTAATGAGGTTCTTTATGGAGGCTTTGTCTTCTGTTTGTCATGATAATGAATGAAATCAGTACCAATGATACAGGCCATTGAGTAGGATATAATATGGCTGTGAAACATTTGCCTGAATCCTGAATGAGAGTCAGTGATTGTTGATTGTAAAATTCTGTCTCATTTTCGACATAACGCTGTGTTTTCTATAATAACTGCTGTTAGACACACAACCAGGATGCACCTGTTTTATTATAGCTATTTTCCCCCCATTAGTGTCCTTTACAGAGATTGATACAGTAAAGTGAAGTACTACAGATGAGTGGAAGTTGTGCTTAGGCATGAAGTAACATGTAGTGTGCATCATGTCTTGAAAGCTCAGATACAAGGGATCTGGGCAGGCTTTTTTTTATCACCATGGAAACTGAATTCTCACAGGCGATCATTCCAACACTCTGAGCCCGGTCCAGATGTGAGACTCCAGCAACGGGTCGTGCATCATTCATGCGGACATGTTCTTGACAGGAAAGGGGGCTGAGGTGGTTTGATTCTAAGCTGTAGCTGCTGGGGGTTGGCCTGCTTGTCGATGGGAAGGATATATTATGTAGTTATAAATTCAGTCTTGTACGCCAGTCAACTGTATTTTTTCTCTTCCTTTCTTCAGGGGGGCAGTCCTCAGTGTCTGTTTTGTGCTTGCCAGCCTCACCCTCCTCAGCATTTTGAATCCTCTGGAAAAAAGACAGAGGCTGTTTGCCCTATCTGTCCACGCTAGTCTCTGCCAGCCGGTTGTTCATGATGCCGAGGGCACCCACCCCTCCCGAGAATCCGTTCTGACGTGAGCTGGAGCTGGACTGGCGCGGGTGCCCGATGGCCATCTCCGATAGCTGTTTCTGCATAATAGCCAGATTGACCTGAGGGGAGGGGAAGGAGACAGAGGAATCAACAGATGAGGAAATATTTGCTCTCTGTGTTTGGACGTGGGGCGTGCAGCCCGCGGGGCCCCGGAGAAACGGGAGTTAATGCAACGTGTTGTCGCCAGGCACACCTGAGTGTGCAGGTGGGACGGAAAGGCAGCAGATGGTGAAGTGAACAAAGACAACAAATGCTTAACAAGTGCAACTGACAGAAAACCAGCTTTACTCTCCCACACACCAACCTTTCCCTTTCATTTTTCACGCTGCGGAGCAATGTGTAGAGAATGTACACGACTGACGTGTGCTGCTGTTTTACATGCGTTAAGCCATGAGCTACCGTATATTTTACGCCTTTGTGTATTTGTCAGCCTCAGCTGTGCTTTGCTTTAAATGCTGATGAGCAGGTGTTTGCATGATGACACACAAAACTACGAGAGTGAATGGGGTAAACATTATTGTCATTATGAGGAAACTCCAATATTATATAGTATAGAGAGCTGAGCAAATGAGTAGACAGCTGTTCAGAGGTCTGAAATTACAGACCTGTACAGACAGAGAGGGTAATTAACATGATTTACAGGCAAATCCGCTGTCAATCAACACACTGTAACATGAATTCCTATTCTAGGCGTCTTGCTAAGACACATACATGTAAGGTTCTGATGTTTTCAGCCAGTTCTGATGCTGGATCAGCTGTTATTTTGTTTTGAAAGGAAAGCGCATTGTGTCAGTGTTTTTCTTATGCTATGGAAAACAAGGCTATAGCCATCTGGATTTATTTCTATTAAAGTGGATCTCTGGAATTTTTCTTTCTTTTGCGGAAAGAGCTGCTTGTCCTTTTTTTTTATGAGCGGGAAATTTGACTTTTCATCACACAGACTGTGGCATGGCATGTACGAGAAGTGTTGAGGGAGGCGAGTCAGCGCGAGAGCTGGTATCGGCATACTGAATAGTCTGAGCAGCCCCCCTGGAAAAAACACATCAGGTGATCAGCACCTGCGCCGCTTAAAGCTACCTGAACTTTGTCACACAGCATGGGGGGGGTACAGTCTATCTGTATTGACACAAAAATGTCAGTGGAATTCAGAGATCAGTGATTATCAGGTTTTTTTTCCTTGTGTAGACAGCTGACCCCTCTAAGTGTGGAAGGGGTGATAGCAATGGAGTCAGGTCATGAGTATTCAGTGAGATTTCAAGTATACATGTCATTATGTGTATTGTGGCTCATGAGGAATCTGTATTGACAGCTGTGCTGTCACAGAGCATTTAAAATTCATCAAAGCTCATGAGAGCAGAGTGAAGCGGGAGTTAATGAGTGCAGCGACTGCGACGACAGGGAAACGAGGTTACTGCCTAAACGTTCTGTCTGCGACTCACGAGCAGTTAGATCAAATTACATTCAATGTGCAGATTGTCACACAAGCTGCAGCTCTTACCTTGTTGGCTGCTAAGAAGTCCCTCATGGAGATCATCTCCCCAGACATCCTGCGGCCGGTGTCAGTCTCGCTCTCGTTGATGGCGTCTGTCTCGATGGAGGGGTCTCTGCGGGTGCGCAGGTGACCCGGGGCCACCACGTTCCGGCGGGGGTGCCGGTGTGGGTGGTGACCCCTCCTGGGGAAGCAGCAGCGGCAGGGGGCTTCCATCCTCCTCAGCAGCCAGTTGAGGACCTGCTTGATGACGATGGAGATGACGTTGAAGAGAGAGTAGATGCAGCAGACGCCGGTCAGGATGAAGAAGAAGTTGCCCAGCCGGTAGGCGGTCGTTATGCGTGGCCCTCGTAGGCCGCCCGCTGGCTGCTCACCATATCTCCAAAGCCGATGGTGCTGAAGGCCACAAAACAGAAGTAGAGCGAGTCCAGGTAGCCCCAGCCCTCCGCTGCCGAGTACATGAGCGAGGCGCAGCAGGACACCAAGACGGCTGCCGCTCCCAGAATGAGCATGACACAGTAGACCGAAGGCTTCCATCCCGCCAGATCCCCCCCTTTTCCTCCTCCACCTCCCGCAGCCCCGCCCGCTCTGTTTCCCTCAGCCTGCTGGCCATTTTGCGGGAGCACGGCGTTGTTTTGGCGGCGCTCGTGACAGGACTTGAGGACAACGGCGATGACGGTGATGACGCGCTCCAGAAAGAGGTTGAAGAAGAGGATGGTGGCTGCGCAGCCGAGCAGGCCGTAGAACATCAGGAAGACTTTCCCTCCAATGGTGGCAGGGGTGGTCATCCCAAACCCTGGATTACAAACAAAAAATATGATGGAATAATTACAAAGTGAGTCGCTACACTTGAAGTCCCCAATTACTGCTCCTCAATATCTACAAGTACCGCTGAATAAAAAGAGAGAATAAATTACATAACAGCATTATCTTCACTTGAGAAATGCTTTCCCTCACCGAGTGCGACCGTTATTCTTTCACACACACTTCACAGCTCTGAGCAAATGAATGGATTATTTGGAAAGGAGATGAGGGTTGTTGCCGTCTCCAGCTGCGTTAACTCTCCTTTGAAACAAATTTGCATCCTCCTTAACAAAGGTAGCTAAGTGAAAATTATTCTCTGACCATCTCGCTCCCCTCCGCAAGGTTGCCATTGGCGATGCGCCCTCCCTCTCTCTTTCAGTTACTTACACTCACTTCGAGAGCTGAGGTGTTTTCAGTCTGAGCACATCGCTGCAATCAGCCCCAGTGTGTGTCACATTTCACTGCATTAAGTCATTTGGCAACTCAAAGACCCAGTGGAGCCCATTCACATCTCAATTTGATCACTTCCTCGTATTTTTTAAAACATTTCGAACCCATTTCACGGGTCTGACGCCACGGGGGGGACTGAGATGCTCTTCTGTGATTTCTCCTTCCTCTCTCTGGAGAACGGGCAGATGAGCCAAATGGAAATTGAAGTGAGAGGTCTTACTATTGACTTCACCGGTGTCAGTGACATCTGCTTTTAAACCCTCGTCTAACACGAGAAGCTCTTTGCAGCTGTCTGTCTGTCGTTCAGTTGGTCGTATGACTTTTGTATGCGTGAATTTGTATTTTCGTGGCGATAACAGTTACACACGTGACAAATTGATTGTTTACAGTTATAGCAGCTGTAAATTCTCATAACGTGAAAGCTCTTCCCATGAGGAAAAACACAGCTACCTCTCGGTGTATCTTGTGTCATGAAAAACATACTCATGGCTAATTGCGGCAGTGCCACAGGCAGGCCTCTCGTGCAGGATTTGATTGCCTCTGCATTCAAACTGGTTCTCAAGGTGCTAATTGAGCCGGAGTTTTCTTCCAAACGCGGCGATAAAGCCAAATGAGCAGGATTTTATAGAGGCGTTATTTCTTTCTGGTTAAATGTGATGCTGATGAGTCGTTTTGCCTGTTTAATCGAATATACAGCCCATGAAAGCAAGGAGAGAAAATGGTGTGCCGCTGTCTCAGTATGACGTCTGCGTCATGGTTGCTGTGTGGAGCGAAGGCTCTGAACGTAGATGGTGTTGATTGGGCACGGCCCTGACTTTTTCCTCCTAAGTGCAACCTCGAGAAGAAACAAACAAACATAAAATACAGTCAACTGTCTTCTTGGGAAGTCTGCTTACTAGCTTTCTTCCTGGGTGTTAGATAAGAAAACTGAGACTGAAGCCGACAGCTTTGCTTAGCTTAGCACAAAGACTGGACACAGCTAGCATGGCTCTGTCTAAAGTAAAAAAAAAAAAAACAGACACAAATGAACACATTCTATCTTTCTCAAATCAATGAGTAGCAAGATAGTCCAGCACATTAGCACAATTAATGTAGAAACAGTGGACACTGATTAATCTGTAAGATTATGCCATCATTGCCAGTATGATTTATTATTGTGATGTTTCTAAGAAATCGTGTTTTTTTCCCCTTTAGTCTGGCATTGAGGACGGGTCTAAATATACCAATACCAATTAGATATTCCATCTGAACAATCACCATTGTTCACTGTTAAGTTGATAGTTGGTGAATAATTGATTAAAGCAGCATATTGTGTTTTCTGTTTTCTCAATACCATCATCTTTCACTTCCACCAGAAGCACGTCACGTCCCACTTAAGAAAGAAGAGGCATATGAGGCTCTGCCATTGGCTGCTGAAACACATACTGCTTCCTTTCAGTTTTTATGTTCACAAGCTTGTAACTTTATGTTTTCACCCTTTGTCTTTTTTTTTATTTTCAGGACCGCTTCAGCTGTGAGTGACCTAATGCTGCATTCATAAATGTGGTGTCAGTCTTCTTATCTGCTTTGACAGTAAACCAATATGTGCACAATTTTAACTACGCCATTTAGCCAAATAGAGTTATATTATTACAGTTGTATGGAAAACCTTTCTTTTGCTATTCGCTGAAGTATTTACATCAGTGGAACTTTGAACCTGACTAATATGTGCATATGCTCTGACCACACATACACTTATAAATAAAATAAATATTGAAAGGATGCGACTCTCTCTTGTATTCTCCCATGTATTCATTCAGTCTCCAGCGCACACAGTATTCTCGTGGGGTATGCAAAATGATGACGTGTCTGTGAAGGGCTTCCTCTTAAGATACTCCAATAACTGAGTCTTAGACAAAAGAAGATGAAAGGGATGCAGACTGATCGCTGACGCGATGGCGACTTCAAACGACGCTATGACAACACAGCTGAGATACAATGCAGTCTTGTTACAGTTAAAGATAAGCAGGTGCATTCCTAACTGCCAACTCATAGTTCTACTAGTACAGTCGGTCATTGTGAGAGTGTTTGCTATTTTGAAAATGTCTGCATTCATACACTGAATATGTGTGATGTGTGTTCACTTAGGGATAGATGTGACAAAGTTTGAGTTTGAGTTGAAAAATCAGGACAGTGTCTTTACTGCTCAGTCAGAGGTGTCAGGGAAGTGCAGGAGAGGGAACAGTTTCTTTGAAATGGGCAAATTCATCTTGGAAGTTGTCAGAGGCTTCATCAGTAACTGGATCAATCCTGCAGTCACCACTCTTTTCAGGCCACGGTCAGTTTAATTAACAAGCAACAACAGCAAAAGGGATGAAGTTGTATAAAACAGGATCCGTTAGGAGACTGTCTTGACCTCATCACCATCCCTCTGATTTAAATGGGTGAAGGCAACTCACTAATCAGAGTGGAATGGTCTCAAATTACCGGCCATCATCAGTCCAATCAAAGATGTTGAACCTAATCTGACAGGTGCTGAGGGAAAAAAAGAAAAAGAGGAGTGTGTGTGTGTGTGTGTGTGTGTGTGTGTGTGTACAAAACAGAGGTATTAACAACACCAGCAGGTTTATTATCTTTCTGTGTAACGCTGCTGTTGCTTTGAAGGATGGCTCTGTCTCGCTGCTCTTCATGTCATACTGACATTGGCACTTCTGTTGCTCTCAGGCAGACCTGGGTACAGCCTGTGCAGAGGTGGAGAATACATTGTCGGGGACTAATCTTGCTCTGAAGCAGACATGCATTTTCTTTCTTTCTTTCTTTCCCTTCTTTTTTTCTTTTTGGACTTTATACATACATGACCAGAGAGGAGAACTTACAGCATTATTTATGGCTTCATTCTGTTCAGCTCCATATTTTACTGGTTAGTGGGCTTCAATCGTTTTTTGTGTTAGTTCTCGATACCCAGCTTCCTTTGCAGCATCTTTTGAGCACAGAATCTCATTTATAGAGTAAAACTAATTTCGCAGTTTTATTCCCATTAAGTGACCCGTGGCTTTGATATGGGAGACTTTTGTTTGCAAAAGATGGCAAACTATACGAACGCAAAGAATGCGACAGGCAAAGCATACACACTTCTAATGAGTGATTAACCTCAAAGAAATGTTGATGGATTTTTTTAAAAAAAATTACGTTCTTAGGAGAAGATCGCAGAGCTGACAGGGAAGTTACATTTGTACACCGTTTGTAAATGCCTGCTTCTTCATCTCACCAATGGTTGATACCACAGTTCCCACGAAGTAAAAAGCGCCAGTGAAGTCCCATCGAGGTCTGATTGCGTCCACACGGATGCCGGCTACGTTCGCCTCCTCGTAGTTCCTCAGGAAGTTATTCAGGTCCTTCTTGCTCAGGTTGTACTTCTGGCTGAAATGCTCGAACCTCTGCGCCCAGCGCTCCTTCGCCTCTCGCTCCTTCGGCTGCTCCAGAGCTGAGAAAACCGCGGCCCCACAGAACAGATAGATGATGATGAATAATGCCAGCAGCAGGAACCTCGCGTTATCCTCGTTTATTGGACCAGAGCCGCAACAGCAACCGCTCCTACATGCCATTATGTTGCTGTTGTCAGCGTGTTGCAGTTGCATTGAGGGACCTGTGGCATGGTGGTCTCGAATAAAACGCACAGTCCTCGGAGGAAACGTTCAGACAATTTTACGACAAAAGTCTGGGCACTACAGTTAAATGGCTAGGGTAGTCTATAATCAAGTAGGCTGTGGGTTTGGCATTTTGCTCATGAGCGTCTGCAAAATCCAAATTCCAGACCGCTCAGCCAAACGCGTCCTTTCAACGACTTCTCAGTTCATCTCCACCGACTGTTCTCTTAGTCGTGGTTGCCAAGATGCTGAGAGAGGGAGAGAGCTCCGCGCAGCAACCTGTGGATGCAGGGAGACGTGCTGTTGTGCTCTGTGATCCTGCCTCTCCAAAGAAGTCTCCACCCCAGAGCGCGCGTTTTACGCACCGCGGTGTGACCACCATCGCAAGGGCGAGTTTCCGTTCTCTGTTCGTTCATCACTGTGTGTGAAGTCTGTCTCGACAAATCTGCTCATTCCAGAAGTGCTTCTTTCTTTTCCGTCCGCTAAAGGCATCATACGAGCCTAATAATCTGATAACGGGTTCCGAACTGACCTGGAAATGTTCGACCTGACCCCGACTTTGGAGGATTGATTCTGACAATACAGCACCGCGTTTGCATAGTAAGATCAATATCACTTGACCTTTCCGAGCTCTGATGAGGGATTCATGCTCCAGCTCATGCTTACCCGGGGACGATGTGAGCAAATGTCACGCCGGAGCGACGGTCCGCAATAAATTATTCAAGATCACTGGGACAACAACAAAAAACGTAATTTCTGTAAAGCTGGGAATTTAACAAAATGATGACGCGTGCAAGGCCATTTCAGCACCATGGACAGAGCGTCAGGTCACACTTTCCTAAGTTGTCTTGGTCTAAACTTACAGCATGTTTAACCTTATTGTAAGATGTTACAGGTGTTTGAGTTTTATATTAAAATCTTTCCTCTTAGTTGTCTCAAGGAAATTTTAATCGAAATCAAAGACTTACAAAGCAAGTCCAGTTGATTTCGATTAAAATTTCCTTGAGATAACCATGACCTGTGCAAATGAAAATATTCACAGCCTCTTTCCTCTTAGTTGTAACACAGTACATACTCTGCCAGAACTACTTAAAAAATACATTTAAACTTGCTCAAAGCAAAGTGTTTCCTTGACCAGTTTGGTTCTTTTAAAATATCACACAGAAGCCCTGATAATGTGCATCGCTGAAAGTTTGCCACTTCATGCAAAAGAAATAATTAAGAATTCCGAGCATGTCGCAATAAATAAATAAATTCAGTACGGTTACACAATCTGAACTGATTTGAAACACTTACAAATGACTGAAAAAAAATTTTGGACATCACTTTACTAACAGATACAGTACCACAAGAAGAGGTTCTGAAGGATGGTGGATAATATCATTAGTAACATTTAAATGCACTATTAATAGCTTGGTAACTTAGTTATAATTGTATTTATGTTTTTAGGTATTCATTCATGACTCTACACTTCATACAGATTCCACGCTGATCAATAAAACAATTACCTGCCTTTGAACGTCAGCTCATCAGCTTGAATTGTTCCCAGAGGTTGTTCTGGTTGTGAGCAAGACGAGAGTGCAGGCAAAGTGTCTTTGAAGATGAATATAATGTTTCAGCAGACAGTTTAAAATGACTGACCATGCAGTCCAGTCTGTCTGTCATGCAAGTTATGAAAAGTTAACTTGTAAATTTGCTTTCATTTTAAGATCACTTCATGTTCACAAATATTTATTTGCCAGTTCTTTATCGTATAAGATTCATGTATAATTGCAATGGAATTAAGAATGAGGGAAAGGTAAGTGGGTAGAAGGCAGTGTGGATTAATTATAGGACAAACGCATCTTTAAGATAGTGGATAAGACAAACATGGAAAATAAAAGCCTTTTTTTCTGTACAATTTGGCAGCATGGAAGTTGCTAATAATACATTAATTAGATAAATAATCAATTTTGCAGATGATACAGTGATTTTCGGTGAACGCAGTGCATGCTGAGAATGGTATTCTAGTCATAAAATAATACCCCAGTGAGAGTAAACAATCTACTTGAATATTTACTGTGTACATGACTCACTTGCCACTTATAGGCATATTTCGACTGATTTTATGGACTGGGCAGAAACCATACCTCCACACAACAAAGTACTGATATTTCACAGGCAATTATTTGGAGAGTAGTGTTGACTGGAGTGTTGCTTCTCCACTGATATGGGTTTGGAGTGGTTGTTAAAGGCCCTCAACAAGTGATAAACAAACTATTAAGTGCGCATGACATCGGAAAGAAACAAGCAGAGTGCTGATTTTTTATGCTTGCTGAATGGTAAACAACAGTGATAAATCTGCTGTGTATTCTACTTAAAAGCTCAGTTATTTCAGCATTTATGTTAGTGAGCTAGCCGTGGTCAAACTATACTCTACTATGCTACTCAGTTCTGATTTCTGAAACCAAGAGTATCAGCTTTTGTTTGTGCTTTTGTCAAATAATGACAGGCTCAAAGTGAAGGCTTTTTCAATCAAAGGGTGACAGGTTTTACACGCAGAAACCTGTCTGTCAGATATCTAATTGTCAAGGCTTGAAAGAAGTGTGTGTTATGTTGCGTCTTTTGCCTCACAATGGAAAATACAAACAGGCCGCCCTGGATCCCACGCTGTTGTTTCTCTTAAAGCATTGCCTGATTTTGTGGAAGCTGTTGCAGCACCTATAGAGATGGACAGACAAACTGGCAGCTTCCCTTCAGTCTCTCTGGTTGTCGGTTAGATTGGAAAAAGTTGCTGCTCAGCTGTTGTGTAATCTCCCAGAGGGTGCTCACAAAAGAAGAACAAACAGCCACTGACAAATCAGTAGTTGCATATCTGTGTGCAGCTCTAATCTCGCTCTTTGTGTAGACCATGATTTATTTTATTTTTTTTGAAGTCTTCCAATGCTTCTGCTTTTACTTACAGGAACTTGACTTTGTAACCATATAGTGCTAATATCTAGCTTTGTGCTGCACATAAATATTCGGTTAATTTGCTGTTCTGTTCTTATTCCAAGAAGCACTGGTGATTATTGGGCTGTGGTGGTTTGATTAATAATATAAATCATCGTAGACCAATGGATATTGAGCTTCCCATTAAGTCTGTGTTCCCTGTAGATATAGGGTGAGTTCATTTTAATTTAAATAGTAAATGATTCATTAATAGAACGTGACTTTTTCAATACACACCTGCTGACTGAGCGAGACTTCAACCACGCCCTTTTCAGCCCGGCTGAAGTGACATCGATGTCTAAACGCAGGGATTACTTACCAGACTCTGCATACAAACATCATGTATTCATGTTTGTGCATATATGGCCCTGATAAATAGTGACAGAATCCGGGCATTCATATGCATCTGGTTGAGTGTGCATGCATGTCATGCCCACACGTACATCAGTGTTTGCCTGTATATGTGGCTTTGATACCGTCAACTACAGTAGCTGTTACTTTGCTGAGCTTTGAACCCATATCTACCCTGGCCTTGGTTTATTCACATGTTTCACTGGCTATGGAAAATAGAAGAGAGAACACAATTTTCTTCAGTTTTCATTTTCAAGACAATGCCATATTTACAGGCATATCATTTAAGATCCTTTCTCATTTGGCTGTGTGTGTGTGTGTGTGTGTGGGGGGGCTTTTTCTGTTATTATAATGCTTGTTGTCCACTGTCTGAGTAAATGGGGGGATTTTATGGTCTGTTCTTATCTTATCTCAACCCTTCAGCATTCTTCCAAAGTTTGGTGCAAATCTGCAATAGCCACAGTTTTTTGTTTTCCTTAATATGCACATTCACTTTCAGATGGTGAGATTGATACCTCTTTAACCCACTCCTCATTTCTGCTTCAGGTTAGCAGCTTGAGACTGCATTAACTGCCACTCGCACCAAAATTTAATTGTGGATAACTGTTGGTAGATGCCAGGTGTTGCAATGCTACATGCAGTGCTAAATTCAAATTCAACTAAAAGCAAAAGGAAAGATACAATCTCCCTAATTGTGGTTTTATTCACGCATCCTGTGAGATTATGAGACTGGATTTACATAAGGAGTGCTGTTTTGACAAGGAAAAAATATTTTCCAGATGGTCTTATTTGTTTCTTATTTGTTTCCAGAAACCTATACGCAGTGATTAGTGGGATAAATCACACCAAGAACTGAATCTGTGAGCAGTGCTTTTTAGAATATAGTTATCTATATGGGATGCTGAGGCATGTAATCACCTAATGAAATTTACTATTGTGTTTTCTGGTAGGTATGAGATCTGTTTCCATGGAAATATGTTGGGAATATTTAAATAAGGTTTATTTATGAGCTGGGCGTCAAGATATTTTGTGAACACAATTGCAGACCTGCTGTAACCTAACAATCTACTCTGTCTCTTTTATCCATAATGCATGTGCATAATATCTGGATGTGCATGATCCTTTTTTCTTAGTTGACGTGATGACAATTATGCAGCTTCACTGCTGGCGACTGTGACTCCAGCATTACCGTGTAGTCTGCCAAGGTCAAAGCCATTTGTCATCAGCCTCTACATCTGTAAGTGGGCCCTTCGCCTCATTTTCCCCGGGTTTATGGGCAGCATCATTAGGCCAGCCCTCTAATCATTTACACACAGACGGGCACATGCACACATACAGGATTTCTCAAACTGGATCCTAATCTAAGCGCTGGGGTCTACAAGCGTCCACACCGCTGAATCGTCCTCAAGCAAGACATTGGACCACAACACATCTGGCAGCTTTAGGGCAGTAGTTCTGCAACTGAGTCTGACCTTTGACCTCCCTGTGGAGGGAAAAGGAGAATTTCTTAGTAGTAGGCACTATTAAAAATGTGGATCATAACACTGAAGATCGCAAAGGAAAAATGCTGATCTTCAGCTTGACTGTCTTACCACATGCTAGTCTGTTGTTACCTCTCATATGGCTCTCACAAAAACATACCACAGTGTAAAACTTGTGAACTGAAGGCAATCAGAAAAACTTTAAAAGGTAATGTCATTTTCCCCTTTGCGGTGGTTCACAGTAGAGCTGAATATGTCTCTCCTTACACTGGAATTACATTTTCTGCAAAGAGTCACTGTCCTGTGCTGAGAGAAGGACGAGTCTGTCGAATGCAAAGACACCCCCTGCTCTGCAGCCTTTCATTTACAGCGGTTCAAACAAGTGGGTGGGTGACATCATCAGATTTAAGGCCGAGTTAAGGCCAGCCGTGTGTGAAAGAATGCTGGCGATGCAGCGGGGCTGGGCTCCAGCAAAAAACACCAAAAAAAAGCAAGGTCAATCTGACAAAAGTTCAACTTGGCCAAACTTTTGCTGCAGTGCAACTTGAAGTCATCCAGTAAGGCTCCAAGGTTGCCAATCAAATGCATGCAAGAAAAAAACCCTCACCTTTCACCGCGCTGATAATCCTGTCTCAGTCTGTTATACGGATTTACCGTATATGACAAACTCTGGAGTCACTGTTCAACTGGCTTTTGTGAGTAGTCATAATGTTGTTAAAACCTTTGACACCAGACTGCTCAGTGGGGCAGGGGGGTTACATACTACCCTCTCACACACTTAGCCAAATACACTCAGGTCTACAGACTGTTAGATGCTTTTCATTTCGCTAGTCAGTGCTTGAACTGTTGAAAAATGTTGCTGTACACTGAGTACCACTGCTAGTGCTGTGTGTGTGTGTGTGTGTGTGTTTGGATGATTCAGTGGCTTTCTCATCAGTGTGGATGTGTTCTGTTTTTCCTTTAAGCACAACAAGAAAGCAAATTAAAACCTTTTTTTTCTCCCATTCGAACTGAATCACAGCATTCAATTGAGTTTCAGTGAGTACAGCGCACATCTCTCTCTCCTTCCCCCTCCCTGGTCGGGAGACATTTACCCACTGAGCATGGGGTAACCATAGCAACCAGAAAGTAGGTTATAAAGTATTGTATGTCAACAACAGTAAAGTGCACAAGAGCGGACAGTGTGCCATCTCAGACAGTCAATATTCTATCAGAAAGATGTTGTTGGGGAAAATGTTGATTATTGAGTGTTTTATCTTCTGTGTGCGAGTCTTTCTCTCTGTGTCCTCAAATACTGTGAAACATGTGATCTTTCAGCTCTTCAACCACACAGAAACATCTGTGCCAGACACATGGTCTGTATTAGAGTGTACAGGTGGTTGTGATGCTGCTTCCACCGCTTATATGACAGCCCCCCACCCACACACACACATACAGAAAATTAATTAATTAGGCTTAGGGTTTTTGTATGAATGCACAAAACCATTTTCCCCAGTGACTTTTTATTTCAGTACTTCAACTGTGCTGTCAGTCAAGACGAAAGGGGCGGGACCATAATGTGTTTGTCTGCTGTACTGTCACATTCCTGGTTCTGATCCGACTTGCTTGACTGACAGATAAGGAACTATTTACCCAATGCTGAACACTTTGGGGCCTCCATAATAGACTTATGTTGGTGTCAATTGAAATACATCAATAAGCTACACTATTGCACTAGTTGACATGTTGCCTCATAACCATGAATGTTGGCAGTGTCCTGCCGGACATACTCACCAGAGCAACAAATATGTGGCTACAGTAATAATTAGAAGAAGAATCTTCAGTTGAAAGTAGTTCCCAGCAAATACATAATTTTCTCCTGTTTAAGTAACATGTGGTAGAAAATAAAGTGCCTGCATGTTTTAGGCAACTACTTTTAAAGATTTACATCGTTAGGGGCAATTGTGTCATTATTTGGGGTTTTTAATCAGATTTATTGATATTATGAAAAAAGTAATGCCAGATTTATTCATTAATTCTCAGATCTAATAATACAGTATATATTCCTTTCGACAATGAACAAAAGTTACACTATAAGGCTGAAACATACAGCATTAATTGCAAGCTCACCTAAGTTTGCATTACAACTGTCTGATTAATATTAAAATGCTTGATTCACATTTTCATTCAGATAAAAGTGCACTGATTTCGACCAGCTCAGAGAGTGAAGTTGAAGGTAAATGGAAAAAGTGTTCACCATCTGATAGTTACCGTGGCTTCAGGTGATGGCAGCAATTTTCTCCGAAAAAGCTCCTTCATTTTCCCCTTTTGTCATGTAAATGGATTAATGCATTGTTCTGGAAATGACTCAGATCTTCCTACCTACTCCATTGTGTTGGTCTAAAAGCAGTGTGTCGCTATTGCACGGGAGTTGTATCAGAAGGACACACAGAGCTGGGATTACTTTTGAGCCAATTAGCAGCTTTAGGCGCTATGGCAGCTTTGTATGTTGTGTTTCCTCTGGGGAAGAGCATATATGCACATGTGGTTCGGTGCATATCTTTACATATTCATGTGCGCCTGTGCACAGGATCCATGAGGGGTTTTCTTTGAGGGAATCTATGTGTGTGACTGCATTGTTCGGGTGTTGGTGAGCATGTAGAAGGCCTTTATCTCCACTGCCTTTGATGCTCGCAGCTTTCTCCTGTCTTTTGTTAAAGGGGGGGTTGCACAGTGGCACTTTACTGTCCAAAGCCAGTGAAGACTGGAGCCTCTTAAGTCTGCTGTAATTGGTCAGCGAGGGATAATGAGCTTGTTCCATTTGAGGAAGAGAGATCGGCCGCAGAAACAGAAGAGCTGTAATAACAAAAGTAAATTGGAGAGACCTGTCCTTCACTCTGGCTGCATGCTATCAACGAAATGAAAGAACTGATTTGTCGTCCCCCCGGAAGGAGACATCAGTTGATTTGTGCCCGGGCTGCCTGACTTATCTCCCACCTCTGCTGGAGGGTTCACTCTTTCTTATGTGAAATTCTGATGCAAGGAACAGATCCCTTTAATAAGTCATACCAGCGAAGTACCCAAACAGTACCAGCATGCCTTGCTGCGAGCATCCCAGTATTACAAACGGTATATTCATGTGTGCTGGAGCTACTCAGAAGTTTTGGGTTATTAGTGTGACAGTAATTGTATGTATGTATGTATGTATGTAACAGAGATACCACATGAGGAACACAAGAACTGTGATTGGTTAGCTGCCGGTCTGTTTACTTCAAGTTTCTAATACCAATGAAAAGAGAAAAGAGACTGAAGACTTTTTTACTATGTGGAGAACTTCCACCAATCATGACATGCTCATCTACTCCTGCAATGGCGGGAGGCTTGTACTGTACAAAACTTAGGAGAAGCACTTTACGTTAACAAGTATGAATTATTGACAGGTGTATATCTGTTCAGAGTGACTGATACTTCTGCTCGGTGTTCATGCTGCCTGTTTTAGCCCGAGAGTAAAATCACAAAAAAAAAAAAATTCTGGTCCCTACCTTTCAGTGTTTAAGATTAAAAAAAATCATTTGACACTAAACTAGGGAAATTGTGTTGCAAACATGAGTGTCCCTGAATGCACCAACAGCCTTCAATTAAAATATGCTTTAGTCATTTGTTGAGCAAAACAGAAGTGCATTCCTTATCAGCAGGGGAAAATATGTGGCCAATGTACAACAACAACGTACAAACATTTCTATCCAATTTTCCTATGCATGATAGGATCCATGCATAACCGTCAAGCTTTTACCTTGGCCATCACATTGTGCTGCTTCCATCTCATTTTATTTACACATCTTTGCATCTTTGTTGCCTTATCTTGCAGACACATGCTTGCAGACACAGTGGCACAGTGTCCTTGATTTGTAGTATTGCTCCTCCTTTCAGAAGGCCATTTTTCTGTATTTGTACACTCAATCCTTGTAATCAGGGTGAAGAAATGGCCAAATTGCAAGGAGACTTTTGAAATGTATCAGCTGAATTTGTAATACGAGTATTAGTTGTTCGGACTGTATGACTGTGTGTTGCTGCCAAAATCAGAAGTGTGTCACCAAACACCAGAAAGTGTATCTTGTGGGTTATAGCCGTTTCACCAGAGTTGTAATGCCTTTTTTATTATGCATTTTACATGTGATCAAACACTCAAACCAAGTTCAGAGGGTTTGTTTAGGCCTTCTTTTTACTTTCCATCTATCCCCTGTGAATCAGACATGCCATAAAACATCCTAAAAGCCCTCACGCAGTGTTTTTGCCCACTGTAGCGATGTCATGGTGAGGCAGACTGGTTGCCATGGCTATTTCCAGTGGCTGCCCCTTTGATGTGTCATAGCAGCATGTTGGACCACACTCCCCACGCCGGTCAACCAATCAGATCCGCACAGGTCGTCTGATGTTTCATCTAGCCACGGCGTCCCGCTGGGAAAGCAAGTCATCAATAGGGGACCGATGCAAGCTTCTCAGTCACTGTAAAATGCTAATTTTGTTTGGTCGAGCAGATTGGAAGGTGCAGCATGAGAGAATGTCGTCATGGCGCATTATCTCTGGAATGAAAAAGCTTTGTGAGATTGGTCAAGCTTCTGCTGACGAAAACAAGTGTGATCGTTAGCATACCTACGCACAGTTGTCATTGTCAAGCTTTTGTTCGACATATGTCATAATAGAAATTGTTCATGATGTTTACAGGCCATGTTTAGATTTGGCAAGTGGATTGTGGGTGGAACTGGCTGTCAAAGTGCACCATGGGGGATGAGGGGCAGAGAGATCTGTCATAATATGAGGTGCAGTGTAGAGGTATGAATGGTTGGGCGTATGGATGAATGATAACCACAAGAGTAGGGGGGTAATTGGGTGTCAAAGAAAATAAATAGCATCACTTTTGAATCCAGAAATATCCACATCAGTTATGCCACAGGCAAGCTAACATTTGACACAACATCCCAATAATAAATACCATCACCATGGTTTCAGGCCAAAGCTCATATGCAGGAGGAGGTGTTGAAAAGTTGCTGTTTCTTAAGAAAACTGATGCTGTTCATTTTCTAATGATTTAGTGGTAGCAGATGGTTCTTTCACATAATGAGCAACGTGAAGCGCAAATCACAATATGGACACTTTATTAGGAAGCCACCAGTGTGTGTGTGTGTGTGTGTGTGTGTGTGTGTGTGTGTGTGTGTGTGTGTACACATGTTGCACACTGTATTTATACTTGCATGACATGTATTTCTGCACTTTTTATTTTTATTTCTTTTCCACGTGTGTGTTTATACTGTATGTTTGAAAGATAGCCAATTTACTAGTAATGTCACTATCACCTAAGAGACCACAAAGCAACCACAGACTTAAAATGAGATAGAAATTGAACAAAATGCTGAGAGAGATTGGCTTACCACCAGCATTACTAAACTCTTGGTTGCTGTGATTGCGTGGGTTCACCTGATTGCATGCATGCAACAGAAATCATTATACCAGACACTGAGGGGAAAAAGTATGTTTTTCTGCTAATATGGTGTCCAAACTGACCACCTCCATGCAGTACCAATAGTTTTGTCAACATTTTTTGTCTTGCTGGGGAGGAATGACATGGAATGACAGCATCTTTAAGTCGGTCGGTCAACTGCTTTTTGGTCCACTTAAATGTTTTTAGTAAAATATATCAAGAACTATCTTGATATATGGATAGATTGCCATGAAACTTTGTCCCCTGAGGATGAATCTGGGGAATTTGTTCTCTGAAATTTCTCTATGTATACGAGATGGATTTGTATAAAATTTTGTACAGGCTGTCATGATTGCCAGAAAGTAGATCTTAAAGCCGCTGGTGATCCTCTTGCTTTTAGCACCACAGTTAGGACGACATTTGTGCTTTTAAGTGTAATGTCCTGACCAGTATTGGATGGGCAAGACTCACGTCCCATCAGCACAAGGGTAAATCACTTTGACTTTTAATGTAGAATTATCATTGGATCATAATTTGTATATGTCCATTACTTTGATTTATGGGCAGTCTGGGCAGAACTAATGATATTCTACTGCCACAACTGTGCCTTGGTCATAGTGCTAATGAGCAATTACTAGCATGCTAACACACTAATCTAAAATTGAACACATTGCAATATGGACTAAAATTTGGATGTTTAATAGCCAATCATAATAGCAAATTGTTGCCTGGGCATCCTGTTGCCTTTTTAGCATTCAAAAAATGCCATCAGAACAACTCCTCTGTTTGTTAGGCTTCCTCTGTTAATTTTTCCTCCAGTGATGTCTGGGCTTGCGTAGCAATCTGGTGTAGGTCAGCAGCAAGCCTCGCAGCGACCTCCGACAGATTGGATGAAGGGAAAGGAACAGGAGTAGTCCCCAAAGATCCCCCTTGACGTCGTACACAAATGAGCCTGGTGTAGCTGAGGCCTGAAGGGGTGACTGCTGAACAAGGAATTATGAACATTTTGTATAAATTTTATGTGTTAAAATCATTATAAAGAGAGAAAACATGACTTTGGATAAATATACCAGCCCTATGATACGTAGTGCATATGTAGCTAGTATGTATAGGACATACAGCATGTTATTTAGGTAAAACCAGCATCTCTATGCATTTTAAATATTTAAAGTTTTGTAATTTGGCCAGGAAACACTGTATTAGTGACGATGTATTAACCAAACAGCAGCGCTCACATCAGCTTGGCTTTGCCTCAAACGACCTCCGCCTGAATGATCAACAACTAATTAAAAACTAACAAAATTTACACATGCTAACTAACCAAGCAGGCATCATCATCACCACCAGCACCGCCACCACTGCTTCCAGCTGGAGTGGAAGCAATAAATGTCCCCCGCCCAGCCTCAGTGATTGTGCTGTCATTCTAGCAGCTGTAAATTAACACTTCTCCCATCCTCATCCAGCCTCTCAGCAGTTAGCCAACAGCATGGTGCTGTAATAAACCTTCTCAGGGTCCCAGGGACTGAAAGCTATTGGACTGATATTACAGAAGGGGAGCGAGCTCAAACTGTGAACTCCTCACAGTTTGTATGTTCTCTTCTATTGCTTCTGTGTTACTTCTTTACAGTTATTTAGTGTTTGTGTTCGTTTGTGCAGCCGAAAGAAAGAAGCGATAGAAAGGTTTGGCTCGGACCTTCATATGTGCAAACAACAGTTTACATTAAAGATGATGTTGTTCAGCTGGCGTAATTGCCCACGTTCTATAATGAAACATTATAGACTTAATGTTTATAAAGTGTTTATTTAAGTTACATGCTGCAGCTACAGCATTTTTTTAGTTAGGCACAGGCACTTCCAGGAGTCTGCCTTTGAGACTTTGGTTTGTGTACTGATCTAACAATTAAGATATTTCATGTTAATTAGTTAGCCTTAGATGTTGTTTTGAACTTTGGACAGAATCAGATTAGCTGTTTTGCCCTGTTTCCAGTCTTTATGCTAAGATAAGCTAATTGCCTGCTGGCTGTAGCTTGATATTGATCTCAGCTAGAGAGCATAAGCGGATTTCTTAATAACTAATTATTTCTTTAACAACTTTACCAAAGATTGCATTAGGAAAACAAAAAAATATGGAGCTCTTTGCTTTCTCTTTGTTGTTCATTGTATTTTTACCTTCTTAAAATGACAAGGACAATTTCAAACAGACAAGTGACATTTGATGTGAAGAGTTGTGGATTTTGCAGAAGGCTACTTATATCTTTTTACTTTTAACTAAAGCAGTCTGGCTACAAAATGTGTTGTTCTGAAATTCAGATAGTTGCTTGGTTCACCATGGCAACACAATAAAGGAAGGGTTATGACCAAGAACTGTAGCTCAGTTTGCTAAGAACAGTTTGGTGTTGCAATAATATTGGTTGGTTGATTGAGAGGCTGGCTAAAGTGTTACTGAATACTTGCCTGTTTATACATCCTACAGACACAGAGCAACATTAGCATTCATTTTGAGTTGTGTTTCTAGCCACCTGATGAATGCAAGTCCAAAACCCTCGCCTTTTATCTGTGTTATAGTTTCCATGAGCTCCTGAGTGAAATATCTGCATCTTTAGCTGCTGAATGCTCCACTGAGCTCACCAGCTAGTCACAAACTGTGTGTCTGGTCTTTACAACTTTTTCTCTGACAACAGTGGCCTGCTGTGTCAACACTGATGAGCACTGAGAGTGAATCAAACCAGCAAAGTGAGCCAGAAATTCTAACAATGAAATGACAGCGGCAGAACCTCTTGACAAAGCTGGGAGGAACTGCAGAGTCATGAAAAAATCCTCTGTGGATTTATCACCATGAGCGACCCATTTCACATTACAGCTGCTCATTTGATCCATTGTTTATATAAAGGATTTGATAAGAGCAGCTTTAAATATAAGATCGTTCATCATCTTAATGTTACGAAATATGGGATTCATTTCACAATGATTATGTTTAGAGGACTTTAGAGGCCTGCTTCACATCCTCTGACTACTTAGCTACCGAATAGCTACTGAATAGATAAGGTTGCCACCGGTGGAGATTGTGCTATGTCGAAATTGTGCTCAATCTAATTCAAAACCTTAATCCAGCCATGTGGCATACAGTATGAGGTGATTTTTTTTTCACAGTGGCAGTGAATCAGTGGGAACTGAACCTTTGACCCTGACACTGTGGGTGGTTCATTGCTCAACTCCTTCAAATAGAGAGGAATACTTGGTTTCATATAGCAGAAAAAAAAACTTTTATCTGGGGAAAACATGAGCCCAGTATCTCATTAGCAAGATTCTCAACTCCCCCACACTGCATGGATATGTACAAAGAACAATTGTATATTCTGCACCAGCACTTAATAAAAAAATGAGAACAAAGACATCACTCCTTGTGGATGGAGAGAAAGTCCAAGTCTAATTGGGCTCATGCAGGGTCTGACTGCCAATCGGGACTGTGAGAAGATTAAAAAGAAAGGCAGAGTAAATAGTAGAGCGCTAGAGGCTCTTCATCTGCCCCTGCCTCACTCTTCGGTCTCCATCCACCCCTCCACTTATACTGCCATCCGCCCACACGGCTTAAAGGAGTCACTGTTACCTGGCAACCCTGGGGCGGGAAGTGCGGCGGGGGTGTGGGGCTTAAGGTGGGGAGGGGCGAGGGTGGAGACGCATCTGTTTTAAGGAGAGTAGGGGGAGATCTGGAGCCCGGTCAAAGACCTCAGAAGATGAATTGAAGCTCTGATTGCATTTTTAAGGGCGTCATGGTAACCATCCTGCGATATGGTCAGCAGGTTTGAACATAGTGCTTGGTTGGGAGAAAAGCGTCAGGTAGATGGAAGGATATTGAATTTACTCCATCATAATCGTAATCATAATCTCTTCTCTCAAGAAATAGCTGCAGCTCAATGAAAAGGTGCAGGAAGGGGGGGGGGTTCCTGCTTATGTGCAGCAGTTCCACTGTTTACCTGACTGAAGCATAAATTGGCTGCTCGTCAGTCGGCATCAGTTGTCTTATTACCTCAAACAGTGAAGGTCTAAGAGGAGGCTGCAGAGAGGCACGGAGCTGAAAGTGGAGAAGTAACAAAGAGCTCAGAAGGACTGGAACAGATGAAAGATGATCAGAGTTGATTGAACAAGATAACAAGTGATCATGATGAGAAATGGAGACATGAATGACTCTTGTGCCAAAGAAATGAGTCTGCCTCTGAAGGACTAAAAATTGCTGTTATTGCTGATGGAAGTGCATGCGTGTGTGTGTGTGTGTGTGTGTGTGTGTGTGTATGTGTGTGTGCGCCAGCGTGCGCGATTGCACTGTTTAACGCTGTTCACGTTCCAGCCACAAAGTGCTATTTCCATCTACTTTTCCCTCCAGAGCCTCTACCACTGAAGGAGCCCAGATGTAGGCCCAGCACATTTTGGCAATGGTGTTACTGTGTCATCGCTATTTTTAGGTACCCACCTCGACTGCCTGCCTAATGAACATCTTTTGTGACATTGTGAGAGGCAAACAAAGCTTGTGATTGGCTTACAGTGTCTTAATAGAGCTTGTCTTCAGAGCTTTCCAGGTTCCTAAGTAATGGGCAGTGTGACCTGAATATATTATAATTTGTCTGAGCCTGTAGATCAAGTGTCAAAATCGTCCCAAACCAATGTAGTGAATTCACATATCAACACTGCCACAGCTGCCATCATGTTGGGAAGAGGCCACCAGCAGGAAAGTGGTTGTATCTCCACGCTCTGATTATGTAGCCGGACGTGATTCAATAAGCGAGACAATAAAGGGAAACCAGACAAAAATGTCACATTGACAGCAAAAGAAAGTGGTCACAAGGTCAGAGGGAATGATGAAGTGGATAAATGAAAGTATAATTTAGAAAGCGGTTGTTGAGCGGGGCAGTGGTATCGTGTCATTGTGTTACACTGAATGCACTCAGGATAGAAAAGGCTCCCCAACACGCTGGCATCAGAAACCGAGTGTATATTATAAATAAACAATGGATGTAATGGAATAAATAATGAATAGTGTTTCTACTGCTAAAACCTAATGAAAATTGAATGCAGCTAATCAAACGCGTGCCTTGATTGCCAGCTTCTGTAATTGTTGTGCATACTGTTTGATAGTCATATGTTGGTTTTGGATTAAATGTGGTGCATTAGAATCAGTACTATACAGGTATTGGTAATTGCATTTAAAGGGAAGGAATTAAATGTATAGAAAGTGGAACAATGGGAGAACTTGGAGGATTGCCATTTTGGTTGGGGTTGATAATCCTGGGGAATGTTTTGTGTCCCTGGCAGATTCAAGAGCAGCCTCCAACAAGTGGAGACTGCGCCTTGTTGAAAAAGCAACCGCTCATTCCGAGGTGATGCTGGTACCCAAGAGACAAACCTGTCTCCCCAAACTTCAGAAAATACATTATACATTAAGTAGGGAACTGGAGCCACGGAGTGGTTAGCTTATCTTCGCATCAAGATGGGCATGGTTCATGAGGAAAAGCTTTAATAATATCCAGTGACCTACCTCCGGTTAGGAGCTGTGACTCAGGATCACATTTCTACCAATCAGAGAGTCGAAAGTGAGCGACACAGAATGATGTCAGGAAGTCATCCTTGCTGAGGACCTGGGGCCATCATATAATCGTGAGGGGCGCTCCTTAGAGGCTCTTACACATTATACATACAGGCTAATGTATTCATATGAGTATCTGTGGAGATGGAGGGAAAGGGAAGCTGCAAGTTTTAGAGTGATTCCTCAACAATCACCCTGATATGATTTCAGGCAGCATTAGAGGAGTGAGGGTCAACATCCTGACTGATTGTGATGACAAAGGCAGCATGCTCACTCTTGAGGTACCTTAACAACCATCTCAGTGTTCTTCATGCAAAGACACACTATGGATCAAGCTGTCTGTCCATCAAGTCGTATATTTTAGACATGGATGCCCTGGTTTTTATCCAAAAAGGAAGAACCCTTGACTCTATGTTTCAGCATTTAAAAATGTCACTGCACAATAATTAAAGGTCACAAATTTCTATCTTTGAAAGGTGCTATTTTCTACCAAACGCTGACAGATGAAAAACCCTGATGGCTGCGCAATTAAAGGTCAAAATTGTAAAGTCAAATGTGATACTTTAGTTACCACTGTTCCAGTTCTGATGAATGGGACGATGATAGGACGATGCAGATTGGCATCAAACAAAGACCATAACTGCTTCATAAATGGCCCAGTTAGGGTGGAACCTGGAGGGACGGTGGTGGCTATTGGTCCGTGGGGACATTTGCGGTTAAATTTAAATCACGTGTCTCCAATAGAAGCCAGAAATCGGCTTTAGTCTCGCTGGAAATTAATAACCACAGAGAACTATGAGTGCTGATAGGCTTATCAGTTCTGCGAAGATGTCCCCCTCCACCAGCACCTTCCGCCATGTAACTAGTAATCCTGTATTAGTCAGATGATTAGTCACTTTCCTGTGACAAAGACCATTGATGATAGTGTAGTGCGGCCACTCTAAGTGATCATCACCTACTTTGTTCTCACTGTGGCAGGGCTGCTGAGCGGAATCTCCAGTACCACTAATGCTCCATTATCTATTTCTGCCTGTACTTAAACACAAAACAACTGCTGATTTCACATCGATGTGTTGGAGACACAAATTGATATGTTACTAAAATAATGGACCAGACCTCCTTTAACACACAGTACAGGGGCAGAAATCCCCTTTGCCTTGCCACATACCAAATACACTCTTCTCTTTAAAGCCGCTGTATTCACTGTTGTTATATGGTTAAAATTAGTTTGTGTAATGTGAAACACGTGCTTGTGGATCATGTATGTTAACATCATTTCCTTGGAAGATCAATATCCATTGTCCACGACTTTGAGGCTCCTCGGGCAATGTGAGACAGCGTGCATTTGGTCCAGGAGCATCTCTGTGAGGCAAATAATCTAAAAGTGTGTTGGTTTCTGTTGCCATCTAGTGGACAACAGCACACATCACATGCTCAGTGATGGTAATTGAAATCAGTAAAGTGGAAGATTTTTTTCCCCTTCACTAAAATGTCACTCTTAATTATTATTTTTATTATTATTATTATTATTATCTCAAATTTCACTCTCGTCACTTATGTAATTATTTCTGCAGATATGGCGACTGAGATAGCTAGTACCAGTAATTCTGAAACGATTCAGTTTTTTAATTTTGTGAACTGCAGATAATGACAGACACAGTGATACTAATCTATTGAAGTTAAGGATTCTTGGGAAAAGAAAGAGATTAAGGAGTGATTAAAAACAAGTGTACGTTATTTTCTCATTACATTCTGTTTTTTTGGCAGTGGAAAGTAGTTTGCTGTTAACATGTGAATCTTTTCAAGATTTCATAGTTTCCACTTACGAAACTGTTCACTGACATAAATGACACAAAAAATGACCTAAACAGAATGCTTAAACAGTAGAATGTCTTTCATTTATTTTGTAAACCTTTCATACTTTAAGTAGTATGTTTTAAAACCAAAACATATGAGAGTCTGTGCATTCCTGCAGGGTGAATAACCATCATTGTCCAGTCTCACTCCAAATTATGCCTGGTAATGTAGAATCATAACTGACAGAAAAAGAACTATTTTATGACCAATTTAAAGCTGCTTAAGTTTAAGAGCTGGCCCAGGGAAGAGGAGAGCAATTCATAAGCTGCGTTCACTAACACTCACACACAGTCACACACACACTTGCCCTTGACTGTCAGGTGAAATGACTCTCTTCTTCTCCTTTGTGGCCCCCTGCTAGGCTCTTGACCTATGGCTGAAAGAGTCCCAGGCACTTTGCTGTGACAGTCTAAACAGATTGACTCAAGTGAATGACCTTGTCCATCCCCTCTGGACATCTGTACGCTCACCCGGCGTGGACAATCAATCTGGCTTTTTTTTAAAGTGCGTGCCGTGCCCTCGGTCACCATGAGAGGGTGCTGAGATACTCTCGAATCTCTTGCACACACGCTGTCGTCGCAGCTCCTGCTCTTCTTCGCGTCGCTGTGTGTTTGAGCGTGTCCTTTTCTTTCTCCTGTCTTTTTGTCCTCTCGACCCTTCAAAACTTTCCCTGCATCCCCGCACGAGAGCGCGTCCTTTGCTTGCTTCCCTGTGTGTCTGTGTGTGTGCGTCACAGTTAACTGTGAGTACTGTATGTGTGTCTGCACGTGCCTGTTCCGCTCTCTGTTGTGGAACAAATTACACAGCGGCTGGGGAGCCAAATGACTAATCAGTGGTACACAGATTAAAATCCAATTGCTGCAATTTGAAGCCACACAGGAGTAGTATGGCAAATTAACTACTACAGTGTCTGTGCCGCTGTCTACACCAGGCATACCTGTTAGATGTTGATCTTTTAATTAGTGCGGCCCATAGAAACTGTAGATCAAAGATTTTGAAATTGTATATTTTGCTTTCAAACCTGGAAAAAGACGCGATGAGGGATTTTGAAAACACGACGCCGCTGACAAATGACACGTCAACTTGTGATACCCAAGTTAAAAAGAATGGACGCCGTGTGTCCGTCCACGCGCTTTGTCGACAGCTCCTAGCACCGAGCTTAATGCATGTCAGGAGCTGAGCTGCAGATTGTCTGAGATGTGATATGTGCATGAAAGGCAATAAAAAAAAAAAGGTGAACAAAGTTGGAGCGAACCGCAGTCGGTGGTTAATTTGCTCATATTCACCAGGAGGAGCATTAGGGAGATGAAGTGTTGCGCTTACGATGGGGCTGGGAGGATGGGACGCTGTCTGCAGTCACTCATGCGCCATCACTGTATCATTCCCTGCCCACAATAACCACTTATCAACCACAGGCTAAAGTGGCCATTGCCGGGGCTTACCATCTCCGACTTAGAAATGGATTGCAATCGCCTGTGTGTTTATTTTAAACTGCAGCCCAGCAGACAATTCATTTCTCCTCACACAAAAACATGCTCACGGAGAGAATGAATGATAAGAATAATGAGCCAGCCCTGGCCAAGCCCGCTCATCCCTGTAGGTGAAACCCGACAATTGACTCCCCTATTTATTATAGTATCCTTTTTTTTCCTCCCCGTTTTGGATGTAGAGAAGTGCAATATGCGCTCGAGCAGGGCTGAGACACAACATGAATGCCTGCCTGGAATACTCTCAATGGCAAAAAATAATCTCATTTTGTCTGGGAGTGTAAAAATCCTGTTTGCATGGCTGTGGCGTGTGTCTTTGTGCCTGAGTGTCTTATGGCAGGCAGGAGACGTGTGTGCAGGCTGTCGCTGAAACCATAACAATCGCGCTGAAACACTTCATTGGGAATGAATCGAAACATGCCACGTTTACCTTTTTCCACAGATGTGACATATTTTAGTTTTGGATCGTGCACACAAAGGACGGCCTTGTTATTTTTTTTTTTCAAGATTCCTAAACAGTGTGGAAAATGCTGTATCTGCCAACAGTTTCCCTTTTTAAACACTTTATTAAGCAGCAGTGGTTAAGCTGCTCTTCTTCAGTGTCCTGCACACCCCGGCTCAGCAGCAGAACTGAGCTCACCTGGGAGCTGTTACGGCCCCTGTGGACACTGAGCAACTCCGCTGGAGCAGCTCCGAGCGCAGATGTTTTGTTCAAAGGTTCTGCATGGTAGCTGCTGAGGGAGGAGAGAATGTGTTGGGCGCTTTTTCCAACCATTCAGAACCTGTACTTTATCTTCATAAGCCCACTTCACCAAAGTTTGGAGAGCTGTAATGCAGCCGAAGAAGTTTTCTAGCGCCGATCCGGGACCGCCATAACGTTTTACTCAGCGGTTCGAGTCATTCTTTGGCTCTCCAAAGTTGTTACCAGAAAAACTTCTTGCTTCATGAAGATTGATATCGCTCTTGTCACCCAGGATCCCATTGGTTTGGATTTGCATTAAGGCTGGAAACCTCTATGGTTCACTCATTTATGTTGCATCTCACTTGTTTAATTTGTACAGACTAACAACAAATAGTGGTTTTAAGCGAGGTTATGTGCCAGACTTTCCCCTGACTGGGAGCAGTAACTTGATGACACGACTTCAGGAAATGAACTTGTTGATTAGTGAGCTATAGAGGTGCAAGCTGTTTGCCCCGTTTCCAATAGTTTTGCTGAGATAAGCTACCTACAAGCTACACTCAGTCGACCACTTTAGTAGGGACACCTGTGCACCAATCATGTGGAAGTGGCGCACAGTATAAAATCGTGCAGCCAGAGGTCAAAAATGTGACTGAGGCGCAATTGTTGGTGCCAGTCTTGGGTTTTCTGAAACTGCTGATCGCCACTGGCCAGTCGAAGGCTGGAAAAACGTTGCTTTGTTCTGATGGATCTGGATTTCTGCTGAGGCTGCAGAGGGTAGGGTCAGAGTCTGGCATCGAGTGCACGCATCCGCGGACCCAACCAGCCTTCTGTCGGCAGTCCAGACTGGTGGTTGTGGTGTAATGGTGTGGGGAATGTTTTCTTGGCACACTCTGGGCCTCTTATTACCAGTCACTCGTGGTCTGAATGTCACAGCCTGCCTGAGTATTGTTACTGACCGTGTGCACCTCTTTATAGCCACACAGTTCGCCGTCTTGCTACTTCCAGCCTCATAATGCACCGTGTCACAAAGTAAAAGTTTCAAACTGCTTTCATCGAGCAGCACCTTTGGTGACGTGGTAGAACAGGAGATCTGCAGCATGAACGTGCAGATCCGCAGAAATGATGCGGCGCAGTCATGTCGACACGGAGCGCCTCGTTAAAGCCGCGTCACGAAGAGCCGGAAAGCAGAGGGAGGAACTACCCAGCGTTAGTGTGTTGTTTCTAATAAAGTGCTCAGTGCATGTGCATGATATAATGATTTCACAGTGGCGTGATTATAAGCTTTTATTTTGTCGTATTGCTACAAGGCATGCCACTGTCAATAAATCATTAAATCACTGTAGCTCGGGGCTTGGTCAAAGGGCCGTCCAAAAGCCATTACTCCAGATGGTGCATTAGGATGAATATCATTATGATGATATCATCCCCCAAAGGTCCTTTCTTTCTTCTGTTGTTTTCATCCTATCATGTTTTATGGCTTACCACCACACCACCATTTTGCCATGTGGTCTTTAACTTACTGCAGGTATAGCGTTCTTACATGAGGACACAGTGTTGGGGGAAATTGTGTCATTTTTTTCTCCCCTCTTTGCTCCAGATTACAACACTTTGAGCAGGTTGTTCTTTTTTAACTCCCTTTCAGTGTATTAAGCAAAGCTCTTTTCAATCCTCAACCAAAAAAAGAGAGAGAGAGAAGAAGAAGATTCCTCAGGCTGAAACAATTTCCTCCCCTGTCTTCTCTTCTCTTTTGACTATATTTCTAAATTTACCCATCCATTAGTGGGAGACACAGAAGAAGACAGAGGCTGCTCGAGCTTTTAACAAGGCTCCTTCTTCACTTCAGCGTCATGCTCTGCTGGGCTTCAAAACATGCAGCCCTCTTTTGTGTCTTTATTATGGCTGGTGCTGAAAGAGAGATGAGTTTGAGGTTGTTGAGCTTTTATGTATGTGAGTGTGTCTGTGTGTGCGTGGTGGCGAGAAGGGGGGCTGACCTCAATAAAATTTTAGGGAAGTTGCAGCAGCAGCAGTAGGTAGTATTTGGTGTGGGAAGGGGGTGGCGGTAGGTAGGTTGGTGTGTGTGTGTGTGTGTGTGTGGGTGTGTAGTTACGTCCCAGTTATCTACCACAGATAATTGATGCGGACAAGCTCGAGTGAAATCTCTGTGACAGCGATAGGCAGGCCGCACACTCGCCGTTGATGGATGCCCATGTCAATCTTTCTGACCCCCTCCTCCACCCCCACCCCGCCCCAATCCCCTTCATTCACACACAAGCTATGAGTTCCTTTCAGCGGGGCACAAAAGGAGCAGTCTCCTGGCATGCCGGCACCAGCTGAGCTGTAACAGAACGGTGCTCAGAGGGCACGGGGGGGGGGGGCGGAGGATGGAAAATATTGGGAGGGAGGAGAGACTTGAGGCAATATTAACGAGGTAACAGAGGCGGGAGGTGAGGAGGAGGACAGAGGATTGATAGAAAAATATAAAAGTTGGTGAGATGAGGAGGTGAGGCGGGTGGGAGAGAGGAGGCGGTTGGCTCAAAGATGGATGGAAAAGAAGGCGAGGACAAGGAGGAGTGTTTTTGTCAACTGTGCTGAGCTTCTCCTGTGATGCTTGGGAAGCTGCTTAGCATTCTTCCTCTCTCACGCTCACTCCAACTTTAGAGCTGGCTCAGCAGAGAACACATAGAGTGGCGTGATTAATTTAAGGATGCAGTGAGCTTTTTGGCCAGCACACACACACACACACAGATACACACTCCCACGCAAACTCACACATCTGAATGGAGGTAGCTGTTGTAAAGAAGTCGCTTTTCAAACTGGAATTTAGCTGGGTGTCGACATGACATAATGAAAACTTCAGATCAGGCTTATCAAAAGGGCACAGCAGCAACTATAAGTCAGGATGCTGTTTTTAGCCAAATAAAATGAGCAAAAACTTCTTTAAACGCAAATGAAATCATGTGGGAAATAATGTGCTTTGAATACAAAGTGATATGGTAAAAAAAAAACAACAACTTATAACTACTTCCAGATCAAATGTGAGATGATTGTCATCCTCTGGTGACCATGAATGTCAGTAACAGATCTCATAGCATTACATATCCATACAATAGCTGTGAGGATATTTCAATAAGTCCCACATTTTAACCTCATGTTGGTTCTAGAGGAAAAAAATCAAGGGGTTACCAAAGTCACCTTCTGAAGATCATGAATATCTGTGGCAAACTCTATGTCAGTCCATCCATTAGTTTCCAAGTTATTTCACTCTGAACCACGAAGGTCAGTCTCATGGCGGCACGAGGTAGAAAATCAATGGAATTGCCAAAATCAGTAAGATTCATCCCCAGTGGAAAACTGGTTGTGAATTCATCCAATAATGTACTTTTTAATTCAAATTTAATTCAAAAAAACCAAATTGGAATCGATCTTTAGAGGTGCTCGGACCTTCTACGGTCTTCTCGTATCACTCCGACCCCTTTTAATATCCTGTCCCCCTCTTTGACGCATCTATTTCTTTGTCAGTGTCTCTCACTTTCCTTGTTGTCTTATGATGTCATGGTGCTGGTGAAGGCAGATCGGATCTGAGCTGAACAGGGTGAACCCAAAAGGGACAGATGAAGTAAGCAGCGCTCAAGATGCGGAGCTGCTTTCATGCGGCACAGGCTGCCACTTTCCTCGCCTCTTGGTTTCTTGCGTGCGTCTAAACTGTGCGAGCCTACCTGTCGCATCGTACCCTCAGGTCTCTTTCACATGAGTTCCACTGACCACTCCACCATGAGAAAAAAACACCTCAGCCCGGAGCGAGGAGGAAGTGAACGAACGCCCACTGGTGCTTCCTGAAAGAAAGCCGTGCCGGTGGAGCGGCGTGCGCGGTGGGCACTGCATTGAGAACTGGACCGCTCGCTCTCCTGGCGTGGGTAGCATTCATATTTTCGCTGCCACGAGTGCCTGCGGTGCAGCGAGGGGCTGGCTGGCAGGCTCGGGGAAAAGGACCCATCTGTTGTATGAGATTATTTCAAACCAGGAACGGCACAGGATGTCACCTGTTTGGAGAGGCTCATGGGAGGTGGGATTATTGGGAGGAGGGCACTGCACTTGTGTGTGTGGGTGGGAGGAGACGGCATGTGTTCCCTCATCCAGTTGAGTCGCGGTTTCATTCGTATGTGTGTGTGTTAAATGTGATTCTGTATGCGACTGTACATCTGCTGACCGATAAATGTGTTTATAGCCAAAGTAAAAAGACTCTCCGAGGAGAAGAAGGTGCAGCTTCCCCTAATTTATTGTATCAACTTTCATATATTTTTATTGCACTTCTTTCAGATATTATCTCCAGTAATCTGGATTTGTTCTGTTTTTATAAAATATATCATTCTCTGTAGCTGCGACAACTCAAAAGCCCCACGGATCCTGAAATTTCCATTGCATGTAATGTATGCAGGAAGAATTGTACAGGATACCACAAGCAACTCCCTGCAGGTTTTAGCGAGAATCTGCTTTGATTTTAATTCCCACCTTTACAGTCAGTTGTGTTTGAATGTGAATGTGCCACATCTCAGCTTTCATTTCAGTAAGAGTGCATTGATATATGAAAGAACTGCGTGGGATTCCAAAGCTTATCCTTCACAGTCAATGACTTCCTGAAGTCTTTGACCCACAGACTTCAGCAGATGCTCTCCCAGAGCTTCACTGCAGCCTCCTCCAGCTCTTAAGCTTGTTGCAGGGTCTCACTGTCTTTAGTCTGGTCTTCACCAAGTGGACTGCTGCTCAGCTGGACCCAGATCAGGTGAATGACTCGGCCAGTCGAGGATATTCCACCTGTTCACCCTGAAAAGCTCTATGGCTGTGTGTTTCAGGATCATTGTCCTGCTGAATGATGAAATGTTGTCCAGTGCGTTTTGGATCCGAGCTCACAGAATGCTCCCGTATTCCTCTGCATTCATCCCGTTGATTCTGTCAGCAGTGAGATCATCAGTAAATGCCAGGGTGTCGGTTGTGTTGGCAGCCTTACGCACATGCCTAAGCCCTAACAGAACCATCGCCATGTTTGACAGATGAGGTGGTGGTTTTGGGTCATGAGCTGTTCTTTTTTCCCTCCACACTTCCCTCTTTCCATCACTTTGATAGAGAACGATTTTTCTTTCATCACAGGAGTTTGTTCCAGGACTGTATTGGTGTCTTCAGAGTGTGTGTTGTTGTGAACTACATCCTGACCTTTCTGTTTTTGAGGTTCGCATCTTGCAGTGAATCCTCTGAGGTTCTGGTCCTGAAGTCTTTGACAAGGAAACATGTCCGCCTACATCCTGGAGAGCATTCTCGTCTTGCTGTGCAGTCATAAAGAGGTTTTTCTTTGCCATGCAAATGATTTTCTGCTCATCCACAAGACTTTTCAGTGTCTCTTTTCCTCCCTCTCTCTCTCTCTCTCTGGCCTAAATAAAGGGTAAAAAGCAGTGAAAGTGGCAGAGGAAGGTACACACTGCCACGTCACTACCTCAAAGTGCCACTGAGGGAGTCAGACCTTCGGCCAAGGTTAGACTGATGCACCACCTGCATCCTAATGGCCGTAAAGCAGAATCCCTGCCTGCAGGTGATGAATGAGTGTCGTGTCAGGAGGGAAGGGGAACGGGAGGAGGAGGAGGAAGATGAAATTTGGCTCTAGAGATGTTGCCCACAGGATACTTGGGCACAGACCTCAGGAAGCACTAACCTCTTCACTCTGCCATCTGTGGCTCAGAGGTGTGTGTGTGTGTGGTGTTTTTTGTGTAGGAATGTGTGTAGTGTGTGCATTAAAGGGACATATTTTTTGTAGTTTTGGGAAACTATTTGAGTTGCATATGTATGAGCAGTATTTGAATAATGCCTGATGCATTTTGGATATATAGTAACTACGTGTGTGTGTGTGTGTGTGTCTGTCTCAGTTTACCTTTATACCTGTACCTTAGATTTCTGTGAGATTTCTTTTTTCTCCACCCTTCTCTCTCTCTCTCTCTCACACACACACACACACACACACACACACACACACACAAAGAGCACCTCTGCGCCTCCACCAAGCAGAACAGATGGGAGAACAGGAGAGAGGGTTCCCACGTCCGCTCCTCCACCTCGTCCAAACTCAACCCATCGCAGCCCAGTCTGCCTCGACCCTGCCAGAACCACCGTGACTCAGCCAAAACACACGCGCACACACACATGCACACACACACCTCTGCTGGAACCCACACGCTCCAAAAATACCATGCCAAACTCATACGCACGCAAACACCGTTAAACACACATTTATTCCCAAAGTCGCAAATTCACATGCAAACACACACATCAAGTACTTTGGCTGCCCGACCGTCCAGAGTGACACCAGAGAGTCAAATTATGATGAGGTAATCAAACGGCAGTAAGCGGTGATCTATCTCACATCGATCTCCAAGTTATAAGGACTCTGCTGATAAAACGCTGTTGTGATCTGCAGTAAATCCAAGGACCGTGGCCACAGCAGCTGAATGAGAAGAAAAAATAAAAGACGACGGCCTCTGAGGAATAATGGCACATTTGATTTTTCTTGCCGCCAGAGTCGGTCGCTTTAAAGACATAACCAATCGGGGACCTGCCTGAGAGCAAATGGACTGGAACCGCAAGCAGTAAACAACAAACGTGTTTCCAGGGGCCTGTACTACGGAGCAAGATCAACATATCCAGGATATCTGTTCATTATCTGGCTCACGACAATCACTGACCACACGGAGTAATCTCCACTCTCTCCGGCGTCCAGCTGGGGGCGAGTACCATCACCAGAAGAGTGTCAGCTTTGTGTGAAGACTTGGCAGAACAGCTGGGCCGAGATCTGGGTACGTGCAGGAGGTTTGTTAGGTTTCCGATGCGACGAGTCAGTGGACACCAGCGATTACGTCGCAGCTTACAGCAACTGTCTGTTTGGTGCTCCGTGATTCCTCCGCCAAAAAAGATTTCCGCATTACGACTGCATCGCTCACCAGCAGCCGACACGTGCAAGCGCTGACGGGGTTTGAACACATAGTGATTCCAGTCAAGAGAATCATAAACAGCATCCACTCCAAAGCGAAACATCACAGGTCATTCAAGGTTCTGTTGCAGGGGCTGCAGGCGGAATATGGTGACCTGTTACTACTGCAAATCCGATGGCTCAGCAGGGGAAGGGTTTTGCAGCATTTTTATCACTTTTGGGTGAAATCAAAGAGTTCACGGAATCCAGAGAGGAGCACGCCTCGCTGCTTCAGAACACTGAGTGGATACTAACTAGACCTTGCATTTCTAATGGATCGCTGGGAAACTGAACCATTTGAACTGTGAGCTGTCAGGCACAGGTAACACTGTCTCCGAAAAGATCAGCGCTGTAAATGCAACGCCAAGACAAACATTTTCATTTGTGCGTGTGTTTCCACAAAAGGACGTTTCCGCACTCTTTGCTGTCAGTGCTGCATGACAACGCCTCTGCACCTGGAGCCTCGGGCAAGGCTGCAGAAAAGTGTGCTCAACTCATAAACAGACTTCAGTAAGAGTTGGAAGACAGGTTCTGTGACTTTGATGAGCTGGAGCCATGTGTGTAATTCATTTCAAATCCTTTCATGCAAGTGGATATGACATGCATTGCTGAGCAACTAAGTGCAGCTTTCAGCTTGGATGCTGGTGAGGTAGAGACTGAAATTCACCCATAGCAAACTGACATTCACCTCAAAGAACAATATACAATGTGTATATACGTGTGGCTATATATCTGTGTTTTCCTATAATGATACTTGGTCAGTCTCCTCATAGATGTAAACTATTAATGCATGATGGACCCCTCCACATTACTCTTCACCCTTCAGGTACTAAATGTGTAGGAGATAAAGCCAGTTTAACACATAGAGTCCAAAGCTTATCCTTCACAGTCAATGACTTCCTGGAGTCTTTGACCCACAGACTTCAGCAGATGTTTTGTATCTTCTGTGGTGATGCTCTCCCAGAGCTTCACTGCAGCCTCCTCCAGCTCTTCAGCTTGTTGCAGGGTCTCACTATCTCATGGGTCTTCACCAAGTGGACTGCTGCTCAGCTGGACCCAGATCAGGTGAATGACTCGGCCAGTCGAGGATATTCCACCTGTTCACCCTGAAAAGCTCTTTGTCCGTGTGTTTCAGGATCATTGTCCTGCTGAATGATGAAATGTTGTCCAGTGCGTTTTGGATCCGAGCTCACAGAATGCTCCCGTATTCCTCTGCATTCATCCCGTTGATTCTGTCAGCAGTGAGATCATCAGTAAATGCCAGGGTGTCGGTTGTGTTGGCAGCCTTACGCACATGCCTAAGCCCTAACAGAACCATCGCCATGTTTGACAGATGAGGTGGTGGTTTTGGGTCATGAGCTGTTCTTTTTTCCCTCCACACTTCCCTCTTTCCATCACTTTGATAGAGAACGATTTTTCTTTCATCACAGGAGTTTGTTCCAGGACTGTATTGGTGTCTTCAGAGTGTGTGTTGTTGTGAACTACATCCTGACCTTTCTGTTTTTGAGGTTCACATCTTGCAGTGAATCCTCTGAGGTTCTGGTCCTGAAGTCTTTGACAAGGAAACATGTCCGCCTACATCCTGGAGAGCATTCTCGTCTTGCTGTGCAGTCATAAAGAGGTTTTTCTTTGCCATGCAATTGATTTTCTGCTCATCCACAAGACATCTATGTCTCTCTTTTCCGTCTCTCTCTCTCTGGCCTATCACTCTCAAAAAGGTGGGTGACCCTTGACCTCAAGATGATTATCAACTGAATTGGTTTTACAGAGCTTTCGACTCATTGTTTAATTTTCTGACTGCTTCGTTCACTCCAGGTTCACTCTCCCTGTTCTCATATCATTGTGTTCAGTTGCAGCACTGCACTCTGAACAACACTAAACCAAGCGAACCAAGCAGAGCTTTTAGAAAGTAAAGGGCCAGATATTTGCTGCAGGTGTTGGTGCTGACTAAAACCACAAGTAATCCATGTAAATATTGGTCTCTCGTTCACCGCGTGCGCAGAAACACAACACAAATAAAAGACAGTGTTGCTCAATGACTGCTGGATGTGTAAATAGAAATAATTTGCTTGCTAACAAGCTTGCCATCTCACTGTTAACACTGATTATATATGTCAGTGTTTCGCAGCTGGATTCTGCTGCTTCCATGTGGAAAAAAAACCCCAAACAGTTTAGGTTAAAGTAACAGCGTGGAGGTATTTGCCAGTCAAATGTAGTTAAAGTAAAAAAGAGCATGTTTTGTAATGCAGTTTTAATTGTTTAATTGTTTTAATTGTAATGCAGAAAAGTAGCCCCTGAGTGTACATGAGGGTTTTTCTAAATAATCTGATGCATTCACGGGCAGCGTAGCATCTCATTGTTGGATTTTGTTGTTGGATTCAAAGTGGAGCTCATTTAAGCTACTTTATATACAGTTGGCAGTTAACAGTTAACAGTGTATTGTTTGATTTTGTTATTGTTGTCGTTTTACTGCTGGACTGAATTAAAAAAAACAAAAAACAAACCCAAACACACCCAACAACCATAAGTAAGTGGGTCCCCACATTCCAGCTGCCTGGCTGTGAATCAACCACCTGCGCTTCACCCCGCTCACCTCAAGCATGCACAGTTTTACATAAGCAGCAACGCCGCTCTGTGAAGACCAGATAATTCTCTCACTCTCTCTCCTGACAGAGAAAGAGATGGCATCAGCATGTCACAAAATCAATGACGGTTTCATGAGGAAATCATCGCTCTGGTGTTCTGTTCTCCCCCGGCCTTACCCTCCCCCCCTCCCGGCTGTTTTTTCTGCCGCCACGAGCAGGGATAGAGAGAGGGGTGGCTGGCGCACGGACACAGATAGCGACGGATCGCGGTACAGGGCTAAAGCTGGGTAGTAATCGATATAGAGTTGGCAAAGCGCTAGGGCTAGGGATAAACAGTGGAGATTGCTCCGAGGGGCTAGCATTGATGTGTGATTAAAGTCGGAGAATCCCCCTGCCGTCCGGAACTTGTGAGTGAGATCTCTGACGCCAGGGTAATTGGTCTTGGGAAAATCAATGGATTTGGCGCGTGAGCCAGTCGCATCTGTCGAGGCTGCTGGACAGGACAGAGCAGGCGCTGACATTTTCACCTGAGGCTGAACTTGACATTAATGTTTGAAAGGGCTTTGGGCCTGACTCGACCCAACTTGATGCAGTTGGCAAAAACATTGTTGAAAAGTGCCACCACTATGGACACTGAGGTCACGTCCTCATGTGACTTTTCTGAGACATCGAGGGTTTTGGAAAAAGTTTTCTTAAAAAATGCTTGTCTGAACTCGTCTGAGTGTGAGATTAACAACATTGCATTTTTAAGCTACATTGCTTTCTTTGGAATCACTCGAGCTTCCCCACCTGATGTTTGGCAACGCTTGAGATGTTGCAGTTTGGGGTCAAAGCCAGTGAAATTTAAATTTGGCCTGTAGCTCCAGGATACACTGTGCAATGTGATTTCTTTTGCCGACTTTGACAAATGCCTGGGGAAAGACAGCGGACTCACAGCAGAAACACTTTGATTACCACCACAAACATTAATTTAACTGCACCCTGTACCCACTACAGCAGCTTCCATGTCAGATGACACTGACCTTGGTGGGACAGATACAACATTTGCTACTGGCTGGTGAGTGCAAGATACCCCACCCCCCCCACCCCCCCACCCCCCCCACCCCCCACACACACACACACAGAATCATACAGTGAAAATGTCATAGAAATTTGGTTTGAAGTGCTTTTTATGAAATTGTTTTCCACTAAGAAAAACCCAGTTCAAAATTCAATACCGGTACCTTCCCTCAGCCTTTAAACACTGTGTGTGTCTGTATGTGTGTGTGAACATACGGTGAAATGTATGGTAAAGTGGAATAATAATTATGATTTGTGATCATTGTGCCTGGCTGGAATGGCTGTATTCCTTCGTGGCATCTTTTATTAAATGACTGACTTGTAATGGAAAAGGAATTGCGACAAGTGAAATCGAGTTGGTAACTTGATTTCTCTAACCCCCCCATGCCCCCCCACCGCCGTCATCTCTTGCTCTGTTCAACATGACAGCTTTCTGGTGCACGGGCCTTCACTTTCAAAAAGGTCACAGATGATGCCGGGGCACATCAGCATACATTTGATCCAGTGACAGCTGTGCCTGGGAGCCATCGCTCTCGCAGCGCAGGCCAATTAGAGAAGGTCTTGTATCAATCAGAAATCAAATAACATCTCATCAAAACGTCGGCCTGTTTTTGATTCCCCCCTCTTCCCCAAGAGAGCCACCCGGCTCCCTCGATCCCTTCTTCATCACCCTACACCTCATTTGGCTTTTGCCTATATATATATTTTTTCAAACATCCCCCAATATCTTACCAGTGCATACACTTAGGTATGCACATGCACTCACACACACAGGAGCACACACTGCCCACGGCAGTGAGGGACAGTGCAGGTAACCAATCCAATTAACACCTAAATGAGGCTTTCCCCAGTCGCAGCAGAACACAGCTCTCAGCTTCTCAGATACAGCACGAGACATACGGATCAGCTGACGGACTGCAGCTGGATTCTGGAGATCTTTTTTTATTAATCACCCAAGGTGAGCTCAATTATCCTAGCCAGACAGGTGAAGTTTTATATTTTTAGAAAATATTTTTAATTGTCAGCTGTGAAATACAAGCTGGAGAGATTAACTTTTTGCAAAAGCTATTTTGACACTCTTGTTATCTAATGTTAGTAACACACTCACCAGCTCGCAAATTACACAAGGGTTTAGAAATATCTGTCATTTCTTAGCATTCAATGTCTTGCCTGATTTTTTTTTTGTCAGTTTAAGAGTAAAAAAAATGCAGTATGGTGTTTGCTTTTATCATAGATTAATAAATCATAATCATGAATGGATTATTGGTAATCTTTGTTCTGGCGGAACATGAAATGTATTTCCACGTCATTTTATTGGAGTGGTGGTTTGTTTATGGTACAGACGTTATCTGTAGCTATTTAGTGACATCCACACCAATTACACTTTCCAAGAACACCAGCTCCTTTTGCTCCAGTCCAAGTCTCTTAAGTCCAGCCCTGAATTATGATTTTTCATTTAAGATTAAACATTTACAGCACAAATGCATTTCTGCCTCAGTGTGTGTCACCTCCTGCAGCCTTATGTAGAGACAGTTTACATCTGCTTGCTTCTTTGCATTGCCACCTCTTGTGGTCATTTTCATAAATGAAGTTCATTTTTTTCATTAAGTCTCTTCTCTTTTGACGTAGGTCTCCGAACAGGTCACACTGACATGTCATTTACCATAAACGTCTGCCTCCAGCATCGCTGTGACGGCGCGTCTTGCTGTGTTCCCATCGGCAGTAACCATAGTAACCAAGGCTACAGTACAGTCCCCAGAGATAAGACATGCAAGGTGTCCAGCAGAGGAGGTAAACAGCCAAGATTAACAGCCAGAGCCTTAAACTTTCATGGTCATTTGGTTCCTGAAGTCATCTCTAAGTAGGACAAAAGTTTAGAGAAGCACAGGGTGAGTTAGGTGTGAACGAGTTTAGATTAAGAATAACCTTATGTGGAAATGCAGTGATGGCTGGGAGAATTGGGTGGCATTAAACTGGTTGACTTGTAAAAGTTTCTTTGGCTCATTACTCTTCTCCTTGACGCATCAATTTCCAATAAAAACTGCCGCTTATGACATCTGAAGATCTCCAGAGAGCTTCTTACTTCAGCTCTTCTGTTTTCCATCCCACTTCTAAAATTCGCAAAGCCTTCTTGTTTCTCACACCTTAATGATGCGGACCCACTGAAAGCATATGATGAAGCGTAACGATGCTCATCAGCTACTGAATGTTTTGCTCGTTAACAAAACTTGTGCGTCGAAGCAACATATGAGTTTCTCAACAACTGTGATTTTGTGCCAAGCGGCGCTTCAAACCTGTAATAATCATCCAGGCAAGGAAGACAAATTATAATAGTAATCTTCTCCTCCACAGACATTTATCCACAAACGTAAAAAGTAATCTTCCTCACTGACAGCTGCAGCACTTTCTTCTTTATAGTTTTTTTTCTTATGGTAAATCACTATGCATCCTCATGTGCATGAAGCAAGATAAAATTAAACTTTCAACCCACTTACTACCTACTGGTTCCCACAATGCTGTAAGATGCAATTCACTCGTGCCTCGTAGAAACTGATTAGGGCCCAACATTGCTAAGCAACGCAACACCTTCAATAAAATGTGTATATATTGATGTTCTGCGCTGCTGAAATGCCGTTTGTACCACACAAGTCAGTAGAGTAAGTTCCATTTTCATTTTGGACATGGCGCTGGCATGCTGGGCCAAAAGGTTCACACCTACGCGCACAGGTGGAAGTCATGAGTTCATCTGTATCTGTTTCAAAGTTTCAAAATGGGAGGAAAAGAATAGTCTCCTCTATACATTTATCATGTGGTAAATTTTGAATCCAGTATTACTTATGGGCAAACAGAATAAACAGCACTCTGAAGTACATAAATAATTCTGGGGCGCATGGCAAATCACGGAAGTGTGTAATGGAGTGAGCAGCAATGAGCCTCGAAAATTTTCTCGGAATATCAAGCAAAGATTAAGCAAAGCATTTTTGAGCAGAGTCACAGGCGCTGCATGAAGCCTTGATTAAATTTGACTTTAATTTGTTTTGTGCCAGTTTAATAAACCTTTCAGGACCCATGTTGCGATCCCTTTAGTAAATATAACGGCACGGTCTAACAGTAGTAGCATAGCGGTAACGCTTCAACTTTTTTTGACTTGAAGTTTTACATCTTGAAGAAAACTCTCAATCTCCAACTTGTGATCAAAGAGGCAGAGTGACTGGATGAGCTTTAGCTTAGCCACTTGTTCTCTCCTCAGGGTTGGAATTTGAGTTTGCCTGGAATAATAATAGCACCTTGATGAGGCTCTGTGGCGCACGCAGCAGCGTTGGAGCAGTTTGATTCATGGCTCTGACAAAAAAAAAAATCCTCTTGTTTATGATCACACAACATCTGTTGACAGTGAATCACTCCTTGTAATCAGGGCTCTGCTGCCATTTGATCATTTCATCAGTCACAGCTTTGTGTGACTGTGTGTGTATGGGTGTTTAGGCACTTTGTAACACAAAGCAACATAGGTCGTTCAATAATACAATATATCCCTGCAGTTCATTTTCTTCTGTGTACAGTTGAGCTAATGAAGAGTACAGGATAATCTGTGTGTGTAGGTGCTGGGAGGGTCTCCAGCACAGATTCAGTGTTAGATGAATAAAGCTATAATCAGGGCCCATGATGGTGGCACTTTTCTCTCATCAAAGGCGATAAACATCAATGAGCTGTTCAAACATCCTCCACTGCCATTAATTAGAATGTACAACGCACCAAAGACGATGATGTAGCAGCTCAAACGAATAAAGCTGAAGTCTGACCCTGAAAATCAGAACCTGACTGTTATCCATTTGTTTTTGAAGTGAGAGCTTGTGCTGCTGCCACTCCTAATTCCAAACACTAATTCAAAGAGGATTCGTAGGCATTTTTTCTAGGTCAAACATCACAACTTTCAAAAGCTCTGTTTTCCCCTCCTCCCTGTTATTATTTTTGTACTGGTGTTTCTGCTTTGCTAAATAGCACATCTGGGTTTTTTTAGTTTTTTTTAAAGACAAGAATAAAAAAAGGGAGGCTAAATTGTTAAGGTTACAAAGTGGAGCTGAACATAAGATGCAAAAAGCTCACACAAGTTAGTGCTCTTGATCCCTGAAAAATACTTATCACACAGAGAGGTGTTGCTTTTCTAATGTATTGTGTGTTCTAATGTCTATTTGTTTTTTTGTGTTTGCCCAGCTAAACGTGTTACTCCAACTCTCCTCCTGCTCCCTGCAGAGCCACGAGACAGAACCCAGAATGCTAAGTGAGGCTGCAGGACCAAATACAAGGGACTTTGATCCAAGAGGGCTCAGCCATCAGCTGGCTGCAAGGGTGTTGTAGGTTTCCATCTACTATGTGCTGATGTAGTAATCAGTTTTTTTCTTTTTTTTTGAAATGTTGGAGCTAAATGATCATCTGTGTGTGTGTGTGTGTGTTTTTCTTTCAGTGCTCTGCCCAGCAATCGCTTTAGAGCGAGTGTCACAGTTACTTTGACTTCACTGGACTGACAGCAGCTGCCAAAACCCCAAGCTGAGGCTCCTCTGCTGAGATGAGTAAAGATGCTATAAATATCAGACTGATGTATGTGTAGGGACATTCATGTCTATGTTGTGCAGACTCATCAAATATATTCTGTGTGGCAGTGTAATAATGGTTAATTTGGCTGCAAACAAATGTCTGCGAGTGGTGGCAACAGAAAAGTCAAACTGACATTAAAATTCACATTGGCTCAGAAATCTCAATACATACTGTATATACTATACATATATAATAATGTATATTAAGTGTTCCCCAGTGGTTGTGAATTTTAAGTAAAGGTACTGCAAACTGTAAAAGATAGTTTGTAATATCACCTACGTGGGAGTAGCTGGTACTGTACTGGGGTCGGTACAGAGTAGTTTGTGATGCTGTGTGCCCACTTCCTCTAGCTAGTCTAAACAAACTGCTTCCAGAGAAACATCAAATTCATTACTGCCTGTGCACCCAAGGGCCTCTCCCTGCAAACCCACTTATCAGTGTTTACAACGGCAAATATAAAAGAAAAGAAAAAACTGAAAATGACTTTTATTTATATTAAAATGTGCAGATGTTACTGCTTGGATTCGCGCTTTTATGCATGACCGGGCTCACAGACGCTACATTTCCAGTAATACATGACTGGAACTAAAGCACTGCCCTGGGAACTCTGCAGTCGATCAGAATGATCCTCTGAGGTCTATGTTTAGACATGAGAAACCCCCGAGGCTGAGGAGGGTTGTTTTGTTCAACAGGGAGCGCGGTTAAACTGCACCATGATGAAAGTTTGTCACACGCACACACAGCGCGGCACCCGCGGTGATAAAAGATCATAACTGACTGCTCAGCTTCAGTAGAACGGCAGCATGCTGACAACATTGGCAGTATACTATTAGAAAACAAAGAAATATGAGTGGTGACTTTTGAGTTTTAAAGCCTTTGCCAGGTAATACAGTATGTGCTGCAGCTAATGTATGAACAGAGGCCAAGCCCTTCGATAAACCCAAGTTCATTCCTGCGTGACCGACAAAAAGTTTGCAGTGGCGCAAATGTTCCAGTGAAAATTGCTCCTGTGGTACATTTTGGACACGTCATATAAACAGACGGGGAAAAAACAAAACAGACTTTGCCGCGTAAAACTGCTCACTGTGCAAATCCTTTGTGTCTCTGTTCTGTGTCACTCTTGTTTACTGGTATGCTGAAGTCATTCCAAAATAAGCTGTAACTGCTACTTACTATGAATTATGGGTATTTAGATGTGAAGGACAGCAAATGTGCCCTACCGCAAATGGTGCATTTTTCACTTTAAATGTTCAATTAACATAACTTTTCAGTGATTTTTGCACCCCACGAGTAAAACTCCAGCTACCTTTATTTGCATCAGGACGGAGGCAAAACAGCTGAAGACTCTGAGCCCCTGTTGAAATAACACATTCTTGGCCACTGACATTAATAGAAAAGAGTCATGTCGTTCAGGGGATTTCTTTAGTTCTTTATCTGGTAGTTGAGGCTGCTGTGTGGTCTACACAGGTTAACCAGCGATGATGCACCTCTGGGTGTGTGGGCTTTCACAGAAAACAAGAGGTGTGGGTGTTTTTGACGCATGTCCTACATCCCCGGGTTACCTAATGCTGCTGTCAGTACTCCTTGTCTCTGCAGGTTTAACATCGCAGAACACATTTCTGTCTACTGCCCCGAATGCTGCTCTATTCTTCTTTCTATAGCAAGTTAGCCAAACAAAACTTTTACTTGATTGGTGTGAGGTAAAGTTATTGTATGTGTCGTCAAAGTGCAACATTTCAACTAGACAAGCATCAGCCAACTTAAGTGGGAGGGATTATCTATTAATTATTTTTCATGCTTTGTTAGTCCAGCAGTGAATAGACGCAACCAGATGGACAGCGTATCCTTGGATGAGGTTGTATAGTTGGTGTTGCACCACTTGTTCCTGTTGCCTCCACCTCCTCCCTTCACAGTGGAGACACTTCTACACACTATAGTTGTTGGTAATGTTGCCATCTACGGTGTGGATCCTGGGATACGCAAACGACTTTCCAGATGCCATTTGACACACCTGGTGGTGGAGCAGGGCCCTTACTACTTGCCTTGCCCCTTCCATGCCATTTCCTGCTTGTATTGTTGTCACATGAACCCAAGCAACAGACTGAAGGTAGCGAAGCTACAGCAGTGGCAAAAAGCACAATACAATTAGTGTTGTAGACATGAGCCATTCAAAAAAACACCGTTTTCAGCATCTGTTATACAGTAAGCTTTACTGATGCTGGATCTTTCAGCCCCAGGCGGGACACTGCTTCAAAGCAGACAGCTCGTCAGGTTGAGTGACAGGTGTTGGGGTGTGAACCTGACCAATTAAGTGGGAGGAGGCGGGCGGAGCTGATGATACACTTTCTGCCTCCAGGTGCAGAATTACATCTTTCAGCTGGGCGTTATCATGGTCATTTAAGTGTTTGTTGTTGTTTTTTTTCCTCTGAGGTCTCAGTAGTGAAGTTTGTACAGTAGCAACTATCTCATCACACAGCAGGTAGAGTGGTCAAATCACTCTTTTTTTTTAACTGAGTCCAACAATAAGGCAGAGGACTTCTCCTCAAGGGCAGCACGGGACGGAAACAATTCCAGCTTTGTAATGAGGTAAAAATTACAAAGCTCCTCTGACCCTATTCAGATGCCAAGGGCTTTATGGGTTTATGTGCTTATTTATGACCACTTCATGGGTGCAGCTGAGAGGAGGGGTGGCAAGCGCAGGGTGCCACTGTGGCTCTATCACTCTATTAACAAAAGGGAGGACACACAGCAGAGCAGCACATTCATCATCTGGCCAGCAGCCGGCCCCGTGGAAAAGACAATGCACATTGCTCTGAGAGCTCACATTTGCTTGTGGTGTGGCAGGTGTGCGTGTGTCCCTGTGTGTGCAGCTGATGGCGTTAGATCCCTACGTAGCTGAGGTAAGTGATGGCGACATCCCACAGATCCTCTCCAGACAGCTGGGAAAACTCTAATGAGCCTGTGAACCTGCTGAGAAGTGTGTGTGTATGTGTCTGTGGATGTGTGAGGACGTGTGGGTGTGCGTGCGTGTGTGTGTATTTACCTGGATGTGCACACAGTCCTGCAATTCTTATCCCAGGACCCAATAAAAATATAACACTTTTAGAGTGATACATCTCCTATGGTTTGAAAAAAATGCAGCTCCACATAGTCCTGAAATATAAATACAAAATAAAATCAACTTTGTCTGAACCACAACATCAGCGGTCTCCCCTGGTAACAGAAAATCGTCCCCGCTTCTCGCCGAACCATTAAAAAAAGAGACAAACAAAGGAAAAAACAGTTGGTGATAAACACTATGATGTGCAGCAGTTTGTTGTGTGTGTGTGTGTGTGTACTTGGTTGTGTGTCATTCATGACAGCCGCCCAGCAGGAGGGGAACGCACACTCCATCTTGTGACCTTCGCGGGTGCTAACGTCGTTGCCATGGCAGCACGGCTTGATGCTTTCTGACAGGTCTGATTTGCCCTTGACAGAAATACGGCTGCAGGCCTTGCATCTCCCCTTGTCCTTGTGTTATATACTGTACAGTGCAGACAGTGTCATGTCACACACACACACACACACACACACACATGCACGCACACTCGGATATCCATATGCCCACACACATGCTCTCATGCAGTTAAATTACATTTTAGCTGTATGAGCGCGTGGCGAGCTTCCCGGCTGCGAGGCCCCCTGCTGGTCTGTTACAGCTCCAGACTAAAGTGAGACCGAGCAGTTTGAAGAACAGAGACTTTACATGTTCGTAAAAAGTGCAACGCGCTCCATCTATCCTCCCTCCTTTTCTCTCTTCACACGACTTCCCCTTGTGACTCTTTATCTTGGGCTCGTTCACAGGCTAAAGGTTCAATAAGGGTTCGATGGAATCGCAGGATGGGGAGGGTGGGGGGCCTATGCGCATCCCAGCCGCTGGTGAAGTGAGTCATGTGGAGATATTTCACTGTATAATAGATGGTGGTGTAGTGAGATAACCTGATATATCTGATGATGGTGCAAGCGCACACACATACATACATAAGCACACACACAGGCGCACCACTTCCACTCTCCTCCCTGCTCTTAATCTCTGTCTGGGCTGCACGGGGACCCCGGGTGCACCTCCCTGACGTTGACAAAGCGCTATGGGTGTTTTTGGCACTCGTCCTCCACTCACCTCCCCCCTCAGCTACCTGCTCACCACTTCATCAAAACCACGGGCACCAAAATGGCCAGGGATTCATCAACTTCCCACGCTGAGAGATGATGTCATCAGCGAGGGACGTCTCCTGGGGGATTGTTGCTGATGGCTGACATGGATCAGAACCACAGTGATGGTAAGTTGCCTGCAGTACTGCGGAGGAAAACAAGAATAACACCATATCAGCCACACGACGATGGAAAAATATTTGCGCTTATTTCTCTTTATCCCAATACAAGAAAATCTTTACTCTCAGTGGGTGTGAAAGCTACTATGTATGACTGTTTATTCTTGACTCACATCCTTGTCGACTGGTGTTGTAATTGAACAGCAAAAACACACATACACTCCATACTTTGAAACTGTGCAAGGGAATGAGAGTTGCGAGCTATCGCTTGTTTTTATCTTGCACTGTGGACGTGTGCGCAAGTTTTTTGAGAGCTGAGTTTTCACATCCCGGGGAGAAAAATAAAAAGAACTTTGAAAATAAACACTTTTCTTTTTACTTCTATAAAATATACACAAAAATATTTTCCAAGAGTGTAGCTCACTGTGGCCCCCAAGGACAAAACAAATACAAACGGGCAAGCACAAGCCACATGAAACAAGTTTAAAAAAACAATAATAAAATAAAATAAAAAATGAAGGGAAATGTCGGTCAAATTCAGAAATGCTCAACTATTAGAAGCCTGATACGACTGTAATGCAAATATGCATTGCAACGCAAAATACAACAGCAAATATAAACCACTAGGGTACACACAAGTGACAATGATGCGCTTGGATAGCATTACAAGTAAATATGTGTATTTGAAAATTGCAGATAGCTGTAATGAAAAAATAAAAGATGATTGAGGTATGGTTTATCGGCAGCGTTGGGCCTCTTACCTGAAAAAATGTAATTATGTATTCCTCACTAATTACTCAACAGCAGAAGTAATTAGTCACATTATTTTCCCTTACTCAGCTCATCGGCGTCGAAGGTGCCCTCCAGCAATTTCAGAGCTGCCACACTCACCTGTTGTGTCTTCTGTATTGAACAGAAAGTGAGAATTATGGTTCAAAAAGCCCCGCACATCTCTCAGATCTTCCTCCAATCATGACCGAACCCATCACTGAAGTCCACTGAGATCCGGGCCGAGACCTTTTTTTCTGAGGTCTATAAAGTCGTGATAAAATTGCATAAAATCGCTGCACTTTGGTGCTGCAAAGATACATCACAACGCCAAGATAATGGACTTTCTCCTGATCATTGGCATCATAGGTTGTGTTTAGGTGGGTGGAGTGAATGCTCTTGTTGTGTAATCTTTGGTAAACATGGCGGTTCAAAAAATGGCGGGTTTTTTTATTTTATTGCGTCAACGAACCGGAAAGGCAGCGGAATCCACCGAAGCGTGATACAGGTAATTGGAGAACGTTATTATTGAACTGCTTGTAAGTCAGTGACTGTCACTGAAGACAGACATTATCCGACCGGGAGCTCGTGTGCGGTCGCACTACATTAAACAGAGGCCGTTCAAACATGGCGCCGGTTAGTTAGTTTTACTTGAGGGAAACAATTAGCTCGCTAGCTTCATTCACTTAAGTCAAGTTGTGCTTTCTCCCGTGCTATCCTGGCAGGCTAGCTCTCGCTAAAACTAGCAAGCAAACTGTCGAGCTAGGTTAGCTTAAAATATGAAACTAAGCATTACCGAGCTAGCTAATCAGTCCATGTCAGAACTTTCAACCACATTTGAAACATGTTTCTTTAAGTTCAGTTGGTGGCGAGGGTTAATATTTATCTTGAGACGAGGCACCCTTTTTATCTTTTTATCCCTTATTATCATTGGATTTTCGAAATATTAATTGCACCTGTTTTTACATTCTTCACAGACCAATAAATCCAAACCCACCTTTCGGGAAGGAAGAGATGAGGAGACTGGGAGTAAAAGAAAGAAGGACGATGCTGGAGAGATGACGGGAAGAGCAGGTACAGCCATGATATGAACTTACATCGCATCAGTGAATGCGTGTTTTTGTGCCAATAACATATTTCTTCTCACCTCACAGCTTTTACGTTAGACTTGTTTAAAACTTATTATTCCTAAACTTATGTTCCTGTTCCTTTCGCGGATAATTTTGCCCTTTAAAGTTATTTCTCCTTGCTACGTTTTTTTTTTTTACAGTGCTAAGGAGTGGATGAGCCTTTTGTCCCCGTGCTGTTTGACACAAAGTCACCTGATCACATTCAAACATTGCTTTTTGACATCACAGAGATGCTACACATAGCAAATCCACCTGTTGCTTCCATATTATCTTATATTTTGATTTCAGTGGTGCTGTATAGTGAATTTCCCTTCACTTAAACAGTCTCAAGTGTGGCTCATTCACTCCAGCACACTGTTTGACACATCGTTTATGCTTCTGCACACTGACACACTTTTAAAGCTATTGTTATCCAGTGTTTGCCCTCAAACATCTTTAAATGCACGTACGCATGCCTGGGTGTGACTGTCATTTCAGGGCACTTTGACTCGTTGGAGCAGGAGAAGCCCTGAAAACATCAGCAGTGGCTCAGTTCCATTTCGTGTTCAAGAAAACCAATGCGCACAGTCGGCATGCCTTATCGTCGGTGTCCTCGCAAGGACAAGTGAACGAGTATTGTTCTCGCAGTTTGCACAAAATTTTTTACTTGTTTGTTTAAATCCTGCTGCCTGAGCACAGCTTCTTGGTCTTGTAAGTGCCACTTTCCTGTGTTGCATCAGCTTTAGGTTTTCTACTGTACACATAGTTTTTGTTTTTATATTTCCAGCGTTTCCAGCACACACATCTTGGTGTTTGTGCTTCCACCCTTGTGTTTCGTTATATGCATCAAGTTTGTGGTTTTCATCTTTTATGTGGTTTTCCTTCCTTGTTCGCTTTGACGAACGTGATTAGTACATGACTGTCTCCTCTGTATTATTGCGTAATCTCTCTCTATAGCGGCTGTAAATCCTGTTCGGAGTAATGTACAACATTTTAAGGCTCCCTAAGTCCTCTTGCCTGACACTCATCCCGAATTTGCATTTTGCTCTTTTTCTTAAATTTTCCGGGCGGTATCTGGTTTTCCCGTGGTGGCTTTCAGCAATGCAGTCAGATGTGAGTGGACTTTATTTAACCAGTTAGGAGAAGCTTAACTCATTAGAGCACAGTGATTTGAGAGCACACCCCCCACACACACACACACACACACCCCTTTAGCATCGTTTTCTGGTGCAGTGGGTGATTTTGTGGCACGTGTCCGCTTGTACCTGCACGGCACGCGAGTGTGTGATTATACTTTCCCCTCTTTATGAGAATTTAGACCCCCCCATTCTTCAGCTCCTTCATTGACATAATTACGGGATTACAGTGTAAAGCTGCTACTCTGTCACTCCCGGGCTGCGACCAGCGCGGCTGACAGAGCGGGGGCGGGATCGCAGGCGCACGCCGCCTCTCGGTTTGACACCGACATCCAGGGGGACAACAAAGATAAGGGCGGCTGGAGGGAAAGCCCTCGCTCTGACAAGAGCAAATTAACCTGCCGTGCCCGACGAGAGAGCCGCCGCCGCCTCCTCCCTTTGCCCCTTCTGTACTCCTCCCTCCCTCGTTTCCTCCTCTCCCGTGGGCCTCCTTTTGAAACGTGGGCGCGTGCTTCCCTCTCTGTTTTGAAACATTATAACTTAGACTTATAACTTACAACTTAAAAGTTGTTTCCACTGGTATTTTTTTTTTGTGTGAGTTCAAGGAACGGAGTTCACACTGGCGTGTACTGCCTCCAGGAAATAGCTGTATGCCTGCACTCCCAAGTCCCAGACTGGCAAAACCAACTCGCCTCTTTCATGTTGCACGTATAATATACATGAAGACGTTACAACCGTAGTGTCACCTCTTTGTGACGAGGTTTATCTGTAAGCAGTGCAGGCCGTGACTGACTGACATGTTTTCACCATAGATGCTTGCGCTCGCTGCTGAGACTGCTCAGCACTGCGAACTCGCACAGACTGGCTCCCCTCGACTGCTGCCTGTATGCCGACGCGTGTCGACGAGAAGGCTTCGGAGCTTCGGGGCCCGCCGGATTGGCTCCTGCAGCAGACTCCTGCAGTCGACTCGGCGCTTGTTAGCCTGCGGATATTATTCCCAATTCCTGCTGCCTGAGGATTTTGGAAGCTCGTTGCTGCGGTTTGGTTAAGTCCACTTTTGGCTCGTCAGTGTTCATAATCTTTTTGCCTTTTTTGATTTCAGTTCTTAAAATCACACTAAGTTGAGTAAAAACACCTTGATCAGTTATCAGGCTTGTGTAGCCTGCTGCTAAAATATTAGGGGAGGATAACTTATCATATTGTTTCTGCACGATATCAGAATATCCTCTTGATGTGCCCCTGCTCTCTTGTGACCAGAAAGGTCTGCGACAACCAATACTGGAAAAACTCACCGCGTTTTGAATTTATATACCAAGGTGAAAAAAAACACTCGGACGCCCAGCAGGGAACTGTGGGCGTGCACCTTTTTATCTCTCTTATAATCTTCATCATTACTCCGCTTCTCCGTAATCGCCCGAAACCTCTCGTATGCCTAATTTGCCCCTCCCACTCTTACGTATTTCCACTTACCAAATCGTCATTCTTGCCTCCGTTCAGGAGGCATTTAATTTCCCCCCGCAAGATGACCGCCCGCTCTCCCAGCCGCTCGCTCCTTCTCCCCTCCCTCTCTCGGCCCGCTCTCATTATTGGCGCAGTGGCGCGGTAGCCTCAGGCGTCTCACCTGGTGCGGGTCGTTACTAATCGTGTCCTGGAGCTAAATTGACTAAAATGGCATCTTTATCAGGCCTTTGTTGTCCATAATGCGTCTGCGGCACCGCGGGCATGGATTAAGTCCTGGCGTATCTGGAGTCATCTGCTGCTGTCAAAGAGTGTGCGCTCGCGTGCGTGCGCGTACTTTTAGTCGTGGTTAGAGCGGCGGGTCAGCAGAGGCAACCTATGGGCACGTGCGCGTCTGCCCCCCCCGTGTGCCGAGGGAGGACCCGCAGCCTCGCGTCTAATTAAGCACAGTATCTTGTCAGGTTGGTCTGTTTGTTGAACGGGTCACGTGACCTCCCGCTGAAGACCTTTTTACTGTGGCCCGCCTGCGCTGAAGTCACAGGTGGACTCTCACCGCGACCTCTGCTGTCAATACAGAGTCAGCCTGAGCGACGTGCTGTCCATTTGCGTCTCCCTCCGTTCGCTCCGCGGCGTCCGCTACAGCGCTCACTCAGCCCCCGCTAATCACTAATCGCAAAGTTACACACACGCGTGTGCGGTGCGTGGCACGCCATGCGGTCAGCACCGTATGCGAGCTAATTAGACATTGATGAAACTCCACAGGTGAAGTCTGCAGTGTGCAGCTGGACAGGGGTTGTGTGTCTGCGTGTTGGCGTTGCAGTTTAGGTTCACGAATGACGCCAACCAATGCAGGAGTAACAACAAACTGCAGCAAACGTAACTCTGCATTATACATGCGACTGGTAGTTTTTCACCCCCGCCAGGTCACAGTTCACACAGGGCGTTTGAGCCGAGCCCTCTTTGTCGCCGTCCATCCCCGGCCTCCTGTAATCCCGTCATGCTCCTCCCTCGCAAGGGCTTCGTTTAGGTCATCCTCAAGTGTAAATCAATGTGATACCACTCGCGAGCGGACAGCTAATCCCACCCGATAAGGTCGCTCAGAACCGTGCGATGGCTTTTCTGCCCGACATAGTAATAGTATGAAGTAATAAACTGCTCGTCCCGCCAGCAGAGGGTTTCTTCATAGCAGATTAGAAATTAATACACTCTCACCAAATGGAAATGATGCAGATGTTCTCACTAGCCACAGTTTACAGTGAGAGTGTTCCGACACCATCAGTTTTTGCCGCCAGTTATTGCCTCCTAAATCTCCCGTCGTTTGAATGGATAAAATTGCCGTTCATCAGTCTCCACCGAGTAACCCGTAATAATGATGAGAAAACATATTTTTGGAGTGTTTTGCAAAATTTACCGAAAATAAAGAAGCATTCACACCGGCATCCACGCTCTCTGCTGTGACACTCCACACCGCAGTCATCCTCTTTGCTTTCATGAGAGGCCTCCAGATCTTGACTGGAATCCACCTGTGGCAAATAGAACTGACTGGAGTGTGTGTGTGTGTGTGTGTGTGTGTGTGTGTATATAAGATATAGCGGCACTTCACCTTTCCAAAACGCTGGAGTGGCTCCGAACTGTCCCCGTGCGGCCCAGCCAAAGCCCAGACTTCCAGCCTGTAAAACATCCGTGGAGAGACGTGAAGATGGCAGTTCACACACACTTCCCCTCCGATCTGACAGAGCTTGAGAGGATCTGCCAGGAAGAATGGGATGAACTGCCCAAATCCAGGTGTGCGCAGCTTATAGAGACTTACACAAGAGGACTCCAGGCTGTAATTGCTGCCAAAAGGGCTTCTACAAAGTACTGAATTAAGACTCTGACTACTGTTGTAAATGAGAGGTTTCAGCGTTTGTTGGTAAATTTGCTAAAATTCGAAAAACAAGTTTTTTACTTTGTCATTATGGCTCATTGAGTGGAGGTTAATGTGCAAAAATGGCTGATTAATCCATATAAAATTCCAATTGCTTAATCTTAAATCGAGGCTTGACTCAGAGTTTTGACTTCACAAACAACGAATTTGTTCCTTTTCACTGAGTCATGACTTCAATTTTCTGAGCAATTTATCCTGAATTATAACCCAAAATAATCGCGTTCCCTTGCCTTGTCGGATTAAAGGGAAAATGAACACGGGTATAAAGTTCTGTCTGACTGATTTGGAATCAGTGTGGATTTCTGTCTATCTGATATCTGCGTTTTGCCGTCTCTCATCTCCAGCCTGCAGCGAAACATTCCAGTGACAAAACGAGCGCGTCCATCAGGTCTGTTTCTTACTTAACCACTGGAGCACGTGTTGTGCGATTTCTTCAGTTGTAACAACAAATTGATCCGGAGCACATGAAGGCCTCGCCGGTCATAAAAAAAAAAAGAGCACTGTCCAAAAGACATGTTGGTCTGAGGTCAACGGCTGTGCATTTAACCACCTCTTTATTTTTCTGTGACTGCCAGTTCTGGGAACAGCAAATGTTAAAAAAAACAAAACAAAGTTACTGTGTACTTAACCGTGCTGAGAGAGGGAGGGGTCACAGTCGCCTTGACACCGCCACATTGGCCTCCTGCAGCGTTTCCACAGTTTGTCTCTCATCAAAACCTCAGTCTGCCTCCCCACTCTCTCTCTCTCTCTCTCCTTTCAATATTTTCCCTTCTTTCTTTCACTCTCCATCTGCCCACTTCCTTCGCTCTGTTTTCGCTCGCTCTTCTCGACTCGGCGCAACGGCCTCAGATTCCACAGCCTGCGACCGCTGATCTGGTAAACAGCTGTAAATCCGAGCTGGGGTTTTCCACAGACGCTTGTGTGTTAGCATACATTTATCCTTACATTAACGGCCGGGGATATCTCTCGTGACCCGGGTGCGCTCGCGTGTGGAAGCCGCGGCGGCGAGCCATCGCGACACCACATCGATTCAGCAAACATGACGCGGGTGTCGTGGCTGAGAGGGGTTACAGATGGCGGAACCACCCAGTTGCGTCCCGCCTTTGTCTTTGTCTCATTTGATCACGCTCGCAGCGAAATTTCAGACCCGCGCGAGAAACTCATCACCATTCTCTCCCGCTCTCTCGTCCTCTGTCTGCGCGAGGCGTCCCAGCAGAAGGACGGCGAGGGTTCAAAGTGACGGAGGCGCGCTGGAGGTCAGGGCGCATTGTGTCAACAGTAACATATTGTCATGTTTGATGATGGAAAATAAAGTCAAACAAAAGCTCGGCGGGCGGGGGGGGCAGAGAGAGAGAGAGAGAGAGAGGACAAAAGAAGGCAGAAGAAAGGAAAGAATTAAAAGAGACAGAAAGAGAGAACGGGAGCTGGAGAGCGAGACGGTGAGTGACAGTCAAGGAAAGCGAAGGAGAGAGAAACAGGCAGATAGGCATTATCAGGATGCATGCAGGGACTTGTTTTCTGCCTGGACAGAGGCTGGCGGTGTCCGGCGAGTCCATCCTGCGCGGAGAATGAAAGCATCTGTATCGGCCCCCGGGCGTCTGGTTGACATCGCAAAAAGCCCGCGCGACCGCTTGGGACCTGTTTGACAGTGTCGCCCTCTTTTTCGTTGTTGTTTTGGACGGTAAAAAAACAAACAAACACGTTTTTCGCGCGTTCCCAGCAGCATGGGAACGGACATACTGTCGTTCAGCGCGCCAAGTGCCGAGAGTCGAAAACATTTCAGCTTCCCCCCCAAACCACGCCGCTCTAAAACATGTTCATAGTGATCTAAAACCGGGTTGCGTTCGGGAGCGCCGGGCCTTCCGCCGTGATTTCTCTTCCTCGCCGCGTTGAATTAATGAGAGCAGGGTCATGCGATTGTTAGATTTCTACGCTCCAAATTGCAACCGGTTGGTGCAGTTTCTTGTGTCTTCGATGTTTTTTCTTCAGCTGGCCAGTTCAGCAGAAGAGAGACAAAAAAAATGATGCATGACAAGTTGATGGATGGTGATAATAACAGGTTTGTATAGGGCACTGCGGCATTCAAATGATCTCCAGTAGCCTACATACCGTAGCGTGCCGTATAAATATATGTCCCAGCTTTGCTTTGTCTGCATAGTTTCACAGCCACAGGGATACATACAGTATCATTCTGGCTGCACATATTTAGCGCTGAACAATGCTGTGCTTTGACCATAATGTGTGTTTTTTGTTTTTTACTTACACAGCCAGCTGGTCGCTTTTTATTCATCCGACGATTGCGGAGATATTTGGCTTTTTCGAGCGTTTTTTGCAGTTTGCGCGTGCCCAGCGCTCCGCTTGTTTTGATCCGATCTCTTTGATCTCTGAAGTCTCGTGACGTAGGTCTTCGGTGGCCTTGTTTCGGAGATTAGAGCCTCGCCTCCCGGAGCGGACTGCAACCGAACGCGGACGGTGCCACCAGCGAGCGCCACGGGGACAGCGGATTGAATCTCGCTTTTAGCGTTTCACCTCGATGAAAAACAGATTCGGCCGAGCGGTTCCACATGAGGACACCGCCATTACTCATTCTTCCTGCCGCATAAATCAGTAGCAATCCTTTATGGATATTGGCTGGAGACGTTTTTCTGTCCGTAAGCCAGCACATACAGTGTTTTTAGACAGCTCTAAAGCTCCACTTCTCAGCCTTTAAATCTCGGAACTGGATTCACTTTCTAATTCTGCGTGATATATGTTCCTGCTCTCCAACGACTGCAACATCTGTCGGAAAACAGGAATCTGCCGTGTCCATTAGCATGGCCAGGATGTTTCCTCCATCAGTTGAATTGCTATATATAACAATGACCCAGTTTCCTTTAGCAATGCTATTGATTGTTACTGGAAATTGGGTTCATCTTCGACATCGCCTTTTGTTCCTTGAGGTACTCGTTATCCGTCCGGAATGATTTGCGTATATCTTTTTTCGAAGAAACCGTCGCTCGTGACCGGCGGCGAGCCGTCATGCGATCCGGTCACTATACTCTTCTCACTTTGCGATGCATTTCTTCCCGAGCCCGGGTCTTTGGCTGCGCAAGTAAGGAAATCTGTGCGTGCAGGGAGCGCTGGTGATGAAGGCCATTGGAAAAGGGATAAGTGATTCAGCAGGCGGATCAATAGAGAAAGATCCATGCCTCCCAGCCGGCTCAATCAGACCCCCTGGGGGGGGGGCGAGAGAAACATTAGGAGACGGAAAGATGGACAGCGTGTGTGTGTGAGTGAGCGAGAGAGAGAGAGAGAGAGAGTGTGCTTTCATTTAAGACCTGATTAGGCCAGCAGAGAGAGAGGGAGGAAGAGAGAAAATGGGAATCTTTTGTCTTGGTGCTCTGGCATTTCATTGTCAACCGCCGCGCCAACGAACCACATTGTGGCGAAATGAATCATAATAAATTGAACTGAAAGGAATTGAGAAATAGAGACTAAGCATGTTTGGATGCCCCCCCCACACACACACACACGTTTGAATTTTTGAGCCATTAGCTGAATCAGAGGAGTGACACCGTGCCCTTGACGCCACGCCGGACTTAAACGCCGGCTTCCGCCCGGGTTCATTAAAGCCTGCTCTCGATACCGAGATGATTCACTTTCCGCAGCAGTTCATCCTCTAACCATTTGATGCGTGATTGATTAAAATAGAAGCTGATGCTCCGCCGCTTAGGAAGCCTCGTCACACCGCTGCGCTGATGTTAACATCGCCGGCTGCCGGTGTGGATTTCAGCGTTGACCTCTGCCGAGCCGTGTAAGTCAACCCCGCAGCACCCCGTTGTCCTTGTTTGACCGTCACACTAATGCCCCCAAGACAGTTGAGTGAAGCCCTGACAAGCGAGCGCACACCGCCGCCCACCTCTCATCCGCCGGCACCTACCCTGAAATGTTTCCCTGACTTAAATAATGCATGTTTCCTACAGAAATGGCAATGTTTGCATTTCTCTCTCCCTCGCTCTCTTCCTCTCTTTCTGGATGGTTCTCCCTTTTCAGTCTGAAAATAGAGTGCAGAAGAAGGCTGTTGCTATGGTGATACATCCACTGGCGTTGCCCGGGACATTTTTAGCCACGCGATGCGCGGGGGGATTTAGCTCGCCTGTAACTTTCTGTAATTTCCATTCTAATTATATCACTCCTGCCAGCGCTGTGTGTCACCGCATGGGGTAAAACAGCAGAGCATGGCCGGGCGAGGATCCTAGTCGCTGCTCCCTCCGCTGCCCTCGCACCACATTATGCCCCGCTATTGAATAACATCAGCATTCAAAGACAGAGGAAAGACGGGGACGGGGACACGGTGGGCGGATCTGTGTGTGCGGCGCTCGAAAGAAACGCCGAGACACGGGAAGAGAAAGCAGCTGGCGAGACGCACGGCAGCGCTGCCGCTGCACCGTACATGACATAAAGGGTGGTTGAACAACGTGACATAAGAGTGTCGCCGCTCGCTGAACAAATCAGACGCGAGGACGCGCTGAGGTAAAGTCGGAGCTCTGCCGAGGCTGCCTGGACTTACAGTAGCCTCGTGGACCAGCAGGGGGTCTCAGCTATCACTAATCACCAGGCCTATCAACATCACGTTAATGCTTTTCTAACAGACGATGCTCAACAGACCAGTCAGGGGAAATGATCAGTTCAGGTTTTTTTTCGCATTTTTGCCACATATGCTATTTTTTGACCTCTCCAGGAAAAAAAAGTAGGCATGTGAAAATAGAGAATTCAGTTGACTTTTACTGTCACTAATCCTGCGTGGGAAACACAAGTAGAAACAACACAGTTATAGAAAATAATAAATAAACAATAAAATAAATAAATAAATAAATAATAAATAAATAAATAAATGATAAACAGCACAATGCAGACACCATTTAATCTAAAATGTAGTCAGAGTCCACTTTTGCTTTCACTTGTGGTGCACTGTGCGTATATTTTCGTAGTTGTGACGTCAACCGACGTCAGATAAATATACTTCAGCGATAAAACCTGTGTCCTCGGTAATGCCAGTAATCACTGCATCAGATGTAAGAGAGGCAAGCTTTTCAGCATCGGCGCGCTCATCAGGTTCTCAAACAGCTTTGGGAAACCAACCTCCCCCCACCACCACTTCCTAACACCACCAAAATTGGGACGCGGCATCCGGTCTTCCTGCATGGAGCGACTCCTTTTCAAGTGTACATTGGCCTTAACCCTGCTGAGACCCAGCAGAGCGCTCCACATCGCCTCATGCTTTTCATTTCCACCGCCTTCAAACTAAAACACCCTTGGGGATCACAAACTTTCAGCACTTAAACAGCTTTTCTGATTTGGCTGTAGTTTACTGAATGTTGTTTCTTCCTTCTGGAAGATAGAAATGAAGATGTTCTTTGGGTCTGACAGAATGCAAGTATGGGCTTCGTGGACTACACCACTTGAAAGCGATACTAAAAAAAAACACTCTGCAGGTACTTGGACAGAAGCAACAGCCAACTGTGTTAAAAAGAGTTTTTTTCCGAGATGAGATACTGTGCCCACCACGGCAAACACAAAGAGACACGACTCTTATGAGAACATTTAGTGTGAAGGGCTTTTTCCCCCTTTTATGTCTTTGGGTGGCACTCGGCAGTGTTTCCGCAGGTCACTTCCTGCAGTTCCTGAAAGTGGTAGTCTGTCTCGGGGAGGCTGTGAAGACACTGACAGCGTCCAGCTGGCGCAGTCCCCCAATCGCAGTTTCCATGGCAACCAAGGTCGTGGCACGGACCCTACTCATAAGCGTTACGATAAGCTGGGCCTCTGGTTGAGGGGGTAAACGGTTACAACGCTGGTGCCCCTTCAGGGTCACGAGGCACGAGGCAGTCCTCCTTTTGTGTGTGTGTGTGTGTGTGTGTGTGTGTGTGTGGGGGGGGGCAGTAGGTCCCACATAGACTATTCAACGTGACTCGTGACAATGTGGGTTAAGGGTTTTGACACATGTCGAATACCCTTACTTGGGCGCGTAGTGCGTTTTGCGCGTTTTAAATATGCACCGCGGAGAAGATGACCTTCAGAACTGGGCGGCAGCGTTAACTTGCACGACTCGTCTCTCTTCTCTTCTCTGCACCGGGCTTCAATAGAAGCTCCTGCATCAGAGATCTGGGTCTCCTGAAACTTCCCTCCGTCAGGACTCAAACCCGCTCACAAGATTTCAATCACTAATTGGCGTCACGAACGGAATCCCACGAGAAGAGAAGTTGGTTTTTTTGTTATTTATTTATTTTTTTAATCTTGCCATTCCACGTCAAGATTTGGGGGGGATTGTTAAGAAACTGTGTGTTTTCTGCAAATTGGCTGTGAACATCTGAGGCCTGAATAAGGTCAGGGTTCAGTGTCTGGGGAGCGTCGGCTGCGGTGCAAGCGCAGCCGACCTCCTGGCTCAAAATTGATAAGTTTGAAGTACGCAGAAAAGAGGGAGAAGTCCGGTGAGCTAGCGTGTGGTCCATCTTAATATGTTTTTTGATCTTATGCAGACTGTGTTTAAAACAAATGTGTTTATTCTGACCCTTAAGGTCGGCGGTTGGTCGGTGAAGTTTGAAACGAGAGACCGCAGCGTGCGTTTTTAACCTCGGGGCCACTTTACATTGTGCCCCGACACAGATCAGACCCATGGGGAAGCCGCTCCAGTGGGAGGAAGCACTGAGAGAGCAGAAGAGGGAGAATAGTTTTTGAAAACGGTTTCGCTGCTGGAGAAAACGTGCAGTCTTAATAGAAAGACGATCGGGAAACGCAGCCTGAGGCTTTTCCGGCCGCGAGCGCCGCGCGTTTTATTGACTTGTGTCCCCCTGTCACCTTTGTCTCTCATATCTGTCCAGGTGTCATGGTCCCTCTAACCGCCTCAGTGATACAGACTTGGCGGGGTAGCGCGGGGAAGTATTCGCCAAAGTGAGGGATTATTCAAAAAAGTGTTGCCTGTAAATAATTCATGGACATCAAAGGCCTCCCTCATTGAACCTCATGAATAAACCAAAGCTCCGGTCAAGCTCAGTGTTCCACAGCACAAGTTCACAACAGAAAAACCTGGGGAAAATATTTGATGTTATTAAAATATATTTAAAAAAAGAAGTAGACGGAGGGAGGTGAGTGAAAGGAGCACAGTAAATAGGACATCTCAGCTCTCAGCAGTTCTTACTGAAGAAGGCGGATCCAGTTGTGGAAACTGGCGAAGAGTCCAAAAAAAGTTCAAAGTTTTGTTGTTTAAGCGTCAAAAACGTGCAGATATGTGATGTCACGGCCGCAACAGAGAGCCAGGGGTAGGGAGCGTCTGTGCTATTGAGTCATCTTCCTAAAGTGAAGCGAATGTAAGGGAGCGACGGGCCTGACTGATGTAGCCGGTCCCTCGTTGACCACGGCATCTTGTCTCTCCTCGTGTCATTTTACGCTCCATTAGGGCCGCTGATGCTCATTAAAGATGACTGCCCTTCAGCAGATGTGGCACCGCAAAACTAATTACAACTTTTAGCAGCGCAACGCACCCACCCCACCACAAACCCTCATTCACTGTCATGTTGCCTAGAAAAAAAAAAAAAAGTGGCCCAGGGTATCATCTGGGATTATGTTGCATGCGTGGGTGCAATGTCTGGAATGTTTAGAAAGCGTCAGGACACCTGCAGTGAGCTGAACAAGTGCGGAGCGCAGGAAGCACTCGGCTTAAGCAAACAACCGCCGTCCCACTGCGTCGCTCCTGCCGTCCCGCAGGTAAAAGGTCCTCTTTTTAATCATCCATTATTAATTACGTAAAAGTTTGCACGGAAGCTTTCCTGTGCCATAGCTGATCCATTATCTAATTTCCTGTATTAGAGCAATACCTCTCATGGATGCTGATTTACCCACTTGGGAGGAAAAACAATTATTGGAAGCGGTTGTGTTATTCTTCCCGGGGATGAAAAAAAAAAAGTTTGCATTATTTTGTTGGCGTTTCATGCTTTTTATTCGCCAGTTGAAAAGTCATGACAGGAGACGAGGAGAGAGAGAAGGAGAGAGATGGGGAACGATGCGCAGCGATGAATTTAGTGTCCACGGATTGCGTTTACCACTTCAGAGATAATGAGGATGATGCGATTAATTGCCTTATCATTTGAGAAACGCGGCGTACAGAATCGCTTCACTGCAACAAGAGTCCACAGCTCTGCCCGCAGCCCTGTGAGGCTGCGCGTCAACACAGCAGCGCCTTGAGTCCAGCGCTAACGCTGCTGGTTAGCGGGCATAATGTTTACCATATGCACCCTCTTAGCTCGGCTTGTTGCCGTGCTAACGTTTGCTAATTGGCACCAAACCCGTGCAGCTGAAGCTGGTGGGATTTCCACCGGTTTTGCAGCTATTTGGTCTTAAACAGAGGTACTAAACAGACATTTGAGCTAACGATGGCATCAGGGGACACAGAGGGAAGACGTGAACCCCTCTTCCAAATTTCACAGCAGTAGTGGTTGTAGATTTCCTAAAAAGCACAAAACCTCATGAACGCGCGAGAGTCCAGAATCAGCAGAGTCAAAACAGCCCCTCCTGTGGCGACTTTGAACGCTTTTATCGAATTTCATGGCAATCCCTCAAATAGTTGCTGAGTTGTCTCTGTCTGGATCAAAGTGGTGGCCAAACAGGAAAAAAAAAAAAAACCCAGACAAAATTGTTCAGTGACTGGGGCATGGACATGTCAACGGAGCTTCATCCTTCTGTTGTTGTCAACCAAATTCTTTCCGTGTCCAAACATCTTGTTCTTTTCAGACCCACACATGCTGTATCACTCTTGGCACTGATGATATACTCTGACCGCACTCTGCGTACTACTTCTAACAAAGAGGGAGCAACTTTCCTCTGTGGGTCAGCATTGTATGAACCCCCCCCCTCGTCTGCCTTGCTGTCTGTTGTTAGCCCTGTACACATTTGCTGTCGTGCGTCTGACCCACTTTTCTCCCGCCAGTACAAAAGATGGTTAACATGTGTCAGCTTGTGCAAACAAGTTCCCTGTACCTTTAAATCCTCCTCTATTTATTTTTCGAGACCGAATAACCTGTTCCCCCCACCCCCCCGCCGGCGTTTGCGTTTGGTAAAGTTGGATTTTGAATTGGCCTGGCACAAACACGCGGCGGCGATCGAATCAGTTAGCCCGCTCCCGCTTGTTTCGGCCGCTAATGCATCGGGGGTTGAACTTGGCCACTTTCTGCTCCAGCATAAGGCTCACGCAGATGTTATTCTTGGGTTTTGTCTATTTGTGGGTTTGGCAGAGAGCCTTGTGTCTTTCCGCGCGAGTTCACATTAGCAGTGCTAAACAGGTCGGGTCAGGTCTTATTATTAGTGCCACTGAAACGACTCCGAGTGCAGCAGTTCACCGGCGCCTTTTGCTCGTTTTATCAGCCGAGAAAATATTTAGCAGTTTGACCATGTGATGGAAACACGGTCTCCGCCATATATAGCAAGGTGGGTATAATTACCAGCTGTTTTCGCAGCGCTCCGATGATGAGCCGCCTCACTTGGCTGAACTGGATATGATACACACAAATGTCCTTTTGTAAGAGGCTGCACACACTTGCAAATATAGAACACTGCAGTATTTGGATTTAGCACAAGAGGGAAATCAATAGGATTCTGGACCCCCTACCCCCTCTCTTGCAGTTTTTTTTCCGTGTGTGTCTTTCCCTCGCACTCTCTCTCTCTCTTTTTTTTTTCTCTCCGTCTTCCTCGACTCACCCCCCTGATTAGGAGCAAAGCAGGCAGGCAGGCGGGCAGGCTCGGTTCCATGGGAGGCCCTCACCACAGCAGATAATGGTTCATTCCACTCATTTTGGCTTCCTTTTATTTGTTCACATCAACATCAAAGCCTGTCCGCTCCCTCCGTCGGGGAGCAGGGCTTTAAGTCTTTGACTGATCTGCCTCGTTCGCTCGTCCCGCTGCCCTGGCGATGTCCATCCCTCATCGCGCTCACACACGCACACGCACACACACACAAAGGCGTCCGCACATGCCTACAAGCGCTCAAACACAGGGGACAAGGAGCTGCACAGAGACACATAGTGCATATATGTACTAAGCCCCACGCACAAAACCCTTATATGTGCTCCAACACATCACAATGAAGTGCTTTCCCAGCATTAATTATGGCTGAAGCAGGGATACACCGAGCAGCGCTGAATTTACAGCAGCCCTCCCCAAACTCGTTAAAACCACAGCACTCCTTTCATGGTAATTTTTTTTTCACAGTATTAATTGAAATCTTATGCATATTCTTTATCACTATGAGGCAAAAAGAAGTCAGCAGTGTTGTTTCCGTGCAGATTAGCATCTTGCGACATTGACTTCAACCAAACACCGAATAAGAGTTTTAGGGTGCAAAAACACAAACACGTGGACGCATCGATTGCATCTGACTTTCATCTGCTTTGCTTGAAGTGTTGCAGATCTTCAGCGGCTAAAAAGGGTTGTTTTGTCTTCAAGTGTTTCTTCATTTGGTTTGTATTCAGCATAATTATTTGGCATGATTTCTTTTTGACAGTTTTTCCCACAGATGAGACATTACAGTGGGGATAAATCGCTTTTCTTAACCGTGAAGTACCCAACAAGCTTTCAGATTTCAGATTTACTTTTTTCACTGTAGCTACGGAGCATTTGACTTTGCTGTTGTTCTGCTTCAACCATCTGACTGGCCTCTCCATGGCGCTGGCAGCCGAGGCTCATGGGTAGCGTAGTACCCAAACTCGCCAACTCACCGAACTGATGGGGGGGAAAAAAATTGTATTTCTTCGGAGCGAAGTTGAAATAATTAAACTGGCTGATGTATTATAAAAGTCTTTGGGTTGTTACTTTATCAGAGCCTGGTGTTAATATTCAAATTATCATTCAGAACATTTTTGAAATGCCAAAAGGGTGAAAACGTCTTCTGGAAACAGCAGCCCCTGGTCTTAAAGAATCTCACATCCATCAAAAAAGCGCACACTACAGTATTGTTGATCTGAACAACTTAAGTGTGCGCAGCCCTGCGCTTTGTGTAAATGTTCTGAATGTGGCCGTTTTATCCTGAAACCGGGGGAATTTCCTGGAGAGCGTCGAGATGGCAAAATAACTTGACTGGAAATTCAAAGCAGGCTCGATAAGCTTGAGCAGCAGATAAAAAAACGCTCCACTTATCATGGCCGTCCGTGCGGTGGTGAAGCTCCCCTCCAGAAAGTGCTGTCCAAGGGCTTAATGGTATGAGAGGTCCATTCTTAAACTGTAATTCAGTTCAGACCCCCCCCCAACCCCAACACACACACACACACACACACACACACACACACACACACTCAGAGGGAGGATGCAATGGCACAAGATCAATTGCTGATCAGAAGATGGGCGCTCCCTCTCTTCTCTTTCTTCAGAAGTCAGCCTCTCTCGCTCTCTCTTAATTGGCCCCTAATCTCTTCTTTCCTCCGTTCTCTTTCTCCCCCTCTCTTACCCTGGCTTTATTCTGACTGTCTGGATATCTGCCCTCTCTCCCTCTTCCTTTTCTCCCTCGGCCTGCGTCTCTTTCGCCCGTTGTCCGACCGCCCCCCCATCCCTGTCCCCCTGCGTCTCTTGACACCGTTCCTAATTACAAAACACACAGGGGCCATTAGCGCAGACCTCCAGCCGACGCCTGTCGCTTTATCCGTTCACCTCCCCCTCCCCTCCGTCCTCTATCTCTCCATCTCTGCCCTCCTCCTTTCTCTGTTCTTGGTCAAAAGTCGCTTTGTGTGGGACCCGTTAGGCGAACAAAGGCAGTGGGCCGCAGCGGTGCTCAGAAAGGTCACAGTGATGCACGGCCCTCGGCGCTGCCGCCGGGGTCAGGCCTGTCTCAGTGGGGACGCACTTAACGCTCGCGCAGCCAAAAACATTAGGGCATTTTGACGGAAACGCGTGTTGTCGTGGCTCCGAGGAGAGTACCACTTTTTTATTGTCTTGGTGTCAAGTCATTGGTTATCAAAAAAAACCCTGGATTTATCTCCTCTGGAGCTTGAAGCCAAATGCACACATTTGTTTCTTTCAAGTGTCACTTTCAGCACAGATTGACTTTGTGAGGTTAGACAACAGAGGTGAACGTGTTTGATCAAGAGAGATGTGTCATATTTTTCCAGAGCTACGTCTATAAAGTTGCTTCATTCAATTAATATTCTGCTAAATCCACTGTAAATGGAAACATAACTGCTCTTTTCCAATCCAGTCTACTTTGATCAACAAATCCTAGTTAAACAACCGCTTGGTTAAGGTGAGTGAGCTTCTGCCGTCATTATCTAAAGAAAGAAATATTCATGTTGACTGACTGCACGCCGCCGGCAGCCTCCCGTGTCAAAGTTACACGCTCCTCCGACCGATCCGCCCACCCTTATCTCCCCGTGAGCTTTTGTGGCTCGACTCAGGTTAGAGAGGGGTCGTGCTCCGCGGTTAAACATTGAAAAGCGAGCACGTCCCGTCTCATGCTTCCAGCGAGCGTTTGCTCTCTCAATATTTGGCCAAGCCCGAGATCTTCGCCTGGCCCAGCCGCTTTGAGCTGCCTTAACGAAACCTCAATCACGCCTCAGTTATGAGCTGCAGGAATTGCAGTAGGGGGGAGTGTTGGCACTGCAATTTTGGAGATATTTTCTCATCCTGTTTGCATTGGCAGTGAATGTACACGCGACGCGATATGATATATTATGCTCCCGTGGTGGAAGGGTAATCGCTGTTCTTTTAATTCGTTTATTGAACGAAGAGCCTCATTTATTAACGACGCGGCTTGGGTGCGTAGCGTTCAAAAAGGGCATGGCTGTCACCGGTCTGTCTGTGGTTAGGTTTTGGCAACAAAAGCGCGGTGGCTAAACGTAAATAAACACGCCGTGGATATTTTCTGCATTAAAGCAGACCCCGATCTTCCCCCACAAAGATAAAATGCCTAAACACAAGTTCAGCATCAGCGTACAGTAAAACCCTGTGCGCTTGGTCTGGTCACTATTCCGCTTCTCTCAAAACACATTTGCCGTTGCAGATCGGCCTCATACAAACTGAATTCCTAGGGGACGGTGTTGTCCAAACAAACAGTGAACCAGACACAAGCTGTGGGCTTCTGTTAAAAACCACCACGTTCCCCAACTCAGCTTGGTCAAAAGTTGATTTAAATGCAAAAAGTGATTTTGCGCAGCGAAAACATTATATCACGGAGATAATGACACCAGGCCCCTCTGCAAGTCCGACCTTTAAGATGAGATAAGGATGCACCAGTCACCTTTATGTCTCAGTTGATATGAATCAGTTAATGAGCTCTGTGCGCTCAGATTGGGGTCAGTGAGACTTCCGACTTTTAAGGAAATGTGAAATAAATCCACGAGTTTGTGCATGTGCAGGAAAGATTAGTGTTTTTCAAAAACTCTCAAAGTTCCCACGCTCTGAGCGACGCTTTCGTTACACCTGAATCTCTCTGGACGATCAGAAGGGGTGGCTCCACTGCCGCAGAGGTGCAGTAGATTTGAGCGCAGCATTTTTTTTTAATGCGACGGAAAATAAAGCGAAACATTGAACGTGTTATTGCTTTTAAACGTGCGAGTATCCCAGCTTCCAGAGTTGGCGTGGTTTCTTCGCCTCCCGTTTCTGGGAAATTGTACAGCATGTAGGACGACAAGCTGTTTAAAGTGCCCGCATTCATTGTCCTTTCTCCCGTGAATGGCTCTCTGTGCTGTGTGCCCTGTGAGTGATATTTGTGTTGGGCTGCGCGGCTCGTGTGAGGGCTCCGGAGGGCCAGGGAAATTGAATCCCATTAGCGTTCCATTCAGCGTGTACGTGGCGCAATCTGGAAGTCGCGGCTCGCGCCTGAGCGGCACGTCAAGCCGTCCAGGTGCGTTCGACGAGGGGCCGCCTTGACCCGGGTGCGTGCCACGCGCGTCCGTCGGGTCGCCGCCGCCCCACTCGTCAGTCAGGATGCTGCAGCTCTCGGCCATCACGGCGATCTCACGTTAGATTTATGCCGCTGCCTGATGTTTCATGGCTTTATAAAAGGAGATGAAAGTGGATCTCGATGGCTAGGAAGAGAGAGGGAGGGAGGGAGCGGGAGCGATGGAGGGAAGAACAAGAAAATAAGGGAGAATAAAAGAGAGGGAGAGGGAGAGGGACATCCTCCTCCAGCCTGATGCCTTGTCATTAAATGAAAGCTTTTCATGGGCCGCTAATGAAAATGGACAATTACTTTCTGCGACTGAGCAACTCTTGTATAAAAGAAGACGGAAACGTAAGCAAGCGAAATTTTGAAATTGACGTGAGTGACATTAGGAACAGTTAGAGGCTAAACCAGGATTGACCCCCCCATACACACACACACACACACACACACACACACACACTCAGACAACCCCCACCCCCAGCCCCACTCCGGTTTACCCGGCTCCAAACAGCAGATGGAAGGCTTCATTACTGCTGCAGCTCTGAGTATGACACACATGCGCACACACACACACACACACACGAACACGAACACATAATAAAAATCAAAATTAAAACAGAATAAAATAGAACCTCCGGCTGAGCCCTGGACTGTGTTCCCACCGTTTGTCATCATACGCACCTGCACAGGAGATGGAGAACTAAAGCTGGGACTCCAATGTGGAGCAGACACACACACACACAGACACAGACACACACAGGCACAGACACACACACACACACGTAACTCTGGCAAGACAGCCATCACGCCATGTCTCTGCAATACCATAAGCTTGTTGGTTTTGTTTATTGTTCGTCTCCGGGCACTCGGAGCCCTTTTTACACACACACACACACACACGCACACATACGCAAGCGCTCCAAATTGTTCGATTAAGTGGGTCATCCTCTCCTCCAGTCTCTTGAAAGAGAAAAGAGCTTTTTTGTGCGTTTCTAGCCGAGAGGCAATCGCACCCTTCCATGGTTTTGGCTGCACCTTTTAAGAGTATTTATGGAAATGACAGTACAGCACTCTGGAGGGCTGCATGCTGCTTGGTTGCTTTATGTGTGTGCTTGTGCGTGCGTGTGTGATTCCATGCGTATGCGCACAGGGAGGTTTCAAACGCTCACTTGTGCGAGCACCGGCCGGTGTCTGCGGCCACGCAGGGGCACAGCAAACGATCCGAGTGCACGCTTTGTGGAGATGGGAGGTTTGTTGTCTATTTATTTATGTACTGATTGATTTATGCGTTTGATTCTGGGTGTAGAGCTTGGGTCTGTATCACTCGCGCTGGACTGAGCCGCGTCGCCGCTGCACATTTGGCAAGACCGCACAGAGGCCGACCTGCTCCTGCGGATGGAAGCCAAACATCTTACAGCCAATCCACTTTGGCTGTCTGAGAGAGGGAGAGAGAGAGAGACAGCTGACGTGTCCTCTCTCTCTCTCTCTCTCTGTCTGTCTTTTCTCCTTGGACAGCTCTGTGGCAGCCCAGTCGGATCGGATGCCCTATCACTGAGCGTTTTGGACTGATTTGCCTCCAAAAGCCACAGCTGCAGGGGAAATAAACAGGCTTCACATTAAAGGCGGGCGCATAAGTCATCAGACGGCGTTCGAGGTTCTTGGTTGATGATGCATGTTGCATTGCCCCCGTTTGGTCAGCGGCTGAGGCACCTGAGACGGTCGAGGTGTTCAGCACAATCGCCAGTCGATTGCCATGGCAACACAGAAGGCACTGCTGATGCGGGTTTCAGTATTGTCTCAGCGAATAAACACTGAATAATAAAACCTACTTTACATTATTAAATTATTAAAGCATCACTTTATCTTATTCGGTTATATAACAAGCGAACCCACTAATTCTCATACTAATTTCATATTGCATATGATAAGGAATATATATTTGTCTGCACCGCTTTCTTTTTTATGTTCAGCTGGATATTTATTCAAGCCTACAACTCCTCTTTGACAACAAGAGACGCGTGGACATGAACGCTTTTCTATAATATTCTCAGACTTGATTAACTTTTTTTTTTTAAATCATATTTTTACAATGAGAGCTGTGCTGTATGCTAATGGGGTCATGTTCTAATCTCACCCCTTTCTGAGTGCTTAATGCAAACTTTAAACACGTCACGTCTCGTGCCGCAACCAATCAGGATCTGATATGCAAATCGGCCTAGTCTGATTGGCCGCTTCAGATGATGTACGTTATTGTCAGTATTTGTATTCCATTTAGACGCTTAATGCTAAAAAAATAGTGTCCTTCAACTACTCCCTCAAAAATCCAGCGCTTTTCACAAGTCTCCCCGGCATCTTTAAGTCCCATCTTTGAAGGTACGGCATGCTCACACGCTCGCTCACAGGTTCGCCCCAGACGTCATTTCCGTGAAATGTTTTCATAGTTATCGCCTCTTTGCGGACCTCTGTTTCCCGTTTGAAAATATCAGCACTAATCCATCACTTGCCACAGCGACGGGACAGATACATTACATCTCAGCCTGTTTGTCAAAAGTGGACAACAATACAGGTGGTAAAGTGACAGAGATGTATTGGCCCTCCCGAGGAGGGCGATGCATATTTTAGGTGTTTATTCTTGTGTCTGCCCTGAAGGTGCAAAATAATTTCCCATCAGAGTCTTTCTGCTTTACACCGTGATATAACAAGAACGTTAAGAGAAACGGCTTCTGGTGGATCTTAAGTTGTAATTTTACGCAACAGCGATAGAAATTGTGTTTCCTTTTGTGCCTTTTTAATAAAGCCAATTTGTGCAGGATTTAAAAAATGGTGGTGTCCCTCAGTGGCAACCGCGAATAAGAAGAAGTGGCAGTGGGTACGGCGTGCCTCTTAAAGGTGAGTTTTTCACCGCTGGTTCTGTGGACGGTACAGGGCCGGAAACATTGTTTTAGAAATATTTTTCAGTCATAATAACTGAATTTAAATATAACGCAATGTGTTCATAAAAAAGCTCAACAGGTGACCTTTAGATCCTGCATACGGGGGCTTTAAAATAAGTGACAGGATTCCCTCAAACAAATGATATGAATTCATCTACAAAAGGTCTGGTGTGCTGCATGGTGCCCGTTTTGTTAGGCATAGCAACTGTAAAAGCCTTGTGGGTGACTTTATTGTTTACTCGGCACAAAAGTAGGTGGTCACAACGTAGGTGGTTCCATCCTATCACATGAGACATATTTACACAACAGTACAGCGTAACACTAAGAAATAACCTGCATTTGTGACCCACAGAGACACATCCGTGGGTCGAGACGTGAATGTATATCATGGCGTACGGCGGTATCGGAGTGAAGCCGCGCGCTTGTTTTGTGCACCTTTTTGTTAGAGCTTGTGTCCGGACCCCGGCAGCAAGGTTGACATGAATCCGAGGAGGAGTGTGAAGGGCACGGCACCTCGGGAGGAATGACACAACACGCGTACGCACAAAACACGCGCACACACAAAAAAACACCTCCTCTCCTTTCTTTTCTTCTCTCTCTCTTCGATGACTCATCCCACCCAGGGGCCGCGAGAGAGGGAGAGCGAGGGAGGCGAACGAGAGAGGAGACGGATGGGGGAGCGGGAGAGGCCAGTTTGTGGAGTCGCGTGTGAGAAGGCATATGGCATGCGGCATTTTCTCATTGGCCTTTTTGTTTCGACGCCATGCCAGCCCGATTGTGTGTCTGATTTGTAAAAGTTCCGCACAGCTGTTCTAACCCGGCCCACGTGCATCACTGATCCACGCGGCCATGTCGCCTGCCGTTATTGCCGTTTGATTTGAGTTGTGCCTGGGTACAGTTGTTTGTCTGCACCTCCGCACCGTCGAAAATGAGGGTTCTCCCCCGGTGCGTCCTCTGAGGTTTTAAATAAATAAATGAAATAAATGAATCATGATTCTCTCTAGTCCCTCGTGGAGTCTCGCATACAATTCCCTTCCTGTTCTGTTTTTGTTTTAAAACATTTTCCCTTTTCTTTTTTTTTTTCCTTTTTTTGTTTTGCATCGCGGCAGATCAGCCACAAACGACGGAAACTCTCCTAACCAGCTCAGCGACATGCTGAGCTTTGCTCCAGTCTGCCCTGCTGCTCGGCTCTGCTCATTTGATGCTATCTGTTAGAGAGATCCCAAACTTCCTAGGCGTCCCGAGCCTGTATCACTGCGCATCACAGACTGTGGACCCAATGCTTAGCTCCCTTCAAATCCCATAGTCTCTAATGTCTTTATCTTATGGTGCGAGGGTATTTGAGGAGGTAGATAGACTCTTGAGGAGCCTGGGATGTTTTCAGAAGAGGTGATTATGCTGCATTGAAGGAGGTACACTATTGAGCTTGCTGTATTGCTGAGGATAAGGGTGTATTGCTGAGGATATGTCTGTATTGCTGACTGCTGCAAAGCCCGGAGATAGTTGAGTGGTCAGGTCCCATGTGCCTGGAGAGCAACATACAGCATATGCCCCTACTGCACCATTATTCCATCCTTACTGAACCTTTTAAGGGCACTAGGGTTGCTCTGCGGTGAGATATATCATCTGATAATAGGAAGGCCTCCGATCTGAATTGGATACGGCGCGACAGTGTTGCGTTTCCCATGTAATCTATGGTTCAAAATCAGCCTCAAACAATATCCAAAATGGGCCACAGTTTAACCCCTGAGCCGCTCGTTCAGCGTAAAAGCATTAACTAAATGGATCTGCGTTAGCAAAGATCAATTTCCTCATCAGTGTTTACTGCAGCGTGTCGTTCCACACTGTGCAGTTTTATGTTAAAAATGACAGTTTTTCAACTTTATGCCCCTTCTCGTGCTTTTGGTCATTTTTACTGCTCTCATTCCGCCCCCGCAGGAACGGCAGCGGGATTCGCGGCGCTGCTAGATTGCCCCGGATAATGCGGTGCTCTCGGGCGAAGCACAGGTGTGCGTCTCTGTGTGTGCGCGTGAGGTGTGTGGGCCTGCCTGGCTGCCTCTGAGGGGAACGTCTCCGCCACAGAGATCCGAGCTGATCCCCAAAAAAGTCCGATGGCAGGCCCGGACAAGCCCTCGCAGCACGCTGCCAAACAAACCCTCCAGAGGTTTTGGTGTGATTATAGAAACTCCAGTATGAATCACCCGCGGCGTCCTGTCTGAAACTTCCAAAGCCTGTTTGCAGTGATTTCTTAAATTAAATTGAGGAAATGGGTGTTAATTAGTGGAAGTGCCAATGGAGCAGCATGGTCAGAAAACAGCAAACTTGGCAGTGCAGTGGCACCAGGGCTCGGGGAGGCTTGGAAAGATGGCTAACGTGCTAGCAAGCTGGGGAACATGCTAAACATAGCCAGTCGCGATATTCTCCCAAACTTCTTTCTATTTTCTCTCTACTCTGCCATTTACTCTTCACGTGGCATTTCGTGCTCTGGAGTGCACAATTTATTATGCTTTAGGAAAACGTTGGGAATAAAAAAGCTCTCAGAGCTGGCTGGCTTGGTACATGTTTATCTATACCTACATAAGCTTGTTAGCTTGGATGCTAACTGGACAATCGGATAATACAGTTTATGTGTTTGCAACGCAGTCTTAAAACTGCGTGAAAAAAACATTCTTGGAGCAATTTATAAGTTGACAAATGAGGGTTAAATAAAATCATAATGGTCTCCTCCATTTCAGGCTCTGACTCTCGGCCCTGGCGATTTATTTTGGGCACCCCTGGTTCTGGAAGTAAAAATCAAAATCATTCATTTTCCCACAGACAGATTTAGACGACTCAAAGCTGCAGCATTTTTACCGCCCTAATAGGACGGACAACCGTCCTGGCTGAGTAATCAGTCCATTTCTGTTAGAAAACGTCTGCTTGTAAAGTCAAAGGAGCAAGACATGTACATGAAAATGTAAATTGAGAGATTAACTGCAGCTCTCAAGGTTCATTTCAGTGAGTAAAGTCCACTCACAGAGCTTCAAATTGTGTTACGTACGCTGCTAACAGTGGACGGAAGTCAAACTGATAGCAGAACGTGGGGACAAAACATGATTTCATAGAAAAGAAGTTGAATGGAATTGGAATACAGGCTCGGCAAAAACCTTTCTGGAACCAAAGATTGGCAGGGATTCACCGTGAACCCGTGAGCAAATCCATTGATGGTTGATTTTGCTGCACTTTTGCTGATTTGTTATTTTGAGAAAACCCCAACACAAACTAACTGTTGTTGTTCTTTGTCTGAAGTATGAAAAATGTAATCCTTGCTTATATTGGTGAGAGGAGGAAAAAAAAAGTTCCTTTGTGATTGTAGCATTAGAAATTCCTGGCAGGACTTGACAGCCAGCGGCTCGGAGTCGGCACACAGAGAGCTCCAGCCCAGCCAGCTGCTGAGACCTGCCATCCCCAGAAACGTAGACCTTGGCAGGGGACGTTGCCGATACACACTGGGTCCCTTCCTCCAGCCCGGAGCCCTGTGAGCTCCGCTCGGCGGAAGAGGGAGGCGAGCCCGGCCCACCGGGAGGTTTTGCTTGTCGGGCCCTGAGCGCGTTGAGTGTGCTCGTCGCCACACAGCGTGAGCCTGCGTGTCGGGTCGTCTGAGCCCGTGCGCGCAGTGATGCGCCTCGTGCGTGCGAGCGCAGCCCCCGATTTATAACGTGGCACGCAGCGTGCGAGTGTGGATCCTGTCACCAGCCGGGCCTCACGCGCATTCCAAAATAAACGGCCCCCGCCGAGGATTGCGATCGATCCGTGCGGAGCACTCAGCTGCGTTTGGAAGGAGAGCGTGCACAACTTCCTCCCTGCCTCTTAGCTCGGCCTGTCTTCTGAGGAATGTTCGGTGTCTGCCTGTCTGCAGGAAAAAGTGTAAGGGATGATTTGGAAACACGGTCCACTAAAGTGCTACAATGACAAACCACTGCTCGCTGTCTTTTGGACATGTGAGACAAAGAGTGTGTGTGAGAGAGACAGAGTGAATGGTAAAAACAGTCAGGGAGACTCTTACACTTCCTTCTCACTTATTTTCCCTCTCTGAAGTAAGTGAAAATCTTTTGCTTGTCAGACTTGAGGGAGAGACGGGGGGGGGTGAGAAAAAAAAAACGAGACAGTGAAAAGCGGAGAAACACACATGGAGAGACAGAACAGAGAAAGGGAATAAAGAGGCTGTGTGATTGGCAGCCAATACGCCTGCCTGTTTCCTGTCAAACACATGATTGCCGACCCACCCCTCTGCCCGGCTGCCGCCCGTGGGTAGACAGGCCGCGATGGCAGCCCCATTTAAAGAATGAGGGATCATGAAGCGATGGAAGCCTCCCGGGCCGCTCGCTGTCTGAGAGCCGTGTGTGTGTGTGTGTGTTTGTGCGCCTGTGTGCGTGTATTTACACTAAGTGCATATCCTAGGTGCGCATGCCAGTGGCTGAATCAGAGTTTGACCCGGTTACCATTAGCCTTAATCTCCACAGTTTATTTGTTTGAGCATGTTAAGCCCATCTGGGACCTTCTGACATAACTGGAACAGAAAAAAAAAATCTATTGTTTTCATCAAGCGGCGCTTTAGTGCCGTGGCATCAGTGCCACGCACTCCCAGAAGCATTGTCCTCGCTGCAGCAGAAGCTGGAGTTATTAACTCCAGCTGATTACAACCGGACATATTTTCTATCGCATTTCTATCAGTGAGTACATGTAACGGCAACCAAGTCTGACAGGACGAGGAACGTGGGCGCCCGGAGACGAGCTGCGCGCACAAGTTGACAGCGGAGCCAGGTTGTTGAATCCACTTTATTTTGAGGTATAGACAGTGAGGGAACCAGTATGGAACAATCCCTGATTGCAGAGAAAAAGCTGTGTGCAACAACAGCAACAGCAAGTACAGTAGGAAGCAGGATGAGAGTCTGCGAGCTTTCTTGGCTGTGTACAACAGTCTCACTGCCAGTACAAGTAATGCCCGAAACGAAAACCTGAATTTTAATTTCATCACTTCCCAGATAGTCAGACTGACTTGGGCCTGACAGTGACCTTCAAGCGTCTTCAGAAACAGTTCGGTGAAAACACGTGACTGGTCAGGTTAGAGGTCATCGGTGATATCCACGTGTGGGTTGCTGTCGCAGAGCCGTGGTGACCCTGTCGTCGCTGTAGCCTTGTGTTCATGAGCAGGCCCGTGCATCAGTCACCGGGTCATCAGCAAATACACATTCAACAGTAACATGAATGTGTCGTGATTATTTGCGGTGGTTTTCATCTTTATCTGTGTAACTACCATCCAAAGCACTGGATTACACACACCGTTTGTGTTAACATTCGCCATACTAATCATCAATAGGAGTTAATTTCACACCGAATGACTTGACACCGTTTTCACACTCTAAACATAGCCGATTACCTACAGAGGAACATTTTCTTTTAAAAAATGAACTTGATTTTCTTTGGTAGATTAACAGCTAAGCCAATTACATTTTGTGTTGTCTCTTGTTGACCATAAAAATCATCACATATCTCTGAGCTTAACCACGCTGTGAACTCCGTTGTGCTCTTTCGCTGCCACTGTCTCCTCGCCTCTCCTCTGCTCGCTGGTTTCTGGGGCTCAGAGATAGGATCTCCCTTAATAGCAAAGTTTGGAAGACATCTTAAAGATCCCCACTGTCACTTCAGCTTAATGCAGCCCTCTGGGCTCGCAGTACAAACACACACATGTACACACACGGCCCCCTCCACTAATAACAGGGGCAGGGAGAAGCAGCCCGGATTCGAGGACTCGTAAACACACTTCACTCTCCGAACAATTCCCTTCGCTTTTTATCAAACAAAACAGCTTCCTTGGTGTAGTTTGTGATTCCATCGCTCGGCTTGAGCACGCTGCGATGCACTTCTCCCGCTTCGCGCTCCCCACCCATAAATAAAATGAGAGCACATTTGGACTTCCTGACTGTGGGCTTCCAGTGGGCCGATCACTGCCACGTCTGTCAGATTCATTAATCCAGAAGTGTGCGAGCGAGTTCTGCTTAACTGTTTGTTTGGAGCGGCACGTTTACATCACAGAGCAGTCCACTTTGTACATCTAATCAAATCAGCTTTAGTTGTTAGTGAAATACTGGGAGGGTAGACACAAATTACTTGTGTTTCTGAAGGGATCAGCAGAGCAACAGCACTTAGCAAAACTTGCCTGTAAAGCCACGCAGCGCTACACTGGCTGTTTAACTAAGTGCGAGCTCTCCCGTTAAGGGCTCCCACTTCCTGTGTTCACAGAAAAAAAAATCATGTCCTTCAGTTTCTGGATCCCATGGTCCATAATGAACTGATCTCTGTCTCCCATAGGCGGGCCGTTGCTATGGCAACCTGATGACGCTCTGAGGAAGGACGGGAGGGAGAAGAGGGAGGGGTGGGCAGATGAGGAAGACGGTAGCTGCACCAAAGCTTGCGTATGTTTGGGAAGATGACTCACTAGTTTAGGGGGGAATAAAACGGTGTATACTGTGGTTTACATTATTCACTCTTTGCTTGTCTCACACAGTGATGCAGTAATTACAAATTTGATTTTGGAATCGGCATGTGGGGGTCGGGGGCACTCTGGGTGTGTATACACAGAGGAATAGCCCAGGATGGTTTTTCCCACTCAGCTCAAAGGAATCGCATTTAAAAGCTCCTCAGTCAGAGTCTGACTTTACATCAGACAACATGAAATTATGATTTGAACAAGCTGATCAGAAACAGCTCAGATGCGGTCATGTACAGAGGACACGTCCCCTCCATCCTCCATCTATAATGTCTCCTACACCCTTGCATGGCTCTCAGCCTTCGCTTCTGCCCTGCTGTTGCCATAGTGACCATGGGGGTACAGACTCAAAACAACTTACTGACAAAAAAAAAAAAAAACAACCCCACTACCTTTGGATGTTAACTGCCTCCTTCGGTGGCTTAAACAGCAGCTATCTGTGTCACTGCATAATCTCTTTGTCTGTGACTTGATTGTATATCAGATTTGTTTGCTTGGCTAATTTCTGCCTTGATGTATTTTGCAATTATGGTTGACCTTCCTGAAAATATATGTTTTTCCAGTATATAATTTTCCTCAAAATTAATTACATGCAATTCCAAAGTATTTTTGGATTTTTTTGTATAGTAATTTGTGCGTGTATGCCATATCACCAAATAGACTTTGCTGAAGACATTGTGATTTTTGCAGTTTGCAGTTAAAAACATTTTTGTGATTGCTGTTGTTTTTTCCGCTTTAAAAAAATATAATATATAATATAATAATATATCTTAATCTCTCGCGCATGGCTGCAGGCAATATACATTAATGGCAGAATTATGTCTCTTTTGTGCTGCAGCTCCCGAGTGAATCGTCTTGTCTAAACCCAGACGATCTTCGGCTATACCTTCCGTACACAATAGCATTCTTTCAGTGAAACCGACTCGCGCTAGGACCCAGGCGGAGCGCCGGGGGAAGTCCTCTGCTGCTGGCGGGGCAAGGCAGAGAACAGAAACACACGCATCTCCGCACGCACATACACACGCGTACACAAACACACGCTTACACACACAGCCACCGAGCTCTTCTCCGAGAGAGAGAGAGAGAGAGAGAGAGAGCGCGCAGAGAGGGATAAACAGGGAGAGAGAGAGCGGGAGAGAGAGACCATAGGAACGCAGCAGCTCGTGTGCGTGTGTGTGCGCGCGCGCGCGTGTGTGTGTAGGTACGCTCGCTCGCTCGGCGGTAGAAGCGACTGGCGGGGCGGATATGGAGGGGCTCGGGAAAAACGCTGGGAACTGACCGAGCGCCGAGACGAGAAGAGAGGGAGAGAGAAAGAGAGAGTGAGAGAAGAAGGACGGACGGACGGACGGACAGCACGGAAGGAAGGAAGGACGGAAGGAAAGGAGGTGAGGAGGAGGAGAGAGAAGTCTGACAGAGGAGAGGAAGAGTGAGAAGAAGGGGCTCGTCTGGAACACAGAAGGATCCTAAGGTGACTTTATGAGGCTTTCATGGCTGTATGCAGGTCTGGCGGAGGTGTGTGTGTGTGTGTGTGTGTGTGTGTGTGTGTGTGTGGTGGTGGTGGTGGTGTGTGTGTGTGTGTGTGTGTGTGGGGGGGGGTGTTGACATATACTGCATGGCTCTGCACTTAAAGGGAAGAGTGGAGGTGTGTGTTTGTGTGTGTGTTGGTGGGGGGTGGGGGGGGGCGTGTGTGCGACTGTGTAAGTGTGCTTGTAGACTATATATACATTGTGTGTGTGTGTGTGTGTGTGTGTGTGAGAGAGAGAGAGAGAGTTTTAAGGCTTGTTTTTCCACAAGCTAAAAAGGGGGCCAAAGTGTGTAAGTGAGCCGAGCTGACCGCTGTAAACTGGAGTGAAGGGATCAAAAGGAGTGGATACTTTTTAGGGAGCAGCATGATCCCATTCCAACACACACACTTCTCCGGTAGGCTACTTTAAGTTGAGCTAGAGCAAAACAGGGGGGGGGTAACACTCGGAGTCCCCCTTTACCCGCCCCCCCTTTCTTTCACTCCGTGTGTGTGCGCATTTGTGTATGTGTGTTCAGGAGTTTTTAGTGCAGCAGGTAACGCACACACACGCAGCCAATGCTTGGAGGTTGCAAAAGTAGCACTGAATGAATTTTCTGTATTCCCAAAAGCTTGGCTGACACTGAATGAGGCTTGATAAGTAGTAGCGGCGTCTGGATTGCGCGTGAGAGCGCGTGTGTGTGTGCGTGCGCGGGGAGTCGTGTGTGTGTGTGTGCGCGTGTGCCATAGACGGCAAACAGGTTGAGGGAGGCAGATCTGATCAGACGCACAGCAACAGAGGAGAGAGCGTGGCACAGGCTGAGCAGCAGCACATTGGATTACACACAGACGAATACACACACACACACACGGTCACACAGGCGAGCTCTGTGGCCAGGAGAACAGCTGGGGGAAATGTGTGTGTGTGTGTGTGTGTGTGTGTGTGTGTCAGTGCCTGTGAGCATTTCACTTAATGCATGCGCCTGTCTTTGCACGTGCAGGACTGTTTGCTGTTGTATTATCTCTCGCTACTGTGTGCGTGCGAGGCTGTGCAAATATGTATGTGCAGGGAAAGAATGTTCTGTCGTCTCCTCAGACAGACGGCGTGTGTGCGTCTCCCTCCATCTCCCCCTGGTCTGGAGACAGGAGGTGGAGGATGGGGGGGGGGGGGGGGGGGGGGGTCGGTGGTGGCGTGGAGGGGACTGGAGGGAGGTAAAGCGGTCAGATGAGGGAGAATAAGGCAGATGAGAAGATTAATCCAGTGGTGAGAGATGGAACACAGGCGGAGAGAGAGGAGAGGATGATGGAGGTTTTAGGACAGGAGGAGGAGGAGGAGGAGGAATGGAAAGAAAGCGGAGGAGATGGAGTGAAGGCGACGGAGGCTGACATGCTCTCTCCAGGAGTGCTCAGAGTGCTGCTCATTCATAATTCACCTCCATGGCAAACGTTCATTCACATATTGACCCCCCATGGCTGCGCTCAATGGAGTTCTCGCCCCTCCACCTCTCCCCGTCTCTCAATGGACACCCCTGTGGCGCGACGTTCAGTCGGCCGCCTTCTTCTTTTTCACTTTGGAGACAGTTGAGGCTCTCGCAGAACGCCTCCGCTGTTTTGGTCCGTTATGGCTCTTTTGACACCGCTACTTTCTCATTTGGAAGCTTTGATGTGAGATTGAATTGAGTAAATTGAATATTGAATGGAGACTCCACCCCAGACACGGCGGGGTCTGGATGGATCAGTGGGTTAGTGGTCTCCGCACGGCTGTTGTCAGTCGGATTCCCTCAACGCAACTCAACCAATGGATCTATAATTCATGTGCGAGTACATGGAGTAGTCTGGGTTTTCAATAAAAGCACCAGTTTTCTTCATGATGTTCTCAGTATAAATGCTGGAATGACTTTTTTTTAATATTCCCGATTACGACCCACTGCTGTGCTCTGGTCAGCTGTGGCCCGTGAGCCATATGGCAGCGTGTCTGAAATGCACCGTCAGAAAGAAACTGGGCTGCAGAGGTACATTTGGTTCTGAAAGGTAAACACTGCGAAAAGTGCACCTGATCAGCAAAAGTGAGAAAGTGAAGCACCCTGACTTCTTTAGTTTTATACGCAGGCCGGACTTGCAGCGTGCTGTGTTTCCGGCAGCGAGAACAGGACGCAGAACGTGCGGCGTTGACACTGTCCCTCGGCACGTCGTCCGCTGAAACGTCCGTGACCCCTGCGAGGCGCTCCGAAGAGAGGCAGCGACGTCAAGGCACGGCCACGGGGCGTTCATCACGAGAGCGAGGCGCTCAGTCGAGTAAATCGTGGCGCTACGATTTCCATTGTCAAGGGTTTGATTCCCTCTGGATCCAAGACGACTAAAAATAGTTAAACTAATTAAAGGCACCGTTCACACACACCCCCTACCAAAAAAAAAAAAAAAGATTAAAGCAACCTCAGTCATTAACCGTTCATTTCCGGCTCAGTGAGAACTTGACTAAAGATGGAACCAAAATAACACAGAGGAAATAACCTTGTACTTTCTAAATTATCACTGAACCAAAAGTCTTTTCAACAGTACACAAACATTTATTGTCCCACTGCTAAGACGTAACGCTGATTCCTGAGCGAGGCTTTTTTAGGCTGCTGTTCATCGGTCTTTCCTTCCATCAGTCCAGCCGACGACTCGCGCTTTAAGGAGGTGATCAGTGAAGAAGCGCGGAACTTTTTTTAACCGTCCCTGAAAGAGTAGTAAAAGACACACACACACACACACATCTGGTGTAAACGCATTTAAAAGCCCGCTCGATGTTTGTTACTCTTTCATTTCTACAGCACTCTCCTATTACGAGTTTTCCCACCGGCTCTCGGACGCGCACACCTGTGGCTCGGCAAAAACTTCCAGCGCGCTCCGTTTGGAGCGGCTGGCTGGGGGAACGTCGGGCTGTAACGAGGGCGCAGCTTCTGCTGGAAGACGGGTCGGGATGCCCAGACGTCTTGAGCAGAAGCAGGTTCGATGGAGAGGAACGGAGCGCGCACTAGCGCCGTTAAAGGGCCGGTGTGTAGAATTGGTTGTTTGGGTTTCTCTCTATAAACTTTACCTGACTCTGTCAAGTAGTGTTGTATGAATTTGACTGATTTCGGGGCGTCTGTAGGCTGAAATAGAATGGAGTATTCATTCTCATGTTTTCCTTAGTGTATGTGACACCAGAAACACTGCTAGTGTTTGTATTAGCTTCAAACACGCTACTCTTTTATATACATAGTAAGCAGGTCCGCCATCATGGAGGCCACCATGTTGCTCTGCTGTGTTCCTACAGTAGCCCAGAATGGACAAACCTGTGACTGGCTCCAGAGAGGCCCTTTGGTGTATTTACGTTAGCTGGGGCCACCGTAGGTTCTGCTGCATCCTTGTAAAGGGAGGGGTTCTTCCGTCACCTCATCACTAGATGCCACTGAATCCTACGTGCTGCTCCTTTAACGTTCTGTAATGCCACCCAATGGCGAAGGTTGTCCAGCGTGTGTTTTGACCCAAACGGACACTGCACATGCTAAGAGCCCGTTACATACCCTGTCCTACAGAAATCACGTTCGCCGAAGTCGCATTGTTTCACAAGGAAAACGTTCTCATGAGAAGACAGTCTGCCCCTGAGCTGAAGGGATCCTGCGTTATGATTGGACCCGAGGATCGGTCCACGATATCTTCGGGGGTCTGTGCTGCGACCTTGGTTGCCATGAGAACTGCTGTTGGGAATTGAGCGAGCGAGATTCCATCAGTGTCTTCCCCGCTGTCCAAAGGAGAGACGACGCAACGAATTCACAAGGCCGCCGTGCTTCCTCCGAAGTCACCGTCAGGGTGGGAAGCTCCAACGCGCTTGACGGAAGGATAACGTCGTGCTGCTGTGTTCCACGTGGCAAGTTGTGTCAACGTAGGGAATCTGACAAAAGGTTCCGATTTAATCAGCAACTGGAAATCCAGAGGGACTTCAGGCCATATTTCAAGGTTAAACAATAAAATGATCAACGATAACTAATAACTCATTACCTACCATTAGACAGCAGGTTAGCGCTCAAGCACTTCCGAACTTACATTATCATTTTATGGAGTTATATTAATGGATAGACCTCAATTATTTCTGAAATATCAGCGAACATCTTGGGCATATTTATTTCCGCCTGGATGTGAAACGCAGTTGAAATGTTCTGGTTAAGTCGGTTACTTTTTCGCGGACAGCGTCCAGCTGTGTTGTTGAAATCTGCGCGGCCGCGTTCCGTTTCGTGCGTCCGAACCAGGGGTTCGCCAGGACTTCTTCCCAAAAACGTTTTTTAATCGGCGAAAAATCTCCCAAACAGCCTCTGCAGAGTAACCCCAGTTTTTTGTCGCCTAACAACCACACTGTGGGTTGAAAGTCTCCTCAATAAGCAGTTTTTTTACTGACACCCCAAAGCAGCCTCAAATGCCACATTGTCTCCCCACTTAAACTGATGGCGTTTTGAACTCAGCCGTGAACTGTGTTGACTGTCGCAACACTGACAGGGCACCGGGAGAAAATTTTAGGATTATGCCGAGTGTTATTGAGGCCCAATCGCTGGTTATTGTGCGTCATTTATGCCATTGCTTTATTGTTAATCGCTGCAGCTATGACGGGGAGGGACATTTGGGCCGCTCCAGAATGGAGCGTCATGAGTGAGGCAAGCGTGCGCGAGAGTAAATTAAACGCACGACTTTTGGATCCGCGCTGCAATTGTTTCCCTATAAAACGTGAATTATGTCGCATGGAAGAAACTTCACTGACGTTATTTTTCTTCTTCTTTTTCCAAACTGCCGTTGCTCCTCTCCATTAGTTACAGTTTTAGAAGAAGACGTTGATGTGTTTAGTTTTCCTCCGCGTCTTTATTTTCTGGTTGGTGGACTGCGCGTCTCTCGCGCTGCTTTAAGTGTGAAAACAACCAGGGAGCTAAAAGCAGGGGTTTAACGTTGCAGTGGAAACACAGCCGGCCTAAGTGGTCGCGATGGCTTAGAAGAATAATGCTCCTCTGTATCCCCCAGGTTCTAATTGTCTTGAATAGGCCTCCTGCTGATTTGAAATGGACTCATTGTCCACAGTGCTGGGCACCTCGGCTCAATTAGCCTCTCTCTGCTTAGCCACGCCAAGCTATTGCCGGTCGCGTCCTCGCGCCGCGGCGCGCGTGCACTTTTCACGCATGGAAAGACGTCAGCGGGTGTAAAAATAGAGCTTATAAATGGGGGGGGGGGGTGTTTTATGTTTACAAGGGCTGATGTCATGTTTGGTTTAGATCCATAGCTGACGAATTGGAGGGCAGCTGTGGCGAGTATCAGCCTGCTCTGCTCTGGCTCACTTATCTGCCTTTTTTTTTGTCGTTGTTTTATTTTTTTGTGGTTTTAAAGGAGCAGAGTTGAAGGAGCTGCAGTTTGGATGTGTGTGTCTCCGTCTTTGTGCGTATGGCGCTTGCAGCGGTGGAGGCATGCACACGATGACGCTGCTCTGGTTGCCAAGCAACACAGGAACGTGGGTGGAAGGATTTCCTGTCCTTAGGAAGCTTTGTTTATAAGTGGAGGTAGAGTGTGTATGTGTTTGTCTACGCGCGCGTGCGCGTGTTTGTGTGTGTGTGTGTGTGTGTGTGGGTCTCGTGTGCGTTTCAGCAGTATGCTTGAGCGCTTGTGTGCTTTTAATGTTTTCTTTGCCTCGAAGTAAAAGCGCTACAGAAAAGTCGCTTAAGACAAACACACGTACACATGCACACATTGTGTAGACGCTACACACACACACACACACACACACACACACACACAGGCAAAAAAGGCCCTTTCTAGTCTGTTGAGTTGGATTTGTGTTGCATAACTCCTCCAGCCGGGTCTGCTCGCAGCGCTCTGTCTCCTCCTCTTCTACCCAAACACTCTCACCGTGTCACGCTCGCGCCAGGCCGCCTCCCACTGCTGATGTCATAAACATGCCTCATTTTATGTCTCCCCTCACACATGAGATTGCAATTATGTGTTCTTGCCCCGCGTGCGATCGCAAAAAAAAACACACACACACACACACTCAGCGTGTCTGTCCTGCAGGCGTTGGACACCACGATTACGTAATTGACATTGAGTGAATGGGGTGACGTCAGCTTGGCTCCCTCTGACTCTCCTGTCTTTTTGGCTGGCTACAGTGATGTCATAAGTGGATGCAGCCATACGCGCTGCGTGTGTGTGTGTGTGTGTGTGTGTGTGTGTGTGTGTGTGTGTGTTGGCATGCATAATCCAGACGAAAATGACCTCAGGAACCATCTGATTTATATAATGTGTTTCCTCCTCCCCTCCTTTTCCCCCCAATTCCTTTCCCTTAAAGCTTGAAGTGGAGCGACTTTACAGCTAATAGATACTTTATAGTGCTGTATGTGTTGTTCTTGGCAACACTCTGCGCTTCGAGATGCTGCTGCGACCCACGCGCATGCCGCTGCAGCCTGTTGCAGCCCCCCCCCCACACACACACACACACACACAAAAGCGGCCTCTATTTGAAATGGATACCCCAGCGTCTCGCAACTGGTAACTCCATCCCCTCGTTGCCCTCCGTCTGCGACCGTCTGACCTTTGTCGATTCCCATCCCGAGAAGCGGCAACAATCGCACGCAGGCAGTGAATGAAAGGAGAAAAGAGATGATGCCGGGGTCGTCTCCGCAGATACTGTATGTGCCAGTTCTTATTTTTAGCGAACGAAAACAGCGTCATGGAGAAACGGGAGTGATTTAGGCGGGTTGGCCGTCCTCAGCGCTCAACAAAAATGTCTGTTTTTAGCTCGTTGTTTGAGCTACGGGGTTTTAAGCACGGAGGAAGAGTGCTCTATTTGTGTCTTGGGTTGAATAGGCCGCCTGTTGTGTTCTCCAAGTGTTGTGGTTGGGGCTCTGAACGTCAGCCATCAGCCGGCTTTGGACGGGAGAGCTGGGAGCTTTTAACACACGCGAACACGCACGCAAAGACACACAAACACACTTTGTCTTTCTGCCGTCCTCTCCCACTTTTTCTCTCTCAAACCTCAAACCCCAAACCAAAGGGAAGTCACACCACACAGTGACTTAACAGTGTATGAGCCGAACAGCAACGGGGTTTAAATACGCACACTCGCACATGTGCATGCACCAAAAAAAAAAAAAATGCAGGTTTTCCTAATAAACTGATTAGCATTAGCTTGGCCCGCTACAGGCACAAACAGCCCGCTGTGTATTCCACTAACCACACAAAGAACTCAGCTCAGGAAGGAATGATTTGATACCGCTGCACAAAAACACACACACACACACACACACGCTGTATGCCATAGCAGCACGTATAAATGACATCTGCAGTCCAAATGATGCCGGACCTTCACTTCAGCGTGTTCGACATAGATACACAACAACCGTAATTATATACATATGCGCACACACTTGCACTCATGCACACGCTTGTCCCCCGCCAAACCCCCCCACCCCACCCCCCAGGAGTCTTAGGGCCTTAGTCAGCGTCTGTGTGTCCATGCGTGGGCCTGTTCCCTGGCAGTGTGAGAGGAAAAAATACCTTCCCATATGATGTAAACACCGAAGTCCCTGTGTGTGTGTGTGTGTGTGTGTGTGTGTGTGTGTGTGTGTGTGTGCGTGCGTGTGCGTGCGTGCACATGTGTACGTGCGTGCGTACGTGCGTGCATGCCTGTAAGCTCGTGCGCGCGCGTGAGAGACTGGCATTCTCGGAGATGGGATTCGCTCTCTGTGACAGTTTTCCAAATTATTCCACAACACGGTGCAGTTTCTTTTTAAAGATAAGTTTCTCTGCCATCTCTGCTTTGTTCCGCTGCACACAGTGGAAAGAGACGGCAGAGACGGAGGAGACGCAGGGGCTGACATGTGACATCACTAACTAAAGCAAGGCACCAAGGTAAAAATAGAGGCTTCTGCTTTTAACTCAATTTTTTTTTTTAAAAACGTCCTCTATTGATTTTTATGATGGTTTTTAGTGCATGCAGCAGTTTGTTCTGAGCCAAACAAGTGAACTTCATTATTTTTATGGTTTTGTAGAAAATGTAATTATTGACTCTTCAGGAGGCCCCTTATTTTTTCGGGGGTTTTAAAATGGGACATGACTCACGCGCGCGTGATTGTTTGTGTGCACCAACCGTTGCTATAAAGTCACATGCAAACGCATTATGTCCCCTGCATAAACAAGTGTTATACCTGTCAGCGGAGATCAGGGAACCAATACGCCTGAATGCAACTTCACATCGTCACAGGTGCACTGTATGGTTTAGTGGTTTCATACCTCTGGCTGCAAAAGTTCACTTCAAGGGGGGACTCGCTGCTGCGCTCGTAAGGCTTGACGGAGGCAGATTAAAAAAGGAGCAGGCATAATCGGGGCAGCAGAAGGCAATGGCGAGGCGGGAGGCCTCCCTCCCTTCAATCTTCAGCATGGGTGAAGTTTCAAAAACTCCTCGGCTCGTTCCTTCACTTCCTGTAATGCAGCTCTGCGGGGTCTCTTCCTTTGAGCGCTTCTTGTCGAACTCCACGCCCCCCAGTAATCAACTCGGCTGTCTGCGGCAGAGAGACGGAGCTTGCCTCGCCGCCACACAGGAGCAAATTTTTCATCGCAGTGTTAATTTTGGATTTGTCACGTCCCGAGCCCCTTTTGGCGAACGTCGCGAATGGGCCGCGGGCTGAATTCCCCGTTTCAGCCGGGCGAGACATCTGAAATAACGGTCCATAATTCAGCCGCAGCGCAGCGCCGGAGTTCCTTCCCGGCTCGCTTTGTATTTTGAAACAGAGAGAGGACAGCAGCCTCGCTCCTGTGATAACCCATAAAGAATTCAGCGCGCAGATGGGCTGAGCTACCTGCAGTCCTGATGAGACACAGTTTCCTAAGTTGTAGTCAATGTCACTTTCCTGTTACTGTACTGTGTTTGGTTGCGCAACAGTGAGGCAAGCCTCGGGGGACAATAAGTGCAAGTCCAATGATGAGTTTACTGAAGAACCAAATGGGACTCTTTAGTAGAAGTAATGTGACTTGGCCTTGATCGAGCCCACGTAATGCTGAGCGACCCAAAACCATTCCCCCTTTAACCTGACAGCAACTTCAACCTGACGAGCTAGCGCGCCGCTAGCTGTACCCTTTGGTTTCACTGTGGCGCGCCAACAATGGCGCAGGATTTACTGAGGTCTATAACGAAGCAGCGGCACATTCAACACATTGAAGAGCCCAGCTTCCAAGCGACCGCCGGCGTTCATCGCACATGCGTTTGGATTTGGCGGCGGCGGCGGCGCGCGGGAGGCCGCGCTGGAAATTGCACGCGCGGCGCGTTTGTTGCTAGGCGACTTTGTCACAATACCCCTGTGACCTTCCGACCCCTGCCAAGTCGGGTGTTGCTGTCCCCGTCTCACACCCGTACGTGTGTGTGTTATCTGAGACGATGGTGCGGCTGCCGCATAGCGACTGAGAACAGCTGTGATTTTCGAGCGCGCGGGTTTCGGCGTGTGCGCTTCTGTCCGTGCGAGAGCGGCCGTCGCCGTTCATTCGCGCGCGCGCCCACGCCCACAACGGTGTAATATGGCAGACTGTCACTTCCACAGCGTGATAGCAGCATAGACTCAATCAGCCAAAATGCCCCCCCTCCCCATACACACACACACACACACACACTCAAGTCTGTTGTCAATTCACAGCCGAAAAGTACAGAGCAGAGGGAGCGACGGAGCAGTCATTTCCCTGAAGATCCATTCATGTAAAATACTGTTATTCAAACCTCTCTCCCCCTTGTTCAATAGTCTTATTCATCTCTCTCTTGACTGCAAAACCAAACACGCCTTGTCTTCTTGCTTCCCGGCAAGAGCCTTTGTGCCCGTGTGCTCCTGTGTGTGTGTGTGTGTGTGTGTGTGTGTGTGTGTGTGTGTGTGTGTGGCTCCTCTCCGCTCCTTTCCATAAGAGGAATGTCCTTGGCCTGTCCGACCTGCTTGCTCCCACCGAGCCCCTCCGTCAAACACCTGGGGCGGGCTCTCCCGCGCTGCTCCAGCCAGTCAGGAACCCCGGCAGTTAATGACATCAGTTAGCGGAGGAGCTTTAGGACCGGCCCCTTGAGGTGATTCGTCAGAAGGAGAGTGCTCTTATTGTTATGATGATTAAGTGTTATATGAAGGGCTATCAGAGGAGAGCCCCTTAATGAAAGTGGAACACAGAGAGCAGAGGCGGCGGCGGCGGCGGCGGCAGAGCCGCGGAGATTGAGCTGGAAGCAGAGAGGCAAGACTGGAGCGAGAGAGGGAGGGAGAAGTGAGGGGGAGCGGAGGCAGCGATGGTGAGAGGAAGAGGGGGAGCGCCGGGGCTGAATATTCAGCAGCTGTGTCCAGACTTGCTGACTCCGGGCGTTCATGCTCCGAATGTACCATGAGACGCGGAGCGTGCGCACGGGGAGCGGCTGGGAAAGAGCGAAAGGGGGAGAGGATGCACGCGTAAATGCATACAAATGCGCGCGGCTTCTCGTCCCTCTCGCAGGCGGCTTTCATGCGTGCGTCTGTGCAGGAATGCAAGCTGGTGTGTGTGTGTGTGTGTGTGTGTGAGAGAAAAGTGGAGTTTCCCTCGCTGTTTGGTGAAAGAGTGGAACGCCCTGCCTCAGAGGAAAATTCCATCCTCAGCTGCTCCTACGCCGGTGTAAATCGTCAGACCGGGACGTCCAACACATTATGTTATTTTGTGAATTAGCAGTTGTCGTCCGCCTTGTCTCCACTTTCCCTCGGCCTCTCTCCTCGCCTGCGCCCAGCGTCCTCCCTACATTTCCCAGGCTGCCTCACGACGCCCCGGCTCCTCGCTCGTCCTTTTACCCCGAGAATGTGATTTTCAGCTGCTGGTGTAACGTGTCTGCCGATTAAGTTATGGCGGTAATAAAAACGGGATCTTTTTTTTTTTTTTTTTCTCCCCCCCCAGTCGAGAAAAAGTGAATTGCAACCCAGCAGGTCTTCTGACTGCATTGCATTATGGTCTACCCGTGGATGCTGTCACTGAAGAAAAGCCTCATCGCTGTTCACTCCCCCTTTCTCTCCTTTATAACTGCTGATTTGACTGCTGATTTTGACTTCGTCAAAAATCCATCACTGAACAACAAACTTGGACCACTTTTTTTTTTTTTTCTTTCAGCTGTTTAAATCTTCCAGGGTGTGTTTTTTTTTTTCATCAGAGTAGCTTCCGGCAAACCCAAAAATATTTCATTAGTGTGGGTTCCAGCTTGAGAAATATCGTGCCTGAAACCGTTGCGCAGGTTTTTCTGCCTTTGCGAGAACACCATTCTCAGGGAACACTTCGAGAACTAAGTTTTTAGCTGATGGGTTTTTTTCTCGGGAGCAGGGACCCCTACTAATACATTCCTTATGTGTGTACTGTATGTATGTACGTCTATCGTGTATAGACTGAAGACAGTGGAAGAGGGCAGGTTGGAACAGGGATGATGTACATTATAGTGTGTAACTGAAGTATGTGAAGCTTATCAGCCGGTGACCTTTAATGTGCTTCTCGCAGATTGCGCAACGTGACGAGTCAGCCGCGGATGGGGGCGAACGTAAGACTCCCCTCGCCGCGGACTCGCTGATTCATCACAAACGCTTTGTGCGCTGTTGGATCCACGCACCGCGAAAACCAAAAACGCGCGTTTGCGCCGTACTTCGCCCGCTCCGCTCGATCTCGGGGCGGGTGGGGATGCCAGCGCTGCAGCGGCCAAATGAATATGTGCGGTGAAATTCCATATTCCTGCTGTTGTCCTGACAATCATCATGCTGCTGTGATACCCTAGCAGGGCTGTTACACTCTGTTCTGGGGCCGCGCGCTGCTTTTTGGTGTCCGACTCCAACTTCCCCCCGGATCGTAGTTCCCACCTGTGCCTGCGGCGACACGTCCCGGCGCGTCTCCGGGGTCCGCCTCGGCCGGGAGGCGCTGCTTCGTGCTTCAGCTTCTGTCAGTCAGCTGCGATCAGACCGCACGCCGTCTGACAGGTCGGCAGCCACTGGGGTTCAAGCTCTAATGAGCGAAGAGTTAAGTGCTGCAGTGAGGTGTAAAATATGAACAGAGGTAGCGCCCGCCGCAAGGTTAGTCCCGCCTCCAAACCACTGCATTTAGAAAGCGTCCGCGTTTTGTTATGTCGCAGGCTCTTTGAAGAATGTGGGTTTTTTTTTTTTTAAACGCATTGGTATCAGATGTCATCTGGCAAAGCACTCTTCCTTATTTTTCGAAGTCCTGATTCATAGTATCGAAGAGAAGTGGCCACGTCAGTTGTGTTTAAGTAGTAGTAGTAGTGGTGCAGAGGGTTTTAACAGGAAGCGGCAACAAGAGGTTGGCGGTAACGTGGAGGAAGGCGCGGGGATCGAAGATGGCAGCACAGGAGCTGACAATAAAACGCCCGATAAAAAGGTTGAAGCGTCACCTGGCGCCCCCCTCCCGCTCGTCTCCAGAAACCCCCCCCCTTTCCCCGCTTCTCCCACACATCACCCCTGGCTAAAGGAATGTAGCGGAAAACAAGGGACTGGAGATAGACGATCAGAGGCTTTAATATGAACCACATTGTGTGTTCGTCTCCCGTTTCCCCATCTCCTGTGTTCCTCGTGTCGGGGAGAGCGAACGTGGCCTTTGATGAATATCTACAAAGAGATTTCGGGTTTATAAAGCGCGGCAATTTAGCCAGGTATGTTATCTTAAGCCTGGTAATTTGGGAATTCAGTTCACCCGTAGGGGTGGGAGGGGGAGGGGGGCTCACCGTGTTTATCAGGCTGACTCACGTCAGGTCACAGGGTGTGGACGCTATCTGATCAATACTTGACCACATCGTATGACGGAGGTTATCATGTCTCCCATCCTTTTTTCTTTCCACCCTGCATGTGTGTGTGTGTGTGTGTGTGTGTGCTGTAACCGCGGATCAGGCCCTGTCTTTCCCCTGAGTTACACATCTAATCACGGCACCATCATCCCTCATCCCTAATTCTGTTGGCAGGGCCTGTCAAACAGCATACGCCGAAAGAGCGGGTGACTTTGAAATGCTGCTAATGACCCTAGGATATAGCTCCCCTCTTTCTTTTACTCCCCCCCCCCCACTCCTTCTTCCTTGTCCACTCCTGTCAGTTGCACTCGCGGCCATCCTCTCTCTTGTTCCCCGCCGTCCTCCGGCTCAACTGATTAGAAGAGGCCCAGCAGACGGCGCGTGGGAACGCGGAGGAGCGCGCCGGATCCAAACTGGGTGTCCGCGGGTCGGGAAGCGAGGTTTTTTTGAGGGGTTAATGGGAAGAGGAGCGCCTGTCTCAGATGTTGTTTAACCTTTATTTCAACCGGGCAGCCCCACGGATTAAAACTCTCCTCCGTCAAGGGGGGTTGCGTGGACCAACAGAAAGGTCTCAGACAGACACCAAACGCAGTCAAAAGCGACATCGCCGGGAAAACACTTTATAAAGCGTCCGATAGGCGGCGTTTCGGCATCGAACCGGCAGGCATCGTCGCCAAACCTATTTAAACCTTGACTAAACAAAGCAAAAGACAGCTCCTTATTGAGCCTGCCACGAGAACCTTCATTAACCGGCTACACTCGGCGAGAGAGCTTTCAGCTTTAAATAATTTCGCAGCCGGTCCCACGAAGAGGGCGCCGATCACATAAAGCCACTTTTGCCTCATTCGTCTCTGACCCCAGGGACAGATAACAAAAACAAATCCTGGGATTGCAAAGAGTAATTTTCCAACTACTGCTTTTTTTTTGGGAGGGGGGGTTCTTAGAGATGTGAGAATTAGTAGACCCAGAATAGCCGTTTTTTTTGTATATTTCTATGAAAGTGTTGCAGGGCGCAAGTGGAGCAGCGGATAAGGCGGCTGTCAGCTCGAGCGTGGAAGGTGGCGCTGATGAAAGACAGAGGTGCAGCCCGTAATTCAGCTCAGGGCCGCAGCGGCTATAGGGACGATAAAGTGGGCGATGCACGTAACCAGAAGAAGAACGTAGTCAAGTGCAAACATCCTGTCTCAACCATAAGGGAAAAAAAATCACCTCGTGCCTTGATTATGATCTGATCGAAGCAGCTATAAAGGAACAAACCTTTTACACGTCGCAGCTGCTTTACTTAGTTTTTCCTACTTTCTGGGCAAATGGTTTTTTTCCCCATTCAGCTTAGGCTGCAGAGAAAATCAAATTGCAGAGGTTTGCTTGAGAAAAGCAGCCCGTCACGCTGCAAAACATCCTGCTCCGGTTTATTTTTGTCAAACGTGAGGACCGCACACGTCTCCTTGTGCACTTCCAAGTTGACTTTAAGATATTACTCTGTCAGGAAATCACATCTGGAGTAATCTCTGGGCTCGAGTTGAACCCGTGTGAAGATACTTTCTTATCGGGCGCTCTGCGTTTGCTGCCGCCACGGACCGATGTACGATCAAATGAGACGCCGCAGAGAATCTCATCCAGGATCTCCCCGTGTCCCAGGTTCTCCCGACCAGTTGGCAGGTCTCGACGCGGCGCGACCTATTTTTTCTGGCACTTCGAGTTGGGATGAACCACATAACCCTTTCTCTTTTTTTTTTCTCAATTTAACAAAAGAAGCCCAACTTCTTAGAAGTTACATTTTTATCCTGACGCGACCAGCCATTCAAGAAGACTTTACCCAAACGGATCTTTGCCTCGTCCAAAACTGTCAAATCTGACCGGACGTTTGGTGCCAGCTTTTTGATACGTGACGTGCATGTTGTGCAACGGACGTGGATTTGGCCCTCTCAGTTTGTAATTCACCTTGAAATTGGCCGGCAGTAAATAACCCGCAATGTATTATTCAACTGAATGACACTTTATCGTCTCAATACCAGCGTGATTCCTCACATCACGTCTCCTCTTTTTTCTTTTCGGCCTGTTTGTGAGTTTGTAAACAGGCCGAATTTAGTTTTGTCAGCATTCTGAACACGTCTGAGTTGACATAAGGTATCCTGTGCGGTGTTAAAAACAGCTTGTAGGAGTGGGAGGGAGGAGTGAAAGATGTAAGCAGAGTTGTATCATCAGCAGAAGCCGCGTACGTGTCGTCAGCAGAGGCAGGCCGCTGCTGACAAACTGCTGCCTCACTCCCTCGTCCTTCTCTTCTCACTTTCCTCTTTTTCTTAACTCCACTTTCTCTTCTCAACCAGAACCGATTCCCTTTTTTTTTTTTTCCTTAATTCTTTTTCTTTGTGCTCCAGTCGCCTCCCTCAGCCAAAGGTGATCTAATAAGCTCCTCGGTCTCAATCTGCCTTCTCCGACCAAATGTGAGACGGTGCAGTTTGTTGATCGCGGCCTTCTGTCACCAACTTTTAGGTCATTTGCTTATTGATTGCGATCTTCCATTTCGGCCAAATTTGCGAAAGGCTCAAAGTGCAGAGGGAGTCGGAGAAGCCAGAGAGGGCGGACCTTTGGAACCGGACGGGCTCTTCCAGTGGTTGTTGCCATGGTTTTTTGTTGTCGGGACAAACTGTCGGCCAGTGGCTGAGAGCCTGAGCTGCTGTTTGTTAAAGATAAGTGGAAAAGCCAGAGGGGAAAGAGAAAGAGCGAGATGGACGGACACAGAGAAGGGAGCGCTGCTTCATTTTTTTTTCAAATTTGTTTTTTTTTTGACTGCAGGACACCCAGCTGAAAAACGCTCAGCTCACTCTCCCCTCGATGTAGGGATCCCGATAGATCGCGCTCCACTCTTTTAAACAGTTCACCCAGCCTTTCTCCTCACGTTTTTATGACCCACCCGCCCCGCTATCAAAGCTCTGTCGGTTGTGCACTGGCAGCTTTGATATTCTGTAGTGTTTCTGGCACTCTCTCCCTCTCTCCCTCTCTCTCTCTCTCTCTCTCAGTGTCTTTTTCCCACTATATTGTAAAAGAGCACGGAGTGCCAACAGGGACCTGCTCACTGTCAAAGAGAAAAGACAGGGAGGCCTTAGAGGGAGTTGTGGGGTGGGCTGGGGGGTGTCGAGCGAGGGATGGGCTGAAGGAGGAGAAGGTGGAAAGAGAGCGACAGTGTTATCTTTTCGTCATTATTACTGTAACCGTTGGCATCCAGGTTTTAATGGCGTTTTATTGGATCTAAATCCAGTGTCAGATCTGTGTGTTGTTTCAGAATCCCCTCACAACCCTTATTGATTTTTCCGTAAGTTCATCTTTCAGCGTTTGTAAAAGTTACCAAATAGTAAGTCTCCTTACGTTTGCACTTATCTATCCGTATCGCACAACTGCTTCACGTGCTGGAGTCTGATGAGCTAATTTAAGCTCCATAACGCTTGTTGTGGAGTCAACACGGACAGCGCGTTTCGGGCCGTGCGCCCTGTTTCCAAGAGTGAGATGAAGAGGTCGGTTCCACTCTCACGTCTGGGAGTTGAGAATAGAGCCTGAGCGCGGCGGTGATTAGCTTAGCCTAGCGTCAAGGCAGGAAGAAGGGAGGGAACAGCCAACCGGAGTCTCCGTAAAGCTCCAAAGTGATCGACCGCCACTTTGAAGCTAACTGATTAACATGTTGCTTCTTGCTTGTCATACACAAACAGCAGTGTAATGACACTAATTAAGAACTTGATGATCACTGGGTTTAAACAAACACACACAGATTGACGTTTCTACGTCTCTGTTTGCATATACAGCAAATTAATGTGATTCAACATGCTAAGACCATGCAACTGCTTCCAGGCTCCAGCTCTGTACAGAAATATAAAAACCAGAACCAGATCCCTTTTGCATCTAGCGGCAGCAGTGGTAATGTTACCATCAAACATCAGCGCGTGCCAAATTCTACGCCACGAGAGCGCGCCGACTTGACTCAAACGGAAGGAGCGGGAACAGAACGAACCCACCGAAACAGGCGAGGGGGACGAGCGAGCGCGCGCGATCGCCGGGCCGGCCCGTGGTGTGTCACGGCCGTTGCCATGGAAGTCTGGAGCCCTGGGCCCGGGCTTTTTTTAAGCTTGACCTGACTGTCACAGTCGGTCCGCCACGCGCACACTCCACCCCTGCGCACCGCCAAGGGACCTCCAGGCTGCACGCGCACAAGTACACAAGTCACCTTCAAGCTTCCAGCGCATAGTTAGCCTGTGTGTGTATGTGTGTGTGTGTGTGTGTGTGTGTGTGATTGTGTGTGTTGTTCAGCATCCTCAGAGAGAGAGGGGGAGCGTGACTTCATGATTGCTGGCTGCTGATGAATCATACCAAACTTACTCTGTGTTTGCCGGATGCAAATGTCTGTTTGCTTTGTTGGTTAGCCTACTTCGGAGGACGGAGGCTGCGTGTGTGTCTGTCTGCGCGCGAGCGTGTGTGTGTACGTCTGTAGCCCTGAATTATTCACAGGAAATATTTGATTTTCTCGCGCCATACATCACGAGTGTCCTTTCTGAGCTCTCGCCTCCTAGTTGCTGTGTGTTTTAGTAAAAGAGTGGAGTGTTCTTACAGCATAAGCAGTGGCCCCATTGATGCATTATGTGCTATCATTTTTCACTTTGAGAGTTCTGGGGCTCAGCTCCTCTAAATATACTGTATATTATGTGCTTATTATCTGCTTAGTTGGTTTGCCAATAGAGAGAGGGGGTAATGTTTGCTCCTCTGGTGGAACGGGCCCTGAACCCAAACCGACCAGACCGAGCGTGCAAACAGAGGGCCTCGACCTCTTTCACCGAAGCCCTCAGTGATGAAGTTCCTTGCAGCGTATGTAATGCACACAGAGAGTACTCAGGCCCCTTCACTTCACGATCATTTACATTCATTTTCTTTCTCGCATCAATCCAAATCATGTCCAGCCTGTGGATTTTGCCGCAAAGTGGATCAAGAGAAATGGGAAGAACCTGAACCTTTTTCTTTTTAACAAATTTGCTTTGTCATTATGGGATATTGAGTGTAGCTTGTCGAGGGGGAAATGAATTTAAATTGTCAGCATGTGACAAAAGAGAAGGGCTCTGGAGACTTTCTGGATGCACTCTGCGTTATGGCTGCGCCTGGTGTTGGAAGGATCTCAGCGACCGGCTTGTCAGGAAATTCTGTGCAGACGTTCATGTCATCACCAGAGGATGTATCCCGCTGACTCATTTTTATCTAATGCCACCACGAGGTCGACATTAGTGGTTGGGTTTTTCGGCAAGAAAAGCAGTTTGGTAAAGGTTAGGGGAGATGGCGGTTTGGGTTAGATTGATGAACGTGTTGTGTCTGAAGGCGCTGTGGGTATTTTCTGTATCAAACCATGCCGCAACATTTCCCCTAACCTTAACTAAGTGACGCAACTGCCTGAACATAACAGTTTAATAATGCTGCGGTCCCTACAAGTGGATGTGGATAGCAACAACTCGCCAAATATTTCAATTAGAAAATGTAGTCCTGTCACAATTAGGTTTTTTCCAAACCATATGTCCTGTTGCAAATTAGTCGTATTTGAGCATCATTTCCAGGAGACGGGGGTTGGTGTATTTTTGTGCGTCTGAATGCAGGCATGTTTCTGTGCGCTCGTGTGTGTGAGTTGCCGGGCAGCCGAGATCAGCAGCCAGGACCGAGGAGTCAGGCGCAGTCCTCCGGGACACCCTGACCCCTGACCTCTATTCCATAACTCTTGGCTGCTGCGGAGGGTATAAAGGGAAGACACAGTCAGACCTTATGGGATGTGATTGGCCCTGCTCCGCTTCCTTAAAGCCCCCTGGAACCCTGATATTTGTCGTCGCGGGGAAAGCAGGATATGCGGAGGGTGGGGGTGGGGGCGGGGACGATTTTATGGCCTGAAAATGGAGAACATCACTAGGCTTCCTGCAACCGGTGTTGACATATATGTAGCAGAAGTTATTATTTCTCAGCCTCTGAGAGAGTTCTCATTTTCTCCTTCTCTCTGTTGGTCTTCCTCTCCCCTTCAATCCATCCAGCCTATGTGTAGGAGGGATAAAGGTCGTCCTTTTGTCATCAAAACTCCAGATTAGTTTTGCCTCGGTGCATCTGACTCTCTGCTTTATCACTGTGGCCAGAGGAGGCACAAGGTTCTGCTCACCCCTCTGCAAAGTAATAACTCCTACCAGCTACTATTCCATTCTCCGCCGCTATCTCTTACACTACTATTACTACTCTGTTCTGGGAAGGGGTGGAGGTGGTGGGGGGATTATTTCCATGGTGCTGGCTTTATTGGGCTGTATAGTGAAGACTGGCAGTAAAGCGTGCAGCAGGAGGACGTGCCATGCAACATATGTCACGAGCTGCGATCAAACTGACAAAGTTGTAATTGTCGCTCCCATCCACCCAGGTCCAGAGCGCAGCATAAATGCCCTGCTGACAGCGCGTCATGAGCCTATCTTGGTTTTATTTTAGTATTCCTGCACTGATGTGGTTTTGGGGGGGGTTCTGCAACTTGATGACTCGGGGATTTCGCTGCAAGTCAGTTTGGCTAATACCACGTCCGACTCCGCTGCAAGACAGCGAAATGAGGTGCGTTATTGAAATGTTTCTCCTGGCGTCGGCACCCAGAGCGCCCGCGACTCATACTGCGAAAGCTGCCAGCGGGGGGGGCGGCGGAGATCTTCCGAGGATTACGTAAACGTGGCATGTGATTTGGACAAGTATCTGCGAGAGCACGAGCGCAGTGTGAGATGACGGCGCTGTCAATTAGAGCGCACGAATTAGCCTCCGCTCTCAGAGGGGTTTGTTTAACCTTTTTCCCCTCCGTAGAAACACGCCTCCGGTCACTGCTTCAAAGGGTTGGAGCTGGCCACAGGTCAGCAGGGTCACATCAAGTTCAGCGACATTCTTCAAAATGAACACGTCTTTATCAGGCGGGGGCATATTTAAAACCTAAAAACATCAAAGTCCACTTCTCAAATCATTAAAAGGCAGTGGATGACTGCTGCAGAAGTATCTTCTAATCTTCTAATCGTTAATTGGATCATGTTAATTGGTTCAATATTAACTCTTGGATCTATACCAGTCTGCCCTATCCATGCCATTGTTAGCTGAGGCTCAATATGAGTGGAACCATGCAGGAGACTGAGGACAAGGACCTTTAGGTTTGTCAATATCCTGTCAGAGAACCATGACGACCAAGTCCTGGCTAAAGCATAATTGCTTGAAAAATACATTTAGCTCTCATTCAGCTTTCAGGGTACCTTTTTTTTTAGAAGACTCTGCAATGCAAGTTTTGTTGTTGGTATGCTACCTTTTTAAAAAGGGTTTTTAAGAAGTCTTGTGATGTTTGTTGCCATGGTGACTGCAGCGTGTCCATAGTGAATGAGGAGATAGAAATGGTCCCACGTTTAAGCTGCCACTTAATTTCCTTGTTGATTAATTTAGCAGTTAGCTGCTTCTATTGACTCAATGCAGTTATTTATTTTTTTTATTAAGCATGAGAGTGCATTTTTGATCCTGCAAATAATAATTTGACAAAAAAAACTTTCTAATGAGTTGTTATCAGAAGATGAATGTTGACATATTTATAATGTCATCAGTTGCTAAATTAAAGTTTTTAAATTAAACTTGTGGTTTACAGATAAAAGTTAGGGCTTAAAGGGATAGTTCCAGATTTTAGGAATATGCTCCCACATTCTTACTGAAAGGTACATTAGATGTGAAGATTGACACCTCACTCATGTCTGTGTGCTAAATATGAAGCTTAGCTTAGCATAGAAACAGGTGGCCCACGTTGTATACACCTACCAGCACCTCTAAAGCTCACAAACAGACATGTTCTATCATGTTTGTTTAATAAAATTTAAAAACATGTCTTGTTTCTTGGCCAGGCGCAGTCACTCCCTGGAGTTATTGTGAGGTTGCCAGGCAACCGGTGGAGACTCGGCAAAGCTAACTGGCTGCTCGACGCAGTCTGCCCGACACAGACATCAGAGTGCGCGTGTCCAAAAATGTTCCGGAAACGAACTGTTCTTTTAATTAATTAGCAAACACAGAGCGCGGTGAACGGAATCAGAAGAGCCGCCGAGCTCGCCCATCAGCATCCGTCTCCACGACAACAGAGCAAACCCCCCTGATACGATATGAGTGGACCTTGAGTTCCCACAGCCCGAAGTTGGTTCTTCGGATTGTTTTGTGTGTTTGACCAGAGCACAATAACACCATGATTGGAGATCAGAATGAACAATCAATTCAAAATATTGTTGAAGATTATTTTCTGTTGATCACTTCTTCTTATCAACAAATCCACTGATACTCTATATGCAATAATATCGCAGAGCGGACGGCTGTTTCACCTGTGGAGTCTGAGGAAGTTTGAGTGTTGAGAGCAGTTGTCGCGTTTCTCGTGGAACCTACATGGCAGCGTAATAACAGGAACAGTCTGACGAGCGTCCACCACCAATCACCCACCGTTCAAGAGCGGTGTTCTGAATAGAGAACGCCATTTGGCTGTAATTGAATGGTGTGCTTTCAAATCCATGGTATTAGAGCGCAGAGTGCAAACAGAACCGGTGTGGTGCCAGGGTTACAGTGAGAAAAGAGATGCGCTGTACAGATTACAGCTGCTTTAAATCACGCCGGACAGATGGGCAGAGTGTACTTGTCGTCGGATGCGTCCACACACAAACGTGAGGAAGAAAAAACAACAACAAAAAAAAAACACATGCGCACGCTAAGCCAAATGTGGACATGCCAAACAGAGACAAACACAAATGAAAACAAAGCATGCAAACACAAAAGCGATCCAGAGAATGAAGACGACAGAGAGAATAGCACAGTCCCATCTGTCAAACAAATGTGAGGATGCGTCTCACACACACGCGCACAAACCCACACACACACACACACACACACACACACACACACACACACACACAGCAGGCATCATTTAGTCTGAACTTGAGCGATATCTGCCTTTGTCCTTTAGCAGTCGGCCCTGAGGGGCCGCGGTGGAAGTTGCGTGAAAGTTTGTTTTAAAGCTGAGCGAGTGTGGTGAGCTTTATGGGAGCCCATGGGAGACGTGGTGGCACGCGCGCACACGGACGCACACACACGCGCACGCAGGCGTTCGTGCGCACACTCAGGCACGAGGCTTGGGCGGCAGCTCGCACCGGCCCCAACCAACAGTGAGGAGTTTGTTGTCATAGCAACAGTAAAATGAGATGACTTTACTGTCAGCCGTAATGTTTCATGGCCCCCTTGCCGCTATGGCAACATAACAAGGAGGAGGAAGAGGAGAGTGAGAGAAGGAGAGCATCAGAGCCATCTCTGCATTCCAGCGGACTCCTACCAGGAACAATGTAACTACGATGCCCTTACTTCCTTCCCAAGACAAAAACACACACCATGACGAGCCTGTCAAACACACTCGCACAAAGAAAACACACACACCTTGAAAAAGCTTGTGAAGCACCCTTGCGCCTTGCTATTTTGAACCGGAGCGTTATCGTCGCCGGGGCAATTTGAATTCATTTCGCTCAATGTCAATATTGGCGCGACAACGGCGCGCCTCAGACAGGCACAGCTTGTTGAATGAGCGCGCGCGTGATGTCAGAAAAGTGCGAGACGAGTGAGGAGAAAAGAAGTGTGTGTGTGTGTGTGTGTTTGTGTGTGTGGGGGGATCAAAGACATCCGAGCTCCGCCGCGGAGAGAGCCGGATGGAGCGGCGGGGTGACTGGCCGTCTATACGTGGAGCCACAGCGCTGCATCTATACATCACCATTCTATATTTAGCCCAGTCCTTCCACTACAGCCTATCAACACTGTTAAGTTGAGTTATCTGCGCTGGTAGAAACGTGTGTGTGTGTTGGGGGGGGTGTAGGGAGCTAGGTGGAGGAGCGACAGACACAGAGAAAGTGTGTGTGTGTGTGTGTGTGTGTGTGTGTGTATGTGTGGGGGCACAACGAGAGAGGAGCTGAGTTGTTTTGCTCTGTTGCCATGGTGACACGGCGGCCGGAGCCGTAGCGAAACTGACAGTTGTCGCGGCGCAGCGGGCCGCCGTGGGTGACAGCTGTCAGTCAATCACGCAGAGTGAGGGGACAGATCGGCCGATGATCACCTTGGATTAGAGAGGGATCGCGCCGCACAGGGGCCACAGAGAACATATCTGGGCTTAATTCACGTCGTAATGACGCCGGCGTGTGTGCGCTGTTCGTGTGTATGCTCTGATGCTTTTAGCCGTGCAACCTTTTGGTACCCCTGTCTGTTTATGTTTGCGCATCTGGGCCCCCCCCCCCCACAGTCTGCATGCAAATGTGGGTTTGTGCTTTCATTTGCATGTGTCTGTGTGTGTGTGTGTGTGCGTGTGTACGAGCACGCTGGCATCCTAGCCGGGGTGCATATGTGTGTCCAGACTCCTAAACATGTTTCACAGGGCGAGCGGAGCAGATTACATTTCGCCGGAGCTGCAGCCTGGGTCCTTCCCACAGCTGCCTGCGCTCGAGGACAATCAGAGGCCTGCTCGTGAGCCCTCTGATTGTGGCGTGATACTCGGGGCCGTTCCCCTCCAATTACCACACTCCGCCTGCATCTAACGAGCGCAGCGTTTGCTCTCATGTTAAGAGAATAATGGTCTGATTGGACCGGGGGTGGATTCGAACCCGCGCCGCCTGATTTGTTTTCGTTCTGTTCTCGGCGAGTCTCCTGAGAAGGCGATCGTCTCTGAGATGCAGAGGTTCAGTCCAGCGGTTGGAGTTTGCTCTGCGGCCATTCACGAGGCGAACAGCCTTGACAATTAACTTTTCTCCTGCTGTCGAGATTGTTAAAGCACCAGAGTCGTTTCTGCGGCCCTGCGACTGCTAGACCTTTTAACAGCATTCATATCTCATGACAGCAAACCCCGTGTAATGTCAATACTTTGCTAGTGTACTAGTAATTAGAGGGTAGTTGTACAAGGCGAGATTTCCTCAGCCAATGAAGCACTAAATTTGCCGTCCCAGTCAGAGAAAAATGATGATGTATGCTTTTCCCCTTAGATGTAATACAACCTAATTCGTTATGTGGTCAAAATCTTTTTCTTTTTTTCTTTTTTCTTTCGTTTCGTTTGGCCTTTAACAAAAATGAAAGCTCATGTGAGAATCCAGCTGAATTTCAGGAACTGACCTTGTTTCTTGTCTCTCTTTCTCTTTCCCCGCTCCTCTCTACTCCACCCGCTGCCCCGCCCCACACCTCTTCTTCGCCTCACCCCTTCCGCCCGTCTCTGCTGCCTCCCTCTCCAGGAGTGAGCCCTGGGCTGGATGGGACCCACCATGCCCCCCAGTAAGAAGGCCCAGAGCCCCAGTAGTGGAGCCAGTGCCTCGCAGGGCATGAGCCCGCCGTACCGGCAGGGGGACGCCGCCACGGCGGCATCTGAGGCCGAGGCGGCCGACCTCTCCCTGTCCCTGTCCGCCTCCTTCTCCAAGGCCGAGGACGAGGAGCTCACCAGCCTCTCCTGGCTCCACGAGAGCACGGACCTCCTCAACAGCTTCAGCCACTCGGGGCTGCGTAGCGTCTCCCCCCTGCAGGACCCCGACGGCCAGCACCCTCGCTCGCCCTCCTCCTCGTCTCCCTCCCCGGACGACCCCCTGCTCGGCGACGCGCACTCGGCGTACGACTTGGCGGCGGGGGCCAACCGAAAACCGCCGTACTCCTTCAGCTGCCTGATCTTCATGGCCATCGAGGATGCGCCGAACAAGCGGCTGCCTGTTAAGGATATCTACGGCTGGATCCTGGAGCACTTCCCATACTTTGCAAACGCCCCCACAGGCTGGAAGAACTCCGTGCGCCACAATCTGTCGCTCAACAAGTGCTTCAAGAAGGTGGATAAAGACCGGAGCCAGGTAAGGACGTCCAGCTGCTGTGTAGAGCAATGTGGGAGACAGTTCAGCGCTTTGATCATATATATTTTTTTGACCTGATTTTGAGGGAAACTTAAGACGACGTTAGAGACTGATCAGGATTCCGGTTTATTACGGCGAATGAAAAAGAGGGCTGGAGAAAAACTGTTTGTTTCCATAAACTGAGGCGTTCCACAGCCTGGTTCTGACCGCCTTCAAACCACAACTTCCCTTTGCACGTTTGTCCCTGCAAAACCAAGAGCATGTGCTCAACGGCAGACCGCGGTGACAGGAAAGGAAGGGGGTGCGTTGTTCCGAAGAGAGAGCGTGCAGATAGCGTCTCATTCCCATCAAAAAAAAAAGACCAACAGCATGGGGAAATGTTGTTTAGAGAAACAACATGTGTGTGTGAACTATAGTTGTCTCACCCGGAGCTCTGCAGCTCTGTCAGTATGTGGAATAACACTAACTTAGCTCAGCAGCCTCAGTGGAGACAAGTCGTCATTTAACAGAAAACTTGTTTCAAGCGTAAAAAGATGTTTTTATGAAGAATTACCAAGGAGCGTTAAGTCTGCCAGTAATGAAGCTTTTATTTCATCGTAAGTGAGCCAATCAATTTTCTAGAAACCGGTGTGAACGTCTTTCATGAACATTTGTCATATAGTATATCTCAAAATGATATTTCTAGTGCCGCTTCTTCTATCAAAAAGAAGAGAGTGATTTGGGGTTTGCGAGGTCTCCAGTTTTCACAGTGTCGTTTATGTCTTCCTGGGACGGAGCAGCGAGCCTCAAGAAAAGCACCCAGTGAAAAGTCTCCAACAATCGGATTCGAAATTCCTGTAGGTAAAATAATACTGCAGCCACATGGCAAATACACGCCCATTATCCGCTCTTATCATGTGTGGTTATGGCTTATTTCACAGCCAGACAGTTATTAGCAGCTTGCAGGCATATCCGACTTGAAGTCAAACGTATTCTGTATTTTGTCTACAGCTGTACCAGATTCAGCCTTATCAATAGTTGATGATCTCTGCTTTCATACTTCTCTTTCACTCTGACGTTCTGCGCTTCCCCAGTGGGAGCAGCGTTTCGCTTTTGATTTAAGTCTTGATGCACTCTTTTATACCGGCTCTCCCATCCAGATTTTTGCTCCATTAAAGACTCGGGGTAAACGGGGAATGAATCCCTCACTCAATTAGTGTTAAATTAATACTGGAGGATTTAATAACACAGATGCCAGCAGACTTTAGATTTCATCTCGCCCGAGGGTGTTGGGGGGTGGGGGACAAACAGCGAGGGCCAGTGCTAGCTCGGCGCGTTTGGCTGATTGAGATTGTGCTGGAGGAGGATGTGGGAGCTCCTTACGCTTTGACCAGCGCGTGAACCTGAAATCTTCCTTTTGGGTGCGTGTGCAAGAACAAAACGGATAAAAGATGAAGAGAACATGGCGTGTGTGTGTGTGTGTGTGCGTGCGTGTGTGTGTGTGTGTGTGTGTGTGTGTGCGCGCACACCCTCCTGCTATGCTGTCATCTGGCCCTTGACTACAACGGCACAGAGTTTCTCTTGTATACATATCTCCATAGTAACTAGGTTGCAGTTGACATAAAAGTATGCTGTTGCTGTAGCAACGGGAAAACTGATTTGGCTTTACTGACTGAGGTGTGTGTGTCTGCACGCGCGCACGTGTGTCTGTGTGTGTGCGCATGCGTGTGTGTGTGTGGTGGGGGTTGCGTGTGTGTGTGTGTGTGTGTGTTAAGCTTCAGATGGGCACAGAGGTGCTGAGTGGGGGAGAATGGGTGTATGTCCTCATCTTGCGTTATATGCACGTGTGCGTGCGTGTGTGTGTGTGTGTGCGTAGCAGCATGTGTAGAGGTGATTTTGGCAAGGACAGCCTGTCTTGTCTTCCTGTGGCTGCACACCGTTTAAGACAGCACGCTAATTAACCCTTCAAACATATCTCTCTCTCTCTCTCTCTCTCTCGCACGCACACACACACACGTCTGACACACAAACAAACATGGGCACGCACACACTTGCAAGCATGCATGAATGCTTAAAAGGGGCTCACACACACACACACGCACACACACAGGAGTGCTGTGCCGGTGTAGAAATGAGGGCACATCTCTGCAGACTCCTACTCTACCTGCCAAGTGCCGCGCTTTATCTGAAGCTGCAATTACAGAATCTCTGTAATTTCAGTCAGACTCCGCCATTCCGAGCGCTTCACCCAGAATATCTGCACGTGAACGCTCCTCCTGCGTCCCAGCAGCCTACGTCCGTCTGAATCGGGCACGCGATCGCGAGGTCTCGGATATTTTTTACGTTCTGCTCGTTGTCCTCGGCGGGGAGGAAGACGGACGGGGGATTTTGGTTAAGGGGGAGGTCAAGTCATCGTCGCGAGGGATAGGCCGAGAGACACGGGGACACGGAGGGAGGGAGAGAAGAGCGAGGAGACATGGCTTACTGTGAACGCACCAAATCATATTTCCATCAATTTACAGAGGTGGAGATTAATATGACAGTGGCCTATTTGTTCCAGTGACTGTATTTCTGGGTCATATCCAGGCAGATGACAAGATGGGGATTAGTTTAGAATAAGCTCGCTGTTCTGTGCGCGTGCAGGCGCACACGCGCGCGGGTCAGCCTGGCGTGCGGGAGTGCAAACTTGCGAGCGAGAGCGTGAGAGAGTGCGAGTCCCACGGTTGCCATGGCTTTGTTTACAAACAGGATTCTCGACCGCGCTGAATGACATGCCTTAATGACAAGTGTTGTTGCCCTCAGACTTCTGGATCAGCGCTGAAGATCAGTGTTGTGGCGGCGCGCGCGCACACACACACACACACACACACACACTCACACGCACTCATAGTGATATATCTCTCAAAGCCTCTTATGAAATCACAGCAGAGAGAACAGGCAGTTTTGTAATCTAAGACTCGCTATGAAGTCTCTCGGTGTTGCACTTAAGTGTGTCACCTCTAACTTAACCTTGTCCTGTTCAGATGAGAGTCTTTTTACTTTTTAACTGCGACCGCGCTGAACTGCAGCACCCGGGGGTGGGGGGGGGTTGAGCCACGACCGTCTGCTCACAGCGGTTTGTTCACATTCATTCATCACTGAACTGCTGAAAAGAGAAAAGAATGGATATAGCGTCATTGCGTTTTCCCCCGAATTCACACATTGATTCGTTTTCGTCAGGCGTTTCTCCAAACCTCTCAGTGCATTAAAGATGTCTCGCCAAAGACGTGTGCCATTTATGAATGATGACACAGTGGCTACGTTGAGCAAACAAGCAAGATTTTAAACCTTTTTTTTATTTTAAAAGCTGCAGTAATCAATAATGCGGCAAAAAAAATGCGTGATGTGAAGGAATACACTCATAGTGACCAACCTGTTAGCTGTAATGGAGCGTTTTAGCACCTTTAAGCTTCATGTTTCGGCTTTACGGTCCACAAGTTTAATGTTAACGTTACCAATGCGTTTGCAGCTCGCTGTCCCAAAGTGGCCCAGAAAAAAAAATATCACTTCACTCTGCTGCTTTAATAGGAAATTAAAATACAGTATATGGCTTGTGTGCTTCTGTCACTGTTAGTCATGAATAGAAAAAGCACGCCTTGTTGGTCACATACAATACGCAGCCTAATGGAAGCAGTTTAAGGAAGGCTGGGAGCTCTTTCGCAGATGTAGGAAGAAATAAAAGATGCCGCCGCGACGAGCCAAAGACCAACCAAAACCCAAATGACCTCAGCGAAATAAATTGCTCAGTGACGGCATATTATAGGTGCTTTGGGAGCCGCTTACATTAGACTGGGCCCAGTTTGTGCCTCCCATATAATCACTGTTGTTGCGTGTCGGGCTTTTGCTTTCGAATCTCAGATTGAAGCCGCTGTCCGGTAGGAGGGAGAGACCCGGACCCGCCGAGCCTCTGAGCAGAACCTTCGCCTGCAGAACCTCGGCCGTCGTCTCCGACGCGGCAAAAGCTGACATGTGAAAGTGACGTCTGCGGGAGAAGCACAAACTGGGGCAAGCTTTGGCCTAAATTAAAACCACATGGAGAACAGGTTTGCGGAAGAAAAGTCAATTCGTAACACCTGTAGAAGAAAATTTCCACAAATTACCCAGCGTTGGGTTTTCTATGCCCTCACAAAAATAAAAATTTTAAAAAAAACAGCCTGTTGTCCAAGCAACATGTAACTTTTACGCCCGACAGGCCTTCTTTGTCCTCGAGTGTCTTTGTTGTCAAATGGCCTTCAACGAGATCAGAACTGGCGTGTATCATGCAACTTTCTCAGAAGAAAGCACCCCCTCCCACTTCAAACGCTCTGTGTTCCTCTCGCCGTCAGAACATTTGCATCCTCTGCTGTAACTCTTGTCTCCGCGTGCGCACATGAAAGCTTCATTTCCAGCGACAGACCTGCCATCGCTTTATTCTCTATATTTTAAATTTTTTTTATTAATATGTTAAGTGTCGATCAGACGCGGATCTGGCTCACGCTGCACTCGGCCCCGTGATATCCTGTGTCATTAATCCTCTGTTTACGGGCGTACGTACAGTAAGTAAGGACGGATCCGTGTGTCACGGCGGGGTTAATCAGGCTCAGCTCTTGCTCCGAATGTGGATGTCCACCATGGAGGTGTATGCAAACACACAGAGCTTTAGATCGGCATTATAGGGGGAGTCACGTTGCGCGTGAGCGTGTCCATTCACGGGATTGAAGAGTTAAAGGCCCATTTTTCTCACCGATGGCAGCGTTGGTCTGGTCCGCCACTCTCAGCCAGACTCAAGTATCAGGTGAACTGCAGACATTCCTGAGGATGAGTCTTCGTGACTTTGGTGAGCCGCAGACTTTTCGTCTGTCACCACCGTGGGTTTAACAAAGACGGGTTTGGTTTTTTATTTTGGGGGGGGGGGGCGTCTTGACAACTGTCGGATGGATAGCCACGAAAGGTGGCGCAGAAAATCACGTTCCTGGGACGAATTGTCATCGCTGGTGAACTTCTCGTCCGGCAGCAGTGAGAAAAACACGGAGCTTCGCCAGCTTTAAATAAATAAAACGTGTCGTATTTACAAAGTAGATATGTGAGGGTCAGCGGTGTGTCGTCCAGATCTGCAGTCATGATAATCTGCAGCTGTGGTGTCCAGCGTGACGGGGAGGTATCCTTTCGGTATCGACGGTTAATGTATACGTGAACGGATCGTATTGCAGTCAGGAATGCAGTAGCACTGATGTCGTGCTACTCGCGGGGTCAGCGGCAGCAGGACTTTTTAATATCTCCCATTTCCAAGGGAGACCAGCCCCCACGGCTTATATAACACAGGAAACAGATGTTGGCAACACACAATCGTCTCCTCCTCCTCCCTCCCGCTCTCTCCCTCTCCCTCTGCCTTTGTGTCGTCTTTCTTCCCCTTTTGTCCTTTACTCTCACTGTTGACACGTCCCGTGCAGGTTACACGATATGCGTTTTCCCCCATCGCGAAGATACCTGGGCGTTGCTCGGTATTGCACTGTCTTCTAACCCAGAGGCATATGAAGACTGCTGCTTTTTTTTTTTAATCCAAACTACTACAAACTGGTGTAGTGACACAGATACATATAATTAAATCCATTTCTTTTAGGCATAATATTGCTTAAACTTGCGATTTGAAGTCTAATGCAGCGCCTCGTCACTTTTAGTTTCACACTGGATGAGATGTGCGGATAAGTTGTTGTGTAATCCCTCTCTTTGCGCCGCAAACACCACGGGGTTGCGACTGTCTCCGGGCACGCGCGGGGGATGCTGCGTTTTCAAACCCGCACGTGCGACGCGGATGAGCACGTCACGACGGAGCGAGAGCGGACGGGGTCGCAGGACAGCGAGAGGAAATAGCACGAGTGGAGATCGCCGGCGTTGTTTTTGGGTGCCTGTCCGGACCGCAGCCCTCCGTCACCTGCTCGGCTGCCTTAAGATTCACCCTTGTGGAAGTGGTCTATTTTTAAAATCTGTGTCACACCGTATCAAAGTTGAACCCCTCTGAACACTTTAAAACGCATCTCTGACCTCGAACGCTCTCTGTGATAATCGATTTGGAGACATGCTGCCTTTTCCCTCAACTTCGCGGGTTTGTCAGAAAATGAAAAGTCCGTTTCTCCTCCTCTTGCTTCCAAGCCCAGACGATGCCTGTTGCCAAGGCGACTGCTATAACCCAGGTGACAGACCCTTCCTGTGCGCTGCGCCCTGTGATTGGCCTGTCGACAGTGGAGTGGGGGGGTGCGGATTGAGTGTTTTGATTGGCTGGCTGGTTGACAGAGGCAGGGGCCCCGGCAGACAGAGATTCTGTGGAGAGCATTGATTTAATCGGCTGGCAAGCGGGCAGACAGTAGCGCGCATGCAGACACACACACACACACACACACACACATTTATACAAACGGCTGGCGGGCTGGAGGTGCAAGGGGAAATTTGGCCCAGTGGGGGTCACCTCTGTGGGAGCGATTGTATGTGTGTGTAATATCATGCTCTCCAGGAGAGGCGTTGCTGGCAGTAATAGAAGCACTCCCAGGAGCACACCACGCTGGGTAATATCACACTCCCTAGGGAACTCACACACACACACACACACACACACACACACACACACACAGCCATGGTTCCATGACTTCAGAGGACTTAAATTCATTTCCTAGAGATTTATTCTAAACCTTTACTGTAACTTCTACTTGCCTAACTCTGACCCTAAACCTAACCTAATGCTAACCTTAAATGATAAATCAAATAGTTCACAATTTATGTTGTGGGGACTTGGTTTTTGTGATTTAATTGGAAATTTGGTTGGTTAATGTGCATTCAAAAACACAACGTTGCATCGAAGACACTGGCAGCTCAAGTCGCGCATCTTAATCGAGCATCGGCGTCTTAAGTCCCGCGTCCCGCATCCTGAGCTTGATGGAATGTGACCGCCGCTATGGATTAGCTGTAATTTTTGAAGTATCTTTTTTTTCCATCCACCACCAAAAAAAAAAGCCGTTCACCTCCGTTTCTTTACAGAATCTACACGACTGGCACATCACTGGGCGAAGTGACCCTGTAAGTGGTCGCAAGCTGGGAGCCGCAGATGAAGTGTAAACACTAAAGAGTGTTTTTTTTTTTCTCGTCCGCTTCAACGCAAGATCAGGTTTTTGGAATTCGTCTCCAATTAATGCTCACGCGCACCTCCCCTGGCGCAGGTGACATTTCCCTCTCCGCAGATTCCTCGCAGTTTCTGCGCAGATCTGAGGCCTGCCGTCGTGACATCTCCCCACCCTGTAGTCTGTACCTGGAACGTATCACAGAGCACTACAAAGTGCGCCGAACACGAGGCAGGACGGCTTCAATTTTATATTTACTCCCCCTCTCTCTCTCTCTCTCTCTTTTTCTTTCTGCCGCACGCAAACACCAGATTTTGCCACGTTCAGATGACAAGGCAGATGAAAGCGCGGTGAGGGCTGCGAGAGACAGAGACAGGCAGCGTGTTTTTCACGGCGGCCCCGGCTGAGATCCCTCCCCTCCGCTATAATCTATACAGCGGTTTCACTTGGATTGGGAGCCGACAGCTTCATTAGGTGAAGGGGAAGCGGCTTTGATCTAAAAATACACACCATCATCGCCTCTGGAGTGGAAAAAAAGTTAAAGAGTTTCCCTGTGTCTTAATCAAGAAAAAAAAAAGATGATTTTTTTTTTTTTCTGGGGAGAGGCGGAGGATTGGAAAATATGGAGCGAGGTGGCATTGAGCATGCATTAATTCTTATTCCTCCAAGTGTTATCTTGGGAATATGGGAATGTTTGTGTGGCTGATGTGTTTTTGGTTGTTTTTTTTTTGTTGTTGTTGTTGTTGCTGTAGTTGTTTTTTGAGGGGGAAAGAAGCGGTGATCTGTGTCTGAGCCAGTAGATGCAGAGAATGTTGGGGGATGGGGGGTTGTTGTTTTTCTCAAGGTCTTTATCTCGGTGGGAACGCAGCGTCGCTGTGTGCACAGGTGGTTTGGCAAATAAGAATCCGGCGGCAGGTCTGTACTTTGAGCTGGTGTTTGGGCTGCGGACTTGTTGGCACTAGGTCACTGTGCTGCGCGCGGCGTGTTTGTGATGTGCTTTGAGGGGCCCGACAGCACTTCCAATAACGTCTCTCTGTCTCTCTCCCTCTCTCTCTGCTGCCCCCTCTCCACCCCTCCCTCGCTTTCCACCTCTTTCTTTCTTTCTTCCAGAGCATAGGCAAAGGCTCCCTGTGGTCCATAGATCCGGAGTACAGGCACAACCTGATCCAGGCCCTGAAGAAGACGCCGTACCATCCCTACTCGCCCGGCCTGGCCGCCCCCTCCACCTCTCCGCCCACCCTGCCTCAGACATTTCACCACAGGTAAGAAGGATTTTGCTGGCTGGCTGACGGATTGGCGGGTTCGCACGGGACATATCTGATTGACTTGATTGACGACCTCACGGCTTCGCTGAATTTGACGGGATTGTTTTCGCCTGGGTAATTGATAAAGCCGTTCACCGACAAAGAGGGGGCGCGTGGATGAGTATCGCGGCGTCTGCACCGATGCAGTTGTTAGGAAACTTCTCTCGGCGCAACAGTTGCCTCAGGGTGCAGGTCTCTGTGCTGCAGCATCATCCTGTGTTGCGCCCCGACAACGTATCACGCTGCAGGCCGTGATATTCTCAGTCTCTGCAACTGTCGCATCCCCTTAACCGCCCATTAGTTAAGAAAAAGCTTTTTTAGTATCTGCTGTAACTTCACGTCGAGCCATTCCGGCTTTATTTCTGTCAGAGCATGCTGCGGCTTGTTTAGGTTCCCTAAAAACTACTACATGACACACACTGCTAAATTTGACTTGCAGAAATCCAAGTTTCTTTCACTTGTTTTTTTTTCCTAAACTAAACTTTCCCACAAGTGGAGCAGAACAGGTAGCCCCATATGGCAATTTGGGGACACTGATTTAGTTAATGATCAGATCTCACAGGCGCTCGCACTGAAATGAGCGATTTTCCAACAAGCTTGTGGAGCTGAGAGAGTCCGATTCAGAACACTCGTATGAACGAGCCTCACCAGAACAACTTTTTTAATATATATTTTTGAATTCTTTTGTATTCTCTTGAAAAAAAAAGATTTTTCTGATTGATCGCAATTTTCCTTTTACTGATTCAATACGCAGTCTTAAAATGAAGATCAATCTTTTGAATCTTTGTCTTTTGTATACTTGGTGGCCTATATTAATCTTTGTAATGGAGAAATGAGTTTACCTGCCCTGTTCACTCGAGGAACAAAGAGAAATTCAAGTTCCTCGGATCAATTCTGAGAAGCACTTTTTCTTTGTGCAGTATTTATGCAGTATTGGTCTTTGATGTTGGTGGATCCTAAAGAAATCGAATGGAATCAGGACCTTCCCAATTAAAATGTAATTAAATAAGAAAATCTCTGTCCACGTTCAGCCTTTCATATTTTATTACTAGTACGTTTTTGGATTTCAGAGTTTTGGTCAGAGTAAACAGCCCGTTTCAGGTTGTCATTCCGGGCTCTGGAAATGTTTTCGGCCTCTGTGCGCTGAACAGTTGATCGCAAATGTATAAACGCATGCGCTGATGATAAAAATGTTCGGCACGCAGAGAACATAAAACACGCACACTCCTCTTCCTCTCTCACTCCCTCCACCCACCTGCCCCTTGCGTTATACGGCTGACCCGCCCCATCCTTCCCTTAAATCTTTTTTTTCTTCATGCAACACCACTCCCGTCCCTCCTCCTCCTCCTCCCTCCCTCCCCCTCTCCCCCTCAGGCACATCGCAGGTAAAAGCGCGGGTTGCCCTTTTTCTCTCCACACGTTCACTTGTTCACCGGCTCGCCTCCTCCCCAGCCTATCCTGTCCACCACCCCCCCCTCCTGTTTTGCCTTCTTCCTCCAGCTCCTCTCACTCTCTTGTCTCGTCTTTTAATATCTCACACACCCTCCCGCTCGTCCTCGGGCGTTCATTACAACGAGTGGGGCACCCAGCACTCCGTCTTCTTTATTTATCCCTACCGTGATTTATTCCAGCTCTCTCTCCACTCTTTTCGCTCTCCCTCCACCGCTTTATCATTCAATTAAATCCTCTTTTGTCTACATTCACTTCATTCTCCGCCCCCCCAAACACCACCACATGCACGCACACCTCTCCGCTCCACAGCACCGGCACAGCAGCATCCACCTGTGTCGCTTCCTCCACCCTCCATCCTCTTCCTTTGCTAGCTTCTTGGTTTCTGACTCGTGTGCCCATCCCTGTAGATATGTCAGCGAGAGGTACTATTAGTCATCTTTTTTTCCCCTTTCTTCTGCTTGTTCTCTTTCTCTCTCGCCCTCTCTCTTTCCCCTCTCCATGAGTACCCCCACCGCCATCACCTCCCCTCCACCCCGCTCCCCAGTTGATCCGGGCAGGTTGGCTTGCAGAGCCAGCGGACTGTGTAAGACAGAATAATTGGTTCACCATAAAATGTAAAAGTGTCATTTTGAACAATGAGGTATGGGGAAGTGGAACAAATTGGGGGGATACGAGGGGAGGTGGGGTGTAGTGAGGAGAGGTGTGTGTGTGTGTGTGGGGGGGGGGTGTTCATTTGCATTGTGACACACAGGGGGAAATGAGAGAGTAAGTGAGGAGAGTCCATTTCTTGGTTGGAGTGGAGCTCAGGTCCCTCGTGATGCAGCACCTGAAGAGCGTGCCTTGTTTGTGTTTGTGTATGCACTTCACTGTGTGTGTGTGTGTGTGTGTGTGTGTGTGTGTGTGTATCTTACCTTCCCACCAGCCGTTCGTTTCCATTATAACTGCAACTAACTGTAATTTTCATTGTCGGTTAAAACAGGGATTCATTCCTCGATGCACTGGCTCATTAATTGTTCTATAAAATCACATAAAACAGTGAAAAATCAAAGTTTCATGAGTCCAAGGTGACATGTTTAAATAGCTTGTCTTCTCTTCCGTGATTTAAAACAGAGAACCACAGAATGGTGGCAATATTTTCTTGAATAAATAAGTGAGATTATAAATTAGTAATCAGAATCTTTTCATTGATTTGCATCCATTAATTAATTGAGTAGCCGCTGCAGGTTTTGTTTTCCGTCATTTTTGCAGCGACTGAAAACAGAGAGAAATCTGTCATAATGAATCTTTTGTTGCTTTTTGTCAAAAATCTATGAGCAGTGACCAGGCGCATTTAAAGTTTGCTTCAGCAAACAAACGCTTAATACAAGAACTGATTAAATGATTAGCATTAGCCTTTTTATAATCTCCATTTGTTTGCCTTTGTGTCCAGGCAGGAGCCGGGCTTTTGCACTCTCAGATCTCAGAGCACCCTTGAAGCCTTGAAAAGGAGCGCTTTCAAAAATGTCGCTGCCTTCAACTTAATCTTTTACAAAACGAACAAAGGCGCATGTAAATTTTACCTGTGATTCGACAGCAAGTGTCTTTCAAGTCCGTGAGCGGAGATTTTTTTTTTTCACTCCATATCATTATTTAATGAATGGAAACCAGCGGTTGCATGGAAGATTTAAAAAAAAAAAAAAAATCCAACTAAGAAATTATAGTGTGAGCAAGGAACTGGACAGCAAAATTACATGCACAGCATGGGCAGTATGCACAATTTGTTGCTAATGGGCTTCAACATGAAAATCACTCGTATGGTCCTTAAACCTCTTTAGCAAAAACTGTCCTCCTGGATCCAACCCCCACAGTTTCCAAAGATATCAAATATGTCAGTCTCACTAAGCAAAACACGTCGAAGATTCTCCCCGAGATATCTGTGATATTTCCACTCGATCCGGCAGTGCTGCAATAAAAATGCATTTGTGTTGGAACGAGCAGACGCAGAACAGATAATGCGCTAATATCCTGCCGCGTGGAAGGAATGCATTTCATCTCTTTAAAGGCACTTAGTGGCGAATATAAGAGGTGGAGGGTAATTAATATTACCCTCTCCGTCTCCACGTGGTAACAGCACAGTAGTGGCACTGTGGACAGAAGGTCAGATTTGCACCTGCGGTCTGTCGCGCGCTTTATGATATCTGACAGTAAACAGGCACGCGCCGCCCGGAGCTGTCGGGTCTTAATGGGTCAAAAAACACGTGGCGAGTGGCACAGAAGTTAACGCTTGTCCTCGGAAAAAGCCATTTTAAGCAAAAAAAACAACAAAAAAAATCCATCCCACTTAAAGTCCACTTACCAACTTTCTTTTTCCAGTTTTGGACACTATTACTCAGTCTTCATCATAGATCAAAGTTGTTATGGAGATGGATCAGTCCAAGTGCAAATATTTTGATTTCATTCAGTACTTTCTGGATGGAGACGGAAAACTCCATCCGCAGATGAAGACTGCATGATACGGTTGAAAGCTTTGGGCCTTTTTTTTAACGTTCTCTTCGTTAAACCCCCCTCCCAAAAAAAGAAAACCACGTCACTTTCAATTACGCCCCAGTATCCCGCTCTCCACGCCATGAGTCACAACGGGCATGTCAGCTAAGATAAATCCTTTGTTAAAACTTGTTAGTGGTTAACAGTGCTTGTAACATTTTAAACTTATCATCTTATTATGAAAAAAGCCATCGCATGCAGCTTAAAGGTCAGGATTATTTTTTTTTAACTGTGTTACATTAGACATATGGTAATGAGCCCCCAGCTTCAGCTTGTACAGTCTGTGTTGTGTCTATATTCAGTCTATATGGAACAAGGTATTTACAATTTCCTTTATATTTGGATGTTGGAACTCAGCAGGTCCAATCAATATAACACAATATCTCTCTCAAGAGCACCCGCTCTCAAGAATATTATGTTATGAAGTGTAATGACTGTGAATGGTTGCATGGCGTGTCTATTATGTTAAGGTCAAGGACTGTCTCAAGCAGTTCTGCACAACTCAGGAGTGGGAGGTGAAAGCAGAGAATGAGAAGAGAGAGAGAGGGGGAGAGGAAGTGGCGGAATGAAGAGATGGGGGGGGAAGAGGCAAGAATGGAGGATGGAGGAGGGGTGTAGAGGGAGCGCAATGACGCTTCTTTGTCCTCTACTCTTTGTCGCTTCCACCTCTTGGTTTTTCATGGACCATAATAACTCATGCTGCACCAGCCCCCCCCCCTCCGCGCGTGCATCTTTATCTGCATGTGTGTGCAGTTGTGTGTTTCAGTCCAACTCTGTGTGTGTGTGTGTGTGTGTGTGTGTATGCATCATGGCATGAATTTTTCTAAATGGGTGGATGTGGATGTTTCTGATATATGCACGACAGTGTGTGCGCATGGGTGTGGGTGTGTGGGTGTGTGTGTGTGTGTGTGTGTGTGTGTGAGAGTGAGAGAGAGAGAGAGAGAGAGCGCGTGCTTGGTAGGAGGTCAGATCCATGGTGCATTCCTTCACACCCCATCAGCATCTGGATGGGAGGAGGAGGGGAGGGAAGAATGGATGGAAGGAGGGAAGGGTGTCTCAATGGGGTTAGGGAGGAGCTCTCTCCCCCTCTCTCTCTCTCTTTCTCTCTCTCTCTCTGCCCCCCCACCCACCCACCCTTCCTCTCCCCTTGCTTGGAGAAAAAAGATGAGGGGAGATGCGGAGGGGGGGTGGGGGTGTGTGGTGTCTGCCACGAGTTTAGCCCCTCGCCCACTACATTAAATGTACAGGGTTGCCAAGGCAACGGGAACGCCGCCATGGCAACACATGTAGTATAAGGCAGGTGCTGTCGCACTGTGAAGCCATTTGTTGAGAGAGAGAGAGAGAAAGAGAGAGAGAGACGGCGCAGGGATGGGAAGAGAGACAGAAAGAAAGAGTGAGAAAAGGGAGAGAGAGCGGGGTAGAGGGAGGGGGGAGAATAAGATGGGCGGGGGGTGGGGTGGTAGGGAAAACAGACAGGCTGTTAGCGCAGGAAAAATATGTTATCGCCGTGGCAACGCAATGTGGCAACTCTCCATGGCAACAGCAGGTGGCTCAGGGCTGAAATTTGCGTTCTGCTTTTGCGTTTTCGTGTTGCTGTGTGTGTGCGCGTGTGTGCATGCAGCTGTGTGTGTGTGTGTGTGTGTGAGTCAGTCCATCTCCTCCCTGCATCTGGTGAGGTGAGAGCCACAGCACAAGTGCAGACGTCCAAATCCTCTCATTCAGCAGCTTAACAGAACATAAAACAGGACTCGTATAACAGGAGGACACTGTCCCGGTGAGGGGAAGCGAGTGGGTCGCTTGTTCAGGGTTCACCGCCTCCCCCCGGTGTTTTCTCTGCGTGCACATGACCAAGATGCATGTTGTCGGCCACACGCTGGCTGCGTGTCGAACCGCAGAGAGAAAAAGGAAGGAGCAGTCAGACGTGTTGTCTAATGGGAAGCTAAAGACCACTCAACCTGGGAAAGCTCCTCTCTCCATCCCCATCCCTCCATCTCTCTCCCTCTATCTTAAAAATCGTGGCTTCACCAGCGGAAGTGTATCTCTCGTCTTCTTGTGTGTGTGTGTGTATGAGTGAAAATGTCTCTGTCTATGTGAGAAATGCCATCATTACCTCCCTCATTAGTGGTGCAATGATCACGTAAACTGAGTCCCCGGCTTTGTGTGTTCTACTGCTCATTTGTCTGCGCACGTGTGTGTGTGTCCTTGCGGCTGGAGAGGGAGCGCTTGTTTTAATGTGTCACACGGTCCGCACATCTGTCTGAAACATTCCTGTGTGACACGGGCTGTGTGTTAAATGTGTGTGTGCCGGTGAGGTCCTTTTTTCTTTATTATTGTGAATGTGTGTGAATGGACCAGTGGCGGACGGTGGGAGGTTGTCATGAGAAATTACCCCCATGGACTACAGCGGCGAGGCTGTAATTCTCTGAGGTAATCACAGGGAATAATGGCAACAGTGGGACACCCGGGAATTTAATCACTATAATCAGAAGCACTGGCTTATGGGCTCAAATTCCTGCCTTGCTATCTGCCTCGTGATGAAGCCTGCTGGGCTGGTTGGCTGCTGCAACATGATCAAATGATTGACCAGTTTTCTCTCTCTCTCTCTCTCTCTTTCTCTTTCTCACCCCCTCCATCCCTCCTTCTTCTTCTTCTTCTTCTTCACTCTTCTTCTTCTCCTTTCCTCTCCAGTCCTCCATTGTGGTCGGGGAGTCCCCTCTTCAGAAAGAACGGAGGAGTTCTCCTACAAGGTACCGTTTCACCTCTGCAAGTCTCGTATTGTACGTGTGTGATCTGCCGCCTGTTTTTTTTTTTTTTCTTCCTCTTTCTTTCTCTCTTTCTCACCTTCTTCCTGGCTGCCACCCCCCCAACCCTCTACGGATGTGCCAGCTCCAATCATCTCAATTCCAAATCCCTCTTTTTAGAAGCGCACCTTGAGAATACCGAGTGCTGAGTTCTGACACTTGGCTGGGCGCCAGAGGAGGAATGCTTTTTCTACTGAGGCGTATTTGAAAGTTAAAAAAAAAAGAGAGTGATAGAGACGCAGCAAGTTGGAGGGGGGAAGAGAGGAGGAGTAAAGGGGGGGGAGGCAAATCCTTGCTTCAAATCAGATGCTGGGGTGTAATCCCCCTGCCGCCTCTCCTCATTCGACACAACATACGGCCTCAGTATCTTACTCTTATATACCTTTTCCCGTTATTTCCCATTATTCCTCTCCTCCTCCTCACACCCCCCACCACCCCCGACCTCCTCCCTGGTGGCTGGACGGCAGTTTAAATGGACATTCAATCCCAATCAGGGAGCACTCCGGGAGCTCGCTGGGCTGCCGAGTCCTAAATGGAGGGGGAAATGGATACATTAGGCGTCTGCGGCGCGCCCTCCATTGCCGCTGATAATGGAGTAGTAATGGTCAAGGAGCCGAGGTTGGAGAGAGTGTCTGAAAACCTGGTCTCCCTCTAGACACACACACACTGTGAGAGTGATGTGTCTGAGAGGCCGGACTGACAGATAGACAGCAGAGACATTCAGGAAGGCCGGCCTGGAGTGCACATGTGACAGAGCGAGACAGGCAAAGAGAAACTTTTTAAATGTGTAATGCGTGTCGGAAGGGAGGGAGGTTGCGGAAAGGCCCAGGCGTGATCTTCTCAGGCAGCGGGGAGAAGGAAAGTTGTGGCAGACAGCCAGAGGCAAAGACAAGGAAAAAGACGGGATGTGGGGGGGGGACCAGACAGTGTGAGTTTGGGGCTGTTAGTGCCCTGTGTTATTACTTCCATCTCCCATTCCCAGCGCTTTCAGGGCTGCTCCGCTCTGAGCTGATGCAGGCTGAAATCTGCCTCTCCCTGTGGCCCAGCACCGGCTCAGGATGAGCACGAGGACAATGGCTGGCAGCCGTGTCCTTAACCCGACCCGTCACCCCCACCCCTACAGCCCCCAAAGTTCATCATTCTGTGGCTCTGAATTATAGAGGAACTCTTCCACCGAAGCGGTCCTGTTTTATCTAAGTTCTCTATTTACCTGCTATCATTTCAAAAGGAGCCTCATTTCAGCTGGATTCATCCAGAGCCGGTTGGAGGGCTTTATTAACCTGTCAGCTGCAAAGGAAGTGTGTTTCCAAGCCAAAAGAAAAAATTGACCAGCTCTTAAATATTTAATTACAGTATATTTGTTTTTGTTTTTTATTGCAGTGACAGACAGCTGGAGAGCAGCAATTTGAACTTTGAGTATTTCAATTTTATGCTACTTCTTAGTTGTACTCATTACATTTCATAGGAATGTGTTATACTTTTTGCTCCACTGCATTTATTTGACAGCCACAATTACTACTTTGCAGATTCCGATTTTAAAAACCTACAATCAGCCGATAAAATAAGATGTCATACAGTAAGTCGAACCGCCCAACTGTATATAAAAATGTTAGTGCCACCGCAGCAAACATGTTAATGTATCAATAATAACAATCCAATATGGCAATATACAATAATATAACACTGACAGGGGCCATGCTGCCTGCATAATTAGTGTCATTATTATTGATGCTTCAACTACACGTTACTGATAAAGTGTCTGTAACTTTACATACGCACTGGTGGACGAGGAAGTCCTGCATTCCAAGATTTACTTCATTAAAAGTACATAAGCTTTAACAGCAGAGCCTTCTTACCAAAAGTAAAGGTTCTTATTGTGTTGAATGGCCCCTTTCATACTACAATATCATGTTAGTGTAATGTTATTACCAGTACAGAGTTTTAACACTGCAGCTGGTCTAAGGGAAACTTCCTTTACGCCTTGAGGATGTTTAATGATTCATTCTGTATGTAAGATCATATACCTTTCAAGTAGTTTACACATTTTCTTATATACTGAAGACACTGTAAATTTGAAGTTTATGTGAAATCTTAATCTGCAAAATTACAAGTAACTAATAGCTGTGAATTCAACATAGTATCATAAAAAGTACAATATTTCTGTCTGAAATGTGATGGAGCAGAGGTCTGAAGGAAGTAACTGAGTAACTTCAAACCTGTACTTAAGTACAGAACTCGAGTATGTGTATCCAGTTACTTGTCACCACTGTACTAAACTGTAAATGCAAAATTTTTACTTGTCGAGGTTTTTACATTGTGATACATCTATTTCAACTCACATAAACGATCTGAATGTTGTTTTCCTACTGTACAAGTGGAAAATAATGAAAACTGACTCACTAATCTAAATACTGAAAACAGCCCTTTAATTCCTCAAACGCTGGAACCTACATTCCCCACAATGCCACTCAGTTATATTATTATACTCTTGTTGCCTGAGAAATGTCCCTGTCTGTCAAACGTCATGCTCCCAGTTTGTAACGCAGGCTGGACGACCCTGGTGACATCATCGGGGTTGTTTTTTCACACTTGGCAACGCTCGCTCCCCCCCGAGCAACAGAAGACACTGTACAGCTGTTGTCACGGACTGAGTTCGAGCTCCTCATAATGAATACGCTGAACGTCGTGTGCGAAAATCAGCGGAGTGCCCCTTTAAATTTTCAACGCAATACAGCACCTCCTTCCCCAATCATCTTTGCCCAAATAGCAGAACAAAGTTGTTGATGTTTGTAACAGTGCTTAAAGGGCTTATTGAGTTACCATAATTAAGTGTTGCTATTATTTTGTGTGTGTCCCCGGAAGTCACAGCGCACGTCAGTCAGCCGACCACTTAAACACTCAGCTGGAGTGTCAGAGAGACAAGCCAGTTAGCCATCCAGTTAAACTGCCAGCAACTTCAGCCCACCAGAAATCCAGTCAGCCAGTCAGCCAGTCAGACAGCATTAGTATGCATCCTGCCCTCAGACTCTGTTCTCATTTTAACACACGGCAGCTGAGCGGGCCAATAGACGGGGGGGGGGGGTGTTTTGACTGAGCGAGAGGCCACTTCCAAACGGCTGCGTTCTCAAGGTCTGCTGGAAGTGACCTTTGAACCCCTCGGACTCGGCGTGCGAGTGCAGCGGGCCATGCGCGCGCGCTTCCGTGCCTGTGTGCCCCGCTCGCCATGTGGAACTCATTTAACAGGAGAGCAGAGGAGGCCGAGCGCGCACACGGCGCGCGACAGCGAGAGAGAGGGGAGGGCGGCTGAGGGCTCCGCTCGCCCTGGAAAACAGGCAGGCAGCGAGACGGGCGGCAGGCGAAGACGTAGGAAGCAGACAGAAAAGGCAGAGCAGCTGACCAGACCTAGGAAAAAAGACTAGAGGATATTTTCTCTCCAGGAAAAAAGGCAGAGATGCAGACAGACACCTCTTCTCTTCTGTATTTACATTTTTTTTTTTTCCCCTCAGCGTGTCCTGCTTTCCGCTACCAAGCAGAGTGTTTTTCAGGGGTTTTGTTTTATTGCTTTGAGCTTGTAAAATGCATTGCTCAATCTCAGTCTCACTGAGTGAGGACAGGCTTTGGGAGCACTGCTCTTTTCCCCAGCTTAGTTTGTCGCCTCATCTCCTCAGCATATGTCCCAGGCTTTTTACCTGCAGAGACAGCATGCAGGCTCAGCTGGAGATATGAGTCACCGCTACACACAGAGTGACAGCGAGGGTGATAGAGAGAGAAAGAAATCAACAAGAGAGGACGGGAATTAGAAAGACAAAGAGAGGCGTTTGCCGAGAAAATTTCAAACAAGCAAAGCGAGGAGGTAAAGATACAGAGCGCGCACATCAGAGCAGAGCTGCCTGTGCTTGTGCCAGGGAGGTGTGTGTGTGTGTGTGTGTGTGTGTGTGTATGTGTGTATCTAGGGTAAACACTGGTGGTCAGGAGTGTGTGGCTGAGCCATGAGAGGCCATGTCAAACAGAGCTTGGTATTTCCTTTCCCCTTTTCTCTCTCTCTCTCTCCTTCTCTCTATCACTTTCTCTGCTGATGCATGATCTACCACTCTGTGGCATGTGGAAGGGGAGCCGTTGCTATGGCAACCCAAAGCCTGACTGGAGCGAGAGGTGGGGAAGGAGGGGCGGGTGCATGTCAACCCGGGGAGACCTAATGCACTGCCCACACACACACACACACACACACACACACACACGCAAGCATGCAGCAAGTGATCAAGATTACAAAAGAGACTCTGTGCAGGGACTTACTTATAAGGTTATGGAGAGCAGAGCTGGAGATATCAGGGGCAGAGCCACACTGACTGGAGTCAATAAGATTACTGTGGACATAGCCGGCCGGGGAAAGAGAGTAACACACCAACAATGACAAACGACAAACAGATCCATCATAATTCATCTGTGTGTGTTACAGTGTGAACCAAACGGACGTTGTGGGATTGTCTTCCGGGGGGGGGGGCCCTCGTCACAACAACTTGTATGTTTTAATGAGCCTGTGGTTCCTGAGGCGAATTAAATTTCCCCTCATAACATCGATCATAAATTTGCTGTATCGGCTCTGAGATTTAAAACCAAAAAGAAAAAAAAAACACCTTCGGCGACAGTGCATTGATGCTCCGGCAATTTTTTTTTTATCGTTTGCACCTTAACAAATACTTCTGCAGCAGACAAAGCAAACAGCAGGTCATCATTTGTGAAATGCAAACTGACCCCAGAGATGAGAATGACAGCTGTTTTAGTGAACTGGGCTGGCTGTGGTGAGCAGCCAGCCTTGAGTAATGAGAGCTGTTGGCTGACATGTACACACACTCTCTTCTCTTCGTTTCTCTTCTCATCTCTTTTCTTCTCTTCCACATATAATAAAAACATAAATTCACTGCTCTCGCAGCGCTAAAAGCGTATACACGGCCTTCCCCCCTGGTCTGTCACAGTCCGTTCAGTATTGGTGAAAACAGTTGGGCCTTTTCACAAGTAGGAAACCAGAGGCAAGAGTTTGACCTTGATGAAGAGTCTGGAGCTGCATAAGAAAAACATTTTTATTTGGAGGTTCTGAATGTTTGTTTTAATTCTGCCATGGTATTTATCCTGAACCACTGTTGGTTCTGGACCAGAAAATGAGATGATGTGTTCTCTCCGGACACACTGGAAACCGAACCATCTTTTTCAATGAATCCTCTGTCAAGTGCGGTAATTAGGCATCTTGATGGCATCACAAGTTTAACTCCTTTCTCTGTTAGTGTACGACCTCTTTCATAATGGCAAAATTGAAAAAAAAATTTGTTTGCAATTTGGAGAAATGTGCTTATTGACTTGACTGTTGAGAAGTAGATGATAACGATCTCTTCAACATGACGCCCAACAGTCAGTCGCCGGGTAGCTTAGCTAAGCACAAACACTTGAAACCGGGGGGAAACAGCTAGCCTGGTTCTGTTTGATAGTAACAAAATGTACCTATCAGCACCCCTAAATCTCACTAATTAGTTTGTTACATCTGGTTTGTTTAATCTGTATGAAATGAACAAAGTTACCTATTTCCTGTTTCCAATTTTTATGCTAAGCTAAGGTAACCAGCTACGAGCGCTAGCTTTTTATTTAGCATACAAGCCATCGTCTCGGTTAGCATAATCCTCCCAAGCGTATTTCCCAAAATGCGTAATATTAGTGGACTGCAGATGTATCAACAGTCAGAAAGTGAAACTCACAGCAACATGTGGAACCTTCACTGACAGCGATGGCAGCTTTAGCCTTGCGTCTACCACCTGTCAGATCGGATCAGGAGCATTTCTTACCTTTGAGCTTCAGCTCTCCCCAGAGATTTTCAAATGGCTTCAAGTGTAGGCTTCGGGCGGGCCACTTGAGGGCGTTCAGGGATTTGCTCCAAAGTCGGGCTATTATCCTGGAAGTGTGGTCCGGGGCGTCGTGTTGCTGGAACGTGAATCGTTGCTCCGTTCCGCAGCGTTTTCTTGGAGGACCCGTCTGGATTTGGCTTTGTTTGCGTGATGGCGCCAACATGGCGCTGCAGTACAGTGACACCAGGTGACAGCCAGGTGATTAGCACCACCTGGTTTTTGCCAGTTGAAATGCCTGGCGCTCAGGCTTGAGAATTACATTCTCGTCTCATTAGATCAGAGAAAGCACTATTTGGTAAACTCCAGGTGGGCTTGCCATATGCCTGTTTATTGAGAGATTTAAATGGCACTTAGATGGAGTGCTGTGGAGACGGTTGTCCTTTTGGCACGTTCTCCCATTTTTTAGCCAGAGCCTCCACCCTGACCAAGGCCCCTCCTGTCTGGTTAACGTTGACCAGAGCCTTGGTAGGTCCAAACTTCTTCCACTTAATTCTGGACTCCCTGTGCTCTTGGAAACTTTGAATCTTTTCATATTTTTTCTGCACCCTTGTCTGCATTTACACCTCAACACAGTCCTGTCTTGGAGGCCAACCAAGGGTTTCCCTGAACTTTTTGCTTCACAGTAGAAGACAGATATAATATACAGTATAAGAGAAATAATCTGTAGTACACCTTGGAAGTCAAAGGAAATGATGCATCGAAGTAGAGCTAAAACAATTTGTTTACAGAAAATGAAAAATGGGGAACTACTTTCATAACTAAATTATTTTAATCACTTTTTTCACAGCTTCACTGCTGTGAATGTTTGTTGGTATTACTCGTAAAATATTTTTGGGTGTCAGATTCTTGATTGGAAAAAAGCAACCAAATTGTTTTTAGAACCCGTGACTGGCATTTTTTTTAATACTTTTCTGACATTTTATGGATCATTAATTTATTAAATGATTGTTAGTCACAGTTGTACATCTAAGAGTAGCAAACTGACTGAAAACAGCCTTTTGTTTTAAGAAATATATATTTCCAAAGCCTTGTTTAGGGAATTTAAAGTATTGCATGTAGATATATTTACTGCATTTATAACTTAAGCATTAAACACAACAAATGTGGCAATACTCTTAATTTTAAAGTCTGTGCTATATCCCCCTTTAAGTTCAGCCACCTGCTGGGTGCCTGCAGCCTGCAGCATCAAACAGGCTGGATTTAGCCGAGCACCAGCGGTCGTTGGTAATTGAATGACTTGCAGCGGCCTTAACTCATTTATGACGCTTTCTCGCTCAATTTAGCCCTGCCTTGCTCATCAATATTGCCCTGTTGGCCTCCTCAGATGGTCAGTGAATGCTCATCGAGCTGCTCCCGGGGTCTCATCCAGGTCCAAACAGGTTTTGGAGGCGCTTCCTGTGCCTTTCCTTCAGTCCTCTGCAGGCTGAAACAATGTGGCTTGGATCTGCATTTATGTCTTGCATAACTCCAAATATCTTCTGCTCTCCTCTCTTTTTAGTTCCTCGTGGTGTGATCCAAAATGGCACGCGCGTCAGGAGCCAGGCCCTCTTCCCCGTGATCAGACCCCTACCTGTAAGCCCTGTGGGGAGCAGGACCTCGGCCATAAGGTGGGTAAACTTTGCCGCTGTTGCCCTCAACCTTATAATTAATGTCAGTCAGGGCATCCCCTGCTCAAACGCATTCCCTCACCGACATACACAGACACGCCCTCTCCCACATGCACACATACAGTAGCCTCCAAACAAACTGGGAACAAAAACACCCACACAAACCAGACCTTGCACCGAAATTTTCCACTGATAGTTTACATAATTACATCTTTATTGTGTTCAAAAGTCAGAGGCATCCACACACTCCCCACTGGGCAGAACATTTTATCCAGGTGTGTTTATATAACGGTTTCTCTCTCTCTCTCTCTCTCTCTCTCTCTCTCTCTCTCACACACACACACACACACACAAACAGGTTTATTAGTGGGAGAGGCCTCATGATTCAAAAAACATTCAGAGCATGCACGGACATGCACATCCATCATAGGAGCATAAGAGTATGATGGTCTGCACTGTATGATGAATTAAACATACCCAAAGGCTCACTTAAGGTATGCAGTGAATATTTGATCACTGTAAGGGGTGCATGTTTTTCTTATACGATATTAATATGCTACCCTCTCATTCTGAAGGGAAAATGTCCAGGGGACAGGGCACACTGCTGAGACTCCTTTTGATTTATCGCTTGTCTGAATGCACCCCTGTCCTTTAATGTCTTACAGAGAAAGTGTCTCCTGACTAATAGAGCCAAATATGTGTTGCAATATAATACGTAAGCTGATGTAGATAGTGGACAGCGGTTAAACGCCCTCGCTGCAGAATCGTCGCTCTGTGGCAATCTGACTTTAAAACTTGCAAGGTCTTTTATGTGCTGAGTGAGTTCCACAGCCACAGGGAGCGCGAGAGCTGCTCAAAATGCACTGTGTCATTTGAAGAATGCATCGGTGGCGATCTGAAAATGATTCTGCTCATTTCTAAAGGAAAGGCTGGCTCTTTTCGGAGATACAACGTTTTAATCTGACCTGAGAAATATGCACATCAGGCCCAAGGGGGCTATTTGAGGGTGATAGATTATCAGATGATTTTTTTTTTTTTTTGCTTTCCAGCCAAATGCAGAGCAAACTGGAGCGGCTTCAGTGGAGTGAGGTGTATAGAGTCAGGCAGGCCACCTGGCTGGCAGTGTGACAGCAGGAGTAACAATATTCTCTCCCACTCTGTGTCCTTGCTTCATACAGATCATCCCTGGGAGATTATCTAAGCCGGGGACAGGACAGCCCATCCCGCTACTCCCCTCCGCCCTGCAGCGAGGACCTCCAGGATGACCACACTTACAGCACCGCCAAATCCCCCAGCAGGCTGTGCTCCTCCCAGGTCGCAGCGCCTTCCTCCCCCCTGGACGACGACGACATCATCGCCGTGGAGATCCAATCAGACGTCAAACCCGAGCCCCGGGAGATCCCGCTGGATTCTCACGTCACCACCGCCGCCGCTACCTACATTTCCCAGCAGCCCCTGCGCGGACAGAGACGTAGCTCGGGGGCAGGAGCTGGGACTCTGGCAGGAAGCAGTCTGCCCTGGACCAAAAACCGAGCGAGGGGCATTAGCGACACACTGCCGCTGAAGAAGCGGCGCGCGGCAGCGGTGGAGAAGCCGCCGGAGAGCGACGACGAGGAGATGAAGGAGGCGGCGGGGTCGCTGCTCCACCTGGCGGGGGTCAGAGCCTGCCTCAACAACATCACAAACCGCACCGCCAAGGGCCAGAAGGAGCAGAAAGAGGCCCTGAGAAACTAAGACACTCACATAGAACAAGTACATAGTCATGCAAACACACAGACGGTATACAGCACGCACACACACATGAACACACACGCACACACACACACATATACAATACACAAATAGGTCAACAGGTAATGTTACTACAGCATTAGTCTCAACGGACACTTCTCATCTCCCTCTATCTATCTGCAGGGCATTAGGTGAATCCTACTTATTTGTGGCAATATCAAAAATCTATGTTTTCCTACATGTTCAGCAACACTAACATCAATGGGTATTTCTCATGTGTCTTTGTTGTTTTTGTTGTTTAAAAGGGGATGAAAGCCATAAAAAAAAGCATGTTTTGTCACTAATTGGACAAGTCGGACACGACTAAACTGCATCACACTGAGGAGCGCACAGTACATGAACAGAGGATGGCTGTTTGTCTTTACCTGTTTGTTTCTATGTGAATCTGTAGCAATCTTGCAGTGATGCCGGGCGAGGGCGGCGGAGCCAGCGAGACGACTTCGCGCCCTCCCCGCCGCTCGCCAGCATCACTCGCCTACATCCACGAGCACAAATGTGAGACTGTGCCAAAGATAAGTGACCAGGTTGCTTCATGTAGCCGATACGACAGTTGACAAAAAAAAAAAAAAAAAAAAGAAGGCATAGTAGTAAAGAAGAGCTGGAGAGAATGACCTTAAGTGTCAAAATAATTGTAAAACCCAATGTGATATATATTCATGCACTTAAGATTATTTTACGCCACTTATAATAAAAGCATCATGGGTAAAGACATGGTTTATTTCAAGAGCACTCATAGTATTTAAGAATAGATATATTAAAATTTTTAAAAAAATGGTCATGTTTATCACCATAGAGATGGATAGTGTGCCGGGTCTGAGGCAATATCTCCTTCATTTTGTTGTTGTTGTTGCATAATGTAAACATCCCTAAAACTTCCCCAGTACTTCTGTCCATAGGCGTAGACACCTGGTATAGATATCGTAGCTACCAGTAGCTACCACACCTTCCTCTTCATTTGACAATGTCAAAGAACTATATACATAAAACTGTGGGTTTAGATTTCTGTTTGTGTCTGTTTACCCTCACTCTACCCTCATAAAGATATAAGCAATTTGTCCCGTGTGGACAACTCTGTAAAAAGGTTAGAAAATATTTTATTTTTTTCCTTTCTTAATTGAAGCAATTTGACCTGCAGGACTTTCTCAGTTATATTGCATGGGTGCTTGTAAATAAGATAAAAAGCAAATCTTTTTTATTCAAAGATCATGTAAGATAAACAATGTATTTAGCATGAAGCATGACTTATTTTCATATAAACCTTGATCCTAGAGGAAAGAAAAAAAGTTTTGCCGCCAATTCTTATACCCGTGATTATATTGGAGTTTGTTTGTTTGTTTGTTTGTTTTCTTTGAATCTTTTGGGTTCTCTTTTTTTTTCTGAGCGGGCTTTCAAAGACACGTCTTCAGGGAGGAACGTGGGAGATCACTCTGCAATTAGAGGCCCGAGGGTGCCACCTCTGGGCCTCGGGTTCAGGCTTATGTAGGCCAGCTGATTCACCTCTTAGGGGTGGGCTTCCGTCTTCTTCTGCCTGTACAGTGATTTTTAGGTGTTCAGTGTTAACCCCAGTGTTATTTCGGAACACGTCTGTAGAGTGTGTGAGTTTGTGTGCCCAGGAAACACACACCCTTTAAAATTGTGCCTGCCTGCCTGCCTGCCCTCAGTACCTCTGTTGTCATGTCTCAGACATGTTTTGACAGAACGTTACCTGTCTTTATTTATAACATTGTTGTTTTGATTTTTTTTCTCTCTCTCTTGTGTGTAAATGTACATGTGTCCTTACTTTCCATCAGCATTGTTCAGTGTAAATGTTATGGATCAGATGGGCATGGGAAACGTTGTAGTTGTCCTGAAAGAACCTCACATCTCCAAAAAGGCTACCTGGGAGTTGAATTGACAAGAAAGAGGAATGTAGGAGATGGCACAAATGACACAAAAAGTTTGTTTTCTAATTTACATACAGTGTTGATAACCCTTTCATTAAATGTATTACTTGCCATTGTGGATGTCAAGCTTGCATACAGTCTACCAGCATACAGTCAAGAGCCCGATCTGGAGATCAGATTTTTTTTGTTCTCGTATTTTCCCGCTCTACAACCTGTATGTGTATCTCACTTACTTGATTGAAATTTGCGAGAGCGGCGTCTGAAGTGTACTGCCGTCGCTCGGCATCCTTTCGCTTAAAACAGCAATGCATTAAAGTATTAATTTTCCCTCGCTCGCGGAGATGCGGCGCGTATAAAAAGCAGCTTTGTCGGAGAAAAACGTGGGCCGGGTTCGGTTGTAGCAGCAGAGCCTCACAGGGTTTTGTTTAAGCTGAACAGATGCTGAGTGATTCTCAGCGAGCCAAGCAGACAAACAAATGCATGTCCCATCCACTGGTACAGTCTTGCCACCTGTAGCATGCATCACTGGCTTTGCATTTTGTATGGTATCCATGCCGGCATATGAAAAAAAAAAAAAAGGCTAAACGGAGACACTGTCGGTGTTCTTGTCGTGTGCCATCCGTCTCTCGTCTGATATCTGTCTGAGTGCTCCCGCGGCCGGGGTCAAGCACTCTGCTGTACTTGCAGTAACAATCCACTGTTGCAGTGACTAATAACATGTTCAGTTGGCAAGAGGCATGTCGGGAGGGGGGGTTGCTTTAGCAACCACCTTTTTTCCTCTGACTCACTCAGTGACATACAGGAAAGATGAACTCCTGACCTACGAGTCCTGGAAAAACAGAGCAGCACATCAAATATACCATTTTAAAGCAAATGACATATACTTCACTGCCTGAGAAGCCCCTGACAAGTGTTTCTTTCAAACCTGCCAAACATACACTGAAACGCTCAAAAAGATACAGTTGCCATTTTAAAAAAAAATTTGTTGATGTTTTCCTGCGCATTTTCTGTTTTTGTTTTCTCTCCGACAAAATTATCTACAATACTGCCTTTATTTTCTGTGACTGTCTGAGCTGAATATTGGAAAGCCATAGGTTAGAGATGTCAAAATGCAAAACTGTTATTGATCTGTGAGATGTGATGCAGAGTACGCCCAGGTGTTGGTTTTTTTTCAGTAAATGTTCAATTCTCTCCTTATTGTGCAATCATATTGCCAAAGAATGATTTCAAGACCTATTTCATCACTACATGTAAATATCAACGTTGTCCAATACCGTGGCAAAAAATATATAAATGTTGTTTTATTTTGTTTTCCATTTTCTGAAAAACTACAATGATGTTTATGTGATGTATTGTCTTCCAGTTGGTTGCAATAATAAAAAATACAAGTTGCAGAAGATTAGTTTGCCTGCTCTGTTCTGACGGGCTGTGATCAGGCAGGGAAAAAATAATGAAAAAATAGTGCTCAAGTCGTTGGTAGATATAGAGTTCTGTATTAATATCAGAATTACCGGTTGGCAGCTCATATGGCCTAACGAAATCAGCGAAAGATTACATCAAATTTTTACTACCATCTTCCAGTAAAAGTCTGAAGTTAAATATAGCAAAGCCTTACAAGAAAGCATATCACCCTTCCTCATCCCTCTCCTCTTCACCACTCCAACGTGCCAACACAAACCAACTCCCATTTACTGCTAAAGTGCTGGCTTTGTGAGACTGGAGACTTTGATTCGCTCTCAAGACTGACCCCGATAATTAACCTCACATATTCCCATCAACAAGGGTCTTATCACAAACCATGCCTCTTCTGCCAGTTAATTATTCATTTACTTCCTCTAATCATTTAAGTTCAATACTTCTGATTAAACGCAAACTCCCCCCACCCCCCGCCTTCAGGGAAAGACGTAAAAAGAGTTAAGTGTACCAAAGAGTTCCTCAATGTCTTATCAATCTGAGTGGTGCCATTTTGGAGCCGTGTGGCAGTGGAAGCCCATTCATAATTGAAGCCGAGACAGGCTTAATCTCGAGCCAGTGCCTCCCTGTGCAGCACGCTCCCACCACCAACACAACTGGAGCTAGCAGCTCCTCTGTTGCTATGCAACTACAGCAAAGAAGGTGGGGGGGGTGCCTTCTCTAGATCTTTAGAGGGCATCATACTACTCAGTAACAGAGAGAGGGAGACTCAAAGGTAGAGGCAACGTGCCTGGGAAAACGCGGCTTTACATTTAATCACATCTCACAGTTTGAGAAGCACTGACTGAACCTGAGTCTCCAATCACCTTTTTCACCACACTTTATTGTTTTGTTTTTTTTTCAACGAAATAAATTACAAGTGAATACAAAAGCATATCTTCATCGGCGTCTGGGCAGGCCGTCAATTCCATCTCAGTGACATAAATGTAATGAAATCAACTGTTGTGCTGTTCCATCGTAAAGGAGGCACACTGAAGTGCTAAGTGGATTGATGCGCAGAGAGCTGTGTGTTCCCCCGGTCTATATCATCCATATCCACAGAATGACCAGCGAGGCAAGTTTCCATGGAGACAGAAGTGGAGGTAACGTTCTCTTGTCAGTTCTCATTTATTGCAAAGCTTTATTGTTTTTGGAAAATTTCCCCTGGTAGTCAGGGCAGGTGTGGTTTTGATTAAGCAGACAAGACCTATAGACAAGGCTCATCCAAAAATTCACTTAAATCCCTCTTTATTGAATTATATGTAAAATAGTTGCATGCTGCACAAACTGAATGGTGTGTGTGTGTGTGTGTGTGTGTGTGTGTCATGGAATTGGAAAAGCACTGCTTGTTTTCTGGAGTTGTGGGATGTAGTGTGATCGCTCTCTAGTGGCAGCACAGCAGTACTACATAAAACCTGTTCTTGAATCATGAGGTTCAGAATTACTCCAACCAGCCCATCTGGTACCATCAATCACTCCCCGGTCAAAGTCACTGAGATCACATTTTTCTTCTCCGTTCTGATGTTAGGTGTGAACATTAGGGGAACTCATGACCTGTCTGCAGGATTTTATGAATTGCACTTGTGCTGAATGATTTCCTGAGTGGAATATTGTGTGAATAAGCAAATGTATGGGTGTTCCTAATTAAGTGCTTACTGAGTGTATATAAGAAGCATAAGTTGGCCTTGTCCATGCTCATTTCAACTACTTTATATATATTGTTTTATACTGAAGTTCAGTTTATAAAAATGTAAGATATTTTATTCAGTGGTCATGTTCTGTATATAAAATTTTAATCTGCAAAGAAACTAGCAACTATAGCTATCAAACAATGTAGTAAAGTAAAGAGTATAATATTGCCCTCTGAAATGTAGTGGAGTGGAAGTAACTGAAAATCAAAATACTGAAGTAAAGTACAAGTAGATTAAAGTTGTACTTAAGTACCTTAGCCTACCTCATTCCAGAAGTTGTCAAGACTATAGAGTAACAACGGTTACTCTGTAATTGGTTTTCAAGTTTGATCCTTGACAGTAAGTTTGTTGAATAACTGTAAATCTTACAAAATAACCATTTTAATTAATAATAACAAAAACTATGCTGATATGTGTATTTCATTTACTTGTTACAGAAAAGTATTATTTAATATCTATATCATATCATCAACAATTTCTTCATAGTGTGTGGGAAGTATGTGTCCTGGAATGTTGCGTTTAATTACCTATATGAGTATGAATATTTGCAGTAGGTCTAATTCAGTTAGCAAAGCGTTCAATGCACGTTCACTGAGTTTATGCGCTGCTCCATATTTAAACTACATCTCCCAGCATCGGCGCTACTGATCATATTCCGCACGAAGTCTCGCGTTATGTGCGGTTTGACCCTGCCCTATGTCTCGCGCACTCGCAGCTCCTTCGCTCAGTATATAAAGCAGGACAACGACGGAAGGAGGACGGCTGGGGAGTCGCAGCCCGGGATTGTAAATAAGACCGATAAAACTGTGTTTTATTTACAAAAGTGATGCCGGCTGTTTTAAATTAGCGTTCCCAGTTGTTTTAAGTCGTTTTTCGTAATTTTTGGCTCTATTTCTCGCCTATTTCCGTGTGGTTTTTAGACTACGCGTATAATGGCGAGCTCGGCTAACTCGAACCCAGTGGTAAGGATCAATCTCTAAGGATTGTCAGCGGGGGAAAATGGGGGTAAAGTTAATGGAAAGCTGTCGACGAGCTTGTTTTGTTTATTGCTGTAAAATGAATCTCTTTTTAACAAACACTTCACTGCTTTGTCAAATAAAATGAAGACTTTAGTTCAGACAATCGGCCATTTTAATCAGTTATTCGAAACTAGTTTTTTTTTCTCCGATAAAACCATCTGGTAGGAGCAGTGGTTACTAACGCAGGAGGAGCAGTAAGGTCTCATTTCGCTATGAAAAGACAGAAAATCAGTGAAATGGCGCATTGAAGTGCAGGTCTGGTGATGAAAATGCAATTTGAAGCTGTCAGTTATGGGCTGTTTTATCAGGTTAGAGCTTTCATGAGCTGGCCGTTAGTTGGTTCTTTACAGTGTCACAGGCTTCTCATGTCAATTGTAACGTTATTTAATGTTTGTGCTGGTACTTTACTTATGGGTCAGAGCATTGCTTTTGTCGAGTATGTGATAAAAGGACTAGTGGTAAATGTAAGTTAAATAGCTTATTTTGCATAATTTTATAAAATACAAATGTACGCAAAGCACCTTGCCATCATCCACTGCGAATGAATTAAGATTATGTTTTTGGAGAAATTAAAGTGTCCTTAGTCGCAAATCGTCAACGCTCAGTCAAACGCCTCATTGTCCACCATTCCACGCCCCGACGGCACGTTAGCCGCCCCAAACCACCACTTTTACCCATTTCATGTCAAATTCGTCCTGTTCCCTAACGACAAGGCCACGCCGCTTAGTCAAAGCCGAGCACTCATGAGATAAGACACCGAAAACGTCCTTCACATTCCGCCACACGCCGTTCGGAGCGCGGGGCTCTCGAGCGCGCAGTTTGCCGCTCTGTAAAATGGCTTCCGCGTCTCCACTCTCTCCGCTTCTGGCCCTCCTCCTTTCCGCCGCCCGGTTTTATACAGCCATATTGGCTCTCTAATATAGACTGCCCGGGATGGGAAGGTGCTACTCGACGCTACGTCACCAGCTCTACATATAAACACCAGACTGTGCTTTAAATAGTGGAGAGCAGACAGGCCGATGGGGGAGGGAAGGAGAGACCGAGGGCCGTGCTGCGGACACCGGGGACGGCGCGGCGCGGCGCGGCGGCCTGCGCGCGGGTCGCGTTCGGGTTTTAGTTTGTGCCGCTTTCTCCCGGTGGTGAAACGCGACCGTCGCGCTGTCGTAGCTCTTTAAACGATGCGCCTGTGTTGTCGGATGCGCCATGCGTTTCACGGCATCCCGGGGGGGGGGGGCAGTCTGTTTACGTAGGTGGTCGTGACGCATAGACACATACAGGCCTGGTTCATATGGGTTAGTATTAGAAGACACGCAATGCTCTGATCACGTTATAGCTAAATCCCAGGGATTATAATCCAGCATCTCGAGAGATAAACAGATAAAAAAAACGAAGGATCAGCGTTTAATGTAGTTTGAATGTATTCTAACACCTATCATGGGCTTTACTGTTATTTGTATGTTTTGTTGGTTATGTTGAAGCTGAAATTTTCCTATTGAACATATTTTTGAAAACCAGATTAGCATCATTTTCAGTGTAAAAGTAGGTCCCAGTTGATAAACACTGGTCACACCAGGCATGTTGTTCTTTGATACAAAGTCAAAGGGTCTTTTGTGGCAAACCAACCGCAATGAAAGCGTGTTCTCTTTTCTGTTCCCCCGCAGCCTAAACTATATAAATCCGTGATTGAGGATGTGATCAACGAGGTGCGGGAGCTGTTCCTGGACGAGGGAGTGGATGAGCAAGTGCTCCTGGAGCTGAAAACGGTAACTGTCCTCAGCATTCCCGTTTCTTTGCACAGCCACTACAGAAGAAATATCACTCATGCGGAAGCGGGGTGAGGTGTGCTTAATCACCGGCTTCAGAGCGGTGCAGGAAGTAGCTGGTTTCCAGCCTGTCCTGGACAGTAATGAAGTGTCTGACTGCATAACAGTACCCTGGACGATTTCATTTTCTTAATGGGAGCGTCGCATCCCAAAATAGTTTAAACCGCTAAATGCTCGTTGGTCAGAAATTCCCAGATCTTTTTCTTCCGCAACCTCCCGACTAACGAGGCTCGCCTGCCGCTCTTCCCTCCCATCGATGCTTCAGCTATGGGAGAACAAACTGTTGCAGTCCAAGGCGGTGGACGGCTTCCACACCGAGGAGCAGGCGGCCCTGCAGGCCGCTCAGCAGCAGCAGCAACAGCAGCAGCAGCAGCAGCAGGTCCAGCAGGTTCAGCAGGTCCAACAAGTCCAGCAGGTGTCCCAGCCAGCACAGGCCCAGCAAGTCATCCTGCCCCCCCAGCAGCAGCAAGGTCTGTATACACTGGCACTACCACACAAAAAATAAAATTAACCGCTATGACTGCCATTTCTGTGCACTGCAAAATGCTGCTCATATACAGCTTTGTCTTATTTATCCACCTTGCAAAAACAAAAATCCCTCCATTGAAGTGATTTCTTAACAGCATTTGATGTTCGACAAGTGAATTTATCACGTTTAACTGAGTTTTACAAGCCAGTAGAACATTAAGGCACAGGGTTTGTTTGATCTTTAACGTCACTCCTTTTTTCTTTGCGTGTGATATAATCAGTATTCGTTGGGGCCTGTTATGTCGTGGCTAACGCGCGTTTCTCTCTGCAGCTCCCCAGCAGCAAGTCATTGTTCAGGATTCCAAGATTCTACAGCACATGAGTGCAACGGGGATGGTAAGTAGATCATATGCATAAATGACGAACACGGCGTTACAGTTTAAGGGTTGCATAAATCTTGTTGACAAGATTTTCTGGTGGACAGTGAACAGGACTCAAAGATCAGCTGATCCGCCCGCACACACTGCGATGATCGAAGCGAAGCGCCGCCCTTCTTTTTGCTCACAGATTTGCTGTTTTGACTGTGAAATTATGCCACATTTGACATTTTGTCTTATTTTGTTGCACTGGGACTTCAGTCTCAAAAACATACAAGCGCTCTGTTAGTTTCACATACCTTTTTTTTTTAACGAGGAAAAACCCCATCTTCGAACTACTTAAATTTTTTTCCACAACACATATGCCAAGTAGCCAAAAGAGGAAGATGGCAAAGCATCGTCACATGTCTCTGTAAGACTTCTGCTCAGAGCAGGAGAACTGGTCTACTGACAGCAGAGGAACGTGGGAGGCGAGACAACGGAGGAGAGGAAGGATGTCCAGAGAGTTGTTTAGTAGCCGGGATTGGAGAGGAGATGAAGCCGGGAACAGCACATCCTCTTACACGCTCCCGTCGTGTCTCACACGCATCGACAAACACTTCCTGTCCTTCATCGGCGTAGATTTCACACAGTGGGAGTGTCGGCACTTCCACCTTCCTTTTCGTGCGGGCTCCTCTCAACAACACTTCTGTTCGGCGAGCCATCTGTTAACGTCAGGGCTCGCATCTGTGCTGTTGTAACGAACCATGGTTTTCTTTTCCCCCCTCCAATCTGAAACACCATTTTTAACCTCTCGCCATCAAACCGAGCAGATAAGGTGAAAGATCGCACACGAAGTGTTGCTTTATCGCATCAGCCATGCAAATGTGACGTTTGCACTCTTTCACAATCATTTGAATTGCTTCAGAGATATGGAATTGACGGACATAAATACCTGTGTTTACCTGGTGTGTGTTTTTACAGAGCGTTCTACGCCTTGACAAGCTTAAAACTTAAACAGTCCTGCTTTCCACATTGTTGCATCCCGCCCTTTGAGCCATCTGTTATTTCTCCTCAGGACCAAGTTCTGCGTGTTTTCCTTGCAGCCTCAGTTCAACCACCCCTCGCGTGTGTGTGTGTTTTCCTTTTCTCCTCTAGAGTGCAGCAGCGACCGCAGCAACGCTTGCTTTGCCCACAGGGGTCACCCCATACCAACAGCTCATCACCAGCCAAGGTAAAACACTCACACAAGCATTTCTCCATTCTTTCCCCCCAGCGAAAAAAAAATTGCTCCTGAATGGTCATATGAAGTTACACCACAGATGCCATTTAATTGAACCAGACCTTTAGCGACTGCTCCGAACGGCCTCGTCCGCAGCCGCAGATCCACGCGTTCACCCGTCTGCTTTGTTGTCTCTCAGGTCAGATCCTGCAGGTGGTCCGCGCTCCCAACGGGGCCCAGTACATCATCCAGCAGCCCCAGCAGCAGATCCTCCTGCAGCAGCAGATGCAGCCTGGCGGCGTGCAGGCGCCGGTCATACAACAGGTAGGCCCGATCACACAGGTAGAAACATTCGGTGGAAGGAGAAATGCAAAACTTCATAAAAAACAAAAAAAGATGAAGTGGGCTTGAAGTGCCACACAGCAGCGTGTACCTTGGTTATTCATGGTCTTTCAGGGTGAAAATCTTGTGGCATTGAAGCAGCAGAAAAAAAACCAACTTTTTGAAATGTGGGCGGAAAATGCTCTCAAACATGAAGTGATTCTGGGAAGTTCGGAGGAACATCTGCTCCCTTTTTTCTTCTAAAGAAATAATATCCATTACTACTACTATTTCTCTGCTTTTCTGCGCACCAACGGCAACACTGATAAAAGGCACAAAATTGCAAATAACTCGGTGCCGACTTCCAACGCACCCTCGCTGTTCAAATTAAGCGCAACGCAATAAGTCAATTAATTACAAGGACCAGAAAGAAAATTGCGTCACGGGAAAAGAGATGGAAAAATGTGCTTAATATAAAGAAAAACAGCCAAAATACCCGGGTGCACAGTTTCATTGCTTGAGCTGGGAGTTTAAACTCCACCGCGGACGCTTCAGGACGTATTTCGGGATGTTCGCCAACAACTGGCTCCAATTTTGAAGAAGCAGAGAAGTAATTTCAGAGAGCGGATTGATCCGGGGCAGCGGCTAGCCGTATGTCTGAGGTAAGATGGGGTTTTTTCTCGAGCGTTGAGTTTGACGAAGGTTCTGTCGGTTTGCGAACTGTCCCTGCTGTGCACATGTCCTTCAGATAGGCTGCATAATATCTTTTTAAAGAGAAAACTAACTGAGGAATAAATAAATTGACAAATAAATAAACAGGATAGAGGAGGAAGTTGTCAGTCAAGATATCTGCCATGTTGAGTGTTTTGAATGTTCTTATTGATTAGATTTGTACCCGAAATCCTCCTCTTCTTCATCTATAAAATGTGGACTCCTCCTGTTTATTTTGTGCCCAGGTTCTGGCTCCTCTGCAGGGAGGCCTGCCCCAGCAAACAGGAGTCATCATCCAGCCTCAGCAGATTGTTTTAGCTTCAAACAAAGTCCAAGGCAACACGCAGGTCAGCGCTCATCCAGTCGCTTCATGATGGATTGCATCGTACTAACATGGAAGTTTGTAATGCAGTTATGTTTTTCTCTGATGCACTCTGCTGCTTTCCCACCATATTTTGCAGCCTTTCCATCTTGTCATATCATACATAGATATATAAGCGTGTTCTAGTCTGGTGGGAAACCTGCATGAAGCTTGACATAAATGGGTGTTATTGATCCAAATATATAATTCTGTACATATGCTCTTCTCTTCTTCATTCAGGATCACTGATTAAACTTATGACGGTCACACATCAGAGCATTGACCTTGTGTTCTGTCTGCGTCCCTCGTTCCCGTCAGGTGATGCAGGCGACAGCGATGGCCCCGCAGCCCGGTCAGGCAGCAACAGCAGCTCAGGTCCAGCAGGTGCAGCAGGCCCAGGGCGCAGCAGCGCCGCAGGCCCCGCAGCAGCCCCAGGCCCAGCAGCAAGCCCAGCCCCAGCCCCAGGCTCAGCCTCAGGCACAGCAGCCTCCCATGATGCTGCAGGTGGACGGCGCCGGAGACACCTCCTCAGAGGAGGATGAGGACGAGGAGGAGGAATACGACGAAGACGACGAGGAGGAGAAGGACAAGGATGGCGGAGAGGACGGGCAGGTGGAGGAGGTGGGCGCACGTCTTTTGTAAAACTTCTCATTCCAAGTTACTCTATGTGATAAATCAAATTACATGATGATCGTTCTCTGGCGTGTTTGCCTTCAGGCAGGGTAGGTCAAGTCACCACAGAGGTTTTAACGCCTCCTCATCCAGGTCATTCACTACAGCTCAACTCGTTGGTTTTGTGTGTCTTTGTCAGGAGCCGCTGAACAGTGAGGACGATGTGAGTGATGAGGAGGACCAGGAGCTGTTTGATACAGAGAATGTAGTGGTGTGCCAGTACGACAAGGTAAGAAATGAGCACAGCGCAATAAAGCCCAATAAACCCGTGTGTGCGCGTGTGAATGCGGAGATGTGTTGTTTCATATTGCCACGTGGACAACAATGGAAGGTAATATATTCAGGCAATAATATTTGTAGTGATAACCAGCGAGGGAGATATGAATGAAAGCCAGCTCATATTCGTTTTACTCCATAAAAAGACGTCATTAAAATGAGAAAGCGCTGCATGAGCGGCGGACCTCTGCCGTGGCTGAAATAAAAATTTTACCGGAGCGTCTGCGGCCGGCCGAGAATCGGGGCGGGACCTGCTGCCCCGGGAGCTGGAGCCATCGTGGTATGCACCCCCTACTCGCTCGGCTACCGGGTCAGCCCCGCTTATCTCAAATCTTTCTGCATTCACGGAGATATGCCTGCCAGTTTGCTCCATCTCACAATGGTGAAGAATCCTAAAGGTAACTCATGAATCCCGAAGCATCGACTGGTCCAAATCAGTATTCAAGTTCATGTTCTCGGAGCATCTTTGCAGTATGTACGTCTGCGTACGGGTTTTATCATGAGAGGTGGAGAAACGCGGAGCCTCCGTGTTTCTTTCCACTTCCTGCTTTGACCTCCGTTGAGACTGCAGAATGTGGAAATATGTCGAAGACCTGTCGGACTGCAGCGATGCAGGGAAATGCTTTTGCCAGCAGCGGCACTATTAAACTCCCTGCACCGAGGAGAACGTTTTTCCCTGCCGGTCCAGACAGTATGAATTAGCTGTGAAGGTGCTGATGAGATGCTCCAGAGGTGGCTGACTATGGACTGCATATGATTTGGCCAGCTGCGTTTCTCCTGCTGGCCAGCCTGCCAGTGGCTGTTCTGCAGTAGAGGAGGCGCAGCGGGAGGCTTTCGGGTGCAGACGTTTCGGAGCGAAACCTCTCAGTGCTCCGAAAGCAACAGGAACATTAGAATGATGAAAGTGGTGGGAGTAGCCTCGGCCCTTTTAATTGCGTCTCCAGTTCTATGAGATCTTTGCATTGCGTGACGCACTTTTCCGCCCCGATCACCGGTGTTCAAGTGCGCGACAACACCATTTGTTGCAAATTCCGAGCTCATAAAGATCTGTAGGTCAGCGCTGGTTAATGTCGGTGTATGTTTCCCCCAGAGCATTGTGTGTGCGTGGACTGAAGACTTTAGAGCCTGTGACCCCTGTAAGCTGAAACAGTGTCCGTCTGTCCCCGACGCCCACAACATTAATGTCTTTCGCTCCGCTCCCCAGATTCACAGAAGTAAGAACAAATGGAAATTCCACCTGAAGGATGGGATCATGAATCTGAACGGGAGAGACTACGTCTTCTCCAAAGCCATTGGGGATGCTGAATGGTGAAGCGAGGAAAGAAAAACAAAAAAACAGGAGCAGGAACTCTGTAACTCCTTCTATCCAGTTAACAGACACTTCAATATCCTTCCATATCCTGTGACTGGATTCATTTCAGGAAAACTTCTTCTGAGTCTGAGAACTCTGACAAACCCAAAGGACTGTGAGGGTACTGTAAAACCTGGGTGTCGTCAAAAATACTCAACTAGTCTTGCGGGATGAGAAACCTACAGGGGAAGGGAAAGCCTGTGAGCAGAGCATTGTTTCTCTTTTTTTTTCTTCTTCCTCTTCCAGGCTTCTCTACCTTTTTTTTTTCCTGAGAGAATTCACATACTTTGGAAAGCAAGCATTTCACATCGTACAGGTGTAGTGGACCAGGGTGACGCGACCTGCCCTGTCGCAGGAGGTCAGAGGTCATTCATTATAACCCCGTAGATGAGAAACACCTTCACAATGCACTGTAGTCGGTTGACTGGATTGACTCGTGTCTACATTTAAGTCCAAACTTAGTGCCACCAGTCAAGATCGCTGCCTTTAGAACGGCCAGAATCAACTTTTTTTGGCTTCTAGTTTTTGTTCTCGGATCGTAAATCTGTCTCAATTCATGTTTATGAAAATGGTGCTCCAGAGCGTTTTTATGTAGTGAACAACCTGTTATTGTTTTAAAACTTTTTTTTTTTTTTTAAACATGTTTAATGAAGGGTTAATACAAAGAAGGTAAAATTACCATTAATCTTAAAAATTGCTAATAGTTGCATAAAGGCATTTTTTTTAATCTTCTAGGGAGTGCTGAATCCAAAAATAACGTTATTTTCCTTATCTGCTTCTCTGGAGCGTCATTCCATCTTTATCTCAAAATGTAACAAAAATTAAAAAAAAAAAAAAAAGGAAGAGATCCAACACTGAATTCATTTACGGATTGTACAAAATGAAAGTTTTTTTTCCTGTTGGCGTAATCTTCTTTGCTCTTACTTTAGTTCTCTGCAGCCGTCTGAAAATTTGCACTGTCAGTTTATCAATGTGTAGTGAAATCAGTCAGTCAAGTTAATCAGTAACCACGACGTGCTCTGTTCTGTCCTGTACAGCGTGTATGTCTTTGTGCGCGTGGGAGAGCGACTGACTATACAGGCATTTGGTGAGCGGTTTTCCCGTGTGTATGATTGTTTGTGGGTGGGTGTGCGTGTGCGTGTGCCGCGTGTTGTCACTGCTTTTCTCTGGAAGTTCTTTAGTTTTCTTGCACACCCCAAAATCTCACCATGTCACAATTAAAACAGTAAAATAGAGATTTTAATTTTTTCCCCCCCCTGTTTTTTTTTGTTTTGTTTTTGTTTTTGGTGGGGCAGGGCGGTGTCCTGTTTTGTTTTTTTTTTTTCTATTTATTCCTGAAAGTTCTATTTTTTGAAGAGGTTGGAAAGCCGCACCAAACTGTGCTCTTAATAATCTAAATAAGTGTTCCTTTTCTTTCTGTTGGCTGGACAAAGCTACGCAACGCTGTGTTCCAAATCATTTCGTCCACCATATGTTCTCCTGTGCTTTTATTCATGATTTTTAAAATGAGAATATTTTCTATCTAAGTGAGTTTAACTCGGGGCGCGTGTGTTTCTCTGCCGTTTGTTTTTAGTGCCCCTGTTGCAACAATTTGAAATAAAGTATGTGTTTTTTGACTGCTGTGTCAATTTGGTTGTTGGCCTGCTCTGTAGAGTAGAATGTATTCAAAAGAAACGCGTGAACACCAACGAAACACTGATAAGGTAATTGATGTAGAACCGAGAGGTTAAAAATGAAAATAATGAGCTCATTAAATAGGAATAAAATGATTTCTTTTTCATGTATCATTTTTCCACTGACTAAAAAATAATTGCGTCTATTTTTTATGGACACTGAAAATGAAGTGTCTATAAAAAAAAGACTCACTTTTAAGTAGACCCTGTAAACGGCCCATTATCATCCAAAAATAACACAATTAATTGTAGTAGGAGGCTTATGTTTCTGAAAAACAGCAACCAGTAGCACTCCATGGGTTTTAAATTTTGTTTTTAAAAAGCATATAGTTACATCTTCTTTGTTAATCTCCAAATTGTTGGATGTTGTGACTGCCTGTTGAACTTCATTTCAGTTCCGGTATTCACAAATGATAGATGGGTTCATGAAGAGACTGCTAAAAATGTATACGCCACATTCTAACTGCTTTGTTGTGTGTGTGTTCTGCTCATTAAGGAAATGCATTGTTCATATTGATAATTTCATTTTTTTAAATTAAACCACGAATGGGACAAAATGCAAAAGGTTGTAGTTTGAATGCATTTAGTTGTCGTTCGCGATACAAAGAAAGTGTCTCTCTCGCTTTCCCCCTCCCCAATTCTAATTTTAATCAGGTGAATGAATCAGTGCCCAGCTCTTTTATTCAGGTCCAACAGTCTTCAGGCATTTGCTACGTTGCCTTACAACTGTGGTTGTCTTTTTTTGTCCAATCAGTGGATACTATTACTGCATGTTTTCCACACAATTAACTGTTGCCGTCGGTTTGCATTTGTACTACAGTGACTCCAGAGGCAGAGGCTGGACGAATCTTGAACCCAACCATTTAAACATGACAGTTAGCTATTTCCATCATATTTATCTTGCATTAACAATTTTCTCCATCACAGTTTGCTGTTTCCATAAAACTCACCCAACAATTTCAACTGATTTTAGCTTTTGTTTCTGTTTTTCTTTTATCCGTTTCTTATGAACTAAGACATTTCAGCTGTTAAGCTGTTACTTTTAGCTGTTTCCATTATATTCACCTAACAATTTTCGACTGTTGATCCTTTTTTCCCCGACTCTTTAAGATTTCCATCACTGTCAGATATTTCTGTTTCAGCTGTCTATGCAGTACTTTTTTCTAACTATTTAAATATTTATGCATTACTTTTAGCTACTTATTTAAACCCATTTTCTATATGCTTTGCTTACGACTCACACTTCCCTGCTTCCACTTGTTGACTGGTTTTCATGCACTCTCAGCTGCAGTGCATTGCGTTCAGATGTTACAGCTGGCCGAGTATGAATTGATATATATATATAAATGTAATTTCTTAATCTTTATTTCACCACTACTCTAAAACCGTAATCTTTCAACCTATCCTGTGACAAGTACATAGTTACCCTCCGGAGTAAAGTACCCCTGTTTGGGACCACTTCTTTGCAACATCTGATCCGACATACGCGTGAGACCCAGAATCTTCCCCGGCCTGCCTTCAATTCCACTTTTCTAGCTGTATAATCCAGCGTCTGGATGGCTGTCAGGGTTTGCACACTATGGGCGTTCTCCCTGACTTTCCTCTAATTCCTACCCAAACTGATACAATCCCTGTATATTTCCTTGTGGGTAATTATGAGATAAAGGTGCTGTCTAGGATTATAGCCAAATCAGAAACTACATGGAGATTTTTGCCCTTGATTGTAAATGGATTGGAGGCAGGCTGTCACTTCTACAATATATCACACTTCACAAAGACTTATTCAGCCCCGAACAGACGGAGTGGAAGAAGAATGTATCCCTGGCTGCTTCTGATGAAGTGGGCCCTCTTGCTGCTCCTGGGCACTCAGACATAAGAGTCTGAGCTGCTGGCGAACGAGACTTATAATGAGGCCCTGGAGATGTCTAGCTTAGACTCTATAGCTTTCTCTGCTTACCAGCTAACTGACGATGACTGCCAATCAGCTGCATGGCAAAATAGAGTTTGTTGGCCTCAGTGCAGTGTAGTAGCCAGGCCTATTGGCTGTGGCATGTTGAGTTTACAGTAGTCTCAGAAAATGTGAAGCTCTTGGGGACAAAGAGCCTCTATCCATTTCTAATGGAGATTCCTCCTTTGCTGGTTTTTCTCCATTGTCTCATGCCTTTCACTGTGTCCCATAATGAATCTAGTGTGTACAATAGGAAGAGGTGGCGTGGGACAAGTAGCAAGTGAAACTCACGTCCTGCTATGGAGTTTGAACCTCTCACAAACCTTTTTTTTGGTTCTCCACACATACCTCTGTCAGTTTTTGTGTGTACAATGAAGCGCAAAACTATGAATGCCTGGTAGGAAGGATTGTGCAGTACTGCATGTCGGTAATCCCCCTATTTATTATAATTTATTATGACCAATTATCATGTTTGACTCCTCGCTGCGAGGGCCAGCTTTTCACCCTTCAAGTGCGGTCAGTGCTGTACCATTTGAGTCCACACCTCTGCTGTTAGGTCCTGGGTTCTTTCAGAAAAAGAATATGTGCAGACAGCTGGACGTGGTCAGTCGTCTTTGGCAGCAGGGAAAAATCAAATGTTGTGTTCCAAAGTGCGACCCGAGCCTCTTTTGGTATCTGTTACAAGATTCTAAAAGAAACTATCCTTTGTAACAACTATTAATTAAGACTCTTGTACTTGGAGTCATAACTTACTATGTGGAGTGTATAAATATATATAAAATAGTTTTTAAAAGTTTGAGGTTTTTTTCCCGTGCTGAGCTAAACTGCTTGCAAAACAACACAGGGACAAATGCATTAACTTCATGGTTCACTCTAGTAGTCATTGAAGTGTTTTCTGTGAGAGGGAGAGAGGGACTTGACTCTTCAGAGGATCGTCCATGTCTACTGGTCCATGGAATAATGTGGGCAATGACATCATAAATGCAGGGATTTCATGTTCCCAGGAACGAGAGCTGGATGGATACTTGAAGGCTTTGACCCCTTCCGAGTGACCGAGGCACTTTTAAATCTCCTGACAGAAAACTCGGCTTCTTTGTTCACCTCTTCTCGTGACTTCGTTCCCACTGTGTTTGAGTTTAGCAACCTAATCTGGTGTTAGCGAGGTGCATCGTCGGGTCCTGCCCTGCTTAGGAGGGAGATGGGTTTATTTGAAATACCGGGAGAGGAATTATCAGACAGGCCTGAGAACCAGCTAGTGGAAGAATGTCAAAATAAATCCAGTCCAAGTCTCGATCGGTTTGTTCGACCTTCTCTGTCTACTGGTTGGGCTGTGAACTTACTCACAAATCTCCTTGAAATTCCACATGATGATCCTGATGGCTTTGAGAAAACACTTAATGTCTGGTCGAAAGTGGAGACAGATTCAGAGGGTTCCACAGGTATATGTCGCCACCCCCAGTCTCTTTGTGTTCACCCACACAATTTGTGCGGTGACTTTGATTTTCATCAGCCTTGACGTGCACACACTTGTGAAACAAGTATGAGCTTCGAGTTAACGTTAACTGGCAGTGGAAGGGAGGAGGCCCTCACAAACGCAGCCAGCCACATCGTGCTCCAGCTCCGTGCGCTTAGCATTTGAAGGGTCCACACTGGATTGTTGTTAATGGGTGACTGGAAGAGATGGACATGGAGCTGTGGAAAACATTCAGCTGAAAATGATGTCCTGTTAGTCCGTTAGGAATTTACAGCATGAGTTAAGTCTGGAAGTCAGTGAGCAGATGCCACTCCTAATATTTTCAACTTTAAAAGTAGAAGCCCTTCCAGTTTTGAGGTTTCATCCAATCCCAATTCACTGCTGCTTTGAGAATACTGAAGAGTTATGTAGATTTGGGAACATTGTACTATATTTTCCATACTACAAACTCTCCAGCAGTCTGGACAAATATCTTCAAGGCAACCTTGCAAGCAAAATAAAAAAAAAAAAGTCTGAAATGATCCCTTTTTCCTGGAAAGTCCCCCCTGTTCATCTGTATGTTTCCTTTAAAAAAATGTCACCCAGCAGATGAAATGCTAACCAGATGTTAAGCTGCCATTGGCATAGGGTGTCCTTTAACTCATAATAGCTCAATATCGCACAACTTACAGTGCCGCAGCTCACACATGTCTCAGCTGTATTTGCTTTAAGCTCTCCCGGCGAAGGCAAAGCTATCTCTGCTGATTGTATAAGTCACTTGTTTCCGTAAGAGGATGGAAAAATATCACGATCACGCTAGAAAAACAACCATGACATTCCAAAGGAGAGACACGGCTTAAACAGTATATATTTGTGATTATCATACCTGTCTGCAATTTGTAGAAAATGGCTAATGATCAAAAAATGTCTTGTGTTTACTTTTGTAATTGGATCACATGCACTTCAGAGATGAAGGGTACCTGTGCAAATAGTGTTTTGCTGGATCACCGAGCGAAAGTAACAATATTTAGTAACACTTTGAAAAAAAAGAAAGACTCATGATAGCAAAAGGAACAAAGGTAGGCACATTTATGAATCGAAGAATGTGATATATCAGTTTGATGTACTGTATAAGCCATTTTTTAAGTACAAGAGTCCATTTTCACTGTAAAAGCACTCACATCTACTGTCATTAGCATGTATTTACATTATATACAGAGGTATTAATAAGACAAAAGGAAATGCATATTTTCATAAACTATGCAGCTTCCATTGTGAACGGCACTGAGCCAGCAGGCTGTCTTTGAACACAATAACCTAGTATAAATAGTGTGCACTGGAAAGCTCTTCTTATCACTGGAAAACCCAGTGCTTCAGACAATTTGTCATATTTCTTTGTATCTCAATGCCACAGATAGTTTGAGTTCAACTGAATATATAATGGTGGATACTGAAAAATATATTTTATTCATAATTATGTATATATGCTTGAGGTTTATCTTTATACTTTCAATAATCACTGTTCTATTCTAGCCAGTCCATCAGAATAGAAAGGACTACAAGTGAGATGAAGTCGAGCTCATATTTCAGTGACACTTGATATTCTCCAACAACTGGAACCATAAAATCATCACAGCTGAAATTGTGAAAACAGCTGAACTTGGCCTGAAAACTGAAGCAGATACAGAATACTGGAGCTTTCTGTTAAATATCCAAACAGATCCGTCCACAAACACTTCAAGGCCTCCCCTCTCCCACCTGAACCTGTCTTACTTTTTTACTACTTAAAGCTGGTGTTTGGCTCACGTGTTCAGGCTCTGGCTCTCTTCAGGACTTGTCTGCTGGCTGACTGCTTGATGGTAGGTATGTCCGGAGCATTTCTTCAGGTGGATGGGCACCTCTTCCTGGCCTCCGCTTCCTCCTTTCCTAACCTTATACTTGTCTCTACGGACCTGAGATGTCCCACTGCTTCCTTTTGATGAGACCGTCTGGCCTCTGAACAGCTGGGCTCGCTGCTGACACAGCCCTACCTTACTGAGGAGGATGAAGACATCCCCCCTGAATGCTTTCGTGAAGATGGCATAGAGGAACGGGTTGGCGCAGGAATTGAGTGGGTAGAAGAGCACCAATAAAATCTTGGAATTGGAGACAGTGATAAGCGGCCGGTCCAGCACGGCTGACATGGCGTAGAAGGAAATGGGTGCCATGCACAAGAAGTCAGTAAAAATTAGGATAGCCATGCGCTTGGCAATGTTGGTATCCTTGGATCCAGAACGGTAATGAGGGTTGTGCACTGCGCAGTAGATCTTGAAGTAGCAGGCGCAGATAACAAGAAAGGCCAGAATGTTGAGGACCAGCACTGACAAGATGTAGACCTGAGCAACTGTGGACTGGATGTCCATTGGGAGACAGATGCTGGCCTTCTGATAACTGCTCACCCCAAGCAGGGGCAGCAGTGCCAGGACAAGGCAGAAAATCCAGCCACCTAGCATCACAGCTGCAGCGTGGTGCAGGCGCAGCTTGCGATCCAACCTCATGGCAAAGGTGATAGCATACCACCTCTCCAGAGTGATCACTGTCAAGGTATAGACAGACAGTTCACTGGCAAAGACTGTGAAAAAACCTGCAAGTCCGCAACCAGGACCCGTCTGCCAGTCTATTGCATGGTTGAAGTACTCGGCCCGCGTGTGGAGGTCCACCGAGGCGATGAGCAACAGATAAATCCCCATGCACAGATCTGCAAAGGCCAGGTGGCACATGAGGAAGCGGGAGACTGAGAGCTTGTAGTGGCTGGTGAGCAGCACCAGGAGCACCACCACATTTCCCAGAATGGCCAGCAGACTCACAAACCACACAGACACGCGCAGGAAGCCAAAACCCATTATGTCCTCACAAGGATTGAACTCATCGGGCACTGGCGAACACACCACCTCCTCTCCCTCCTCGCACACCACATAATCGTAACGACTGTCAAAGTCTTGGCTGGTGTCCTCTTGGGGGTTCTTGAGGGTCTCTCCAAAACCCACATCCTCATCTGGCTGTCCGCCAAAGTAGGCGTGGTAGTGGAGGCTGCCATGGAAGTCACCTCTCCTCCAGTCTTGCTGGGACTCTCCGTGACCTCCGTCATTTGGCTCCAGGTCTGGGACCGTTTCCACCATGCTGTCCATTTGGAGGGAAGGCATGCGAAGGGGCCCCACAGAGCGTTTGTGATGCTGGTCGTAGAAAGCAGTCAGGTTACAGATGATGTACTCCAGAAAGCTGAAAAACATAAACATACGTGAATACGCATGAGACTGAGTAGCACAAACAAAACAGAACAAAAAGCATCAAACCATCAAATCATTAATACATCCAGTTAAAGAAAATTAATTCCCGTTGTGAGAGTCATTATTAGTCTGGTTCGACCTTCTTCCTACAATAACAGCAATGAGTGACACTAATTATAGCAGTACTGTAAGAAGTTATAGGTAAACACGTCAGAGAGTTGATTCAATCCCCGCCAAGATCCACAGCGTACAAGTGCAGCTGCCCCGTTCACTGTGGTAGATTATCCAAATACACGAAATACACTGTAAGACCTCAAGACCATTTTACTGGATGTTGCTTGTTTTTTACACTCTGGACACACTTCCTGCGATGCCTCCACTTCACTTTTCAGACTGTCATAAGTACCTTCCACAAATACAGAATGAAGGATGGAGACAAAAGCTCACCCTCGCTTCTTTTTGAGGTTTTTGAAGCCACAGCAGTGGCTTGGGTAGGTGAGGTTAGCGATGGTCAGATACTTGAAGGTTTTGATAGGCGGCAGTTTCTTGAGTGCCCAAGCATCGCGCGCCTTCAGTTCACGCAGAGAATCCATACCTGTGGTCGGCAGAGAGCTGATCGCCGTGTCGGACACGTCTCTTTAAGACAGAGTGAGAGCAAAAGAATTTGAGAAGATACATTTCATATGTTAACATTCATTTTGATTTTTCCCCTTAAGAGTGGCAGAGTATTGATGAGAGGAGCGTGGCGGGGGAGCTGGAGCTGACTCCAATGTAAGGATGCAATAATTCTTGGCTTGGTACCTTACTCCGTCCGTTGGTCACATAGCATAAACACCACAGAAACTTTACGGGAAAGAGTCAGAACGTTATTTCTTTTCCAACATTTTCACAATTTCCACTCTGCTCCTCTTCTTCACTGGAACCTACATTAAGTCCATAGTCTGTGGAAATATTAGATTTAAACATTTGTTTTGCCCCAGGAAAATATTTGCTCAGGGAGACGGGCAGAAAGAAGAAAGACGGATCAGGAGAATATGTTTGGAGATAAAAACCCGCTTCTGGATAAGAGGTTTAAAAAATTATATATTGAATTTTACCCAAAGGTTTATGGAAGGAAATCGGTGTCACAGAATCATGGACTTATGTATGAAGTGCTGAGGTCGCTGGGGCTAAGCTACATCCTTGATGCAGTTCATAATATGCAGTTTTCTGCATACCCCTATCCTCCCCTATACTCTTATCTAACAGAAATGACGCCACACAGTCACCGCCCAGTACCTTTCAGCCGTAGTATCAGCGGATCTAAAGAGATCTGATGAGACCAGAGAGCTCACACATGGATTAAACAACATCCTCCATCTGTTTCCTTGAGACAGCTCCTCACTACTTCATCATCTTTAAGCAATTACATATGGTATTTCTTGTGCTCGGCTGTCATGCCAAAGCCAGCTCAACCTCATTGGGACAAAGACATGCAGGGGATTGACAATCTCACCAACATCCTGTGTGATCCCATTATCAGGACATTCCGCTGTACAGCACCAGACCCTCCCCCCTTCTTGGGGCCAAGTAGAGGCCAAGCTCTCTTTTGCTTTCTTTAGTTTCCTAAGCCATTATACCTCTAGGTCAACGATTAATTTGATTAAATAAAATAAACACAAGCAAAACAATTCCACATTTGCTAAGAGCTCAATTGTTCTTTTTTAGGCCCATTTGCTTTCCCCACTTCTCTGTCCTCTCCTCTCTTTTCCTCTCATGGGGCACATTGTGAAAGGCTGTACAAAAAAAAAGCAGCACAGACCCTATGAGTGTCAGTCGGATTTTGTCATTCCCAGATGTTTAGCTCATGACCTCAAGGAGGTGACCTCACTCAGGACATTTTCCTCAGTGGAACAGAGAAAGAAGACCTGCACATGAACCCCATTTACCTAACCAGACACTTAACGGCGATATCAGAGCCACAGCAGCAACTAGATAGCCGTGGTAAAGGGCTTTGGCATTGAACACCTTTAAAAACAGTGACTCGGGTCCAAAAACCTTGAGAACGACAAAAAGACAACAGTATCAGACAAACGTCGGAAGTTTCTCCCTCGCACGCCTGGCGTCAGATTTCTTGGTCAGACACACAGCTGTCGAGCAATGATTTTTACAATTTAATAATATGCTGTCCAATTTTGCAGACATGTCTCGTCCAATCTGCACATTATGAATGAGGAAATGGTTGATGTCTAACGTGACATGGCGTGAATAATATAATTAGCAAACTAGGCCTATTACTTATTGGTGTATGGGCTTCAAAAACTGATTGCTATATGTAAATTTGTGTCACTGAAATATATATCTATGAAATATATCTCTTGATGTCCCATCACAAAGCATCACACACGGATGTAACTGATGGCTCACCTTTTTGGATTGTGTGCAGTCATGCAGTTGATAAAAGAGGCTCAGCGTACTCAGGTAGTTCAGGTACTTACAGAAGCATGGGGCCACTGATGGTGCCTGCAAAAGCCCTTTCATCCACCTTGGTCAGATACCTATTCCTGTGAAGGTCGCTGGGACAGGAAAGCACAAATTTAAATTTATTAAGGGAAAAGGGTATCCCTCACATTTCAGTCAGATTGACAGAGGCGAGGCTTGGCATAATATTTTCCCAAGCCTCATCACTGCACATTTCAGCATTTATTTTCTCTCATTTCAGGGGTGAAACAGGGCAGAAAAAGGTCTCACTCACGTTGTTGATTCAAATTAGATAGTATAAGTTGTGACGGTGTGTCCTTAAACATACTGCACCCTCACTACACATCTCTCTGAATCCTGTAAATCTAATAAGGATAATAGACTTGAGAGGGATGTGTTTGTCTTGGTCAGGCTGTGCTGGGATCAGTTCTCCCCTCAGAGCAGATCGGGTGCCAACACAAACACCCATGTGGTAAGACTCACTAGTCACAGACCAATGGCTTAATTAGGCTCTTAGAAGAACCTGGGCTGTGTGTAGGTGTTGTAAAAGAGGAGAGGAGCCTTAAATTAATATCATTAATACCTCATATCCTGAATATGCAGGATTCTAGACCAGGGGATGACAAGAAGAGAAGAAAACTTGTCGCAACAAAAGAGAAAAAGGAAGCATTTCTTGCCTATTCTCTTGACTCTTAATTTGTCCAAGTGAGGCTATTGAATATGCACGTGTGAAACTGTTTTGTACAAGTCTGAGACAAATCTAGCATTGAGTGTCGCTGAGTGCATGGAAGAGGGGCACTTTAAATGCAGACTACCTGATACCCACTTTTGGAAACATATTTTCCCATGAGAACTCCAGCTTGCTAATCAAGAGCTGGGCTTAAGCCCTTTTTCAGTACATATGAGAAGGCCCATAGAGACCCAGCTGTGGTCCCGTTGTTTTTGTAGTGTAATTTTGGGTAAGGAAATACACCTGCCAGATGTCAGGGATGGTTTAATCCAGGCAAAATACTGAGCAACCTAATTTTTTGAGAAATGTAAGTCTTCTACATTAACAGATACCGCACCAGGCAAAATAAAATAGTGTCTCCAGAACTGGATTTTGTAAAAATTATGTCTGAACCGTGAAAGTGCATGAGAAAACTCTAACACCTCATACGAAAGTAAAAACACCATCACAGAGAGTAAAAATGTATTGATCTGCTGATATACAGTATGTCTTAACTGCTGATCACAAATGTTAAGGAAATAGTGTGACATCTTGGGAAATGCTATTTGCTGTCCTGCTATTATTAGCAAGACTGATACCACCAGTCATTTTCACAAGACCATTTTTGAACGGATTAAAGAACAAACTGTGACATGTTCGTGAGTTTTGGAGGCGCTCGTTAGTGGAATTAGTTATGTTCAGCCAGAGCCATGCTAGCTGTTTCCCCGTTTTCCGTCGTTAAGTCAGGCTTGCTATCCGGTTGCTGGCTGTAGTTTCCTGTTCATCAGACATGAGAGTAGCATTGTTCTCATCCAAATCATCCCCAAAAGGTCAGACTCTGAAAATAATTTTTCAGATAAACAATATACCATTAACCTACACTTGATCTAGCTTGGTCCCATTGAAGGCATGATGCTGGATTTCTCTGAAGCCATTTCCATACAGCATCCTGCAACAAAAGAATAAGAATAAACAAGAAAACATCTGCTTTGCACCAGTGGCAGAGATAAGTGGGACCTTCTCATTTTATATTTCATGGTTAGGTTTTTTTCTCTCTGTGCAATGTTGCAGTTTTGTAGCTCAACATTTTCTGTAACATGCTGTGCTATGTATTAAAACTTCAATCCCTCTTCCCTCACTACCAAACCTAACCACATATACTGTATGTTATTGCCTGTTCTTTGAGGGTCTGTTGTACTTGTTTCTGCTATCTAAGAGAGATTCAAGTTAGGTCAGCATGAGGGCATGTTTTCAAAGTGAGGTCATTTTGGCTGATCCCTGTTTCTTCTTGTGGCTATTTTAGGTTTTGGGTTGGATTTAGGGATACGAGGCAATAACAGTGATACGTACTGTATATACATACACGCATGCACAAACATGCAGCCTACAGTTTGCATTTACTCTGTACATTTTGTAAACATCAGGTGTGAGCGGTTTCTTTTTTGTACATTAATATACAGTTTATGTACATGTGGGAGGTACATCTAATATCTTACACTGTCAGCACATCCGTCGTGATGCCACGGAATGAGTTGGCTGGGATCTCAGTGATGTAGGGATGATCAACAATTTCCCTGCGAATGAAGGCACCCAGTTGAGAGAAAATTAAGTGGTGTTGTAAATAAATACCTTTCACCAGAAAATGGCACAAGATGGAATCTAGTGATGATGAATGTTTCCCCAAGTATTATGGCTGGGTGGGAAAATTAAATTAGATAGAGCAGCTGTCTGACAGGGTGATGACAAAGATGTGACTATGGATGTAGCTCATTTCATAAGGATATGGAGAAGCAGACAAATGTGCACGCGCACACACACACACACACATATGTAAAGTGCAAATAGCTTACGTAGCATTTTGTATAGCCATAACAGCTTGCCCATCCTTTTTATATGTCAAAAGCATGAGAACTTAAATCTCTGCTGTGGAACACATTTCCATTTCCTGTTCCATAAACAGTGTTAAGTATAGTCCACAATAGGGCTGTTAAACGTCGAGAAATAAAATAAAATTGTTACCCTAAAACAGTATTGTTTGTTGTATTGTACTAGAATTTAACAGGTTGTTTTGGTTTTGTTTCAGTTTTTTAGGATAAATGATGATTAGTATGCTTGATTTAAACATTGTAAGGTTGCAGTAACTTACAATATGAAGTTCATGTCATTAGAGTGGATGTTGCTCAAGTCAGGGAAGAATGTAAGGCCGGTATTGAAAATCCCCCTAACAGCATAGAGATGAAAACAGTTAGGATATAAAAGAGATGCAACAGAAATTTCGCCAGGTATTGCAAAGATGCTCTGCATATTACAGTATTACAGTTGAAGGTAAACGTGAGCATTGCTACCGTGAATACAGTCATTAGTGCTCAAAATAGACTGCATTGTTTAAGAATTAGCTAGCCTATTTCATTTGATAGGCAACTTTAAGAGTCACTGTCAGATTCTGGATTTTTATAGGCTCCAGCTTCTTAAAAAGAGCTTAGGTAATGGTGACATAACACTAAACTAGAGAATTTTGGCCTCCTGGAAGGAAACAACAGCTTATAATTGTCTACCAGAGTCAAGAATTCCCATGAGAGAACATCTTTCATTCTCAGGCCATTTTTGATTTCATCTATGTTTAGAGTGTGCAGGGTTTTTTTCTGCTTGTACCACGACATTAAATTCAAATGAAGCATGACTCAGACTTGCCCATACTGACACGCACAATTCTATGAATAGATTGCAATGTCTAAATTATTACCAGACTTGAGCATTTTAAATCTACAATCCTGGTTTTTGGGGTTGAGGTAATGTTGTCAATATGTGGAATTCAATGCCATAAAGGGTATGAGTTTTAAAAAAATACAGCATGCAAAAAAAATAATACTAAAAAAAATACTTACAGGTATTTTAGGTTCGGGAGATTCTTAAAGGCTTCCGGGTCGATGTAGGTCAAACTCTTTGCATTACGTATCTCTCTGCAGGAATAGACACACCAGAAAGTGATGTACTGTTTTTTTGCACATAAATGCAAACTAATTCTAATGTTGTGGCCGCTACAAAATTATTTGCACACACATTCAGAAACATTCTGAGCAGTCTTAAAACTTGCTGACAGAATAGAGCAAGGTCCATGCCAGTGTGCAGTCAAAGGGAAACTCAGACTGCCGACAGCCAGGCCTGGAAGTGGAGTCCAATTAGTGTTTCATTAGTGTGTTTACTCTGGTCCGCCCTGTGTTGGAATGAACACCTTTCTCTGCTGTTTGAAGCCATATGGTGCTCTCCAGCATGTGTTTTGGCTCTTCTTCACACCTGGCAAGCCACACTGAACCCAGGAGACAGATGTGGTCAGGTCAATGACTTAAGTGAGAGAGGTTCATCTTCCCACTGCTGCTGTGTACAAACTAGGTCTGTAACCTAAAGGTCAATTCCAGCAGTGTCATTGGGAATTGGATTTCTATTTAGTTGGATTTTCTGTTGATAAAATTTGTGTTTCTCTGTGTGGTCCTCTTTTCTTTGTTAAGCAATGGTGACTTTTGCTGGTTTTATGAAGAGGTTTGCAATTTTGATTTTTTTCTTTTTGAAAAAAGTAGAATCAGTTTGTGTTTGCCAAGGTGAAAAAAAAAAAAAGAAAAAAGATAAACAGTATAATTGTCACATAGGTCTATGTGATACATAGAAGATAGAATATAGAACATATGGAAGAGGCTTTTTGTTGTACATTTGGCTTCCCGACAAATGTAAGTTACTTTTAGCTCTGGTTTGGTCTCCACCAACCCCTGGGAAAAATACCTATTAGCTGCTAAATGCTTCACTGTATTCACCAGGCAAGCGCTAATTTTGTCTGTTTGTTTATCAGTGCTGCTTTCAGCAGTTGGAAATTTGGTTACTAAGAAGAATGAACCACAACAGTAAAGTAAAAAAAACATATATAGATTTTATTTTGCACCAAAGCTTTTTCCCCCTCCTACAAATGTACCTGGAATGTAGAAGTCATTACTGCAATGTATCACAGTGAACAAAAACTGTGATTTATTAAATAATGTGTATTTTTACTTCTGTATAAACCAAACAGTTTGTGAAATTGGTGGTTTCATTGCACGATACAGACTTCACCCAGCCCCCTCTGAATTTTCAGCTCCAACTGCACTCCTCGATCCACAGCTGCTGTCGGCCTCGAGCAGCTAACAGGAAGCCGAGCATTAATTTGTGTCTGACCCTGAAGGAAACCTGAGAGAGATGCCATTATCTGATGTATGGCACTACACCACACCAATCAAAGGCAAATAGGCCCCAGAGATCCAAAATACATCCCCCAGAACACAGATACAGCCCTCAGCCAGCGGTTTGAATTATCGTTTCTGTCTGTGTTTTGATATCTGGAATTAGGAAGCCAATAAGTGAAGACCAAAAGGAGGGATGATTAAGATAAAAATGACAGCCAAATGATATGCACATATGCATCAAGTCACATCAAATTAATGTCTGTATAGCTGCTATTCATAGTTACTGTCTCAAATGGCTTCACATGCCCACATTTTATATAGTAATTGAGTAGTGGAAACAAATTGCATACACACAAACTGCTGTATTAGATGCTGTAACTTGGAAGAAATCATTCACATGGGCAGGAAGTCTTGCAGTAATATATGAAGTGCTAGGAGGTGTTCTGCTGGAAAGTGTGTGGTCCACCCAGAGACTCAGCCATAAATCTCTATTCCATAATTGAGAATAGAGTGCACCTTGCTAGACTTTTTCCCCTGAGCTGCTTCAACAAGAGCTGGAGCATGACGAGAGAGAAGCCAAACACTGGCTGCTGTTTAGTCTCTCTGCTCTAACATGCTTATTAGACCAGGCTCAGCAATAATGCACCCAATACATCCAGATAATGAGTTACTTCATTGGATTCAATAGTCTCTTATCTAATCTGCATTTAGTAATCCCGTGACAGGGTTATTTTTTACAACTTCGTGAATTGGCAAAACTGCTCTGTGCCACTATGAGGAGGAGCAGTAAATGATGTGCAGGAGAGAAATAAGCTTCTAATGTGTTTCTTCAACACTTCCATTTGCTCCGGGCAAGGTCCAAAATTAAGCATTTTTTTCTCCAGAGAGGAAATGGAACAGCTTAATCAATGAAGATCAATAAAGAGCGTGCCCTTTTCCTTTAGTTACTCACATGTGGGTGATTCTCCTCAGGCTGTGGAACGAGTGCCTCTCGAGCCTCTGCAGCTTCATGTCCACTGATATAGATCTAGAAGAAATAAACAGAGCTCGCAGTAGATCTAATGTCCAAATCATCTTAGTAATATCAGTAATGAGTTTTCTCGACCGTCTTTCGGATTTTCAACAATGAAGCTGCTGTGCAAGCGTGAATGCGAAATATAAGACCTGTTTTCGTAAATGACTTAAAGTGTGTGGTTCTAAAAATGATCCTAAAGCCTGCAACTGTTTCCGGAATTTATCAACCCACCTTGTCTCCTAAGCCCCCCGAGTCACAGGCAATTTTAAAGGTATGTGCCCCATATACATACCTAGTCATCAGTCACTCTGCTCTCATTTGTTATTTCTTGGTAACACGTATGCTCCTAAAATAAACCATGAACTTAGCACTGGATCAACCTTAAAAATTGCTTACTTACCAGAAAAAAACACAGTCTGTTTACTTATAGGCACTTAATAAAAACACTTCAATATTAACAAGCTATAACAGAGCTTGTATTCAAGAATCTGCTGACATTTTATTGGTTTCGTATCATGTAGTCTATCATTTTATCTGGACTGTGAACAAAGAGTCAATGGACACACTGGCTGTGAGAACTTGTTGCTGTTTGAGGCTTCCACACATCATCTCATCCACCTCTGTCTCCCCTCATGCATGACTTGGACGCAGACATTGGACTCGGCAGCCAAGGATCAAGGCTCAAGTGTATATTTTACCTCTGCATAGAGACTCCACCTCTAAAGGGAATCTAGAATCACCGCACTCACAAAAAGCTCTGCTGGAATACCTAGCCAGCGTCCAAGCCCGGCTGTGGTTGAAGGACCAACATTCCTGATGAAGGAACGTATTAGTGCTTCCAGCTGTGATTAGGAACCAACAGTGATACTAAACAGAGAGCATATCATCTGCTTGGGTGGGAGACAAAAAGGAAAGGGGTGGACAGTTTGGAACTGGGCTACATTTCCACTTTTTAGGGAAAGGAGTCGAAAGACAACAGGTGGATGAGAGCTACTTTCAAGGGTTTGTGTGCAAGCCTTGAATATAGTAATTATATGGGAAAAATCACCACTCACATCCTTGAGATATTAACCATGTTGGCAAAGGCCTCTGCTGGCACGGATGACAGACGGGTCTCGAAAATCCATCTGGTTAAAAAGAAAAAAAAGGACATTTTAGTTGTCTCAAACATATTTTTCCCCTAATATCCCAATGTCTGTTAGACTTTTTTGTAATCATTTTTGACATTTTTGAAGGAATAGTTTGACTTTTTTAGAGAAAAAAGCTTATTCACTTGTTACACTTGTGAGATTTGTTGTCTTTAGGGAAACACATAGTATAGTACCTAGAACCTGCACACACTTTGCTTAGCTTAGCTTAAAGACTGAAGATAGGGTGGCAGCTTGTCTGGTTGAATAATAATAATTATTATTATTATCATTATTATTATTATTGTTATTATCATCATCATCATTATTGTTGTTAGATTTTTCTGGGGTTTTTCAAACTAAAAAAATGATATATACTTTTAGTTAGTTAGCAATTGGATTTTGTCACCTTTGGACTGAGCTAGGCTAGGTTTTTCCTATTTTTTCAAGTCCTTATGCTAAACTAACCACTTTCTGTATATAGCTTTAGTTTAAATGCAAAAATATAACAGTGGTTTCCCAAAGCACAAGGTTAAAATCTTGCAGTTGGACATTTTCTGGGAACAGTGATCTTTAACACAGCCTTGCAAAAATGTTTAAAATTTTCGTTGCAGTGAAAGTTGAATCAGTAGGTGCTTTTTACATGTAGATTTTTTTCAACATGTGAAAAGAGAAGTAAAAGGAAAATAGAAAGAGACAACGTGTTCTGATCAGAGAAAAGACAAGGGGAATGACAGATAAAGGCCCAACACTGACGCTTTTCAGTATCATGAAAGGTTTCTTTGAAGTAAATGGTAAAATAGAGCCCATTATTCAATGAACATCGGAAAAAACAAAGACTTGGAACTTAATGGACCTGCTCTGGCAGCCAAACTAAACAATGTCTGGGTCTGTTTAGGACAATGTTTCAGAAAGTAAGGTTAAGACCTAAGTATGTGATACACACCTCTACGTTGTTCTGGATAAATTAGTACCTAATGTTACAGTTTCGTTGTGAAACCAAGGATTGATTTATGAGGGAGAACATCTTTAGAATCCATTCTACACTTCTATATTTCACAATGTCAGACCTTGCTGCTTTTGCATAAAAGGAAGAGGAATTGTTCCAAATTGTTCCAGAAAAATAGTTTGACATTTTGTGTTGCAGCAGATTTGGGAATCACAAAATAAAGGAAAGAGATTAAGATGGTATGCACATGTTATTGTCATGTTGTCTTCTCAGCCCATATGCAGTAGAATGGACACCCACAGTTTGTTCTAATGCATCCTGTCTCAACTCGCAACAGCGTATGTGTCCTTTTGGAAACAGGTATAAAACGGGAGTCAGCCAAAGCCACCATCTTCATGCACCTTTGCTTCATCAGAGGAACAATAGGCTAATTCAGAGTTTGCAGATCTAGCCCAGGAGTCTGAATCACGCTCACATGTGGGGGGCGGGGGGTGAGTCACTAAGTAGACACCGGAGCACAGCACCCTGCACACACTTTGACAAACTCAAACAAACAGAGCGACACAGAACAGACCCTGACACCAAACACCCCCCATCAGAACCGTGCTGTTTCCCTGCCGCACTCAAACCCAAATCGCCAGCATGCATTTTCCCTCTGGAGCGCGAAGAGAAGACCAATGAGCCCATCTCACAGGCTTAAGGAGAAAATTACTCCCTCAATTTGTCATTTTAGATAGAAACCCGAGAAAACAAACAGGTTGGGAATTGAGTTTGAAGTGGGGAGAAGCCACATAATTTATAATAGTGTCAACATTGGATTGACAACATAGCTGTGTTTACTATTGGCTCTGTCTCATTTTGATGTGCAATAGTCTATGGTAACTGGTAGAGAGAGTCAGATACATACTCAACCTGGACTTCCTCCAGTGTGTTTCACTCTCCCTCATGTACAAATGCTTCTGCTGTAAAAATCCTTAATGCTCTCTAAGTCAGAACGCTCGCAAGTACAACATGAGTTAAGTAAAATAGTAAGGACAGGTGATTTAGTTTTTTCAATCATTTTTATTTAAAGTTTTATACAAGATTGCATTACTGTTTGTTTTTTCATAAACATTTGAGGTAATTATTGTAGAAAGTGAAGTACATGTAACCATTTCCATTACATGATCCATCAGTACAAATTAATAGCTGGGAGACTGTCAGTATTTCCAGTAATCTCAGTTACAGCTCATCATGTTCAATGTCCTGCTTCTTATTTTACAACTAATCCCAGTGCTCATCTGTTACCATTCAGGAACAGCAGTAGAATTTCACTCTTCAGTCAGTTTTATTAGTTGAGAGGTCGAGGGACAACAAATATCACGAGTTATCACGTTTAAAGTCCACTCCAAAAATTCTGAGGTTTTTGAAAGACTGGAACTGCTGTGTTTTCCCCCCTTTCCCTTGAAGTCTTTTTCCCCTTAATTATTCTCAAATGGAGCTCTCTTGGTGTTTGAGAAATGTGCTGTAAAAAGTAAATATTGTATTTGAATGCATCGTCCAGACGCAGCTGGGAGTCACGCTACACAGGCTTTTAAGCATGTCTGTGCTTTCCTTTCCACCTCTCTGACTCCCAGTGGCACATGGAGTAACTTCCACAAGTACACACACAAAAGACTCGAAACTCTTAAGTATCCACATATGCACACTCACACACAGATGTGCACAGTCTTCTGCTTTGCATTCGCATTTTGTTTTGTGAATACATGTTTACACGTTTTCCTCCACAAAAGGATTTTTAACTAAACTCCTATATTAAAAACAGAATTATTGCAGAAGGCTCCATAATTGGGCATTTTCAAAATTATTTTATTGATTAAGAAGGGCTCTGAAAGCAATTTCAGAGCACAAGGACCCATCAATGTTTTAAAAGAAAGCTATAAAAGTAGTAGGCTTGGGAATTAAGATTATTGGCCTTCTGACACCTCTCTCATATCTGTACACTAAATATAGTTCAAGTTTATGTTAGCACAAAGACTGCAGCGCTTCTAAACCTCATGAATTAACACATCTCATTTGAGTAGTTCTTAGAAAAACAAAAAGCCTATTGTGTAAATCAGTAAGTAGAAATTTTCCGAAATGTTCAACTTTTCACATGCCATTTCACACAAAGACAGCTCCTATCATGTCAAAATAAAGTCAAGTATCTATATTTGTTAGCTCAGGAAGTGTCTAAAATAGCAAGTCGACCACTATTAAAATGTTTGTGATTTCACGTTTGGTCCAATTCATGGTTTCTGACCAAAACATAGCTCTTCTGGCAGAGGGAACAAGCCACAAGCAAAAGGCCAATAGCACAAATGAACTGACAGCCAGGCTTGGCCAGAATCAGTGGAACTGAACCCCATTGGCTTCACCAGGGCAGCAGGGTTATTCATTCCTCAATGTGTGCACAACAAAATCAAACTTCCTCACGCCTCATCTGCTCGAACATCTCCTCTCAGCAGATAGTCTATTTTGGGCTCATTAGGCAGATATTTTTATCGGGGTGGTGATCGTGCTTGGTGGCATGCTTTCATGTCTTTCTGTCCTCGAGGAGGGCTCTGGGCAAACTTTGGGCAGGAATGTGAGGAAATCGTAGGGGACATCGGGGCACGTGGGTATGTGAATTGGAGCAGCGATCAGGAGATAATTTCATGTGAAGGGTGCTGTTGGAGGCCATGAAAAGTGATGTTTAGGATTGAAGGGTGGAGGGAAGTTCCAAAACACCATGAGAGAGGAATGAGGATTATCTCAACACAGGGCAGATCCTTCTCCTTAGCTTGAAGTAGTGAGCCCTACACCAGTGCTTTAGAGGAATTTTGTTGAGTTACAAGTGTTAAAACATGCTCACAGTGACAATGCTAATGTGCCGAAATCGTGCAGGCATAATGTTTACACAAAGCCCTGCTGAGGCTGATGGGAATGTAATTAGCTTTGCTGGTATTTGGCCAACATATATAAACCAACATATTGGACAACAATTTGACCTTCTCGGTTCCCCTTTAAAAATAGTTAAAGTAATACACTTGACTTTTCTTCTGTGATAAAACTACAAAACTTCTCTTTGTCATTGATATTTAAAAATAGTGTGTGACATACTAGGAAATGTACCAACTTGGTTACCTCCACAACATCAAAAACCAAAAGAGCAGTTTTTACAATGTAACGTACTGTCAGATTAGTTGTATTTCCATTTTAAGCCACTCTGATTAAAATGGAAATACTCTTTCTGACTCTTCCAGCCCTATGTTTCCACATCTGCCATGGAGTCCCTCTGAAGGGCATGTGTTTCCATCACTCAAGGCCACGGCAAACTGGTCGCTCTTCGATTGCATAATTTTCGCCCTGTACTTAAGCAATTTAGGAAGTGTAAAATCCCTGCCACATTTTTCAGATGTGACCCTGACATATTACATCATGTCGGCTTCCAGAATTCTGGACAGATTCTTTGGGGTCTCAGATAACAAGACAATAGATGGAACGCACATTATCTGTTGTTTAGGTCAGGTTTTTTTTTTTTTTTACAGGAATCATCAAAAGTGGTTTTAATTGCCCACTGCTATCATACACAAAGTAGCCTCTGCTCCACTCCAGTGGTAGGTACTGACAAAGTTTAATTCCTTCTCTTGGATTTATCTTGTATTTAATACATGAGTGAAAGAAGCCATAAAGCCCTTGGTATGACTTTGCTTTTCTGCTTTGATGTTCTCTACCTTAAACTGAATATTTGGGGATTCGCAACCATTTGTCAGACATATCAAGCAATGTGAAGACATCACCTTGGGCTTTCTGAAATTGTGATGGGCATATTTCATGATTTTCTTACATTTTATAGAACAAGCAATCAGTGGAAAAAGCAATCAACAGAAATTCACTAATGAAAATAATTGTAGTTGCAACCCTAGCTGGTAGTGATATAATAGGATTGTTATATTTCTGGAGTAGGCATGCATGCTAGTGATTAATATGAGATCAATAGCATAACAATAGCAGTTTGGCTGTTACAAACAGAAACAATATGTTATGTCTGTAAAGGTCAAATAGACACTGAACTGGTTCATATGAGAAGGTAGGCTTGTTGTTTTTGTTAATTTTTTTTGCTAAATGCAATTGTAGTGAGTACTACATTTAGTAATGAAGACAGTCCCTGTTTTCCAAACTGTCTCTTGCCTATGGGATGCCTATGACTGCAGTATGGGCGCTTTTCACGCAGAACCATGAAATGATTGACTATACCCTGCGGCACAAACCCAGTGAACTGGACATCTCATTTATGGCTTTCTTCTTCTTCTCTCCTTTTTCTCTGTCTCTGTCTCTTCCTCCACCCATCTCAATTTCTCATGCAGCAAAATTATAACAGCACAATGACTCAGGCATGTTGATAGAATGTTGTTTGAAGTGCTAAATGATGCTTTTGTAGTGTAAATTTGTATGGGTAAATTATAGATGATCAAACAATAATCAGGTCACAGCTAGGTAAAAGTAAAAAAAATAACTATGCAGTATATTCAGGATATTTTTATGTCATGATTTTCAGTTGTTCAGTTACATCAGTTCCTTTACTCTAGGCTATGTGATTTCAGGTTATACAAGTAGGTTAATGATTCAATCTATCTTTTTAATAACATGCTTGAATACATTATTTATTGCTGCATTATCCCGATATTTAACTAGGCCTACACTTTTAGGTTAATCTTCAAAAAAATAAGTGCAGTAACTGCTGCAGTAACTTTTAAAGCAATTTAAGAGTGGATACATTTCACACCAAATCAAGACTAAAAGTAGCTCTGACAACTTTGGAACATATAGTTTTGATAGCAATCCTATAATAGACAGAAGTAATAGACTATCTTAAATGGGATAACTGCTTAGCATCACAGACAGCCTCCAAGTCCCTGTGGGAACACTTTGAAGGAATATTCATCACATAATGATTTTCCTCGGGGTTAAGAGCTCTTTACATTCGAAATGCACGAAAAAAACACACACTCGGCAGAATCACTTTTACAGATGCGTTTTGAACGCCTACTTACAGTGTCTCCGTGTTTGCAGGAAACCTGGGGAGAATGTCAATGTCAGAGCAGTAGATTGTGTGAGCCTTCCACTCAGAGCACTCGCAGACAGCGGGGCAGGAGTCAGCCTCCGACACGGCGCTCATAGGGAGAGTGACGAGCGTGAACAGGGCGCACGTTATCACCTGCATGCTGGAGCTCCGCTCCCTGTCAGTGTCGGTTCAAAAACGATCCCCAGACTGACTTCTGTTTCTCCACCTTTTCTCTCGATGTCCACAACAGCGGATAGATGTACCAATTTAAGCAAAGTTGTCTATAGACTAGACTAGAGTGTTTGTTTTTGGTTAAGGCTGCGATCCTTTGATGGAAGCAGTGGAGCTGCACTGGATAGAGATGTTCAGTGTTTCTTTACAGGGCCCCAGGAGTTTCTGTGAGGTTGTGGAGGTTGAGATGCTGGAGGACGGACAGCTGCAGCTCGGTGGTGGGTTTGGAGGTGGTCTTCAATTTGAGGGGAGGGTGGACTTCTGAGGCACTCTTGTGTTGAACTTGAGAATAGTATTTCCCCCCCTTCAGCAGTATTCTTATTTGTTTTATGCTGTTCTTTTAAGTAAAATATATTTGGTTGTCATAGGCTACGTTGTCTGTTCTACTATATTTCGAGTCTTTTCTATATTATTGATTGCTTTTTTTCTAATTCTTGCCTTTTGTTTTATTCTTGTCCATTATTCTAGTCAATAAAATACCCTGGACATTAACTGTCCAATTCAATATATTTCATAAACATAAATTGCTTCAGTATATTTCTAGGCTATAAGTCTATATGCCGACTAGTTTTCTTTTCTTTTCTCTTTCCTAATTTTTACTCAAATGTTCTGACCAGTAAGTCAAATTTCTTAGGCTATTCGCGAATAATTTACTGACATGTCTTGTTTTTTTCTTTAAATATTCATAGTCCACTGGTGAAGAGAATAGGCCTTTTTTAAACCTTGTGTGATACACAATTCTTTCCTTTTTTCTTTTCCTTTCTTCTACTTTCCCGTCTTTTCTTTTCTTTCAGTTCAGAAAGTTCTTTTACTTCACTTAGAAGTAACTGAAGAGCGGCAGTGTTGGCGCAAACACATTACTTTGGACAATGTAGTTCACAAATAATAAATTCCCACACTCTTCCATTGTAAACATCCTACATTTCCCGGCATCCTGTGGGGCCGCCTTGCCCCCTCAGTTTCCTGCTCAGACGCGGCTAGTTTAAGTTGCCATAGCACGGTTAAACTGAGGTCTGCTCTTCCGTTAGATATCACTCCCGAAGCGAAGAAGTAACGTCTCATTTGTAATGTGTTTTTGACGACTGCGTGTATTTTCTTTGTTTTCACGGGACATGTGCAGCGTTTGCAGTTTAGAATATTATTTCAGAGCTAAATTGGCTGGCTAACATTGGGTTGCTAGCTAATGTTAACTGGAGTTGCCACTTGTTGCTAGCCAGGAGGAGCATCACTCACAACAATGGCCAAGACTGTGATTGATTGGGAAGGGGACAGCGTTAATTGTAGAGTATTGCTGGTCACATAGTTTTTCTAATCGCCTACAGTGTTTTTTCAAGTAACAATGACAAAGACCCCATGTCTGTTTGCTATGATAAAACTAACTTTTTCGAAGACGGCTCAAAACCAGCCCACTTTGTTTGTTAATCTGATTAACGTTACAGTTAACAGTTAGCGTTTTGCGCCGACAAAGCTAGTGCTGGTCACTAGTCGTCAAATTTGCCTCGTCAGCCGTTTTTTCGTTGCCACTGCCGGTGACCTGTCCCAAATCATGGACACATCCAGCGAGTCGGACTCATCCGACAGGACGCGGAGACACCGGCCCCGGGGGCGTGAAGCCCACCGCAGGCCCGGCCGCGACAGGGACAGAGCCGGTGGGAGTGGAGGCGATGACCGAACGGCAGACATCTCCGAGAAGATGAGCACACTAGCAAATACTTTACAGGTGCTCTGCTGTGCCTCTTTAGACACATTTTGATTAATTGTCGGTGTGTAACTGCTACTGATTCCAAAATGTTTTTCAGTAATTGTTAACTAATAGCTTCTTTCTTCTATAGGACACCAGTAGAAACTTGACCAAAGTAGACCGGATGCTTGGTCAGTACAGGGAGCATACAGATGATCAGGCTGAAGCCATGGCAATGGTAAGCCACCTGTTCTGTTATCTATGTACACTCACAAATCTTTGTTCACACTGTCGTCCTACTTTATGATCATTACAGAGGTTGTAGTGGGTGGTGTTTTTGCACTAGAGTGCATACTGAAAGTAGTTCCTAATATTCGGGCCCTCTAATGGATATAAATGGGGTGGACAAAATATTAGAGACACATTGCAGTATATTGAAGTCCAGCACCATGCCCCTGCAAACTACAACGTCAAAATAATAAGCATGCAGTTAAATTAAAACCTCTCTGACATTGTAAATCAAAACAGAAAGACAGAATTTATGGCAGCGTGTTTGTATTGGATCACATTTGATTGTACAAATGAATGTAATGATGTGGCCAGTGAGTGTAATTACACCCCAAAGATGCAGAGGGTTTGACATGGGTCTTTCCATTGCACATGCACAGCCATGTTTTGATTTAAGATTTGCTTCAAATGCATGTTGTTGAATTTAAAAACACTTACTCTACTTATTGGAGCTATTTTCAGTAAAATGAGTTTAGCTCAAGTAACCTTTATACATAACGGCACTTTTTTTCTCCAACTGGACTGGAGCATGAACAGATGTGACAGGATGAGGGATTCAGCAGTTTCATAAACATCTTCAGTGCATGACAGTTAAACTTCATGGACAATAACATACTAATGTGAATGCTTAATGCTTTTTAAATTATCTCGCAGTCAATTTCCATATTGTTTATATTCAGTTTATTCATTCAGTGCAATAACTTTTTAATTTCATTGACTCCCCCTCTAGGTCCCATCTTCAGGGGTTTGATTTTATTTAGGAGGTGTGTTATTTTCTGTTTCCTTGGTTAGTCAATCATGTGCGCTGTTGTTTTGTTCTGCACCAGCTCAGGGAAAACCTGGAGGAGTCAATCAGTCAGCTGCAGACACGGAGGCTGGGCAGATCCAACGGGGCTCGGAGTGCCTCAGCCTCGGCCTCTACCCTGCATACCAGTGACCTGGAGGCTTGCTCAGGATCAGGTATGGTGAAACAGAAAGGTTTTTTTGCTGACATGTATTCTGATTGAGGTTAGGTTTGGAAAGAGAATGAAGCATACCTGCAGATAACACAGAGATAAAATACAGAAGTGAAAACCAAAGACCACCTTCATTATTCTTGTTTCTGTTGCCAACTTTCAAATGGATAGCTAAATAATCAATTTAATAATTTAATATAATAAAGCCTGGACTGTGTGGTGTCGTTGTGGCAAATCTTTTCAGAGTGACCAGCCGGAAAAAGCTCTGCCTGTATTTAATTGTTTGTGATGACATCTGTGCGTCTGTGATTTCAGACAGCCAGCGTTTCTACCCTACCTCTCCACTGAGGGACTACACAGGCACTGCGGCGAGGAGGAAGAGGAGGTCTCAGTCTGCCGGCGTTCGCTTCAAGGATTCCAGCCCGACAGAAGAGGATGTAAGCAATGCCAACATACCAACAACCAATCACTGCTTCTTGTTTCTTCATGTAGTTTCAGAAAGATGCCACGGGGGGCACACTGAGTCAGCAAAATAGATGTAAAATTTGTTATGCTAACCTTGATAAGAAAGGGGGGCTTGAAAAGACAAATTCAAATCAGATATTGTTCATGTTTGTTTTTCCCTGTACAAATGTTTATAGTGTATGCAGGAGTCCAAATGTAGTTTTGATGCATCATAAATGCTGTAAATGTGCATCTCATCATCTTGCTTTGCATTCATTACATATTTGTGTCTGCCTCACATAGATCCATTCTTTACACCAGTCCTTGAGAGATCTGCGTTGTGACCAGCTGAGACTGTCTGATGACCTGGACAAAGAAATCCTCCGGAGGAATAGGTATCTGAGAGGAGAGACAAAGCCGAAACACCAAAGTTGTCGTTGACCGCTCTGTCACTGCCGCGTTTGAAAAGCTGCAACACCCGAGTCTAAAATGGTGATGGATATGCACAGACCCCTGAAAAGTTGATTGCTAGATCTTCCAGAGGAAAAAGGCATATCACGAATCTCTGAGTTTGGCAAATCAGCTGAAAATTGTCACAACTTAGCCTTGGCTCTCACGCTGCATGGTTGTCTCTCGCCAAGACACCCTTCATTTCAAGCTTGTTCATTCACAATGATATTGGGGGCGCCCCTAAACTTAAAAACACACTATTTTACATTTTTAACAGGAAACAGATAAATCACTGTCAAAAGACTGCTACTAGAACACATGCCCTTAAATTGAATTTAGAAGTTTTTGCTTTTATGTATTTTAATATGGCTTCACTAGTTTAGTACACGAGGATTTAGTCCAGCAGACATACATTGTATGTGGACTCTTATGCAGACACTTCTTTAAGGTTCACCCTCAGATTTTCTACATTAGTTTCTCCACTACCTGAAGTCTTGCCTCTGTCTGAACCAGTGCAGGATATGGCTGTTATTCTTTTCATATTCACTCTACGTGAAAAGTTTTTGCCTGAGCTTTAAAAATAAATGCACGGAGTTCAGATCTTTGAAATCTCCTTGATGACAGCAATAAAAGTGTCATGGGAAACTTTAAAAGACCCAACTGCAAAGTCAAAAGGCGGCAGAGCTTTCTCTCAACATGCATTAAAATTTGACATTTTGAAGTTATTAAAAAATCTCTCCTTCCTAGGGCTGCTGACCAGACCAGAATTGGTCCACCACCATATTTCAACATCTGAAGCTGAATAATTATTTTTAGCGGTGTCACATTATATATTCACATTTTGATCAATGAGGTCCTGGAATAGGATTTTTCAAAACGTCCGAGAACTTTGCTGTGTAAATAATTTCAGTCTTCTGGATTTGTCTTTTTTTTTATATATAGGTCTGATATTGACACCAGGTGGGCAATGGAGAGCCTCACAGGACACCTGACAGCTTCCCAGAGACAAGAGTCGGTGAGTTGTGGCTGTGTATTTCACCACCAAAACTTCAAGTACACTTTGGAGTTCTGTGAGTGTGAACAAGGAAAGTGGATGTATCATGGGTTTATGGATGTCGCATCACAACTGTTGATGGAAGCATGGAATATGCAAAGCTTCTTCTGAATACAGGGGAAAACGGATACGGATAGATGGCTTCCTCTTAAAACCAACTTCATAAAACTCTAACTTCAGCAGATGTTTCAGTATAATGTCCAGGCGCATGGCTCCTCACTGCACCATCACTGCTGTGACAAATATGCTGCTTCATATGACAGCCAACATGTTTAATTTTTTTTTTTTTATCCTGTCGCGTCTGTGGATGCGACAAGATAAAGGTATGAACTGTCTGACACAGGTGGATGTGATGCTTCCTGATCAGACGGGGAATTATCGCAGCGTAACGCTTGCAGTCAGTTGTAGAAGATATTCTTGTCACCCACCCTTTTAATTTCCTGTTGTCTCATTTATCATATCCTGCTGCCATTCCTGGCGCCGGCGGTGTTTGCGTGACCCGAGGCGTCCTCCATCTGACTGTCTGCAGGTGTCGGCTCGCGTGGAGCGGCGTCTGCAGGAGCTGGAGAGAGAGATGCGCGCCGAGGAGACGAGCGCGGAGCGGGAAAGGGGGCCTGAGCGACGGGTGGCCGTGTCTGACAAGCTGCAGGAGGTGACACTTCTCCCCACGCTAAACTGCTGCGATTCCTCCATCCCACACCTCGCTGCTGACATGTTCTCTCACATTCAAACAGAGAGCCAGAAATAATCTCGAGGCAATATGAAGATGTATAAATTCAGTAGACGGATGTGGACGGCGCAGGATGGGAAATAACTATATTTAACATCACTCATTGAAATGTTTAGGACAACAAAGGGCAACACACATTGACTGACACACAGAAGCACATAGTGCAGTCTAGATACAAGGATTTGTTACTGTTGGGACAAGTGTCGTCCATAAAATGTGCATGAATGCAGTAACAGAACATGCAACAACAACAAAAAAAATCCAGATTTCTCCATACTGTGTCTTACTGAAGTTTTTCTCTTTCCTTAATGCCCTGTCATCTCGTATTGTTTGTCAAAGCAGCGTTCCCACTGTGTCTCTTAGCCCTCTTCCTTTGCTTTATGAGACTAAATAGCACACCTCGGCAATTACTTTGATGCAGTGCAAATTGTCGCTAAGCAAGCAATCGCAGCTCTCCTGTATTTCACGTTAGTCGTGTTTTTGTTTTTTTTGTTTTTTTCAGGCATGCATTTGTCTGAAAGCATTAACAGCTGAGAGAGCTCTGTCATTAGGTGCACTTTAGTGACAGCTAGATGCACTCAGTAGATGCCCACAGTCACAGCAAAGAACAAATTATCTTGTATTTTTGCTCTCTTACGTTGCTACTTTCCATTTAGCCACACAAATCACCCATATTATACATCATCAGAATAATGTTAGTTCATTTTTTAAATAGCCGAACCATTTATTTCGTGGTTGCTGATGTGGAGGACGGTGATTTGTATGTGTCTCGGCATCAGTCTGTTTTAATCTCATCTGTCTGCCGCAGTTTTTCAATAGACCACAGTGGGGCACTGTGGAGCTGCATCCAGACTGATAACCTTCGCGAGCTCAACTTCTCACCGCACTGTGCAATGATAGTAGTAGCTACCAATTCATTAGCATCCCTCTCCTCTGTAGTGCCCTAATGGGACACCAGCAGGGCCTGGGGTGCTGGGAAATAATGGATTTGTCCAAAAATTAAGGGTAAATAAACAAGCACAAGGAAATGAAGAGGAAAATAATCTCTTTTACTACTAAAGAGCAGGAGAGGAGGGAGAGCAGAGGGCACATTTATTCCCCACCGATGGGCCCGCTGTGATGTGAATCAAATAGATGATGAGTCACTTGGGTAGCTGTTATTGCTAGCAGCCGGCAATTCATCACCACAGCCTGCTCAGAACGAGTAGGATTGAGTGGGATCTAAGCTCTCGTACAAATCCGCCACGAAGCCAGTACCTTGTTCCAAGGCGACAAGATTGGGGTTACTGTGATGCAACAGAACCTCTCGTGTTGCATTCTTACAGTATTCCAATATAATGTATACTCTTGTAATAATTCATGCCGTGTTCCGTATGTGATTTTTGCCTGTGTTTTTTAGACCCCAGGGAGACGCCAAGTTCAGGCGCATGAGAGAGAGGAGGCCTTGACTGCCAGGTTACTGAAAGCCGAAAAGGAGAAGTCCAAGGTGATTGTCTTTAGTCTTAAGGGATTGTTTGTATATCAAAGTAGTAATCCTCTATGATGTATAAAGAGCTTAATGTTATAAAAGTTTGACCTATAAAAGTTCCTACCTCACTTTTCCAGCATCATTTTACTCAAATTGGTTGCATAGCATTTGGGTTTTCACTAAATTTTTCATCAAAGCTTTTTAGCAGAATTTTTTTTTTTCAAATTGCATACAAACTGAACTTGTGGATTGTAAGTGCTGCATCCCTTCTGCAGTCTCCACATTCATTGTACACTCATTTGTGATGTCCTGTGACGTTCTTGTTGTCCTGCTCTCCTCAGATGGAGGAAGATCTGGAGAGAACTAGAAGACTATTAAATCAGTCAGAGGACAGCAGAGAGTCACTTGGTCAACAGGTTCGTTTGTGGGCGCTGTACCTGATTTCATAATATGCAGTAAATCCCACAGAGACAAGACAATAGGATAAAAGGAGACATTTCAGAAAACTTCTTTGTCGTTTCTCCACTTGTCAGACAGTCGTATGTCTTTCTCTTTGTCTACTCGCACGGCTGATGATCTCCAGGTGGAGGACATGCGCGGTGAGCTGATGAGGACGAGGAAGGAGAAGGCCGAGCTTCAGAGGGTCCGGCTGGAGACTTGTCAGCCCGCTGCTCAGCCACATGGCAACCACGCTGGCGGGGAGGAGGGAAGAGGTGGACTGCGAGGGCCAGGTACTGAATTTAGGTCTGGACTCTGGAGGTGAGGGAAAGGAGCACAGACAGGACAGAGGGGATTTGGATTTAGGTGAAATGCACAGGTGAAAAGATTGTTTTGCCAACTCTGTAACAACAGAAATAGCAGTGTGTTATTTTTTTTAGCAGTTTCTCCTTGAAAGAAATCTTCAGACAGTACACATGTACTGTGTGTACTATAAGAGCAAGAGAATGGGTGAATGCAGGGCAGGGAGAGGCCTGTGATCGGATACAGGGCCAGCGAGGCTAAAGGCAATAAAAGGACACATGGGGCGTTGGTGAGTGGAAAATTGATAGGACGATGGCACAAACAGAGTACAGGAAAAATTGTATAACTCATAAAATTGGAGAAAAGTTATTGCACATTAGAGAAAAATATTGAAAATTTTAACTTTCTTGAACTTTTTTTTGTGATGGTACTGAATTTTCAGTGAAAGCCTTGAATTGACAGATTCTCATTAAAGTGTCTGAAGTTATATTTCATGTAGTATTTGACTATGTAGTAAGGCTTTTCAGCTGATTCAGGTGATTTGTCTCTAAATCTGAATGTTGCAAAGATTGGATGAAAGAATGAATCACTGCGGGTTCTTTCCTCATCAGCATCTTTGTTTATTGATATCAGACGTGGCGAATCCTGCATCATTCTCTTCTGTTATCACTTCAGTCATCTTCTGTTCACAACTGTCAGCTCTTGGTCTGCCCCAAGTGAAATGACTGACAGTGAGTCATGCATATAAGCCTTCAAAATACTAGGTAAAAGATTTTTTTTTTTAAATCAGGGTGAGGTTAGCAAATAATTTTAAAGTGAAATCTGCATGCTATATACTTAGCTTACTCAAAACCATGTTGATCCTCTTATGCTATTTCTTTTGTAAGACATATTTAGTCCTCTTGTTCCCGCACTCGCTCTCCTTCACTTTCCTCAAGGTTCTTGTCACCACGTGTCGTACTATTCTCCACCTGCGGTAAACCATCTTTCAACATCATTAACAATTTGATTACATTTCGGTCTGTGTGTGCATGTTAGATCGTTCAGACCTAGAAAAAGAGGTGGCGGAGCTGCGGGTCCAGCTGTGCAAGGCCTCTGTCCTTGGAGAGGTTGAGGAACTGAAGAGGGTTCTGGACCGCAAGGAGAAGGAGAGGGTCCAACTCAGCTCACAGGTGGAGGTGTGTGTATATCATAGAAATTGTTTGACACTGGGTATTTATATAAAACAACAAGAGCTTGCAACAGCAGTGATTAAGAGCAGGCACTGCGAGTCTTTCCTCAGTCATCCACTTGGCCGCCTCTGCCGTCTACTCTTAAGAATAAATGGGAAACACTTAGGATCCCTCAGCTGGAGCGCGAGTGAACACAGCACAAGCCCAATTTTGAGTTTACCCACGCAGGCGTCTCCAACCCGAGCGGGGTTATTTCAGTTTGTAGAGGGTGCCTCTCATCCGTGGTCGCATCCTCCGCCAACTCCACGCCACTTGATCCTCTTACAATCGTCAGATGACGTGACAGTTGGAATAGGAGATCAGAAGTCACCCAGCAGTCATTTATCCTTCTCAAACTGGAGCGACGTGTCACTTCCTTCACTGTAACGAGACGTGAGGAAATAAAAAAAAAAATCTCGAGAAACGCATGCCCTTGCTAAGCAGGGCCATGGTGGGTATCAATAAAATGTTAGCAGGAATCATAGCACTTAAAGCTCTGGCACATTCTCCTCTAATCTCTGACATTTCTTTCATGGAAAATGTGTTTAAACTCCCACGTGCCCCTTATTTCCGAGTAGGTGTTAAAGGAAGAAGTGGGTGTTTGCCTGTATCACCTGGGGCATCTCTTCTGGTTTTTATGTCTCAATCAGAATAGGTGTCTGAAATCTTTCATTTTAATGGCAAATGAGGAAAAATGAAGGATAGTGAGGAGAATGGGGTGGAAGATTGAATTTCTCAGTCACTGAATCTATTTACAGTATGAAAGGTCTGTGACTAATCAGGCTATGACTAATTACGCCAAACTGACAGTCCTATTCATTATAAATACAGCACCGTGGTAACCTTATGTGCCTTTCCTTTAGATTTCAGTCAAACTGGAAACTATAAAGTGATTGTGATGTTCTTGTGCATGTGAAGCTAACCCAGCGCAGCTCTCCTCGAGCACTACTTTTCAGACCAGCAAGGCAGACAATCTAATTGTAAGCAGAATGCAAACATGGCCTCAACCTTCACTGACCTCGCCGTACCTGCCCTTTACTGTTTAACCTTTCTTACAGTCTGTCGAAACTTTTTCTTCCTTGCTACACTTCTTAAACATCATCTGTCTCTTTCTACGTTTTCCTTATCTTCCGTTGCCCGCAACGCACTCCTCCACGCCCGTTGGTCCCTTTCTCTTGCTTTTCTCTTTTTCTTTTCTCCTCCCATTAGCAAGTGCACTCACACACCCTTGACCTTTCTCTTTTCTATATACCAGGAATTGTCATCAGACCTGGCGCGGCGGGAGCAACAGCAGTTACGAATGCTGGAGCAGTTGAGGGAGATACAGGTATTTTGATTGGTTACTGTGTCACACTCAGCTCATCAGCGCAATGGCTATTTAAATCAAGGACTCTAAACGAGGGGTGCTTTTTCAAGTGGTAATTTTAATTAGAAACACGCTGTGTGTAGTTGCTTTTCTAGGCCACAAAAAAACCACAAAATTACACTGTAAAGAACTGAAAGTCAGAATAATGAGATCCTTAGGAGTTAGTCCCATGAGACATTTTAGGGTCCACCCCATGGTTACAAAAACACTGATTCAGATTATGAAAAATGAATATATAGACTCATTTCATGAATTTGGCCATCCTTATTTTTTTCAGAGCCGGGGGCAGGCAGAGAGGAGGGAGACGGAGGCATTACTCCAGGAGAGCACGAGGAGCAGAGATGAACTGAAGGCCAGGGCCCAGGAGGCTGTGCGCCAGTGGAGGGCAAAGTGCAAGAGACTGCAGAAGGCGCTGGAGGAGGTAAGCCCCCAGGCTCAGTTCCATACTGAGAAGGCCTCGCAGGTTGTTTGAGGCAGATGCATTCATTACACGAGTTTTGACACCACACTTGCAGCAGTGACTAAGTAACTGCTGATCTTTACAATGTCTGCTGTCTTTCTGCAATGAAAAATCACTACAGTTCACTGAGTCCAGTGTGCTTGAGTCTCTTGTGACTTTCTGCCTCATCCTGTCTTATTGCAATACATTGCTAACAGAAGGAATGAAGTGTAAATCAGTGCAAAATTATCACCCTCACCCTGTTTGCTTTAAAGAGGCACAAAACTGATTTTACAACTGATTTACAGTTTACTTTGTATGAAGAATAATGCTGACCCTGTGTAAAACAGTTGTGTGAAGTGTTCCGTGGTTGTTGAGAGAACTTTTCCAGAGTTTAAGAGAAAAAAAAATCAACCTGGATGAAGTCAATGAGGTTGCTTCAGCTTTAGCCAGAGACTTTTTTTTTTGACAGGAAGCCTGCAGTACTGGAGGTGTGGGATTTGAAAGCATTCGAGGAGACAGGTTACCGATGCTATTGAGTTGGGTTCTGGGAAATGTCGGATCCAGTAGTTTTGGAGTATGACCCAAACAAGTGAGGACATCTGTCTGCTGTTTAGATTTTTGCCATTCTTTTTTGAATCCGTGTCCTATGACTCCCCCAGGTTTTCGAAAGTGCCGTACTAAATGACTGAGACTACTTGAATCCAGTCCATATTTATGGCACAGTAGCTGTAGCCTCTTAATACTAAAACCACTTAGCACTAGTGATATTGACAAAGAAATTGCCATCTTCCTGGTTGGAAAGTATCAATATGCATTTTATATGAGGTACTTGAGGGTAAAGGCTCTGAACAGCCTGGATGAAGAAAGTACATACTGTATTGCACATACAATAACAAAGTACAATTAACGAGCAGGTGCATTTGATAACAAGCAAACAGAACTGCGATTAATATTGTACATTAGCTGAGGATGAACTATCCCTACGTCTCTGAGGACCTCTGAGCAGTCAGTCCTGTCGGCAGGAGTCACTCTTTTGGCTTATCTAAAAAAACAAAATATGAAAGCCCTCAGCTTATGCACACTTGCAACAGTTTCCACCAAAAGTTCTCTATCAGTTAGCACTGATGAGCAACCACAGCACAAATACGAGTCAACTGTAGTCGTCGGCTCCAGGCAGCTCAGTCTCAAACGTTCTGGGAAGTGCTTCTGCCGCCGCCGCAGCCGCCGGCCGGACTAGCAGCGAGCCATCTGGCTGCACTGTTAGCAACAACTGAGCCTCTGTCTCTCTCTGTTGCGTTTCCTCAGCAGTGAACTCTGGCTTGTGCTTGACTGCTTTGACTTTGACTATGTGTTCTGAAAAGTGGAGTAATCGATAACGTCTGTGCTGAAATGCATTTCTCAACCCCAGCAGTAGACTGATTTCTAGTGCCACCCCAGGCGGTGAGGAGAGAACAAAACTTAACTCAGCCAAACTCTCCCTGTAGTTGTGCAAACCACTGATGTCAGAATACATTAGTGGGTGGTGGAAGGCTGCTGCAACTAAGTGATGCACAGAATATTGGCAGGTATTGTGGAAATTGTCTGCTCTGTTACTCAGATGTCCTTTTTCAAGCGTTTTCTTAGCTGCGTCCTTCCCTCCTTCATTTCATTTATCAGTACATACCACACAAGTTTACACCTCTGTTCATTCATTTATTCAGAGAGAGAAATTGACACCTTTACATCACCAGGGACCGAAGTAGAAATATTTGAGATTATTCGGTCCAAGGCTGTCATTCTCTTTCATAGTTGGAATGGACTGGAAAATTGGCAGTTGTCTTCAGCAGCACTTCTGTGGCTTCATGTGTAGTGATTGGGAAGGGGCGATATAGGTACATATGCTTTGCAGTCCATATCGTATATCACATGCAGCCCTCTAATGATGAGGAGAAGAAAACTAGTCTCAGTTTTAGAGTAAATAATGAAAAGTAGAATACCATTTCAAAGTACTGAGTACTCCTTAAAATACATCAGTGTAACACAAATTAATCAGCACTGTGATAAATGTTAAGGAGGTTTTTTTTTTATTAATGTTGCTATTCCACTTTCCCTGTTCAGTCATGCTTTCGCTTGACTTTGCTCCAAACGTATTTTGAATTAATTTAATAACATCCTAACCAAACACGAAGTCAAGTAGTGTAGAGTACCTTTGCATGGTAGGTTGCATTGATTGTGCTTCGTTGAATAATTAACGGCTCATTACTATTCTTCGCTTGAAAGTCACCTCCCTGTGATTTCCATCCCCTTTGAACCAAGCGAGTCACCTCCAAACTCAGTGTGAGCAGCCTCGTGCCTCGCGAACAGACAAACAGACAGACAGACAAACTCACTCCCACCTGGCATTCTCGACGTGACGTGAATTCATTACGAAATCATTTCTGCCCCCTTAATGAATTAGGGGAGAGAATCGAGTGCTCAATTAAATGATTAGGTTCTGAGCTGCGGCAAAGTCTTTGCAAATTCCAGTCAAAGCCAGAGTATTAGAAGCAATCTGCTTTGAACAGACCTGACCATTGTCCCTTATCAGGGAGCTGAGTGCTAGCATTTTCCTATCAGTGCAAGAGCTGGTACTGCATATGTTTCGCTCCCTCTGCCTCTCCGTCACTCTTTCTCTCGCGCTCGTCATTATTGTTCGAGCTCCTCTTTGTACACCATCTTCCTCCTCCTCCTCATTTGTCATTCTTCGTTTCCCTTGTCCTTCCCCTCTCACACCCCCGCTCTCGTGCTACGTCTCCCTCCTTTCAGGCAGCCGTGGAAAAGGAGAGCTCTCAGGCCCAGCTGAAGGCGCTGAGCCAGCAGACCGAGGCGGCCCGCAGGGAGCTCGCTGAAATCCTAGGCCGTTTGGCCCAGCGCGAGGAAGAACTCCACCGCAAGGACGTGGAGCTGTCCGAGACCCGCCAGCGCCAGTTGTCACTGGAGCAGGAAATACGGGAGGTGTGGGGTTGAATATCCAGAAATAGAATTTCTCTTTCACATCACTAGGGACATTAAAAAAAACAGCATTTTTTTCCACATATAGGACCACAGAAGATGAGTCAGGTTTCCACTGAGCAGTGTACTTCTCATGATGTTTTTTTATTGCACTTTAAATTTGAATCCATCCGCCTATGTGCAAGCAGTTTATTGATTCAAGACCATTTTACCTCAGCTTTTCAAAAACAACATTAATCAGCCCAGAGGTTGAATCAAACAGTATCACACTGCCACCATGAAGTTATGTAATGACACCTATTTGTAGTCTGGTTGTGCCCAGACACAGTAATACTGTATATCACTTCTCCTTTGCAAATTGCTTGCTTGTTGGTTACAAGCACATTAGCATCCTTGCACAAATCCCAATCAAAGCAGAGCCACAAGATGAAATGAATTTGTCTTGTTCAGATTGTGTTGATTTTTTTAAAGCGGAAAAATTAACCTCAGCTGAAGAATCAAAAGGCTTTTCCTAATGGTGCTCCTCACCCTAAGGTAAGGGAGGCCTCGGCTGTCCTGCAGGAAGAGACTCAGCGTCAGGCCGCCATCCATGCGAGACTAAGGGAAGAGAACGAGAGGCTGGAGGAAAGATTCGACACCCGGGTCCGCCGTGCTCAAAGAGACCAGGAGGCGCAGGCCGAGCTCCAGGCTGCCCTGAAGCAGATGACCTCAGCGCACGCCCAGCTGGCTCAGCGGTTAGCTGAGGAGGAGAGCTCCAGGAAGGAGCTCCAGAAGGGCGCCTCAGAACTACAGGCGAAGCTTACACTGGCGCAGGAGGAGCGGGCTGCGCTGGGGAAGCAGCTGCAGCTCGAGAGAGAGGTGCATCAGAAGGAACTGGACAACATGAAGGCAACGATTGAAGACGGCAGGATGAAGAAGGGTCGTGACGTGCAGGACATGCTTAAGCTCTGCCGCCAGGAGCGAGATGAAATGCAGGCTCAGCTGAAGGAGGTTAAGGTAGGTCCTTATTCTAAATTTCTATTTATATATTTCTTTCCTGTAAAGGAAATGTACGGTTAAAAAAAATAGTTTGTGGGTTTTTTTTTTGATTCAGTGACACGTTACATGTGCAGCAAGAACTAGCAGCTGGTTATCGTAGCGGAGCGTAAACTAAGCTAGATCTGACCTGTGGTTATTAAATCGGGGACAGGCGACTTCATGGAATCTCCACTGGTTACCTGGCAGCCGGTAGGAGGCCAAGAAAGATTGTGGCAGATAATCGCTTTGTTTTTTGTACAGATTAAACAAATGTGATAATTTAATTAGTGAACTTTAGCGGTTTTGGTAAACTGATAACGTTACCTTTGGAAGGAGCAAGGTTAGCTGTTTCCCTCCGATTTTAAGATAAGCTAATCGGCTGCTGACTTTAGCTGCATATTTAGCATACAGACTGGTATCAATGTATTCGTCTAATTCGTGGCAACCAAGCGAATAAGTGTAGTTCCCAAAATGTTGAACAGCTCCTTTAAATGCACCTAAAGGCCCTCTCAGTCTCCGCGCTGAGCTCTGTATAATGTATCAGATGCACCACACTCTTAATTTGTCAAATCTTTGGAGATGTCAAGGTCATAAGCCAACCGGAGATTTTTCCCCCTTCCCTACGCATGGATCACAGGCTGCCACACTCAAATTGACATTTAGAGTATCTTTGGCATCCCAGATTCAGCACAGGGTAACATGCCTCCGCCGCCAAACATCTGGCATATTTCCGACTCAGCGAGACGCAGACGAAATTCTCATTTAGAGTAATTTTCTTCATTGGCCGGGGCTGCGTCCTCCGAGTGCGGGTGAACCGAGGATAGCTGAGCTCTTAATGGCGTGTGGCGCCCCCGCGGATCCTCACGGCCATTCCAAAGCTCCGAGCGTGAATATTTAAAAACCCCAATATCAGACCTCCAGAAGTTTCATCAAGGCAGTGCCGGAGATAGGGGGCTCCTCTTGATTTGCTCGCGCGTCACCCCACCCCAGCGGTGAGCGCTCATGGGTACGTTGTCTCTTACGGGGCATGGTCCTCTCTGATATGGTGGCGTTTAGCCCGTTAGCCGTGCTGAATGGCATTAATATCTGACATAGCTCATTGTAATGGTGTCATTTCCGAGTGCAGTGAGGACAAGGGCGTTTGCTGGAGTGTTTTTTAAGTACTAGCCTACGGGTGCTGCAGATGTCCTGAAGAAGCCCACCCAGTATTCATGCAGCATAGCCAGAGGCCGGTATTACGGTTTTGATACAGTCAACTGTCAGAAAACGCTTAAAATATTCTTGTTTTCTTGTCCTTGTCCCCTCACTCTTGATTTCTCCTCCACTCTATCTTCCCCCTCGCCGTCTCTCTCTTTGTTAATCCCTCTCCTACCTCTTCCCTCCAGTTCTAATTTTGCATTTTCTCTCTATTTTTCTCCCTCCTCACTCCAAGCAGTTCTTATTTTCCGTCTGTTTTTTTCCCCCCACTCTTTGTTTGTGTCACTCCCCGACGCTCCAAGTGCTCAGTCATTGTCGTTCATTCCACTTCACAGTGTCTTGAGCTGCGTGTAGTAATGTGATGATTGGAGATAGAACACTCATGTCTGAGCTGGATTTTCATGTGCAAGCCTGAGACATGCACTGAGGACTCAGACAATGAATTTTGAGACTTGGCAATGGCATTTACCCATCCTCTTGACCCATTATGCAATTTCCCCTGTGCGGCACAGAATGTCATGTCAGATCTTAATTAAGATCTTTTATTGGTTTGGGTCCACCTGCAAATTTTGGCATGTCGTATGTATGAAACTCAAAGCAGCAATTAGGTGAATGAAATAGCAACTTTAAAAACACTATTTACTCACATTCCCAGTATATTCTGGAGCTTGAAAATCCAAGAAGAACAAAGTTCAACCAGCTTCACATATATATTTCTGGAGCCGATAAAGCGCCGGTCCTTATTATCTCAAGTTGCCAGTGTAGCATGGCTTTTAACACATCAACTCTCTAATAGGCAGGCGCAGCGTCAGACAAGGAGCTGTGTGGGGTGCTGCGCATCAAGCTGGACAGGATGAAGGATGAGTGTGATAAGCTGGCAGCCCAGCTGAGCGCAAAAGAGGAGGCGCATGCACTCCTCCACAGAAAGCACCATCTACTCAAACGGGAACTGGATGACAAAGTAAGCCCTGCCTCCTTTGCTGCGTTGCTTTCAAACATTGTGCCTAATATCAAATGACATACAACTTCCAGTTCATGCCCGAGTATCCAGTGAAATACATCTATCCTCAGCAGAAGTTATGTAATACTTTTGCTGAAAGGAAAGAAATTCAAATGGTAAGACAAACTGTACGGCATACAGAGTGCCATCAGCAGCTGTCACAGTTACCGCCGGCATGCGCTTCACCGAATGTGCAGGCTTCACATTTTAACTCTGACATCTTATTTGATACATTCATAAAGCATGTGTGGAGAAAAACAAGATATTTGTCTGTGTTACAATAGCCAGATAATACATCTCTTGTCTCGAGCACTGTCTTATTCATTTGGCTGTCAGGAAAGTATTTGTTTTGTTTTGGGGTTTTCTTTGTGCTTTCTTGTATTTTTTAACATTTAAACAAAAAAGTTATCAGGACAAAACTACTCTCCTACTCTCTGTTGCAGCAGATGTGTAACAGGATGAGTCAAATGCTACAAGGGTATTGTTTCCCCTCCATCCTGGCATTAAGATCTGGGATTTGTGGTAGGGTCATGTGATCACATAACGCTAAGTACAGTTCAAAAGGTTAACTGGTGCCAAATCAGCACTATTTTTAAAGACCCATTATCAATACGTCCTCAGGTGTTTTACAACAGCACGTGAAGTATTGAATCCCTATTCACCTTTCTGACAGGCCTCTGTTGAATGGGGTTCATTGGGGGGTCCATGTATTGATTTGATCGAGTGAATGTAGAAAAAAAGGGCGGTTATTAATGTAACTTGGGGGGTTTATTATCCAGGGACAGGATAACGATCCACGGCCCCTGGGCAGCACTGATCATCTGGTTCCTTTACCCCAGATATATTGATGGACTCTGTCCTGGTAGAGATCCTGAAACTATTGACGGCAGAGGCCATAGACGGAAACTTAACTAGATCTGTTTGTGTTGGAGGAAAATGAATCGTGTGTCCGATGCCCAAAACACAAGAAATCGGTCGCTAATTTGCCCCCACCACACCCCACTCAGCCCTCTGCTGTCCTCCACAGGTCAGGTCAGAGGAGCAGAGAGATGCTTTGGAGCTGGAGGAGAAGGTGTTGCGGATGGAAGCAGAGCAAGAGGCAATCCTTACATCCATGGGCGAGGAACTAGATGCAGCCTGCCGCAGCCTTGCCAGGAATGGTGAAGATAAACTCCAGGTACTTTCATTTATTATGTTATATTTTGGTCTGCTTTATTTGTTGTGTGTGTGTGTGTTTCAAATCTACATGTGACAGCTGGATGCTATGGGGAAGAAAGCCTGTAAAACAAGCTCATAGAAACGTAATGCTGATCTACCATTGGCTCGTTATTGAACATGTAGGCACAACAATTGCATCTTTACACAAGCAGCAGACATGAGCATCGGTTTGAGCAAACATGCTGGTCCATTATTGACTCGCTGTTTGACTTGAGTGGTCCATCTACTCCTGAGAAAACCAGCTGGGACTTAGATGGTCAACTTTCCAAAGCCATCCCTTGTTTACTCCAGCTTTTTGTTGGTTCATTCTGGCCAGGAAGTGTGCAGTGTGAGTCATTTGAGACAAAAGACATAATTGACCCATGGAAATACGTTATTCCTGTTTGTGCCTTTTTCTCTTCCTGTCCTTTTACCTGTGGCTGTTTGATGGGTCAAAGCTTACCGTTACTGTAGTAGCATGCAACTTTTCAACTATTGCCAATTTACCAATTTACTTATCAGAGTGCGTCAGGTGTCTGTTCTTGGCCAGTTACTATTTACATGATACTCACTGTAAATACCATTACTGTTCCTGATCAGTGATGCTTTAGACTCGAGACTGCAGTTAAAGCTTTAATTGGTGCCTGTTGTGGCAAATCTTGTGAGCTGCAGGAATGAGTCCTCAGCAGACAGAGGACGTCTTATGTAGAACTGCAGGCTTGGTGCAAAAAGGTCCAATGTGATGGACAGGTTAGCTGTTGTAATACAATCCCAAATCTGAGGCCTAAAAAAGAAGGGTATATTTAACCCCCGCAGATCTCTGACTTGAACCAGGAGGTTCCCTACCTCCGATGTCGACAGAACCATTCTTCTGGACAACTAAAAGAGGCAGCTAGCTCTACCTAAGAATGTCAGGGGCTTTTATTGTTCCCTCAAGTAATGGACTTCAGTAACCTGTGAGCAAACTTGTTTATTCTCTTACTGAAGAAGGAAATCCAGACTAACTGAAGAAAATAGGCCTCAGGAAGTAATTCCTTCACCCGTATCAATCCTTCTGAGTCGTAGCGCTGTTGTTTTGTTATTGTCTGCCTTTATTTGTGTCTGGTTGTGCGGCCGTCCGTTTCTTCTCGTCGTTTCTTGAAAAAGAGCTCTCAATCACAATGAGGCTGCCTAATTAAGTAAAGTTTATAATAAAATGCCTATTATGCACCTTCAAGTTTCCACAGTGCCTGCCGACAAACTCTAATGTTTTATGCATTAGCGCCAACTGGAAATACCCACATCTTGATACGCTAATAAACACATTGTGCAACCCGCTCCCCTCCCAACGCGCTTGAAGCTGGTTTTCCTCCGCTGCTCCCGCCTAATGAACCCAGGCAGCTCTTATCTGCTCTTATAGATTTCCCAATCTGGTCCAGCAGTGCAGCAGCCAGACACGCGAGCCAACGCCTCGCCTCATCTGTAATCTGTCATGTTGAAAAGAAGTCAAACTCGCCAGCGACTGGCCTAAAGAGGGGAATCGTTAACGGTTGAGGGGGCGCATCAGGTTTCGGTTAATTCGCTCAGTTGCGATACTCTCCCTGCTTATTTCTCTTTCGAGGCGCTAATGCAGCGAAACTGTTTTTAGGGAGGAAATGAAAAGACGACTGTTTAGTGATGAACGCGATAATACGCATCACCTCGTGCAAATCTTGCACCTAAAATTAGTTCTTCGTCTCCCCTCACTTCCTGTGCGCGTTGTTTTCTCCCTGCTGGAGCAAGAGAGTGCACCCCGCTCCACGGCAGCGCGCTGTTTGAGTCCAGCCGGCGACGTCTATTATTTTTGCTGTATTTTATTTCTCCTCCGACTTTCCCGTCATCCTTCGCTTGAAACTGTTTGAAGAGAAATGCCACAGTCGGGGTGGGGGGGGGGGGGGGTGGTAGACAACCTCCTGTGTCCTTTCCAATTGCTGCTAGTTAGTAACATCTCTGCTTTTTGCTTCTGTCTAAACCATGCCATCTTTGCCGTTTTCACAGCGGGAAGTGAAACAAACAAACTGTAACCAAAGACGCGCAGTCACAGATCTACTCACATTCTGAAAGAGACATGTAAACCACGCAGTCTCGTATTCAAATTAGCAGTGGCAGACTCTTGGATTCCATGGCACTGCTGCTGAGAAAACAGTGGCATTTCTTTCACGTCAACCCCACAGACATCACTTTTAACTCCCTGCCGATTCCGTTCGGCGTTTCGGCAGTTTCACCTCCTTTTTGTCTGCCGCCGTGCCGCTCTGCCTTTGATGGCTCGGGAAAGAGTAAAGAGAGAGCGAGCGGGAGGCATAAAGGTGCGATTTATCCTCCCACGCAGTCGCACACGGCGTCGCGCGATTGTGCTCTCCCCGAGACAGGGGCCTGTACGCAGCGGCGCTCCGCTGCTGTACTTTGAGCCGCCGTGGCAACAACTCGGGGAAATTCGTTCAGCTTGGATCTGGATTTGAGTGACGGGTCGAAAAAGTTGCTTGACACCTGTGCGGCGACAGTGTTGTTTGCCGTGGCACAGGACAGAAATGGTCCCCAAAACAAAAATCCTGCCGCGTGCTTTCCGTGTCAGTTGATCATGCGTAAACACCTTGCCTCAAGGGTGTACTTGGAAAAACAGCAGTACTTTTTTTTTTTCTCCTCTCGACTTTGTTCGTGTCTGTGTGAGAGAGTGTGCGCGTGATATGTGTCTGTTACCTCTCTTTTTTTCTTTGTACCTGCTATGTAGCAGGAGGGGGGGTAGTTCCTGCTCTGTGAGCGTTAGCGGGGAGGCATGATGTTTCCTTGTGAATGGATTTGCAGTTGTGGAAAGGTTGATCAAGGTTGAAGAAGCAATTATTCACTCTTCCTGCTCCAAAGCAGCGTGCGACTCCTTTTGTGATAGGCACGTCACTTCAAGACGGATTCATGTTAACACTTTAAAATGCTGTGTTAGCTAGCGGCGTGGCTCTAGGGACCGCAATGTCAGTCTGTCCTCCCATCGCTTTGGTTCAGACTGACGTATCTCAGTTTATTTGATGGGTTGTCATGAAACTTGTTCCAAATATCCGAGGCCAGACGAGTGAATCCCACTGTGAGCATGTTTTTGTGTCTCGCTTTTCCTCTTGTGCCACTAGCAGGGCAGAGTTCGCACATCTGTCTGCTGAATGACTCGGAACAGAATTTCGCAGGCGTTTCCAGACGACGACTCTTAATGAGTTTCGGTCGTCGCCTGACTTTTGTCACAGTCCTTGCCGTCGTGCACGGACTCTTGTTGAGCTCTGTTCCCTGGTGTATTTTGGCCGTCTCTCCCGCTGTGTTCCCTGACTTCCCTCCATCGTGACTGTCTGCCCTATTCACCTGTGCCCTGTTATCCTCCTGTATAAAAGCCTCCATCCTTACCCCACTCAGTCATCATTGTGCTCCTGTCCAAGTCTCCTTTGCTCGTCTCGCAATGTTCCTGCCGTGCCTGTGATTCTCCCGTACGTGTGTTTTTAGTTCCCCTCCTTATTTCAAACAAGCAGGTAATCAAGTAAAGGAGAGATCATTAGCCCTCGGTGAAAACTCCACACATGGAACTGGCACATCTCGACGACTCCGTACCTTTTGGCAGAGGTGTGCTCTCAACCGGGTGTCATCTTGTTACGTGACTGTTTATCTGGGGATCTATGAGTGTCTTTTTGCCTTAAGAGTGTGTGTGTGTGTGTGTGTGTGTTTGTCAGCAGTCATTAGGAGTCGGCAGACAGACAGTTTGTATCGCTGATACTGACAAGCTTGTCTGGGAAGGATGAAACCTACTCCCCAAGCTCATTTTTATGACACGCACAAACACACACGCAACCCCTGTGCATAGGTGTGTGGGACTGTGTGCACCAGTGTGTGTAGTTGTCATAGGCTGTTTAACACACGCGCACACACACAAAGGGCAATTTAAATTGGCAGAAGTCATTCTTCACATAAGTTGTCACCGGGTTTGACAGGAGGCTGTTCCTCTGATTGTTACCCTGTTCTTTGTCCGTCCACATGTTCAGTCACCGTTTCTGTTTTCTTTACAATGTCTCATGTATTTTTGTGTCGAATGAGGCAACTTGCATCCATAAAATCAAGATTACCAATTCCCTCAGATTTGCACTCTTCTGCATTGTAGATTTTAACCAAATTTTTATATAGCGGGCGAACAAAGACAGGAAAGCTCACATTTGCATTAATCTCTGTTCTCTTTCAACAGGCGATCTCACAGAAACCTGGATTAGTGAAAGACCCCCATCACTGGCTGGCCGAGACAAAGGTATGATCATCACTTGCATGACAAGGGATTTCTCTGAATAATCAGTTGTATAATGGAGGGAACACAAGCTAATACTATGACCATGAACACCGTGCTCCTCCACACGCTGCATTACAGAAGATTAATGAAGGACAACCGCATAAAATATATGGAATTGGTGAAGTGCCCTTTGCATACTTGATTTTTTTTCACCAGTATCACCATGTATTTCTGCCTGTTTACCTGTATAACTTCACAGAAAAAGATGATTTATTGTTGAGGCAAACTGCTTTCAGCAGCTGAGCCCTGGTGTGTGATAAACGTCAGCGGTGATTAAAATGAAACTGACGTTCAGGGACTCGTGACGGCTCTGCCTTAACAAGCAAAAGTCTTAACAGTTGACAGTTGTGAGTTTCACTAGTCTTCAGTCAGATTATTTCACTTGTTTCCAATCTCCTTCTAAGATAGCATGATGGTTAACGTGATGCCTTACCCAGCTTCTTTAAAGCGCAGGAATTACGAGATGCAGTTTTTTTTATTTAATGTCGCCTTCTTATCATCATCTTCCTCGCTTTTGCGATAATAGTCACCACCTGGCTCCTTGCCAAGAGAAATCAGCCCCCACATTTGGTACCGCGATGATGCACTGTACGAAAGAAATGTGTAATTAGGGCTGCGACGGTGATGCATGATACTGGGTTAAACTGTGTTTGCACAATTCACAGTGTTTATCACCATAATGTATCTCTCCTGTCAGAGATGCTTTCCGAGTACCGTGCATTCACTTAAAAAAAAAACAAAAACAAAACGCTGGAGAACAAGAGAGATAATTAGCTCCCTTGTTAGGAGTTTTTTATGTTCTTAAAATCTAGATGTGATTTACAGGTGTGCAGGGCAGTTAGAATACGCATTTAACCAATAATTTTCCTCGGCTGCAGCAGCTTGTATGAAACTCAGTGTATTATGCAGCATGTGCTATACAGATGGGTGACAAATTATTGAAAAGCTAGCGTAAAGTGTCTTCGTAAGGTGCCGGCCTCTGGAACTCTACTGGAGGGATGATGGCGAATGCTGTTTAATAAAATTTGAGTGGCACGTGATTCCCATATGTCCCTGTATGAGGTCTTTTGCATTGATTAGTGTGCAGACTTCTACAACAGGAAAATCAATGGGAGCACTGTATAGGGAAAATCATTTTCGTTATCGGACGGGCCTGTAATGCAGGCTGCTGGGGACTGTGGCCCTTAAAGACTCCTCAACGAGACATCCAGACCCCCCTCTTTCTCCACCTCCATCTGCATTCGGCGCCGATCGTGTTGTTTATTCGCCCGACCAGACAAAGCTCCGCTGGCTGTGCGAGGAGCTGCGGGAGCGCGACGCAAGAGAACAGCGCCTGAGGAAGCAGCATCAGCAAACCAGGGACCAGCTGAGGGCCCTCAGGCAGAGCCGGGGCAGGGAACAGGCCGCTCTCCTGCAGCGTCTGGACCAACAGGAGAAGCTGCTGCACTCCCTCAACGGCGAAAAGAAAGGTACACCAACGGTATTTAATTAGAACGCTACCTGCAAGTTGATTTCATGCACACTTAAGAAGCCAGTGAGAATGCAGTGTGGTGTGTGGCGTTTAATTTTTTTCTTTTTCCTCGCTCTGTCCATGGTACAATCATCATCAGTGCATGCCTAGTGAGTCACGTACTTAGTCGCAGAACAGCATCGATGCTAATCAGGCTCTGTGGTCTTCATCAGGCAGCTAATACCTGACCAAAATAGCACTGGACAAGAATTCCTGTGGCAGTCCACGTATGTTGAATTTGCGATGGGGGGAAATTGCTTGAATATTTACTATAGCAGCCTGTTAACGAAAACGCAGTTGTTCCTTGAGTATTTCCATTGATTGATACAGCCGGTCCCTCTGCTAACTTCCCGCTTTCTTTGCCTCTCATTTAAATGTAATCACTGTCATTAAGAGCAGTAACTAATTCAGTGCCTTTGTGCTACCGAAGGGGTTTGGTTTGTTTCGAGTAGTTTTGCTGCGTCATAATGGATGCCTTGTGAAAATGGCTGTCTGTCTGTGTGTCAGTTGCCTTTTTTTTTTTTTTTCAGACCGTGCGCACGGATCGGTCTGTTTACCATCTCAAATGTTTGAGAAAGCATCTAAGTGTGCGTGAACTTGTGTGGAAAATGGGCTTGTTTTTTCCTGCTCAGAGTCCCGTTTCTGACTGAATCTCTTCTAATGAGCTGGTAAGCCAGAGGAAGAACAAGTTGTTTTTTTTAGCGCGCCGTCAAAACAATATGGGGAAATAGGCCTAATTTGTGTTCCATTAACGGAGTGAGAGAGTTAAAAGACTCACTGAGACAATGCGGGGAGACCTAAGTCGGACGGAAGATAGAGACAGAAAGGCATCAACCGTTTAATATTTCACTGTATGTTCTTCAGAGCCTGACTGATATGCAACTCTTGAGACTGATACCAATTTTAAAGGGGAAAACTGATAACTGATATGGCAGCTAATATACTGAACTTTTAAGCCGGAACGAAAGTCGACCTTTCCTACGTGACATCAATGTGCAAAGGAACTGAGAAGGCTGTTTTCTTAAACAAACATCTCTATTAAATATTCCACATCGTTATACATTGGCAGCCAGTTGTGAGTGTGTAAAACAATGGAAGGGCGAAGACACAAAGTAGCAAACTAATGATACAGGCCCACTTTTGGAAACACGGGTCCCTCTGTCTTTGGACCCAATTAGCGATTTAACAGAACTGTTATCTGCAGGCAGAAGCGCTGATATATTCTAATTAATAATTTGACCTTAAAGAAAAATCCGCGCGTCGCAACGGCTACAAGATCGGGTGGTTTGAGCTGGAGTTGGAATTAAGATTTTTATCGCCCCGTGTTTGGAACATGGCTCCTCGGTTAATGTGGCTGCTCGTAGATTCTGTTGTTGTATTATCACTGCAGAGCAAGCCTTACAAATCCCCACCACGCATGAATACGCACAGTATGATGAACAGTAATGACAGTAATGATGCATTGGCAGCGAGACGCGCAACATTGCAGCGCGGCAAATGAGTTTACCCGTCCCCATCACGGCTGATTGTTTTCGCAGTTCCGCCGTTATTTATATTACCGAACTGGGAATTGTATTCACATGAGACGTATTTTCCTTGTACCTACTTGTCTGCTCATCGACTGAGATGGGCAGACAAGTAGGTTAATAATTCACCGTGGGGCAGTTATGTGTTGGAATTGTCTCACAGTGAGTCATCAGTGTCAGATTAAGATTGCAGTGCGTTTTCCTGCAGAGCTCTTAACTTGCGCCGCGCTCTCTGTTGGCCTTTTGCTTTCAAGCAAGCGCACACGGCGTGCGCGGATGGTTGGAGTTTCTTGTGTTACAGGACCTCGCGTGGGCTTTGACAGTGGGGAAGATGCGACTGGGTGTGAGTCAGAGGACCGCCAACCCTGTCCTCCGCCCGACTAACGTGGGGGGAGCGTTTCTGTCGAGCGCATCGGCCGGCGTAGTGAGATGTACGTTTGTTTACACACCCGCATGCTCGAGGAGGAGGAGGAGGAGGAGGAGGAGGAGAAGATTCACTCATCCCCGGGTAATTGGATATTGAACTCGGGGACGCGTTGCGCGGCAGAGGGCGAGGCGAGCAAAACTGCTGCATGCTTTCAGGAACGCGCCATCATTATATTACTGCGGGACAGGTACGTGTCGGCGCAGCGCTTCTCATATGATGATGGATTTATGTTTCGTGTTCAGTCCTCATTAGCTGAGTCAGGTTTGAAGCCGCTATAAATGGTGCAACAGTTTGTTAAAACAAGGGACTAATCCAAATCCAACATCCAGAGTAAATGATTATATTCTACACAGAGCAATTAAAATGAAATAAGTTTCAACAGTCCTCTCTTATTATTCCAATAGTGTGTTGCTACTGTTATATTAAAACAGTTGCACAAAGCTTAGCTTAATGCCAAAGCAGAGTTAAATTGGCTAGCTGCTGCGGCATTTGTTTAGCAGAACTCTCCTGCTAAATAAAATCAGGGTTATTCCTCTAAATCAACAGCTCGCTAAGCAAACACCCAGTGATTGTAATTAAAAACAATTTGTTACTGCAGTCAGAAATAGACGCCAGCAGAGTTTGTTCCCCCCCACCTGCCTGGGTAAAAAATAATCCTCCAGCGTCTGGAGCATCTGAACATATTGAGATGAGTAGCGTTTATCCCATCACCCAATCATCATTATCTGAACACAAAAGAATGATCTTTTCCCGTGTGCTTGGGGGGGTAAATATCCTACTTTTCCATCACTCAGTGGTCGTTGTGGGACGTCACGGTGTCGTGTGTGTCTCAGATATGCTCCACAGTTGCCCAGCTCTGCGTGAAAGAAGATATCCCTCATCATAGCTTCACTTTTAACATGGGATGGATAAATGTGCTTTAAATAAAGGGAAGCTGTTTCGGGGCAAAAAAAAATGGCTGTTTGTCATTCTCGATGAATGGGCTGATTTTATTTTTTGATTATTGCTTGGTTTGAAACATGCCAGCAAATTAGACCATTGCCACCTGGGTCAAAGAAAATCAGCATGTTCACAAATTTTACAGAGCTGATCCAAATAATTGTGGACTGACTGACTGTTCCACTCATTGTGTAGCGTCTCCAGCTGTTGCGTATTACACAAAAAAATGAGAAGTGTGCAGGACACCTGCTGTAGCTGTCACCAAATAAACTTAAGGATCTGAATGTATGGGGCTCCACCCGTATTGTACCCAGATGTCGCTGCTTTTAGAATCAGCAGGTCTCATTTCTTACACTGCTTTCTCGTTTCAGAGCTGCTGGAGAGGAGTCGCAGGAAGGAGGAAGAGATGAGGAGCCTTCAGGTCAGCAACATATGCCTTCGCTGATCCATATCTCTTCGTTCGCATCTATTAACCTGCGCTCCGGGTTGTAGTTTTTTGTTGTTTTTTTTAGTATGTCGCTGGCTTCATTTCAACTGCACGTTGCCAAAAAAAAAGAGACAGCTGTTACTGTTTTTGTTTATACACCATTTCTGGCTTCAAATTATTTCTCCTTTTTTGCATATCTGTTGGATTGTTTCTGAGCAACTGCTGGGCTTCAGTCATCGCCGTTCTGTGATGCAGCGCTACAAACATTAGTACACAGCCGTGGGCCTGACAGGCTCCCTGCAGCCTTGCTGGAACAAGTCGCTAATTACCGCAGACACGAGGCCTCGGAGTTTAAAAGCCACCAGAGGCCTTGTCTCTGTCCTTCCGGCGCTGCGGCATCTACACCTGGCAGGCCAGCAGCTCGCCTGAGTCTGGAGCGGACTGGCCCCGGCGCCCGGCTGGCCCCTTCACTCGCCCTTAAAACGGGGCGAAGTGCGGACGCGCGCGCCAAAATGTCCGCTAAGCAGCCGTTGCGCGTCAGAGCGAGCCGTGCGCGCGTTGAATCGCGGGGTCCCATCTGCGGCTGCATGATGGCACCTGCCAGAGCTCGCGCAACGATTAATCAGTCCTCTCAGACCCAGCCGAGCTTTTAATTATGAAGGATGAAGGGGGGAGAGATGTGGAGAGGAAAGACAGATAGGATGTAGAGGAGTACAAAAAAAAAAACAACAACAAAAGGGAAAAAAAAAAGTTTGGGGGTGGGCTGAGGAAAAGCAAGTACCCTTGTTTCAAACACATTACAGGCGAGGGGGGGGGTGAGACAGCCGGTTTGGAAGGGGGGGGGGTAGCAGGTGTGCGTTTGAGTGGCAGATAAGAGGCATAGCATCACTTATGCATCGTTAGAGGAGGAACATCAGTCAGGAGCGGGATGAGCGGGCGAGAGCAGTTTGTCTTTGTGCGCGCGTGTGTCAGCGTGTGTGATAAGGAGCCTGTTGTGTGCTACAGACTCTCCCGAGCCTCCGCATTTCCTTCCCTTGTTACCCATTTGTTGGAACCCTCTATTCCTCTCTTCTGTCACTTTTCTCCCACACACACTGGGTTTCTCTCTGCACATCCACCCTTAGAGCAGTCACCTGGACTCGCCGTTTTCAGGATCGCTTCGTTAGTCTCAACCGTACTTTAGCACTGGTTCTTGGTTCATTTTTAGACTCACATAAAGTAAGATTGCTGTGCTTGTGTGTCTTTGCAGGACCGGGTTTTGGATCTCGAGACGGTAAGGTTTGATTGCTTTAATCAAAGTAATGAGTATAGTTAAAGGAAAATTGCTCTGTATTTTCTGGATTCGAACACGGGGAGTTATGAAATGCCCTGAAATTGGTAAATTCAAAGTCATGTTGACTTTCAACGTGATTCAATGCAGCTGGTTGGGCAGGCACGACTGAGGGTATGTTTGTTGAGGAGCAAACGCAGGGTAACACAACACAGGGTTAGACCTCTGTTAATCATTATGAATCTTGCTGGCGGGGTTAAGAAAGGAGCTGCACTGACAATACAGTATTGACCTCATCACCCCAACTGTTCTTGTCCACCGCTAACATCTGTAATCAGCTGTTAGATGTCAGCCCCAAATTACTTAGCAAGGCTGAAAGGTTATATTGACCCACAAGCTTTTTACTCCCTCGAGGGGGGGGTAAATAAAAGGAAGCTGTCAAACACACCCTGTCCATCCGTCACAGTTATACAGCACGCTTGATTACGTCAACCCTTTAATTAGCCACGGTGAGATGGAAGAGGAAATGCCTCAGACTTCCATCCAGGCAAATCATTTGTGCTTGCCTAAACAATGCAGCGGCAGGATGCATCGACCCGTCCTCCACTCTGCCTGGGTGGGGATCTTCATCCAGCGGGTCCTTACTTATCAGCGTAGGGATCGGCGTGACGCCTCATGACAACCAGTCCTTTCCATGCTTAAAGGCTCCACCTGAGCGGCAGCGGGAAGGCTGTTTAAACACGCTGCGGAGGGGTGAATAGAATGGAGTGTGGCTTGAGTTGTTGGGTAATGATAGGGCTGTGTGTGTGGTAACAAAAGTGTTCGGTTAGCCTTTGGACTGACCAGGCAGTATGACATCATGTCTGTGAGGGCGCAGGCTTGATCACACCGTTCATACCGCAGCAACTGTGGATGTTGCATAAACACGTTTGAATAGGGATTGGATATACAGAACCGCTAACAAAAAAAAATCTATCTCCCGAGTATCATACATCCACCCCCTGATGGGTTTGCATTTTGCCTCTGAAGCTGTAATTATCTCAGATTTAAAACAGATGAAGCAAAATGGAGGGGTGACTCCGAGTCACAGCCGTGTCAAACATTCATAGAAAATCTCCTCGGCACCCCGTGCAGCAAACAATAAATCTGTGCCCTCAGTAAGTTACAACCCATCTGCCATCCATCAGCATAAAATCGCTAAGTTTGCCACTTTCTGATGAAAACTTCAGATCTCGGAGCAGGAGACAGAGTGACCTGTGGCCTTTTCTTCTCAACGAACATGTTTGCATTGTGTGCCTGATTTGTCACTCTTGTAAGTGGTCTCGCTGTGAATAATACCCAACAGCGCTAACGGTATCAGCTATCTCCACAGAGCAGTAAAAGCCCACACGGCTGTGCAGCCATCATCGGTGATCACTGCCGACACAGATGACCTTTGACTGGGAATGACGTCTCATTTCACTGGAAGCGTTGTTAAATCGATGACTCGCCTTCTTGCTCGCTTTCTTCTGTCTAATTTCGTCCTCTCCTCGGTTGCTGAGGAACGAGGAGGAGGCGTGAGGGAAAGAGGGAGATGATCCTGGGAATCGGGATGACGCCCCAATTTTTAGCCATGTAGAATTCTCAATCTGCTGTTCTCGAGTTGTAATGCGAGTCTTGATTTGGTTGTTTTAACCATGATAGTCAAGGCCATTTAAAAGGGAAATGAAATGGGCTACGGTCTCCTGCCCACGCCTCGTACAGATGTTTTCCTTTTCACTTCTAACAGCCTTATTTTGATGTTTTTTTTATTGCGTTGGCAGAAACATATATTTTGCATTGATTTCTCAGATAAATCTCTTTACAGTTCGTCATGTTTGTAGTTGCTCTTGCAGAATGAAATGGCTGAATGAATGGATGTCAGACAATCCAAGACCTAATATTGATATGTCAGCTCATGGATTTTGTATGTGCGTCGTTTCCAGAACACAAGAGTAGCCCTGGACCATTTGGAGTCGATCCCTGAAAAACAATGTCTGATGGAGAACTTCAAAGATCTGGAGGTGAGTTTTTTTTTATTGATTTGTATTTGTATGTTTTTAGAGCAACTTCATTATATTTGCTTCAAATGACAAACCTGGCATACAGCAAAACATGAAAACGTTAATGACACATCTAATAAACGCAATGCACCGTTGGTCGTGCACGGCCACGTGTTATCACGTTTATCTAGTTATTCAATGTTGTGCATTCATCTCAAGTGTTTTGCTGTAATGCAAGGCTTAAGGTAATTTCGACGCTCGCGCCTTTTGTCCTTTGCTTGGTTAAGGAGTCTCGTGTCTTGCGTGTGGTGATACAGTCTCTGCTTTCTGCCTTCAGGAGTCACAGCGGCAGAGGGAGATGGTGGAGCAGCGTTACACCAAATACAAAGAGATCGTCTGGGACCTGCAGCACCAGCTGGAGGAGTCCAAGCGCCGAGTCCAAGAGTACAAGGTAGAAAACATACACACACTTAAAACTCCAAAAAAAAGAGCTTTATAATGCCTTACAAGAGCCTGTACTCCCAAACAGCAACCCACACTTTTTCTATTTCAGGCACTAATTGCACTGATTTGTTCAAATAGCAGCCATTTGGATGAGGCTAGCCTGACTCTGAGAGCCGTTTATGACTGTAGCTCGCCCACGCCGGTGCCAATGTGCGGACCGCACCTAATTTGCAACTTGTATGAATAAATGAATAATTCGGCATGCTGGTGAACGCATCGCGGATAGACGGAGTGGGACGAGCTCGAGCGGTGGCACACAATCCAGGCACAGGCAACAGCTGAATTTTACCACTGTTAATTGCTACAGTCATCTTCTGTGCTGCAGAGCAGTCGAGGGAGCCATCAAGACATCATTGCTGACAGCTGATTGCCATTAGCAGTATGCAGCCTCCCCAAAACAGCCATACACTCGCTTTTTAAATGATTGTAATCTGCCAGATTACCCCGTTGGTTTGCCAAATGACTCCCGTGTTTAGTGATAAGTGGTGATTGCATTAGCTTAATAGCCGCTGCCCACCCGGGGTTAAGGAAAAACGATGGATGGAATGGCTTTCGCAATACTTCCATCTTGATCAGCAATGGCACAGACAAACAGCCTGCGAACCACATATAGTAGTGTCTGTCTGCTTAAAACACCGGTTACTGAAGTTCAATTCGAGCAGGATTATTGTTTTTGGTCCATGCCTGGCCCGGACGTTACACGAAATCTGTCATGTGTGTCGAAATTCAAGAGACAGCAGGGACTTGGCGGGCCTTACAACAGAATCAGAAAATATTTATGCCTGTTCAGGTTGGGACACTTTTGCCTGCATGTTTACGAGCAAATAAATCTGTCTGTAAAAGAAGCTTTTATCATACACGGGTGAACATAGTTCACGAATCACTCACTTCAACCGCACAGAATATTTTATTATTTCGTAGAACACTTGGGGATGTCCAAACAAGCATTTTGGGGACAAACCAGATTTGGCTCACAGCTCTGATTTTACGGCGCACTAAATTTGATTTTGTGTAGTTGTGTAGTTGGATCGCGTGTGCTCTGTAAAGTGCGGTACTGTAAAACACTACTTGTGCACATGCGGAGCTGTTCGTGGAAACGTTAAAATCGTGAAAGGAAGCCCCTGAGCTCAGTGTCATCAGACAGCTCCTGGTGTCAAACCAGCTAAAAATAAATAAGTACGCTCTCCCTCCTCCTCTTGTCTTCCAGGATGAGAAGCTGGACGCGACGTCCAGGAGCCTGAGACTGGCCGCTCTTTCTTCCTCCATCAAAGACCCCAGCACGTTCCTGAGCAGCACGCTGAGGTCTGACACGCTGTGTGAGTATTTATATACTGCAGCTGTGTTCTGACAGCTTATCTGTTGGGTGGTTTTGATGGTGGTTATGTTTTTCTGCACTGCCAGTTAATGTGAGGATTGTATTTTTATACGTTTTGTACTACGGCCTCACACGTCTGCACAGCGATGGCTAAAATGGAAATCTTTGGGACATTTTTAGCGAGCTCTGTGTTTAATGCAACTAGACCCCCAAAGTATATCGCCAGTGTAAAGCTAAAGTTGTGAATAATTGTATGCGCTGAGATCTCAACTCATCTAAACTTTCAATCAGTGCTCAGGAAGTGGGTCGATATCGCTGCCAGTGACTCACCGACAAAGTCTTTCCTAAGCTGCTCACAGATATTTGGCACAGTCTGAGCACAGGGTACTTTCTGAGGCTTTGTGTTTGTTTTTCCTCCAAGAATTTCCAAAACATATTAATGGCTATTTAACACCAGTGTCACTGCACACATATTTATGACTACTTTGGCAGTGCCAGGCAGCCGCTAAGCATTTATGTGATACATGTTTACGAGGAGCAGATTGCATATTACAAAAGAGAGAAGTATTTAACTTGTGCATTTTTGGCATTAGAGTAGTTTTCCTTGGCTTCCTGTTACCTTCTTTCTTACGTCCCACTTTTTTTGCCGCAGCTCCTCCGAAACGCCTGACCAGTCTGGACTTGGATGACTCCACAGCCGAAGGGGAGCAAAGCCCTCACAGATTAGCTCAACCTAAAGTGAACCTTTAATCTGTATCTCTACAAACCTGAACACAGGGTGCTTACAGCCGAGTCTACCTGCCTGGCGCTCATCCAGAACAAAGAACAACTTGACTACACTAGGAGGCCTTGCACTCAACACTAATCCTCCTCGACTACCTCAACCAGGCACTGAAGATGCTCGAGCGCAGAAGGGCACGACTCTGAGATTTCACAGCAAAGTTTGAGAAACACTCTGAAGGAGATAGAGTATGTTTGTACACTGTAACCGAGGATATGTTGTCAAGTGTTTTCATGTTATCTCGAAGAAGCTGAATGGATTTAAAGCTGCCGTAGGGACTCTGTGAGAATGCCTGTCATATTTGCTTAAATGGTTGCTTTGTCTTGATGGTAGCACAGACAATCTGGGAAAAAAAAGTGGCTCTTCTGGTTCCGCCTCACGCTGTAATGCCATTTGACAGAATCTGTTGTGTCTGAGTAAGCAGCACCAATCAGAGCCAGCGCCTGGAGTGTCAATTGCTGCTAATGCAAAGTACATTAGCAGTGAGTGACACTCCAGGAAAACAATAGGAGGACTTCCTACTACAGCTTTAATGGGTTCGGAAAAAAAGTTTCAGCGTTACATTGTTTTACCGTGGTTCATTAGTCATATAAGACATTTCAAGTACTCCACAGCTGTTGAAAACATTGTTTACCTTATGTCCAGTCTGCACTCTTATTATAATGCCAATGTGTTTGTGCTAAAATGATTTAGTATACAGTAGCCCTGCACAAACAAAACTCTGGTGCCTTTTGAGCAATATGCCGCTTTGCTTTTACTAACATACTAGGTTGTCTTTATCAAGTACATGTGGAAAAATCTGTTATTCTGCTTTATCTTTAATGGACTGACAAAGTTTCTTTGAGTTTCTGTTTTTTTTTGTTTCATGCAGTATATATTTGTGAAAAAGAACAAGCACAAATGGATGTATATTTTTTATGAAATGCAAAACAAATATATGCACTATGACTAAATTTCCATGTGGCTGAATGTCTTTTTTTTAAGCACACTTTCAGGAGTGTTTACTTTGCAGCAGCTGAGCCACTCAGTTACTCCCACCAGAACGTCTTTTGCATTTTGCTACACTCCTCAATCAGAGGGAGCAATGTTAAAAACATGCAAGAGACAAATGGCCTCCTTGAATTTACTGCTTCACTTCAAAGGGGTAAGCACAGTACCTGCCGTGTAAACAACACTTTAAGGTGTACTTTCACAACAGCATTTTAATTACAAGCTTGCATTTTTTTCCCCCTAACTTCATATTTGTGAGAATATGTTATATTAGGTGTGTCATAAACGTGGTAGCAATTATGTTAATCAACCATATATTGTACTGCATACTGATATAGCCAGTAAGCTAACATGGAAGTTGTTTTTTGTTTGACATTATGAGTAAAACAAATGAATTTAAAAAATGAAATGCAGTATAGTATATTGATCTCAAACTAAAGTATTCTGAAGTTGTAAGGCTATAAGTATTACATTAAAAATAAATGGAAAATAGTAGTATGTACCTCCAATGGCCTGAGTGCTGGTACATCTTGCCAGTCTGGGACAGATGAACATGGTGTCATGGGTCTTTATGTGGTGCTGCGAGCAAGAAGACCTGGAAAACATGAAGTTAAACTCAATAAAAAGAGCTTTATAAATGAAGTGTCAAAGTCAGAACAGCTTTTGGAGCTGTGGCTTTAATGAAAAGGTTAAATGATTTTACTGTTAAAGTAGAAATTTCACATTTCATTTTGATGCCTTATTTTTTTTTATTTTTTTTTACAAACTATACAATGCTGTTTGTTTAATGTTTTTGTTTTGTTTTTTTTACATTTTTCGACATACCATGCTATGAAATGATTTTTGAATTTCTTCAACATACAATTTTAGGTCTTGTTTGTATCTTTAAAGACAATACTATAATGTTTTGCATTTTATGGCCTGTAGTTATACATCCATTTGTAATTTTTCCATGTTTTATGGCTTTTTTTCCAATCCAAACCTTCAATGCTAAAGATGAAGGCAAGGAAAAAGCAAACTAAACTAATACATGTGATTTTCATAGATTAAATCACTGAGAGTAGTGTTCTTGCAATTATTGTAGAGCTGTTTCATATAAATAGTCATAAATAATACTATAAACCAGTGTTATTATAATGCTCCTATCAAGGTCATTATTTACATATCTTGGGCATGACCCATAATATAGTTTGACTTTGTTTAAATGACAGTAGGTGGATTCCAGGAACAAAATGCTAATCCTGTTTTATAGAACATAATATATAGCTTTGTTAAGAAAATGTCTGTAAATCTCATGTTATCTGTACTAATACAAAAAAGGAATGAATGAATGAATGAAGGCTAATTTCAGTCTAATTTATAGGACACAGTTGGGATAAATAAAGATTTAGGGCTCAGTGTCTCTGTGTATGAAGTAAATGTTTATATTTAATGTGAGTTCATGCTGTACCTGAAGGGCTTTTCACATGGACCACAAAGCAGTTGTCAGCTGAGCCACCCTCGGTGTTCATAAAACAGTGTTCTTTGATGTTTTGATGCGGTTTCAGGGCAAAATGAATTTTGTCATTTTTGGCATTTTTCGACATACTATACTATGTTTTTTTTTTTCATTTTCATGACATAGCATAATATGACCTTTTTGACCTTTTTCTGCATTTTTAAGGGCTATTATGCTATGGGGTGTTCATAAAACAGCATTCTTTGATGTTTTGATGCGTTTTCAGGGCAAAATAAATTTAGTCATATTTGGAATTTTTTGACATACTATACTATGTTGTTTTTTTCATTTTCATGACATAGCATAATATGACCTTTTTTGACCCTTTTCTGCATTTTTAAGGGCTATTATGCTATGGGGTGTTCATAAAACAGTGTTCTTTGATGTTTTCATGCGTTGTCAGGGTAAAATAAATTTTGGCATTTTTGGCATTTTTCGACACACTATACTATTTCACTTTTTTCATTTTCATGACATAGCATAATATCATTTTTTTGACCTTTTTCTGCATTTTTAAGGGCTATTATGCTATGGGGTGTTCATAAAATAGCATCCTTTGATGTTTTGATGTTTTGATGTGTTTTCAGGGCAAAATAAATTTTGTCATTTTTGTCATTTTTCGACATACTATACTATGTTGTTTTTTTCATTTTCATGACATAGCATAATATGACCTCTTTGACCTTTTTTTCTGCATTTTTTAGGGCTATTATGCTATGGGTGTTCATAAAACAGTGTTCTTTGATGTTTTTTTGATGCGTTTTCAGGGCAAAATAAATTTAGTCATATTTGGAATTTTTTGACATACTATATACTATTTTTTTTTTTCATTTTCATGACATAGCATAATATGACCTTTTTGACCCTTTTCTGCATTTTTAAGGGCTATTATGCTATGGGGTGTTCATAAAACAGTGTTCTTTGATGTTTTGATGCGTTTTCAGGGCAAAATAAATTTTGTCATTTTTGGCATTTTTCGACATACTATACTATGTCGTTTTTTTCAT